>OW569403.1:132642136-133946519 GCA_937654795.1 Cistogaster globosa | reverse complement strand
ACACCTAATAGCATCTCTTCTGCGAGGAAGAGACCTTTTTCGTTAAATAATTTTTTGATACCGCTTAGATATCGCTCTTTTTATATTCAATGCCTTTCATTTAACTTTTTTCACCACAAGCATCCAAAATCTTGCGGAAACAAATCGGTATGGTTCATTGCATGACAACACGACATAGCCGAATTTAAAACTCATATCGCGTGTTTTTTAAGACCAATAGAACCTTAAATTATAAAAAAACTCTAAATATTAAATTCTGATGAAAAATTGTCTCTTTTTATTTTTAGTAAACTCTGGCAAATCGTTATGAAGAGAGTCACCCTTGAACAACGCTACCAAATCATCTACGTTTACTTTGAAAATCAGTCATCAATTCGAGCAACTTCGTAAGTTTTATGGTGCACACATGTAATCGTCTGTTTGAGCAAGCCATCCGACGAACTGTGGATAGATTTCCTACCACATACTCTTTATAGGATGCAATAACACCAACACGTCGAAGGAATGTGCGTATAAAGAGAATATCGCAGCTGTAAACGAAAGTGTGGAAGAAGAACCAAATTTATCGATTCGCCAACGAACGCAGGAATTGTGGCTCTGCTTGTCCATTACGTGAAAAATTTTTCGTAAAGGTCTCAAGCCCAATCCACAACATAACCTACAGACTTTTATTGCATCCAGAAAAATGCACCGTTTGATGTGGTTTACACGCTGGTGGCATCATCGGACCTTATTTCTTCAAAAATGAGGCCGTATCTCACGTTGCGATCAATAGAGATCGTTATCGCACTATGGTTCATGATTTTTTGTTTGAAAATATGAATGACATTGATCCGGACGAAATGTGGTTCCAACAAAATGGTGCTACGTGTCATACAGCGACCGCAACCATTTAGTTATTGAAATCAAAATTTCGCTATAAGTTGATTTTGAGAAATGGACCTAATAATTGGCCTCCAAGGTCGATTATTTCCTGTGGGGTAGCGTGAAATTACTAATTTATGCTGATAAGCAACAATTAACGTTTTGGAAGACCACATTCTTCGTGTTATTCGCGACATACGGCCAGCAATACTTGAAAAAGTGACTCAAAATTGGACGACCAAAATACGCTTCGACATGAGCAGCCGCAGTGGCCATATGCCCGAAATCATTTGTAAATATGCTACGTTCTGATCTTTCGTATAAAACAAAATTCCTCATTACAATTTTATTTTTTTTTTTGCTGATTCAGGATTGAGATCTTTTGTCCTTATTATACATATCATCTGTACTGAAGGCAACAGTCTAACTCTAGCAAATGTCCAGCATTACATAAAATTATAAAACTTGGTTTTAATCCCGAACAGATATATAAAGCTGAAGAGTTCCATCATCGACTCAATTATGCAGTTTATTATTGTTGTGTAAAGAGAATTGTATTTATAAGTAACTCACATTCTTAGATGATAAGCCAGCAGTACTTTCAACAAAGACTTCTGGTACATCACCAAGTGTCACATAATCGACGTCTGCTAAGATTTCTAAGCTTAAGAGCTTAGGATGCTGCAATTGTATTTAAGCACAGTTTTTGCTTTCGATCTTGTTAAAAATTAGATTTTTTCTTGCAAGACTTTAGCTCCAACTATACCATCCCATTGAGTAATTGTCCTCTTGTTTAGGTCGGTTGGATTGGTGTTCCAGAGTTTTTGTCCCGTGGACTAATCCATCCTGCTAGCAATTATCTTTGTATTGATTGCAGTTACTCCTCAATTGGCTTCGTATACTATAAGGAAGGGAAGGAGGCATACAAGGAGGAGAAGCTCTATATTATGCCGTAAATCTTCATTAAAACTGAAGGTCCACTGGTACCAAGAAAAGTAGTGACCATCGTTTTCTTGGCAATGTACGATTTGAAGTATGATCTTTGCCGTAGACAAGGTCTGCTTACGCTTAAATCTTCTTTTAAAGGAGCATATTTTAAATTAAAAAATAAAGCAACAAAAATAAGACCAATTTGACACAATCATCCAATTTTATCTTTATATTCATGTTTCTAGCTCCTCATGCTTTAATTCTCAAAATAGCAAAACTATAATTAAATTCTATGGTCTCCGTCAGTTGTGATAAATTACGATTTGTTTAATGATCATTATGCTGACCCAACAATAAAAAAACACCTGAGTCAAACTAAAATTATTGTGATCCCACACTCACAGTAGAATTATAAAAAAATAAATAAAAAAATATTTTAATAGATTGCGGGAATATTCCTCGCAACGCTGCTTAGTAAATTTATTTAAATATTGAAACAGAATTTCAAAGTTTTGTTGTTTTTTTTAATCTTTCGAAAGCTTTAAACAGGTGATAAAGAAAGAAACGATAAATGAAACTTGTATGTTAATTAGGATTTTTTTCTCAAAATTCTTTTAGTTAGACGATCATTAGTTAGCAAGTTTACACACCCAGATTTGTGTGAAAAAAAAAATCGGGAAATAAAAGAAACCTTTTTATTTTATTTTTTTATTTTAATTTTAAAGCAACAAGTAGTTAAGGAAAATATATTGACGGATGAATTTAATGTAGCTGCAGGTGCCATCAGTTTTTAAATAAATAATAAAAAATAATTTTTAAAATATTTTTTTATACATAAATGAATATTAATGTTGGTGATCGTGTTGTATTCGTTAAGAGCCAATTGTTGCATTGAGTTAGAACTTAAAGTTTTTTTTTTTTTTTAATTTCTAATTATTCTCTATCTACACGAGTTGAATTCCTTTGTTAGAGCTTAAATGTTGGTCATTAAAAGCAAAATCTATCTGTTTGATAGAAAAAAAGCTTTCAAACAGCCTTGAACTGCAAAACCTTTCAAATAACAAAAACAAAAAAAAATCATCCGTAATTGAAAATAAACAACAAATAAAATAACTATTACAGCAACATCTACGAAATCGTACTAAAAAATTGTTGTAATAATCAGACTTTTTAAAAAATACAAACAAACAAATACAAAAACAACATACAACCATCAAAATGATTTTTTGTAGCCAACCGTCCACACAACTTTGAGTGAAAAACTTAATAAAAAAATAAGGGAAGACCAATAAGCGAATTAGATTGGGGGCCATTGCTTAAAGTGAACTGCATTATATTTTTCATGAAAATTGATATTTTTATAAAAAAAAAACTTTACGATAAGTAAAATGTGTCCTATTTTTAATAAAGTCTTATGCTTTCAAGAAATAAATTAAACCACAAATAAAAAAAAATTATAAATTGTTACCGTTTCGTCTAAACAAATTGCGGATAAATTATATAGCGATATTATAATTTACTTCAGGAAAATATCTCGGGAAAAGAACTTTTTTAAAGAAAACTGTTAGTTTGTCATACCATTTGTAATTTCTACATTATCCATTTTCGACCCAATAAAGTATAAATATTCGGACTTCTAATGCATAGCGAAGTCGATTGAGCGATGTCCGTCTATCCGTCCGTGTTAGTGTTGAAATCAGGTTTTCCAAGGTACTAGATCAGCTAGAAAAAATTGATATACGCCAATCGATCAGATATAGTGTTGAAAGAGGTGCTATTTGAAATCAGCAAGATCGGCTTATGTTCTTTGACGCAGCGGGCAAAACACCACCCCCACCTCTATATTTTTCACATCGTTTAGAACAATAAAGTAACTTTATTAAAAAAAAACAGATATATAGGGCGATAGAGAATTAAAAAATAAGAAAAAACTATGAAGTGAAAAAATTGGTGCTCGCCCATATTTTTCGAGTTACGGGTCTCTGAAATTTTCAAATTTTTTAAAATATCAATATCACCATTAGTATCACGGTCTTGCTACTTACTAGTCACTGTCTAATCGGCAGGCACGCTGAAAGACTAGGTCTGCCCTCTAATGATTTTTGTCGCAGCTGTGGCTCGGGAGATGAGGAGGAGACCGTACTGCACCTCCTGTGCCAAAGCCCATCCCTGGCTCGAAGAAGATTTAGAATTCTGGGCTCTCCTTTCTGTGGGACTCTTACGGAGCTATCATCTCACTCTATAGGGGACATAGCGAAGTTCATCCGGGAATCTTCATGTTTCTCAATTGGGTAAGGGGAGTCGCGCCGTCTTCCTTGTGGTATCACAACGGGTCATTCGATTTTGCTCAAGTAAGTTTCGACGTGAGAGGCTGCCGCTCCTAATTAACTTAAAAAATCAATATTGATATCATTTTAAAGCTTTTGAAGAGATTTTTAAGGAAATATAAAAATTTTTAAAAAATGCTTAGCCCATTAAGAGCGCAAGACATTTTTTGTATTTTTTTTCTTATTTTTTAAATCTGTCACCTCTATATTTGTTATTTTGATTGAAGTTACTTAACTAAACTAATTTTACATAGATGTTTAAGGGTATATAAGATTAATCATAGCCGAATATTGCACTCTTACTTGTTTTAAAATTATTCTGAAAGAACATATCAAAACAAAAAGAAAATTAGTCGATAGTTAAATATGTTTTAAGAAAAACATTTCAAAAATTTTAATTTTGTTAAAGAAATTTCTCGATGATGACGTTTTCTAAAAAATGTTTTGAAATTGATATTATAATGAAAAGTTCCTTTAGTATATTCCTCGTTATTAAAAGTTTTGTAAAGAATATTTCTCGAATTCTTTTTTTTTTAGAAATTTTCTCGACATTAAAATTTTCTTAAATAATATTTCTCCATACAAAAAAAAAATTATCAGCCCAATTTTAAACAGAAATTCCCTGCAAATTTTTTTACGTTTTCCTTTTCTGCTATTATTTTTGGTTATTTACTTATTTTATTACCCGCGAAAAGTGGAAAAAATTTAGGCAAAAATTAGGTACCATAAATTATGAAAGAGAAATTATATGTAAGAAAGTAAAAAAAAACTCCCTTCAAATTATGGTGATGCCACTTTTTATATTTTTGTTTCCACGGAATTCATAATTGAAGGAATTTTTTCTGGAATATTCATGATTGGGCTGTATATTAAATTTTTAAACAAACTACTTGTCGATGGTAAATTTTCTCTGAAAAAATAAAAATATATAAAAAACAATTTTTAAAGCATCTTGCTCAATATCGGTCGGTGTTAAATTCTTCTTAAAGAAGTATTTCAATTTAGATTTTTTTTTAAAGAAAACTGCTCGTTATTTTTATTTTCTTAAACAAAATTTATCGAGACTAAAATTTTTTTAAGAAAACTTTTTGATGCTGATTTTTTGTATAACATTTTCTCAATATTAAAATTATTCTGAAAATTTTTTTTCGCAGTTAAAATGTTTTAACAAAAGTTTGAAATATTTAAATGTGCTCAAACTATATTTCTCAGTATCTAAAGGATACTGAGAAAAAATAGTTCAGGATTTATAAATTTTTTGGAGCAAATTTTTGAGGGATTTCCGATATAGAAATTTTTGAGTTAACGACATGATATTTTCTCATACAAAATTTTAAGATATTCAATTTTTCTATAGTATATTTCTCGATACTAAAAGTTATATTAAAAATATTTTTCGATGGTAAAATTCTCTTAAAGGATTTTTCTGGATATTAAAATTTTTCTTGATATGATAATTTTTTTGATACATTAATTTTCTTCAAGGACAGTGCTGTATATTAAAATTTTTTAAAAAAAATAATTTTCAATGTTAATTTTTTATTAGATTATAAATATATGTGTATTAAGATTTTCTTAAAGATAATTTTGAAGGTAATTTTCTATGGCTGGAAATTGTAAGATATTTAAATTTAGTTAATAAAAATTATCGGTGTTGAATACTTATTAAAGAAAATTTTTCGATTTAGAGATTTTCTTAAAGAAAACTGCTCGTTACTAAAATTTTCCTTTTTTTTCTTTTATCGAGATTAAATTTTATTGAAGAACATTTTTGTATAAGATTTTCTTAATATAAAAATTATTTTGAAAAGAATATTTTAAAGCAAAAGTTTGAATTATTTAATTTTGCTCAAACTATATTTCTCAATGCTAAAATTTTCTTAAAGAACAATTTTGGATTTTAAAATTTTTAGGAGCAAATTTTCGAGGGCTTTTCGCTATTAAAAATGTTTGAGTTGACGATATGATATTTTCTTATAGAAAATTTTAAGATATTGAAATTTTTCTATAGTATATTTCTCGATACTAAAAGTTTCATTAAAAATATTTCTCGATGGTTAAAATAACTTAAAGAGTTTATTTCGACATTAACATTTAAAGAAAAAACTTTCCTCGATACAAAAATTATTTTCAACGACATTTTTCTTAATTAAAAATTTCTAACAAAATAATTTTAAAATGTTAAATTTTCTTTAAAACATAATTAAAAGAAAATTTTCTCAATATTTACTAAAATTTTCTTAAAGATAATTTCGAAGATAATTGTCGATGGCTAAAAATTGTAAGATAATAATTTTAGTTAAAAAATTTAAAGCTTAACATCTTTTGTTGAAAAACATTTTTTCGATACAAAAAATTTCTTAACGAAATTTTAAATTTCTTTACAAAGGATTTCATGACATCAACATTTATTTAAGCAATGTTTTTTAATTTTTTTTTTTCTATGGAATATTTTTCAATATTAAAATTTTCTTAAAGAGGATTCTTTGAGGTTAAAATTTTTAACAAAATTTCAAAACATTAATAAACTTTGCTTGAAAAATTTTTTCCAACAGTAAAATTTTCTTTAAGAATATTTCTCGATATTAAAATTATCTTAAGACAAATTTCTTAATATTATCTCTAAAGAAAATGTTTTTTAAAATTTTCTGAAACTAAAAAAATGCCAACCTCACAAATATTTACATGCCAGAGATGCTCTACTCTGGGAATCCTTTAAGCCTTTTCTAAAGTGACTGGAAAGCTTTAAGTTCGCATAGGTACTCAGATATCAGCGACAAAGTTTTTTGAATTAAAAAAAATTAAGTACTTATTTTATCTAATGGTTGGCCATTTCCGTTATGTTGCAATCGTATTCTGTGAAGATTCAATTATATTCGTTGTCGTTTCAACTTTCAGTTTTATAATCATTTGCCATTTAGAAGTGATCTTCTATGCCTGGCTGTCTGGTTATATGTCTTTCTGTCTGTCCTTTTAGTTGTACTCGTTCATGCATTTCAGTTCTAACATCCGCCTGGACAAAAACCAGAATAAAGACACAATTTTAGTTTCATTTTCAATAAGTTGTTGTGATTTGTTTTTTTGTTTTCTGTTTATTTGTTGAGATGTTTAGCAAAAATTGCTTTAACTAAATATTCTTGCATTTGGTGGGCGTTTTTATTTTTGTTGTTCATCTTAATATTAAAACTGCGCCAAGGAGTTCAAGTTTTAAGAAAATACTATTTCATTCATATAACAGCACAAGGCATTCATATTGAATTTGTAACAAGATTTCGTTGGCATTTACACGAAAACTGGTTACAAGAAAGCAGGCGGATGAGGCAATAAATTTCTAGGCAGAGATAAAAAGGAATTAATTCTTTTTTAAGAGGAATCATTCACAAAATAAATTTTAAGATTTTGAAGTTAAATTTGAAATTTAAATGCTACAAAATCTCTTATTTGAGGAATTTTATTTTTAATTACAATGAAATTAATGATTATTTATTTTGTAAAATTTAGTGCATTTGCGTGTGGACTTAGAAATCATCAATACTTGTGGAAAAAATCAATATATTAAAAATGGACTCGACGTCCGTAAGGAATGCTGACAAAGGATGTAGCCATCCAAAAAAAATGCTGCTTTTCTTTCAAAAATTTTTTAGAAATTAAATTAAATAATTTCTGTATAAGACCGACTTCAAAACAGACAAACTAAAATTATATTTCTTTAGGAAGGTTATTATAAAATAATTGTATTATATTATTATAAGTCGTAGAACAAAATATAAATGCAGCAGTTATGTGGTCACCCTTTATTTATTTTTTACATTTTTATTGCTGACACAGTAAAACAAAATTTGATTAGTTACAACCATTGAGGCACCCTTTAATTTTTAATTTATACTTGTTAAAATAATGGAAATTCTGTCTAATTTTCCAGAATTTGTCTGCAACGGTTTAAAAGATGTGGCCATATAGGTGAAATTACATCATTTACAGGGACACCCTTTAATTTCTAATTTCAAGTCTGCTACTTGTTCTAGCGGACTTAGCAATAAAGGTTTTGTGCAAATTTCAGCTGTCTGTCCATTTTGTCCACATACATCAAATTACATTAACTATTGGGACACCCTCTAATTTATAACTTTAAAAGCTTATAGTTGCTATTGTTGCAGTAAAAGTAATGGATATCATGTCCAATTTTCAAGCGTTTGTTTATAACGGTTCAAAAATAGGCGCATATAAGTCAATTTACGTGATCTATGAGGACACCCTTTAATTTTTAGATTTATTTTTGTGTTACTTTTTGCTATTGGGAGCTAAAGTAACACGCATTTTTTTTTTAATTTTAAAGAAGTACACTTTAAGGTTCATAATTCACTTATGTTGTATGGGGACACCCTTTAACTTTAAAGATTATGAACTGTTTTAAAACGGGACCAATCTGTAAGCATAATTTATCAAATTACAAAAAATTTTCAAAATCGGTTCAGAAACGACTGAGTTCCTCAGGCACAAACATGAAAAAAGCAAAATTCATTTCAATTGATAACCTTTTTTTTTTCCTTTTTTATGTCGGTTAAAAATGAACCTTAAGCCGAAAAAGTAAATTTTAATTTATTTTTTAATTTGTTTATTATTTTCAGCCGTTAATACTTAAAAAAAATGGTACTTTAACTCCGTTTACTGTATCTCACCGACTTTTTTTAGAGCCTCGATCACTTGATCCATTCATCTGTTTTTACGTGATGCGAACAGAGACAGACAAAAGGACAGACAGACAAAAATTCCAAAAATTGGTGTTTTGTATTCCACATCGATCACTATCTACAGCAACTTCAAAATTTACAAAAAAAATTTTATGTACGGAAATTATCCCGTTAATGTTTAATTATATGTATAGAAATAGCCAAAAATATCGCCAGGTATCTCTCGCCATTCTGAAATTTATATCGCTGCGTTTGGAGAGAAATCGCCATAGATGAAAACATTGCTTTCGATAAAAATGCCTCTGTCCGCGAAAGAGATCAATTGGTGTTCAAAAGTAAAATTACATGTTCCTCTGTTTGAGTGTTTTTTTTTTTTTTTTGTTAACCCTTAAACGATCTTCTCACCCAGTTTAAATTTTGAAGTTATATATCTCTTACAAATTTTATCTGATACAAATGAAACTTTTTATAAATTTCTTCGTTAGAATAATAAATCAAAAAACCAAAAAAAAAACTTTATTACATAATGCGGCATTACGTAAATATTAAAACAATTACATTAAGGTCCCTCGGGTAAAATTTCACCTTTTGAGAAAAACGTGTAAGTATGATATGAGAAGGGCATGATCTTGATTTAGATTTAAAAGAACGAAAAATAACGTGTAAGAATTTTTCATGTCATGCAATCTTGTGTTTACCAGCTAGAATGAAATAATACTACTGTGAGTACAGTTTGGTCCAATAAAACGTTTACCGTAATGAACCAAACAAGAGCTGCATAAGCATTCAGTTTTCTCTAGTAAGTTATTTTTCAAAAAAAGTACAAAATTGTCAGTGTCCTTAAAACTTTTCATCATGAAAAACAGAATTGCTTAAAAGCAACCAGTTGCTGGAGATTATATTGACTTATAATAAATTTAAAGCAGGTGTAGACCCAGGTTGTCAGATATGGCGATTTCTCGCCAAACGTGGCGATTTTAAAACTTATTTGGCGAACAAAATTTTGATTTGGTGGCATGGCGATTTTTTGGCGATTAAAAATATATTTATCCATTTTAACATGTCTTTATAAGCATTTAATTAGCATCGACAAATTTCGACAAGAAAACATCATATGTCGACAATATTTTACTTTACTCATTTTATGTCAGTATTATAATCTGGTAACTTTTTTTTTTTAAAAGAGAAGTAGCACTTCAGGCATTAAAACCTATTAAGTTATTTTTCGTAACCGTGCTACATTCTTTAGGAAAGGGATAGATAAGAGATAAGACAGGTGGTGAAAGAAGAGAGAGAGAGAGAGTTATTTATTTTACTTCGCCGGCGAATCTGCTATGAGAAGGTACCGACGAAGGAGACTGCAGGTTTTTTTGTTTGTTCATTCTGAATATGTATTTATACCATTAAACAGAAAAAAACATTTTTTTGTATTTTGATTGCCGCAGGATTTGAACCCTGAAACAACCATGTTTGCAGTCAACGTGTTTACCACTTGGACTACAGCAGCCTTTTTACTTTTATACTATTGGTGCTGCAAACTGAATGACACATAAACATGTCTCAGGGACGATAATTCCAAAACTTAAAAGAATGACAATTACAGTAATGTATTTAATTAATATATAAGAAATATAATTATAAAATAATTTAATATATACACTCAGGGAAAAAAGCGGTGTAAAACTACCGAAATTGATACCATTTGGTATCGATAGTGAGTTAAGTCCGTTTGTGCGTACTTCGTTAACGTTTGGTATCAATATTTTAATAATAGCTCGATATCACTCTTTTACCAACCGTTGTTGCTTTGGTGACACACTGTTCTTATTTTTGTTACACGTCCTTCCTACTTTGATAACAAGCGGTCCTTCCTTTGATAACGGACGGTTATTTTTATGTTAACACACTGTTCTTATTTCGTTACCAATCGTACTTACTGTGATAACGCACGGTTCATACTGTGAAACCGTATCTGTCTTGTTTTGTTTATTTTAAAAAACATCTTCAATGATTATATTAATAATACCATTTCTCTAACCACAATTTAACTTCTTATTTGGACTAGCATATTCAATAATAGCCCTTCCCTTTGACGATTCGTTTAGCAATGATTTCAAATCCTGCAATAAATATTGTTAAACGATTACATGGTATTATATCAGAAGTTTACCTATTTACAAACCTTCAAGGTGCCTTACCTTTCTTTGATTTTTGCTGCTGATGGAGCAAGATAGAGACATTGTGCTGCTATCGTTTCGACTGTTGTTTTAGGTGAGCCATTGTTCCACTTTAGATGGCACTAACAGGGTCTCATCGTCGATTACAAACTAAAACAAATAAAAAGGAAAACGTATTAAAACCATACAAAGCGTAATAGAGCACATTTGACCTCTTTTTCCCCATAAAAACAAAATCTCCTTAAACTCTATTCGGAGCCCGAGTGGAGGAATTCCTTCTTTTAAGTCCTCTGTTTTTTTTTAAATACCGCAAACTTCTAAACGTAACATTGGCAGCTTATAAAAAATATAAAAAGAGTAAATTACTTCATTTTCTTCTTCCTTTTTTACTTACTTTTTAATAAATCAAAAATGCATTCCATATCAATCGATGTAAAGAAGCTCTTTAGGTCTCTATCATCATTATTCAGCTCCTCCGTATTAAAATTTTCTAATAAGAAACTTTTATCCATTTCCAAATAAATTAAATTCTTTTCCATTTTAGGTCACGCGCCTACACAAAACTTTGCTTGCAAGACTAATAAACAATAAAGCAGGTTGATAAAGCTACCAGATACACATCTATTCTTAATGTGATACCACATCATTCTTGATTTGATAATATTTGGTACATTTATCAACTTTGTTCTTTATTTGGTACCATCTTTAATGATTCGATAAGATGTCGTTCTTAACATAATAACAGGTCGTTCTTAATTTTTTAACTTATGGTACTTTTATACAATTGGTGCAGGATTTTAATACCGATTGTTCTTGATATATTAACATATGGTATTTTTGTACCGTTTTTTCTTATTCTAATAACGCGTTAAGCTCGATTTGATACCAAAAGTTAACGAAATGTTGTTCACAATTCGTTCTTTATTTGATACCAGTGGTTCACAATTTTAGAACGCCTTTTTTCCCTCAGTGTAGTTTTATTAAAGGCTTACAGGTAGTATAATGGCAGATCTGTCGCTTGGTGTTACCTATAAAAAAATAGGAACGAATTCTGAGGCATATTTAGAGTAGAAGTTATATAGCAAGATGATAAAGTATATTTTTACAAAATATCCCAGTTACAATTAATGTTAAGAGGGTATGCAAGACTTTAATAAGGCAGGGTTTTTAATACTCTACTCCCTTTCATACCAGATCGTACGAACCATTTTAAGGATATTGCTATCGCCATACTTTATATGCTGGTAATTTCAATAAGTTATGCCTGCGTTGAAAGGATTTTTGTTTATAATGAATTCTTCTAAGACTCGTATGCGATATATAATGCAGTATGAACTTCAAGATGCTTTATTGCGCGTTATAAATTATATGAATGCAGATAACACATGCTGCACATCTTTTATACCTTCTAGAGAAATGCTTTAAAAAATTGGAATACAATGTATAACAAGGAAGAGGAGGCTGATGGATGTCTTGAGAATGAAGTGTACAGCATATTAGAAATAGAAAAAAACTGTAAAATTATTATATCATTTTAATTATCAAATCTCTTTTTATATGTCATATTTTTATTGAATAAATTAAACTATAACATGAAAGGTACATTTTTGGCAAGTTTTAGCCATGTCGATGAAAGAGTATTTTTTTACAAAAAATATTTTTATCTAAAAAAATATATAAATTTAATTGACTAAACCTGTCAAAAAAAACGTTTTGGCGATTTTGGCGAATTTTGTCAAAAGTAATCTGGCAACCCTGGTGTAGATACATTAGATTAGTTGGTGAGCACTTATAATAATCTTATCGCTGGCCCTTCCATTGCTTTGAAATAATATTGACATATCAGGTGTTAATGCTTACGTCTTATGGCAAAAAATGAACAACGATTGGAACAAAGGAAAACTATAAAAAAGAAGGTTATTTCTTCACAAACTCGGAACGGCATTAGTAAATCCCGAAATTCAACAGCGATCTTATTTACCAAGGTCAGATTTACAATAAATTTTTCGTACACCATATGTCAGTCAGCCGTCTACGTCAACAAGTGGCAAAAAAATGACTTCGGATACCTCAAATAAATTGCATTTTTATTGGAAAATCAGTACAGATTATAAGTACATGGGTGAATTTATACCTAAAGAACTTGAACGTGACGTTGTTTGAAGAACATATGAGGGTTTAATTTGACACTCTTGAAACAAAGGCTCGATATGAATGTACAAGCAAAGAATAAATCCTCGTGTAACAGAATCTGCTAAAGACCTAAAATTATTTCTCTAAGATACTGGTTCGATCACTTGCACATGTAATGTGACGAATATATATTTTTCAAACTTATAAAAGAAACAATTAACTAACAGATTTCCTACTTTTAAAATAATCGTTAATTAATCTCAACTCCAAAATTATTTTATTTAATTGCATAAAATTTTCGCACATTTCTTAACTGAAAAATCCGTAATCTTCTGTAATTGACATAAAAGTCAATTCTTTTAAGACTCTGAATAAGAAAAAATAAAATAGCAATTCAAATACCGCAAAGCAAATATTTTTAAAGAATAACAGTTCCAGTTAAAGAACAAAGCCCTCATCACTCAAAGAAAAATCACAAAAAGCACCTCAAAAACTATTTTAATTTTAAGAAAAAAAAGTGTCACCTTAAGCATGGGAAAATATTCAACCGGTACAAATATTTCTGTAAACTATTTCAAGTAAAAAAATACACCGTAAAACAAAATAACAAATAAACAAACATACAAAAAAGAACAAATCTCTATGAGATTTTATAAAACTTGCAATCATAGAAGCAAGTATTTCTCAACCTCAATCATCATGGTCAACCCTAATTGCATTATCCAATCCAACCAGCAACAAATAGACAAAAACTGCAGAAATGAAAAGAAGTAAAAAAAAACAAAAACAACTGTCCAATCATTAATTTTTATCTACGGAGTCACTACTTCAAGAGCCAAATGAAAAAAAATGAATTGAAATTGTCTTTTAAGCCGCTGCTCATGCGTGATTATTGTTGTCCATGCTGCTCGTAACGTTGAATAAGTTGTACCGTGAGTATTTGGTATGAATGAACATTGTGTCATAGATTCAAGTTAATATGTATGTATGTATGTAAATATGTAGTCATAGATATATTTTGTAGTGTTAGTTAGTACGATTAAGAACTACAGCTGTATTATGAGTACAGCTATTTTTGCGGTGTTAACTCATTACCATGTCATGTGAAAAATGCATTTATTCTGTTTGTAGATTTGTTTTTACTTTTAACTTAAAATAGCGCTACAATTTGTATGAATAAAAAAAACAGTAAAAACGTAGGTAAATTGATAATTCTTTACACATTCATATTCGTAAGTATGAAAGCAAAAAGAACAAAAAGTGTTTCAAGTCACGAGACATAATATCTGAATCCATTTGAATTATTTTATTGTGGACTTTTTAAGCCTTAAGAAGTTGAGGGATACTCCTACATAAAAGGAAAAAGCGCTCTTGGTGTTAATCAGGGTACCTTAATTTGGATTAGTATGCTTATGACAGGTCATGACAACTTTAAGAGTTAAGTGGCAGAGATCAAAAATGGAAAATAAGACTTTGCCTGGAAGAGACTAAGACGGTAGAGCTAATGTTGCTAATGCCCAGCACGGACTAGCATTGAGTTTAAGACCAGACAGACATAAAATAAATGTGGTTTTTAAGGAAGATTTAATTCTTCATTGAGATGACCTGCTTGTCCTTTGCATTCTACTATCTAAATTTATGATAATAAATAACATTCAGTGATTTATGGAAAGGGTCCAACAGCTTTTCTGTTCTATTAATGTTTTTAATAACCGGCTGTTGACCACAATTCTCTTAATTAGTCGTCCAATCTAATTTCTTTAGCTGAGGTTCAAATATGGTATAGTATCTGGCCATGATAGCCCTAACCTTAGCTCTTAGCACATGGTTGGCAGGACAATTCTCCAACTCCTATTTAAATTTAAAGGGTACTATTTGCTTTCTACTACAATGCGATTTGTTTAAAACTACAGCGACCATATTACACCCCAAAGAACTTCAGTAATAACCAGCATACAGATCGTAGTCTCTGTGCGCTACTGGTTCCAATGGTGCCAGGAGTTAGGTCACTAGACAGACTTTGAAGGTCCTCTTTTCTCAGTTCGAGCGTAGGTCTTATACTCAAGAAGCAATAGCGTTAAAAAGCCCAGATCTGCAATACAAACGTGGCCCTTATCGAAGTGGATATCATCCACTGTGGTGTCAACATTAAGTATGCATATCAGCTTTTGGTCCTCCGTGTCATACCAGTCATTGCTGGTTCTTACATATAAAGTGTGCCGGTGCACAGTGGGATGTTTTGTGCAAAAAGTAATTTTTCCGACACATAAAGTTTTAAATGTTATGATGCAGTTTTGTAGAAAATTGATTCAGTATCAAGAATCCATAAATTGTATCCCAAAAAAAAAACGTTTATTTGTCTTTGAAATAATAAAGTAAAGTAACATGTAAATTTTGGTTCAAAATATTGAAACTGTTTACGCATTTCTATAATGTTTGTCTACGTCTAGCATCGTCAGATCCTTTTATAGTAGCATTAGATGTCAACCCCCTAAATAGGTTCTAGGACTTGATGATGTGGTTACAAAAATGATTGATGATGAATAAAAAGTCTATATTTAAATGCATGTATTGAAATTTATTTATAAAATAATTAGTTTTCGTAAAGAAACAAAAAGTTGTGGGGAAAAATATAATATGGGTTTTATACGCGCTTAGTAGTGGGCGTAGTCAATTTTAACGAAACTTTATTTTATACTTAATTGAGGTAATAGAATGCTCTGTGATAAATTTAAAAACTTTGGGCCTAAAATAAAATTTTGGGTTCTATGGGCGGTGGGTAATGGGCGTGGTCAGTTTTGATGAAACTTTATTTTATTTTTAATTGAGGTAATAGAAGGCTCTGTGCTAAATTCCAAAAACTTTGGGCCAAAAAAGTTTTCAGGTTTTATGGGCAGTGGGTAGTGGGCGTGGCCAGTTTTTACAAAACTTTATTTTATTCTTAATTGAGGTAATAAAAGACTCTGGGCTAAATTTCAAAAACTTTAGGCCAAAAATAAAATTTTGGGTTTTATGAGCGGTGGGTAGTGGGCGTGGTCAAATTTGATAAAATTTTATTTCATTCTTAATTGAGGTATTAAAAGGCTCTGTAACGAATTTCCAAAACTTTGGGCCAAAAATAAATTTTGGGTTCTATGGGCGATGGGTAGTGGACGTGTCTAATTTCGAAGAAACTTTATATTTTTCTTAATTAATCTAACCAAAGATTCAGAGCAAAATTTCAACATTCTACGAGACCTCCTTATATTTTTTGCTAAATATTGTATGAACAAATCCCACTTTGCGGTGTCCTAGCTTTAACCAGACAGAGTTGATTTTCAGTCAGTCAGTTAATATATAAAGTTATTAACACAGTCTCGCAGTTAATTTTTAGCCCACAAGTCTAATGACAAACAAGATTTTTTAGGTTTAATTTTAGCCTGCCCAGAGACACAAATTCTTAGCTCCTGCTATGTCCACAGTTGGGCTCTCAAAAGAATATTCGTTGCAGTTGGTCACGTTACGCAAAAAATATTCCAATTTTGTACATTTACAAATACCTCGTTTACAGCATTAGTACAGACAAATTTAATTCACATTGATTCATCTTTTTTGCTTTAAATGGTTTGTAAATATTTTTCGAATTGGCGTGAACGCAAAACAACGTGACAAAATGTATTGCCAATTTAAAATGCCAAATAAAAGAGTTTTCGATTCAAATATATTTTTCATGTGTTCTTGTTATTCCATATGTGTCTAATAACACCGTTTGGTTAATTATTAATTTAGCCACTGCTTTCCTAACAAGTGAAAGATGAAAAACAACAATTATAAAAATAAAATTAACCATTAACAACTACAATTTTTAATAAAAAACAAAAGAAATATGGATTTTTTCTCTTTCATTTCGTCACTGTAAATATTTGTATGCATTAAAATGACGATGTGTGTGACACAATTGTCAATACAGGCTACATCAACCGTTAGCTTTTTTATATGTCCATATACTACGTTGACTTAATGTTTTTATTCTCACACACATAATGAAACACCCTCTTGTATTAATTTTTTTTCTACTCAGTGATTTTTGAATAATTAATTTATATTTTCTACAAGTTTTAAATCATGTACCCTGCACCCACCACTATTTCCCAGCGTGGTCTTAATGTGGTTAATTTATTTATGACATTTTGTAGGTTTTGATTAATACAGGTAGTGATTCGACTAGAATTAACTACGCAATTAATGTGATACCAGAGGAATTGATTTTAAATTATATTTCATAATCTAGAGAGGGAGGACAACTTCATATACAAATATGATTTTAAACTGATTTTTTATTTTTTGATCATTTTTATGATTGCAAAAGGATGTTTGCTTATTTTACCGGGTAGATCTTGTCTTTTCACGGCAGTGATATTGTAATACATGTAAAAAAGTTTCAGTGCCGTTTCGCCTGTGGTTCCGCTGTTCGTGAAATCTACAGCACACTCTAGAATTTTTATGTTTTAATGCCGTAAAGTTCCAAATGGAAAGCATCTCAAACAGTGTAAAAATGTTTTCTGCCTTTTCCAGAATCATGATTCCTTTAGTTCAAGAGCAAAAAAAAATGCCACAATCTGTTTGAGAAAATTTTGTAGTTACCGCTATGACAGTATCGTGCCTTCATTTATTTTAAAAGCGCTTTTCAATTAATAAATTCGAATTATGTATTTGCAGACCAGTAGCAGTTTACTTGGGGACTGTTAGCACAGCCTTCACAATTAACGACTGAATATTAGTGTCATCCTTTATTTAACTTGGGCAAAAGTAGGACGGTGGCTAAAGAGATTCTTAACGCAGTTGATTAACTTTAGAATTAAACGCTTCTAGCAAAACGATAATTTCTTTTCAATTTTATTAAGCCTTTTCAATCCTTGTTGTCATAGATTGGACTTTATCACGCAAATTTAAGCTAAAATTGGGGATGCCGTAATGCTCTCTCCTTTGTTCTGCAAGTTCTACAGATGGCAGCACTATTTGTCGTTCATGTTTATTAAGTAAAATAATCTTCCATTTGAAATCGATACCCGCAAGATCTCATGTTTCAAGCTTTTGCACAGACTTGCGACAGAAAATAATGATTCGCCTGCAGTCGGAACTTCTGCAAGATCTTGCCAGAAAAAGAAGCTTTTTAAAGCGCCAATTTTTTAGTGAGTTTTTATAGCACCAACAACGGACCTCAAGACCAAAAAAAAATTTTATTTTTGAGCTACATGAGCGCGAGCAGAAAAAAAATAAAGGAGCTCACCAGTGACATTGTGGAATGTAGTTTTCTAGGTATTTTAGAGTTTGCATCGATTTATGTACAAAAAAGAAGAAGAAATTAGGAAAAGTGCTTTTCCATTAATATAAGTGTTGGGTGGCCAAAAATAAAAACGTGAACTTCGAAAAGCTGCTACATTTATTCTACTCTCTCGATTTAACATCCGAGTAATTTTCCGTGCTTTTTAATTGAAGAAAATTTAAAAAAAAAGAAAAAAAACACTTGAGATACTACTTTTCCGAGGTCTTGAAAAGGTTGAGGAGGGCTAAGCTACTACGACATCATACGTACATAAACCCCCACCCCAGAATTTGTTTCTTTCGTAAGGAAATTCATATGCGTAACAACATTTTTCTCTTCTTTAATGATTTATAGCTTCCAGCAAAGTTGTCTTGTTGTTCTTCAGCTTAGAGTTAAAAAATACTGAAACATCGTTCGGCATCAGAAATTCAAAGACCATAATCGACTCTAATTTATTGATTGCTGTGAGGTCTAATGCCTGGCTTGCACCATTGGCTTTAATAATAACTAGAAGACTTAGTTTTTTGTTTTTATTTTTTATTTTTACTAGATCATTTCTTAATTACGTAGGCTGAAAAGAACGAACCGAAACAAAAAATATCATATGAACGTCAAGAATTATAACGTATAAAATCAGTAGACAAATGTCAGAGATGGTGTTGCGAACTGGAAAAATTTTTATCTAAATAACAACGCTAAGGCAGTCGTTATAAGTTGTTAACGGTGACTCTAAAAATCCCCTTTGTTTTATAAAACATCACTTGTACCCTCTCTTTCTCTTACACACACACAGACATGATAAATCTAATGGGAAAATGTCTCTACAAGTTTTTAAAATTCTTTGCTGCTGTTATTTGTGACCCTAAACAAAACCGACAAAATAAAACACAACACAACGATCATAAAACGTCATAAACAAAATTATCAACAGGTTCCCAAAAAAACAAAACAAAAATAATAATGGAGAATAGAGAATAGAAAAATAAATAAAGAAAGGCTGCAACAACAATAAATATTTGTATTTTAGATACGTTTTACTATTTTTATGTTTAACTTTAATTTCCTTGTAAAATTTTTCAAAATGTTTTAACCAAAATAAATCCCATGAATGTTCAACAGGTTCATTGACCGTTTTTAAGAGAATCATTTCATATTTGTTATTGTTACTTGTTAACTTTTTTTGAGTTTTTTTTTATTATTTGTTTTTTTTTCTACCTTTCCGTTTGTTTTACATTTTCTTTTTCTGTTCCTTTAAACTAACAAAATGCAATAATTTTTCTAAATGTTAAAAAAATAGGCGGCAAAAGAAATCATTTTTGTAACTCGTGTAAATACAAAAGCAGTAGTGAAAAATTCAGTACTGCGAGAGAAAGTTAAAATTTATCCGTTTTTGTAGCTCGGTGCATTTCATCTAAAAATATCTGCAATTTTTGACTTCGAAGGAATTTGGCTTTCTACTGGCTCAGCATTCAGTTCAGCACATAGTCCTATCGAAATCTGGCAATATGTTTGTTAATGAACTTCCTATTGGGTTTTCGTTTTAAATGAATGGAAGGCAGCGAAAAATTAAAGCTGGTGCATTTACACTATGCAATTTTTCATGAAACTATAATGAAATTTTAAATTGTTGGTGAAGCAAGAGGGATAAGCAATATAGTATTGCTTGGTTTTATAGGGGATGCTACTGTATCTTATGTTTATTTTTAAATAACGCATATCGCTGCAACTTAAATAGAGTATTGAAAATAAATGCCTCAAAAAATTGCAAAGTGTAAATCTGGACTTTCTATGTTATTGAAAAAAAAGTGACGTAACGCCTTTTTTATCCACTAGTTCGTGCTGGCTTTTCTCTTCGATCAAACTTTATTTTTATACTCTTCACCCCAGGTGGAAAAAGGGTGTATCTAAGTTTGTCATTCCATTGTAATTTTTACAATATCCATTTCCAACCGCTACACAAAATTTAAATACGCCAATCAATCACACTTGAAGAGTTATGATTACATTGTTCTTTAAAAGCAGTCCATAAACTTAAGAATTAAATGGTGTCCCCATACAACACACATGTTTTTAAGTCTTTTTAACTATGAACCTTAAAGGACCCACTTTAAATAAAAAAATCGTATTACTATAGCTCCCAATAGCGATAGTTTTCCTCGACTTTTATCGAGCTTTCTCAAGGATCGCACTGTATGAATTTTTATAGATGGGATCTCATAAAACGAGTTCAAGTTAAATTCAGGTGTACCGCAGGGTTCCGTTCTTTCTTCTACCCTATTTTTTTATTTTTCTTAACGATCTTCTACGTAAGAGTTCCAATCCTATCTCTTCTTTCACAGATGACAGTAGCATATGCCATTCATTTTCATTTCGCAATAAGCCAAGCCTTCGGAAAGCTGGGGCTATGCGAAAGCGCATGGACGATACCCTTAAACGCGACCTTTTGGTAATCTTCGAATGGGGCCTTGCGAACAGGCATATTTTTTATGTCTCAAAAGAAGCATTCAAAAGCCTAGATTTTCTGAAACGGTTTAAGGAGTACTTTGCTTCATCTGATTTCCTTGCTATCTATGTCACCTTAATCAGACCGAAAATGGAATACAACTCTCATGTATGGGCCGGTACTCCAAAGTCTATTTTAAAGTTACTCGATTGCTTTTAAAAGATTCGCTGCAGCATCGACGCAATGTGGGGTTTGTTTTACTGTTTTATCGTTACTACAACGGAATGTGCTCTTTTGAAATCAGGGAACTCATTCTTGAAAACCATAATTTCATACGCGCAACGTGCCCTGCACAGCGCATCTATTTGTGGTCGATTGGTCAGTGAATCGTACTGCGCATTACAGACAACATTCGTTTTTTAGCTTAACAGCTCGTATGTGAATTAAACTCCCTGCAGTGGTCTTTCCTGTTACTTTCAATGTGCAAAGATTCAAATCAAATGTCCACAAGCACTTCTCCCTCAATCCAGCTTCCCACAACATAATTCCTTAATTCTGGCACAATGTCTAAGTTGGGGTCATCTCCTGAGTGCTGGTCCTAATAAAAAAAAACTAAGTAAAAAATAAGTCTTAAAATAAAAGGGTGTTCCAATTGGAGACATAAATTTACATATAAGGGCTTTTCTTTTGAACAAACGTTTAAAAATTAGACAGAACGTCGATTGCTATTGTAATAACAAGTATAAATATTTAAAATGATAAACTAAAGGGTGTCCCTATATTTAATTTAATATGATTTATGTTGCCAAACTGTTAAACAGTTGTAGACAGACGGTTTAAATTTACAAAGAAATGTGGTGCTACATTCGCTATAACAAAAAGCATAAAATTTTGGTTTAGAAATTAAAGGGTGTCCCAATATTTAATGTTATTTTTATATATGTTACCAATTAGGATTACCAAAGAAAATTGATGGGACCACAACCCTGAATGAAACCTATCACTTTCGACACTTTTTTTTACAAAAAATTTTTATTATAAGAAGGAATTTTAATGCCGATTTATATGTATGTGTGGTTATACTTATATGTTAAAGGGTATGTAAGATTCGGCATAGCCGAATATAGAGCTCCTATTTATTTTATTGTTATCGTTATTTTTATTTATTAATTTTTTTTTTACCAAAAAATTTTTTATGGGACACTGATAAAACGGCTGGGATTCGAACCTAGGTCATCTTACCAATCAATTGCTTCTTACGATCGACTTTGTATGCCTTAAGGCCATACATAAATATTGACATTTATTTACATGAATACATAAGTGTAGAATAATATCGTAAAGTTGGAATAATATCTAAGAACTATTAAAGAAAAATCCTAAAAACCCTCCTGTATCTGACATAGAGCTATTTTAGGTTAATGTTTAAGTCACTTTTTCATCGCGTCTTTGTTATAAACCAAGATATTAATGAATGTATGTGTAGTTGTATATTTGAATTAATAAAAATACTTCCTTTTTTTATTTATTAAAGAATGAGCAGATAGTATTGATATTTTTACCAATTTGTCTATTTCAGCATTTGCCACAGTTATTAGCGATATCCAGCCGTTAAAATATTAAAAAAGATTTACTATTTTACACTTGCCGAACTTGTACAAATTATGAAAAAAATATTGTCGAAATTCCTACGTAAATACTCAACGTTGATTTCGTCCTAAGATCGGTCTTTGTCGTATTCGATGAGAATATAATTGGCAGCGCTGTGTAAGAGACTTGTGCCATATAGTTAAATTTAGTGATTGCTTTTTTCAGTTCAAATTTTAAAAATGAACTAGTTCAAATTTTAGTTCAAAGGCTCTCATTATTTCAAAATCTCTCCTAGTTGACAATATGAGTTTACGTATTTTAATACATTTTTAGTGGCTTTCTTATATTTCACAAATACATACACACATATTGCCAAACGTTTTTGACAGCTCAATAAGTATTTACAAAATACACGTCAAAACTAAAAAATATGTTGACCGCATGATCTGATGAGTTCACCTAATCAAAGCACCTTGGTTTGTGCTTTTCAACTTTTAGTTTAAATGCTTTCTTTAGTTCAAAAGCTCTTTTAGTTTTAATGTTCTTCTTAAAATATGAGGGCAACAATACCGTAGCATTGCCAAAAAGAATGTTTAAAAAATGCGTTGCAGCATTAATTTTATGTCCGAAATAGTCAACAAGGAAACAGACATGAATTCTAGTTCATCTTGCTTGGTAGTTTAAATACAAAGTATAGTTCAAAAATGAACTAGGTATACTTAAAGTTATGAACTAGTTCACTTAATTTAATCGATGAAATCGTTTAAATTAACTAGTTCATTTATGAACTATATAAGTCTACTGTGTAAATCTTTTAGCGTGGAGAAGCTCCTTTGTGCCAAGAGTTTTTATCCAGAGAGATAAGAATGATGTTGAGAAAATATGGCCATCTTAAATTAAAGCATATTCTGAAATATCGATTCAGCTCTGATGAGCTTGTATAGGAATATTCGAACCAACAATACGAACGACACAAAGTACAAAGTTGTAAAAGAGAAATCTTTTAACCGGGTTTTGAAGGCTGATAAATTTTCCGCCATCATCGTGCGACTAAAAGCTTTTCGATTACTTTATATGAAAATAGGTCAAGTCCTAGGTCAACGAAGGCAACGCATATGTATACTATCAGTGAAGTAAGGCCGCATATATTAGTCCAACTCGTTTAAAACGAGTTAGAATACAGTGCTATTCGTTGCATAGTGTCGTGATTGTAGCTTTAAAATAAAACTAAAATCAATTTCTTGTTGTTGTTTTATTTAAATTTCTCTTCGCTTTTTTCTTATTTGATATTTTTTTCTATAAATGACTCGAAGGACCATATCTCGGTTATGTAGATAAGTATCAATCTATTCAAAACCGGAGGCACATTAATTCTTATTACCTTTGATTAATATGACCTTTCATTTTGTAATTAACTTGATTGATGTACTTTACGAAAGGTATTTTTCACACTGAAGTTTTTAAATTAGATTTTGGCTTATCTTCTCACTTTGAAGCAAATAAATAAATAAATAAGTTCATTGACTTTAAAATAAATTTTTTTAATATTTTGCCTTTAAAAAAATCAAAATTATATCACACTTGAATAATCTTCTTTCGTATTATTTATCAAATGTTATTTCAAACAATTAATGATCATAAACAAAATATTATGCACCCTCTTCTATTTTACGCTTTTGACTTTAACGACATTATTTCCTGATCATTTCCGTCCCTTTGTTTAATGTACTTCCCTAAACAAAAAGCAAACTAAACAAAAATTCCCCATCACACAATTCAACAGTTTCCTTTTTTCACAATTCAAATACTTTTATACAATTATAAAGTTAGTTTTTCAAAATACAACAATAACAAAAAACGAAACAATAAAAACAAACTGTTTTGTGCCCAAGTGTCCGGAAATGAGATGCAAATTTTATGTGGGATTTATAACAATGTCCTGCATAACTGCGTCTTTCTGCATGTAACAATTAAATAACAAAATTATGAAATTTTAATAGCCACCACTAAAACAAACCATCCACCAGCCAGCCCATTAAGTGTCTGCATTTTCCTTTCTTTTTTTCTTTCGAAGAAATTCATTGAGCGGCATTGAAAAAAAACTTTTTTAAAAGGGTGATTTTTCTTAGCTTCTGCTTTAAGACATTTAAGGGAAGACATCGCTTAAGGATCTTGATCATATTTTTGTAACGTCTTTAAGACAAAATTTCTTTGCTTGGCTGGTTGCATTTTTTGTTTACGAATTTTCTTTAATTTTTATTCTGTTTTTTGTTTTCTTTAACTATTAATTAAATGCACTTGTCTCACTCTTGTGCCTCTGAATTGCATGTAAGTTTAGGGTGTTATTCAAATAAGTTTTGAGGAAAAAACTAAAGGATGAGTTTTCATTTGCAGTTAAACTATAAAATTTTTAAAATAGAAATTTCTTAAAAAATAACGTCTCTAATGTTACCATTTTTCTCACAATTTTGATCAGAAATTAAACATGTGGCTTCAGGAAGATAATAAGGCTGCTAAAATAAAAATTTTCTTTTAATTTTTGTTGTCATTTTTTAAAGCAAGAAGTTTTTAAAATTCTTTTAAATATACACTGTCATACAATGCGTAACATGGCTCTCAATACAATTTCCTAAAACTTATAAATAATTCTTGAAAAAAAAGAACTGAATTCATCACAGCCAAGCTGGCAGGGTGTCAATAATAAAAGTAAGTTCAAGAGATAAGACCATATACATCAAAATAAATCTCCTATAATGGCACCCTTTAATTTCTAATATTTTATTTTTTACTTGTTGTTTAATAGCGGACATAATAACAAAAGTTTTGGGTAAGTTTCAGATTTTAAGAGTGTGTTTTTAACGGATCAGAATATAAAGCCGTATACGACAAACTACCTTAGCTATGGGGACACCCGTAAATTTGTAATCTATACATAAGAGTATAATAAAGCAGTAACAGGATCACTTCTATAGATAAAACCTTTTTTGAAAATTTTACAAAACACCTTTTTTTTAGAATTTTTGTTGTCTGTCAGTCCATCTGTCTGTTTGTGTTCGCATCACGCAAAAACTGCTCGATGGATTTGAATAAAATTTTGTGAGGAGGTCCCTTAGAACCTTGGTTAAAATATAGAATACTTTTTTGTTATAAAAATTTGTTATTTCGTGGGTGTGAAAGCACCCAATCTTACCGGTATAATGGTACTAGAACATTTGTCATTACATTTATTTTTGCAGATAGCAAGTTTTAAACTCTGTTTGCAGATCGCTACCATAAATGTTTAAAAATATTTTTCTAAATTTTAATTAAATAAGAAAATTAAAATTGGTACGCAGAAGAAGCCGTGGACACTGCTAGTTTTAAATATTTATACTTGTAAAAATACACATTCACAACTTTTTCAAGTGTTGACTAAACATCAAGTGTTGACATAAACATCAAATTGCAACCATTAAGGCACCCTTTAATTTCTAATTTTAAATATTTATACTTCTTATTATACTTGCCATAAAAATGGACATTCAGTTTAATATTTAAGTGTGTCTGTCTGTAACGGTTTCAAAGATACGGATATAAAGGTAAAATTACATCAGTTATAGGTCTTAGCAATTAAGGTTCTGTGCAAATTTCAATCACCTGTCTACAACTGTTCAACTCTTTGGTCATACACATCAAATAACAGCAACTATTGTAACACCATATAATTTACAATTTAAAATATTTAAACTTTTTAATATATCAAGCAAAGTAGTGGACATTCTGTTAATTTTCAAGTGTTTGTTTTAACCGGTCCAAGCGATAGGGCCATTTAGGTTAATTTACTTAAATATGGGTATACCCTTTAATTTCTAATTTCTAAATTTAATTTTTTACTTGTTGTTATAGCAAACTTAGCAATAAAGGTTCTTTGTAAATTTGAGCTGCCTGTTTATAACGATTAAAAAGTTTGGACATTTACATCAAATTACAATAACTATTGGGAAACCCTTTAATTTATACTTGTTATTATAACGGTCATAGCAATCGACATGATGTCCAGTTTTCAAGCGTTTGTCTATAACGGTTTAAAAGATAGGCACATATAAGTCAATTTACGTCATCTATGAGGACACCCTGTAATTTTTAGATTTATTCTTGTATTACTTTTTGCTATTGGGAGCTACATTAATACACAGTTTTTTTAAATTTTAAACAAGTACGCTTTACGGTTCATAATACACTTAAAAAGATTTGTACGTTGTATGGGGACACCCTTTAATTTTAAAGATAATGAAATGTTTTGAAAATGTGACCAATATAACTATTAAACTACAAAAAATTTTCAAAGTCGGTTTAGAAATGACTGACCTCTGCAGACACAAACATTAGAAAAGCAACATTCAGTCGAATTGATAACCTCCTTCTTTTCTTAGAGTCAGTTAAAAAAGTCATGGAGAGCAAAACACAAATTAAATTCTATTCGTGAATTAGGCGCAGAAGACACTCTCGTTGAAGCTTTGCTTGTTCACAAGTTATAGGATTGAAAAATGTTCATCGAAAACAACTGCTTTACGGGAATTGACTGCATTAAAAGTTTTAGTAATGAAAATGCTAAAAATTCTGATCAAATTTTGAAAAGTCCTGCGAAGTCTGCAGTTAAAAACAAACATTCAAAAACTTTTTAATTTTTACAAAAAAATAAAAAAACAGAAGGTGTTGTTAAATGAGTTGAAAACAGCTTGAGCTAGTTTTAAATTTACAGCCGACTTTACGCCAAAGGTGCATTTTAAATTTACTATGACTGGGTTAGAGTCGACTCTAGAGTAAAACCGACTTTAGTTTCCTGGAAGTTTATTTTAATTTTGTCTGTGTGATGTATGTCTGTACAGGTGCAAGCTTTAATTTCTTAAATTATAACTATCTTTAAAATGAGACATATCTTCAAGCATGGCCTTCCAATTAAAGAACATTTTTTCAAGTCGATTCTGTGGACACAGATTTAAAAAAAAAATCAAACGAATTAAACATCTTCTCCTTTCTTAACGTCGTTGAAAAATAGAAAAATTTAGCAAGAAAAAAATATTTTTTATTAAATCTCACAAATACATATGAATGGCTCCCAATGTAAAAAATTAAAGAAGAAATAAAAATATTTACTCAATGTTTACTGTGTTTTTGTATAAAAAATGTTTTAGTTCTTATTGTCTTTTTGCTTTGTTGATTCAATGCAGTTCTCATTTAGTCAATTTGGTATTTGATATGAAACTCCTTAATGAGACTTATTACCATCCAGGCTTAAATCTGCTTAAAATGAAAATTGGGGAAATGGTAAAATAACCGTTGAACGAAATTTTGTTGAGTCGCCACTCAATTACTCAAATTTATGTCTGCCCTGATTTATAAAATGGGATTGAATGTGCGGTAGATGTTTCCCAAAAAAAACCTTTTATATATTTTGAAGTTGTAAGGGTAATTTTAAGAGAAATGGTGAAAGTTAAAGGTGCAGTAAAAATCTCAAAAGGTAAAAAGTTAAAAAAAAATTAATAAAAAGTATAGAAATTATGGCCTTTATGTCACTACGAACAGGTTTTGAATAATAAAAAAAGGAAGAATAAAAAAGATGGTTAATTTCACAAATCTTTTCGACAGTAGCATATGACATTCATTTTCGTTTCGCCGTAGGCCAAGCCTTCAGGAAATTGAGGCTATGAGAAAGCACATGGACGATACCCTTAATCAAGACCTTTTGTTAGTTTCCGAATGGAGCCTGGCGAACAGGATCAGTTTAACGCTTACAAAACCTAGTGCTGTGTGCTTTCGCACAGGCGTACTGCTGAACATGTTACCTCATCTGTAATTATGGGTGACATAGATATTAAGGAATCAGAAGTTCTTTCTTTCTTTCTCTTCTTTAATCCGATGATTGATGGAACAAGCATATTTTTCATGTCGCAAAAGATGCATTCAAGTGCAAGGTTTTTTGAAACGGTGTAAGAAATACTTCACTCCATCTGATCTCCTTACTATTTATGTCACCTTTATCAGCCCCAAAATGGAATGCAACTTTCTTGTAGGGGCCGGTGCTTCAAACTCTATTTTGGAGTTACTCGACCGCGTACAGGAGAGAGCGAAGAAGTTCATCGGTGACAGTAGCGTATCCAGCTCTATTGATTCACTGGAGCATCGACGCAATGTAGGCTGTGTTTCACTGTTTTACCATTACTACAACGGAATGTGCTCTTTTGAAATCAGGGAACTTGTTTCTGCAAACCATAATTTTGTACGCGCAATGCGCTCTGCACAGCGCATTTCCTTGTGGTCGATTGGCCAGTGAATCGTACTACGCATTACAGAGAAAATTCATTTCTTAGCCGAACAGTTCGTATGTGGAATAAATTCCATGCAGAGGTCTTTCCTGCCACTTTCAAGGTGCAAGGATTCAAATCAAATGTCCACAAGCACTACTCCCTCCATCCCCTTTCCCACAACCTCACAATGCATTGAAGTAAGGGTTAATTTTCTGAGTGCTGGTCCCAATTTGAAAAATATATATATTAGAAACTAGGTTCCTTATAAGGGAGCCTATGTTTATTATAAAGTTTTTATTAATGTTATTTTACAGATTTACAACTGCTGAAATACATATAACAACAATTGGAAGAGTTCGAAGACAAGTTGCAAAACATTAATAATTTTAATTTCTTTTCTGATGCAAAATTTCTAATTTTTGTATATCTGCTGGCTGTATTCATTTGTAATGTATGGCTGCTTATGCGAGAATATCAGCCAAATTATCTAACGTGTTTTAAATTATTATATTTCTGATGCTATAACATAACTACCTTGTACCTGGAGGTGTAAATTAACACTAATGATTGTTGTTGTAGACTACTCTATAACAGACAACAGATGAGCAAATTACGCCAAAAAGTCTCGTTTTATAAGTATTATATGCAATGACAATCTTTATCTAAAAGAATGTTTTAAAAATTTTCATTCGCCAAGAGACCAAAATATTCGCCCGTTGCCATGTGGCAACACCAGAACATAAATATCACTTAAAACCTAAAGGATTTTCGAAAAAAAATAAATTCCAACAAAAACAAGAAGCAATAAATAATTCGAAATACAAGCAAATAATTTAAATCGATTAACAATTTGTTTGTTGTTTCTGTATTAGAGGTGATCAACTCGTCTGAAAATATATATAAGAGTAACTCAAAAAACTAAGTGAAAAAATGAAAATACAAAAACAGCACATTAGATTTCACAAAAAAGCCTGTTTAGCTGCAATACCTATGGAGTAGCCTTTAATAATAATGTTAGTTTCTAATCTTGCTGTTATAGTGGGCTTTGTTATACATACTCTGTGCTAGTTTACCTAACGGACTTAGTAACACAAATTCTGCAAAAATTTTTAGCTTCTATCTATGTATAATGGTTTAAAAATAAGGTTGCATAAGTTAATTAACGGTACTTAGAGAAACACCCTATAATTTTTTAAATTAGTTTTTTTAGTTTTTTGAGTAACTATTTTTATTTCTTCCTTAATTTTCTTCATTGGGAGCCATTCATATGTATTTGTAAGATTCAATAAAAACATATTTTTTTCTATGTTAAATTTTTTTATTTTTCAACGACGTTAAAAAGGTAGAATATTATTAATTTTTTTGATTTTTTTTTATATTTGTGCCTGCAGAACCGATTTAAAAAAAATTGAAATGCCATGCTTGAAGAATAGTCTCATTTCAAAGAAAGTTTATAATTTAAAAAATTAAAGCTTGCACCTATACATACGTCACACAGAGAAAATAAAAATAAACTTAAAGGAAACTAAAGTCAGTTTTACTTTAGAGTCGACTCTAACCCATAGTTAATTTAAAATATACTTTTGCTTCTTTTCATCTCATTTAACAACACCTGTTTTTTTTTTTGTAAAATTTAAGAGTTTGTGAATGTTTGTTTTTACCTGCACGTTTCGGAGGACTGTTCAAAATTTGATCAGAATTGTTAGCAGTTTCATCGCTAAAACTTTTAATGCAGTCAATTACCATAAAGCAGTTGCTGCACAGAGAAAAGAGATTCGTTGTGATAACCGAATTTGTTGCCAATCGAATTTCGTCGGTTGTGAGTATTATCTGAAATTCGGTTGTAATAACTGAATGAGTATGGCACTCACAACTATTTTTTTAAATGATTCTTGGGTGACTATAGAATATTATTGTGAATTAAATAAAACATTAGGATTTTTTAATATTTACTTTTATTAAAAAAATATTTTTACAAGAATAGGTTCTAATTTAATGATTCAAACCATTTAATTTAACCTACTCCTTTCTTACATCATGATTCTCTTTTTCCATACAGTTTCTTTAACTTGCCATCCTATACCGCATGTCTTGCCTCTGTAAAATGTATTAAACATTTTAAAATTTCTTTTATTTACATATGCCTTTGTGGGATGATTTTGAACTTACCACTAAACAATATTGGAGAACTTTTCACCACTTTTAAAAAATCTTTGTACATTTAAACTGAAATTTTGTTGATTTTTTAAATAATGAGTACAAATTTAATTTTAGTACGTCAAAAATTTTTCCATTTTAGGAGATGCAATTGATTTTTGTAATTCTAACTACAAAAATTTGGTTTTTAGTAGTAATGTGCTGAATAAGTTTAGTTGCATCTTCCATTTAATAGAATAGATTTTAGTAAAGATACAAATCGGTCAGGTTAACTTTTTAAAAAGGTATTACAACCAACATTTGGAGGCAAATATCAAATGTTAGCTTTTAATATAAAAAATAAGTCAAGATTGTAATTTATTAATAATTAAAATCAAATTATTATATTCCTAATTGAATCTTGAAAAAAAAAATTAAAGGGTGTCCCCATACAACATACATGTATTTTAAGTGTATTATGAACAGTAAAGGGCACTTCTTCAAAAGTAAAAAAACTGCGTAGCTCCCAATAGCGAAAATTAATAGCAAAATAAATCAAAAAATTAAAGGGTGTCCCTTTAGGTGACGTAAATTGACTTATTTGAACCTATCTTTTGAATCATTATAGACAAACGCTTGAACACTGTACAGGAAGTCGATTACTATGACCGTTATAATAACAAGTATAAACATTTAAAACTATAAATTAAAGGGTGTCTCAATACTTAATGTTATTTTATGTATGTAATCAAACTTTTCAACTGTTATAGACAGACAGCTGAAATGTACAAAGAACCTCTGTTGCTAAGTCCGCTATAACAAGTATAAAATTTGAATTTAGAAATTAAAGGGTGTTCCTATATTTAAAGTAATTGACCTATACGGCCCTATCGTGTAAACCGTTATATACAAACACTTGTAAATTAAACAGAATGTTCTCTGGTATTATAAGAAGTATAAATATATAAAAATATAAATTATAGGGTGTTACAATAGTTGCAGTTATTTGATGAATATGACCAAACTGTTAAACAGTTGCAGACAGTAGATTGCAATTTGTACGGAACCTTTATTGCTAAGTCCGCTATAATAAGTAGCAAACTTGAAATTATAAATTAAAGGGTGTTCCTATAACTGATGTAATTTGATCTTTATAATCGTTACAGAAAAACTTTTAAAAGTTAGAATGTCCATTACTATGTCGAGTATAAATGTGTCAGCATTAAAACGTCTAAAAAATAAAGGGTGACCACATAACTGCTGAATTTTCCTGTTAAATCTGCATTCATATTTTGTTCTGCGACCTATAAAAAACCTGACGCAATGTTTGTGTGTTTTGAAGTCGGTTTTTTTGCAAGAATTATTAAAACATAAAAATTGCCTAAATAGGACCTATTTATAGAAATATTCAATATAGCTTCTGAATTAACAAAATTAGCAATAAAAAAACCGAAATATCTTAAAAGTAGAAACTGGAAGTTTCTAAAAATATCGAATCTAACCTTAAACATTTAAATTATAGAACAATTGGCGAAGTTAAAATTAATATAAATAACAAAGATTTGGTTTGTTAACCCTGCTTCACGATTGCACATTGGGGCAAAATTAAAATATTTTTGGAATTATAAATTAATTTCTTCACCCGCCTTTTTTTCAACAAAAGTTGGGCATTTACGTAGTAGAGAAGTACTTAAACTAAGGCTTAAAGCCGTTTCTCCTCTTAAGAGGCCCGAAATATGCGGGTGTAAAAAGGGTACAATAAGCACACAGTTGGCAATGATATGGAATTGTACAATATTTGTGTAATTTTGTTAAAGTTTTTAAAGCCTTCTTTAAGACCCTTTAAAAACTATTCTTTTATAACCAACTATTTCCATGCTTTTTAAATTGAAAGTTTACGTTTTCCATATCCAGTTTTTTAATCATATTAAACAAAAGTTCCCGGAAACTATTTTCGATTGTAGCTGGTAAAATTTTACTAAGAATTATTCTTTTTAAATAAAATAAAATTTTTAAAATCAAAATTTATGAACCTGGGACATCTAAAACCCTCTCAAAAAATAATAAAAAAATTTTGTAATATTATGTAAGACAAACAGACCTCCATTTGATATTAGTTATGCAAATGTAGTAGACACGTTAGAGTACCAGCACCAGAACAAACATTTGCAGTGAAAGCAAGTGTATTTAATAACTGTAGATACAAAGATAATCAACATCGTCTTTGGTATGATCATTATTATTAATTTATTACTCCATCTAGAAACCTACAAAAAGTTCAACGAACTGTATCAAAACATTCATAGACGTACCCAGATTACGTCCATGCGCGTGTTTCTTTTCATTTTTTTCATATCACTTTTTTTCATTTATTCCTTCTCCTTCTATTTCAGCTTGTAGATGCCAAAGTAATTTTTATTTGTTCATATTTTCAACATGAAAGGAATTTAATAAATTTCTAGATAACTGACTGCAATGCTACTCTACAAGACTGTGAGTACAATATTCTTCAATACATTTGCAAGGGTGAGAAAAGATTTTGAAAAAAAAGAGAGAGTCAATGTGATCGTTCAAAACAATTTGATATGAGAAATGTAAAGGAGCTTTTCAAAAATTGTTAATTCTTTTAGGAAATACAACACAAATACGAGTATTTACTTAACTGTCTCTCTTCTTTCTTGTTTTTTACAAAATTTATTTTTCAATTTAAAATTAATATTCAAAAAACGTGTTGTTTTGGGGAGATTTGAAAATGTGTAATAATTGTAACACAAATAATAAAACTTTTTAAAGAGAGCACGGCACAACCAGTGCTTTACTGTATTTTTACTTTATAACTTACTGTCTGTCTGCTAGGCCTCAGTGATTGTGAGATTATTTTGTTTTTGTGTAAAACAGAGGGATCAAGAGTTTTTATCATTTTATAATAATAAAACATTTGACGTGGCTGAATTTAAAAGAAATTCATGGCTTTATATTAAATAAATTCAAGATGAACTGTATTTTCATGTGAAAAGTTTGTCACTTTAAAAATAGAATCGTAGCAAAGATCTCGCAAAATATTGAGAAGCATGAGTATTTTCTCCGTCTGCAATATGTGCACTTTTTAGTTTCAGTTATACTTAAGGCAGAATAAGTCTTTACTTTTCGTTTCGTGAGGAATCAGCTGATCACTTTCTGTTAAATGGAAAATACGAATTAATGGTTTGTTTTACTTTGACGTTAAGTAACTTGAAATTTGTTTAGTAAAAAAGTTCCATATGAACTGCAGCCCACCTTGTATAGAAAAGAATATTTTCATGTGAAAAGTTTCTTACTTTAATCACAGAATCGAAGCAAAGATTTCGAAAAAAAATGTTGAGAAGCATGAGTATTTTCTCCATCTGCAACATGTGCACTTTTTAGTTTCAGTTATGCTTAAGGCAGAATTAGTCTTTACTTTCCGTTCCGTAACGAATCAGCTGATCACTTTCTGTTAAATGTGGTGAATTGGTTTTTTCTTGTTTGTTGAAAACAGCTGATATGTTTTTACAGAAAAGCTAATAACAATAATTTGAAAAGCAGAACGCTACGTAAGAGAAAAGAAATTAAAGACTAATGAGGCGAAATAAAGGTTTAAAACATTTGTAAAATATTAATAAGAAAACTTAACAACTTCTTGTTTTCTAAATAGTTTTTAAAATAAAAATTTTTTTTTTAATTTTTATTAGATGTGCAAAATGCTAAGAATGTAGCGATCGTGAAAAATGATTATATTCTTTTGTTGGTATCTGAAAACTGGGTTCCCAGATAATTTTTGACACGAATCCCTAAATTAAAATCCTTTATTTTAACTTTAAACTTAAAAAAATCAAAATTATTAAAATCAACGATATTGTCTATTTAAGTGGAAGTACGTTTCGATGACCATTTCGCTACCGCTAAAATCCTTTATTCCCAAAGTCCCTACAACTAATTGTAAAAATGAAGAGATTTTAAGGAACAAAAAATAACTAATATGGGAAAGTAAGTTTGTTAAAAATAATTGTTGATGAACATGTATTTTGTAATTTATTTTTGAACGTATAAAAAATGTTCCGGTGAAAATGTGTTCGCTTCTCAAACCTCTGCCACTGAAATGACACTGCTTGAGCTAGGCATTGGTACATATGTTCAACTTCCATATATGATTTGAGAGTAAGTTTTTAAAATTACTCATTAATTATTCAGTTACTGGGTTTTACTGGAAAATTAAGTTAACGGACCTAACATGTTCGATCTAAATAACAAGAAATTAATTGATCATATTTTAGAAAAAATTTACACATTACATAGATAAACTGACACTTTGTGTAGGTAAGGACAATGCTTAAGCTCTAAACACATAGACGACAGCAGGCTTCACAACTTCACGGCTTCAAATGCTGCCAACTTCAAATGCTGCTTTGAAGTCAGCTTCATAATTATTTTAAAGACAGCAACAACATAGTAATCAGCTAATGTGTCCATACTTTTCCTCCGCAAAATTTTACAAACGTATTAAAAATAACAACAGAAAATCAAACAAATAGGTACTTTACCATTTTCTTAAAACGAAAAATGAAATAAAATATGACAAAAATTAACTTAAACGAAAAACACAATACTATAAAATTAAAAATGAACAACTGTGTATTTTAGCAATTAAAATTTCAGGGATGCCGCATTTATATTTTGTAATGAATAAAATTAAAGTTTTTAATAAAAAATGTAATAATATCGCGAAAAATTATAAAAACACATAAATTTATTTCCTTATTGTATTTTTGTAATGTTCTTTTGTGTTTAGTATTAAAAAAAATTTTTGTTCTTATTTTTCCAATTTATATGTATAATGGCAATACTATATTTGTTTATTGCTGCCCGTCAAAATAGAAAATAGCCTAAGTTGGCAGCAGCAGCAAATGCTGTCGTGAAGTCGTGCTGCTGTGAAGTCGTCAAAATAATCGTTTTCATTTAAACACATGTATTTTATTTTTGACAGTTTGCTATCTGCTGCCTGCTGTCGTCTATGTGTTTAGGGCTTTATGTAGAAAGATTTTTGCCGGCAATCCAGCCAAAATAAGGAACAAATTTAGAAAATTGCGGAGGAAGATTTGGAACGCGAACTTCTAAATTTAATAAATTAAAAATTGTTAAAAAATATATAAAAAGATGACATATTTTTACAAATAAAATTAGTTGCAAAAAATGCAAATATTAACGCTAAAATGTATTACAGTTAAAATAAAATTATTTTCATGGAAATTTTAAACGGTAAAATGAAAGTGTTTGTGGGGATTTTTGCTAAATCTTTATGCAGATTTTTAGAGATAAATCAATTTTAATTTTATATTACAAAAAGTTATATCTGTTTTTTTTTTCTTTTAATACCACATACAACTTGTATAAAATAAGGAAAAGTTTATTATTATTAATTTAGTTTCTATTTTTATGACAGTTTTAATTTAATTTTTCTTTTAAGTATTTTTATCAAAAATTTTTTCTTTTTGTTCACTTATTTTTGTTTGTTTACTTTTTGAATCATATGTTTTAACTTTTTACTGAATTTTACTGCCAAATATTCGTCCAGTAAAAACTTGTATGTAAATACTCAGTCAACAACTGTCTACTCTCTTAATCTGTGTTCTCATTTACTGGATTTTGAGTAAACGAACGCGAATTAGTAAAAATCAGTAAAACATAGTAAAAACTTTTGGGTGCGCGAACGCAGCTATTGTATGTATAATTTTGAAATAATTGGATTTAAAGTGTATTCTTTAAATTTCTTTTTCACAATCATAAAACACAAACCAATTCTGTGGCATTTTGACAAAACATCTTAAGTCAGATTTAAAAAGTTGAAATTAATGTTGTTAATCATACGAATTTTCATTCAGAAAACATTTTTGTTTAATTTTTTAAAATTTGGTATTATAAATGTTATTTTTCTATAATTTTGGTTTATTTTATTATTTAATAAAAATAATTTTTTGGCCGATTTTTTTTTTAACAACTTTTTTACTATCTTATCTCGACTTAAGATGTTTTGTCAAAATGCCACAGAATTGATCATTTGCTTCTTCTTCTTCTTGTTTTTTTCGCTCTTGCTATGTTCTAATCATTTTTTTATTCGTCAACAAAGTACTCATATGGTCAACTTTATTCGTCGCTACTTTGTTTTTAGTTTAATACGTTAAATTATAACGTATGACGGATTCTATATGCTCCGGCCTTAAGACTATATGACTTTTTGTGAATTCCCCAATTATTTATTGCTGAAGAAATTAACATGCGATATTAAAATAATTAAATCCATTAATATTTGGCTTGATACCTCCTACTAGATTTGACTATAGATTTTTTACCGCACATTAATAGCATAAAATACTCAAAATTGATTCTGAGCCACAATTTAATATTTCAAACTTTAAAGAATTTCTGTAACAAACAGCTGTTTTGAAGAAAATAAAATTTAAAAAAGCAAAAAAATTTTTAACGAAAAAAAAAATTCTTTATTTGTGTTTGATTCTTCAAATATAAATATTTCATGATATTCCATGCAATATTTAATATTAAAAACTACAAAATGAAATGAATTACTGCTGTAAAAGCAGGTATATAAACATAAGAGGATAATAAATAAGAAATTATAAATAGTAAATTGCCACATAAAAAAATCCTATAAAGAATTCTGAATTACTCTGTTCGTTTATGAAAAACGAAACGTATGCATTTCTCTACCCTTCACCACAAAAAGTGGAAAAAGGGTATAACTAATAGACTCGTGTAGTTCATAAACAAACTAGTTCATTTAAACGATTACATCGATTGAACTAAGTGAACTAGTTCTTCTCTTTAAGTACACCTAGTTCATTTTTGAACTACACTTTGTATTTGAACTATCAGACAAGATGAACTAGAAAATACGATTGTGTTTCCTTGTGCTGCCAAGCATTTTATTTAACGTTCGTTATGGCAATGCTACGGTGCTGTTGCCATCATATTTTGAAAAGAACATTTGAACTAAAAAAGCTTTTGAACTAAAGAGAGCGTTTGAACTAAAATTTGAAAGTACGAACAATACGTCAACAGCACATTTAAACTAAGAGAGAGTTTGAACTAAAGAGAGCCCTTGAACTAAATTTTGAACTAGTTCATTTTTAAACTTTGAACTAAAAAGAGCGATCACTAAATTGAACTATATGGCACAAGTCTAATAACTAAGTTTGTCGTACTGACTTCTTATGCATTGTGAAGTCGATTGAGCGATGTTCGTATGTCCATGTTAGTGTTGAAATCAAGTTTGTCGAGGCACTAGATAAGCTAGAAAAAAAACTAAATATGCCAATCGATCAGACATAGTGTAGAAAAAGGCGCTATTGAAAATCAGCAAGATCGGTGCATGTCCTTCGAGGCAGCGGGCAAAATACCACGCCTATCTCTACTTTTTCCATATCACTTGGAACAATAAAGTAACTGTAATAAAAAAAAAAATAAATATATGTGGCAATAGGGAATTAAAAAATAAGAAAAAAACATCAAGTGAAAGAATTGGCGCTCGCCTATATTTCCGAGTTACGGGCCTCTGTTATTTTTAAAATTTTTAAAATATCAATATGGGTATCATTTTAAAGCTTTTAAAGAGATATTTGAGGAAATACAAAAATTTTTTAAAAATTCTTAACCCATTAAGAGCCGATGGCATTTTGAAGTAAATATTTTTTTTAGTTATTAATTCTCTGCCACACCAATGTTTGTTTTTTTTTTTGATTGAAGTTATTTCACGTAACTAGATTTAAATAAATGCTGAAGGGTATATAAGATTTGGCATAGCCGAATATAAAACTCTTCTTTGTTTTAAATACTTATCAATAAACCCACGCATAAACACAGAAACATCACTTTAGAAAGTTGTAAAATAAAAGTTAAAGAAAGAGGATTCTTTTACGGCTGCATTTCTTTAATTTTCAAAGAATCACATTCACACATGGCATAACATCCATAAAGGGAAAATTTACCCATTACAAGTTGTGGTAACAGTTATTGTTGTTTAATGGACTCTTGTTAAAATAAAGATCGTATATAAAAAGGAAAAACATCAAATAAAATAAAACAAGGAAAAGAAGAAACTTCAATTAGCTTTAATACGGGTGTGTATTTTATTTGCTTCCTGTCAGGCCACAAACATCCAGTCAGCCATCCAGCCAGCCACCGAGTTATTAATGCAGTCATCTAGTCATACATGATAGCAAGCGTCAAGCAAAGTTTTATGATACTTCTTATTTTTTTCATAATTCTTATTGCCAGCCTGGATATTTTTTTCGTTGAACTGATTGAATGGACAACTGGCTGGCTGACTGCTTGCCCAACCAACCATAAATATTTTTGCATGTGTATTTACGGGGTAGATGTGTGATTGGGACGTGCTTGTCCATAGCCTGGCGGTTGATCAAGTTGATTATTATCCACTTTGTCGTCTTTTTGACTCTCGATCGCCTTTATTTCTTTTTTTTACAACGAACCACTATGAGTGCAAACGTTTCCTTTTTTCGTTGCTTTCTCTCCATCAGCAGCACAAAAAATAAATCTCCTCAGTTTTGAATGGTTTTGCTTTTTTGCCACAACTTAAATCATGTTCACTTTTTTTCTCCTCTTTTTGTGCTTTTTGAAATTTCAATTGTTCTCATTTTATTTATTTTTTTTTTTGTTGGTGTGAGTAACTAGATGTGAAGCTGTAAACACATTCACCACAGCAACTACCGACTGCAAAATTTCTAAAATAGAAAACATGTGTGCATACGAAAATGATTATTTTGAAGACAGCAAGGCAATATGGCGAAAGGTTGTTGTCTGAACTGATTTTGCCGTGCAGTCCAATTAAACTAATTTCTATTTTTGTTGACGACAACAGAAAGTTGAGTGATGTCAGTACTATAAGTCATGTAAACTAATAAGTGCTTAAAACCTCTAATTCGGAAAAAAGAAAAAACAATAAGAACTTAAAATAATCATGCGTTATTAAATTAAAGATTTATTTATATATTTAAAGATTTTTATTAGTTTTTAAGTTTGGGTGTATGCATATGTATTTTCAAGTATTTTTTATTATAAAAAGTACTTTAATCATGGTGGCGAAAATATACAAAGAATAACTCGAAATATTTCAAAGGAATGTTTTCGGGTGTATATCAAATTACAATTTCTTTTTGTATGGAAAACATTCAGTTAGATATATATTTACTTCTTTCTTACGATGATTTCAGTTTGTCTATCTTTATTAGTAGATGGTTTCTTGTGTGGGAAACGTGTTAGTTTTTAACACAATTTTGTTTTTGGTAGATATCATGATATTGTATAGCTTTCAGCATTTTGTTGTTTCGAGCATTTTTTTTATTGCTGTAGACTAGTAACTTCGTTTGCATTTGAGGGAAATAGTTCAAAATATTATTAATTTTGAAGACAAGCGAAACCAAAAATCGACGCACTCTTAAAAAATATTGTTTTAGTCTTCTAATAGCCTCTTACACAATAATCTAAATATTTTTTTAATCAAATACCAGAACTGATTCTTTTAAAAACGCTAAAAAAATATTAAAGTGACATCACTGCAATACACTATAATCATATTTTTATTATGTAGCTGCTGCGTTCAAAATAATTTTGTAGCTGGCTATATGGCGGCAAATGTAGCTAGCAGCATTTGCTGCCGTGTGTTCGTGTAGCCTGCTGTAGCGAATGTGTTCAGAGCATGAGCATTAACGTATGCGAGTGTGTGTGATCTTTTATCTGGTTTCATTGTAAGTGCCTGGAATTTCCAAGTGGATGAATTATTTTGTTGTTGCTATTGTTGCCTTTTTAAGCTCCTTTTCTTGGCAGGGAGTTCACAGACCCTTGTTGTTGTTATTGTTGCCGTTAATGTTCTATATACACAAATGCACTACAACGACAACAAAAGCATTATAGAAAAAAGAAAATTACAATAATTTTAAAATTTCTGTGTTTGTAATGAATATTAAGTATCAAGGGAGTGGAGTTACTTTATAAATTCATTCGACTTTTAAGAGGATAAAATTTATGATTTCAAACTGTTAGAGACGACAAACAAACAAGGGCATGCAGATCGAGTGCTTGCATTTGCTCAATGTCTTAAGGAAATATTAAGTACTTTTTAATTTAAATTTGTTTTTTTTTGTACTCTAGAATTTCTTTATTGCAGTTAAATAAAAAAAAATTATGAGGGTTGTTAATTCATTGTTAGAACAGTTTGATTATTTTCTAGCTCCGCATACATTTTCTAATTTTGTGTTTTAATGCTAACAAAATTAATAAAAAAAAAATAATTAAAATTTTAAAATGCACTTTGAAGATTTCCTCTAGCACGAAAAAAAATTGTTTCTAAGCTGCAAATTGTTGACGATGATTAAAAGAAAATTTTGTATTCAAGAATTTTTTAAATATTTCAGAAGATAAGAATTAAAAACAGGAGTTTGAAATGCTATTAATTTTTAAAATACCAAAGGTTCCTTTTATATCCTTCACCACAAAAAGTGGAAAAAGGGTATATCTAGGTTTGTCATTCCGTTTATAATTTTTACAATATCCATCTTCGACCCTATAAAGAATATATATTCTGAATCCTTATGCATAGCGAGTGCATAGTGTTGAAATCAACTTTGCTAAGGCACTAGATGATCTAGAGGAAATTTAAATACGCCAATCAATCAGATATAGTTTCGAAAGTGTTGCTATCGAAAATCAGCAAGATCGGTCCATGTGCCTCATTGCAGTGGACTAAGCTCCTCTAATTTTTCCATGTCATTTGAATAATGAAGAAACAAATATATGGCGCGACAAAGGATTAAAAAATAAGAAAAAAATCAAGTAAACAAAATTTGCGCTCGCCCATATATTTTCCGGAATATGGGCCTCTGAAATTTTCTCAAAAACAGTTCGATTTTCAATATGGTTAATATGGGTGTCATTTAAAAGCTTTTGAAGAGATCTTTCAAGAAATACGAAAAATTTTTTCAAATGTATTACATTTTTACGTAATATATATCGTTCTTAATTTTTTTCATATTTTTATTCTCTGCCGCCACCTATATATTTGCTTTTTTGATAGGAGCTACTTCACATGGTGAAGGATATATAAGAATCGGCATAGCCAAATATATCACTCTTACTAGTTTTAAAATTAAGTACCGCACGATGAATCGTGATGGTTTATTTGGAAGAAATATGAAAATTAATTTGTACAAGTTAAACATTTTTGATTAAAAATTAAATATTAAAAAATTTTCCAAAAATTTCTTGCGAACTAGATTCACCACGTTGGACACCATAGCCAATCTCTATTTTTTTCTTAAATTATTACAGCTGACATTGTATAAAATACTTTGTGTAAATATAAAATAAGGCTTTTTTAAAACAAAAAAAAAACGTTACTATTGGGACACCCTTTAATTTTGATTTTTATATTTGCTTTTATGATTTTATTTCCATTTATTTTTAACTTCTACTTCTAGAAACACCCTTTCATTTTTTCAATTTATTTTCACGCTTATTTCCATAGCGGACATGTTGGTACACTCTCTGTATACGTTAATTTCACCTTTTATTTAAGTTTTATTTTTATTGTTGTTCTAGTGGCTATAAAAATAAATAAGGCTAAAGTGTTCTCCTATTGCGATTCAAAAGTAAAGACCAATAACTAATAGCAACCTTTAAATTTAAGGTTTTTTTTGCTCTTGCTACCATAGCGCTGATAGTTTTTATAACAATGTGCAAATTAAACATTTAAAAAATAACATTATTTTATTTAGTTTTTTTTTTTATATGCTGTTATAGCAGCCTTACACATTCCATGAAAGTTCCAAGAGTCAACATGTTGCTGCTTCAGGTATGCAGGGCTGTGACTTATCAATAAACATTGTAGCGCAAACAATAGGGTTACGTCCTTATAATTTTTCTACGGAACCCTAAAAAAGTGAAAACAATATAATTCGAATTAACTTTAAAAATATCGTGATACTTATCGCGATCAAATTATTAAAGTCACCGATATTATTTATTGGATTGAAGGCACGTCTCAATGCCTATTTCGCTACTGCTTTTTTAGCTCTTCAGAAAACTTTACACTAACATTTTAAATAAACTAAAATTTTTTGTCCAAACAATAAAATAAAAACAAAAAACAACAATAATCAACAAGGATTTTATTTTTCTTTATCCGCTATAAACGGCTGACTTTTTTTGTGGCTTTTTTGCTATTTTATACTGCTAAAAGATGATGAAAAATAAAGTAAAAATGATGCACTTTTGGAAATTGGTAGAAACTGGAAATAGTTTTGTAGTTTACAAACGGCTAACCGATTGAATTGGAACCTTACTTAGCATTAGTAAGGATGTAGCTAAGTTTAAGTTTTAAATTTAGGTATTTAAGTGTTAAAGGGGCTGAACAACTCAAATTTATGAAAAATCGTTCTTAGATTCATATTTTATAACGACAAAAAAATTAAATTGTAATCTTCTCTAGGTCAAGAGTGTAGCGAAAAGAAACTTAGAAAGTTGATTTTATATAATTATTTGGGTAAAAAGTTGCTTCTGTCTGTTTTTAGTTTTAAAAGAATTAAAATATTACAAAAAGAAAAAAAAACAATTAATTCAAAATTGTATCAATTCTCGAACTTTTAAAGAGAAATCAATTTTAAGCCAGATTTAGATTATGGATTAAATGAAATCAAAAGACAAAAAGCTGTTGTTAGGTGTCCTTTCTTACTATGCCTCGTTTTATGGCAAATACAGCGCAAAAAGTGAGAAGTTCTAATTTTGGTACTTTTTAAACCTTTCCCGGGAATCGTAGAATTACATTAGGGAATCTTAATATTTTTTTTAATTTATCTATTTACTGGATACATTTTAATATTATTACGAAAATGCCACTCAAAACCTAGAATCGCTTGGGGGGATGTTATGGTATGGGTCAAGGTCTTGCAATTCTATATGTCCGAAGACAACTAGCCCAGGCTGACACGTATGATGCACCAGTACCCCTTAGCGGCGAAAAGAATACATAGATATAATCAGAGTACAGTTTATTAGATTATTTCCTTGATGGAAGACCAAGAGGACCTCAGATATTAACTGGGTGTTATAAAAGTCAAGGAATATGATGCATGAATGTGCCATTGCCTAGAATAAGAATGCGAATTACTAATGACAGCATTATCAGTCGACTACCAGAAATCTTCTTACCATAACTTTATTTTGGACTCCTATGTGGAGGGCAAGCTCAATTATTTTTTCATTTTAACTTCGTAAGTTCCATGTCTTGTAATTTCCTATCTTAAACGGAAGAGGCTGCTTCTTAATGGACTAGTTAAAATAAGTCTTTACAGTCAGCTAAGAATACATGCTTTTCATAAAATATACAATGATTATTCCCTCCTCCTTTCACAGATATTAATCCCAACATTTCAATCGTTAGCTAAGAACCCTCTACACTCTGGCGAAGCCTTTTTTATACCTCTGCACTGCAAGATACAAGAGGTCAGAAACGAGTGATTAAATAATTAATGTCAGTGTCAGTTAATTGACAGCAAGACATGTTGAAATTAAGAATGGTTTCATTGATAATAATTAAAAATGTTTTATAACCTAATTGTGAACATCAACCAAACCTTTCATATATACGACGATTATGAGAGACAGAGTAGTATAAGTTTTTGTAAAGAGTTACATAATCAAAAGAAAAGGTCAGTGGTAAAATAGATCCTCTGAATTTTTAGTTCGTAATTCACTAGTTATTGCAGATGCCCTGAACTTGTGTGTGTTTTCCATTTTTTAATAGAAGTACGCTACCGTTTTCCCTTTTCTTTTTGGTGGTCCTGGCGTGAATTTTTACATTAATCAAACAAACTAATTTTCATGTTTGAAAGCATTAATCAACATCTTTAAACAGTAATAAAGAGTTAGCAACATTAATTGCGCCACGCAAAACTTTCAAAGTAATTCATTCCTGCTCTAGGAGGGTGGTCAGTTTTTGTTTTATTTTCTTTGAGAGTATCACGTTCCATTAGTCGCATATAAACATTTTTGCGGTTTTCCTGCATAAAACTTAATTCTTAGATCAGTCTTGTAGCGCCTGGGTGTTCAGTAGGTACGCTATAATATTTCTATTATTTTACCTCGTATACGGCATAAAACTGCTCTTTGATATAAATATATCAGTATAAAAAGAATCTGATTTATATAATTCTTGCAAAAAAAAAAAAAAAACAGACTTCAAAACAGACAAATTTAAAATCATATTTCTTTATTTGGGAAAGCGTCAGGATTTTTTATATGTCGTAGAACAAAATATGAGTGCAAATTAAATAAGAAAATTCAGCATTTATGTGGTCACCTTTTATTTTTACACTTTTTATTGCTGACACATTAAAACGAAATTTGTTTAAATACTTAGCGTTAGTCTATAAGTGTTCAAAATATTGGTTATATATATACATCAAATTACAACCATTAGGGCACCCTCTAATTTCTAATTTTAAATATTTATTCTTGTTATTATACTCGATATGGTAATGGACATTCTGCCTAATTTTCAAGAGTAACGGTTTCAAAGATAGAGCCATAAGGTCAAATAAGATCAGTTATAGGAACACCCTTTAATTTCTTATTTCAAGTTTGCTACTTGTTATAGCGGACTTAGCAATTAAGGTTCTGTGCAAATTTTAATTAACTGTATACAACTGTTCAACAGTTTGGTCATATACATCATATAACAGCAACTATTGTAACACCCTGTAATATTAAATTATTATACTTTTTAATGTAAAAGACAAAGAAGTGGACAATCTCTTTAATTTTCAAGTTTAATTTTCAATGGTTCAAACAATAGCGAAATATAGGTAAATTAACTATAAATATGGAAACACCCTTTAATTTATAAATTCAAATTTTATACTTATTGTCATAGCGGACATAGCAATGCAGGTTTTTGTAAGTTTCATCTATCTATAACATCAAATTACATTTACTATTGGGACACCCTTTAACTTATAAATTCGAATGTTTATAATTGTTATTATAACGCTCATAGTAATCGATATTCTGACCAATTTTAAAGCGTTCGTTAATAATGGTTCAAAATATAGGCGCATATAAGTCAATTTACGTCAGCTATTGGGAGATCCTTTAATTTTATGTTTATTTTTGTGTTACTTGTTGCTATTGGGAGCTACAGTAATACAAATTTTCTTATATTTTAAGGAAGTGCGCTTTAAGGTTCATAACACACTTAAAATACATGTATGTTGTACGAGGACACCCTTTAATTTTTAAGATTGTGAACTGTGTTTACAACGGGACCAATCTGTATAATCTATCAAATTACAAAAAAATTAAAATCGGTTCAGAAATTATTGAGTTCAGCAAAGGCGGTTAAAAAATGGGTACAAACTTCCTTTTTTTGAAGGAAACAAGTCGAAATGCTGTATCATTGTTCAATTTGGGTTTGTTTGCAGGGACAGAAATGCCTGTCATGCTGCATGCGTTGGATCATCCCAAGTCACTATGTACTTCAAACAATTGCTTGAATAACTTTTGGAATTAAAGACCAAGGCACTGCATAGAAATGCAGCAGTGGCCAAACTTACAGGAGAACCTTTTCTGTACCTGGGGAATGGCATTACGCTAAAAAAGGTTTCACAATGGGTAAAAAGATGATACGATTAATGGCAGGCTTAATTGGTACTTAAGGTACCCATCAGCCAAAATGGTAGCTAAAGAGGTTCCTTAAGCTGGATAACTGCATTAGTGTCATAAATAATGTGACGAAGAATTCCGTTTCCACACTTTGATTTATTGAGTTCAGGGTTGTGAATTTTCTGAAAACTTATACATTTGGATTGACTGAGTCATGACTGGCGGATATCGTTATATTATAGACATTGATTTCGGGTGTTCTCCCATCTATAAAGAAATATTTATATCTCAACGTATATTTCTTAAACGAGGCTTCCTAATCCTGTTAAAATTTGTCAGAGTAACTTTAAATTCAGCCAAAAATATTTAAAATTCACAAAATTATTTCATAAAATTTAATTCTTTTCGCCTAAAGATTATTTCAGTTCATAATAAAAAAAATAATCACCCCTATTCTGCGTTTCGATTCGAATTGAAATTTTCTCCGTCTGACAACTTTGGTATTCTGCGTTTCGATTCCGCTCAGTTTCTTTCGATTGTAGGTATTCTGCATTACGATCGGAGCTCCGTTTTCTCAGTTGCTTTTTTGTTAACGGAGGGGTTTTCTTTTTTGTGTTTTTTAGTTAAAAATTGAAAAAATGTAGGTAGAAAATGAGATAAAATGTTCAGAAACGTTTAAAAAAACACTTAAAATTATTTTTAACTAATTAAATAAATTTTTATTGTTTTAAATTGTTAATTTTTGTACCCGAATCTGATGTGTTTTGTTTATGTATTACGGGTCAAAAACAACAACACCAGAGCAGTATGAAAAACTAGCAGATGTAATGGCATCTAAAACAGACATTACATGCGGATACCACCAGCGATCAAAGGAAGAAGTAGCAGCGTTCTGAGAGGAAGTTGCAGGAATCCTTCAACAAAAAACGCCAGTGCAAAAATAAGTTGCCGTGAATAATTAATTTTTATTTTGTTTTTAAATTTTTTTATTTTATTTAACAATTTTTTTATTAAACTTTATTTTTATTAAACTTCATCAAGAAATTATTTTTAATTATGTAAACATACAACTTTTTATATTAAATTTGACATTTGTTTATGAAAATGATAACAAACTTGCATATTTTGCTATTTCATTTCCACATTCCACAATGATGCTATTAATTTTGTAGACATTGTTGTCTTCTTCTTTTTCTTTCGATTCCGTTTTTCTTCAGAATACCAATTTACGATCGTAACGGAACTGAATGCGGAGACTTAATCGAAACGCAGAATAGGGGTGAATAAGATTTCAAGTTCATACTCTTACAAAAATTCAAAAAATGCAAAAATTTAATATACTTTTCCTTAAGAAAATCTTCAATTGCATTTGGAAGAAAATTTTTAATTACACAAATTTGTACCATCGCCAAACCTGTTCTTTACATTTAATATCAACAACCCTTAAAAGGGTCGTTTATCGTTCACCTGCATGTCTTCAACCACCATCACTTTCGTCCACTTCAAGCCGTAGAATCAACAATTTAAATATTCAAATGATGTTCACACTTGAACTATTAGCAGGCAGTGTTTCGTGTACCTGTAGAATTGACATGACACAACTAAACGGCAGTTACTACAGTGATTCCACTGCTCAAGGGCAATTTTTTGTAACGTCTTTTTTTAACAAAAAAAAAAAAAGAAAAAACAGGAGGGATGACTTTAACGGACTTCAGGGTTGTTTTACTCTTCTTAGAAGATGACAACATTTTCAACTGCTTTTATTTTTTAATTATCATTTAAAAGGAATGGTTAAGCTTCGTTGAACTGATCGTATTGTGTACGATTTTTTTTATAAACTTCAGGTGTTCAGCAAGGATTTAAAGATATAGAAATCATACAGGTGTCGAGAAGATACACTGGGAAAATTTATACGAGTAAGTTTTAATATTAAAAAAAATTTTGGGTTCCGTAAATTAAGTGCAAAAACGTAACTCTATTGTTTTATCACAATGTCTATCCGTCTGTCACAACTCTCTATATATTGAACCAAAGTACTTAACTTTATTGTACTATTTCGGGGCCTTTGATTAACTGATTTCCACCCAATTACAGACAAATGAAGAGCGCTAGATCGGCTCCTATGTGAATTCATATTTTATAAATTTATCGTTGATAATTACTTTACAGACAGATACGAAGAATGGTGATGAAGGTTGTATCTAATCAGAAAGTATATTTCTTTCTGCACGTATTTAAATTTTACAATTCCTTAACTTCTTGTTTTTCTATAACAAAATTTGCAATGTTTCTATAGAAAGATTTTAATATCGTTGAATGAAAAATGTTTTTAATGTCTGTGGCTGAGATTTATTTTTTATAGAATGATTTTCAATATCAGTAAATTATTTTTCTATAGAAACGTCTTTAAATCAGAAATATATTTTTCTAAAGAAACATTTTGAATGCCATGTTATATATTTTGTATAGTAAAGTTTTAATTATCAGGGATAAATTTTTCTCTAATAAAATTTTTAACGTCAGTAAAAAACTTTTCTTTAAAACTCACAATTTTTTTTGTGTGTTTTTTTTAATTCACTGCTTTTAGAATTAATTTATGAAGGTTATCACAATATTGTTTGTGTGTAATATTATGATGGTAAATGATCCTTAATTGAAGTATAAAAAACATAATTCGTCTTCAAAAACACCCTGCAGTGTAATGCAGTCTAACTAACTCCTGACCTAAAGGAATTATGGAGTAAAAAAAAATGATTACAATAAAATAAATTTAAATAACGAAATTATACTTTGCAGCGATCTTCAGTTTGCAGAACTTCAATTGTTGTCTGGGGTAGGTAGATTTAAAAGAACGGCATGTTACACTTGATGGATTTTAAATTTAATCAGTGTTGGGCAGAAGAGGAAATATAACTTTGAATAACAATTGTTCATTGTCTGGCCAAAAGAAACGAATTAACATATCCTGTGCACAAAATCAGCCAACCCTGAAACAGGATGCAATTGAACGTTTAGGAAATATAAACTTAAATACAAATACAAAATAACAATTTAAATATTTATTTAGTTGTTGAATAAACTTGTTTATTGAATATTTAAAAAACGTAAGAACAACAATCAATTCATTATTTTTTAAGGAAATTGAAATAATTACATTTTTTCTTCCTTGATAAAATGCAACACTTGTCTTTTCAAAATGATTGTATTTATTTATTTATTTGTTTCTTATTTGTTGTATTCTATTTTCAAATTGTGTGTCAATAATGAAATAACGAAGGCAACAACAAACAAAGAAACAGGGTCAAAACGTATTAAATTTCCTGTGTGCAACAAACAAGAAGTAAAGAAGTGTTAATTAAAAAACCCAGAAAGCAAAGAATTTAACAAACCTACGTCTAGTCTGAAAACTATCAACTCAACATTTTAATGTGTCTTGGAAAGCAAAATCAAAAAAAAAAAAAAAAAACGCACATAAACTTTTACCATTTATTTGCACACGTCTTTTTATTTAATTTGCTTTCACTTCATACAAAAGGTGTGTTGGGTGTGGAGTGCAAGAAAATAAAACTTCAAAAAGTTTCAAAACACAACTAAACAAGTCTTCTTTCTTCTAATTTCATACTTAAAAAAACTTCTTAAGGTTGTTTTTACCGCAGCTAAAATGTGGGTTATTGCTATGATTTTTAGAAGGAATTTGGGCTTGAAAACTTAGTTTAACAAAACCTTTATATTGGGTGTCTTTAAAAGTATAACTTTTAAGAATTAAGTATTTGTAATTTTTTCTCTATAAAGAATTATTAATGATAATAAAAATGTGTTTACAGAAAAAATTATCACTGAGATTAAAAGTTATTAGTATCATAAAAAATTCTTATTGACATAAAAATTTTTCTATAGAAAAAATTCTTATTGACATAAAAATTTTTCTATAGAAAAAATTCTTATTGACATAAAAATTTTTCTATAGAAAAAAATTCTTATTGACATAAAAATTTTTCTATAGAAAAAAATTCTTATTGACATAAAAATTTTTCTATAGAAAAAATTCTTATTGACATAAAAATTTTTCTATAGAAAAAAATTCTTATTGACATAAAAATTTTTCTATAGAAAAAAATTCTTATTGACATAAAAATTTTTCTATAGAAAAAAATTCTTATTGACATAAAAATTTTTCTATAGAAAAAAATTCTTATTGACATAAAAATTTTTCTATAGAAAAAAATTCTTATTGACATAAAAATTTTTCTATAGAAAAAAATTCTTATTGACATAAAAATTTTTCTATAGAAAAAAATTCTTATTGACATAAAAATTTTTCTATAGAAAAAAATTCTTATTGACATAAAAATTTTTCTATAGAAAAAAATTCTTATTGACATAAAAATTTTTCTATAGAAAAAATTCTTATTGACATAAAAATTTTTCTATAGAAAAAATTCTTATTGACATAAAAATTTTTGTATAGAAAAAATTCTTATTGACATAAAAATTTTTCTATAGAAAAAATTCTTATTGACATAAAAATTTTTCTATAGAAAAAATTCTTATTGACATAAAAATTTTTCTATAGAAAAAATTCTTATTGACATAAAAATTTTTCTATAGAAAAAAATTCTTATTGACATAAAAATTTTTCTATAGAAAAAATTCTTATTGACATAAAAATTTTTCTATAGAAAAAATTCTTATTGACATAAAAATTTTTCTATAGAAAAAATTCTTATTGACATAAAAATTTTTCTATAGAAAAAATTCTTATTGACATAAAAATTTTTCTATAGAAAAAATTCTTATTGACATAAAAATTTTTCTATAGAAAAAAATTCTTATTGACATAAAAATTTTTCTATAGAAAAAATTCTTATTGACATAAAAATTTTTCTATAGAAAAAAATTCTTATTGACATAAAAATTTTTCTATAGAAAAAATTCTTATTGACATAAAAATTTTTCTATAGAAAAAAATTCTTATTGACATAAAAATTTTTCTATAGAAAAAATTCTTATTGACATAAAAATTTTTCTATAGAAAAAAATTCTTATTGACATAAAAATTTTTCTATAGAAAAAATTCTTATTGACATAAAAATTTTTCTATAGAAAAAAATTCTTATTGACATAAAAATTTTTCTATAGAAAAAATTCTTATTGACATAAAAATTTTTCTATAGAAAAAAATTCTTATTGACATAAAAATTTTTCTATAGAAAAAATTCTTATTGACATAAAAATTTTTCTATAGAAAAAATTCTTATTGACATAAAAATTTTTCTATAGAAAAAATTCTTATTGACATAAAAATTTTTCTATAGAAAAAATTCTTATTGACATAAAAATTTTTCTATAGAAAAAATTCTTATTGACATAAAAATTTTTCTATAGAAAAAATTCTTATTGACATAAAAATTTTTCTATAGAAAAAATTCTTATTGACATAAAAATTTTTCTATAGAAAAAATTCTTATTGACATAAAAATTTTTCTATAGAAAAAATTCTTATTGACATAAAAATTTTTCTATAGAAAAAATTCTTATTGACATAAAAATTTTTCTATAGAAAAAATTCTTATTGACATAAAAATTTTTCTATAGAAAAAATTCTTATTGACATAAAAATTTTTCTATAGAAAAAATTCTTATTGACATAAAAATTTTTCTATAGAAAAAATTCTTATTGACATAAAAATTTTTCTATAGAAAAAATTCTTATTGACATAAAAATTTTTCTATAGAAAAAAATTCTTACTGACATGAAAATTTTTCTATACAATAAAATTTTTACTGACATAAAAGCTTTTCTATACAAAAAAATTCTTACTGACATAAAAATTTTTCTATAGAAAAAATTCTTACTGACATAAAAATTGTTCTTTAGAAAAAGTTCTTACTGACATAAAAATTGTTCTATAGAAAAAGTTCTTACTGACAAAAAAATTGTTCTATAGAAAAAGTTCTTACTGACATAAAAATTGTTCTATAGAAAAAGTTCTTACTGACATAAAAATTGTTCTATAGAAAAAGTTCTTACTGACATAAAAATTGTTCTATAGAAAAAGTTCTTACTGACATAAAAATTGTTCTATAGAAAAAGTTCTTACTGACATAAAAATTGTTCTATAGAAAAAGTTCTTACTGACATAAAAATTTTTCTATAGAAAAAATTCTTTCTGTCATAAAAAATTCTTATTGACATAAAAATTTTTCTATAGAAAAAATTCTTGCTGACATAAAAATTTTTCTACAGAAAAAATTCTTGCTGACATAAAAATTATTCTATAAAAAAAATATAAAAATTTTTCTATAGAAAAAATTCTTATTGACATGAAAATTTTTCTATAAAAAAATTCTTACTGACATGAAAATTTTTCTATAAAAAAATTCTTACTGACATGAAAATTTTTCTATAAAAAAATTCTTACTGACATAAAAATTTTTCTATAGAATAAATTCTTACTGTCATGAAAATTTTTCTGTAGAAAAAATTCTTACTGTCATGACTTACTGTCACCTATTAAAAATATTTTTTTATTTTTTTCACTGACATAAAAAAATTTTCAATAGAAAAAATAATAAATGAATAAAATTTTTAATACAAAATACTGTAGCTTATTGGAATAATTACGACAGATATTAAACATTTTTCTTTTGAAAAAAATATTGCTCACATTAAACATATTTTTATTGCAAAAATTTTCACTTACATTTACATTTAAAATATTTCTGAGAAAAACAAATATTTCAACCTTTTCGTTTTGCTTAAGTTCTGTTGAGAAGATTATCCTCAGATTTTACTGCGATAGTTCCATACCATTTGAAGTAATCTAGGAATCTAAATAATTCTTGTAAAAAAACCGACTGCAATACAGACAAACTTAAAATCATATTTCTTTAGGACGGTAATTATACATTCATTATATTTTATTATATTCAAGAAAGATAGCGTCAGGAGAACAAAATATGAATGCAGATTAAACAAGAAAATTCAGTAGTTATGTTGTTACCCATTACTTTTACACTTTTTATTGCTGATACAATAAAACAAATTTTTTTTAATTCTAAGCGTTATTCTATAACATATATATCAAATTACAACCATTAGGGCACCCTTTAATTTCTAATTTTAAATATATATGATTGCTATTTTACTTCACATAGTAATGGACATTCTGTTTAATTTTCAAGAGTTTGTATGTAACAGTTTTAAAGAAAAGGCCGTATAGGTCAAATAACATCAGTAATAGGGATACCCTTTAATTTTTTTAATCAACTGTCTGCAACTCTTTGGTCATACACATCAAATAACAGCAACTATTGTAACACCCTATAATTTATTATTTTAAATATTTATACTTCTTAACATATCAGACAAAGTAGTGGACATTCTGTTAAATTTTCAAGTGTTTGTATATAACAATTTAAACGATAGGGATTTATAAGTCAAATTACTTCAAATATGGGAGCCCCCTTTAATTTCTAAAATCAAATTTTAAGCTTGTTACTATAGCGGACTTAGCATTACAGGTTTTTTGTAAGTTTCAGCTTTCTGTCTATAACGGTTCAAATGTTTGCCTACATATATCAAATAACATTAACTATTGGGACACCCTCTAATTTATAACTTTTAAAGTTTATACCTGTTTTTATAACAGTAATAGTAATCGATATTCTGTCCAATTTGCAAGCGTTTGTCCATAACGTTTGAAAAGATACGCGCATAAAAGTCAATTAATTCTTGCTATTGGAGGCTACAGTAACACGCAGCTTTCTTAAATTTTAAAGAAGTGTGATTTGCGGTAAATAACACACTTTAAAAACATGTATGTTGTTTGGGGACACCCTTTAATTTTTAATAACATGAACTGTATTTAAAACGGGACCAATCTGTAAGCATTATCTATCAAATTACAAAAATAAAAAATAAAATGGGTTCAGAAATGACTGACTTATGCAGGCACAAACATAAGAAAGCAATATTCATTCGAATTGACAACCTTCAACTTTTTTTAAATCTGTTAAAATTAGCTGCATATTTCATTTTGTTTATTAAATAAAGACCTTTTAATCCAACTAATACTAAAACTACTATCAGTAAATACAATGATAATGACGTAGAAACTCCTAAAAATCAAACAAAAATATATTTCAAGATTTTGGTTAAGTAATAACGTTTTTCATTAAGAAGGTTTCTAAGTGAATCCTACAGCTGTTTATAAAGCATAAATTTAAATGCCTACATCTTAAGCATAACATGGCCCATAGTGATTTTTTTTAGAAATGTGAATTTTATTTAAAATACAATTTAATTGTTATGTGTTTCTACAGCATTTAAAATTTCATTACAAATATCAACTACAATATTCAAGCTTAGAACGTGTTAATACGTTGTTTTAAAACTTAATAACATTCGACTTAAATTTTGTTGGAAGAATTAAAATGCTACTTAAATAAGTCATAAGTTCCAAACAAGTTTCAAATAACCTTGACAGAAATGCTCACAAGGCGCTCATAAATCTGCTAACGGATGTCTTGTATTAGATTTGTCAAAATGGAATTAAATATGAAAAAAAAACATCAAATTAATCAAACATTACATTTGTTTGTAGCTACACAACCTTAAAAAAGAAGAAGAAGACAAGAAATTTCGAGTATTAATTCAAGTGTTTAGATGTCAGATACAGATTTCAAATTATAATTAAAAATGTTGTAGACAAAATCAACAACAAGAAAAGTAATAAATAGGCAAACTGCCAGTCAAGAATTCAAACAAATACAACTTTTTGCAGTGCAAAATAAATATTTAGAATCGAATAAAAACAACAAAACCAGTTAACTAACTGTCTGTCAGTCATCTACTGAATTAAAACCAAATACGAATTGTCCTCTCTTTAAAGAACAAACACAAACAACTTGAAAACACACAAACTTATATTTCTTTTTTCTTAAGTTTTAAAATCAAAGTGCGTAATACCCCTTCTATGTGAGTTCTTTTCGCAACTGCAACAGCAAAACCAACAACAACAACAATAATAATAATAATAATAATAATAATTCGACGTAACAGCTTTAACTACCACTCTGCGTTGTCTGGTGACTATAAAAATTTGCCACATTTAATTAGGTCATCAGTAAAAGCCATCCAGCCAGGCAGGTCTGTCAGGAATATAAATTTTTCACAAATCGTTGCTACTGAACAACAACAAAAACAAAAAACCAATGCACGGTGACAAATCCGACTGCACAATAAACTACACAAAAAACCCAAAATATTAATTCCAATTAATATTTTTACAATTATTATGTGTAATAGAATTGTTATTCGAAAAGAAATATTCGATTAATCAAATTAAGTTGCTATAAGATTTTTAATTTATTAAAAAAAAAATTGATAAAATAATATAAGACGAATATAAATAGGAAATATGTGCTTCTAGTTTCATCATTTGAATAAAAATTATCCGTTAAATAAACTACTAAGACTTTTAAATTTTGTTTAAAAAACATGAAAGGAATATTTTTCATAAATATTTTACTGTTCGAATAAATAAATTATAGAAATAATCAAGTTAAATTGATAAAACATTGTTCTAAAATATTAAGCGAGTATTTACAATAAATAGATGTATCTAGAACTGTCATTCGAATAAAATTATTTTGTTAATCAAAATAAATTAATTGAAATTTATGTTAAAAAAAATTATTCGAATAATATTTGACGAGTAAAAAAATGTACCAAATTTTTTAATTAGGCAAGGAAGAGTGTTATTTTCGGCTTTGCCGAATTTTATATACCCTTCACCATGTATGTAAATCTAGTTGACTGAAGTAGCTCCCATAAAGCAACACAAATATTTCGGTGAGAGAGAACTAAAAAATTAAAAATAAAGTACGATATATAATTTTACATAAAAACGTCACCGGCTCTTAATGGGTTAAGCATTTTTTTTAACTTTAGCATTTCCTGAAAGATCTCTTTAAAAGCTTTTAAATGATAACCATATTGATGTTTTACAAAATTTGGTGCGATATCGTATTTTCTTTAAAAAGTTCAGAGATCCATAACTCGGAAAATACGGGCGAGCCCCAAATTTTTTTAGTTGATATTTTTTCTTATTTTTATTTTTTATTGCTTCATATATTAGTTTTTTTTTTTTTGTTTTTTTTTTTTTTGTTTTTTTTTTCTTATTTTTTATTGGAGTTACTTCATTGTTCCAAATGATGTTGATGAGATTAAAGGCAGGCATGCTGTTTTGCCCGCTGCTCCTAAGGACATGGACCGATCTCGCTGGTTTTCAATTGAAAAATTTTTGAAACTATGTCTGATCGGTTGGTGTATGCAAACAAAAAATAAAGAAGTTTTAATAAAAAAAAAAAAAAAAACCAGAAAGCAAAGAATTAAACCAACTGAAGTCTAGTGTGGAAACTATCAACTCAACATTTTAATGTGTCTTGGAAAGCAAAATTAAAAAAAAACGCGCTTAAACTTTTATTTGCTCATGTCTTTTTATTTAATTTGCTTTCACTTCATACAAAAGGTGTGTTAAGTGTGGAGTGCAAGAAAGAACAAAACTTCAAAAAGTTTTAAAATACAACTAAACAAGTGTTCTTTCTTCTATTTTCATACTTCAGAATACTTCTTAAGATTGTTTTTATCGCAGCTAAAATGTGGGTTATTGCTATGATTTTTAGAAGGAATTTGAGATTGAAAACTTAGTTTAACAAAACCTTTATACGAGGGCTGCTCTTTATATTTCTGGCCTAATAGTGAAAATGCGAATATTTATAATCAAAAACGGTTTTATTGTTTTTCAAAGTATTCTCCAGCATGATTTATACACTTTTGCATGCGCTCAAACCAGTTGACGAAGCACTTTTTCCACTCCGATTAAGAGACCTCTAAAACATGGTTTTTGAACACTTCAACAGCTTTTTCTGGCGACGAAAATCGTTGACCACGCATTTTTTCCTTAATGTGCGGAAACAAGAAGAAGTCATTAGGTGCCAAGTCAGGGCTGTACGGTGGATGACCCATTAATTCGACGTTTTGGCCGGTCAAAAACGCTCTGGTTTGAGCCGATGTGTGAGAGCTCGCATTGTCATGGTGAACAATGATTCGTCTTCTCTTGCTGGTTTTTCGAACTTCTCCGATGACTTCAGGCAAACAAATTGTAGTGTACCACTCAGAAGTGACCGTCCTACGTTGCTCAAGCGGAACAGTCGCCACATGACCAGTTTTGCCAAAGAAACAGGCGACCATTTGCTTCGAAGTGCTTCTTCCATGAACAACTTTCGCTGGATTTTGCTCGTCTTTGAAGACCCACACGGTCGATTGTTGTTTCGTTTCGGACTTATACGTATAGATCCGTGATTCGTCACCTGTAACGATCTCATAAACGTCTTTTGAGGCACCGCAATCGTATTTTTGCAATATTTCTTTGCACCAATCGACACGAGCCTTTTTTTGAGCGACTTTCAAATTGTGCGGGATCCAACGAGAACAAACCTTTTTAACGGCCAGGTGTTCATGCAGTAGCGAATGTATGCTGGTGAAAGAAATGTCGAAGGATGTCTCTATCTCTCGGTATGTCGCATGTCGATCTTGCATTATAAGTTCACGCACGGCATCAATGTTCTCTGGCACAACAGCCGTTTTTTTTGACGACCTTCCCGGAATTCGTCTTTGAGCGAGCTTCGGCCACGATTAAATTCATTATACCATTTTTTCACAGTGCTATAGGATGGTGCTTCATCGCCATATAAAGATTTAAGTTCATCAATGCACTCTTGTCGTGATAATCCACGTCGAAAGTTGTAAAAAATGATGGCACGAAACTGTTCACGAGTTAATTCCATTTTTTTCTATATTAATTTTTTCAAGTCACTGTAAACAACACAAATAATGGTCGTACGTCAAAACGTTTTGAGTACGATTATGCTTAAAAATGACAAACTTTCCAATGGAAATGTCAGATTGCACTTAGCAGCACTCAGTGTTGCCAGGCCAGAAATATATATAGCAGCCATCGTATTGGGTGTCTTTAAAAGTTATAACCAGTACTTTAAAGAATTAATTAGGAAATGTAAAACTGTTGCTGAAAATAACATTTTTCTTAAAGCTCATCTAGTATCTTGGCAAAGTTGATTTCAACACTAACAGGGATGGACAGATGGACAGGGATGAACATTGCTCAATCGTCTTCGCTAAACATAAGAGTTCAGAATAAATATTCTTTATGGTTCTGGAAATGAATATTGTAGAGATTACACACGAAATTACAAACTTATGTACACAATCTTTCAACTTTTTGTGGCATCTTTTCAAATAATAATTATTTAATAATTAGACAGGATTCCCTATTGACTTAAATCGTGAAGCTTCGTAAAAATGTGCCTTAGCTCATTAAAGCCCTTAGTAGTAGCTTACGTTGCTATTTAAATTAAAAAAAAAAAACAGAGTAAACTACCTTTATCTACTGAACAGTAGCTGACTTATCGCTTAAAAGAATATTTAATTTAAAAGGTGCCAATTAGTCTCCTTTAGCCACAATGAGGTATAAAAAAAGCTGATCGTTTTTAAAGATTCACGTGAATACCTTTGTTTTTGCCCTCTAAAGACTTAGACTTCCTTAAGACAATTGGGTGGAATCAATTTATTGAAATCTCTTTATAATCCTTTTTTAAGCTGCTGCCCCTTGGTCATCTTTTATAAATATCAATTCAAAAGAAAACATAACAGAATTATAAAATAACAGAATCAACATAGGCGCACCAGGAAGAACACTGCCGTCTTTGGACTTGTGTTTCATAAGATACTCTGTAGGGCTCATTTACCTTTCCTGGAGTTTTTAGATCTTTCCCTAGTGCAATTTGGCTATCTTGAATACACTTCCCCTTTTGCATAACATTTACCACTCATTGAGTTCCTTAGGGGTCCATCGACAATTTTATAAGACTCATTCACCATTCCTTGCCTACTTAAGTCCATGCTCTCCCCTAATGGTATTTTCTACATTTGCTGTAAAAACAAATACATTATGGCCAACCGCCCTTATTGATCCCATTACTATCTGGATCATGTTGGCCGCCTTCGATCGGTAAGACGTTACATTTTCCGTCTGTGGGAATCATCTGATATATTGTCTCTGCCTAATAAAAAAAAAATTGCAACACAAACTGAAAATTATAATAATGACATTAGGCAGCCACTCAAAGATAAAATTGCTACCAGAGATGTATTAGCCCCCTTGGGGTTCCTTACGCATTTGCGGTTCATTAGGCGATGCTCTACAATCCATCGCATGCTGTAAATATCGAAGCAATTCAATTGTGTCGCTTTCAATAACATTATTTTTGACTTTTTACTTAACAGAATGAAAGTTCTTACATGTGGGTCATGTTGGACCATTGGAAACCCTACAAGGGCTTGGCAACACTGAGTGCTGCCAAGTGCAATCTGACATTTCCATTGGAAAGTTTGTCATTTTTAAGCATAATCGTACTCAAAACGTTTTGACGTACGACCATTATTTGTGTTGTTTACAGTGACTTGAAAAAATTAATATAGAAAAAAATGGAATTAACTCGTGAACATTTTCGTGCCATCATTTTTCACAACTTTCGACGTGGATTATCACGACAAGAGTGCATTGATGGACTTATATCTTTGTATGGCGATGAAGCATCATCCTATAGCACTGTGAAAAATTGGTATAATGAATTTAATCGTGGCCGAAGCTCGCTCAAAGACGAATTTCGTGAAGGTCGTCCAAAAACGGCTGTTGTGCCAGAGAACATTGATGCCGTGCGTGAACTAATAATGCAAGATCGACAGGCGACATACCGAGAGATAGAGACATCCTTGGACATTTCTTCCACCAGCATACATTCGATACTGCATGAACACCTGGCCGTAAAAAAGGTTTGTTCTCGTTTTATCCCGCACAATTTGAAAGTCGCTCAAAAAAAGGATCATGTCGATTGGTGCAAAGAAATGTTGCAAAAATATGCGGTGCTTCAAAAGACGTTTATAAGATCGTCACAGGTGACGAATCATGGGTCTATGCGTATGAGCCTGAAACGAAACAACAATCGACCGTGTTTGTCTTCAAAGACGAGCAAAATCCAACGAAAGTTGTTCGTGGAAAAAGCACTTCGAAGCAAGTGGTCGCCTGTTTCTTCGGCAAAACTGGTCATGTGGCGACTGTTCCGCTTGAGCAATATAGGACGGTCACTTCTGAGTGGTACACTACAATTTGTTTGCCTGAAGTCATCGGAGAAATTCGAAAAACCAACACCTCACACCAGAGCGTTTTTGACCGGCCAAAACGTCGGATTAATGGGTCATCCGCCGTACAGCCCTGACTTGGCACCTAATGACTTCTTCTTGTTTGCGCACATCAAGAAAAAAATGCGTGGTTAATGATTTTCGTCGCCAGAAGAAGCTGTTGAAGTGTTCAAAAACCATGTTTTAGAGGTGTCTTAATCGGAGTGGAAAAAGTGCTTTGACAACTGGTTTGAGCGCATGCAAAAGTGTATAAATCATGCTGGAGAATACTTTGAAAAACAATAAAACCATTTTTAATTATAAATATTCGCATTTCCCTATTAGGCCAGAAATATATAGAGCAGCTCTCGTATTTAAACACGAATACACGTGCATCGCTAAATTAATTAATTCCCTACCTATAAAGATCCACAAAATTTTTATTCGTACTTTTAAGGATCGCAAACATATATTGCACAAACTTATAGGAAATCGGAGTCTTAAACTCAAAAGCTTTCACCACACTTCAAACAATATGATCTGTATACTTTGACTTCCAAGAGTAGCGTAAGATTTTAAATCAGAAATAAATAAGAAATCATCAACACAATCATTTTCAAATTTAGAATGCTAAAAAGGCTTTTGGTCTTTTAATTGGAAATAATACAAACCTGCAAACAACCACACATTGACTTAAGTCCCTGTCACGCATTAAGACATTAATGTCCTCTTTCTTTTATTTGGGTTTTCTTATTTTTGTATTATTGTCATTGTGAATACAGCTATTGAGTGAAAGAAATTGTGCTTAAACGCACGTTTAAAATATCTTTCCAAGCAATTCCTAACCCCCAAGCCCCTCTACCACTTTTCATGTTATGACAGCAACATGCGGTTTTCTGTTAATAAATTTTTGCAATTGAATATTCTGCCGGCCTACTGAACAACCAAACATCAACTCCTCCTCCTTCTCTTTCTTTTCGCAATGTTTAAAATTTGTTAAAGCTGTTTGTTGTTATTATTTGTTTATTAGTCAACTGAAATGTATTGAATGTATTTGATACACACAGGGACACATAAATATGTATGCATTTGTACATTTGTTAAATAAGTTTTATATTACTACTTAACCTCAATTTATATTTGAGCTGCCGTCGTTGTCGTTGCAGTCATGCCGATTACCACGAAGCCGACAACATTTGGTTAAAGAATGAACATATTTGTGCGTACAAACATAAGTGCTTGTGATATTATTGACTTGTTCGCATGGATACATATCCACAAAATTGGGTAAACATATATGCACGTATGTATTTACATACATACATACGAACAATTACGTATTTGTTAAATAGTTTAAGAAAAATTTTGAAAAAGAGTTACACCCTCCAAAAATCGTTCTGTAAAATTTTAGGATTCGGTTACTGTTAATTTAAAAAGAGTTTTTGTACATAGCCAAAATATTGTTTTTTATACACTATGCACAGTGGGAGATTTGAGATAAAAAAAAATAAATGATTTTGGAAAGAGTGAATTTGAGCGTTTCGTTAGGCTTAATACCCTATTCAATTTTTAAAAAATGTTTAGCAACTTTATTTTTTCAGCCTGCAACATTTTCTAATACTACGATTTAAGCCTGGTACTCTGTGAAATGCCGTCAAACTACATACCTACATTAAAAAATTTTATGAAAAAGTCATGAAAAAATATTGCAGAAGCAGTACTCTGTTTTACTGTGTAAAACATATGAAATGTTTCTGGCAACATTTTTTCAAGCTGTGAAATAAAGCAAATAGGCATTTTGTAATGCGTATTTTTTTTAAACAACAGCTGATTATATGTATTTTGCTTACATATCTAAAACAATGTAATATACGTGAATACAATAAAACTTTAAATTCTTCAAAATCGTGAGGTGGACACCACATTTTAAATGTCAAATTTTCCACATGAAAAATAACCAATGTTGCTAAGCAATTTTCACAAATTAGTTTTAAAATGGTGCTGTTACGTTTCATAATACACTTAAAAACATGTGATTTGTATAGAGACACCCTTTAATTTTTAAGTGTATCAACTGTTTCTAAAACGGGACCAACCTGTAAGCATCACCTTCCAAAAAAAAGTCGGTTCATAAATGACTTACTTCGGCGGGCTCAAACATTAAAAAAAGCAACATTCAGGCGAATTGATAACCTCCTACTTCTTTTTAAGTCGGTTTAAAAAGAATTAGTCTTATTTCTTTTCTGTAACGAGGATAGTCGAGTTTAAAACTCCTGTAGCGTAAAACGTAAAAAACGTTGCGCAAATTAAGGGTGAGAATCTTGCAACGTTTGCATTAAAGAAATTCATTAAAATTCTTTTTAAACATTTTTTCTTAAGATTTTAAGATTATTTACCTGTCCAGGGGGTACATATTCCGGAGTTTCTCTACATTTCGGAGATAATTATTAAATACAAAGAACACATAAGTGATACATTACAAAGTCAACCAAAGGCATGCTGAATTTCTTTTAAAACTCAATAGCTTCTTATTCAGTCTTTCATTGAGATTTCCGCTCTCTCAAACTGTAATCTTAAGACATTGAATGGTGTAATGTCACCAAAACCGAAAGATCTTATTTTGGTTTTATCTCTAGAAGCCTTCAATATCCACATAGAATGAAACAGCTTCAAACAACTGGAAAGAAACTGAAATTTTTTCGGATTTATCAGATGTTAATAAATACAAAACTATGAGTCCCTTTCGACCCCTTCGTTTTCCGGCATCCGATTTGCAATAAAGAACTCCCGTACTTTCTTTAAGTTTTATGAGCTCTCATAAGCATGCAACTGCCTGCAGTCCTAAGACAAGCGTTCTAAGCGCAAGACAGTGATGAATATTCACACACAAGCTTTCTTTCTCCGCTTTATTTCCAGTTATTTAACTCTCATCAACTTTACTTTTAAACACATATGATCAGTTCTTTTTTTTTAAGAGCTGTATCACTTCAGGCAATAATGCCTATTTAATTATTTTCGTAATCGTGCTACATTCTTTAGAAAAGGGATAGATGAGAGATAAGACAGGTGTTGAAAGGAGAAATATAGATATAGCCGTTTTATTAGTTATTTTACTTCGCCGGAGAATATGATATAAAGAAGTACCGACAAAGGAGGCTGCATGATTAATGTTAATTCTGTATATGTATTTTTACCATTAAACATAAAAAACATTTTTATTATTTAGTTGCCTCAGGGGTTGAACCCTAGCCAACCTTGACTACAGCAGCTACTGTTCAGTTTTGGAATATATTTAAGTAATGAATCCTATCTTTGCTTCTTTCCAATCTAAACCATGTAGAAACCCACGCATTTCTGCCCGTTATGCGGAGGCATAGCGAGAAAACATCTTCGACTGTTCCAGGAATAAAATGCTAAAGCCTCTCTCTAAATAGGCTGACTTCCTAAGCGTTACTTGCTTTGTATTCGAACAAAGTATCGTGTTTCATTATGCCGTGGTACTAAATGTTTAAAATGTATACCATTCCAAAATGTCGCAGACAAGTATTAGAAGCGTTGCGACCGAGCAACTAGCGCATCAATTTCAAAATTGGTGCTTTGTTTAGCAACTTTGTGTATGTCCAATATCTAAATACCGCAGCAAAAGTGTATATAAATCTTGTATTAATACATTTCGGAAGTCAGCCATACTCAGTGTGTACAACTTTATAAGCCAGAAGCGTCCTTTTTGCAGCCTTTTGCCGAATTTTTTCATTTCGAACTTCCCATCTGAGAGTCCCTACTTACTACGTCCAAAATACTCTAAAGTCCAAAGTGTGTCCGTTGCCATAATATATGTTCTTAAGTATCTGCGTTGAGACGGCAGCCACATGATGGGCACTATCAGTGAAATGATATAACCGTCAAATTGCTAATTTATAAGGGTTGCGTTACCTTGTTGGCGAACTCTGGCAACAGAAAGTCGATTAATATTTGACTGCAACAGCTAATTGTAGCTGAATCTACATTCTGGATCTTCTTCTTTACCGGCCGCTAGAGTTGCTATGGTTCCTTCACTCCGCACCAATTTGGGTCCGATTAGTGACTTTAGGTCAAACTTTATGCTCACACTTTAATACAGCGTTAACAATTATGTACCTGCATACTGAAGCCTTTAAAACTACTTAAAGCAGGATAAATTTTTTGTCCCGTAATTACAAACTGCTTCTTAAGGTACAATTATGCGAACGTCCACTTAAGCTAACCTAACGGCCGTTTGTTTTTAAATATACTAAAACAATACAAACGCTTACCGAAATTAACTGTCACGTTTCCGGAACGCTTCAACCTGTATAAAATAGGTTTGGACGGCGTTGTTACGTGACATTCGTAAGACAGTGCTGGACTTCTATGTGTTAAGTACCATTGCGGCACATTTGCCCGTTTTAGGTACTTTTGAAGTAATTGATAATAATTGTATCACTCATCAGTTTTTATCATTTTGCTTAATAAAAGTATAATAAATAAATAGTTATATTAAATACATAATAATATTTTTTAAAATAGCTAATTTAAGTAGTCAATACATTGCACATATTGCAATGTAAAATATCTTTTGAAGCTAATTTAGTACTTTTTCCAAATTTACATGTACGGAACAGTGCCCGCAACAATGCCACAAATCTCAACACTGTTCTAAACAGCTGAGGCAAATTAAAAATTGTTGTGTTCGGTTTTGTAATTTAATTTTTTAGCTTTTATAGTTTTAATAAAATAATAAATCGTCAATATCCATTTTCTTTTCGGGCTTTTGAAATTAAAATTACAAACAAAATTTTAATCACACGCGAACAAATTGTGCTGCACAATGTTTTGTTTTTGTTTTTTTTATTGACATGCGTCACATTTGTAAAGTTTCTATAAGTACATAAACGACCGTACGTTAAAATACGTTAAATTTTTCTTACATCAACGTTCGCATAACGAGGCCTTTAGTCATTTAATTTTATATTTTTATTTATTTTTTGTTTCGCTTTATTTCGAAATTGCAATTTAAATTTATTTAAACAACAACAAAAAATTTTTTTAAAGCGTACAGATATTTTATGGTCACACTGTGCAAAATCTGGTACATAAATTCAATTTTTCTGATTTTATCAAATGTGACGCAATGTCCGTAATTATAACGGATCTTTTTTTATTGTTTCTGCGTAAAAACAAAACAACTGTCTGACACACGTGAACTCTCTCTTTATCTCTCTCTCCTGATTGAATAAAAAACCGCAAACAAATAAAAAACCAAAGAAAAAAAAACAATAATAATAATATTTTTTGTTATTGTTTTATGTTAAAAGAAAAAGAAACCTGATGACATTTAAATTCTTAGAATAAAATAAACTGATAAATATTTCAGCTTAATAAACATGTTACAAACTAAATAAAGTTGCATCAAATCTAGATTTATCATCTATTAAATTGAAAAAAGCAAAAAAAAAAAAAAAATAATAAATAAATAAAATCCTTACACTTCGAACAAAAATCTTCTACAAAGAAGAGTTAAATATTTTAAGCTTAATTTGGCATTATGCATCCAAAGATCAGAGACCTTTATGTTGTGGGAAAAATTTGCATGAAATTGCATCAGATTCTAAAATTCAATTCAATTTTATTCGCTTCACTTCACTTTTGGTTTTCGCTTTACTTTTTGCCACCTTCTTTGCAGATCAGTGATCTTTTAATCGTCTACATGATTTCAACTCTCAATTTCCATAAATTGTTTTTCGTACTTTTTTTTCATTTGCAATTTCAAATTTGGGCAACGTGCATCACGTTTTGTTGTATCTGCCAAAATTAAAAAAAAATAAATAAAATTTGATATGATTCGTATTGGTCGACACATGAAAACTATACGCTGAATGTAAATGGCAGTTACTACTAACTAAACTGCGATGACTTTTAAATTTATTGGTGGTTTTAGCACACAAAACATTATCCGCAAACTTTTTATTTTCTAGAATAAAGACTATGATTGCGATTAACCTCAGCATGGTCGCTAAAATTCCTCTTGTGCTTTGCCCAGTAAAAACTTTTTCCTAATATTTACTTATCAACTGAATCAAAGTTTGTTCCAGTCACTTAGTCCACGGTCAATCTAGATCGGTTCCCACGTTACTAAATTTACCTTCAATGTCGATATAAACAGCTACTGTGTATACAGGGCCACGAAAAGATTTTCCTATTCACATTTCCATTTCATATAGATCAATTTCTACTAGTCTATCTTTGATGTAGGACTGTTCTCTAAATTTCGGCCCATCATCAACTGAGTTCATGCCCAATGTCATGCCATTTGCTTTTTATTAGTTCCCTTACCATCTTATCAGTTTCAATTGGGACTCTCTTTACCATATTCCCTTCTCCACGTTCTTCGTCAGTGGGCCTTGCAGTTTCTTCAGGAAAGTGAGTTCTCATAAAGAGTGTGATAGTGTCTTCCTTTGTTTTCATTTTCCTGCCTGTATCGTCATCTAAAGACTTTAGAAAAATCACTATTGAAATATGGTTCATGATATCTACTACCTGTTCGCAAAGTAGCTGCCAAGAGTTTACTACGATAGGCCTCTCAGTAAGCGGATAATTTTTCACGTTTTGCTTTGTGGATATCCACATTCCACTTAAGCTCGTTTTCATTGTTAACTATGTTTTTTGGTTTGGCTGTGTTTTCTCGAACCGAACAGATTTTTCCCTCACATTTAGTTCAATGTCGGGAATGTTATATCCTCGCCGACTGCCTGAACCTACAGATTACCAATTCTCTCCCAATTTTTATTAATTCTATTTCGAAATATTTATTGAGCGGTTTCAAACATTCTCCCCCATCATGAATATCTTTTCACTTGAAATCTTTTCCCTTTTAACCAAATTACAATCGTAAATAATTCACATGAACAATTTTTCACGTAAAAAAATCCCCTTATTGTGATTGATTTTTTTTTCACTTGAAATTTTTTCACCTTTCCCTTAGAATTGTTCACTTAAATTTTAGGGAAGTTTTTATCGTTACATGAAAAATGGACATTTAAAAAATTTAATAAAATTTTTTTTTGTTAAAATGGGTCAGAAATTTCTCGGGTAACTTCAAAGGGTTTTACGCGTCTTGCACGTCACATTTTTGTAATAAACATTTTATTTATTTATTTTTGAACTTCAATTTACAAATTTTCTCCAAGCTTATTCTTTTTACTCACATTCAATGTGCACTGATAGCTTATTAAATTTGAACAGCTGTTCAATGAAGTGAACAAATATTTCATAGGAATGAAAATTTCATGGGAATAAAAATTTCACTTCTTGTTACAATAGGGGTGATTGTGTAACGATACTCCAAAGAGAAACAACTAATTTCATTCATTTTGTATTTCACCCAAAATACCTGACCTTAAGAAAATGTTCCCTGTGTAAACCAGGTAAAAAGTATATAAATTCTGTCTGAATTCTTATGCAAAGATAAGTCGATTGATCGCTTTCTGTCTGTCCGTCCGTGTAAGTGTTGAAATAAAGTTCTCCGAGGCACTAGATCAGCTAGAAAAAATTTAAATGTGCCAAATTTAAATATGCCTTTGACGCAGCGGGCAAAACACCACGACTACTTCTTATTTTTCTATATCATTTGTAACAGTAAAGTAACTCCAATAAAAAAATATATATATTGAGCTATAGAGAATTAAAAAATTAGAAAAAAACATCAAGTGAAAAAATTGGCGCTCGCCCATTCCCAGTAACGGGCCTCTGAAGTTTTAAAATTTTTTGAAATATCAGTATAGGTTTCATTTTAAAGCTTTTGAAAAGATCTATAAGGAAATACAAAAATTTTCTCAAAATGCTTAATACATTTAGATCCGGTGGCATTTTTATGTATTTTTTTTTTTAATTTTCTATTTCTCTGTCACCTCTACATTTTTATTTTTTTGAATGAAGTGACTTTACTAAACTAGATTTAGATAAATGGTGAAGGGTAAATCACACTTGGCATAGCCGAATATAGCACTCTTACTTGTAAGTAAGAGTAAGTACTACACCCTATTAGTAGAGCAATTTGTAAGTGGTGATACTCATGAAGGTAAAATTCGCTGAAAATCTCCGCAAATACTATTTATACGGATATGCGCATAAAAGCATTTGAAAATCTGTTTTACATTAAACAGATGATCAATTCAAACATGAACAACGATTATGTCAACAAAAGTGTAGAGTGTTTACAGGCCAATAAACAGAATTTTCCAAAGAAATCAAGTCATAACAACAAGACAATAAGACTGGTTGGCGTCTTTAATGCCATCATCGTTGCTGTCTGGTCTCGTATCAATGAGTGTTTATGAACTTGTGCGCGCACTTGATCATCATGTTTCAGTTAATGTTAATGTGCAGAACAAGACTGATCACAACTGGTCAAAAAGCTTGAAAGCCAACACTAAAAGTTGATAGTAAAGTCAACCAAAGACAATATCATCAAAACAGACAAAAAATTAAAAAACAACAAACATAAAAAAACAGTCAAGTCAGTCCACAGTTATAAAAACTAGACGCAGTTGTGCTGAAGTCTACATTAAATAATCACGGAATAGTTGGTATCTTTTGCAAAAGTGGACAATTGTTAAATGTAGGTTATCAAAGCGATAATAATTAAGAATTTACGATTGATACTCGTATTGCATAATATCAGTTTCAACAATAAATGACAAGAATTTTAATCATTAAAATAGAAGAAGAAAAAATGTTGGCTACAAATTTTTATGAAACAAGTCTTTTTGCAATACATAAGAACAACAACAGTCACAGTGGTTATCTTGTGATCTCATCATAGATTGATTCTTTTTAATATGCCTTCGACTTTAAGCCTCCTGCGTGACTTTTATTTAGTAAATTATTAAAAGATATTTTGATTTTTATTTACAAAATCTATGTTTTATACTCTCACGAGGGCCTGTTGGAAATTAACTAAATTGATATAGATTTTTAAAACGCATGAAACTATAAGAAAATAGCGAAATAAAGGAATAATTTCTTGCAATGACACTACAAAAATAAAAAAACTGTTTGTTAACCGACCTCAAAATAAAAGGAGGTTATCCATTCCACTAAATGTTGCTTTCTTATGTTTGTGCCTGCAAAATTCAGTAATTTCTGAACCGATTTTGAAAATTTTTTGTTATTTGATAGACTATGCTAACAGATTGGTCCCATTTTAACATCAATTCATAATAAAAAAAATTAAAGGGTGTTCCCATACAACATACATGTTTTTTAAGTACATTATGAACCGTAAACCTCACTTCTTTAAAATTAGAAAAAAAAAAACTGCGTATTACTGTAGCTTCCAATAGCAAAAATTAATACAAAAAAAATCTAAAAATTAAAGGGCGTCCTCATAGGTGACGTAAATTGACTTATATGCACGTATCTTTTGAACCGTTATAGACAAACTCTCGAATATTGGACAAGATGTCGATTACTATGTTCGTTATAATAACAAATAAAAACATTCAAATTATAAATAAGAGGGTGTCCCAATAGTTTATGTAATTTAATGTATGCGGCCAAACTTTTGAACTGTTATAGACAGACAGCCGAAATGTACAAAGAACCTCTATTGCTTATTCCGCTATATCAATAAATATAAAATTTAAGTTTAGATATTAAAGGTGTTCCCATATTTGAAGTAAATTGACCTATATGGCTCTATCGTTTGAACCGTTATATACAAACACTTGAAAATAAACAGAATGTCCACTACTTTGTCTGGATATAAGGAACTATTTAATATTTAAAATTATAAATTATAGGGTGTTACAATAGTTGATGTTATTTGATGTATATGACCAAACTGTTGAACAGTTGTAGGCAGTTGATTGAAATTTGCACAACACCTATAACAAGCAGCAAACTTGAAATTAGAGATTATAGGGTGTCCCTTTAACTGATGTAATTTGACCTGTATGGCCCTATCTTTGATACCGTTACAGACAAACTGTTGAAAATTAGACAGAATGTCAAGTATAATAACAAGTAGAAATATTTAAATTTAGAAATTAAAGGTTGCCCTAATGGTTGTAATTTGATGTATAGAAATTAAGCAAAAGTCGGCTTTGCTAAGCCGTCAGCAATTTGATTGTTCAATGAATTTCCATGCCCACTCACACAAAAGAGGGTGACCATTGGATATTCTGCTAATCTAGTTAAGGATGTCTGGCATTCCTATATAACACATCTGTTAGGGTTTCTTCGCCGCTTGACTGTCTATTTAAATCTAAAAATTTATAACAGCCGGATGTTCTTATTCAGCTTAAGGAATTCTATATCTAATCGTTAGCTTTAAAAGGGAAACAAGAATCTATTTGATTAGCACCTCTAAAGGCCAGTTCACCTCCGTAGGTGCGATGCTCCAAAAATAGCTATTAGATTTCCTGCACATGTAGATTACCACCATGGCCTTTAGAGACCTTACCATGTTGACCACATAGTCTCTTCCCCTCTCTCCACTGTTGATACCCAAGGGATGGAATTTTAATTGACGCTCCCTCTGCTTATTTCTTCGACACTACCACTACCACTGTCACGTCACGTTTGTTTAACAAGCAATTGATTACCACATTCCACAGCAGAGGTGATAAAAGTCCAGCCTGTCGCCATTTTTGTATATTGCCATCATCTCCGTTGTTGACACAAATGGGTATACCTGGTGGTCGACTGATCAACACCAAGCTCTTCCAAGATGTGTGTAATTCGTTCAACATTGCTTAAGGTTTCTTCAATATCCATGAAGACTATGAGCGAATAGTTTTAATCGGTTGTCAGTGCTCTCCACGAATAAGTTAAAAGCCAAGAGCAGAAAATAAAATAATTGTTGTTGAGTAACCATGATAAATGAGCTATTAATACGTCTATAAAGTAACCAAAAAATTTCTTGGTTCAAGTTTGCCGGAGAGAAGTAAGTAGCAACCAAGATAACTGCACTCATAGGTTAAGGTTCATAGAACGAGCGGCCAAAAATAAAATAAGTTGTTGAAGGACAATTAAACCTGGTGTATGGGCATTTTTTGTTTGAATCCAAAAAATAATGAAAAATCAAAATGTTCCGCCTACTTTTAACCCCACCTGCCGTACAAGGTAAAAATTAAATTTTGACCTACGTCCTTGTTTTTAGGCACATAACATTTTAAAATACTCATAATTATTTGTGTGAAATTTGAAAAATATCCGCCCACTTTTACGCCCACTACCCAAACAACTTGTGTTGAAAAAGTGGCATAACTCCCTTGATTTTTAATGCATCAACTCAATTTTCACAAAAAATAATTATTAAAATTGAAGAATGGGCTCCTAAAAAAATATATACCTGATCCACCCATTTTAACGCCCATCTCCCATAGGAAAAACAAATAGAAAAAACATGAATAAATAATTTTAGCATCGTTATCGAAATTGGAGTATTCTTAATTTGTCTGAAGACAATAAAAGATTATGCATTACGTCTTCATTAGTGTCTACACGTCCAATTCTTCGCGAATGTTGTAATCTATAGGCCTTATAGTCTTTATTCCTTTCTTTCTGAGTTTCCTCGGACAGATAGCTGATACAAATATTAAATTAAAATGAAAAAAATAAAAATGGAATCATTTAATAAGGGCCTTTAGATAGAGACATACCTATTGGCCGAATATCTTCTGCTATAATTTTGCTACCATGCACCAGAATCTTATGTAACTGTGCATAAGATATGAATCAACAAACAACTTGGCAGTATCCGTGCAATATAAATGAAACTTTTTAGTGTCGATTACTGCATTACGAGGGCTGCTATATATATTTCTGGCCTGGCAACACTGAGTGCTGCCAAGTGCAATCTGACATTTCCATTGGAAAGTTTGTCATTTTTAAGCATAATCGTACTCAAAACGTTTTGACGTACGACCATTATTTGTGTTGTTTACAGAGACTTGAAAAAATTATATAGAAAAAAATGGAATTAACTCGTGAACATTTTGTGCCATCATTTTTCACAACTTTCGACGTGGATTATCACGACAAGAGTGCATTGATGAACTTAAATCTTTGTATGGCGATGAAGCACCATCCTATAGCACTGTGAAAAATTGGTATAATGAATTTAATCGTGGCCGAAGCTCGCTCAAAGACGAATTTCGTGAAGGTCGTCCAAAAACGGCTGTTGTGCCAGAGAACATTGATGCCGTACGTGAACTTATAATGCAAGATCGACATGCGACATACCGAGAGATAGAGACATTCTTGGACATTTCTTCTACCAGCAAACATTCGATACTGCATGAACACTTGGCCGTAAAAAAGGTTTGTTCTCATTGGATCTCGCACAATTTGAAAGTCGCTCAAAAAAAAAGGCTCGTGTCGATTCGTGCAAAGAAATGTTGCAAAAATACGATTGCGGTGCTTCAAAAGACGTTTATAAGATCATTACAGGTGACGAATCATGAATTTATGCGTATGAACCCGAAACGAAACAACAATCTACCGTGTGGGTCTTCAAAGACGAGCAAAATCCAACGAAAATTGTTCGTGGAAGAAGCACTTTGAAGCAAATGGTCGCCTGTTTCTTCGGCAAAACTGGTCATGTGGCGACTGTTCCGCTTGAGCAACGTAGGACGGTCACTTCTGAGTGGTACACTACAATTTGTTTGCCTGAAGTCATCGGAGAAATTCGAAAAACCAAAAAGAGAATACGAATCATTGTTCACTATGACAATGCGAGCTCTCACACATCGGCTCAAACCAGAGCGTTTTTGACCGGCCAAAACGTCGAATTAATGGGTCATCCGCCGTACAGCCCTGACTTGGCACCTAATGACTTCTTCTTGTTTCCGCACATCAGGAAAAAAATGCGTGGTCAACGATTTTCGTCGCCAGAAGAAGCTGTTGAAGTGTTCAAAAACCATGTTTTAGAGGTGTCTCAATCGAAGTAGAAAAAGTAATTCGATAACTGGTTTGAGCGCATGCAAAAGTATATAAATCATGCTGGAGAATACTTTGAAAAACAATAAAACCATTTTTGATTATAAATATTCGCATTTTCACTATTAGGCCAGAAATATATAGAGCAGCCCTCGTACAACTCATTGCGACCAAAATTATTTGAAATCTATGGATTAACTCTTATTTTATGCCAATTACGTCTTCAGATTTGGCTGCAATTTTCGAAAGACCTTCTTGCCGTAATGCCATCATTTGAGGTGCCCATACCTTGCTACACTGCGTCCACATTTATGTCCAGTGTCAACTTTAATATCTTCTGAATGAACACTATTGACTAATAAGTTTATTATTTTATGTAATAATTTTGAACAGTAAAGAATTATGAGCTGAGATTTCAAGCTGTAATTTGACACGTTTCGTTAAACAGCGCTCCACAGCGCTAAAAAGATACAGTCCACTGAAGTTGATCAATATTGAAATTTTGATGTTGTTCCTTTTTGTTTTTGAAATTTTTTATGTGGCACTTTTACCAACTGTTTAAAAAGCAGGTCTCATCTACAATTGTCATTTACGTTATTATACAACAAAGTCATATGATAAGTTTACTGTGACTGTACCAAAAGGTTAAATATACAGTAAATTTGAATGCCATTTTAAACAAGCGAACATATATGAACTTTGAGCGTGTCTGTCCAAGCAAATAATAAATATATCAGCCTAATATTACGGAATCATAATATTTAGATATCTGACAACAAAATACCAAAAAATCATTCAAATCGCCGAACATAAAAATAATGAATTTCGGACACTCGACAACCAATGTGCAGCAGTCATGACTTAATTAGTTAAAGTACCAGCCTGAAAAACAAAGAACAAACTCTCAAATTTTGGCCAAGCCACAAAAATGAAAACAAATATATAACAAAATACCTCATTTGCATTCAAAAGAACATAAAAATATTTATATATTTTTTTAATTTTTAATTTTAGCAAACTTTGAACCCAGATTTTTTTTTAATTTAAATGTGTTTTATCACAATTAAACTGAATAACATGGATGACATGAAAGTTTTGTTTAGTATTTAAATTTGTAGATGCAATTAATAAAATCTAAAATAATAAAACACGTTAACAATTCAGTATCAAATCAACTGTTGAAACGTTAAAATCGTTTTTAATTTCAGTTACAAAAAGTTTCTTAAATTTTTTAAGAAAAAAAAAATATGTTACAGTTTTTTGATTTACAAGAAAATTATTCACGTTTTCCCGAAATACAACGTGAAGAAGTGTTAAAAATTCAACAATGGATGCAGACCCAACCTCACATGCCCAACTTAAGTGAACACGAGATTCTACTTTTCTTTTTCGCTTGCCGCTACAGTACAGAATATACGAAACAAGTAATCGATACAAATCTCACATGTCGTACTCATGTTGAGGAATTCTTTACAAATTTGGATGTTGAACGTCCTGATTTTAAGCGTGTGATGAACACAATGTATGAGTCATAGAAAGATATACTAATGGAAATTGTTTATTTTTTAAATCTTTTCGTATCATTAAAGTTTAATTTGTCCGGTTCCGAAGACTACGCCAGAAGGATATAGAGTTATTATCGGTAGACTGGCTGACACAAATACATCCAATTTCAGTTTTGCTGATACAATGAAATTGTAAGTCCCATAATATTTTAGATTTTTTATCACAATAAAAAAAAATTATTACTAATTATGTTTTACGGTTCCGTATACAAAGTTTAAGAACGTAACCGTTTTGTTTTAGTCACAATGGCTGTCCGTTCGTCTGTTACAGTCCTCTATCTCTGGAACCGTAATAGGTGAACTCTTGAAATTTTCACAGAAGATGTATTACTTGAGACGCTATGACAAAAAACTTAAAGGGTGTACCGGAAGTGATGAGATATTCATAAAAACATTGGTATTTTTTGAACTGTGTTTGGCACAGGGGCAGCAAAACTAAATTAAAAAAATTAAAAAAAAAATTTTTAATTAAAAGGTGTGCCAATATTGATGTTGATAGCTAAAAACAAAATTCTAAATTAACAAAAAATTTTAATTTCATTATGCGATTAAAATTTCATCATAATAATTATTTTTATTAAAATTTAATTTAAAACTGAATACTGCATTGAACAAATAATTCTTGCAAAAATAGCGACTTTAAAACAGAAAAACTTGAAATCATACTTCTTTAGGACGGTAATTAGAAATTTAATATTATGATATTCGAGAAATATGTGAATGCAGATTAAACAAGAAAATTCAGCAGTTACGCGGTCACCCTTTATTTCTTACACCTTTTATTGCTGACATAGTAAAAGAAAATTTGTTTAAAATCTATACATCAAATTACAATCATTTGGGCACCTTTTAATTTCTAATATTAAATATTTATACTTGTCTGATTTTAAAGAATTTGTCTGTAACGGTTTCAAAGATAGGGCCATGTGGGTCAAATTAGGGACACCCTTTAATTCCTTATTTAAAGTTTGCTACTCGTTATAGTGGACTTTGCAATAAAAATTCTGTGCGAATATTAATTAACTGTTCAACAGTTTGCTCATATACATCAAATAACAGCAACTATTGTAACACCCTATAATTTATAGTTTTAAATATTTATACTTCCTAATATACCAGACAAAGAAGTAGACATTCTGTTTAATTTTCAGATTTTGTATTGACGGTTTACACGATAGGCCATATAAGTCAATTTACTTCAAATATGGGAACACCCTTTATTTTCTAAATTCAAATTTTATACTTATTCTTATAGCGGTCTTATCAATAAAGGCTCTTTGTAAATTTCAGCTATCTGGCTATAACACTTTAAAAGTTTGTCCACATACACCAAATTACATTAACTATTAGGACACCCTTTAATTTATAATTTTTATTAATTTTACTTGTTATTATAACAGTAATAGTCATCAACATTCTGTTCAATTTTCAAGCTTTTGTCTATTATGGTTTAAAAGATAGGCGCATGTAAGTCACCTATGGGGACACCCTTTAATTTTTAGATTTATTTTTGTATTACTTTTTGCTATTGGTAGCTATAGTAATACGCATTTTTTTTTTTTATTTTAAAGAAGTGCGCTTTACGGTTCATAATACGGTTCAAAAATATGTATGTTGTATGGGAACACCCTTTAATTTTTAAGATTATAAACTGTTTTCAAACCGGGATCTGTAAGCATAATCTACTAAAACACAAATAATTTTCAAAATCGGTTCAGAAATGACTGAGTTCTGCACACACAAACATAAAAAAGCAGCATTCACTCGAATTGATAACCCCCTTCCTTTTTAAAGACGGTTTAAAAGGTGTCCTAATAATAACGCCATTTTCACAGATCATTTTTCTTAACATAGCCCAAAGTATGTTTTACTATCTCCGCTGTACAAGTTAATAAAATTAAATGTTTAAATAAATATTAAAGGGTAACCTACACATAGTACAGAACCCGGATGACTTCACTTTTAGTAGTTTTCATTCTGATTTTTCCAAAGGTCTGCAAATATAATAAGAATTTATTTTTTTCTATCTGTTTTTATAATAAATATAAATAATATTACGTTTTACCTTTTTAAACTTTATAATTTATTATATTCATGTTGCCGATAGGATTTGAACTCATGGCTCGTGATATTCTGTTTTACAACAGGCATGTGTTAGCTAACTTTTTTTCTTAATTGCATGCACACATCGTATTTTTAGAGTCAAATATTTGACCAAAAAGTCTTAGCCACTAAATTATGGAAATTAGTGTCTGTCCTTCTCAAAAACTTAGAATTAAATACGAGGGCTGCTCTATATAATTCTGGCCTAATAGTGAAAATGCGAATATTTATAATCAAAAATGGTTTTATTGTTTTCAAAGTATTCTCCAGCATGATTTATACACTTTTGCATGCGCTCAAACCAGTTTTCGAAGCACTTTTTCAAGTCCTCTAAAACATGGTTTTTAAACACTTCAACAGCTTCTTCTGGCGACGAAAATCGTTGACCACGCATTTTTTTCCTAATGTGCGGAAACAAGAAGAAGTCATTAGGTGCCAAGTCAGGGCTGTACGGCGGATGACCCATTAATTCGACGTTTTGGCCGGTCAAAAACGCTCTGGTTTGAGCCGATGTGTGAGAGCTCGCATTGTCATGGTGAACAATGATTCGTCTTCTCTTGTTGGTTTTTCGAATTTCTCCGATGACTTCAGGCAAACAAAATGTAGTGTACAACTCAGAAGTGACCGTCCTACGTTGCTCAAGCGGAACAGTCGCCACATGACCAGTTTTACCGAAGAAACAGGCGACCATTTGCTTCGATGTGCTTCTTCCACGAACAACTTTCGTTGGATTTTGCTCGTCTTTGAAGACCCACACGGTCGATTGTTGTTTCGTTTCGGTCTCATACGCATAAATCCATGATTCGTCACCTGTGACGATCTTATAAACGTCTTTTGAAGCACCGCAATCGTATTTTTGCAACATTTCTTTGCACCAATCGACACGAGCCTTTTTTTGAGCGACTTTCAAATTGTGCGGGATCCAACGAGAACAAACCTTTTTTACGGCCAGGGGTTCATGCAGTATCGAATGTATGCTGGTGAAAGAAATGTCGAAGGATGTCTCTATCTCTCGGTATGTCGCATGTCGATCTTGCGTTATAAGTTCACGCACGGCATCAATGTTCTCTGGACGACCTTCACGGAGTTCGTCTTTGAGCGAGGTTCGGCCACGATTAAATTCATTATACCAATTTTTCACAGTGCTATAGGATGGTGCTTCATCGCCATACAAAGATATAAGTCCATCAATGCACTCTTGTCGTGATAATCCACGTCGAAAGTTGTGAAAAATGATGGCACGAAAATGTTCACGAGTTAATTCCATTTTTTTTTATATTAATTTTTTCAAGTCACTGTAAACACAAATAATGGTCGCACGTCAAAACGTTTTAAGTACGATTATGCTTAAAAATGACAAACTTTCCAATGGAAATGTCAGATTGCACTTGGCAGCACTCAGTGTTGCCAGGCCAGAAATATATATAGCAGCCCTCGTACAAATTTTGAAAAGCTTAGCAATTTTTTTCTTTCCTCATATGTTTTTAAAATTATTTTATTATTAAACAAATAATTCCAGTATCATGCTAATTAAATGTAGGTATTTCAGATGTTTATAATTTGCAATATTGTTACCGCCACATGCAACATCAACAACATCTGACATTTTAATTACAACTTAATTTGAATTAATTATTATAACAGCATTTTAAATTGATGTTAAATTCATAAATCTTTTTTTTTTTTTAATAAACACACGTATGCATTAATCTTAAATGGAGTATCGAGCGAAAAAAAAACATGCAACAATAATTTACAAATTAATTTTATTTATTTGATAATAATAATTTAATTCTTTTTAATTAACTTTTTTCAGATATTGTTTAATGTTTGATGTTATGCTACAAGAAGATGGTCTGCGTCCAGGACATATAATTGTTATTGATCTAAAAGGCTGCACATTGGGACATGTGGCACGTATTGGTTTGTTACAAATGAAAAAATTTTTATTTTATTTGCAGGTAATTTGTACTCTTTTATTATAAATAAAAATATTATTTAACTTTAAATCATATACGAGTACTAATGCGCCCGAGTTAAAAAAGAAAATTAGTTCCTGTAGGATAATATGGCGTCGCTATGTATTTCAGCCAGTTCATCACAAAATCTTTATACACATTAACAAAAAAAAAACCAAAAATTAATAAATAAATAGTCATTTAGCTTAAGGCCTTCTTAGCCTTTAGTTTCTGTTGCTGTTCTGTTCCGTGCCGTTCTGCTTTTAATTTATTGTAATTAGTTTTTCTATAACAACAACAACAAAAACACAATACACAGAACAACAAAAAAAAATTAACTACAATTACAATGACAAAAATGATTTATTTACAATTTTGCACTCACAGTATTAAACAACTTGCAAGTAACTTAATGTTGAATTCTATTTTCTACTGTTTCGAATGGAACAATACAAAACGTCAAAGTAATAACAAACTAAAAATTCATATTTTCCATTTAACAGAAAGTGATCAGCTGATTTGTCACGGTATGGAAAGTAAATACTAATTTTGCCTTGAGATTCAAGTAATTTTGAGTTTTTAATTTGTTTTAATTAAAAAATAGAAAACATTAGATACCAAGAAAATGTATTGCAGCATTTTCTTGATCGCTACAACCGTTATCAGCATTCTTCTCATTTATCTACCTTAGGTTGTGTACTTTAATTATAAAAAAATACGAAAAATATTTGTATTTAATTAATTTAATAAGACAAAGTCACACACAACCCAAAGATTATTTCGTTGTTCTTTTTAAATTGTCATATCTGTCCTTGCTTTCTGCCAACTGTCTGTTTAGCCACAAGTGCAATTTTCAAATTTTTTTATTAACACTACACTAGATGCTGTACCAAGACCAGTATTCACTCATCCTTACTTTGCAGCAATCAGTATTATGCTTGAGCTCTAGACAATCTTTTCAGTGTCGAATAAAATGTTTCGAAACGCAAGCGAACTTACACAATTGACATAAAAATGTGCTCAATTAAAAATTGAAAAGACAACAACCTGCAGGAAAGGAAACGAATGTAAGAATAAGGAATAAAAAAATTAGTGGCAGCCGTGGTGTTTTGCCCATTGCCTCGTAGAACATGCACCGATTTTACTGATTTTTAATAGCAAAATTTTCAAAAGGATGTCTGATCGATTGGAGTTTTTATATTTTCTCTATCTCATCTAGTGCCTTGGCAAAGTTGATTTCAACACTTACACGGACGGACAGACGGATATCGCTCAATCGATTTCGCTATGCATCAGAACTCGGAAATGGAAATTACAAACGAAATGACAAACTTAAATATAATCTTTTCCACCTGTGGTGAAGGGTATAAAAAGTCAATATTAAAATTTTAATACTTTTCCATTCGTTTTTAATGCAAAAACAACAATGAACTCAAAAATATTTAACATTTAAATCAGCCACTCTAGAAATTTAACAAAAACATTGTAACAACAAAATGCAAAATATTTATAGTTTAGTCAAAAATAAAAATTTGAAAGTAACAAAATAATATTTATGAGCCACTTAGGGTGCTCTGACATTTTCAAGTTGTATTGTCATGTTAACAAAAGTTATTCAGCCGTACATTGGCTTAAGTTTTGCATAATATGTTTAATGAAAAATTAGGGGCCCTGCTAAAATAATAGAAAACGAATTAGGCCCCATAATTAAAAAAAAATGAAAAGAAATTTTTTTTGCAAAGATGTTAAAAGAAAGCGTTCAATAAATTCTTAGCTACAGTATTGCCAAATATTGTTACGGGTTATTACCAGGTCTGAACAAGTTGTAAGACAAAAGCTAATGAAACCTTTTTTAAAAGCCCATTGATTTTTAGAGTTTTTTGGGGCCCCAAAAAAAAACATTTGGTCAAAAAATTCCACAAATCCAGTATAGGGCTTTACCACCGTTTGCATAGTAGAATCAAAATAAAACTTTCAAAACAAAACTTTCAAGCAACCAAACTTTGAAATAGATGGAATTAAAGTATAGAGTTGTGATTCTCGAAGAGCTGAATTTGAGCTCCAGCATCTTCCATACGATTAAGATTTTTAAAATAAAACTCTAAAAGTCAGCCATGTCACAGGTTTTGTACGAAATTGATTTGAATTCGTATTTCCAAATCGTAACGTTTTACTTTTGCTTCTTCAGCTCTCGTACGTTTTTTATGACGACGGGAAAAAAGGAAATCGTATTATTTATGTTAAAAATATGGTTACATTGAAATCAAAACAGCTGGTTCAGCAACCGGCGCCAACAATATCGGTCCGGCTCCAGACAAATTAAAAGAAAGTAAGTAAACAAACAAGCTAAAATCAAAAAATAAATAAAAAAATAAACAAAACAACAGTATGCCTGGTGTTTCAATTGTTGCTGCGATGGAAGAAGACAGAAAGATGCATTTAGCAATCAAATTAAATCGCAGAAGTTTGAGGGATGCGTCAGATCCTTTGTCCTATCCAAGTGGAGTGTAAGTAAATGTATCCATTTCACTTCTCACTTTTTTCTTTGAAACATATGGCAGGATGTTATCAGAAACCCGGGTGGCAATGGAACATCAATTACGTTTTCAGTTTGTGACCAATGTTTTATACGATTTACAAAAATATTAAAATTTTCATACTAGAAGTATTTAAATAAAAATTTTTTTAAGCGAAATTAATATAGACAATATTTATAATTAATTTTCAGTACAGTTTTCCACATTTTTCGTCTTTAAGTTGTTAAAAATATCAATTTCACTTTAGATTTCAAGACCGTTTTCAAAATGAATTTTTTGATCGTTTTACATTTTCTAGAGAAGCAAAATACGTTTTAGTTTTCTAAATCGTACAAAATTTCATTCTGTGACATGGCTAAGTATCGAGTTTTTAATTTTAAATATCCAGTAAAAAGTGTAAATAATCGGTACTTAATACCCACTACTCACTACTTTGACACTGCTGCAACGACTATACAACAACTAAAATCGTCCGCTAACAGTTACCAGTAGCCATTTATAACAACTTTAAACCAACTGTAAATAGATATGAAGAAAGGTGGCAAAGGTTGTAGCGATCGAGAAAATAACTTGTTTCCCGCTGATAACTAATTTTTACATTTAAATTAACATATTCACGGTGTCCTACTTTGGGACCCTTTTCACGCAGCGTCTAAAAGGTCTGCATAGTCTAAGCAAAAAACTAACTAGCAACCGTTAAAAAGATTTCTATATTATTGTCGAGATATTTTGTTTTTGACCCAGTAAAAAATTAAATAATAAAAATTTTGAGTGACCGACAAGTTAATAAAGTCATCTAGACTGATTGCTTTAAAAATCATTAGAAGGGAATAATATTTAATAATTAAAATTTTGAAATCACTTAAACTTAAAAAAATCGTGCTGATTATCCCGACCGAATTTGTTGAAATCACCGATATTGACTATTGAAGGTAAAATCACGTTTCGATGGCCATTTCGCTATCGCTGGCGTTGCTCTTCAGGAAACTTCTCACTTACATTTTAAATAAACTAAAGATTTTTGTCCAAACAATAAAGTAAAGACAAAAATCAAAGTTTAAGCAAAAAAAAACAATAATCAACATTGATTTTTTTTTATACAGTGGATAAAGAACCTTCAATAGTCAATATCGGTGTTTTTAACAAATTCGGTCGGGATAATCAGCACAATTTTTTTAAGTTTAAAGTTCAATTAATAAATATTCCCGTGATTTCAAAATTTTAATTATTAAATTGCAAGTGCCCGTGTAAAAAACAAAAATAAATTATCATAGTGTTTTGTGATATTTTATTGTTGTTTTTATTTTGTTTTTCAACATGTTTTAACTGTGTAAAAGAGCCGAAAAAGGTCGGCCGTATACAGTGTTGATTATTGTTGTTTTTGCTTAAACTTTGATTTTTGTCTTTACTATTATCACTATTATTTAACTTTATTAGACCACTTAAGCTAAAAAATAAATTAGTAATCTTCCATCAAAAGCCCACCCTTATGAAATTTTAAGGGCAAAAGTACTCTATCACTTTTGAGGTTAGAAAACTTCAGCTTATTCTTCAGGATTGCAATACAATTTAAGCCTATTTAAAAATTTTATTTTATAAAGAGCTCAGAAAACTGAATAATCGGTAGATTAAAAAAGAAAACGATTCCACACCATAATGTTATGTTACATAACACATTAAAACTTGTTTACGATAAATTGATACAATTTACTTTAATTATTTTTAGGATGCCGTTCCTGTTCGTTTGGTGGGTTTCCATTTTATTAATATCGTTCCATTTATGGATAAAATTTTAGCATTAATGAATCCCTTTATGAAAAAAGAACTGATTAATATTCTATATATGCACAATAGTCTGGAGGATTTTTATAAATTTGTGCCCAAAGAAATTTTATCCAAAGAATACGATGGTCCAGAAATCGAAATGAATAATTTAAAAGGTTACAATTTGATAATATTTACACACACACACACACACACACTCATATTAAAAGTTTTTAATTTCCATGTTTGCAGAGCTGTTTTATGCAAAATTGAAGAACAACCGGGAATATATAATGGAATACGAACATACTCATCGGATTAATGAAAAGCTGCGTCCGGGTAAACCAAAAAATGCCTCCGATTTATTTGGTATTGAAGGCAACTTCAAAAAATTGGATATCGATTAAGAAATTAGAGTTTAAGAAATTTATTTAAAATTATTTATAAATAAAAATGTTGGGGTGTTTGAAAATTGTCTAAACTATACGGCATTTACACTATGCAATTTTTCATGAAACCAGCATGAAATTTTTGTTTTTTCTTAAATAAGGCATATTGCTGCAACTTAAAAAGAGAATTTAAAAAAATGCTTCAAAAAATTGCATAGTGTAAATCTCAATTTAATTACATTAATTAAATATTTAAGAAAAAATTATAACTTTTTCTAAAGTAATTTTAATTCATAATTTTTGGCTTCGCAAAGAGCACAAAAACTTTTTTGAACTTACAACATGACTAATTAACACGGCACAGCCCACAGTTATCGGTAGGGTACCTGTATATTAACCCAGATAGATATTTCTTGTCGAACGAATGCGCAGCTTCGATTCTCGTATTAATAACCTGCTACACAGATGTTTCTGAAAAACGAGAATGGAATTTTTTTTATATAAAAAGTTTACTAACGCCTGCTCTTATTTTAACATATACCGCATTTAGACTAGGCAATTTTTCATGAAACTTGCATGAAATTTTAGCTTGTTGGTGAAGCAAGAGGAGTAAGCAATATGGTATTACTGGGATTTTGAGGGTATATTATTTTTGTTTATGTTTATTTTTAAATAACGCATGCCGCTGCAACTTAAATAAAAAATTGAGAAAAAAATGCCTCAAAAACTTGCATAGTGTAAATCTGGACATCGTCTTTCAGGCGTTTGTTATTTCTTCAATATCCATTCTTATGTACAGTATGTCAGTAATGTCGTTACACATATTAAAAATTTGTTTTTTCACCTTTCGTATGACAAAAAAAAAAACGCTTTTTATTTTATGAAATATAAAGTTTTTTTTTATTTATTATAATTATTTACACTATTTGTAAAAGTATAAAGCAAAAAAAAACGCTATTTTTACAAAAATATAACAAAAATTTAAAACAAAAACAAATACTACTCCATTTTTCTGATGTCAAGAAACTTTACACAAAACACATTTTTTTCTTTTTTGCACTTACTTTACGATCAACTTTAAAATACCCTGTATCTATGACGTACGTTGTTATATTGTGAGTGAATAATGCCAGGCAAAAGATTATCGTACGACGTGTTCAACTCATTTACTACAACCGCCAGTTGAGTGCAAGTGCTCAGGAACTGTCAGAGAGATTTTTGGTAACACGAAAGACCATTTACAATATGCTTAATCGAGCTGAAAACTAAGGTAGATTGCAATTAAAGTATGGAGGTGGCCCTAAGCCTAAAATAAATAAACGAGCAGAGCGCCTAATTATTAGAAAACTTGTACAGAAGCCTCAAATTTCTACAAGAGCACTTACAAAGCAGCTTGAAGAAGAGTGCGGAACAGCTGTTTGCCATGAAACAGTTCGACAGGCTATAATTAAGAACAAACACTCTTCAAGAGTTGCACATAAAAAACCATTACTCTCTTAAAAAAATATAGAGAAGCGTCTTTCCTTCGCCATTACGAATATCTCGCATCCGGCAGACTATTGGGACGATGTCATATTTTGGGACGCGACAAAAATGATGTATTACAACGATGAGCCTAACATTACTAGAAAACCGAAACATCATTCCTACAGTCAAATTTGGAAAATTTTCTGTGATGATTTGGGGGTGCATATTCAGCAAAGGAGTGGGTGTTTTGGCTTTCATAGAAACAACAACGGATGCGCGACAATATTTAAGCGTTTTGCAGGCCCATTTGGTTATTAGTGCTAAGAAGTTTGGATTTATAAGAGAGAATAAGTCCCAAACATAAGTCACATATGGTACGGATCAGAGCTGTAAATAAATGATTCATTTTTGGTTTTTAACTCACCGTGAATTAAAATGTTTGAATGCATTCATCTGTTCCAAAAAATGAATTGAATTAAAATTTGAATGCATTCACAATGAATTTGAATTCTTGAATGCCATTCACTTGGCCACACAAAGTTAATGAATTTGACTTTGAATGAATTTATTATGAACAAAATTTGTGTGAATGCATTCCTTTTATCAGCCAAAAAATGAATTAGAATCTGAATGGATGTATTATGAATATAAACGTCGTGAATGCATTTACTCGCCATCGAATTAAATGAATTAGAATTTGAATGCAATTATTGGAAGGAAAAAAATATTGAAGGAATTCATTTTTTTTACAATAATTCTTTTAAGTTTAAAATTGTACAGTGTGTGTTTTACTACGTCGGCCATGACATAAGCTGCAGAAAAGTTAACGGGTGTTATATCGGGCATGATAAACGCTGTAGAAAAGTTAAAGGGTGTTACAAAATTGACATTATTTTTACCATTATAGTGTTATCTTTTGAACTATAAAAGATAAAAACTTGAAATTTACATAGTGTATGTTACTACATCGGCCATGACAAACACTATAGAAAAGTTAAAAAGTGTTACAAAATTGACGTGATTTTTACGATTAGAGTGTTATCTTTTGAAGTATAAAGTATAAAAAATTGAAATTTACGTAGTGTATGTTACTACATCGGCCAAGACAAACGCTATAGAAAAGTTAAAGGGTGTTACAAAATTGACGTGATTTTTACGATTAGAGTGTTACCTTTTGAACTATAAAAGATAAAAACTTGAAATTTACGCAGTGTGTGTAACTACATCGGCCATGACAAACGCTATAGAAAAGTTAAAGGGTGTTATATAATTGACATTTCAAGTTTTTATCTTTTATAGTTCAAAAGATAACACTATAATCGTAAAAATCACGTTAATTTTGTAACACTTTTTAACTTTTCTATAGCGTTTGTCATGGCCGATGTAGTAACATACACTACGTAAATTTCAATTTTTTATACTTTATACTTCAAAAGATAACACTCTAATCGTAAAAATCACGTCAATTTTGTAACACTTTTTAACTTTTCTATAGCGTTTGTCATGGCCGATGTAGTAACATACACTATGTAAATTTCAAGTTTTTATCTTTTGTAGTTCAATAGATAACACTCTAATCGTAAAAATCATGTCAATTTTGTAACACCCTTTAACTTTTCTACAGCGTTTATCATGCCCGATATAACACCCGTTAACTTTTCTGCAGCTTATGTCATGGCCGACGTAGTAAAACACACACTGTACAATTTTAAACTTAAAAGAATTATTGTTAAAAAAATGAATTCCTTCAATATTTTTTTCCTTCCAATAATTGCATTCAAATTCTAATTCATTTAATTCGATGGCGAGTGAATGCATTCACGACGTTTATTTTCATAATAAATCCATTCAGATTCTAATTCATTTTTTAGCTGATGAAGTGAATGCATTCATAAAAAGTAATTTCATGATGAAATTCAAATTCTTATACATTCATTTCGTGTGGGTAAGTGAATGGCGATCAAGAATTTTAATTCATTGTGAATGCATTCAAATTTTAATTCAATTCTTTTTTGTGTGGAATGAATGCATTAAAAAAATCACAATTCAATGCGGGAATGATTCGCAGGAATGATTCAAAAAAGAATCATTCGTTTACAGCTCTGGTACGGATGCGGTTGCTTTACAATTACGGCAGTCATTGATACACCTGCTTAAAATCCGGATTTAAATCCTATCGAAAATTTGTGGGTTTATTTAAAAAAATAGGGTTGCTAAACGCCAACCATCAAATATCACTGCTTTAAAAAAGCAATTTTTGAAGAGTGGCAAAATATACCATCCAACTACGACTTAAAGAAGTTAATCAGTTCTATAAAAAAGAGATTGCAATGCGTGATAGATACAAATAATGGCCATACAAAATACTAAAATTTTCTAAAGTATTTTTTTTTTTTAATTATTTAGGTTTAACAAAAATGTCAACAATTGTGTAAAGAGTTTCTTGACATCAAAAAAATGGAGAATTATTTGTTTTTGGTGTTTTTGTAAAAATTGCGTTTTTTTTTAATACTTTCACAAATAGTGTAAAAAATTATAATAAATAAAAAACTTTATATTTCATAAAATAAAAAGCGTTTTTTTTTTCATACGAACTATGAAAAAACTAAATTTTGTTTTGTGTGTAAAGACTTTATTGACATACTGTATATATGCTTTAAACAGCCCGAGAGGAGAATGACACAAAGACGTTAATTGTTGTTGTTGTGCCTTTCTTTAACTGCCCATCTGCTACACAATTGTCAAGGATAGTCCCATGCCCCCGAACTCACTTAGGGATGACTGCCGCTCTTCTTCTGGGTAAGTAATTTTAAGCAAATTCAAGAAAATTATTTTTATATATAAATATTTTGAATTCATTTTATTTATTCTTCTGCTGATGGTGACATACCTTGATGATAAGATACAATCTACGCATTTTTCTCTTTTTTCGTTAGATCTTTTTTTCTTTTGTTTTTGTTTTTAATAAAAGCTTATATTAACAATTCTAGCTTAAGTAAAATACATTACATATTAATAGATGTGTACGCACGCGTAGGAGTTATAAATTGAAAACAAAAAGAAATATATATTTTTATGTACAAAATTATAAATATGTAATGGAACGTTTGATTTTTTCATTTACTTTTACGTTTTATAATTTTACAGCTTGTTTTTATGTGATGAAATTCTGAAGCGATATGAAAATTTTAAAAACGTGACATAAACTAAAATTTAATTTTATATTCATAGCAAATATTGTCACAATTTGCAGAACATATTTCAACACTTTAAAAAATTAAACAAAAACATTTGATTAACATCATCTTAATATTTATCAAATGTGTTCTTAATTCACAATAACGTTAACAAAAAAAATAAGAAAATATGCGTTTTTTCTTTCACAACCGCAAAGAAAGCTACATGTTTTTTTTTATACACTGTCACAAAAAATTATTTGATAAATTCATCACGATTACAATTCATACGATTTATATTTTTGATGGATTTAACGCGCTTAGAATTTAATTCGTTTTATAAAAACAAGCTTTCAAAAATCATTTCCTTTTAAATACATAAATTAAACTAAAAAATAGAAGAAAAAAAAAATATGTCATAACAAAAATTAAATTTGAAATGTAATTACTTAATTAAATATAATAAATTATGTACAAAAAATGCTTGTTTGTGGTTTAAAGAAAATCATTGCATGTTTTTCTTTAGGGATCATTTAAATAAAGTTATTTTTGATCATATATACATATAAAGATATAATGCTATAGATCTAAGTCAATGAATCATTTACAGTGAGTGAAGTATCAACACATTGAAATTGAATGCATTCAGCCAGCCATTAATGGAATTTTTATCACAATTTATTTAAGTTTTCTTCTCAGTTTTTCCATTGAGTGTTCTTGCAATTTCTGGTTGCTGCTATAATGGACGTTGAATATATAAAGTTGCTTGTTGGCAATTATTTACAGATGTTATAGATTCTTTCAATGGTAACGAATTTGAGTTTTTGCAGTCTTACTTGCAATAACTGAACCCACCGTAGTGCCAGCGGAACGTGTGTGAACAGTCGCCTGTGAAGCACTAGCCGCGGGAGCTGCTATTGTTGAGGAATTTGTTGCCAATGTGTTGTTGCTATTGTTGCTGTTGTTATTAGTAGTACTGCTCATTACCCAACTGTTACCTTGCTGCACTATAGTGTACGTTTGTGGGCTATTGGTATTGGCAGGAGTTGTAATAGGCAGCTAAAAGAAAAAAATTAAAAACAAGAAAATTTAAATTGAAAGCTTGGAAAACAGTATTGTTTAATATTCCTTAACATTTCGTGATTTTGTTTTTTTATTCTTATTAAAAACCATAGATATTTTCTATGTAAGATAATTTTTTTTTACAAAATTTAATCAAACCATAGTTTCTCTAGTTATTGTTATTGATAAATTTTCTAAAAAACCGTAATCGATAATTTTTCTATCGATAAATTTTCTATTAAAATTAACTGCAGCAAATAAATGTTTTAAAGATATTTGCCGTAATCGAGAAATTTTTTATAGAAATTACAAAAAATAAATTTTCTACAGCAAATTCTTTTATATAAACTTAATGAAGTCGTTAAATTTCCTATAGAAATTTAGTATCATCGATAAATTTCTCATATAAATTTAAGATAATCGGTAGATTTCTTATAAAAACTTAACATAGTCGATGAATTTTACTGCAGATATTTAATATGCAGGCATGTTTTCAATTCCGCACGAAATTTTCACTTTAGTATTTTCTAAGGCATTGTTTTTGTAAAAGAATTTTATAAAAACAATGATTTGCAAAATATGAAGTGAAAACTTCGTGTGAATTTTACAACTCTGATAATCGATTAACTTCCCATAGAAATTAAATATAATCGATAAATTTCCTATAGAAATTTAATGAAATCGATAAATTTTCTATGGACAATTATAATCGATAAATTTTCTATATAAATTATATGTAATCCTTTAAATAACTATAGATATTTAATGAAGTCGATAAATTTTCAATAGAAATTTAATGTAATCGATAAATTTCCAATAGAAAATTAATGTAATCGAAAATTTTCTAAAGAAAATTAATATAATCGATAAATTTCTTTCGAAATTTAATGTTATCGATAAGTTTGCAATAAAAAATTAATATAGTGATTAATTTCCTAGGTAAAATTTCCTATGGACATTTAATTTAATCGATAAATTTTCCATTGACATTCATTTAATTAATTAAATTTCTATAGAAATTTTATGTAATCGATAAATTTTCTATAGAAAAATTTGCAATAGAAAATTAATATTATCGACCAACTTCCTTTCGAAATTTAATGTAATTAAAAAATATTTAATGTTATTATAAAAAAAATATAATCGATAAATTTGCTATGAAAATTAAAAATAATCCAATTGAAATTTAATAAAATCACCAAATATTGTTGAAAATTTAATATAATCGATAAATTTCGTAGAGAAAATTAATGTAATCTATTGTTTTTCTAAAGAAATTTAATATAATCAATATATTTTCTAAAGTAATTTAATTTAATCTATACATTAACAATAGAAATTTAATGTAATCGATAATTTTCTATAGAAATTTAATGCAATCCATAAATTTTCATATTGAAATTTAATGTAATCGATAAATTTCCTATTTAAATTGATATCGATAAATCGATAAATTTCCCACATAAATTTAATATAATCGTTAAATTTCTTATAGAAATTTAATTTAATCCATAAATTTTCATATTAAAATTTAATGTAATCGATAAATTTCCTATTTAAATTGATTGTAATCGATAAATTTCCTATAGAAATTTAATATAATCGATAAATTTCCTATAGAAATTTAATGTAATCTATAAATTTTCTATTGAAATTGATTGTAATCGATAAATTTCCTATAGAAATTTCATGTAATCGATAAATTTCCTATAGAAATTTAATGTAATCGATAAATTTCCTATAGAAATTTTATGTAATCGAAAAATGTTCTATAGAATTTTGATGTAATCGAAAAATGTTATATTAAAATTTAATGTAATCGATAAATTTTCTATAGAATATTAATGTAATCGACAATTTTTCTATTAAAATTTAATGTAATCGATAAATTTCCTATAGAAATTTAATGTAATCGATAAATTTCCTATAGGCATTAAATGTAATCGAAAAGTTTTTTATAGATATTTAATGTAATCGATAAATTTTCTATAGAATTTTAATGTAATCGACAAATTTTCTATTAAAATTTAATGTAATCGACAAATTTTCTATTAAAATTTAATGTAATCGAGAAATTTTCTATAGAAATATAATGTAATCGAAAAATTTGTTCATAAAATTTAATTTAATCGAAAAATTTGCTGTATACAAGCGGGCGTGGCACTCGCCATAAAAAGTGAATATTTATAATCGTTTTACTTGTAAGCTGTAATAGGTATAGTTTTGAAATTCTGTGCATAGCACAGCCTATATTTTGCCATGCTATGTACCTAGAGTATCATTACAGCTATAGTCTTCCACACGTGAAAATAGTCTGGATTGGATCAGTGGGCGTGATACTTCCCACACAAATTGAAAAAATATTATAGCGTACCTATTTTGGTAGCGAGACACACCGGATATAGCTAGTTTTATTTATAACAAATTGTTACAAGTTGCTTGAGTTGAAACTACAGTTTGTTATTTTTTTTTTTGGTTGAATAAGTTTTGCATTTCGTAAAATCGTTCCTACTAAGCAATTTTTTTAAAGCTTACCGGTGCATTAAAACGTTGAATTGGTATGCTGTAGGTTGTATTGCAGCGTAATGTTTGATTGTTGAGATTGCTTGTAACAGGTCGTAAAAATGTATTTGTTGGTAGTTTTAATACTTCAGTATTTGAGCGGGACGCTGAGGATGCTGGCGTTGATGTTGTTATTGATGATGAAATCATATGATTGGTAGCATTCTTTGATACGCCTTTTTCTTTCTTTTGACTTGTACTTGTGGGTTTGTTCAAATTAGCTGTTGAATTTAACGTTATTGTGTTATTCGATTTATTGCTGTGATGACGCTAAAAAAAAAAAAAAATTATAATTTTAAGAGAAATTAAGAACAGGTTAAAATAAGAATAAAAAGTAAATTTATCCAACCTCAGTTTGTGTTGTACTTGTTGCAGAGTTTGTGGTTTCATGTATAGCTGGCCGTGTTTGCGCACAAGAATGTGAATGCCTAGACCAATGTAACTGCTGACAAGGATAATCACAGTAGGACGTGTTCCAGCAGCAATAGAAATTCGCTTCTCTAAAACAATTTGCACACCATTGTTTACGTTTTGTTTCTTCTACTGAACGTAAACGTTCCATTTCACATTGCTTGCGAATTTCAACTACTAGACGAGTCTTTTCATTCTCCATACTTTTACGCATTTCACACAACATAAGATCCGAGGTACGTTTAAGCTCGGATATTTCCTGTTCATAAGCTTGTTTACAACGTTCCAATTCCATTGTAAGTAGTGTATTTTTAGCTTGAAGACTTGCTTCATCGCCCTGAGCCATTTCACCCATAGTATCTTCAACAACCGAAATAAAGAAATCCGTCAGCTAAAAATAATATTGAAAAGTTCATAAAAACGTGGTTAATACCAAATGTAAGAAAAGAAATATTTTTGATTCGTTTTTTTTCTGCTTTGCCCTCTGCACGCTCATATTTCTCAGGTTTTCAGAAAATGATTTGTTGTAGAAATGTCTTTCTTATTTCACGCAAAGCTTTTTCCACAAAGCAATTTTCTGCATTATAGAAATAGATAAAGGTGGCTGCAAATAGAATCTAGAGAGTTAGTAGGGCAACAATTCGAAATTAAGCTTCAAGTGTTTTAAGCCTATTATAAAGACGAAGAATACTGGCTATTTTTACTCTACAAACTTTCCTAAGGCAGAACACAAGTTCTTGACCAACCTTTAACCTTGAAAAGATCTTCTGACACCAGCAGACTAGCAGCAAAAATTCATATCTAGAGGGCAGTAGTTAAATTCACAACTGGCAAAGAAGAGCACTGATAGTCTTAATGAACATCCCATTACCGGATTACAGGAGGAACCGCAAACATATGATGGATCATCATACTCTGTGCCAGTTATCTCGGATGAAATACGCTTGGCAATTTATAGATTACATTGGTACAAATTAACAGGATCTGGGGAGCAATACCAATACATTTTAGATCTGATAACTGCGAGGCTTGGTCTTACATTCCAAGTCCAAGTGGATTAACTGTAGTACTATTTTTTATTGTCTGGAGGAATACGTTATAATCCGCCACAAATCATTCTATTACCGAACGGGTACTGCGAAATATGACAATGCGGACCACAAGAACTAATAGATCAAAGCCAAGTGAAAACACGGAATCATGAAGAGAATCTCTAGGGTCACAAATGTTTTCCCTGGTTTCAGAACCAGTTTTTCAAAAAAGCTTCCGCTTTAAGATGCTAAAGGATCTTTTGCAAATGTTGACAAAATGACGAGGAGAAGGTGATGGAGCATGTCATGCATATGCTCTATGTCCGTTCTGCTGAAGTGTCAGCCTATTCGGTATAAAAACAATCGCTCCAAACAGAATTTGTTGGTGGTTTAGCTAAATATGGTCTTACAATCTGGTGTAGGTAGATGTGCCATGAGCTTCGTTAAGCAAATCTTTGTTTTTTTTTTTTTTCTATTGTGAATATTTCACAAAACTCTGTCAGTAGTTCTTTTACCACTCGAAATTTTCTAAAACCCTACATCTGTGCAAAATTCTTAGTAAAACCTTGATGACTTTCGCTTGTCATTTTTTGAATTAAAAAACTTTATTATAAACTTTTGAATGATAATGTAAACATACCTTATGGACATTCTCCACCAAACGTTTACACACAGGTCCTGCCTGTGATGGAAACATGGGATAACCTTCAGATTGTAGTGGACCACTGGGTCTCGCTGCTAACTTCGGTGGGCCCCTACAAATAACGTCAGTAATGGCTGAGGCTAATGTGGGTGTAACAAGACCTCCTAAAATATGAGTTTCTGTTGAAGATTGTTGATTAGCTGGTGAAGCAGAAATTATTGTTGTATTATTTGTGTCATTAACACCATTTGTTTGTGGTGTGGTTATTAAGTTGCTGTTAGATAAACCAGCTAATGGTGGTGGTGTTGTCATGTTTAAAGGACTAAATGTTGTTGTGGTTGTAGTAATCGGTGTAGAAGACACTGATGATGTTGTCGTGAGCGGGGCTAAAAGTGGTGATGAAGATATTACAGCTGTTGGTGAATTTCTAACAGTAGTGCATGTAGTTATTGCTAGCGATGTAGATGTCTTTACTTGTACCATTATAGAGGGTGTTGGCAAACTGCTTGATGCACTGGAAACTGTAATAGTGGCTGGAGAATTACGTGCCGTGGAGTTGTACGCCAGCGATGATGGTATCGTCTTAGAGACCGCTGTTAACGGCGGCACTGGTATACTCCCAATAATTATAGTGCCCGCAGATGACGATGCACGATTAACGGCCACATCCACCGGTATAGTCACCATTGTATTTTTTGCCATTGTTCGCTTTTGATCTAAATGTTGGCTGGTCGTTGGTGCTGACATTTGCGTTAGTGTATTTTGATTAGTGTTCGGTCTTAATTTTTCCACAGGTGGAGAATGTTGTGGAAAAGATTTCTTGGCTCTGGGCTGCAAGCCTACTTCAGAATGATGGAATGACTTTGATGTAACGGTTTTTGGAAACGCAGAAGCCGGCAAGGGGCCATACGGAATACCCTTTAAGGAAGAACGTTTCGCATTGTTGTTGTTACTATTATTATTGCTGATTATGTTACCACTTATGTTGTTAGTACCAGTATTGGTGCCATAAACAAGATGTTGACTTTGATTAGTTTTGCTTGGCAATTTTTGTATCGTTGTATCACCTACAACTCGAATATCATTTGAAGTTGTAGTCGCAATTTGTTTTTCAACAGTGCCGCAGCTGTTACTGCTGTTAGTACCAGTGTACAAGGGGTCTGTGATTGTTGTTGTTGTTGTTTGTTTAGCAGAATTACTAGAATTTTTGTTTTCATTGGTTTCATCTTCATCAGATAAGACCTCCTGTTTTACCTGAACTATCAGTTCAGCTTCATTTTCCTTCCCAGTTGCCTTTTCTGCAGAAGTGCTATCAGTTGAATTGTTGTTAGTATTGGCCAGCAAGCTTTCTATTGGCTTATCCGGCACTTTTTGTAAATCATCATTGTTATTTCTGTTGGTTTGTGTATTAGTGTCCTTATTGGCAGTTTGATTATTTTGCTGCTTTTCTACGTCGTCCTCATTGTCCGACAGTTCCTTTTTAACTTCGATAAATGGCACTAAACCTTTTAAAATATTATTGACTTTTTGATTTTCTCGTGCCTTTTCATCTTCATTCTTTTGTTTGTTATGCTTTTTATCTTGAGAGCTTTGCTTTTGACTGTCTTCCTTAGATGTAGTGGACGTGCTCTGTTCTGCACAATTGGAATTTTGAAAATCTTTAAAGACTTTCTTTATAGTCACACCTTGTTTATGTTTCACTAAATTTTCCATTACATTTTGTGTTTCACTTGTGGTGACTTCATTAGTTTCAATTTGTTGTTGGGACTCGGTTGCCAGTTCGTTAGTGGTTTCATTATTATCTTTTGTTTTTGAATCTTGGAAAGTTGTGTTATTTGCTTGAGTGTTTTGAGTTTCGGGTGATATTTTTGCCACTGATGTTTTAATAGTCATGATGGGAATTTTAGGCTCTAGTTTATTGTATTTAGCTTTCGGTTTTTCAACATTATGATTTTCCAATTTACGTTTTCCATTAAATTTGTTAACATCTTCTTCTACAGTAGGTTCATCAATTTTAGTTATTTTGGGTAAGGGAAATTCGATAGGTTCATCATCACTGGCTTTCTTTAAATCGCCATTAACCGACTTTCTTTTTAAAATAACGGTGCTTAGTTTTGAAGAGTTACTATCATCTGAGCTGACCTTTGAGACAACTTCATATTTTGCTTGCGAAGTAGTTAAATCCTCCATTTTCTTGGAATCATTACTTTCACTACACAATTTCTTTTTTCTATCCTTCTCCTTATCTTCATTGTCATAGGTGCTGGAGGGTAGCTCGGGCGTTGTAGACGCTTTCTGCACAATAGACAAATGATTGTCGGCCGTTTTATAGATTTTAAATTGCAGTGAGGGTTTTATTACCATGACTTGTTGCTTTTTAATAAAATCTTCTACGCCTGGCATCATTTCAGCCAATTGTTTCATCTCCTCTGTTGGGTCATAGGGCGTTTTAAATGGTGCATATTTAAAACCTCCCACTTTGGATCTTATTTTCTCAATATGTTCTTCCACTTCCTTAATGCAGTCTGCCAACTCTCGGGCAGCTCTTTTGCCTGTTGCCGTATTAGGATCTTGTTCAGAGTAAAGAAAGCAATCTTTTAATGGTACAAACGCGCGATCATGCTCGCCGAAGAAACGCACATTTATCAAAGAATTCTGTCCCAAACCCATGGCCTTAGCTGGCCAATATGGAAAACCTTTTAATTTAGCCCATAACAATAAATGCGGCTGCGAACAAACGTCCACAAACCAGTCAGTTCTGGTATTGGCATTCAAATAACACTCTGCACATGTTTCAATTTCATTGGCTTCCTGGCGACATATTTTAAAGATTGATTTTGCCGCCAATACAATTTTTGTGTTAACTAAAAATTTGATTGATTTAATTAAATATTTAAGTTTCAAGTGGAATTATTATTAACTTACTCAGGCTACTTAGTATGCAGGCATTGTGTAGCATCCACTTGGTTTCATTAACAAACTCCTCTGCACAACGAAACTCTTTCGCTTCAATTTTTGCCTGAAGTCCTGTCAACGTTACAGGGTTCACAATGTATTTTTTATAAATTATTGACTCTTCATAGGGCATTACAAAACTGTAGTGCTGAAATTAAATAACGAGAAAAAATGGTTGATAAATAAATCAAGCACAAATGCAAATGTTTGAAAAGAAAAAAAAAAAACATTTTTATTTATAAACGCCCGTACGCAAAACAAAAGATATTAGGAAGGGTCTCAGCGTATTTTCATGCACGGTTCAATATTAAAAACCATTGTAGAACGAAGTCGTGACCCATAACTATATCTTACGACAGTTTTTTTATGGTCAAATTGTGTTTACAGGCTTGCTGACGGCGTGCTTAGGTTCGACACTCATTTCATGTTTTAAGAAAAAGTAAAAAAAAGATACCAGGAAGTTTGGTAGAAACCAGAGAAAAGAAATTGCATTGGTTTTATTGCTTTGAATACATTCACACAAAAATAATGTTGTTGACATTACTAAACACTAGGCTAATGAAGCGAATGAAAACACATTCACACAGAGATCGTATGATGAAATATGATGTGTGTATTGCATGTGTTACCTAAATGACAACAAACATTCACAAAGATTCATGAATACCGCGCTGTATTCATGAATCATTTGTGAATACCTGTGAATGAAGGGTACTAAAAACTAAATTAAAACACATAAAAGAGAATTTTAGTATTGTACGTAGGATGAGTGTTGTCAACTGTCAAATGTATTTCAGAAAATAAGTGCGATTATACAAAATAGGTTTAAAAACAAGGTTTAATAAAAAATTAGATACATAAATAGCGTATTACATTAGGCTTGCTTGTATTTAAAAACAAATCAGTTAAATTGGTAACACTGTCTATATTTCTGTGTATGTACAATATACATACATATATATGTATGTACATACGCACAATTTATGGTTTTTGTTCGTGCAAGCATAGATTTTTTCATTTCTTATTTTTTATATATGCATGAATACTATGAATACCATGGTGAATACTATGAAATATGATGGTTAGCAATGAATAGGTACCAAAGTCTCGAACAGTTTTCAAAAATTTTAAATGGCATGAATGAAATGGTTGATTAACTTGTGTTGGCATAATAAAAGTAGTGCGAAAAAAAACAGTCAAAGCAAATGGAGAGTTGAACACAAGCAAGTGCATTGATCATTTTAGGCAGTTAAATGAATGGCAAAAGCAATGAACATATGAATGAGCAATAAAAGTGAATATGCAGTATTCTTTTCTCTGGTAGAAACCCGATACAAGGAAGAATTGTTTCATCACTAGAGGCTGATTTTGGATACTAAAATCTTTTTTTTTATACTTTAAGCGAAAACGTTAGATTATCCTAAAATTTACTACAAAATCATGCTGAAGTTCTTGCAGCCCATATTGCAATAAAAGTTTTCTTTTACTTAATCATCAGAATTTCCATAGAAATCAACTTACAAAAGATTAAGAAAATTGCATCGACGCATAGCCATTGAAATGAGATCCTCTAGCCTGCGTTTTTTTAAAGAATTAACTTCAACTAAGTGACCAAATTATTTGGCGAAAATTCTTCTTCGTATATCTTGTAACGTTAATGTTAGTTAACCATTATTTTTATGGTAAAAAAAAACAATTTACGTCGATTCAATTTATTTATCAAGTTATAGTTTGGTGGATCTAAGAGTCTATATTGCCAGGGTTTTAATTTTATGTCAAAAAATCATCAAATAAATTTTAAGATGCCAGAAAGCCTTTAAGTTCCAAAATGACAACCAGATACTTCGCCAAGTCATTAAATTTAAGAGAGATATCAGTTGTCATTCCAACAAGACCAATTTTTACAGATTCAAAAACATGTTTGACGGAGTTTTTTACTTGTTCGTAAAATTTTAGTGAGTTGCCATCTAACTTTTATAAAAATGGCCTTTGTTATTTGGCATTGTAATAAGCGTTATTCTTGGTAAAATGGATGCTCACGTCAACCAGTGTATACTTTTGGCTTTTTTGCATTTTCGTATTTTCCCAATTGTTTATGTGAATACCGTTTTTATTAAAAATTAAGTACTTTCAATTAGGAATGTTTATAAGAACTAAATACAAAAAATATTTATTGCTAAAATGCATCCTTAACCTTTTTAACCTGGAAGGAAGGTTTTCAAATTTTTAAATTTCTGAATTTATTTAAAAAGAATAATTGTTTACATTTATTTGTGATGGTTTTAAAATTAGTTTTCCTAGTATTCTCATTTCTTAAATTGGTTGGTTAAGTAATTTTATAATTTTCTCATTAGTTTCTTAGTAATATCGTAAATTTAAAAATAAACTCAGCCCGAAAACGGAAAATTTTACTTCACTTTTTTGAAAGGCAACCATGCTGCATTAAAAAATAACTAATTTCCTTAATAAGTAACCACTAGACATCCTTGAACTCGACCAATTTTTTTAGAAAATTTCAAATAGTTTTTAAGGTCTTACCAAGAGCTTTTAAACTCTAAACATTTTATAATCTAATGAAACATTAATGTTTTTCAATAGTTTCATAAGCCTTTAAGTCTGTTCCACTCTATAACTAAAGATATTAAAAGATTTGCATTGGATTTCATAAGAAATCCAAATATTCTCATAATACTTGGATATTTGACGAATCTTTACACACAGTATTAAAGTGTGAAACGGGCTTTAATAAGCAAAAATCGTCAAAATAGTGTTTATAAACGTTTAATAGCTCATTCATTAAACTTTTTGTAATTATACATTTTTTTATTGCAACCTTTGCCCTACTTTAAAGTAAAAATAAAATGAGTTTTATAGTTAGGATAATTCGTTTAAAATAAAAGATTGTTTTGGGGCAGGAAAAGTAATTGTATGAAAACCTAAAATGACAAAATCGTTGGTAACTCACATTTTTAAGGTTGTGTTTCCCCAAAATGTTTATATAGTAAAATGGACAATAGGACTCAAAAAAGCAAAATTTTCAACTTTTTATGCGAAAAGTATACTTTTGATATGCTATCCATTTATTCTTTTTTTTTTTTTTTTGTTAAAAAATTTTTAACATCATCAATACAAATGTCTTTTGTTTATTTTCTTTTCTCAATGTGATTTGGAATTCACATGGAGTTGATAACACGATTACCAATACAACTTTTCAAAAACATGCAAAATAAAAGTGTATTGGTGTATTAAAATTTTATATGAAAGTTTCCAACAACAAGCATACACTATTGTATTTTAATTGAACAATACACATTATACACGGATACAAGGGGTTTTGTAAATTAATCAATTAAATCATAATTTTTTTTATTACATTACTTGTTCTTGCTGTAACAAAGAACCTATAATTTCACTTAAGAGGTTACTTTTTCTTAGCCGACTTAAAAAAAGAAAGAGGTTATTAATTCGTGTGAATGTTGTTTTTTATGTTTGTGTCCGCAGAACTCAGTCATTTCTAAAACGATTTTCAAAATTTTTTCGTTATTTGAAAGGTGTTTAATACAGATTGGCCCCGTTTAAAAAACACTTCATAGTATTGAAAATTAAAGGGTGCCCCTATACAACACACATGTTTTACATGTATTTTAAATTATATAGGACATTACTTTAAAAGAATTTTGTATCTCTATAGCCCACAACAGCAAAAAGTAATACAAAAAATTATAGGGTGTCCCCAAAGGCGACGTAAGTTTACCTATATGGACCTCTTTCTTTTAAAACCTTATAGATAAACCTTATAGATAAACGTTTGAAAATTGAACAGAATAACAATAACAATTGTTAATTTAAAAAATTATAAATTAAAGGGTATCCCAATAGTTCATTTAATTTGATGTACTTACATGGCTATACTTTAGAACAGTTGTATACAGACGGTTCAAATTTACCAAAAACCTATATTGACAAGTCTACTTAAACAGCAAGAATATATGTGGATTTGGAAATCAAAAGGTGTCCCTATAGTTGATGTAATTTAATGTTTATGGCCAAAGTTTTAAACTGTTAAGGCCAGATAATTAAAATTTACAAAGAACATTTATTGCTAAGTCTGCTATAACAAGTATCAAATTTGTAATCTGAAAGAAAAAGCGTGTCTCCATAACTGATATTATTTGATATATCCTGCAAAATCCTGCCTCAATCTTTCTCGAATATAATAAAATTAATGTACAATCACTTGATTAAAGAAATATGATTATAAGTTTATCTGTTTTGAAGTCGGGTTTTTATGCACGAATTATGCATGAACTAAAAATTGAAACTTGGTTGTTAAGAGTGCTAAGTATAAAATGATAATGGAGTTGTTAGGTAAGAACGCGAAATTGCTTGAAGTGTAAATAGCTATTGAACTGAATTTTGAATACATTTTTTAAATGGTTTATTTAACGAAATAAGTTTATTTTAAACCTTGAATAAAAACATGTTAAATATTTAAACGTTTTATATTTATATTTTCATAATTTCTTGAAACGTCAAAAATTTTTTGCCATTTTGCAAAAAAAAAGAAAAAAGAAAAATGTTTGTCAAATAACAATAAATCAGTAAGCAGTAAGTGATAAGTGATAAGCTTGCATGTAAAATTTTCTTAATTGCTCAATATAGGTGGTCTTTCTTTACTTTTTTTAGTATAAAAATTCGAAAAATGTATTTGGGCCGGAAAATGATCTGAAGATGGCCAAATCAATAAGTTTTTTATTATTTAAAACAAAAATGACTTTGATATATTTTATCAAATTATATGAGAAAAGAACATAATGCGTATTATGAAAACATTTAAAAGATGTACATACATACATATATACAAACATAGATACATATGTATGTATGTATATACTATTTCTTTATTCAAATGAAATTAAATAATCATAACCTCAATTTTATTTATTGTAGTTTTATTTACAACTATATTCACATATCGCTTGCAAATCAATTAATATACATGTATGTGTGTGTGTAAAAATGTTTAAGAGTATAAAATAATTCAGAAAAACTGGGACAGAAACTGATTTTTTTTTCATCGTTTTGTTTCTGTTAAAAACAAATAAAATTTAAGGTTTTAAATTGAACTTTAATATTATTTGTAAAAAATAATTTTCTTTGCTTAAAAGAAGGCGCTGTTTTAATTTTTTAATATCTTTTACTGCAAGTCTTAGAAATTAGATTTCAAAATCTCGGAGTAGTAGTTTTGCCTGTTCCTGGCTTTGCTTCTGCAGTACATCAGTTTAATTATTGCATGATTTGTTTGCTTTCTGTTTAACTACTTTCGACGGAAGAGGCTGAGCAAAACTGGTTATTGGTAGCAGCAGCATTAGACGTGCAAGGGGTTTCTCTTAGCTGTTGGTCGACTTCCACTGGTTCTTGAACGACAAACTCGACTTCAGTAAGTTCCATGTCATTAGAATTGTTTCCCATGTCAACCATTTGAACTTTTTGAAAAAAAAATGGCGTCGACAAAAAACAGAGTTACGTTACAGTAACAGTAATCGATAAGTGTCAATAACGACAAGTAGAATAATAAATCAAATGCGTCGACGCATATCAACATTAATATGTGACGACGGCGGCAACTAGAATTAGGGTGAATATGTTGTCTTTTATTTACAACAAAATTTATTTAAAGGTCGTAAATAATGAATTTAAAATGTTCCTTGTTTTATCAATTGTTCGTTTTGTTTTCTTGAGTATTGGCGATTTTATAAGAACAGCTTTTCTACTCGAAAATACGTTAGTATTAGTGCGGCCTAACGTCTTTTAAATAAAATATAGATTATTTTAATTTTAAGTTTTTATAAAAATATTCGTCGCATATTAAATGTGCGATTTAAGTGCTAAGGTACATTAATAGATTTATTTAAAAAAAATTTCAGGACGATATTAGTTCCGAACATGTACTGATTACTAACGACGCAAGTAATCTTTTCCTTTAAAGATGCTAAATGCGATATTGCTAATAGAAAATCTATTTATCGCCAACAAATTTATTGCTTTGCGTTATTTTTTTTTTTCCAAATTAATAAACATCCAATGGATTTAAATAATCTCAAAGCGTCGGTTTTTATTCGTTTTTTTTTATTTGCATATTTTTTTAAGAAATTAAACTAAGCAAGAAAACTGCTGGCTTTTTTATTTCTTTGTTTATTCATGTTTTGCACCACAAAATCATATGTTTTTGTTTTTCGAACATGAATTACAAAAAAAAAAAACAAAACACATAAGTTTCAGAACATGTAAAACACATGCGATTTCTAAAACGTTCGAGTGTCAAACATGCCTGGTTGTCAGTCGTCGATAATTAGCCTTGGAATATTGCTATTGCACGATAAAAAAGATGAAAAACGACGTCACGAGAAAAAGGGTGATTGGCTTATGGTTAAATAAACCAATTTTTGGTAGCCTCGTTTGTCCGATTATTCTTGAGTTATTTTTACAAAATTTTGTTGAAAGCTGTCTCGTATTCCGTTACCATAATATAGAAAGGCCCTAACTAAAATTTGCCCTTATTTACAGGACAAAGAAAAAACTTAATAAAAAGTACAGTTTTGTGGTTGGAAGATTTTTATTAACTCATTGTATTATGAAATTCTCTTAGCAATTAAATACTGTTACAACTTTTGTAATCTTTTAGTTAAAAAAAAAAAAGAGTTAGGGTCTTTGTATATAAAGGTAATGGTATTCTGTTCATGTTCTGGATTCTGTTTCAGCCAAGAAACCATCTAATTTACAAGGCAGCACCGTTCGATAACCAATATTATAAGTAAGGAGAAAGATCATGTCAACTATCTTTTTAGTCTTCAACACATTTAGGACAGCAGTACCAAATTTAACTGCAAGTGCGTATAAGAGCAGGGGGTTACTTTTTATTTCGATTTGAAAAGAAAATCATTCGAATTTGTATGTCTTATGCACTCTTTTTCGAACATCTTTTCTTTCGAATCGAAATAAAGAGTAAGACCCCAGAGGCATTAGCAGAGAGTTTTCTATTTTTACTCTAATATACATAATTATTGAGTTTAATTTATGTAAAACGCCAAAAACGTTGCCATGAGTACAGTCAGAATGTTAAGCAAAAGGCAGCCAGCCCTATTATCTCTGTTTCTGTCTTTCGCTTTTTTTCAGCGCAGCCCTTCGTAATCATGTTCTCTCAGCCAAGACTGCCACACATTATTGTGTTTTTAGAATAATAAATATTTCATTTCACCAGTTCATTCTGACTAGGGTTTGGTATATCCCGGAAAAGGGAAAAATTTAACGCAAAAAGCGATTCTTGAAGAAAACAAGTTTATTTGATTAAATAATAGAAAAAAAATTCATATTTTTATTAAAACATAAACAAGCAAAAAATAAATAATTTTTAAACAATTGTTTTAACAGTTTATAAAACTTAAAAACAATTAAGGTTTGCCAACTTATCTTATGTACATTTGAACTACATAACGAGAGGTAAACAATACTGAAAAAGTTTTATGTTAATTATTTTTGGAAATATATTGTTTTAAAACTGCATTTACAAATTACTAGACCTACTGTTGCTTGTTTTTGTTCCAAAATTTCCAACAGTAGAAAAAAAAACTCTTTTACTTTCTACTGAGGTACGTTTTGTTGTCAACAATGAGTTATAGAGATTAAACATGTTCGTGCTTCAAATGTTAGTGGCTTCGAACAATTCAAATTGCTTTTTTAACAAAATTAAGAAAAAATGTGTTTTTAAATATTTTTTTGTAAAGTTTTGTAAACAGTCTTAAAAACTTTTCATCTACAAAAATAAAATGTACTGACAACTGTTCTAGTACCATTATACCGATAAAATCGGGTGACTTCACATTTGTATCTCTAGTTTCTCTACGTAATGACATATTTTTATGAAATAAAAGGTATTCGAAAAATATATTCTTATTCTGGCTCAATGTCTTTAGTAAGAATATATGTTTCTAACACAAACACAGGTCAACTATTTACAAATATATAATTTAGAAAAGTCATTATATATTTGAAGAAAGGTTTTAAAGGACCTCCTTACAAAATTTTATTCAAATACAACCAGCAGTTTTTCGTGTAAAAACACACAGACAGATATATTTGAAAATGTTTAAATGTCACAACCAAAATATTTAAAAAACGGTCAGTGTATTTTTAAAAGTGCTAATGATTTTAAGCTTCCCGTTTAGCCAACACTTTCCCAGAAAATTGTGGACAGATTTTCCCGGGAATTCCTACGCGGAATTCCTGTTTTCCCAAACCCTAATTTTAACAAATCAAAGAGTTCTGAAATTGAAGAACACACAAAAATCCCAATTTCATATCGGCTGTATAAAAAGCCGACCAAAGTCATTTTACTATTTATTTATTATTTATTTATCATTACTCGAGTTGTTCTTTAAAACATTTTCGAAAATTTTCGAAAAAAAATCCTAAGATTTTTTAGAAGAACAAAAAAAAAACAAAAAAAAAAAAAAGAAATGTAAAAAAGGTAGGTAATGTGTGGGTACTTCTTAAAATGAACTGATTCTAATTAGGTGAAAAAAGCATGATTTTAGCATTTCGTTGTCATTGGCGAGCATGTGTTCGCATTAACAAAATGGCTTGGCATTTAAATGAATTCTTAAAATCAGTGAAAATTCGTAGAATAGGATACGTTTATTCATTGAATTACCACATTATTTTTTTGTAATTTCTTAAGACATTTTGAAGGGATTCCTGAAATATGGTAGCTGATTCCAGATCCGACAAACACGTATTTAAAAGGAACGTTCAAATATAGAGAGGTAAAAACGTGGAATTTCAATTTGAAGATTACGTGATGAGTTCAAAAAAGTAAATCTTTGAGCAATTAAAATAGATTTTCCAAGCTTTATTATCTTAAAGAATTGAAGTAAGAGCCTCGTTTTTAAATAGTTATCAAAATTAACACCCAAAAACTTAGGAACAAGCTCAGTAACTGTGTCATGATCTCGAATACGAATATTGAAAACATATCTAGTAATTTTTCTAGCAATTGCCTAACTCGATGTGGGTTTGTCAATGTGGTTCCAGAATAAACTTCAAGACAGTAGCTAAGATGCGACATCAACACCGAATGTACTAAGCATCGTCTTACATATTTACGTATTTACTAACAAAGAAAATAAACTAAAACAAACAAAAATATATATTTATTTAAGGGCTGTTGCCGATATGAATACTTCGTGGCCAAATGATTCTTTACTAATGGTTTTAGTTAGTGTTAGTGGAGTAACTCACAAAATTAAATAAAATAAAGCAACTGGTAAATATTATTTGTAATAAAATGGAACTATATTTTTAAACTTTTTATTTGGACGGTTGGCTAACGCATCTTCTTTTTTCTTAAGTTAAAGAATTTTAATAAATTTTTTTGAGATTTTTATGAGTTCATAAAAAGAATAATATGAGTTCAAAAATTCTAACTTAAATAGAATAAACTAGAAATTAAGTGAAAAAGAAGCAATGAATACCCATTAATTTCAAACTACTTTTTTTTGCTGGGTATTTAAAGAGAGTTTAAAAAATATTTAAACGCAAGTATGTTAAAAAAATAAATAAATTTAATTCTATTAGCAATATATTAAAAATTTCACTTACCCCTTTAGTATAACGCATACGTTTAAGAGCAAACGAAAGTAATTGACTCAGCAAATCCAATGACAGTTCATTACGTCGCGATCTTTAAATAGAAATTATGAAGGTTTAAATTGTGATTAAAACAAAATTTATTATTTACGTTTAAAATTAACAAATCAATCAACTTACCTTTTTGGATTATTTAAAAAACTCTCAACAGTGGTACATTCTGGACACAACCAAATGTTATCAAATTTATTAATTTTAACACATGACGCATGAAAACTACGTATACATTTGCAACAACATAAGTTTACTTTGTTTTTGTGACATTTCCAGCAAAAGCTGTCATAACCAGGCTGAAAAAAAAGAGAAACAAAAATACAATATGAAAATCAGTAAAAATCATTAAATGAAAACAAATATGATTTCTGTTAAATGATAAATACATAAGAAAAAACAAAGATGAGCTTTGATAACAAATTTATTTGCTTATTCAATTTGTATGAATCATTATTAATTAGATTAAGGAATTGTTGTTGTTTTATGTAGTCAATTTTAAAGCAAAATTTTGAAGAGATTGAATAAATTACTTTTTAATATTTTTTAATTGCTCGAAATGCTTATCAAATAAATATTTAAATTTTTACAAAATACTTTCATATTTTCATATTTTAAAAAGTGCTTTTTGTTTAACGAGGAGTAAATAAATATTTCAACCGTAAATACAATTTTATAGTTGAAATAGCGAAATCAAATGTTCAATTTTTTTCCCTGAATTTGTATCAACAATTCTTGTCATAGTTTAAGATGAATTAATAGTTAATTAAAAGATGTACACTACTCTTTTTTTTCAATTTACATATTTGCAAAAACCAGCTAAATGTTATCGTAAATATTAACTCAATTGGGTTATTGTATTGTTAAAACCCAAACTTTGTAAATGTCGAGTATAAAACGTCAACACTCAAGAAGAGAACAAGACTTAAATTTAAATATGAATGTATGCAGTTATGGACTAAAGTACAGGCACAAGAGTAATTTTAAAAGAAATTTCTGTTTTATTCATAAAATGGACAAGTAAGACTGCTATATTCGGCTATGCCAAATCTTATATACCCCTCACTATATATGTAAATATAGTTTAGCGAAGTATATTTAATACTGGCAATATTAATATAAAAATATTCCTTCTGCTTTAAATGCAGTTTTTAAAAGATACATGGCTATTGTGCCTATACTTAAATCCATCCCTGTATATTTGAATTTGTAAACTTAGTTGCTTACTTTGAGCATCATACATCATTCTTGCATTTTAATTAGCTTAATTAATTAATTGTGTTTATTCACATTCTTTAAAAATATGATTTCAAAAACATTTTTTATAAAATAAGATTTCTATCAAACGCCCTTGCTCTAGCAAGAATCTCTATCGTTTAAGAAAAATCTGGTTAATGGAAATTCATGTTGAGGATTTCATTGGCCGACTACTAACCAAATTTTACTGAACAAATTTTTATGATTCAAAAGGTAACAAGCGAAAAAGTAAGCAAAAAGTTCAAAACAAATAGACTGTTAGATAATCATCAAACCCACTTAAAAACATACCATCTGCCCGTCTATTCTATCAAATGTAAAATGAAAATTTTAATGGAACAAAACTGTGATAAAACTTAAGTTTTTAGAAAAAAAATACATAGCCACAACAGAAATATACACTTTAGAAAAAAATTACAAAACTCTGCCTCTTACGGTTCCGAGGAAAAGACTATCAATGCCAAATCTTATGTAAATCTACTTTAGTGAAGTAGCTCCTATCAGAAAAAAATATTGCGGGGACAGAGAGTTAAAAACTTTTTTATGAAAATTTCAGAGGTCCATAACTCGGAAAATATGGGCGAACGGCAATTTTTTCACTTGATGTTTTTTTCTTATTTTTTAATTCTCCACCACTCCATATATTTGTTTTTATTGCAGTAACTTCATTGTTCCAAAATATATGGAAAAATTAGAGGCAGGCGTGGTGTTTAGCCCGCTGCTTCGAAGGACATGGACCGATCTTGCTACTTTTCAATAGCGAAATTTTCGAAGCTATGTCTAATCGATTGGCATATTTAAATTTTCTCTAGCTCATCTAGTGCCTTGGCAAAGTTTATTTCAACCCTAATACCGACACAGTACAGTTTTGAAATTTAACATATCATTCACAAAGCCACTACAATTTTCTTTGCTAATTTTTCCAAGTAAAGCGTTCGCCTACTTTTTTTCAATTGGGAAAATAAAATTTAAAATTTTTGTTTTAAACTCTCATTGCTTTTGGTAGTAACGCTACTTAAAAAACTTTTAATTTACTGCGTAAATTGAAACTCTTGCTTTATAGTTCCTGTTATTAAAATTTTTACATTAAATATACTAAAAATTAAAACGAAATATTTTTTTTTAATTATTAAGTAAAATAAAAAAAAATGAGACAAAATTAAATCACAAAACTTGTTTAAACTCTTTGTTTTATTTTGGATTTTTTTTTTTTTTAGATTTCTTAAAATTGATCGATTCGATGTTATTTTGAAAATTAACTTTTACTTTCAAGAAAATCGTTTGTTCCATTGCAATTTCGGTAGACAGTGCTTAAACAGAATTTCCAAGAAATTACTTTTACACTGCCTGCCACTTGAAAAAGGAATCATATTTTTACTTGGTCTTTATACAAGTCGATGGCAAATCGCATTTTTAAGGTTATTTATAAAAATGATGGCAGTATCCATTACCAATTGAATGCTAGAGAATAACTTTCATTTTTATAACCTAAAATTTAAATTTGCTTAGTTTTTAAATATTCCTTATTCAAGTGACACACGAAAAATTACCACTGAAAGACATGTCTTTAAATAAATGCATAATTTAAGTACAATAAAAATATGTACATATTTTATTTCTTCAGGAAACTAAAGCCAACACCTTGAAATTTGGTTGTGCAAAAAAATTTTTTTTCTTTAGTTTAGAAGATATATTTAACTAAAATTAAAAAAATGATTTCTTAGCAGCATATGTGTACATGCAGTATATACAAGTAAAAATGTTTATTTTTAGTAAAGGAGTTGTAAAAACTTGTCACCACTTTAAATCTCTACGAAAAGAGAAAAAAAACACGTCTGAAAAAAACTGTTGAGTGAACTACGCCTATTTATACAGATTATACGAAGCCCGCCACTTATTTATTTTTTATATTATTTTGTCAAAAAAAGCTACACTTCCCTAATAAATCATTTTTCTATTTATAAAACTAGTTTTTTTGTACGAAATGGCGTTGCCATGATTACTTACCTTCGGAGATGGTTGCCAACTAGATTTGAAATGTGACTCTACTTCGTTATAATCCGCTAAAGTGTTATCAGCTGTCGAATTAATGCCCATCAACGATGCCTGACTTTCATTAATCGACTCATCATCGGGCTGTTCAGAAGTAGTTTCTCCCAAAGTTTGTTCCTCATTTTCCGAACTGACGTCGTATTTATTACGTTTTGAACTACGATCCTTACTACTACTACTTTTATGAGATTTTTGTTGTTGCACGGCAACACCACCACCTCCTCCGCCAGTACAACTTTGTTCATTCAATGAGTTGGGAGTTTTTCTGCCACATGATCGAGATCTAGAACGACTTCGGGTATTTTCGCAAGCGTGTATGACCCGTTGTAAAAATTCCATTTGTTTTTGAGCGAATTCTGTGTTTTCGGAACGCATATTGGTACGTTTGTGTAGGCGTTCCTCTGAGGGCCATTTCTTTAGCTTTTTATGTGTACCGGTCGAATTTAGTTCACTATTGTGCATACTTTTACTGCGCGATCTAGCCCTTAAATTGGAAGACGAATCAGCATCAGAATCACTATCCTTAAGAGGTGCATAACGTTTGCCATGTTGACGTTTAGTCTGTGAAGGACTGACACTATTGTAAATATCGTCAGATGAGACCTTTTCCGGTGACAAGTGGTTTGTTTTCTTAATCGATGAATATGAATGATCTGCTGTCGAAGATATCAAAGAATTTACTGAATCTTTAGCTCTTAGTTTGCGAGGTTTCTCGCTAGCGGCATCGGTAACAAATTCTGTTAAGATTTTCGATTCATTCACCGATCTTTGTAATGCCAAATACTCCCTTGACATAGGTGTACTACTACGAGGTTGTAATTTGTTATTGATATTTCCTTCAATTTGAGAGATGTTTGATATTTTTTTAGTTTTTATTTCTTCTGCTTTGTCACTCACATCTTTGGAAGTGTTGCAAATTTTAATTTTCTTTATCATTCCATCATTGCCTTGTACAATCAGTGGATCATTTTTCTTATCTGATTCTGAAACATCACGCATATATTCTGTACACAACTCTTCATCCTCATCATATTCCACAGAGATATCTTCATCATTTTCATTAGCGTGATTTTCAGCTGCTGGCTGCTCTTTATCAATATCATGATCTGAATCATACTGTTGTCCATCATCTTTTTGTTCTTCCACAAATAAGCTGTAATCATCTTCTGTTTCCATTGTCTGATCTATACCATTATAAACTTCTTCGTCTTCCAAAACTCCGAAGGTTGGTTCTGGCACCAAATCCAAATTTCCATCATTCTTTCTTTCATTGTTTTCCATATTGTCAATGCTTAATGTAAATAAAAATCTAAAAATATAAGAAAAGAAAATACGGGATTAGAAAATGTCATTAAAGCTCTAAAGTATTTAATTTACTATTAATCAAATTACATAAGTTTTGAAAGTGTCGCTCGTTGTTAGTTTCCTTTTATTTTGTTAAAATGTCAACCCACATTAATCCGTTTTTTTTAAAAAAGTAGTTCTTTGATTTTTTTTATTCTATTCCATTCGTTCGTGAGTGCAATTTTTTTGTGCAGAGACCGCAACTAAGCAATGCCGAACAAACGATTGTTATTAAAATGTATTTTATAATATACCGAATGTTAGTTGTCAGTTTCTGCACTATGTAAGTATTGTATTAAGTAAGTACCACTACGAATAGCAGAGAAATACAAACAACAACACAAAAAAAAATATATATAATCAAAAGAAATGAATAGACAAACGAACGAACGAACGACAGAATTAAAAAAAAAAATAAATAAAACAGCAGAAAATATATAAAATTAAAAACAAAAAATATATAAAACAATAATTGTATACGCAAAATGGGAGCCAAGCAATACCAAAACACAATCTTACTCTGAGTGACCGACTACTATCTGGCTGCCTCGTTGTTATATTTAATGCCAACAACAAAAACTAACACATGGCAAACGAATTTTGTAGACTTGATAAATTGATTATATTTGTTTGTATAGTTAATATGTGTGTTTTTTTTTTTTGGAGATTTTGTAGAGTTCTCATTCATTTTTAGTGAGAGCTTAATGTCAACTTTTTAATTAATTTTTCGTAGTGGAGACTTTTTCTTACATATTTTTTCATATAAAATTAATATTTATGTTATTAATAAATATTTAAAATTTGTTTTACATAATTAATTATTAAAACGAAAGCAATAATTAATGTGTTTCAGTAAGTTCAGATTAATAAAAAAATTAAATTTGGAATTAAAAAAATTAATAGTAAAATCTAAATCATTAGAATCCTATTTTGGTTTGTCGAACACTTATTTTTTTCAAGGACCATCATGCCCAGCTGTCAAATTTAAACTTAAACGTAGGGATATATGTATATCGCTGGTCTCATGTAGAAAAGCCCTAATCGAATTTTTACGATATTGAGTTTTTCAAGATTCTAATACATTTCACAGAAATACTTCTCGTCACAAAATTTCAATGCAATAGTATCAAGAATAACGGTTTTACAAGCATTTACATTTTAAATATTACATTTCGATAAATACATTTTATATTATGTTTTTATCTCCTCTGGTAAAACAACAATTTTGCGAGTTAGAGCCTTTCTAAATGAGACCAGCGATATATACTAATGACCTTCAAAAAACGAAAGTAAAGGGAGCTTAAGCTTCGCGAACAATTGAAACTTTATAGCAAGAAAAAATATATTCGTTACTCGTAAAACACTTCTACCTAATAAGATAAAGACCTAGAAATCTATCTATCGCCAAGTAAGGACCAAGTTTCTGGAGCATTTTTATAAAAAACCAAGACAAATTCAAAATCCAGTTTAGTTGTAAAATAATAACAATACAATATAAGTAAAAGTGCTGATGAAGAAGGGAGTGAAGAGAGTGAAAAAATAAGAAAAAAAATTTTATATAAAAATGTAATTAGCTCTTAATGGGTTAATAATTTTTGAAAATTTAGGTATTTCCTGAGAGATCTCTTTAAAAGCTTTTTAAATGATAACCATATTGACATTCTAAAAATATGGTGCACATTTGTACTTACGAAATGGTTCAGAGGGTCTTAACTCAAAAAATAATGGCGAGCGCCAATTTTTTCATTTCATGTTTTTTCTTATTTTGTAATTTTCTATCGCCCCACATATTTCTGTGAGATTTAAAAATTAACAAGTAAGAGTGCTATATTCGGCTATGCCAAATCTTATATACCCTTCACCATGTATGTAAATTTAGTTTAGTGACAGAGAATTTAAAAATAAGAAGAAAAAATTTAAGTACGATAAATAATTTTACATAAAAATGTCATAGGCTCTTAATGGGTTGAGCATTAAAAAATTAATATTTCTTTAAGGGTTTCTTCAAAAGCTTTTAAATGATACCCATATTGATATTAAAAAAAATAAGAAGTTCAGAGTCCCATTGCTCGAGAAATATGGGCGACCACCAATTTTTTTTATGTCATGTTTTTTTTTTCTTATTTGTTAATTCTCTATCAGTCCATATATTTGTTTTTTAATTGGAGTTACTTCATTGTTCCAAATGAGATAGACAAATTAGAGGTAGGCGTGGTGTTTTGCCCGCTGTCTCGAAGGACATGGACCGATTTTGCTGATTTCCAATACAACCTCTGTCAACGCTATGTCTAATCGATTCGCTTATTTAAATTTTCTTTAGCTGGTCTAGTGCCTCGGTTTACTTAATTTCAACACTAACACGGACGGACATCGCTTAATCGACTTTGCTATGCATAAAAACTCAGAATATATGTACTTTATGGGGTCGGAACTGGATGATGAACTTAGTTATACGCTCTTTCCACTTTTTGTGGTAAAGGATATAAATACGGCACCTGTTTTGAATTGTTGTTCTTTGATTCTATCAAAAAGAGAAAAGAGCTTTCAGCTTACTAGCTACTTGGCATTAAGGGTGCAGTAGTAAGTTTTAAATAAAAAATAGAGTTCTGAAAGGTTAGTGACGAAATAAATCGTCGATAAAAAAATTTAATTGTTAGTACGAACATTCGATTAATTTCTCAAAATGTTACATTAAGTTCAGCATTATTATTATTGACTTCCATCATTTATTAAAACACAATGTTTTTGAGGTTATCAAGTAAAATATCACAGCAAAGAAAATAATTAATTTTCTTTTACACCAAAAGATTAAAATATTAATTTTAAATACATTATTGCATTAGAACTTGTACATCCAGCCTAAAATGTCTAAGCTGTACATATGTACATATGTATGAACGAACATATGCTTGTACGAATGGATGTACACATGTATATACAAGTGAATATATGAGAAAGTTTTATATTTGTACAATTAAGATTAAAAAACTGCAGATACATAAATGAAAATCAAAACATGAATTAAATTCAAAATTTATTTTAAACACATTGGAGCAGATTGAAACAGGTCTTTAAGTGAATCCTTTAAATGTATAATTGCGTTTCAAAAGTTTTGAAAAACTAGCAAAGCTATTTATGTATATAGAAAAGTTAGGCTAAAAAAAATGAAATTGTTCAATATAGTATGTGGCCAAATTAGCAAATAGACATTTAGACAAATCCTATTCGTATATGAAGACCCAAACACACTAATACCAATCAAAGATCGTGTGTACACAATTTTTCAGTCAATGATATTAAATCTAATGACAAAAGCGACCATAAACTTACTGTAAAAATTGGCATCAATGGAAGTGTGCAACAGAGCAAAGAATTATCCATTAAGACAAACCAAAAAGGAAAAATAATTTTAGCTGTTTTTAACTAAAAATTATGAAATTAAAAAACATACCTTTTTTATTTTATTATATCATATGGTTTATAGAATGTGGTTACACCATTTATGCTTTTCCCCACCAAAAACACTGCCTTTAACAGTTCCTTCGCCTGACGCAGACACTTCTTGATAATGTCGGGCCAGTTTTTCTTTTCTCTTAGTTGGCTAAGAATTTTAAATGAGTTGAAGTCATGAAGCTTTTCTTTAAAAAGCCTCGTTTTCACTTAGGACAAATTCCAAAATTTGTTCTTTTATTCTTCGATAGTCATTTGCTTTTTAGAGTCTTGTCGTCTTTTGGTTTTGTGTTGTATTTAATAGTTCCTGTTTTATATATGTATCATTTCTTCTTCTTCTTGCTTGCTGGCTTTTTAATTTTTCGTCTTCTACTCAACGCTTTCTTTTAGCACGAATTAACTTCATTGATTTGCAAATTTTCATTTAGTTTCCAGACAATTTAGTATTTGCTTTTATACTGTGAAGGTTAAATATTTAAATAAATATTTATTACAAAAATATTTATTATTTATTTCACTTTTTAATTTTGTATTAAGAATTCAGGGTATATAAATGGTGGCTTTTATTGTGTCTATTTTAACACGGCAATTTTTTCTCTTTATTTTTTCCCATAGTTTATTTGAGTATGTACTTTTCTCTGCCTGTTACAGTGCTGCCATTGTTAAAAAAAACTATCAGTGGAGACTTGTGGCAGTGGTTAACTTTGTTTTTCGAAAAATTAAAATAATTGAATATGTAGTGAGTCTTTCTAAAAAAATTCATTTTGGAAGCTTAAAATAATCCGCACACACACACTAAGTTAATGTAGTTTCTAAATACAAAAAAATTTATAAGTTTTTATAGATTAAAATTTTGAGAATTTTGATTTCCCAACCCCATTTTTAACACCAATGAATAAAATACGAGTTAAATCGTATGAATGAAGAGATATGTTCAGGAGCGCCAAGCCTAAGGACTGCTTAACATGAATAGTTTAAAAACAGACTTTTCAAATTAACTAAATTATTCTAAACCTTTAACCAAAACAGAAGAAGAGAGTAATATGAAAGTCAGTTTGGCCAAGTTTATACGTCATTAAAATATGAAAGTAACGTTCGCTTTGGTTTATCGGCTTAAAAACGTAACAAATATAATTTCTTTCTAAATGAATATATTTCAAAGGAAAAAAATGGTTAAGAAATTATTCCTTCGACTATAAATAATGGTAGAAAAAATTTGGTTAAGCAACAAAAAAATTTATTTATTTATTGAATAATTAGTTATTAATATGTTACAGAAGTACGAGCAATAGCTGGCAATGCCATTGACTCTCAATATTAATAAAATAAATAAGTAGTTCCACAACTTCTTTAATATGCCCATACTTACATACATTACTTGTAGATTAGTCAAATATTTGGTCAAAAAGACGCAACCACTAATTTTAGAAAAAAAACCTAAATAAAAGTTGAAATCTTACCTTATTTTATTATAAATCATCATTCGAATTTAGACGTATCGGGCAAAATCGAATAAACATTTGCAAAAATAGTGGCTTACGTTCTTTTGGTCAAATATTTCACTTACCTACCAAGTTAATTTATTGAGTCAACATTCTGGATGTAATTTTTATATATTATTTATTTTTGCAAAAATTTATTGCTAGCCCAGTTTATTTTAAAACAAAACTTTCTAGGCGCTATGTGGAAAGTTACCACTTTGCATTTTTTCACCCCTTTGTCCTTAGACGAATCAATTTACTTATATCGACCCAAAAAAAAATAAATAAATAAATAAAAAATAAATAAGAATAAACACTACTAGCCGATGCAGAAAGCACATGCCTTTTATATTTATATTATTCTTTATATTTTTTCGTTTTTGAAAGCAAAATTTTATTCAATATTTTTCAAGTTTCCAAGACTGGTAAATAAAATGTAGTGTAAGAAAAATTTTAAATTTTTTAGTATTTCTCCTCTCTTTTTTTTTCAAATAATTTCAAGTAAAATTTAATGTGAGTATATTGGTTTTTCTCTCCAAGTTATTTAAAGAGTAAAGTTAAAATAAATGGGAAAACATGTACCAATTTACAATTAATCATCTTTGTTAATCAGTTTTAGCTACCTTTCGAAGCCGAATAGTGTCCAATTGTAATGACAATTACGCATTATGTGTTCAGCAATATTATTCATTAGAATTAGAAGAATTAATTAGAATATACTGCTAATCCAATTCCTAATTCTTCGTTTCATACAATCTCACGATTTTAAAAATTATAAGAGTAGTTTAGAGAAACCCAAAAGAACTTTATAATAATTAAATAATTTTTCCAAACAAATTAACTTATTTAGAAATACATGATAATTTAATATTTTCAACTAAATAAACAAATTATTATTTATCTGGAATTCGTTTTTCTTTTTTGCTTAAAAACCTTTTTTATAAATAAAAAATATGAAAGAAAATTTTATATATATTTATTTTATAAGCAAAATTACGTTAATAAACAACAAATCAGACTGATTCTATACTTAATCTTTATTTTATAAGTACAACAATATTTCTTGAATAATTTCTTATTAAGACATTGTCATCGTTCTTAGCTAAATATGTATGTATGTGTGTTTGTATGTACATGTATGAACGAGCAGTTGCTGTCATTTATGTTATGTGTCATTTAATTGCTATTAGAGTTCTACACTGTTTAAATTTGAACCAGATGATGATGGTAAATCAACATCATTTGGTGGTATAAATGTTCCTTTACTCTGTACGGATTTATTCTTTTCACTCAATTTTAACATTTCACTGCGTAATTTTTCCAATATGGCATGATTTGGTTGATTAATGGCAGCTTTACTTTGTAAAACTGTAATTTCTTGTTCTTCTTGTTTCTTTTCTTTAAACGTTTTAATGGAATTGTTGCCATACAAGCGTAACAATGAACCCCATGTTTTAATATGAGGATGTAATATCTAAAAATATGAAAGAAAGAAAAAAAATTAAAAAAACACAATACAAGCGCATGAGCTTCACTTTTACCTGCAAGATGGCTTGGGAGGCAAGTTGTTTACCTTCACGTTTATTTTTACATAAAACCTTTGCCGTATGTTTGCCCACAGTCATGGTAAATTCATTCTTTTTATTGTGTGTACGATTTATTTCATAATTTATTTGTACATCTTCGCCCAATCCAAAATTTCTTTGCAAACAGGTCAAAAGTATAGCATGAGGAGAAGGTTCCGTAGTTTTGTTACAAAACTCTGTTACCCGTGGATCTTCTATTCGTATGTCATCGAAGACCTAGAAAATGAAATTTCTTAAAAATACAAATCATTCAAACACATTAAAAAATAAAATCAAAAAGCTTGAAGCATACGGTATTTTACCGTTGTCTTGGGTGCGGGTTATTCGATAAAAAGCATGGCGAATTCGCCTTAATAAAAAGTTAGTAACTAATTTTTTATTGATAGAATAAAAAAATTTAAAAAACGTATATTAGTTAATAAAGAAAAAAAGAATAATCGTTCTCACGACACTTGGATCTTCTTCAACTCGGCAACAACTGTACTAACCGATTGGAGCTTGCCAAATGAAGACGATTTGATTGCTCGAAGACTCAATGTTTTACGTTTATATACAGACGTTCGACCGAAAATTGTGCTTCATCTGTAATAGGCTTCTGATGTTTTTGGATAAAAGTTCAGTGTGATGTTCGATGGACTAAACTCATTTTACAAGTCTTAAAAGAAACTTTTAAGTGCCTCGATTTTTTAAAACGGTGTAATACATATTTAACATCTTATCTCTTTGATATTTATACTACCTAGAGGGCAAGGAAGTTCAGAACATCTGTGATTGGAATCATCTTTCTGCTGAGGTCTTCCCTGTCACTTTCAATTTCCACAAACATTACTCCCTCTATCCTCCATTCAATAGTCTAATTTTCTACTTCTGACACAAAGCATTGCAAAAAAATCTGTAAATTTTAAATCTGTAATATTTTTTTATATTCAATTTGCATTTTTATCTTTTTAGTGAAAAACTTTTTAGGATGAAAAAGCTTGATGTGCCCTGAAAAGTTAGGTTAGAATAGGTTTGGCACATCCCCCCGGGGGTCTCTTAAGATTCCCTTCAAGAACAAACAAAAAAATATCTACACAACTTAACACCACATCACCGACTTGCTGCCCTTCACTTAGCCATCTTCATCCCACGAAAGCAGAAATTCCGTGCGAGTTTTCTCACTTTTCCCTTTTCATAAATTCCCCTATTTATTGTCTGCGAAAAATGAAAAAAAATTAGGGGAAAAAAGTAGGTTTTATTAATTATGAAAAAGAAATTATGTGTAAAAAAACATTTTCAATTTACGGTGATGCCACTTTTTTATTTTTTTGTTTCCAAGGAATTCAGAATTGGAGGAATTTATTTTCGAGAAAAATTTTTCCCGTGAGAATATTCATGATTGGGCTGGGCTGATTACTTAGCTCTTCGTAGAATCTTTTGCCTAGCAACCTGAGCCTTTGGCATCGCAGTATCACATACTATTTAGTTCTCGCTTATTCTAATCAATCAACCCATCTACTGATCCTTGCGTGATCTTCACAAACGTTAGATAAAATAACGTCTTTTCAAATTTGTTCAAGAATATGAAATTAATCAAAGTGTATTTGTGCGATTATTAATTCAACTATTGGGTTAACAAGTGATAATGAACAATTACCTAGAATTCTGGTCGATTATTACTCACCGATAAATCCTTTTGATTGCTTTTTGCTACCGCACTTTTATCCTGCTTTATACCCGTTATTTTATCCTTCATTTCCGGTATAAGAATTTCTAATGTTTCTCTGGCTGCTTCCGATTTTGCTTGTCTTTTACTGGTGCCATAACCAGTACCATATTTTAAATCATTTATAGAAACAGTGGCAGCATAAGGAGTGGCAGCATTTTCTAATTCTTTAAATTCATAAGTTGGCTGTTTCTTTAAAGCATGTTGCACATATTCATGCAAAATACAAACGTAACTTTTTCCACTTGGATTCATAATCCATTCTCTGCGGGCGCGAGGATTTGATTTCCCATCACCAGGGACTAAAACAGGGAACTTTATCAGTTTTGTGCCATCTGGAAGCGTTGGTCTTTGAATATTTTTTAGATTTTTACGGTTTTTAGTAAATTTACGTCTGGCATTCCAAGACCTAAAGCGCAAAACACGTATAAGACGAAATCTGAATAATTTTTTGCAATATTGATTAAACTGATCGGGCGTAAGAGATTCTTTTTGGATGTTTTCATTGACAGTTACAATTTTGGCAGCTGGCACTAGACTACGTAATTTATCTTTATCAAGGGGATTTGTTGAGTTTGAAGTTGAATTGTCATTGGAGTTTTCTTTATTGTTCAGTAAGCCATTCTGTTCTGGTTGAGTATTCGTTAAAGTAGATGATGCTGTGGCAGGTAATGTTTTTGTCTGAGTTGTATTATTTATGGTTGAATATCCAAGAGGACATTGAGCTGGCAAAGAATCGCTAGTAGGTTCGGTAGAAGTTACTTCTGTTATATTTTCTTCACTTTCAGCAGCTTGAGCTTTTTTGTGTTCTGCTTCAATTTCTTCATCCAGTGCACGTCTATAGTTAAGACAGGGTATGGAACCGACTGGTATGGCATGTTTCTTTTATGTATTTTAAAATAAAATAATTTTTATTAAGTCACATTTTTAAAGATAAAACGAATCTAATAAATTTAAATCTAGAGAAATTTACCCTGGCACTTCCGGTTCCCAAGAAATATGGCCTAGACGTTGTTATTACTCTTGTCTTTTTATGTAAGTACAGTGGCATACCGCTGTTGTGTGTCACTTGCACCCAACCTTCGGGCAGTACCTCAAAATGATTTATGCGTTTTTCTTGAAATAGAAAAAAATTATGTTTTATAAAAAATTAATAAAAAACAACAACAAACACTTAACAAATAAAATTCTAACAAACCTTCTAAAACAGTTTTAAAACGTTCTTCGTATTTTGGTTTTTTTGAACCTTTAAAATCGTCCGGCAAATTTTCATCTAACAAGTGTTCTATTTCTTCATCATCTAAATCCAATTCAGACGATTCATCGCCACCGTCGTCCTCACCATTTTGTCGGTTAGCCTCATCACCGATTTCGCTGCCGTTATCTAAATGTTTTTTATAAAAAAATATTTCATTTGAGTTATTTTTCCTCGAATATTTAATATTTTATTGTCATGAGACTAAAAATTTTAATAGATTTCAGTAAACAAAGCTAAGGGACCTTAAGATTAAAATCTGCAGCCAACCCCTGCTAGAAAATTAAGGAATTAGAAAAGGCTTAATAGGGTACCATTAAGTGCGTTGTGGAAAGCATAAATAAAAGGCCCACATGGAATTACAGATACCATATGGCGACCTTAGATATTCTCATTCTATAGCAGGGGCGTGTCTAAGAGTTTCCAAAGAGATATAAGTGCCAACGAACCAATCAGAGATCAGGAATAAGACAGATTTTAAGGAATTCAACACTCGGTCTTTGGATTACTAGGTCACTGAAATCAGTTTTGACAGAATTTCCGGATAAGAACTTAAGGGAAAAATCCAAGGATCTACATGAGGATTGAAAAGTTTTAACGAAAAGCTCAAATATAATTTGAGAACTGGAAGCTGGTTGATAATGCAATGATTTTCATCATTGGAACCGAGTGGCTTAATCATAGATAATGAAGCTTGTCCAGTGAATAAAATCTGAGTAAAAGGATGAGAGGGTATTAAAATACACTACAAGGTCCACTTTCTATAACGCAACGTATACTTAGACAAATGGTAGCAATAGTACTTTAATTGGCCCAACCTGTTTGCATAGAGTGCTCTAAAATAATCTCAAGATTGGAATTGAATAGGAAACAGGGGAAGAAGCTCTTTTCTTTATGATATTTATTTCTTCCATTGAATCTGTAAATGGTGCTCCATATAAATGGCCTCTTTGGCTTTAGTATCATACTCCTTTATCGAATGTTTTCATGATCATTTTGCATAAAAAGGCTAAGGTTCATGGACTTGGAATCCTTCTTCATTGCAGATCTATTGAGATTGAGCTGTCACTCTAAAAAAGCTATTAAAATAGATCTAAGTATTTCATGGGCTGTTTGGCATTTGATGCTGTTTCCTTGAATCTAGTTGCCGTCCACATCAATTTAATCCTTTAACACTAACAAACACAGCTTGACGCTAAGCAAAGCCACCAAGATGAAATTGTGTTTTTTAGATTTTGCTAGAGAAAGTGACCGCCAGACACTCGTTTTTAACACAGTAGTGCTTTATTTTTACTAACCCTAAAGTGTTAACTCTTAAATTTCCTTTTTTTAATTGCGCAAAGGAAAGAAAAAAATACTCACATTAAAAAGTAGAAAAAGAGAGCGAATCTCAAGCAATATTTTAAGTTGAACTTAACTTCGATGACATCAAATAGAGAATGAACGAAATAAACATTTTTTAGAAGCCAGAATATCTAATGCGCTGCCACACAAACAATGGGACTTTCGCAAGTTGAGTTCAGTTTACGTCGTGTAAGATAAAGTACCTGACAAAGCTCAATGACATAAACCCAAAAACGGCTTAGTTAGGAGTGGCAGCCTCTCACGACGAAGCTCACTTGAGCACAACTGTATGGCCCGTTGTGATACAAAAACGACTTGAAGACTAAGAATTTAAAAGGAAATCATAGTGCTCAATAAAGAGATTGCCTTGATGATACTTCAGCTAGGCATTCTTCAAGCCAAAAATCACATATCTCAGCCAGGGAGCACAGCATCTACAGAATATTTACGATTTTTCATTGTCCCGGCTGATTAATTCCAAGTTTCTAATGCTGAATCTTATTATACCCCAACAAAAAATTCACCATCGTGTACTGAGACTAATCTCGGAATCAACTTCGAGTTTAAAGCTTTAGTTGCTTTTTTAAGGCACCCGGTAAACAATTTCACGATATCGACGGTATATAATGGTGAAAATGTAATCTAAGGACCCTCGTAAAAAGAGCAAGTAGGAGATCAACAATACTGATAAATGCTATTTATGGTGCAATTTATTGAAGAGCACCTTCCAACCACAAATATCTGCCTCAAAGCCATTCATCAAGATTTTGTTATTTTTTAAGAATTTGTTTTTGTTTTAAATGTAATTGTGCGAACGAACGAACGATATCGTGAAACTGGCAGTTAGTTTTTTAATTTACTGCCAGACCCACGATGTCGCATTCGTTCGTTCGTTCGCACAAATACATTCAAAACAAAAACAAATTCTAAAAAATTGTTTTTGGTTAAAATGTAATTATGCGAACGAACGAACGATTGCGACATCGTGGGCCTGGCAGTTAGTTCGTTAAATAGATTATGCTAGGAACACAATTGGGACGAACGACGAATTTTTGATCGCGAATATTCGTCGTCAAAAATAAAACACAATTGTGTATATGAAAATGTACACAATCATGACGTCGGACGAAGGTTGTCGAACTTTGCAATAGATTTATTTCTATTACTCACGCCGGCGAACGACGAACAAAGCAGTACAATGTGACCATGTTTGGTTTTAGTTTCAAAGTATTTTAATGAATAAATTTATTTTACTTGAATAATTAATGTATTTGTATCTTAGAGCATTAAGTATAAGTGCGCAAATTAGTAGCTAAATATAAAACCAGTTTATAGTTGTGTTTTTTTTTTTGTAAGTTTAGTTTTTTAAATACTAATTTTTTATACGGTCACCCTATCAGCTCACAAAAAGTAAGTAAATTTGGTCAGTGTTATTTTACGACGAACTTACACAACGAAGTTTTAATAAATAATTCGTCGTGTTAGACAAAATTCATCATTCGTTACAGTTGTGTGTCTTGCATTATGTTTACAACGTACTCTGCCTAAGAAAGATAGATGCAAAAAATGATGATGATGAATGTGTAATTTTTCTGATTTTATTAATTTGAAAACAATTTTTTATTCTTAATAAAATTAGAAAATAGAATTTATTTATTTATTTATTTACAATATATTCTGTAAATAAATTTACAAAATATACTCAAGGCGCCGGGTGACTAGACCATGTGCGCTCATTTTGTAATACAGTAGGTTTATACAAGTACGTTAAATCTATGATGTAAGGAACATTAAATTATAAATTAAATCAAATCCAGAGTATAAAAATAAAAAAAAAATAAAATAAAATAAAAAATAAGACTATACTAAGGGTAATGTAAAGTTATTATAAAAAGCAAGAGAACATATGTCAATCACACATCTTGAATATTGTGCTTCTGTAGGCTAGTCTTGATAGATGGTAAGAAACTGGTAGTAGTGCAATCAATGATTTTGTCCAAGGATTCGTCTATTTTAGAATTTTCGCATTCGGTAAGTATATGTGTAATGGAAAGGGTGACATTACAGAATGTACATTTCGCCTGGTCAGTGCCATCATAGTAATGCTGAGTATTGAACCTGGTTTTGTTTACTCGAAGTCTGCTTAATAGTAAGCAATCGCTTCTTGTCAAGTTGATGTTAAATCTCGATCTAAATGAATCGGGATGAAGTCTTCTTTGTGATGATCGATATTGATTATAAATAATTCTTGCTTTACAAGGAACTTCAGTGATGTTAGGTAAATTTTGGGCCTCTTTGGCTGCTGCATCAGCATGTTCGTTACCCTCTATGCCTATGTGGGAGGGTACCCACAAAATTAACACCTGCTGGCGTTCATTTGGCAACGCGATGATATGGTCATATAATCTATTGCCATTTTTATTTAATGCTCTTATGGCGCTAAGGCTGTCTGTACATATCAAGGTTTTCATATTACTGGAGGATACATGTGCTATTGCCGCCCCAACCGCAGCCAGTTCAGCAGCGAAAATAAAACGTCATTTGGCAGACGTGCTTTTTTTATTTGTCTCAAAATGAGAGGGACCAATTTGTCGGACAATCCCATACGTTTTTACTCCTCCTTGAAAAGATCCATCAAGAATAATATAGTTTCAGGAGCGAATAATATTATTTTTTTTGGAGGGCGTTTTTAAAGATCACCGGGATGGTTGTATCTTTATTGTGTGAGCTTAAGCTTGTATCTGTCATGACGTAATTGCTGCAACTAGGTGTAAGTCGAGGCCTTTCCGGCAATATAATGTCGTGCTGATGCAATAATTTAATAGTAAGACCAATGCCAGACGTTAAGCGATGAAAGCGTTGATTGTGATGCCTCCAAAATAGGTTGTGGAGGCCATCATTCAAATTTGTAAGCGATCTTGCTGCTAAATTAATTGCGGATTTTTCCAATAATGATTCAAATTTTTGGTAACGTGCTTCAAGCCTTAATAGTTCTAGAGGCGTTGCCCTTATTAAGCCCGAAGCTGTTCTGAAGCAGTTGTTCATAGCGATATTTAGTTTCTTAATATTTCCCTTTGAAGTCCAACCAAAGATCGTGATGCCGTGCAGTAGGGTACCTGTTACCAACAATTTGCATATATTGAGTGCAGTATCAATATGAGGACCCTTTGAGAAAGCAAATTAATTTTAAAAGATTGTTTACCTTGCTCAACTAACTTAAAGGACAAATATTTAGTGTGTGTATTCCATAACATATTTTTAAAGAAAATACCCAGTATTTTCATTTGGCTAGCAATTCTAATTACAACATTTCGGATCGTTATAGTAGCAGCACCGCAACCTCTTTTTCGGCACACAAGAAGTATTTCAGTTTTGTTCGCTGGTATAATTGCACCTCTGCTTTTTGCACAATTATACACCGTTTGATCCAAGTTTTTAAAGTTATCGTAAATTTCATCATGAGTACCCGAAGCAATCGCAAAGATGTTGTCCGCGTAAATGCCTACATAGTAAATGCCAGGTAGATGTTCAAGAGATTTTGCCAGGGAGTTTGCATATATCGTATATAACACCACTGATAGTGGTGAACCTTGTGGAACGCCATTATCAAGTATAAAACTTGACGAAAAAAAACCCATCCACCTTGACTATTACCCTATGATTCAGAAGAAATGATCTGACCAGTTCTAAAATACATACCGGGACTCCCCACTCGTTCATTTCCTTTATAATATATGTTAGCACAACTCTGTCGAATGCCTTTTTGATATCTTCTGAAATTACCAGGCTATGTGATTGCTTCTTAAGGTTCAGTCTCAATTCCTCTTCTAATCCATGACACAGGCTGTGAACACCATGCTTTGGTACGAAAGCGTGTTGAATTTTGGATATTTTGTCGATCGTGGATTCCCAGAATCTCCGTGCCAAAACTTTTTCCAAAATTTTGAAGAGAACTGGCAGTAAAGATATAGGACGATATCCATCTAGCCGGCCAGGATCCTTACCCGATTTAGGAATTGGTGCCAAAATTGCAATTTTCCAGTCATGGGGAAATATTCCTTTTGTTAGTATGGTGTTGTATAGCACACAAAGTCGAAGTTTAAGTTTGATTGGTGACATTTTGATCATTGCATACGTAATTTTGTCGCGAGATGGTGATGAACCCTTAAAGGTTTTCAATACCTTTTTGAGTTCAGTAATAGATATTTTATCTGCTAACCCATTTAGTTGCCTCTTGCACTGTGGTAGATTTCTGATGTTTAGGTTCATTTTTTCAGATAAAATATTACCCTCTAGAACTGAGTCGGAACTTATTGGCGTCCAATATTTGGTAAATTCTTCAGCAATTAGCTTTGGGTGTGAAATATTGCTGTTATGTGTACTTATCATTGGGAACGAATTTATCCTACCCGTTCTCAAGTTGCCTACTCTACTCCATAAGTGTCTAACATCCATTGTTGGGTTAAGAGAGTTTAAAAAGTTTTCCCATGTTCGGCTTTTGGCTTTCTTGCATTCTTTTTTCACTTGGGCGCTTGATCGTCTGTACTCCAATATATTTTCCTGATTACGAACTCTTCTTAAACTTTTCCATGCCAGCTGTCTTAGACTAATTAGTTTAGAAATTGTTGAGTTAAACCAAACTGGATTCTTTTTGTTGTTATTCACTCGGCTTAAAGGAATGCTTTCGTTTGCTGCCTTCCTTATGAGGCGTTTTATCTGAGCAGCCTCTCTGTTTACGTTATGTGATACTGGAAATAGTTCATTAGTTTGATGAACTTCTTTGTCATACAGAATCCAATCAGCCTTTTTGTCATTAAAGCGTGGTGTGTATTTTTTCTTGATGACATCTACGTTATTTGAAATTAATATGGGAAAGTGATCACTCGCCTCAGGCAAAGCTAAACAATTCCATTTAAGTGTGGGAGCAAGGTCAGTACTGGCCATTGTAACGTCAATAGACGTAAGTGTGTTCCGCGTGTTGAATAGGGTTGGTGAGCCATCGTTTAATATTATTAAATTTCTATCGTTAGCGAAGTCATCCCAAATGTTTCCGCCTGTAGAGTTGGTGATTGTTCCCCATAAGGTATTCTGGGAATTCAGGTCGCCCAGTACAAGATGATGAACGCCATTAGGAAGCGATATGTTTTCAACCATGGCTCTGGTAAGCTTTATATTACTTTCTTTATAAATATTTGTGATATGAATTTCCGTATTGTATTTGATGATTATAGTTTGGTAAAGCAGACTTTCGTTGGATGTAATGTGGTGTGTAACAATCAAATTATTACTTACCAATAAAGCTATCCCAGCCTTTGCATATGCGCTATCCTTATTATGTCTAAATATATTGTAACTAGGTAAGTGTAACAGCTGTTCGTTCTTCCTTATAATATGGGTTTCTTGTAATGCTATTATGTTTGGTGTGTGTTTAGCGACGAGTAGTTCCAAAGCGTATTTGTTATTAGAAAAACCTTGAATATTCCACTGGAGAACAGATATTTTAAGTTCATGATCCATTTTTACATTTTAAATTTATTTTTTGTCACTTTTCTTTAGGTTTTGTGTTTTCCTGAATGTATCTGGCAAAATAATAGCGTTTAGTTCGGGATAATTGCTAAACAATTGCGAAGTAGGTGTTGTTCCACAATTTAGACTCATATGATTAGGTCTTGGGGGAGTCGTTAAACATAATCCTTCGGTAATGTCATTAATGATAGGTTTACATCAATATTCATCTTTGAGACAATTTAATTGTCAAAGACCTCCTCGTCACTAAAGCATGTGTAATCTTCATTATTTTGTTTTTTTTTGTTTGGTCATTTCTGTTGTTGTTGTGTTAAGAGATTTATTATGTGTCGGTAGAATGGTTGTTAATAAAAAATTTTCACTGTGAGCATGATTGTTACTTAAATCGCTGTGTTGGTAACGAGAGCTGGTGGGGTATATGTTGTGCAGTTTGTATTTTCTGTTGTCTTTGTGTTTTCTGTTTTTGCAATGTTTTCAGTTGCTTCACGTTCTTTACTGATCTGTAAAACAGTTTTTTCTGCGTTTGATGTGGATGATGGTGTAACTGTCAATTGTTGTTGCTCATTTAAAACTTGTGCGTATATAGGTGTGTTTTTGGATTTTTTATTAACAGGTTTAAGAGTATGGAATGTAGGATTGTTGTTCTAGATTTCCCATGTTTCGCGATTAGTGCATCTTCTGGACAAACGTATGAAGTTTACGGATTTATGTTTCCAAAATGAAGGACAGTTTGAGTCATAAGAAGTATGTGTTTCAAGTTGACAGTTTACTCAGTATTTTCTGGTACATGTATTGTGAAGTGTTGGTGTACCACATTCTTTGCAGATTTCGACATTTCTACAGCGCTTTTTGGTATGGCCTAATTTTAGGCAGTTTTAACATTTCATTTGGTTGGGAACGTATTCCTCTACGTATACCCTTTCCCATCCTAGCTTAAGCGTATCTGGTCGGTGTATTAAGTCGAATGTTAGGATTGCGGCATCCGTTGGTACTGGTTTCCCGCCGTCCAGTTTAGTTATTTTGCGAACTTCTATAACTTTTTGAGCCTTGAGAGATTCCAGTAACTCATCTTCGGGGATGTTAATGATCTTTCTTGAAAATATACGACCTTGAATTGAGTTAAGCGTTTTGTGGAGAAATATCTTGACTGGTATGCAGTCAATGTAGCTAGCTTTTAGGTAAAGTTCTGCTACTTTGCTGTTTGGTACTTTAATCAAAAGGTCCCCGCTTCTCATTTCCGTAACTTCCAGTCGATTCTCGCTGATGAAATCAAGTCCACGTTCAACTTGAAAGACGTTGTAAGACGAAACTGGAGCTATTTCAATATCTGGTTTAGTGGGCGCAGCTGTTGCAATTAGGTAGCGTGGTAAATGTTGCTGATTTGCGGCAATTTCTGGTAAAGGCAAAAAATCTTCAGGACGAGGGCGTTTATTTCTATTGTTACTGTTCTTACCAGTCAGGGGATCCAGTTCCCTAAACCGGTTGTAGTTTGGGGGGGGGTGAACCCCGTTCATAATGTATAGACTCCCTTATTAATTATTTAACTTTAGAACACAAAAGAAAAAAGATAACGGAATCCAATCAAAGGAGAAAAAATATACAATGTTAAAACTGTATGTGTGTGTGTACAATGTTGACATGTCGAACTACAAACCAGCTGGGCGGGCGACACTACCTAGTAAAATAAATGTACCTTGATTTTTTTTTAATAATTATTTTTGAAGAAATTAAGCACAAAATAATTTAAATAAAAGTTGTACAATTACAAATCTGTAAGTACGATTATAAAAAAAAATAAAACAAAAACATTACCAAAACACTTTCTTGTTAAAAATCACCTGTTTTAAAAGCATTGAACGGCTCGCTTATGTCCATACGCAGTATTGGTATCATGCGCATTTTTATAAACTTTAATTATATTTTAATACTTTCGGTTTAATTAAATTTGTCATGTACTTATTAATAGAGAGAAGAGATGAGATATTTATATGACATTAAACACTAAATATCAATTTATTTAAAGCTACATTATTTCTACAGAAGTATAACGCGTTTTTAACATTAACAAATCACACTATTAACTGGAAAAATATTATTATTAAATGTATTACACTACTAACAAGATACAGCCTCTTTAGTTAATTTCTTATCTTATTGTTAACAAAAAAAAAGTATTTATTTTATGTAGTGTGTGTGTATAATTTCTGACTGTGAGCTTGTTGATATAAAGATAAGAAGTTTAAAATTTGATTTCAAGATTTATTAACACGACAAAAAAATAAAATAAGTTTTCGTGCTACTTTAGTAACACTTCTTAACATTAAAACAAGGCATATGAAAACTTCAAAAAAGGAGAGAATAGTAGTAATTTTAAAGTGAAGCATTTAAAGCACGTTAAGAGATCAAATCCTGGCTTTTTTCCTTTATTCATTAGCATATTGCTAAAAGTACATAATTGTAAAAAACTTGGATAATTTAATACACGTTGACTTGGTATTGTTCATTCAAAGACTTTTTAACGTTCATTAATGGTAGCAAATAGAGACCATAGTCTAGCAAGCAAAGTCTTCTGCAAATATTGGCTTAAATGTGCGATATAAATTTCCACGTTTTCTGTAACGAGAGTAGTGTATTATTAATAAGACTGCTGACATGTTATGCCCTGAAGGCTCGTCGTAAGTTAAAAGGGGGATTTAATATTGGGATAAAAATCTAACAGTTGCCCGAGAGAGAGAGAAACTCCTAGACACCAGGGAAATCAACCGGGCATATCGCAGACCTCTGCCGTACACTATTCAACATCGGCAAAGGCCAGGATTCACTATCATACACAATCGTACGATTTAATCACATAAAAATCTGACAGAATTCTGTCCTACTTTAAAAATCGTTTCAAAATGGCGTCGTACGTGCCACATAAAGATGCTTTCTCTTTATTTTGAAAAAAAAAAAAACAACTCTGATCGCATAGAAAAATTCATTTTATGAAGATTATAAAATCGTACAGATCTGTCAAAAAGTCTGTCACACACATACACTTTTAATCCACACTATCATAATTTGTGGGAACACATGAAATTTTTGACAGATCGTACGATTGAGTATGATAATCAATCCTGACCTTAAGTGTAGAAATCTTTGGTTCCAACTAAATAGACCTATGCGCCTTTATTTACCTTCAGGGAGCTCTCGTATGTTATATCAGGTAATAGAACGCAGCTACCTCGCGATCTATTAATTTTTTTTAAATTAGGGAAATAATAAGTAGCCCCCCGTAAGAACTTTTTTTGCGGCATTTCCAAAACAAAGAAATCTAAAGACCCTGAGGAAGTAAAATATCTTTGGATTATTCTTGACAAAACACAAGAAAACATGTTTTTTTTTTTTTTAACACAGGAATTAAAGTACTTCGTCGCCCTAGTGTGGTGGCAGAAGACCATCTATCATGAAGATAGATGGTCTGCTTTTCCCACGTTCTATGAGTAACACAAGAGAAAATGAATTATAAAAAAAATTTGAATTTACACATTTTTTCATACGAACAATGCAAAAAAATTGAACAAAATTTTAAGGGTTGCTATACGACCTGTTGGGATCGAAAGCCATGGCATTGAAGGTTTCAGAACTGTACAGTTTCTTTTCAAAATTTGTACAGAATTTTAATTAAAAAAATATTAAGAAAAAAACTGTAATTTTGAAGAGCTGTAAATGAATCATTCTTTTTTGATTTTAATTCGTTACAAATTAACTAAATTTTGAATTAATTCTTTTCACAACAAAAAAGAATTGAATGAAATTTGAATCAATTCAAAAAAATTAGGCAGAAATGAATTTCAATTCGTTTTCAATTCAACTGAATTCAATTTCCAATTCATTTGAATTGAATTGATTTTGAATTCGTTCAAATGAGTTAGAACAACGAATGGCAATTCAAATGAATGAAATCTTTAATGAGTTCCAATCAATCGAATTCAAGCACCATCCTATAGCACTGTGAAAAATTGGTATAATGAATTTAATCGTGGCCGAAGCTCGCTCAAAGGCGAATTCCGTGAAGGTCGTCCAAAAACGGCTGTTGTGCCAGAGAACATTGAAGTGAACTCATAATGTAAGATCGACATGCGACATACCGAGTGATAGAGACATCCTTGGACATTTCTTTCACCAGCATACATTCGATACTGCATGAACACCTGGCCGTAAAAAAGGTTTATTCTCGTTGGATCCCGCACAGTTTGAAAGTCGCTCAAAAAAGGCTCGTGTCGATTGGTGCAAAGAAATGTTGCAAAAATACGATTGCGGTGCTTCAAAAGACGTTTAAAAGATCGTCACAGGTGACGAATCATGGATCTATGCGTATGAGCCCGAAACGAAACAACAATCGACCGTGTGGGTCTTCAAAGACGAGCAAAATCCAACGAAAGTTGTTTGTGGAAGAAGCACTTCGAAGCAAATGGTCGCCTGTTTCTTCGACAAAACTGGTCATGTGGCGACTGTTCCGCGTGAGCAACGTAGGACGGTCACTTCAGAGTGGTACACTACAATTTGTTTGCCTGAAGTCATCGGAGAAATTCGAAAAACCAACAGGAGAAGACGAATCATTGTTCACCATGACAATGCGAGCTCTCACACTTCGGCTCAAACCAGAGCGTTTTTGACCGGCCAAAACGTCGAATCAATGGGTCATCCGCCGTACAGCTCTGACTTGGCACCTAATGACTTCTTCTTGTTTCCGCACATCAAGAAGAAATGCGTGGTCAACGATTTTCGTCGCCAGAAGAAGCTGTTAAAGTGTTCAAAAAACATGTTTTAAAGGTGTCTCAATCGGAGTGGAAAAAGTGATTCGACAACTGGTTTGAGCGCATGCAAAAGTGTATAAATCATGCTGGAGAATACTTTGAAAAACAATAAAACCATTTTTGATTATAAATATTCGCATTTTCACTATTAGGCCAGAAATATATAGAGCAGCCCTCGTAAACAATTTTATTGCGAGTGGATTTGCATGTTTAAAATTATTTTTTAATTTATATTTTCATTTATATAAACTCAATTTTACAGAAATTTTTTCTGTAATTTTGCATTTCACATGAGATTATTATAATTGATTTGGTAAGTCACACAATTTATTGTCTTCCACCTAAGTAATATTTTTAGGTATCAGATATTTAATGAACGCAGGTTTTAGTATTTAATAAAGTTTAAAATTACCTTTGAGTCTTGGACTAGAAAAACTACGCATTTGTCTTCTTCTTTTTTTAATCATGCAAATAACCTATACAAATAACTAACTATGTTTAAATTTAAATTCAAAAATACCCTTTTTTCCTCTTCTTCTCTATTCTATGTTATAGCTCTAGGAACAGATAAGTATTGGACCTTATAGATGAGTATCAATCTATGTTTCGAATTTCATTACAATCAGTAAAACTGGCATGAAATGAATTAAGTCTATTGTACGAACTATCTGTTAGTATTTAAAAATTTCATGAAACTAGTTTTATGCAAAATGCCGTCATGTAAAATATCTCTAAATCATGAAAGGTTTTTCTCTATGGGATCAGAGTTGATTTCTTGAAGATAAAAAGAAAAAACAACAAAATATTAAAAGGATCTGTTTCTTACATCTTTCTTGTATAATAGAGAGGCACCTACGACGCCACTTTGAAACTTATTAAACAAATTAAGAAGATTTTTTTGAAACCTGGTAAATTCAGAAACTTCTAAATTATTTTCGTTAAAGCTAAATAATCTATTTCGGGGGCAGGTGTTTTAATTATTAAGGCTGACATTTTTGTACTCTTCACTACAGGAGCAAAATGGGTAAATCTTAAATTTGTCATTCCGTTTGTAATTTCTACAATATCCATTTCCGAATTCTTATGCATAGCAAAGTCAATTGAGCGATATCCGTCTGTCCGTCCGTGTTCGGGTTGAAATCATCTTTGCCAAGGCACTAGTTCAGCTAAAAGAAATTTAAATACGCCAATTTAATAAAAAAAAAAACAAATATATAAAGCGATAGAGAATTAAAATGCAAGAAAAAAACATCAAGTGAAAAATTGGCGCTAGCCCATATATCCCGAGTTGTAGGCCTCTAAACTTTTCATAGAAAAGTACGATTGTACACCATATTTTTAAAGATATCGATATAGATCTTTAAGAAAATACTAATATTTTTTTAATCTCCGCCACCGCAATATTTGCTTTTTTGATTGGAGTTACTTCACAAAACTAGATATACATAGATGGTGAAGGGTATATAAGATTCGGCCTAGCGGAATATAGCACTCTTGTTTTACTTTATAATGGTTACTGTCAGCTCTACATTTGTAATACATAAATAATGTAATGTTGCGATACAATTTAAACCATATTGAGTTTTTATTATTGCGAATAAATAAATTAATTAAGTAAATTCTTTAAATTTTTAAAACAATTTTTTTTTTTTGCGAATTGTATACACTCAATTTTATTTCAATTCATAAAATGGACAAATGAATTTAAATTAAACAAAACCCAAATTTGTTGCAATTGTTAACTGTACGAACGAAATTTTGTTTCGATACAGTGAGCCAGGCGGTATATTTCAACAAGTTATCTAAAACTGGGAAGTGTTGAAAGGATGAGTAATTGTAAACGAAGCAGGAATTAAATCTGACTTCTTTCTACCTTCTTAATCACAATCTGTGAGTACCAGCACACAGGTAAAATAAAGCCTATCAAATTTTCCAAAAATAGATAAAATTAGTATATGAAACACAAATGCTCATTGACTTTTATCCTGCATAAAGTGGCTCACAGCTATTTGGTGCACTTTTATTATTAAAAAAAAAAACAAATTGTTATCAGTTAATAGAGAAAAGAACTTAGTTTAACAAGAAAACTTAAATTATTTTAAAATTTAACATTTGAATACTAAGTTCTCACATCGAAAGCGCTCGCAAAACTTAACAAATAAACAAACAGTGACGAAGGTCTTAACCGAAAGGTATGACAACAGTTACATTTAAGTATCTTAAAAATAAAAAATACAGATTTTTTCATCTCACAGCTAATTTTATACAATTACTTTTAATATTGAAAACTTGCAAATTTTTGTTATTTAATACTTTATTTAGAAACCTTTTTTATCTATAACAGAAGGTATAAATGCAACTAGTTTTTGCCTAAATTGGGCGAAATTTTCTCCTACTGCAATTCCTTCAGATAATTTTTCTTTGAAAATTTTTGTTTTCTTACGTGTTTTCCAAAATTAACTATAGATTTTCTATGACATTGTGGTGTGGTTACTACGGTGGATTAATAAAATGAGGGCAATTATAAATTAACCAAGACTGTGGAATTCCCAATTTATTTTTTCGATCGTTATCTTGATAAAAGCGAAGGTTTGATCTTATACTCAAATTCTCTGCACTTTGCAACAAAATGTTCTTTAGAATTTAAAAATACTTATTTTTGTCCATGGCCCGAACCATGACACCGCCATACTTAACTGTTATTTTTAAATTTTCTTTATTTAGCTCGGTGTTGGGTTTCCGCCATACGTAGGACGATTCATCGGTGAAGATAACCGAATTCCGAATCGATGAGTCCTTGGAACATGTTGATCCTGTATATTTTGTTAATGACACTAATGAAGGGCTTCTTTCGTACAACTTGACCACTAAAATCATGTTGACGAAGAACACAACGAACAATTTCAACACTGCATTGTTTGCCCAAGTCAGATTGGATATCGGAAGACACTTTGGGAGCTGAGAATCTTTTTTTCTTTAATTTTATCACAATATAACGCTCAATATGTTTACTAAAAATTCTATTTGGCGCTTCTCTACGTTTGTTAGTTAAACGGTTTTAACGAACGATGCGCTCAATAATTTTTTGCACCGTTGAAGCTGCGAGTGACCGTCTTTTCTAACGTTGAGCGTGGACCCATTTTAAATTCTCTCGAAATTGACCAAATCTGACCATGGGTAACAATCATATTGAAAAGTAAAATAAGGTAGAATAAAAATAAATTTTCGCTATACGACGCATTCTGGAAGTATCGTAAAAAAAAGAAGTAAATGTTAAAAACAAGCTGTAGGATAAAAAAAGCTGTAAATTTTATTTTCTTGCCTTTGTGTCATTTTAATATCAATTTCTGTCTTTTTAAAATAGGCCCTTTTTTCTATGATACCAAATTTGTTTTTTTTTTTAGTTCCTATCGGTTTTATTGTTACAGAACTTATGCAGTGCATAAACTGTGAGCCACTGTACGCATAACAGTTAGCAAATAAAATTTTATCATTTGTTTGCAATAAAACAGAAGAAATAAATATACCTATATTTAATTAACAACAAACTTTTTTTGAACTTACACTCTTCATCTTCCTCCGAGTTGGAACCAACTTCATCGAGTACTTGAAATTGACGCAGCTGTCGATCCAAACTTTGGCAATTGCTATCTTCGTCCGCACGATTGCGCATTTCTTCAATAGCACTTAGTGAGAAGCCTGCTACTTTCATTGCTTTAGCATGATCATCCATCGGTGATGCTAATGATGTTTGAAGTTTGATCTTTTTATTCTCCGGACCGGTCATAGGTGAACTGGACGATTGTTTTTTGGTGTTCAAATCGTTGACTTCCATTCTTATTCAATGTGGTTTTAATATACTTATAAACTATTTAATTTGTTTATTACTAAAATTTAAGTTACGCAGATTATGGGATAGCTCGTTTTAATAGCCAATTATGATTAAATCCAACTTAGTTTTTTCTCCTTAAATGCTTTTTGGAATGAACAAAAGCATAAAATTGGATTAAATCAAATTGATTATGTTCGAGAACCCTTGGAAATAGATATTAAAAACACTTTACATGTAGTAAATTATTAAAATAAGCTGTTTAAGAGCAAAGCCAGATATATTTTTTCCCAGCGTGTCTAATCGATTTTTGGCAGGTTTTTTCTTTGAGACGAAGCCACTTTCACAATGGTTTTTGATAGCTTATATTTTATTTAGAAAAAATCGACATAAAACCTATTGCAAAAGTACTTCACTTGAAATGCTATAGAAATTTTTTCAATATTTCCTTGTTCGATTTTACTTAAATTAGCAAAAAGATCACTGTTTAAGACAAAAAGTTGTTGCCGTAGACAAATAATCCAATTTGTAGACAAAAATACGCACAGCTTGCAGCCAATGAAACAGTGATGGAAAATCGGGATTTTTAAGAAGTATGCTTTGTAGAGTTAAGCAAACCCGTTCTTTTTGATAAATTGTTTAGACCGGTTTGAAAGAAAAGGAAACTAGTTCGTTCATTACATTTAACATGGTGTTTACACTTATGTATTTTAGCAAATTTTAAGTGCTTATTGCCAACCCTAAATTAACGCGTAAAGCGCAAGATATCTGTCAAAATTTCTCATGTACATACAAAATGTATTAAGCACCCCTAAATAGCACGGCGTCAACGCTTAGCAATTGGAAAATCCAATTTTGACAGCGCGTAAGGAAATGAAGTTGCCTGCAAGCTACTCTTGTTTACATATTTTTTGTAGTATTTAGAGATACAGTAATGACATTTGAGCTTTTTTCGGGCTTATCTAGCGTTTTTATTACTGTTTTGCATCTCATTTTATAGGGTTTTATTAAAAATTATAAGTAAACATTACTGTTCACAACAAAACGTTGCGCTTTTATTTAGGTATGTCATTTCAGCGTAAAAGCCTTCCGTTATTTTGCGTCGAGTCTTATGCGCTAATTTAGGATGGCTGTTAAGAGCAAAACAAGTTATTTTTGAGATGTTTTCCCATTCATTTAAGGCTGTGTCAGATAGAACTTTTTCGCTTTGCGTGACGTTTCAAACTTTGAAAAAAAGTGTAAAACGCAAGAGGTATGTCACAATAAAAACTTTGACAGCGCTTAATTATTGTTTGTTTACGTTAAAAGTGCATAGTAGTTTTTATATTTTCATTAAAATAATATTAAAAAATGTTATTGGAGGACATATTGGAATTGGTTCTAATCCTAATCTTAATGAATGAAGCATTTTTATATAACTACATGTATAGATAAGAATATTAAAATAAACTATTTCCTATAGTTAAAATAATTTGTTACAAATTAATACTAGAAGCCTTTTTCAAAAATAATAAAGGAATAATATTTAATAAAAAAATTACATTTTAAATTACCTCTTTTACTTTAGATTTTGCAAAAAATAATATACAAATGTATAGCAGCTAATTGTCAAAGCGCGCCAAAAGATGAGTGTTGACCAACTTTGCGCTTTGCTTTGCGTTAAAAGTGCTTTATGTGACATGTTTCATATAAGTTCATACATTTTATCTTAAATGTCAAAGCGAATTTGCAACGCAACGCAAAGCAAAAGTTTTATCTGACACGGCCTTTACTTATCTTGCAAAACACTGAAATTGACGAGTTTTTGATTTAAACACATCGCAAAAAACTTCATATCTAGGGTTCAGATATACTAGTGAAGTTAGTTCAGTTGTTTTTTGGCATTTGGTGTTTCACTGAACAGGATTTTTAATGCGGCAAATTAAAATTAGGCGCCGTACGAAAGGCGTAAACAAAGTAAATACATACAAATAAAATTTTAAAGACATTAGTTTGCAATAAAAAAATTTAATTTATTTAATTATTATATTTGATTTTTTCTTAATGAAAAATGATTTAAATATTGTGAGCCTAATAATTTCCAAGCTGTTTTAAAAAATTCTAGCATATTTGGAGTAACTTGTATTAAGTTTGACGCTCCGAGCACCGGCGAAAATTAATGATTTCACCACAGCCACCGCCTGGTTCATGATTTCGTCACGAACAGCTGAATTTTCAGCTGTAAAATTTTGTTTACATTTCTTTTTTCACAAAAATTTTGTCAACACAGCAAAATGAGATTGAATGAGAAAATTAAAGTACTAGGAAAACAAGTTATCCTTGTACCTTACATGTACAAACATGTTCCTAAATACCACAGCTGGATGCAATCAAAGGAATTGCAAGAACTAACTGCTTCCGAACCATTAACACTAGATGAAGAATACGAAATGCAATGTTCGTGGCGGGAAGATGAGGATAAATGCACTTTTCTTATACAATGCCGTAGCACGTACGAAAGAACTGGAAATGAAATTGAATCTCTAGTAGGTGATACAAATCTTTTTTTATCAGATGACCCAGATACAAACGAAAAAGTAGCCGAGGTTGAAATAATGATAGCCGAAGTTGCTGTTCGTGGGAGAGGTTACGGTTGGGAATCAACGCTGCTAATGATGAAATATGCACAGCAAAACTTAGATGTCAAAAAGTTTGTAGCAAAAATTGGTATGGATAATGAGAAGTCTATAAAAATGTTTGAAAAAATGAAATTTAAGGAAATACAAAGAGTACCCGTTTTTCGGGAAATTATCATGGAGAGACCGGTAACGAATGAATGGATACAATGGTTGGATACACAAGTTCATTTAGATGTAGAGGATTATTAGTGATTATAATTTATAAATCTGTGATAAAAAGTTTTTTTTTTTTATTCCATTAAAGTATGTAAACTATTCTTACAAATTTCCTTAAAGATATGTAAATTGAATAATAATGGTTTAATGTTCCTTTTAAGAAGCTGCTTTTTATTATTATTTTTTCTAGAAGTAATATTTGTTTTATTTGCATGAAAAAGTGTATTTTTAAAGAAATATGTTTATAACAATTAGCGCTTACGCCTATTATCGGAGTTACACACCCACAAAATTGTTATATGTACCTACCGTCGCTGCGGCCAAAAAGTGATCAAACTGGCTAGCACCATGTAGACAGAGATACAGAGACAAGATACCTCTACAGCGGCGGGTTTAGTGGGGATCCTAGAAGACTTTCAATCTGGTCTTAAAACAATCTGAGCTTGTTTTTATTTTTTTTTATAAGAATAACTTCACAAAACTAGATTTGCTTCAAATGATATGGTCAAATTGAAAGCAGGCCTGGTGCCTTGCCCGCTGCCTCGAAAGACATAGACCGATCTTGCTAATTTTTAGTAGCAAAATTTTTAAAAACTATGTCTGATCGATTGGCGTATTTAAATTTTCTATAGCTCATCTAGTTCCTTAGCAAATCGGTTTCAACACTTACACGGATGGGCAGACGGACATTGCTTAATCGACTCCGTTATGCATAAGGGCTCAGAATATACATATACTTTATGGGGTCAGAAATGGATATTGTAAACGGAATGATAAACTTAGATATACCCTTTTTCTACTTTTTGTAGTGAAGGGTATAAATACGGCACCTGTTTTGAATTCGCTTTGATACACTAAACTTGTTGTTTTTTGCGATTCTCTTGCAAATAAGGAACATGTAGTTTTTATATATGATTTTTATCCCATTTAAATAGCTTTCTGCTAGTTAGCTATAATATTACCAATATCACATTCTTAATGATGTTGGACAAATCATTTAGGCTAAAATAAATGGCAACACTGACTGGAGTAAATCTTTTGAACATTTCTCTCTCTCTCTCTCGTTAAATAGTTTAAGGCCGCTGCACTTAGAATCCGTCATACGTCAAACTTTGACGTATTGAAATAAAGTCAAAGTATTGACGGATGAGGTTGGAACAATGAGTACTTTTCTGATGAATATTAAATCAAAGATTGCTCTTTATTTTTATTTACTTTTAAATTTAATTCGTATTTTATTTACTTGTTTATTTAATTAACTTTGTATTTTATTGTTTGCCACCAAAACTGTTTTATTAAAATCACAAAACACAATTAAAAAAAACCAAGAGTTAAAAGAAAACAAATGAGAAGTAGCTGATAGTTGTCAAAGTATTTAACATACGTCAAAAGTTAACCAACTTTCGTACTTTGCGTTGACGGACACGTATTGAATGCGGCAACGCTCATAAGAAAACATGTATTTTAACTGACTTGTCAGTTGAATTTGCCAAAGTTTAAAGTATGACGGATTCTATGTGCCCCGGCCTTTAGTATTAGTGCTCTTTCTAGATTGACGTTGGCAATAGCTCGATTTTTATTCAAAAGCATATTTTTTGGAAGTATTTTGTTTTAAAAGTACTTACTAAAATATAAAAAAAAAATTTTTAAGCAAAAGCTCTTTTTCTCCGGGACAGATTAATAATATCTAGTTAAGGCAGTAAAGCCAGTAATATATATGGCCAAAATAAAAAAAAAAAGAATAAAAATTCAAGCGGATTTTAAAAGATCTTGTTGACAATTCCTCCTCTTGTTTACTTCCAGTAATGATTTAGCCATAATTTAATAAAATGCAAACATTTAATATTCAAATACTTGTATTTGGTGTAAATCCAGAGAATAAAATTAAAAGATTATTAATGTTTAAAGTCTATTAAATGTTTCAAATAAAAATAAAATAACTAATTAAAGTCAAATAGGTAAATTTCCTTATTAAATTTTTACACATTTTGTTTAATAGCAACTCGGGTATTGTTGTTTGTTTTTTATTTTAATAAAAAATAAAATAGAATCATATTTTTGGGTTCATTTTGATTTTTTAATTATAAATTTAAACTTTTTGTTTAAGTTTACAATTTTTTTTAAAGCATTAATCAAAGGCATTATTTTAAAAATAATAAACTAAAATTAAACAATAATTAATTAAAAAAATATATATTAATTTATGTTATGCTTGCATGTATGTATGTATGTATTATAAATCTATGTATGCATATGTATATTAATTTAAAACTGAAACTGATTTATATTTTTCATGTATAAATAATTGCAAATATTTCTTTAATAACTTTCAAGTGTAGTTAGTGTTTTTTCTCCAACAACATTCGAAAACAATCTCTTTTGTTTTTTATACTAGACTTTACGTATTTGTTAACGCACATTTCTTAACTTTAAGCGAGAGCACGTGGTCCATCAATAGGCATTGCATGCAAAACTTCGTCTAATAACTGTAACGCACGATGCAAGTGTACCTCAATCCAACAAGGTGTTTCTTTGATCGATTGTCGTGGGTAATCAGGTCCCCAACCTTTAACAAAACTTAAACGTAAAATACATAAACGTCTTAAATCATCAACACCTATGCCAGCTGCCGCAGAAATATCTGAAATAATATTAAACATTGTTATGATGTAATATTTTACAATTAATTTTTCTAAATACTTCTTGGTGGTGCTCCCAATTGTGAACTTGGTAGACCAGCAACAGCTGCAGCTTGAGCGGCAGCAGCTGCCTGAGCATTACTAGCAAGTGAATGCATTTGTTGATGGCATTGTCTCAAATCGAAAACCTAAAATATTTGTAAATTATAAATATGAAATTTTGAATATACTAAAATTGCAACCTTAATGCAAGCAGCAGGATAAATTTTGTGTACTGCATCACCAGGTGTACGACCAGCCTCACGATCTAAATAGTAACTTTGTACAAATACAGAATTATCGCTTAGACAACGTAACCAAACGTCGCCTTCGCCACGTAAATCTAATTGTACACCTTTGCCAATATGTAATCTATAAAAAGGAAAAATAGAAACAGACAAAAATGAATAAAAAATATAAACATTTAAATATTGCTACGAAAAATCGTCAAAGGGCCTCATTAGACTTTACTTTCTGTTGCTGTTCTGTTCTGTTCCGTACCGTTCTACTTTTTAATTATTTTGGTTAGTTAATCTAGAACAACATATCAGCTGTTTATAATAAACAAAGAAAACTCAAAAAAAAAAATTAAAGACAAATGAATTCAATTCAATTCAATTGTAAATAAATAAATAAATAAATAAAAAAAAAAAAATTCAGATATTGATGATGCAATTGTTGGATATTTTTTTTAATTTGTATCAAAAAATAAAATTATCATCCTTTTTTTATTTCAATAAATTTTTTAATTAAAAAAAAAATCAAAAATAAAAATATAAATTTAAAACTTCAAATAATTCTTGCAAAAAAACCCGACTTCAAAACAAATCTATAATCATATTTCTTTAGGATGGTAAAATCTACATTAATTATACTATATTCCAGAAAGATTGCGTCAGAATTTTTTATATGACGTAGAACAAAATATGAATGCAGATTAAAAAAAAAATTCAGCAGTTATGTGGTCACGCTTTATTTTTTACACTTTTTATTGCTGACACAGTAAAACAAAATTTGTTGAAATTCTTAGCGTTAGTCTATAACTGTTCAAATATTGGCCATATACATTAAATTACAACTATTAGGGCACCTTTTAATTTTTAATTTTAAATTCTTATAATTGTTATTGTACTTGATATAACATTGGATATTCTGTCTAGTTTTTAAGTGTGTCTGTAACAGTTTTAAAGTCAAATTACATGAGGGACACCCTTTGATTTATTATTTCAAATTTGTTACTTGTTTTAGCGGTCTTAGCAATTAAGGTTCTGTGCAAATTTCAATCAACTGTTGTTGCAACTATTGTAACACCCTATTATTTATAATTTTAAGCATTCATACCATACAAAGTGGACATTCTGTTTACTTTTTAAGTGTGTGTTTAAAACGTTTCAAACGCGCCATATAGGTCAACTTACTTCATATATGGGAACACCCTTTAATTTCTAAATTCAAATTTTACATTTGTTGTAGCGGACTTAGCAATACAGGTTCTTTTTAAATTTCAGCTGTCTGTCAATAACAATTCAAAAGTTTGGCCACATACATCAAATTACATTAACTATTAAGACACCCTATACTTTACAGTTTTGAATGTTTATACTTGTTATTATAACGGTCATAGTAATCGCCATTTTGTCCAATTTTCACTATAACGGTGCAAAAGATAGGCGAATATAAGTCAATGACGTCACCTATGGGCACACCCTTTAATTTTTAAATTTATTTTCGTATTACTTTTTGCTATTGGGAACTAAAATAATACGCATTTTTTTAAATTTTAAAGAAGTGCGCTTAACAATTCTTAATACATTTAAAAATCATGTATGCTGTATGGGGACACCCTTTAATTTTTAAGATTATAAACTGTTGTTAAAATGGGACCAATTTTTAAGCATAATCTCTCAAATTACAAAAAAATTTCAAAATCGGTTCAGAAATGACTGAGTTCTACAGGCACAAACATAAAAAAGCAGCATTCACTCGAATTGATAACCTCCTTTTTTGAAGTCGTATAAAAACTTTAAACAACTTTGAGTAACTTCATGTTGAATTCTATTTTCCACTGTTGCGAACGGAACATAACAAAACGTCAAAGTAAAAACAAACCAGAAATACATAATTTCTATTTAACAGAAACTGATCAACTGATTCATTACGAAACGGAAAGTTAACACTTATTCTGCTTTTAAGGTCTACATGCTTTGCATACAAAAGAAGTTTAGTAGTTTTTGCAGAATTATATTAATTGCCTTAAATTTTCACCTTCATAAATGCAAGTGTAAAAGAAATAACAAGACTAAGCTGCCACATATTTTCATATTAGAAGAAAATTGGTGTTTTAACACGTCTATAAATAGAAATCGCAGTTGCGAGTGGAATCTAATACATTAGTCAAATAGAAGATCTTCCAAATGATAGTTTATTTTAAATAGTAAGCGGAAATATGGTCTCCCTAATATGTATATGCTATATCCGTCGTATGCTATACGAATAAAAATCTCCCTAAATTTTGCTGCTCAAATAAATGGCTGCCGGCTATAAAGTAATCATATACTCGACATTAATTTGTATTTGCATAAAAAAATTAACGTTGATATTTTCAGATGTAAAAAGATACTCCTGGGCGGATTCAGTCGAATACGCCTAAAAATATGTGTTACATTGTCTAACTTATCTTAGGTTGCGTAAAATGTGGTAACAGTACATAAATATAAAAATTTTTCAAAGAAGCAGAAATCAGCCAGTTGTTAAAAACATTGAAGGAGATATACATTCATTGACTTATATATATTTTTCTTATACCTAAGAGGAAAGAGACAGCCCAATTAGTTCTTAGGAGGCGAGCAAGGAAATCGATCTAAAAAAACTGCGCGGTCCCTTCTACCTTGCTTACTGTAGCTCTCTAATTAGCTGCAGTAAAGTAAAAGCATTTTAATCGGGACGGAAGAATTATGATTTGAAGAACGCTAAATACAAAACCAGAGACAAAATAATTTTGTTAGTACTGCTACCAGGCATGGCGGTGTTATGTATATAGGGATGCGCGTCTGCAGTAGTCTGGTGAATTTCTATTTTTAACAACACAGCAATTCGAAACACGTTGCCAGTTATTCTCGTATGTAGATTATATATCATGTTTTACAATTTTTATCAACTCCACCTTAATTACCAGATATCATATTCAACAACTTCGAAATAATAGGAAATATGTGTGGAAAATCATTAAATCTGAAGTCGTCATGCCATAATAGGTCTGTTCCAGATGCTTAACAAAATAGTCCGATAACAATTTTTGTATAATTTAGAGAGAAAATGAGAGAGTAAATTTTTTTCATTTTCTGTACAAAGTTGTACGAACTTTTTCTTTGGGTAAGTTCGGACTAAAATTAAATTATTATCTGTTTTTTGTTTACATTTAAAAATCAAATAATTTTTAAGTAAATATATAAAGTTTTAATTTAAAAGGCAAAATGAAAGATTTTCAAATAAACTTGAAACTGTAAGTATTTGTATATATATTTATCACTTTCTTTAATAAAATATGCTTTTATAGATCATTGATCAACACGACATTTTGGACTTAATTGCTGAAGATTTTGATAGCAAATACATTTTTGTTGAAGTTCTTGCTGCTTTCGATGTAGAAAAAGACACAGCATTAATAAATACTTAGAAGAAGATCTGGTGTTTCAGAAGAACATGCAATAGGTACTTGGCTTTCCATCTTTACAAAAAATTGTAAATAAATTTTTATAAAATAACTGGCTTTTTATTTTATATATTTAATTACTTTTCACAGTTATTGGCACTGATGAAAATGCTTTGCTTTTAAAATATTTTTCATTTTAAGCGTCTAAAATCACTAAAATAAAATTTATTTAAGTAAGTAATCACCATTAGTATTTTAAGATGTTTAATTGTAGTTTTGTTGCGTTCCAGCAATTTCGGACAACTTTGTCACATTCAGAGAGTAATTTTCTATTTACTCTCAAAAGTCCGGACTATTTTGTTATGCATTTGGAACAGAACTAATGTCATGATATTGGGAGTTAAGTCACAACTAAATAGTTAATTGTCAAAAAGATAAAAACAATTAAACAAATTAGAGTGCTATATTTGACTGTGCCGAATCATATATCGTTTATCAAAAAAATATTTTTGACGGAATACCTCTTTAATATTTATGAAAGATTTTTTAGTATTTTAGTATTTAATACGGGTTTGCTCCTTGAAGTGAAGGAGAAAAAGAAAAACATAGACAGAAAAGTAAAGTAGAATGAGGCGAGACATATTAGAGCTCGTTTGACTTCCGCGCCTTTCGCAATAATAGTTGTTAACACATACAAAAGTAAGGATTTTGTAAACCTTCGGAGTCCATTAAACCCTCAAATTATACATTGTCTCTTTTGGGATCCATTTGAGCTCTAAAAGGGTTCACTAACCCCAACGAGATTTACTGGATCTTTAAGACGTTCATTGGGTCCTCAAATAGTTCATTGAATCCCCCAAGACTTTATTTAGACAGTAAGTTCTTTTCCAAAATCAACATTAGTAATTACATCGCCGTTGACCGAAAATATGGTTTAATGAAGTCGCAGGCATTTACCTAAAGTCGCAGCCGAAATATAACGTCGTAAGAGAAGCCATAGTTTAAACTAAATGGAATAACTAAAGTGAATTTATGCGACAGTGTCATTTTTAATTTGACCGTGCCACAGTACAAAGCCACGACAAACATTAGCGTTTAAGGTACAAAAGAAAAAACATTTCGACCGTTATTTTACAAAACGCAAATAATGTCAGAATTGATTTTGGAAACAAAAACAAATTTTAAATTATTTTAAGAATTTGTTTTTCATAAATTTCAAAGGGAAATCAACACCATTAAAATTTGTTTTTGTACTTCATATAATAGGTCTGTTTCTTCACTTTTTGGTTTAAGTTCGGGAAAATGAGAGTAAGTATAATTTTCTCTCATAAAGACACAAAGTTGTATAAAAGTACGGAAACACAAAACTTAAATTTTAAACACAAAATTAAAAGCCAAAGTGTTTTGACTGTTTCAATAAAAAAATCAAATTCAAAAAATAATTAAAAACCAAAGAAGAAAAGTAGTTACAAAATTGTTGTTGGCAAAAAAGCATACAAATGCAAATTTTGCGGATAAATTTAAATATAATTCTCTCGGTATGCGAAAGTGTTGTTTGGATTCTTTGTCCGTATATGATGGAACAATTTCTTTCAAATAAAATGGTATTCAAAAATTTCAAAAAGATCCCACAAAAGTGATTTTTCCAAGTAAGAATCATGTTTATTAAGGTCTAGGTTGTCGTCATAATCACTAGAACGCTCTACCAAATCTGCAACAATGTTTCTTAACTCGTCTTCATTTGCCATTACAAATTGTCTTTTATATTAGAAAAGCAATTTTACCGTTTTTTAAATAAATATTGGCAATGACTTTTTTTATTTGTTTTTATTTTGTTTATGTTTTACAGCTGTTTCACAAGTTTAGGCTGTTTCTCAAAACCGCTCTCATTTACCCGATTTTGAAGTACGGTAACGCTTTTGCAAACTGGAATCCCGCGGGATCCCAAAGTAGAATAAAGAAACAGACCTAATTTTAGCGTTGCGTTGAGTTTTACAGAGTTGGACACATAGTAAATACCTCATACACGCCATCGCCCAAAAATCTTTTTAAACAAATATTTGCTGACTTTTGGGAATTTAAATTTCTCAACAATTTTAAACTCTTTTAATTGAGACCACAGATATAATAATAATTTAATTACCTTGCTCTTTCCGATTGTTCTTGACGATGTACGTTGCTTAGTGCACCTAAACAAAAACGACTATCACCAGATGGATCCACATATCCATCAACTTTAACATTGGGTTTGGCAGAGGGCACTTTAAATGTTTCTCCCACCTGTGTGTCTAACTCGAAATAAGCAATGGAACACCAGTATTCTGGAGGAGGTTGTCGTGACAATAAACGTGGTGGTTCTTGAGGAGGCATAACATTTATGTTGTTCCCTAGAAATTAAATTACAACAAAAAAAAATTTTTTCAAGTAGGAAACAAAACGAAAAAAGATTTTTTTCATACAATAGCCTCCTGGAAGTAGTGTTCTTGGATCTGGCGGTTGCATGGCCTGTGTGTAAGTTAGAGTGCTTGATCCTGTCCATGTACCAGCAGCTGGTGTGTTGTTAACTGGAACACCCCCAGTGGCATTAGGTTGATTAGCATTTTGAGCATTATTTCCAGTCACTTGTTGGGCATAATTAGGTTGGCCCGGCGGTTGTCCTGACACATAACCATTTTGTTGCATATGAGGAGAGATTGGCTGCTGGCCACCGCTACTGCTATGAGCAGCATTAAATTTTGCCTCCGCTACACTGGGTATTTGCGACGTTGTGGGCGAATTGTAGTATCCATCCGGTTGTCCTCCGTTAGTACCGGTTTGTGGACCCGTTTGTTGAGGCTGTTGCATTCCTAGACCAGTAGGATCGTTAGGTGAATTTGCCTGTCCATGATGTGGCGGCCCACCATGCCCATTACCCTGAGGATTTTGAGGTTGCGGTGGCGCCATTACTGGACCTGAATTCATGGGTCCGGCCATTTGCATAGCATGGCTCACTTTTTTGAAAATAAAAATTATTTAAATACATTTTAATGGTTTTATATTTTAAATGTAACTATATATATTTTTTCTTCTTGTGAAGGTTTAATAATAAAAAATGATTCTTTGTTACAAATGGAAAATTAAAAAAAAAAAAAAAATTGAAAAAAGTATAAATCTGCCTTACAAAGCGAATGTTGTTGTGTTTGTGCAGTATGTTGTTGTTGCTGCTGCTGCTGTTGTTGTTGTTGCTGTTGAGCTGGCGTTTGTTGTTGTGGTGGTCCTGGAGGTTGCGATTGCTGTGTAGTTTGTTGTACAGTCTGTGGTGGCTGAAGTCGTGGCGGTGGTGGCACCATCCACGAACTGCGAGTCCCACCGCTTTCATTTGGTTCAATTTTTGGTATCGCACGACCAGCTACAGCAGCAGCAGCGTACATGGCAGCGGCATTCATGTGATTTGGATCAGTAACTAAATCATCATATAATTAACAAAAATAAAAATAAATCATATAAAATTGAAATAAAAAAATTTAACTAAACGAAAAATTAAAGCAAAAATAATTTAAATTTTATGTTGCATAATTTTTGCCCACCTGGTCCCTGCGGATAACCGTAACCTCCTCCTGGTGGTCCCACCATTTGTGAGGGATGGTGTTGTATTGTTCCAATATCATTGCCATCAATATCCATGCCACCCACCAGTGGTCCAGCTGAGTATTCGTCTTTTACGAGACGACTTGGTCCCGACTGTAAACTCAGACCAGATAAATCAATACCTGGCGATACAACACGCTCATAATGGTAGGGATTAACGCAAACTGAATCACATTTGAGATCAAAAGCGAATGCACAATATTTTACATGTTTCAATTCGTTTTTATGTAAATCTGGCCAGCGCCATATACGAGCATATATAACATGTGGAAAGCCTTTACGACCAGCAACCTAAAATGATATTAAATTGAATTTATATTCAAAAATTCACATAATAAAAATATAATTATAATTACTACCAACAACAACAACAACTTGAAAGGCTTAACTAGATGATCTTGTAGGTCGAGTCTCGCACCCTTTTCAATCAAGCAAATGAAATGCAAATCTTGAAAAGATTTCTTTCGTGGTATTTACTTATCCTAGCTGACTGCGTCAACTGCCCTCATATCTACAGCCAATTCAATTAAAAACATAAAAAGGAGTACAAAAACAAGTAAGAGAGCTATATTCGGCTATGCCGAATCTTAAAACCCTTCACCATCTATGTAAAAAATAAGATGTGTGTGAAGATAAATACGTCAAGTTAGATATGTTTTTAAAAAAATGTAGCATGCGATAAAATTTCCCCCCTTACATACAGTACAAATTGTAAGGTAAATTCAGTGTTTTAACAAAAACGATTACAGCGACAAAACCCTTCGATCTCGGCGAATCAAATCTATTGGGAAATCAAGGGCACATATAGGGCTATTAAACTGTAATCACACTTTATTCAAATTGAATTTGAGAATTTTTTTATGAGACGCGGAAAATCGACTTAGTGCAATTTTCTCATATACAATGAGTTCTGTGAGTTTTATTTATTTAAATTAACCCTTGTATGCCAAAGTTTTCCACTGGAATTTTTTTGAAGCAACCTACAAAAAGGAATATTATCTTCTTTTGTTTTATAAGCCTACCATTCCTCTTCTATTCTATATTTTTTATTTATAAATTATTGTAAAATTTACATAAAATTAAAATGCATAAGCTGCCGTTAATCAGCTGTCGTTAGATTTATGCAAAAAAAAAAATTTTAACCGTTTTTTGTTTTCTCTGCGCGAAAAGAATTATTAAAAAAAAAAACGACATAATAAGCAATGGATTTGCTACAACGTAAATGGAAAAAATACTGTGGTTACACAGCTATACAGTGGCACAGAAATTATTGAGACTATTACACGCGAAAAAAGAGGGTTAATTGGATACGAGGCAGCACAACGTCCGCTCGTAATTTACATACATAAATAAATCACGTGAGCAAAACAAAAAACTGTACTATAATGGCCTCGGTAAGAATTCAAGGAGTCTTTTTCAATGTAAAACCGATGATAACTTCTTAAGTTGTCATAGGGATTGGAGTGCTAGCTTTCTAGCCTTCCATTATATAGATATAAGTCCATCGCCAAATAGAACTTCAAAATCAACTACGCAAACTACATCTCCAGCAGTACTTTGTAGCTCCGACTATTCGCACTACTGATAAAAAACCGGTGACCCAGACAGCTATAGCTCGATTGTCCACAAACTCAACGAAACACCCTCTACAGCAGCTAATGCACACAATTGAACCCCATCAATCGTTACAGATTTTACAACAAAGCGATTGTTCATTTCAACTTTTGGTAACTATAACACAATTCGGAAAGGCAGAGGTAGATGCTACAGAAGAATTCAGTATGTTTTATCAAATGTACATTCCAATCTTTTGGGCCAAGAACGTTATCACCAACATGCTTGCAACCCTGCACAAAAGCGAATTAAGCTGTCGACGGCGGAGATTAACAATCTCGTGAATAAACATCGCCGTCAGTTAATTTAAAGAAAATGATTGTCTATCATTAAATCTCAATCTAGATCGCCTAAGAGTAAACTTTTCGTAGCTATAGGTTTGAATGACACGCAGCACACAGATGCAAAAAATACCAAATACTGTTTTGCCCACAATTTGTCTAGCATCCTATCTTGCAGAACTGATGCTGATTCTCTCTTAGGAAAATAAATAACATTATCTTCAAAGCAAAACTCTCTAAGACTCTCAGAACTGATGATGACTTTATGCTTATGTTGGCAAAACCACATAACCAGACAAATCCACTACTATCTCCAATCACCTGTAGCAAGATTTTAAAAGATGCTACTTTTTTCAACACGGAAAGAGTATTTTCCGCTCACCAGACGCCAAATGACTTCATCAAAACTTGAAACCATGGCTTTGAACATAAGAGCTATACAGATCGCTTAATGCCTGATTTAGCAGAGATTACTTCTGCGACAAGCGTGTAGAAGACAGGGGCCAAAGAAGTAGTGTAACAATATTCTTCAATTTTTATCTTGCAGAGATATCACGGTAGTTTTGTATGTAGATGATTGCACCACCCTCTCAAATAAATGTGTCAAATCAATATCTTGTCGTTGTTCCTTTTCCTTTCACAGTTTAGTTCGATATCTGAGTTAAAGGCAAACGTACTCCTTGCGGTAATGACACAAAAAGCCTAGAAGCTATCTTCAACATCCTCCATACTTTTCTAAAAATTAACGCTGACACCTCTTGGGGCATGACAAAAAAAAACATTATTTTTTAATTCGGCAACCTCAATACGGACCTCTTTACTTAGCGACATTCAAAAAAGCTAGTATTACAAGCAATTCCAAACAATCCACTTCGAATAACAACCGAATGTGTTAATATTACCTACATGGGGAAACTTCCGGTCAAACAAAAAGGAAGAAATTTTTACCTGACAGTTTAACATCGAGAAAGGTTGTGAAGATCATCAGAGCTTCGATATACCCTAAAACCTTTTGTGCTGACAAATCACAACGGGACCATTAGAAAACAAGTATTGGTTTCACGTATACGACACTGGCCAGCTTTACAACCTAAGTGCTGACAAAATATTGGAACGGAAAATAAAAATTGGTAACATTTTACATATGTTTCAGTAACATGAAGACTAATGCCGTTTTCTGTTCGTTTGGTAAACAGACTGAATAAAATGTTACTTTCACCACTTCTTTAGCAAAGGTGTCAGCGTGTTTCTTATACAGAAGATCATGTTAAAAATCTCAACAAAGACTTGCAGATAAAGGAAAAAATAACTGTTGAGTAGTTATATAAAAAGGCAAATAAATGGAAAACATTAGTTCAAACCACTCTTATTCTCAATTAGAAAGAACAATTCTTGAGTCGCTCCAAGTTCATAAAGGCGCCTGTTTATTAGAACAGAGCAGATAAGGTTGTTAATGCGCCACGCCTGTACAATAAAACATGAAAATTGTGGTTCAAATTTAAGCAAAGCCTTAGTGAGTGACAAAAGTGGCAACTCAACGTTGTGTGGCAGTTGCGGTTAAGATAGTTAAAAAGAGACCAGTTCAAAACTAGCCAGAGCAAAAAAGTATGAAAAGGAAGAAATTAAAAATAAATTTAATACCAGCAAAGAATAAACTTAAAGCTGAAATGGTTGAATTTGTATTCAAAGGAATTCCTACGTGTGAAGAACTTCATTTGCGCAGAGTTCAGTATTTTACGGAAGTCCTCAACCTGTTGATATCCTCCATTCAATCTCACAACATATTTCTATCTAGCATGGCAAGCAGATAAGTCTCGTCACCAGAGACATTACGACTTGTATTATAAAATAAAAAAGATGGTTTATATGTGTGGAACGACCGATTAGTGTAGGATATAAAAAACTGAAAACACGTAAATTAAACAAGGAGTACATCTTAAACTTCCCAATCGTATCCATATAATTTCTAATGCCAATGACTGTACCATCTTGGTAAATAATTTTCCATTAAATCTTACTTGAAAAAAAAAAGTGGGGCTTGATTTAGAAGCGGCTGTCGAAGGCACCTAAAATCCGGCGGAATCGCAGTCGGCGACTCTCTTGTCAGCATAGAAAATAAATGTGGAATTGGTAGGTGGAACCGAAATTTTAACGGCATCTCACCACTAGATACTTGAAAATACCCTTGATACTCTTTTTATATCCTTAACACACACAACACAGAACTCTGCGTAAAATTGTAAAGTAGAAGCAAGTTGCTCAAGTCACTAGCCAGCAGTATCTTGGATATAAATAAGAGAACTTTCAGACAACTTAATGCCAACTTTTATCGCAGACTCTCTCTTGTAAATAGAAGACATACAAAGATCGTCTGCATTCCGTTTGAAGTTTTGCTTGTCCTTTCGAAGTTAAACCGGCTCCCATCGCTCGCATACCAGGGTGTTGAAATCCTTGTCAGAATCTCTAACAATACACATGAAAAGGTCACTGAGGTTGTGATACAGCTCGGGAATGTAAGGCTGAATTTTCCAGAAATCACAATAACACTTATGTGAAAGGTTGTCAAAATACTTTCGAATTATGACCCTTAGATTAACTCCATAAAAATTACCATTCATAGTAATTTTACACATCTTCTCGCAGGACTCAGTGCACTTGCAGGGTATGACTTTAAATATTTTACACACTACCAAAAGATAATTGTAGATAAAACACAATTCAAATTGGCGTCGCCTGTTGGAAGGAGGGGTTTGGCAACAGAGCTAGGAACGTGTATGTCTAGTTTGTGGATAAAGAGCAATAATTTCACAGAACTAGGTGAAAAACTCGCGCTGAACTAATGTGAAATTAGTAAAATTAGGTCCTGTATTGTAGCAAAAGAGGGCTAGATATGCACATTTTAACTATTTAGAGCGATACGCTCTAATTCTCATTTTATAAAGCTCATGACCAAACATATTCACCACCAAACTACACAGTACAGTTGTAATATTAATTTCTGGAAATATTCAGGGAGCTGATGATATATTGACTACCAGTGGGCAAGAACCACTGGAGATTTTACTGGATACTTACTTTCTTTGTGTAAACCCTACACCACTCTCACTCTCACTACTCCTTTAGATCTACAGAGAAATCTAGATTTAGTAACACCTTCGCATCTGGCTATAAAAAAGCTTATATATCATGGGAGGAATATTTTGGCCTATGAATCAAATCTCCTTTCTGCTAAAAACACTAGAGAGGATAAGAAAGTTTTAGATTAGAGACACTCCATAGGGCGGTTTTCTGATACTTTTGCTCGGCAGAGTGTTGATAAATAGCTTACTATTCAAAGTGGTCTTCTTGAATATTTAAACTGTCGCATATGCTTACAATGTGACAATGGCGATGTTGGAAATTCAGCATCAAGACAGACAAACATCTGTACACCCGTTGTGAGCTGAATGTGAACCAAGCAATAACTGTTATCTACTTTTAAGTAATTTTTATTTCTACAATTTTTTAGAAATTAAATTTAAAAAATTAACTAAGGCCAAAAAGAGTATATTTCAAAAATACGAAAAAATGTAAAATAAAAAAAATTACGGTTGCACATTTTATATAAAATTGTAAAGGCCGGCTATACAGGGAAACTTTAGTAGAAGAGGCCGGTGTTTGTCCAAGAGCTTCAAAATGATACTTGATTATAATATAATTATAATAAAATGATATTGTTTTAATATTTTCAAAATTGTAGTCCACAATCAAAGCTTTATATGAAAAGATTAAATGCCTACAGTTTGGAAAACAAGTGCAACTGCCAATTTTTTTAATTATTATTTTTCTTTTTTTTTCCTCGATAATTTTTTTTAACTGGAGTAGCTCCAAAAAACTAGACTTAAACCCATTTATTTAGTTTTCAGAAAGCGAGCAGCTTCACGTTAACAATTTTAAACAGTTACCATTACTTCTGGTAAAACATTAAAAACATTTATAAAATGGCAACAAGCTTTTCAATGCCGACTATACGATCGAGAATATAAAAATGAAAATAAATTGAAGCGGATAAGCTATATTTGAGTTACTACTCTTCGTAGAACTTACCTGCAAACGTCCGTCTAACGTACGTTGTATTGTTACACATTTACTTGGATGAGCACCATTTGTTGTTATGGCAGTGATAAGAGAATCTAATTCATCACGTTTTTCTTTTAATTTTTTCACCAATGACTCAATTGCACGCTTGGCAAAGCCTTCACTTTCACCGCCCTGCCGATGACACATCAAAGAATGGACAATACTGAGACAAGCATCTGCTGATGTGGGAGCATTTGAGGGTGGCGGTGGAGGCATTTGTACAATATCACGAACTGAAACGAACAAACAATAAAATAACTACACATGAAATAAATAGGATGGGTATTGCTTACTATCCTGTGGTCCAACACCGGCATACATATGAGCGGGTCCTACACCTGCCGGGCCAACGGGTGACACACCTACACCAGGACCACCATTTGTTACGCCACCAGCACCACTACTAGGCAATCCCACCATGCCTGCGTAGTCCTGGGGAACTAGGCCACCGCGGCTATCCACTTTGCCGGCGTTTGTATTGTCGCCGTCACAATAATTGAACCCCGCCGTTGCCCACAAAGCGAACTCGTTTTTATGACCTCTTTTAATATAAACAATCCAATGTTTACACAATTTTTTCTGCCAATTCTTCTTCAGCAATATTTAATAAAATTTTAAACACGCGAATAGCAGAACAAAACAAAAACTTGTCAAAACCCCTCTACACGTTTCACAAACTTTTAAGCACACATGCACACACACAAACAGTCTTTAACAATTCACAACTTTGTTGATGACAATATTTGTAATTTGTTGTTTTAAGTTGTTCTTACTATTTGCTTTTTCCTAGTTTTCCGTTTTAAGTACGTTTTGTTGTTTATATTTGTTAGTGTTTAAAATCACAAACAAAATAAATTGAAATTAATCAAGAAGTAAAGCCATAGAAAGAAATGAGCAAAAAAAAAAACTTTTTTCACATACATAAATTTGTTATATGCCGCTCTTTTTCGCACTTATACTTTAATAGGATTTTCTTTGTTTTACACAATCGCAAAAATCTATTTTTATGCACAAATAAACGCAGCTTGTGGTAATTTCATTCATAATTAAATAGTTTTTCTTCAATTTTAGATAATCCTTTCACATTTTAACAGTATTTGAAATAAATTTTACAGTTTTCCAGAAGTTCTTGACAGCTTTTTTGCAAGTCGTGTAAAATACTAATCGGTACAGATTTTTTCACCTCTTACTACAAACAGATTAAATTAGCAACTGATTTGTAATTTATTTGATCTTAAACTACAAATTAACTTTGCGTACATATTTTGCATGAAGGCGAAACTTTACACTTCACTACTTTTCTATATTTTTAATAATAATTTTGTACAATTATTTGTAATAAGCGGCTCTGTGAGTGAATAATTTTCTATGATTCTTCTTATTTACTATTTTCTTTTGTTCTCTTATTCTAAAATAACAAGATATTCAGCAGGAATTTATTTTTGGTTGCAAGGTTGTCAGTACTGTTAATAACAATCTGGTATTTTACAACACTGAAAAAGATAAACATGTGTTTTTGACGTTTGTGATGTCATAATGAAAAAAGTAATTATTGTGTGCAAAAATGCAATCAATTAAATAAAATCTCGAACGTTTTGAATGAAAATTGATTACAATTCAATTTGTACAAATGATTTCTACAAGGTATACAATTTTATTGCTGATAACACACATACATATTAATAGATTTGTATTTTATAAGCCTGTGTTCTATTAATTTAGCATTCGTTATATTCTCTATTTTTTGCTTTAAATTCAGTTTACAAAGCATACGAAGAGTTAGTTTATTATATGCATTGTTTTCTAACGTACACAGTTCCACACGTTCATCTTTAAATCCAAAAATACTAGAAGAATACCAAGTGCTACTAAGTAGTTTGTGCAATAGGAATTTTTGGAATTTCAGTCTTAAAAAGCAACTTTTAAAACTTGCTACCACTCGAATTTTCGCCTTCCGTTTAAGTAGTGATACTTTAAAAATGTTAAATTATTTACCATTTTTTGCGAGCGGAAATATTGTTACGGGATTTGGTCGCGGATCCAAAGAGTTGGGTATACCAACAGGTATGTTTTACACTAATAACATTATTGAGAAAGAAGTTTTATAATATGAATATTTCTTTTAGCAAATTATCCTCTAGAGGTGGTGAAGTCCTTGCCGGACTGTTTTAAACCTGGTGTTTACTTTGGCTGGGCCAATATTAACAATGGACCGGTGTATAAAATGGTCATGAGCATCGGATGGAATCCATTTTATGATAATAAGGAAAAAAGCATGGTGAGTTACAAAATATTTATTTATTTATAATAATTATATTTAACAATACAGGTTAATTACAAAATATATTTACATATATCCATATTTTCAAATTAATTGATACAATCATTGACTAACTTGAGAATCTATGTATATACATATGTGTGTCGATTTTTTTTTTAATTAAATAGATACAATCATATAACGTCTTTCTCTCCACTTGAAAATTATCTGACAAATTGTATGCATGAAATTTCACGTTTTAAAGAGTTGCCATTATTATCAGTTTGTGTGGATAACGATGAACTTCAAGTGTTTTTTGACTGAATCTTGAAATAATGATTGATTGCACCACTTGCTCAACAACCCGCCGATTTTAATTTTTGTTTTGCTGATAGATCTAAACACTATTTTCCTGTAATGAAAAGGAATGAAAAAAGTTTTATTTTAAAAAAATAATAGAGCTTTAAAGTTTGTGAAGATTATTACCTTCTACGAGACGCGTCATGATTGTTTAAAATATTTTACCATAAGGCAACAATAATAAAGTATTTAAACATTTTTTTAATAAAAAAAGAAAATAATTAAAGAAGGCACGTCTTTATAAATAACTAAAAAATCACAAACCTTATAAACCGTAAAAATGCTATTTTGCCACGTGTGGAAATCGCCAGATTCGTTTGCACTGCAATCATATTGTGTTATTGCTTGAGCTTGTAAATTAATATGGCGTTCACAATTATGTGTTTAAGCAAGTTTAAAGTGTTTTAGTGCAAAACAAGTTGCTTTTGAAATGTTTTCCCGTACATTTACTTGTCTTGCAAAACACTTGAAATTGACGTGTTTCTGATTAGAACTCGTCGCAAAACACTTCAAATTCAGAGTTCATATACATATACTTGTAAAGTGTGTTCAGTTGTTTTTGAATTTTTGTATTTCACTGAACAGGATTTTTAATGGCGGCAAATCAAAAATGAAGCGCTGTTTCAAAAAGCGTAAACAAAGTAAATACATACAAACATAATTTTAAAGACATTAATTTGCAATTAGAAAAATGAATTTATTTATTATATTTTATTTTTGCTTAATGGAAAATGATTTAAATATTGTGGGCCTAATAATTTCCAAGCTGTTTTAAAAAATTCTAGCAAACGTGCACAAAATGTGTGTATTCTCTAGGATCCTCTGCTGAGAAGGATATTAACACTTTTCCAGTAATATTGTCGTTCGAAATTGCATTTGTTATTTTTGCTAACATCCCAATTTGTTGTAAATTACGTGAAATATATGTCGATTTGTCCAAAAATATTTTTTTTAACCCTGCTTCACTCAGCATATGACAATCGAATTCCCAAAATGAGTTTGTGCGGTCCTAAGAACCACAAAAACCTACAAAAATCTATGAAATCTCAAAAAAAAAAAAGTGTATTTAAAAAGTTTTTTGTTACCAATGTAGAGCAGTAGGCCCAAGTAATTTCTTTACAAAAATTACTTTTAATCTTAAAATTCTTTCCAATAAAACAACCAAAATTTATTATAATTTTTATAGTTTCGTAAAACGAAATTTGAAGCAAGAAGTTAAAAATAGTGACTTACAGAAATATTATTTGCACATGTTTTTTTTTTATATTTTAACATAATAACATATATCGTCGGTCACAAAATGACAGCTCTTAACTTGGAAAAAAAAATCGAATCGGGCCATTATTTATTTTAATTTTTTTAATGAAAAATTATTTTAATAGCTTTGTTTTCTTTACATCATCCCACAATAAATTAATATATCCTATTAATTTTTTTTTTGTTTAGCAGCGGGGTTAAGGTTATAACGAATTAATTATGTCTACAGGAAAGTACAAAAAACATGTTAAGATTTGTCAACCTGTGACTGACGATATATTACATTATACTCGTATATTACAATAAAAAGAACTAAAAAGTGCGATAATTAATAATTATTAAAATAATTACAATAAAAAGACCTGAAAATGTGAAAATCTGGGCAGAAATTTTAAGTAAGAAAATATTCTCGAAATTACTTATATAACTACATGTCTTTTACTCATTTTACTGGAAGAAGTTTGATATTTTTCAAAAATGGTTTTACTTTATTTACGTCGTTTTTCTTCGTTTTTTTTAAACAGCCTTTTTCGATTATTCTAAAATCGCATAGCTGCAATTGAATACATATAAACAGTTTTTGATGACCGTATTAAGCGGTCTATCCACGATCAAAATACGGCTGTTAAATTCGTGTACGTGACACATGTGTAGCGCGCTTTGATGTACACACGTTGAATAACCAGTTAAAAATTCATTTTTAGTTTCATTTTGTGCTGTCAACAACACGCAAAAAACAATAAAATAAAAAGTAGTGGAAAAAAAGTTTATGAATGAAAGAGTAATAGAAATTTTTTTCCCTTTTTTTAATTTGTGCCCAGCACATTTATTTATTTTTATGAAATTTTGAAGTTTCCCTCCGGAGTTTATTTTTTATTTGTAGCACAGTAATAAAATTGATTTTCACTTGTCTTTTATTTTTTGTGAAGAGAATGTTGATATGAAATTTTATAAGTTTTCTGAATTGATTTGTGAGCTTTATGAATTTGTTCCTATTAGACGGATTAGACTTCTTGAGGAAGGGGATGTCTGGATGAAGTCTAATTCGGTTGCCTTGGCTCTTTCGTACCGTGATCTGGCATTTAGGGCTTATCGGTTGAATCCGACTAGAGATAGATGGTCTATTTTTTGCAAGTACAGAAACAGGGCTAAGTCTGTGATTAGGAAGGAAAAAAGATTATATTTCACCAGATTATTTAGCAGATTGGATTCGTCTGGTATGTGAAGGCTTTTGAGAAACGCTGGTTGTTGTGATTCGGATGATTTGGAATTTGATGGAAATGTTGATCACATTAATGAATTTTTTTGCTTCTTCCCCGCACCTTAGTGCTACGCAGAGGTTGGACTTTGATCAGTTTGTGGATCCTGTGAATGGTTTTTCTTTTCAGTGTGTTAATGAGTTGGATATTTTTAGGTCATTAGAAAAAGTGAAGTCTAAGGCTACTGGCGCTGATGGTATTGTGCTTGATTTTATAAAACTCATTTATCCACATACTTCGGATGTTGTTTGTCATCTAACTAACACTATATTGACCACGTCTATTTTTCCAGCTGTATGGAAGGTGGCTAGGGTGGTACCTATACCCAAGACTAAATATGTTGTTGGCCCATCTGATTTGCGGCCTATTTCGATTTTGCCTGCTCTGTCGAAGGTGGTTGAACATATAGTTAAGGACCAAATTATCTCGTCCATTGGGAACCGGATTAGTGATTCTCAATTTGCGTTTAGGCGGGGTCATAGTACCACATCGCTTCTGGTTGGCTTAACTGACTCTGTTAGAAATTGTGCTAATGAGGGGAAGGAGTGTGTGTTAGTGTCGTTGGACTTGACGAAAGCTTTTAACTCCTTGTGTTTTTCTACCTTATTGACAATACTTAGGGATAAGTTTGGTTTCTCCAGGTCTGCGTGTAAACTTATCATGTCTTATTTATCTGATAGATGGCAATTTGTTGATATTAATGGCAAGCAATCTGGTTTATTACCGTTGGAGGCTGGAGTCCCTCAGGGTTCTGTGCTTGGTCCGCTACTTTTTTTGTTATATATAAATGAGTTGCCCTCTATTATTGATTGTAAAGTTTGTATGCCATTTCTATTTGCAGATGACATCTTTCTTTTATTTTATGCAGATCAGGATTGTCATGATGTGTTAGAATCTAATATAAATTTTTGTCTTAATATGGTTACTTCCTGGCTGGATGGACATTCCATTTCTGTGAACCCTTCTAAATCTAAGGCCATGTTCTTTACTCCTGGTAGAGCACAGTCTCCTGTTTTGAGTATTTCAATTCGTAATTTTTCTATTAAGTTTGTTGTCCAGCAGACGTGTTTGGGCGTTATTATTGATAGTAATCTTGGTTTTGAGCCACTTAAATAGTATATATGGTAGAATTTCTAATACGTTGCGGAAGATTTATTCTTTGAATATCTTTTTGCCTATCAATGTTAAGAGGAGACTTGCTTTTTCTTTAATGATGCCTAATGTGTTGTATGGCCTGGAGGTTATTTCTGGTGCGGGAGTGACTAACTTTGGGATTCTTTGTCGTGCTGTGAATTCTATTGCTAGGTTCGTGTTCAATGTGCGCAGGCGTGATCACATTTCTGACCACGTTAGGAGTCTTCTTGGGTGCTCTTTTGACCACTATGTTAGAGACCGTAACTTGATATTTTTCTACAATGTCATTAAAAGAGGTTTACCTCGTCTTGTGTATAATGAATTTGTGTTCTCGAGATCGAATAGGAACAAGCAGCTGGTTATTCCTAGGCTCAGATGTTTATTTTTTGAAAGATCCTTTATGGTCAGAGTTGCACGTAGTTGGAATGGTCTACCTCTTGAGCTACGTATTTTTTCACATAGTAATAATGTTTTCCGTCTAAAATTGCGATCGATGTTTATTTGACATTTACTCTAGTTTAATCTTTTTCCCCCCACTCCATATTTGTGTTAACTTACCATCATTCCGGACCTTGTTTTTGTTTTTGACATTACTTATCGCTTTTACTTTTTATCTTTGTATAGCTGGAGAATTAGGGATTTTTTTTAAAATTTAAATTGAACTGTTTTTTCTATCTACTTTTTTTGATGGTATATGGCTGTTGTAGAATAATATTTATTTGCTTGTAATAATCACTTTCTTAGAAAATTTATATTTGATTTTACTTATGTTTACTCATACAGATATTTTTATTAATAATTGTTATTAATAGATTACTTAATAATACGTTATTTGGCCTTAAGGCTTTGTATTATATGATTGAAATAAATAAAATAAATAAAAAAATAAAAATTGCTTATTGTTCTTTTAAATTACTTTTGTTCCAAATCGCATTCAATAACTGGTAAACTTTGATAAATTCCAAGATATCTTCTTTCTTCCGACATTTTAGATAACCGCACAATTTCAAATCTCTTTTTAAATGAAAAATTTGTACGTGCTTGGAAAACAAACACCCTACACACATCAAAGTGTGACTTTCAGCATGTAAAATATACCAAAAATGCTGGAAAATTCAAATTTTGAATTTTTTAGAGAACTTTATGAATTGAGTGGTGATTGGTATTGTACAAACTGTTTTATTTATTTTCCGTTTAATTTTTTTTAATCGGTGTATCAGTATGCATTTTTTCTTTTTTCTTTTATCTTGGTCTTAATTTTAAAGACAGACATTGCGTATTGGACCTTGTACTTGAGAACTTATTCCTTTATCGAATTTTATTAAAAGCGATTTAGTTTTTCGAATCGGCTCGGACGCATAAAAATTCATGAAAAGTTGAAAGTTTTTTTTTCACTCCAGGTTTGATGTTTAAAAATAAAAATACCCTATTTTACCATGAGGACAAATTTTTACCCGTGTTCCAAATTTTATTGAAATCGGTTCGGTCGTTTAGCCGTGATTGAAGTACCAATAACAAATAAATAAACAAACTTACAAAAAGAATTTTAATATGTGTTTATGTATGTATTTATGTGTGCGTTTATGTACGCATGTATATTAACAATATTACCAGCCCAATTTACCGTTTTAAATTATTTTAATTAATTTAAAACTAAAAAAAATCCATTTATTTTTATTGACATTCTTTTTAAAGAAGTGGGTACACACAACATACTGATAAGATGAAATTGAATCATTATTGCGAACTTGTAATAAAAAACATAGTAAAAAGAAGTAAGAATGCTATATACGGCTTTGTCGAATCTTATATACCCTTCACAAAAGAAATTGTGTTATTATTATTTTTTTTTTAATATTAATGTATCGCGAAAATTTCGTGTGGAATTCAGAACATGGCTGATTGTTACGTTTTTCCGGTTAAGATGAATATATTTTGATTGTAAATACCACTGTTGGACAGTACAATTTCTTTATTTCTTATTCTATGGCTCTGGCTATACTTGAATTCTATGGTATATTGCTTACTAAAAATTCACTTTTCTACAAGCAGTCAAATTCACATCAATTTTGTAATACCCTTTTACTTTTCTACAGCGTTTATCATAGCTGAAGTAGTAATACACACTGTGTAATTTTCAACCAGAAAATAATTATTGTAAATAAAATGAATGCCTTTAAAATTTTTTCCTCCCAATAATTGCATTCACATTCTAATTGATTTAATTGGGTGGGTGGCGAGTGAATGCATTCACGACGTTTATCTTCATAAGAAATCAGTTCAATTTTTTTTTTTTTTTTGCTGATGTAGTGAATGCTTTCACACAAATTTTCTTCATAATAAATTCATTCAAATTCATATACTTTGTGTGGCCAAAGGCCGAGACACATAGAATCCGTCAGACGTTGTACTTTCCACGTGTTTGGCATAGGCGTATTTCGACTACGACAATTTTGTAATAGATTAATGATAACTGTTACGAGCTGTCCTTAATCTATTACAAAACCTTTTAAAAACGACTAACTTTCGCCACAAAAACGCTAACTACGATAAGGGTGATTAAACGAGTCAATCTTAATTACATTTATATTAATTCCTTAATTAAAGTTGATACAAAATTGACACACTTTTTTTTAATTTCAATAGTTTCTTCCAAATTTAATGCATCTTTGTCAATAACAAATTGTATGTGATTATTTTTCATGCCAAGAAATTTAGTTTCTTTAGGAGTAAAAAAAATTCTTATTTCTTAAAAAGCTCTTATTTGTTGCAAAAAATGGCTAAATATTCTGGCTAGATTGCATTTAGCCATCCATTTATAGATAGATCTAGCCGTAAATGGCTAAATGGTTGCTCTTTGATTAGGTTTTCCTAAGAGTAGGTAGGTTTTCCTTTTTTCGGTGTGCTGATTTAATGGTTGGCTGAGCCATGAGCGGCAAAACAACTCTGATAAAATGAAAAATCAGAATGCTTAGAAAAATGTCTAAAAATTTGTATTATTTGTCAAATTTCTTTTCGTATCCATACATATAATAAAACAGTAAAAAAAATAGTTATGTATATGTAAGTTGTATATTTTTCAATAAATTTTCCACATGGCCTTTTATTTTATCGATTAGTGATAATCTTTACACTGGGATAGTTTTAGGATCTTTCTAAACACCGCTAAAAAGCGTAATGGGTAACCGTTTGTAGCCTCTGTTTATTCTGCAGTAATTTGGCCGCATGCAAGGACAACATTTTCAAAGATTTACAATAGTATGTGCTTTTCCCTTCTTTCTTCTATCTATCAATGACGAAAATTTCAGACCTCTTACCACCTCTCTGGTTAAAAAAAACTTGTGGTCTTTATTATTTCTACATTGTGAATTTCAACTCGGGTTGGTACGTAGCGGATTTAATTTTCCATGTTACAAATTTAGTTAGAATCTATACAGCCATGATTAACGTTTAAATAAATAAACTAAAAGAAAAGATTTATAATAACAAGTTTTTTCAGTTTTTAAATGTAGGGGTGCCTTTGATTGCAAATACCATTTATTTATTTATTCTCTTAATTATTTTATGGTTCTGGTTGTATTTGTTACAACGGTGTCTTGTTTACTAAACATGCGATTTTTTTTAAATTTACGTAGCCATACACACTGCGATACCTGCTCGATATTTTGTTTAGAAGAAACGCGCCCAGACAATCAAAACACAACGCACTAGTTCGTGCAGAAATTGCATTTTCTGATCTCCTATTAACCCATTATTCCATTTTCATAGCCACGGTTACCAAACTGTTGTTATGTTTTTATTTTGTTCGATAACCATTTCTTCTGTTGCTCTATAATACAGGCACCTTAACTAAATCATTTACCAACACAATTATCTTCTACACAATATTTCTAGTTCTACAGAACAATATTTTCTTGTTTTTTTTATCAATTTATCGTATGAATGGGTATGAAATCCCGGTCACACAGACACTTTAAACAACGCAACCACCGCCTTTAATATACTTACATGTAAAAGTAAACCTCGCACAACCCACGTAAGCTTTTCGTTGTTACAGATACAGGGTTACCAAATTTAATTATTTTTTTATTTTTTTATTTAGAAAATAGAAATTGAAAGTTCAATATTAATATATTTGGCATCTTGCTTTAATTAAATTAATTATTATATTTATGACTGAAATAAATTTTAAAAAATGTTTTTTTTTTTTATTTCCAGGAAACACATATTTTACACGACTTTAACCGTGACCTTTATGGCTGTTTACTTAAAGTTTGCATTGTTGGCTACTTAAGGCCAGAACAAAATTTTGACACTTTAGAAGACTTAGTTGCCTGTATAAAAAGTGATATTAAACAAGCTGAAGAGTTACTCGAATCAAACAGCACCTATAAACAATTAAAAGATCATCAATTTTTCCAAGAAAACAGTAGCGACAATACAAATTGTAAAAGTGTTAATAGTAAATAGTAAAAAAAACAGCAACTCTTGTTGCCATAGTTCTTTTTATTTAAAAAAAATATTAGCTCAATGTAAACAATTTGGTTTAAATTTATTTTACAATATTTACAATTTATGTTTTAAGTACTTAAAAAATCGTTCTTCTATCACTTATTTTTATGACATTGTTTTGGTTTAAAATCTGTGCAAATAAAAAAAATTATTTGTAAAGAAATTTGTCAATGTTTGGCAAAACTTAACCTAAAATTGTTTTAATATCAATGGACCTAATTGACAAAACCTTCCGGAATCGCGATTAGAAAAAGTAAATAATTTTTATGTAGCCATTGTTAAAAGGCTGGTAAAACGTCAGTTTATCTTAGAATAGCGGATGAAATGGTTAAAGCGGCAACATACATATGTAGCTAAGAGAACAAAATCGTTTAACGCACCTCAACCGCAGTCTTTTAGTGAGAAAAAAAGCAATATAACAATGGCGTGTGACAGTCTTGGCTGAGATCCTAAATTCGAATCTCGCCGACGCCACAACGCGGTGGACTGAATAGCTGCGCGTGCTATAAATCGTTGCACGGAATTTTCAGTCTTCTGGAATTTTCTCTCGTGGAGTTCCTATTGGAGTTTAAGGTCACCCACAAATCTACGAGGTCTATAGAGACCTTTAAATCGAGTGGGTAACTCCGTTAGGTATTGGATATGTTCTGTCCTCAAAGGTTGCTGCTACAAGTAAGAGTTGCAGCCCATTAAAGTGATTTCTTACTTACTTACTGCAAGAAATATACATGAAAAGCTTTTGAAAATTACCAAATAACTAAAAGAAAATGTAAAACATTTATGTACATATTTTTTCTATTTGGTCGCTTAGAGTATTTTTTCCAGTTTTTTCTTGTGGTTATCAGTTTGTTAGCTTTTTGTGGTCTATTGTTTTATATATTTTGGCACTCAAGTACATTTACTTTAAAAATAGTACTATTCAATGGTCATACCGCACTGTTTTTAGTTCTTACATATCATTTCCAAAGCCATTAGAATTTTGAAAATTTCTGTCTTACTCTCTCCTTGCTAGTTTTGCTAGTAAAATTAATGAACAGACCTAATATTAAAAATTATTATGTAAAAAATGATGATGGTACCGTACCTTAAGATACCCTGCCAGCACTTTACAGAGCATTTTTAGATAGAAGTAACTTCTCCGTTACTTCTTTAGAACAAAAACTTAATTTTACAAAAATACAATAAATTATTGGCGAAATAAGATCTTCTAACAATCACTATTTCGCCTGTACCAGAAGTTAATTGCACAAGGAGATCCGTTATCTTAATAAAAAAGCACTTCCCCTTAAATTTGTTATGTTAAGAGTAACTTTTTCTCAACTACCAGATAATAAAAATTTACAAAAACAAATTACATGGGCATCGCGTTTTTATCTCTTAAAGGTCACAACTTCGAGTCTACTAAGAGTGAATTAACTAACGTAAAAGATAAACAAAAACTTTAATATCATTTAGTTTTCCTTGTGCAGTGTTCGGTTATGTTAAATGCGTGTGGAAAATGTTAAGAAAAATTACAAAAAATAAGTTAATAATAATGAGAGAATAAATGTAGCTGTAAGTAGATTTATGTTAACAAATTAGTTATTTATAAATTTAAGCACAAAATAGTTTTAAGATTACAATTTTCTTAATTTCTATGTCGTATTTCCCACTCTAGTTTTAAAAATACTTAAAATTTAAATTTTAGCTTTTTAACTTTAAACCTTTCTATTATGTTAAAATTTACATTTTCCGTTATGATAAAGCAGAGCTCCGTTACTTTTAAAAGTTACATAGAATGTGATGGCATACCATCACACTCGTGTAATTATGCAATATGCGTGTTTGTCAACTTGGTTGGAAGGTTTTCAAAAACTTTAATATTGAAATCCTCTCTCATAAAACCGCTCTCTCATGCAATGTTTGACCGTCTAATAGCCGCTTTAGATACTGTTAAAGAAACCATTTTTATACTTTTAACAGGTTTACAATTTTAATTATTTTTAGTGATGCTAAATAGTTTCTTATTAGTTGTATAACTGTAGTGGTACGTCTCTTTCCGATTGGGGATACTAACAGTGTTGCCAGAGAAATTCTGGCTCTTATCCCCAATTTGACCCATGATGTCCTCTAAAATCCCCAATTTCTAAACCAAAATCCCGAATTTTGTCCCCAAAAAGAAACTATTTCAAATACGCATCTTAATTAAAAAAAAAAAAACTTTAATATATTGTTTTCTTTACATACATACATATCGTTACTTTAATATAGAAAATGTCTTTTGCAATTGAATTTTTTGTATGCTTCTGCTAACAAGCATGTGTAATTTTATTCCACTTGATTTCGTATGTAGTAAACTTTTGAGTCTATGGATATTTTTAAAATTCTATACACGGAATCTTATTTATTTATGAATGGTTGAAACTTTCTTAAATTGTAATATTTTAAAGAGTTCGTTGTTTGTCATATTTTGAGGGAATCTTTAAGCTTTTCTTTCGCCAGTACGATTAAGTGTTCTAAACAATTTTCGTTACAATCAATTTGGTAACAATGCATTTCTTTAAAACATTCTAATATATCGTGATGCTTTTGCAAAGTTAACTCGACTAGACATGTAGAAAAACAGCAAAATATTAAATTAAATGCCTGTAAATCAGTTAAGTGTCGATAATGAAAAATCCCCAAATCCCTCCCCACAAATTGCTGTCACAAACTTGTGTTGAAGTCCCCAATTTGGGGAGAAATCCCATTATATGGCTACACTGGATTGTAATTAGATCAGAATTAGGGAGGGACAAAAAACATCGTTGTTTTAAAAACACTCGATGTATTGTGTCGAAACATCGATATAATCCGATGTTTTTTTTTTTTTTTTTTTGCTCCGAAACAATCAGAAAACATCGATGTTTTCTTTCGATGCATCGAAATGACAAATTGTATACAGAACGTGTTGATTGATATATAAACGTGTTTATAGAAATTGGAAAAGCAATAAGAAAGCCGATATATTGTCTAATGAATTTTCAGTTTATTTAAGGACTCCTATTGGAAGAATGAACGAAAGCTTTACAAGATCGCTTTTAAATATCTTACAATGGTAGCAGCATCGGTTCCGTCCGAAAGACTATTTTTACAAGCGGCGTAGGTGATGACTCAACAAAGAAACAGATTGAGAGGTGAAAGACTTGGTAAACTTTTATTTCTTAACAGTATTGTAAAAAAGTATTGGGATATGTGAAATAAACTTAAGAACTTTCGAAAATATAATTATAATAAATAAAAAAACATCAAAATTTCAATAATAAATAATTAAAAAAACAATCGATGTATAAAACACATCGATGTATTTTATGAAATATCGATACAACATCGATGTTTTTTTACCGTGTCCATCCCTAATCAGAATTCGATATTATTTCGAATACATTTTAACGCCAATAAGTAACGATGTAGTGACTTTTTCCATAGAATATGCTTGCAGGGTATGCACATATTTGTATATGAGTACTTCGTTATGTGTTTGAACAAATTATATTAATTATTTTTAGAATTTATTAATAGGTAGTTTTAATACTAAGCAAGATATTTTAAGGATTAAGTATGTAATTTAAAAAAAGTCTTCTTAGAAAAAATGTGTGATGGCTTTCAAATAATTCTACACAGCTTAATGTGAAGGTAAAAGTAGGAAAAAGTTCATATGGCTTCTGAAATAGCGTTTTGCAATATTAAATTAAAATTATACTTAATAAAAAAATAAATTTTAAAAATTACAATTAATGTTAAACAATTTTATAACGCTTCTGAAAAACTGATCGCAAACTATTCATGCGTTTTGAAACTAGTACAGGTTTTGCTGGGTTGTATGTATGTATGTTCTAACAATTGTTAACATTTTATGTTTTTACACATGTGTAATGTATGGTTGTATTAGTGTAGCAAGAATGCGCGTGCGAGCGTTTTAAAAATATGATTTTTTAGTGTGAGTTTAGTGTATGTTTAGTTTGTTTTTGGCTTATTATATGCGTGGATGTGTAGTTTTGCGTAGTTTTTATATAATTAAAAAAGCAACACGAAATTTATCTAAACGATACAAAAGAAAATAAGTAGCGAGAAAAATTAAATAAATTGTAAAAAGCAATTCATATAAATCTTGTTAAATAGTTAGAAATAACCGCTTAAAATATAGTGAAAACACATGGAGAGATTCGTTGAAACAAACACCTGTGGAGCCAATGAAAGTGATGTGACAGTAGAGGTTGGGGAAGAATGTTCAATAACAACTAAAAATTGCTGCAAACCAAACGCTGTTGATAGTTGTGATTTTGTAAAAAGCCGCGTGTTGTCAAAAGCGGCAAGCAAGCAACAACAAGAACAACGGCAAGTGTCTTTGGAGTGCGGTAAAGAGATAACCGGTCTAACACATGAATGTGGAGTTTTTGGAGCAATAGGTTGTGGTGATTGGCCCACACAAATTGAAATTGCACATGTGATTTGTCTGGGCTTAGTGGCCTTGCAACATCGCGGTCAAGAATCCGCTGGTATAGTTACTAGCGAAGGAAATAGTTCGAAAAACTTCAACATGCACAAGGGCATGGGTATGATTAGTGCTCTGTTCAATGATGAATCGATGAAAAAGTTAAAGGGCAACTTGGGTATTGGCCATACCCGTTACTCTACTTCTGCGGCCTCAGAGGTGGTTAATTGTCAACCTTTTGTTGTGCATACATCCCATGGTACCATGGCGCTGGCCCATAATGGGGAATTGGTTAACAGCGAGTCGTTAAGACGTGAGGTTTTGGGACGTGGCGTCGGTTTGTCTACACACAGTGATAGTGAATTAATCGCCCAAAGTCTTTGCTGCTGTCCCGATGGTGTATCCGAAGAAGACGGACCTAATTGGCCTGCACGTATACGGCACTTTATGCAGCTTGCTAACCTCTCCTACTCCCTGGTTATTATGTTGAAGGATAAAATCTATGCTGTGCGCGATGTTTATGGTAATCGACCTCTATGTTTGGGCAAAATTGTGCCTCTCAATTCGGGCACGACAAAAGTTGAAGATGCTGCTGCCGAGGGTTGGGTGGTATCAAGTGAGTCTTGTGGTTTTCTTTCCATAGGTGCTCGCTATATCCGTGAAGTTGAGGCTGGTGAAATCATAGAGCTCACCCGGAACGGCTATCGTACTGTAGACATTGTCGAAAGACCAAGCTCCAAAAAAGTGGCTTTTTGCATTTTCGAATATGTATATTTTGCCCGTGGCGATTCGATCTTTGAAGGGCAAATGGTGTATTCGGTACGTATGCAGTGCGGTCGTCAATTGGCTAGGGAAGCTCCCATACAGGCTGATATTGTTAGTTCTGTTCCCGAATCGGGCACGGCTGCTGCCCATGGTTATGCCAAGGAGTCAGGTTTGGAGTTCGCTGAAGTTCTCTGTAAGAATCGATATGTTGGACGCACTTTTATCCAACCTTCAACGCGTTTGCGTCAACTAGGTGTTGCCAAGAAATTTGGTGGTCTTTCAGAAAATGTTTCCGGCAAACGTTTAGTTTTGGTAGACGATTCCATAGTACGTGGTAACACGATTGGTCCTATTATTAAACTTTTACGTGACGCTGGTGCAGTTGAAGTTCATGTACGTGTAGCTAGTCCGCCTCTGCAGTTTCCCTGTTATATGGGAATCAATATACCCACACGCGAGGAATTAATAGCGAACAAATTGAATAATGTGCAATTAGCCCGTAAGGTGGGGGCTGACAGTTTGGAATATTTGTCGGTCGATGGTTTAATTGCAGCTGTTAATTTGAACCGTCAAGTTAAAAATCCAACTAATAGTGGTCACTGTACAGCTTGTTTGACAGGAGAATATCCAGGTGATATGAACAACAAATTTAGTTGGTAAAAGAAACCACTCGTGAACATCAACGAAAAAAGAATTGTATCTTAAGAAAATATGTTATTTTAATCATTTTTCGAAACTTTTTAAACTTCATTTATTTTAATTTTTTTCTTTTATATTTTTTCGTCTTTTTTATGTATAAATTAAACTTTTACCTTTAGTTTTTCTAAAAACAAAAATTGTATAATATACCTCAACCACAAAAAAGTCATATAAATATTAAATATATTTGCGAATAAATTTTTATCAAATGAAAAGTATAAAGTTGAAAACTTAAAAATTCTGTAAATTTGTTTTTTTTTATCGACCTTATACATATAATTATACTAAAATATTATGTATTATGTATATATTATGTATGTATATAGATTAAAAAATGATTAGGTCATTAAATAATAAACTGTTTGATCTTTTAATCATAAAATATATTTTTTTTTCTTATAACTAACTTCTTTGCAGCTTTTTTCTTTGTGTTTTTAAGTTTGAAGAAAATCAAAAGCAATTTATAAAAACTTATTTGTAAATCAATAAATCTATTATTCTATTAAAATTATAAAAAGTAAAATAATATAAAAACAATGAACAAATTTATAATGGTAATTAATTTGTCGATTATTTTTTTTTATAGAAGATAAGCAAATCTTTTTGAATGCCTAAAATAATCGTTCGCACGATAGATGTTGTTTTCCTTGTCGATGAATAATTTTTTTATTTGCATTTATTTTCTACGACAAAGCAATAGTCCTTTCGTCATTTAAAATAAACCGTAAAATTTAAGTTCGAAACTTTCGAACATAATAAAAAACTTTACAAATATGGTTTAAAAATTGTGTTGTTTTTAAATATGATATTTCGAAAATACTTTTTTATAATACAACTATTTTAGTTTAAAAAAAATAAAAATTTCAATTTTTTTTAATTGTTTTTTTCTCCCATAAATTGTAAATTTGTAAGACTGTGGCGTGTCAAATTATTGAATTAAATTTCAATTACAATAATTCCTAAAAGAATTTTTTGAACGCTCTTTATTTTTTATAAAACGCTCTTGGCTCTTTAGTCAGATAATAAACTTCTAAAATAATTTTCCCCCACTTTTTTATATTTTTATTTAATCGTTATGAAAAGTTTACACTGATTTTTGTATTCTCCAAAATTCAACAGCTCGAAAACGAAATTTACTTTGTGTTTTTAATTGTAATACTGACTGAAATTCTCATACAGTCAACTAAGTTTAAAACAAGAATGTAGATTTTATACACCAAATTTTGGAAAAATCCACTAATAAACCAGATAAGCAGCTTAGCTAAATGGCTTAAAGGACAGTGATTTATATTATTTTTTTATGATAAATTTGAAGGAATTAAACGCGTATATTTATAATTATTTTCATAGCTGGTCGCTATATTTGAGTATCACCTCTAAATATTGCTTTAAGAGCACTACAAAAATACCTTTAAATTTCAATAATATTTTAAACTTTATTAATAATTTTGTTAAAATTTTTTTTGCTTATTTCTAAAGCATATTTTCATAATCTTTTAATTCCAATTCCTTCTCTACCATTTGACTGGCCAAGTTATCTACAGTTTCTTGCATACGTTGACGTAATGTTGGATTTTGAATAGATGAAATTTCTTTTGCTTTTTGTGAATGCTGAGCCTTCGTATCTTCCAATTGTCGTTTTAATTCGGATATTTTAGAATGAATTTGTTCGACCGTCATTTGAGGTGATGCATCGTTCGATGAATCGTCATCAGATAAAGTACGTTTACGTTCTTCGAAGTAGCCTGACGTAGTTAAATTTGAATTAGAACCACCGTATTTAGAATGATTATCTCTGGCCCTCGGGCTTCCGTACCGTGCTTTGTTGTAATCAGATATATCTTCTTTGGAGTTATTAAGACCATTATTACCTCCTAGCGTTGTGTTGTTGTGACCCATTGAGTAATCGGACATTCGCGAATCATCTGCTGAGAGGCGTGATGTATCATCCAGATCTCGCATACGAGAGGTGTTGCGATGCTTAACATCATCGTCGTCATCAGAAGAGGAAACCTCTTCACCGAAAATATCATGTTCACCCACGCCGCCCATTGGAGCCGACCCGGTGGCACCCTCATCATCGTCACCGTCTGATTCAACATTAATATCTTTCTGAGAGGATTCATCATTAATCGTCTTATCAGCCATATTAAGTTGTTCATCATTAAAATCTTCTTCGCCTTCATGTTGATCCTTAATTTGGGATTCAGATGATGATTTTGTTATATCTTCGTTTATAATTTCGTACTCCACTTTAACGGCATCATTATCAATGCGCAACAATCGCTTAACTTCCTTTTCAATTTCAGGTGCTTCAACATTTTTCTTTTTTAACGTTTTGCGAAAACGCCTTTTGCGCACATTTTTACATGGTGGTGTTATGCCGTGGGCCCACAAAAATTTCTTATCAACTTTATTAGGATCTTTCTTTTTGCCTTTATTTGGTGATTCTTCTTTATCCAAATCTAAAGGTTCTTCTTTGCATATCATCTAAAATGTACATCAAACTTCATTTACATATTTCTGTTTATATAGACATCAATCAATCAATTGACCTCTTACCATTTGACAGATATCCGCCGATTTATAAAAGCTTTTACCGTCTATAGTCTTAAGGCATTCAATGATAGTAGGTAGATCCACAACTTTGGCGTGTAGCAGCCAATGATCAAATCTTACTTCCCCATAACGTAAATCATTATCCAACTGTATTGACATACGATCTTTAAGGTTGGAGTTAGGTGATTGTAATACTTCCTTTAAAGCCTTTGCTGGTTCTTCAGGCAACCTTAAAATGAATTGGTTTTCCAGCTCAACCCCATCATCACGTGGTTTCTGTTCTTGCTTATTTTTATCCGATTTTTTTTCAATCATTTTTTAATTTCTTTTTGGGGAAATGTACTTTTTCCTAATAGCGTAAAATAAATAAACAACTTATAGAAATTCATTTTCATCAGTGTTGTAAAGCGCTATTTTAAAGGTTATCATATGTTAATTAATACACTTAAAAAAGTATTTGAAAAAATATTATAAAAAAGTACTGCATAAATAAGAAATAAAATATTATAATAAACAGATTTCGCTCTTTTCTAAATACCAAGTAGATCTTCACGTTTACTCGAAGTATTATCGTCAGGAATTGAGTTTGAGTTTTAACATTAATTATCCTCAATTAATTAAGCATTTTGAATTTTCGTTTAAATAGCTTGCCTACTGCTTTTACTTTCGTTTCTAACTCAGTTAATTTCTTTCGCCCAGCATTCTTTCTCTAAAAATTTGTGAAAAGTTTAATGATTATAGCTTAATGTTTTTTTATAGTCGCTATTTTGTTTCTTGTTTTCAAAGAAAATAAAATTTGTTATTTAAGATAACAAGGGATTAGTTAAACATTTAATTATTGTATATATTCATTAAAGTAACACGAACCTTAACTTATAAATTACCTAGATGCAAATAATGCCTATTAGTAAAAACATAAATATAGTTATTCAAATTATGTGAACTCTCAGAAAACTAGGTTGTTAAAAATCAAAAAAATTTGTATTAACAATTATCGCAAATATATGTACGTTAGCAAATTTTAAGTAAAGTAAAAATGTGAACGCTCGTTGTATATTTAGATCTATAAATTAGATCATTAGATGTTTTTATAATGTATTAATCGTATATAGCACAAAGGGCTCGATAAAATCAATTTATATTTAAATAGATTGCAAAGTATTACAAATTTTACAAAATTAATTAAATATATTTTAATTTTATATATTTAATTGGAAGTAAAATAATCAGTAATAAAAATGTTTAAGGTCCAAACAGTCTGTCTAATCATTTATACGTAGACTTGGTAACTCTAAAACAAATTGACAGCCGTAGTTTAATTTTTTTTCTTCATCTCATTCCTCATTTTTTCACATTCAGAAATGAAGAGATTTTTATTATTAATTAAATGAAATAAAATTATTAATATTTATATTGTTATATTTAAAGTTTAGATTTACTAAAGATATAAAAATGCACATTCTTAAAAACAGCTTTTTACAGCTGTTAGCAGTTTTATTTTTGGTGGTGATTAGTTCTGTAAATTCCCTCTACGAAGACCAAATAAAAAAATTTGACTGGTAAGTGGATCAAAGGTTTTTCTTTAGACAACTGAACCTTAAAAAAGTTTAATTTTTGTGTTTAAACTACATATAGGAGAACCTTACAGATCGGTGGTGTTAGACAAGCCTTTTTAGAATTAAATGGCTTCCAACCACGTCTGTTAGTCAGTACTAGAGAAAATGTAGTGGCATCGTTATGTCCCAAAACGGGGGAAATAATTTGGCGTCAAGTTTTCGAAAACGGTGCGAGGGGAAATATTAAATTATTGCAACTATCATCCACTGCGACAACTGCTGATTCTACAGCGGCCGCTAGAGCCGGCTCTAATCATGGTTTCGATATGTTAACTGTTCAGGGTCATGCACCTGCTTTAATTCGTGGTTGGAATGCAAACACCGGGCACATAGAATGGGAGTGGTCTCTTATGCCTTTGCAAACCGAAAAAGCCATTGACTCTATGTGGTTTTATCGAGATTCTCTAATATACCATGTGCTGCCCATCTGGCAAAGTCATCTGGAAGTGACACAATATTTCGCAACATCTGGTCAAACCACTGGCAATACAGCCAAAATCACAGCTCCCTGGATATCAAAAGAAAAATGTATTTTAGCTGGTATATATTTCACCTGTGCCGAAGGTTCGCAATTAATAAGTTTAGATTTGAAAGCTTCGCAACCTCAAGTTATAAGTAAAGGACTGGGTGTTCCACCCTTAGAAGCAATTAAGCCACTAAATGTAAGTCCAATGTAATAAATTATCATATTAAATTAAAACTCCATTTTTAAAATAGGGCATAGACGGCATTGTGGTAATTGATGGCAAACAAGTAGCAGTAAAAGATGATATTCATAGTTGTGAAGCTATTAAAAGTCAGAGTTATTTGATGGGTCGTTTTAAAAATCAGAATGTTATAGTTACAGCTGATGTTAAAGATAAAGTAAGTAAATCATTTGTAATCAATAAAAAAAAAGTTTTAAATTACAAAATTCTTTTAATAGGTTTTAAGCATCGAAGCTTATTTAGCTGATACTTGTCAATCTGTTCCCGAGTTATCCAATTCTGTTACATATCCCGAACATTATGGCCAACCTACCTTGAAAACTTTCGACTGCAAAACCAATCGTAACAATGATGGAAAAGGATGCCTTTTTATTTTCGATACAACAGACGATAGTATTTTAGCTGTACAACAATCAAAGTTCCGTTGGACTAGATCTGAGGCTTTGGCTAATATCATTGCTACTGAATTTATTGACTTGCCTTTGGCAGATAGTGAGGGTGAATTAGAAAATGAAATGAAGGGAAAAACTGGTAAGTTGTTACAATTGTTTACATCCTCCTGGTTAGTTAAGGAGAAGAGTCTGATTTTATATATTTGTGAATAATTTTTTCGTTTTATGTGTATTTATTTGTGTGTTTACTTAATTATTAATCAACATTTATCTTTGGGTTACAAAAATTTATTAAAACAATATTTGCGATCTAATGAAAAAATGTATTCTATGCCACCATGAAGGGGTTGATCCAAGTCTGGAGAGTAAGTAGAAAGTTAATTTTAGGCTCATGTGTTTTTTAAGTTTGCTCGATTTTGTTTTCTTTTTTTTACCATTTTTCTTTTTAAGTTTAAATGTTATATTTTTGTTTTATTATATTTTTTTCACAATTTGTTAAAAAATATCAATTAGTGGCGCACATCAAAACTTACAAATGTGTAAATGCCTTTTGTTGGGTTTGGTAGTGAAAATTAAAGAATGTCATATTGCTCTCATCTCATAATTAATTTGCCTAGAACGTTTTCATTTAAAATAACTCGAAACAAAAAGTAAGACTGAAAAAGTTTTGTGTTTCCCTGTAATTTAGTAATCTCAAGGGCGAGGTTGGTGACGGCCTTCTCGCAAAATACTTTTACGAAAATTAAACACTATGGAAGAAGTTATTAAGGGAGATGACGTGTTGTGTCATACCACTAGACTTTATTTTTAACTTATTGTGTAAAACGAAGAGCGCTTCATTTGAAACTCGAGCGTTTTGTTTTTTTTTTTTTTTTTTTGTTTCACAGTAAAAAAAATTCACGCACAACTTTTTTGTAACTTTTTATCGGTTTTATATTGTTACGAAAGTACCGTTAGCACATTCACATAACTGAAACAAAAATACTATTAAAAGGTTTACAAAAACACAAAAGTTCTGCTTAAGGTCTCTGCGCTTATCAGTTGTTAAATACTCTTTAGATGTATGAAAAGTATTGTTGTTGCTGCATAATTCTTTTGATTAGTTCATATTCACACAAACATAAATTCATTAATAAAAGAAACAACTAAAACGCACTGCCGGATCCTTACCTATTAAAAGAATCTTGATGATGTTACTCGCCTATAAATAGAAATCGCAATTGCCAGCAACATTTCTCCCATTAAAAATATTTAGGTGTTGAAAACTTTAAGATAAGTTTATGTTGAAATCTTTTTGTCTCTTAATTCAAAAATTGTAAATTTTGCTTAAGGTTGTTGTCCCAAATTAATTTCATTAACAACAAACACCTAAAGTAGTTGAAACCAGCTTAGTAAGTGCTACCAAGTTTTCTTTCCTTTTTTTTTTATAAAAAATAGCCACCTTCAGGAATAAAAACTATAATTGAGATTTGGAAAAATTAAGGGCAGGCGCGGTGTTTTAGGTACTGTCCTGAAGGACATAGACCGATATTGCTGATTTTCAATAGCTAAATTTTCAAAACTACGTTCGATTGATTGGCGTATTTAAATTTTCTCCAAAGGACAGACAGACATCGCTCAATCGACTTCGATATACCTTTTTTTCAACTTGTTTTTAATTCGAGCCGATTTCAGAAACTAAAAACTTACTTATTGAAGCTCTGTAAATCTTGCGATAAAAAGCTAAGTTCGAAAAAAGATTTTAAATTTAAACACTGAACACTATGAAAAAAGCATGAATGTAGAATAATGTATTAAAATTAAGAAAAAATTAAAAAAAATTGGTGAAAAAAAGTGAAAATATTTTTAAAATCGGTGGTACCCGATTCACTCTCGATTTCAAATTGCCATTCAATTTACAAAACTCTAACAAAGACAATTCATTTTAAAATCGAAAAATGTACTCGAACTTGGCTTACAGAACAGATCTGACACTTTTCATTTTGTCATATGTTTTGATTTTTTTATTTCCTCAAAATTTTGTTAATATCCCTTTTCGTTTTATTTTTCTTTGTTTAAAATATGTTTTCTAAATAAATTTTTTAATAATTTGTTTTTTTAATAAACTTTTTTTTTTAATTAACAGCCGATATCGCCAGTGCATTTCTACATCGTCTAACCACACAAATGATACACTTCAAGAGCCTTTTCATTCATGTAATGGGCTTGGGTCCAAGGCCATCTGATACCCAGAAAGCTGGGTTGGTACGCGACGCATTTGGTCTGCGCAAAATGCTAGTAATTTTAACTAAAAGTGGCAAAATGTTTGGTATCGACAATATCAGCGGCAAACATCATTGGCAATTGTATTTGAACAACATTGAAGATTTTGCTAATGGCGAACACATGCGCTTATTGATCCAGAGAACAAGTAAACATTTTCCATTTCAAGCTCTTTGCACTATTGTGGCCCGAGATAAGAATTCTGGTAATGGTGTTTTATTTCGTTTTAATCCTATTACTGGCGCACCAGCAGAGGGTGGTCTTTTGCATCTGAACTATAAAATCAAGCAACTTTCTTTATTGGCCGAAACGGAAAATGATTTTCTTAAGGGTATTTTAATAATGGACGCCAATAATAATGTTAATGTTTATCCAGATCATGCCAAGTCAAAGGTATGTTTAAAAATATAAAAATAAAAAAAAATTAGTAGCTTTGGTAAATCTTTCAAAAATTAAAAACATGGAAACAACAACAACAACCCTGTTTGCGCGTACCATTTTCTACATTAAAAACTGAGGCAGATGTTGTAAATTTTTGACGCCTTGTTGTTTTTGCTCTTTCGATTTTTTTACAATACAGAAAAAGAGGTCGCTCTCACTTAAGGTTTAGTTAGATTAGTCAAATATTTTCCCAAAAAAAAGTAACCATCAAATTATGGAGAAAATTTAAATACTTCTCGAATACTTATTAGGAAATATAAGATCTCATCAATATAAAAATATCTCACATCTCACAGCCCAATAGAATTTTAAATAAAAAATAAAAAAAATGAAGAATTTCTTTTATACGAAAGATCAGAGCATGGCATTAATATTTATAAATGATTTTGGGCCTGTGGCCACCTTGCCTGCTCATGACGAAGCTCATTCTGGACGTCTCATTCTGGTCACTTGTTCAAGTACTGCTGGCCGTATGTCACGAATAAAACAAACAATGTTGGCCTCCAAAGCGTCAATTATTGCAGGTTTATTAGCATAAACCAAAGACTACGTGGCACCACAGGAAATAAGAGGTGTCAAATCGCACGACCTTGGAGGATAATTTACAGGTCAATTTCTCGAAATCAACTTATTGCCAAATTTTGATTTCAATAACTTGATGGTTGCAGTCGCCGTATCTTGATGAAACCGCATTTCTTCTGGATCAATGTCATTCATATTTTCGGTAAAGATCTCCATGGCCCGTATCGTGATATCCGGCCTGATTTTTGAGGAAATAAAGTTCGATGGTGCCATCAGCATGTAAAACACACCAAATGGTGCATTTTTCAGGATGCAATGGAGTCTTTCCTGGTCTCACTACATATGCGGCAATTTTGCTTATTAACAAACTCGTTAAGCCAAAAATGAGCCGCATTGCTGAACACAATTTAGCGATAAAACAATTGGCCAGTTACTAACTGCTATAGAGCTCAATCGGCGAAAGAACGACGTATATAATGGTCTCGTAGCTTTTAATCCTGCTAGCTTGATTTCATACGGGTAAAGTCCAATATCTTTGCGCAAAATTATCCACGTAGTGGATGGATAGAGCCCCAATACCAACGAACGATTACGAATCGATAAATTTGGATCTTTTTCCACACTTTCGCTTACAGCAGCAATATTCCCTTCAGTACGTACATTCCTTCGAAGCGTTGGTGTTATTGTATCCTCTAGAGAGTATGTGGTACTAAATCTATGCACAGTTCGACGGATGGCTTTCTCAGAAAGGCGATTATGTGCACTATAAAAGTCATGAAGTCGTCTATAAGTTGCTCAAACTGACGACTGATTTTTAAAGTAAACTTGGATTATTTGATAGCGTTGTTAAAACGTAAGTCTATTTATAATGATTTGGCAGAGTTAACTGAAAATAATAAGAGAAAAATTGTTTATTAAAATTTAATTTTTAGTGTTTTTTTTATAATTTAAAATTCTATCGGGCTGAAAAAAACACCAAATGTTATAAATCGTCCTTCGTAATGATACGTGTCAGATAAGATTAAATGAACGTTTGTAAAAATAAGGGTTATGCTTTTTGGTAAAATTATTGACTAATCTGACCGCCACTTTAGATGTTTTAAATCATGGAATATTTAAAAAGATTTTATGTTTAATATGAAGCTTGATTTCCGCTATCAATTCTTGTAAGAAAATTAAAAATTTTTACTTTTTCGGCTTTGGTTCATTTTTAATTTAACTTTTATTAAGAAAAATTATTTTTCAAATGTACGCGGACGTTTTCCAAAGAAAACAAGAAAAATTAGACGCTGGCAGAATGTAATGCTGCATTTTCAGGACCGCCAAATCCATCTTCAGCATTCTTTGCATCCAACACCTTGATTTGCTTATACTGTAAATATCATCCATTTAACCAACTAATCAATATTAATTTGGTTGGACGAAATTCACACACAACTCAAAGCATTTTTTTGTTGTCTTCTCTACAACACGTCTTGTACATTTGTTGCAATTTTGTACTACACCGCCGGTATAGTCACGAAATGCAAATTTTATTTTTAATCATTCATACTTGTTTTTCTCACAACATTATAGATGCTGTTCCAGTATCATATCAACTGTTGATGAGTTAGGTATGAATGTTAATGCGCTGTGCCTTGCGTGTTTTTAAAATTATTTTTAATTTTAGTCCCAGCCAGGGGTTGAACCGGTGATTATCACAAATCAATTAAAATTTTACTTTTTCGGCTTTGGTTCATTTTTAATTTAACTTTTATTAAGAAAAATTATTTTTCAAATGTACGCGGACGTTTTCCAAAGAAAACAAGAAAAATTAGACGCTGGCAGAATGTAATGCTGCATTTTCAGGACCGCCAAATCCATCTTCAGCATTCTTTGCATCCAACACCTTGATTTGCTTATACTGTAAATATCATCCATTTAACCAACTAATCAATATTAATTTGGTTGGACGAAATTCACACACAACTCAAAGCATTTTTTTGTTGTCTTCTCTACAACACGTCTTGTACATTTGTTGCAATTTTGTACTACACCGCCGGTATAGTCACGAAATGCAAATTTTATTTTTAATCATTCATACTTGTTTTTCTCACAACATTATAGATGCTGTTCCAGTATCATATCAACTGTTGATGAGTTAGGTATGAATGTTAATGCGCTGTGCCTTGCGTGTTTTTAAAATTATTTTTAATTTTAGTCCCAGCCAGGGGTTGAACCGGTGATTATCATAAATCAATTAAAATTTTACTTTTTCGGCTTTGGTTCATTTTTAATTTAACTTTTATTAAGAAAAATTATTTTTCAAATGTACGCAGACGTTTTCCAAATAAAGCAAGAACAATTAGACGCTGGCAGAATGTAATGCTGCATTTTCAGGACCGCCAAATCCATCTTCAGCATTCTTTGCATCCAACACCTTGATTTGCTTATACTGTAAATATCATCCATTTAACCAACTAATCAATATTAATTTGGTTAAATTAAAAATGAACCAAAGCCGAAAAAGTAAAATTTTAATTGATTTATGATAATCACCGGTTCAACCCCTGGCTGGGACTAAAATTAAAAATAATTTAAAAATTGTTTGTTTATCGACCTTTTCAAATCTCATGAAATTATAATATAAAATTCTATAAAATAAACATGAATTTTTTTAATCCATATAAAATTTCCAGTATTCGAAATTTTAATTTTATTGCTTGCAGTTTTGAAATCTTGGAGAAAGTGTCTTTAAACAAGTAAGAGGTGCTATATTCGGCTGTGCCAAATCTTATATACCCTTTACCATTTATCTAAATCTAGTTTAGTGAAGTAACTGCAATACAAAAAAAAACACAAATATAGAGGCGACAGAATTAAAAAAAATTACATAAAAATGTCATCGGCTCTTAATGGGTTAAACATTTTTTTTTAATTTTAGTATTTCCTTAAAGATCTCTTCAAACGCTTTAAAATGATATCCATATTGATATTAAACAAATTTTGAAAATTTCAGAGGCCCTCAACTCCGAAAATATGGGCGAGCGCCAATTTTTTCACTTGATTTTTTCTTCTTATTTTTTAATTCTCAATCGCCCTATTTATTTGTTTTTTTTTAATTTTTTATTAAGTTACTTCATTGTTCCTAATGATATAGAAAAAATTAGAGGTAGGCGTTGTGTTTTGCCTGCTGCGCCGAAGGACATGGATTGATCTTGTTGATTTTCAATAGCACCTCCTTCGACACTATGTCTAATCAATTGGCGTATTTAAATTTTTTCTAGCTGATGTAGTGCCTCGGCAAATCTGATTATAACATCAACACGTACGGACAGACGGACATCGCTTAATCGAATTCGCTATGGATAAGAAAATCAGATTACATACACTTTATGGGGTCGATAATGGATATTGTAGAAATTATAAACAGCAAAATATAATATTTTGTAGTACATTCGAAATTTCAAATTTATTGTGATTTTGAATTTTTGAAACCTTTTATTTCTTATCCAGATTTTAGAATTATTCATGGTCTAAAAGTGTCTGATTTTGCCGCGCAGCTGTACAGTTGATCACATATTAAATTTATAATTTTCTTTTGCAGGCTAATGGTTTACATATGTATACGGCGGACAAAAGTACATCTCAAATAAATGGTTTCTACGTTAAATACTCAAATAATGTAAGTTTTTTTTGTAATTTGTAATTTTCCTATTTAAAAAAAAAATTTTATTTAACATTTTATTAAAATAATATTTTAGCAATTATCTACCATACCTTTGTGGAATGTTGACTTGGGTGGTCATGCTGGTGATCACAAAATTATAACTGTCGCCTCAAAAAATCCCATTGAAAGAGTTCATTCTCAGGGACGTGTTATGCCAGATCGTTCGGTTTTATACAAATATATTAATCCCAATTTGGTAGCAGTTTTCACTCACACAACGGATAATATTCACAAACGTAATAACAAAGAAATTATATTTTTGTTATAAATTTGCTTTAATTAAAATTTTTATTAAACTTTTTTTTCAGATATAACTTATGTTTATTTACTGGATGTTGTCTCCGGTTCGATTGTATTTACTATGATGCATCGTAAAGTCCGTCCACCCCTACATGTAGTACATTCGGAAAATTGGTTGGCATATTCCGTTTATAATGACAAAGTCAGACGCACTGAAATAAGTAAGTAAAATTTCCATAATTTTTCTATTTTATTTTTTAAATAACCTGCAATTTAGGCTGTAGTAGTTTTTGTATTATTTTTTTTTAATTTTATTAAAAAAGAAAAATTATTTTCATAATTTGTGACCAACTGTTTCATTACTTTTTCAATAAATATAATTTTGTTTTTTTTAATTATAGCTACAATCGAATTGTATGAAGGTAAAACCCAGGCTAATAGCACCGTTTGGAGTTCTTTAAGGGCACCACCTATGCCCCTGGTGGAACGTCAATCCTACATTATACCCACAATTGTAACAGCTATACGTGAAACCATAACCGAAAGAGGAATAACCAATAAAGATGTTTTATGTAAATTAAAATACAAATGAATTTAAGTTAAACATTTAATTCAATAATAAAAATATATATTTTTTGTTTAATGCAGTTGGTACTGCTAGTGGCTCTATAGTTGAATTGCCTTGGGCTTTACTAGATCCACGAAGGCCTATTTCTTCTTCTTCAAATGGTCGTGATGAGGGAGCTATACCCTACATTCCAGAATTACCGCTGCCCACAGAGAATATGATCAATTATAATCAAACTATAGCGAGATTACGTTACATTTACACCGCCCCCAGCGGCTTGGAAAGTACTTGTCTGGTGGTGGCAGCTGGCTTAGGTAAACATATATAAACGAATATTTTAAAATCATTGAAAAAGAACAATTCCATTAATTTTTGTTTTTTAATACTTTATTACAGATCTATTTGTTACTCGCATTGCACCATCAAAAACTTTTGATTTACTTAAGGAAGATTTTGATTATATATTAATTTCAATTGTGTTGTTAGTTTTAACTTCAGGTTCTTTGGTGGCCAAACATTTAGCGTCGCGCAAATCCCTTAAACAAGCCTGGAAATAGTTCTTTTTTTTATTAATTATTTTAATAAATTTAATTGCAACAACAAACATTATTTTAAAAAAGCAACAAAAACAAAATAAAAAATAAAATGATTCTGTGACAGCATTAAATATAAATTAAAATTTTATATCAAAGTTATATAGGAAAATTATAATTATTTATATGTCTTAATTTATGTTCTTTCATATTTGTATTTCAATAGTTAATTGTGCATATTATTATTTCATATGTTTTTGTAATTTTTTGCTACTACTTTCAATTTAACAAAAACATTTTGTTATTTCTTAACTTAAAAAAAATATGCATTTGTTAAGTTGCTGCTGTAAGTTTAATTTATTTCAATGCATTTGCTTTTAGTTTTTCTTTTTAATAAATCTTTAATTGCTTTTTAATAAAAAAAGACAGTCGGTCAGTCAAACACAGCAGTCATTATAAGTAAATTTACATATATTTAAAAAACAATTTTTGTATAGATTTAATTTGAAATAAAATAATTTAAATATGGTGTTGAATTTGTAACTTTATTGCTGAGAGAAGTTTTTTTTTGATTCAAGCTTTACAATTGCCACAGTATGTGTTCACACCAGTGCAAGGTGTAGTTTGAAAAATTATTAATGGGGGTGGTAGTGAATGGCCTCGTAGTATTTAATGAAAGTATAAATATTAAAAGAATCTTCATTAAAATATTTATCTCTTATCTGAACATATATATATTTTTTTTTTCATTATTAAAGCAACCGAACTGACAGTTGTTGGGAAGTTATCGAAAATCATATTTTGACAGATCAAGAAGTGAAAATTAATGTACACGAGAAATTAATACAATAAAATTACAAAATGGTAAAAAAAAGCTTGATAAAAAAAGGTAAAATAAGTGAATACAAAATTTTCTACCGAAAAAGTCGCTACATTGTTACTTTATGGTGTTGAAATGTGTCGCAAATATTCACCTTTATCGTGGTTGGCGTTTTTATGGTGAAAGTTAGTCGTTTTTAAAAAGTTTTGTGATAGATTAAAAATAACTCGTAACAGTTATAATTCTATTACAAAATTGTCGTAGTCGAAACACGCCCACGCCAAATACGATAGTGGTGAATATCGAATTCTGGTCGAATTAGTATTCCTCTCAGGAATGTGAGTGCAACTGCAGCGATACAACTAATGGAAAACTATTTAGCGTCTCTAAGAAGGATTAAAATTTAGTATAATGTTAGTGTCGAATATGTGTGTGTTAGAAGTTTAAAAAGGGTGTCTTCCTAAAGTATCGATTGCGAAACTTTTAGAAGTAAAGAAATTCTGTTTTATAAAAATGAGAATGTTAATTTTAACATGGAAAAGTCAAATGATTTATTTTAATAAAAAGTTTTTAAAAATTATGCCTACAACAAAAGGAAATGGGCCACTTCGTAAATGCATCACTGCACTGCATATGATGCAAAGTACGTTTGTAAAAGCAAAGAGTGGCATATTTCATCTGTTCGTAAATGCATCACTAAAGTATAATATGCGCAAATAAAAGTAAAAAACTAATCATAAAAATGGTTGATGCAATGAACGTGTGAGTATAAATTGTGTTTAGTTTTTATTTTTTTCTTTTTTGCTTATTAAATGTATTTTCTTATTTTTACTATTTTTACACAAATTTTTATCATTTTCTGTATCATGTAGTTTACAAATCGAGTTAATTATTAATATTTTAATTTTCACAGCATTTCTTCGTTCGTAAATGCACAGAAAAATGAGCAAAACAAAGCATACGCAACATCTAATAAGCAGTAGCAGTGCAGGATAATCGTATTATGCAGTGCAGTGATGCGTTTACGCACAGGCACAATGTATAAGCCATAACAATTCGAATAATTTTCTTTTCGAATTGAAATACAGAGTAACCCCCCCAGAGCTGTAAATGAATCATTCATGCACTGAATTAGAACATTTTTAATCAATTTTTTTTTTTTTTGTTTTTTGTGAAATTTGAGTCAATTCAAATGATTTGGTAAAATTGATTTTGAATTAATTCAAATAAATTATAAAAAATAATAAGAAGTTTATTACCAACTCATTTGAATTGAATTGATTGAAATTTGAATTGATTTTGTAATTTAATATGAAGTAAGCATTTTATGTAAAACACAGCAAGCATTGTTCTCGTTTTGTATATCACCTACTCCAAAGATAAAAAATTCTTAGATTTGAAACTCCCATGAATAACAATTAAATTATCAGGTATTGGAGAAAATCCTATAAAAATAGGAAAATTTGGATTGCAAATGATTATTTTTGATTCATATGGTTTTCAAAATAATAAACTTTCTCATTCAAATATTTATTATTTAAATATTTATTACTTCTATAACGAACAATTGAAACTAAATTACTGCTTGGCTGACAAAGTTTCAATATTAATTTTATAATTTTTAGTGCTGCTCATAAACATCATATAAAATGATCTATTATATGAAGCATACTTTAAGGCGGCAATTTTTTCATCCAGTTCTTAAAACAATGCAATAACATATAAAAAAACTGTAACGGAGCTATTTGTGAACAAAAAATATTTTTTTTAAATTTTGATATTGGTGTATATAATAATCGATATGGAATACAAGATACCTATTTTTGAAAAATTTGCCTGTCTGCACAATTTCACATACGATTTCAGTACTCGCGATCTCAAACTTAAACGGTTCAAATTACGATAAATCAATAATTTTACTTTATTTAATGTGGAAAAAGATTAAGTTAATATTAAAAAGAAAACACAATTTTTATGTAGCTTGGGTATTCCCAAGTTTATTGTAAGAATTTGCATGTCGTCACTATCCTTTTGTTTCGACTCTGCGTGTTAAAGCAATGTATCGCTTGATTTGAAGAACACCGACACTAAAATTTGTTGGTTTTAAAAAAATCATTCGATTTATAAAACGGGGTTTAAAATTTAAGAAATAATAATTCTTAATTTAGCCCTGACATTTTATTAATTTTTGAATTTGAAATTTTAATAGTTCATGATGTAGTACATTTCGGACATCCAATTTCAAGAGCTCATCAGTGGATTACACCCAAATTTTTTATTGAAAACTCGAGTCTTATATAAATATTGAAGAAGTCAAGCACGATTAAAGTAAATTAATATTAAAAAAAGATTCCGATTAATATAAAAGATTCCACATAATAAATCTTATTATTGATATTTTTATAGTTTTTATTTTGTTTTATTTTCTTTACATGGTTTGTTAAATATAAAAAATCGGCTTTTTACTATTTTGCAAAAAGAAAAAGTAAAGATTTAAATAAAATACTTTTAATTTATTATATCTTTTCATTTTAATTTTATTTATTATTGATAATTCGAATTACAATATCGTTCTGAGTACTATTCCAGTATTAATCACAGTTGTTAATCAGAATATGACAAACAAATTTCATTGATTTTTTTCATTTCCTTAAAGCCTACTTATTTGGATAATACAACTACAGAGCTATTTATATATAAATAGAGAACAAATAAATGCATGAGATTTAAAATAAATAATATGAAATTCTATTTCTTGAAAACTACACTTGAATTGTTTAATATTAATTAAATGCATTAATTAACTTGGCTGAAGTTAGTTTTTAATATAATTTCTGAAATGTTTTATTAAGAAAGAAAAGTTATTCTAAAAGAAAAACAGAAAGAACTAGACACCAGCTACATCCGTCATCAGCATTCGTCACATCTATCCACCTTCGGTTGTTTACATTGTAAAAATTCTCTACTAAACATGCAATTTTAAAGCTAAGAATACGCGAAATATTCATAGGCCAAGTTAATTAATAATTATTTACAATAATCAATATTTTTAAAGATGCGTTAATAATTTCTTTTTCCCTTTACTTGTGCAATTTTAGTTTTCTATAAACAATTTATTATTAAAGGGAGCCGAGAGCATATTTATACAAAAGTTATAAATAATAATATGCTGCATTAACGTGTCCATTAGACTAGAGATTACTGACAATTGACGTGCATCATAATATTGGGAAGACTAATAATAAAATATAATGTCGCATACGTGAATATATAAATAACTATTGTAACTTAATTTAACTTTGTTATTAAAAGTCGGTTATGATTTCTCCCTCCTCATGACGTCTTATGGGATCACCTTTGAGTAAAGCTGAAATCATACTAAAAGGAATACAATACATATTAAATCAAATTAATTTCGTATGAACAAAAAACACTTACAAATATAAAGCAATAAAAAACATAATAAAGTAATAACCCAAATATATCATGGTGTTTCTAAGATGAATTTTAAGAAGGCCCCTGCTATGAATATCGACTGGGTCGTAGACACCCAGACTGTCTCTAGGTTGTTTATACAGTTCATAGCCCAACCAGGTGACCATGGGTAAATTAAGCACCAACATTAGCCAGTGGCCACCCAACAGTAACAAAATGCACAAAAGCATATGTGAACCAAATTTGGGAATGACCCAAAAATTTAGGCGACTGCAGCACTCTTGAGCATTTAAATAGTCACATTCTAAATCCGCCAAAGTGAGCACCTAGTAAATTAAAAAATACACACATTTAATTTAGAATCATGTAGTTTTTCGAGTTTTTTATTTTACTTAATTACATAGTAAATCAATAAAAATAATATTGCTCCGTATACTATTAGTGTTAAAGCAAATGTAACTGTTTCCGGTAACATAATAAGTAAGGAGTAATTAAATTTGTTATTACTCTCTTTCGTAGTAGTTTTTAATAACAGTTGATAAGTTTCCTCTTAATTAAAGCTTAACTAACAGTCCACCCTAAATACGAGCGTAAGACGTCATTTAACTGTCAAAAATTCTCATGCCCATACAAAATGTATGAGACCAACCCAAATAGCGCGACGCTAACGTTGAACAATTGAAAAATCCAATTTTGACGCGCGTAAAAAGTGAAGTTGTCTGCAAAAGAAGTGTTGTTATTGTTTTTTGTTTTTGTGGTATATACAAAAGTATTTCCAACAGTAATGACATTACAGCTACTTTAAGGTCAATTTCGCGATTTTATCTCTCTTAATTATTTTAATTTTGTGGTTTTTAGCAAATAAATTAAGTAAACAATACTGTTCGTTTCACAACGTTGGCGCTCGTATTTAAGTTACTCATTACAGCGTAAAAACTAGACGCTAAATTACGTCGTGCCTAACGCCCGTATTTAGGGTGGACTGTAAATTTTGACAATTTACTTTTGGTGTGTTTATTCTTACCAAACTGAGCGCAACGAAATCATCGACCACAACAAATAGTGTAAACAATTTTACACGATGTGGCATCACTTGTGTTAATAGTCGGAATGAATGAGATATGGAAACGAAAGCATCACATATAAGGAATTTTTTAGTGCAGTCTCAAACCAAAGTGAATTGCCAGAGTTTTTAATTATTTGTGTACAATTTACAGGAGGCCCATAACTCGAAAAGTATGGGCAAAAGCCAATTTTTTCATTTGAAGTTTTTTTTTTTAATTCTCATCTCATATATTTGTTTTGTTTGATTTTGTTTCATTAAAGCAGGTTTGTTTTAAGTTATATTGAAAGTTTAGAGACAGGCTTGGTGTTTTGCCCGCTGTCTGGAGAATCATGGAACGATCATGCTGATTTTTAAAAGCAAAATTTTCAATCGATTGGTGTGCTTAAATTTTTTGTACCTAATCTAGTTCCTTGGCAAAGTTAACTTTAAACCGAACACGGACGTACATCGCTCAATTGCTATGCATAAGAACTTAGAATATATACAATTTATGGCGTCGGAAATGGATATTGTAGGGATTACAGACGAAATGATAGACTTAGAAAGGGGTATGCTTTTCCATTTGTAGGACAGGGTATAATAAAGTAAAATGTTAGAAAATATTGCTTGATCAGCGAAGGTTAAATTTATACACTTCTATAGCTCGTGACATCCTTTACTATAAGTCACCACCAGCCATCAACTTTGTATATTTGCATAATTTTTAAACGAAAGGAATGAGCGATAAATCAGCTGTGGGTTGAAAGCGTAAAACAGTTGCCGAAATGCTGTCGAACTTCTATAGAATTGTCTCTCGTTAATCAAACTTTCTTTTATTTTTTTTTGACAGGCTCCAACGTACTTGGACCAGGTGTAGGGGAACCCTGTGACAGTGGCGATGTTGTTGCAGACAATGGTGTACCTGGTGACATGACTGCTGATGAATTGGAAAAATCTGTAGAAATAAAGACAACAATAATATATAATAACAAATAATAATATAATAAAAACATGCCTGTGAAAAATATTTTAATTTTCAAATTTTATACTATGTTCCCATTGACTTAAAATGAACTAGTTTTGAGGAAAGCACTTCAAAGTGTTTCCATTGAGCAAAACTGTTTTGCATATTCGAATTTGTGACGTAACACTGACACTTTTCTCTGTTAAAGAAAAACAACCCCTATTTTATTTTTGTAAAAAATCGAGTGCGTGCTTTTATTTGTTTTTGATTTTGCACATACTTAATTATATGTTCTTTTAAACACAATTTTTGTACCATAAAGTTTATTTTTTTCTTTAAACTTAAAATTAAATGTCAATTTTTCGATAAAAACATCCAATCTGAATAGATAACACGTAGCTAAACTTGAATATCCCAGACGCAACACAGTGTTGCAAAGACCAAATCAGTTCGAAAAATAAATTTTCGACATGATTCGAAATAAATCAAGTGATTTAAGTGGTTTTGTTAGCATGAAAAATATATTGGAAATCAAGTAGCAAAAAGCTTGATTTGAGCAAATCAAGTGTTTTAGACAAAATCACATAAATAGAAACGCACTATTAGGGCCATTATTATAACTTGCCGTTAAAGGAAGGATTTTGTTAGACCGATTAATGGAACTTACCGAATATACTTTTTTTTTGTTAATTAATATTTCTATTTGTTTTTTTTTTAAATCTATTTTGTATTATACATATTAATATACTTTCACACATTAATAAACTTACTTTTTACTTGACTTGGCATTTTTTATGTTTTGTTTTATTTTGTTGACACCTGTAATTGCAGATAATTTTACTCACTAAAGACACTTCTGTATATTTGGTTTTGTTCTAAGGCGAATAAAAACTAGGTGGTCGCAATGGCGAATTCATTAATTTTCGCCAAAACCTGAAATGTCAAATTACATATGTGTATATTTTTTTTTAATATGGTGTTTGACACTTAACGTTTCGGCGAAAATCAATGAATTCGCTATCGAGACCAACTAGTATTATTTCGCCATGCTTTGTTCAGTATTATAACGATTTCGTACTTATTGAACAATAACTTAATTTAAATTTTTTAAGGTTAGACTGTCTGCTAACCTATTAGAATATTTGAAATTTTAACCTTAATATTTCATCTTTTCTTTCACTTTTAAATCATACTAGCATTAACCGCCAAGAAGAAATGGCAGTAAAACAAAAATTTTCTATTTGTTAAAAATGTACAATTAGTTATTTATTTTCTGTTAGTATGGCAGCCTTCAAATATTACTTTATTATTCTCTGTTTACATTTTTTAACTCTTCTTCTCTTAAGCTAAAAGAACAATTCTTTTGGGGGAAAACAGCTGCACAAATCAAGTATCCAACCGCAAAAATGGCACTGCGTGTTTTTGGTAAAAATTTATTAATAAATAATCAAACTATAACACAAAACCTGCAACGTTTTAATAATGCTGCAATTAAAAATATGGTAAATAATATTTGCTATAAAATATAAATTTTTCAGAGAACTTTTAATGTTAAATGCTTGCATAACCTTTTATTTTATAGTTGCTCCAGCAACAAAACATTAATTTTTGCTCCCTGGTAACTGTACAAGCAGCCCCATTGGCAGTTAAGAAACAGAAAGTAAGTGAAGCAATGAAGGCTTATTTAGAGCGAGCTCAAGAACATGATGCATTTATGAAAACGCAACAATTGGAATATCAAATTGGAAAAAGACAGTTGGCGAATATGATGGGAGAAGATCCGGAGACATTTACGCAGGATGATATTGATGTAAGTGAAAGTTCATTTAAGAAATTTGAATATTTGATCCTAATGATATTAAACATGTTGCTTCTAGAATGCAATTGAGTATTTATTTCCCTCTGGTATTTACGATAAAAAAGCCCGCCCAATTATGAAACGTCCCGAAGATGTGTTTCCATCACGTAAAGCCGCTGAATTTGATGAAACTGGCCGACCATTCCATAGTATGTTTTATACTGGCAATCCAAATTTTTTTAAATTATTATACGTAAGTAAAACTAATTTTAATTCGTTTTTTTTTTTTTTTTTTTGAAAAGTTGTAAAAAAGTATATTTCTTTTTAATTTAGGATATTGTTGAAGAAACTAATAAACTGTATGATTTGGAGGAACGCATGATGCGTCGTGGCCAAAAACCTGATCCTAATCAAAAAGTGTAAGTCGAAATATAAAAAACTAACTTCTGCAAATTTTATTTTAGTTTTGTGAATTGAAAATAAATTTTTTCATAGAGAGTTAGCTGGTTTTAATTGGATCACTAAAGATCAAATGGAATTAAATATGGTGGAAAAAATCTCCGATATTGAATTTAATAGTTTTATAAGCTCAATGGAAAGATTAGTATCACATCCCTATTCGTACAAGTGCAAAGATTTCATTGACAAATTTACAAAGCCTATGATGAATAAATCCAGTCAGTTAGAAATACCTAAACCAAAAATAGATGAACAAGGACGTCAATATATAACAACTTATGGTAAATATTAAACATCTTGCATATATTTGTTTATTAAGGTCTTTGATATGTTTTGTTTTTATTCTTTTAGAATGTCTACGTAAAACAGCTCGCGGAGATGTAACTGTACGTGTACCCGGCACAGGACTTGTTTCAATAAATGGCAAAGATATAACATATTTTGAGGATATACAAGCACGTGAACAGGTTTGTAAACGTTTTTTGTTTATTATAATTTTCAATTTTTAAAATGGTAGAAAAACCATTTAAACGAAGACGCAGATGGGAAATTCATTTTTAAGTAGAATTTTTAAAATTAAATTTCATGAAAAATTAGTTTCAATTTTTAAAAATAGCAAAAAATTTCCTTTTGGTATTAAGTTAATTGGATTTATTCCGCCAGTAAATAAAATACTGTTGTCATACCTTTCGGCGAAGACCGTCGTCACAGCACTAAAGACGAGCAACACTCTACGAAACAATCTCAAGACATCAACAGAAATAACCGATGAATTTAACACCAGCGGAGTATACAGACTTACTTGCACATGCAACCATACAGACATAGGACAAACTGGACGAACGTTAAAACCAGGGTTCACAGAACACATACGATCATATAAACGGAAAAGAGAAGACTCCAACTTCGCAATACACCTTAACACACATGAACACGAGCCAAGGGCAATAGATGAATGTATGACGTTAATACATCCTAATAAAAAAGGACGAAGACTGGACATTCTTGAAAACATGGAAATATACAAAACACGAACGTTTAACGGAGATATTATTAACGAACAGGTAAATACAACCTCGGACACAATATTTACACCACTAAAACTATTAAAACAAACTTACAAACGCAAAACACCCACAGATGGTCACACTTACCTACCCAATAATAAAAGACTGAAATATTAAAATTATGTACCTTCAGTAAACATGACAGATATAAGGCAATCTACCTGCATAATACCATTTTTAAATAGACACTATCCTAACCGACAAAACTACCTGAACCCACCAATATCTATGCAATAAACACCTTACACTATCTAACCAGTACTAAACAAAACGCGGCTTGAAAATGATGTCTTTAGATCGAAATTGATCGAGATTGGCGCTCGCCAATCGTACCAAATAAACAGCCAGTGACGACGGTCTTCGCCGAAAGGTATGACAACAAAATTTCCTTTTACTTAAGAAATTAAATTGCCAGTCGTTTTTTAAACTTATTATTTTTACTAAATTAATTTGTTAAAAATTATTCCTCATGACTTATTAACACAAAGGGAAAAATTAATGGATCCTAGTGGGCTGTGGCAACACAACTGCCTGCCTAACCTTAATAGACATAGCATTTTTTTTAATAAAAAGGTCTTCATTTATACAAAAACAGCGAGAAACTTAACCAGCTATAATTTAGGGACAACCTGAAACAGAAAACTTATATCCTTGGATTTGTCTGAGTAAGAAAATGTTATCTCACCGGTTTTCTGGTAGTTAAGACATTCGAAAATTTTTGAAAACAAGTTTTGCTTTTAAAATTTCAGAAAAAAACTGGTTAACCGTTTTTTAAAACAACAAAAAAAACTTTTATAAAAAACATTAAAAGCAAAAATAAAGTATTAAACAATTTAAAATAGAGAAACATAAAAGCTTAATTTATTTTGTTTAAAATAATCTTTTAGAAATTGCACATTAAAGAACCCTTTACATGTTTTTTGTTTGACAAAATGAAGCAAAACATGAAATAATAATCTGTCCAGTCTTTTTGTTTTAGTCGCTTTTACTAATTTTTAGGGTTTCGTACCCAAAGTATAAAAACGTGAAACTATTGTTTTTGTTGTAATGTCTGTCCGTCAATTACAATACTTGAGCTGCAGTTGGTAGACTGTTAAGATTTTTACAGAAGATGTATTGTAAATTAAAGGGTGTTTCGATGTTCACAAAAAATTTTTAAATGTTATGAACTGTGGTAGCCAGATACGTCAAGTTTGCACAGAGTATATAAAACGGTATCTGTTACAGTAACAAGAAGAAACAATTAAACTTTAAATTAAAGGGTGTTCCAGATATGATGTAAAATACATGAACGTGGTGTTGTTTTTAAACCACAATAGGCAGACACTTTAAGAGTTTCTTATGTCCGTTTTAATAACAAGAACTAAATAAAACTAAAAGTAAAACTTTAAAAATGTCTGCTACAAAAATAAGTATGAAGAATAAATTTAAAACTAAAGGGTGTTTCCACAGAGGACAGCTAAAGGCAGAACAAACCGGTTTAAAAGCGAGCCGATCATTCTATTAAACACCTATTCCTTTAAAATATTTTCGCTCAACGAAAACGAGAAATTACAGCCCGAAATTTGTTGCTGTAAAACTTCCATAATCCTTTTAGCTGTGAGAGCGGCCAAGATGAATTTTGCTTGAGGCGTACAGCGTTGTTTTTTTCGATATTTGCTGAAGCTGATGAGAGTCCATTGTCACAATGGCGGCCAGAAGTTTGAGTAGAAAAATCACGATACGGTCTTGGTATCCAACGACTTTTGCTCTGATTCTAATTTAAATTAAACGGCTCGAAGGAAATAGGTTCTTGCCGAATTGACTGTACTATCGCGGACACTTGAAAAGTATTTTCATTTTATCTCGTAAAGATTTTATGACTTTCTCTTGTATTTTCACATTTATTTAAAAGTACATATTTTGATTGACTTCTGTTTTACTGGTATGTCATGACTACTTACCTCTTTTCTAAGTCAACAAATGAAACAGAACTAAATGGGTTTATGTACATAAAGATAAAATATATATTGTTTATTTTCATTATACATACATACATGTATTAAAATAAAAATAACAAAAATTATTAAACAAAGAATATTAAAATTCGGAAAGACTTATCACCTAAAAAAGAAAACAATTCAAATTTAAAATGTTTAAAACAAACTCTAACGTCAAAGGCGCACACAGCCTTAAAGTAAAAACTCAAGGCGAATAAATAATTGTTTTAGAAAGCAAATTTAAAATTTTTAATGCAAAAAAACCAAAACAATTAATTACAGAAAATTGCCTTTGAAAAATTATAAATTTACTTGTGAGTTCTGAACTTTGCGACTTTTTTATTTTTATTTCGAAATAGCATAAAATGTTGAAAAATGATTTCATTTGATATGGTCGGGATACAAGAAAAAAAAAATACTGCTAAATTTCTCAAGGAAAATTTATCAATTAAACGTTCAACAGAGGGGTTTGATAGTCTCCAAACCTAAAGCAAGGGGAAGAACATGGTCCTGCAATCCATTTTCTTAAGAAAGAGGGAAAGAGAAAAATTGTTTCTGCAGTGTGGCATGTTATGGGACTTTTTCTAGAACTAAATCATTTACTATGCGGTGTCACAATGGGATTGACATTATGCATAGCCAGTTTGACAGTTGTCACTTTCAACTTATCTGAGATATTCTGACACATGTTTACTGTATCCAAAAAAAAAAAAAAAATACAAAGCCAAGGATGACTAAAATATTTCGGTAGACTCTTAAAAAAAAGTAAACATTTTGTAGTGCAAATCTGTCTAATTTTTTCCTTAAATTTGCGGATCTTTTCACATGACAAAGGGCAGTGGCTCAACTGCGTCATATCATTACATTGCATGTTGAGCGCAGTTAGTTCGCCCGCCTTCATACTACCTGTTATCAAATTCTTATCATATTCAAATCGAAACTTTTCAAGCCTTTATTTTCTTCCCTTTCATAACACTTTATTTATTTTAAAATATTCGTTAAAATAAATACTTTACAAATAAATAATTGTCTGTTATTTTTCTAATAAGCCATAAATCTAAAAAGTATAATTTAGACAATTTTAAAACTGTTTAAAATTTACTGAAATTAATTTGTTGCAAATTGTTAGCAAAGTGCGAAAGATATTCGAAATTAAATCTTGTAAAATTGTTTCTTTATTCAAGCGTCAATCACGGCTGAATGCGTGAACTAACTTAATAAAATTTTAAATACGGGTAGCACAACAGGGGAGGAGAAAAGCTGCCTCCTTTTTGGGAATTATTATACGTCCGAACCGATTAAAAAAAAAACTAAATCGACTTAATAAAATTCGAAAATTTATTTAAGTCCTCGAGTAGAAGGTCCAATACGCAATGTCTGTTTTTAAAGCTTGGCCACAGATGAGAGGAAAAGGGAAAAACGTGTATTTACGGCTGCACCGAGAACGAGGAAAAACGCTCTGAATCGATTATAACAAAAAGCGGTTTTAAAAATATTAAAAATATAAATAAGTCCTGATTCACAAGGTTCAATAGGCATAAAGAAATTTATTGTAACTTCCATGTTAATGCAAAAAAAAAAAAAAAAAAAAAAAATGCGTCCAATCAACGTGATACCACTCTTTTAAGCCGGTTGTCTTGTAGTCCGGATTTCCATACGATTAAGACTTTTGGATTTGGATTTTTGTTAATAATTTGTAAATTTAGCGACGGATCATATTTTTTAAGTAGTTAAACATGTGTAACTCTTTTAAATTGTCAGTTTGAAAATCCACATTTAATTCCTTATGTTTGTCAAAGTAGTCGTTTTTACATTACGCATTTAAACGTATATGCAAATTACTTCTGACATAACCTACAAAGTAAATCAGGGGTTCTCATCAAATTCCTGCTCACGGACCCCTAGTAAACTAATTTTTTTCGCGGACCCCTCTGAAGCCTAAGTTTAAAATAAAACTTTTATTATTTTTGCAAACACTGTTTTTTCGGTTCTTCATGCAGGCCCCTTGGATGGTTGCTACGGACCCCCTTTTGAGAACCGTTGAAGTAAATCATTGTTAACAACAATGACTTTAGTGCTTCTTGCACTTTTTGACCATTTAAAAACGGTATAAGTGAAGAAAGAAAAAGTTGCACCACTGGAAGTCATATGCTTTCTCATATAAAAATAGAACACGCTCTAAATGAATATTTGTCATATGACTTTCACATGAAATGTTTTAAACCGTTTACACGATACATATGTATTTTGTTATGGAAATTTTGACAAGTCATATGTAAAAAACATTTCGTCTAAAGGCACCTTAAGCGTCAGTGTAAGTATTTTTCTGTTGTGCTGTCAAATTAATGTTATACTAAAAACGTAAGGCGAATTAATAACAGGTGGCCTTATTAGCTCTGGTGACTTGTGATTTTTTTTTCGAATGTCAAAATATAAATCTCCTATTGTACTTCTTCCATTTTGACAGCCGAAGACGATTTTTACAAAAACAAAATGTACATATTTCTTTCGCAGTGTCGTATTTATTTTCGACGTGAGTATACCTGTTATGAATACGCCAAGGTACATTTATTTTACTAGGTAGTGTCGTCCGCCCAGCTGGTTTGTAGTTGGACATGTCAAAAGTTGTTTATATTTTACATTTTTTGTTTACGAACTTCAAAAAACACTAACAACAAGCATATGCAGAACAAAGAGAGCGTTTGTTTTTAGATCAATTATTTTTTATTTCTTCTTTCTATTCTTGACATTTCCACTCACAAAGCAACAATAAAATGCCATGTTGTTTTTAAAAATGTTGTATATGTTGTAGAGCCGCTATTACCTAGTAAAATAAATGTACCTTGGAATACGCTTTGCTAAAAATGCAGTTGGTCAGTTCAGAACTGGTTGGGAAAAGTTGCCAGATTTATAATTTTTGCTACCAACACTAGCAATATTTAATTACATATATGTTTACTGCATGTCTTAAGAGGAAAATGAAGTTATTTAAGTAAAAGCATATTACAACTCTTATCTAAGTGAATTTAATTAAATTTTATTTGAATTTCTAAAAATTTTTAAGAAAGAAGTCCACACACAACCAAACGTATTTCTTCGTTGTTCTCTCCGTAAATCATCATGTATATTTTTGGTAAATTTTATTAAAATTTTACTTTTTATTTAAATTTAAATGTTCATATCTTTAGAATTTGAAGTTGATTATCTAAAATTTAAATAATAGAAATTACAACAACGTGTTCATAACTACTCTAATTGTATTTGATACAACATACAATTTACAATAGGCTGTGAATCGAATAAACAAGTTTTCAAAATAATTTATATTTTTTTCTACATATAAAAAAAACTTTTCAATAAATATTGGTGTTCATAGCCAATGATATCATTTAAAGTAAAAATTTAAATAAAAATAAAATGAAAGCAATTTTATTAAAATATTTGCAATGGCTACGAAGGAATATCTCACATTGTGTCTTAACTTTCACTAAAAAATGTCGATAAAAGTAAATATTTTCTTTGTATTGATGTTTTTATAACACATACATTTGTATTTAAATAAATACTAGAGTTTAATTTCACATTTTTATATTAAATATAAATAAAATATTTTAATTAAAGTAAACGACTTAAATACACACAAGTATTACATATTTATTAATTTTGTAGAAGAAAATTTAAAAGATTTAACAAATTGCTAAACAATTGCAATGAACTTAATAACTATTTTTGATTAATTAATTTCGAATGACTTTGGAAGAACCTATTTATCTATGGTACTCAATTATATTTAAAAAGGACACTTTTATCTTAAAAGAAATTTGCTTAAAAATTATAGGTTTTGGTTTTTCTTAAATTTAGTTTTAAAAAATTAAAAAAAAAAAAAACAATTAAAATTATTAAAAGATTGAAACTATTTTCTTAAATTATTTTTTTGTTGATTCGATATTACAATTAACAATTTATCGATAACTTTGCTAGCCTGTTGCTGTTGGGTGATGAGAGCCTGTTTAAGATCTTGAATTTCCTGTGTCAAGTACTCAATACGATCGCTGTTGTCATCAATTTTCGTATTAATGTTTGTCAAAATGGTGGCTTCAAAATCTTCAGTCGCATAAGGTGTGGTAGATGTTTGGTTGCTTTCACTATTGTATTTGTTTTTGTACGAAAGATATGTTGCATCAGATGATTTCGCCGATATCGTGTGACCAAAGTGTTTTCGCATTTTACCCACTTCGTATGCTTTCATCAGAATGTCGCGCGGCAAACGTTTTTCACTGGGATTTAAGGGTTTCACACACAACACCACTCTATATGCTTGCGGCGATACTAAAGCCGTGTAGTGCAAGAGATTTCGTAACCAAGTGGGTAAATAGCCATTAAATAAGGCTGATTCTATGTAGGAAATTAGCTTTGTTTGTCTGACCAGCTTAGAAAGGCCAGCGGTCTTTTTGAGACCTTGAATATCATGCACCGCTATGCCCACCAGCAAATTCATTAATATAATCGTTACAAACAGCAAAAACAGTACAAAGGTTATTTGAGCACTAACTTCCAAAAGAAATGGCGGATCCTTGCCATCAGGATCATTGATGAGTAGGGATAGATCCTGCTCTCCTATCATCATCACCAGCACGGATATGAAACCCATAAAAGGATTAGCAAACGACGAAGAGGAGGGAAATATTACACAAAATGATATGGTAAAACCAATCAGCATACAAGAGTAGGCCATAAAGAGTTTAGCGAATTCTCCTTGTACCCTGGTGTACATGGCTACATAAACATCGAATACTGGCAGCTGGCCTATCATTAACATAAGATTTGTCCAGCCCAGCAGCACAGCAAATGCTCCGATATGATTTTGAAATGTATATGTTTGTTTCGTATAAATATACGAAATAACAAAAACACTTGTGATGACAAACCATTCCATAATATTCTCCACTTGGGTGACGTAATGCTTAAACGATGAGTAACCTGTAATGCCGTACAACTTGCGAAATATTTCCACTATAGTGATGGCTACTAGAACCCACCATTGCATTTCCATAACAAAGGGATTGTTGCGCAGCATATCGCCCAAAATGGATTGTTTCTGACACAGTTCCTGAGCCTGTATGGTCGTGTTGTCATCCTTACTGCCGTTGTAGCAATTGTGAGCCAGGGCAGTGAGTACGTACAGCGTTAGGAAGAGTATAAAAAAGAAACAGAATATTAAACGTCCTATATAGTACTTTCTTATTTTGCCCCATTTTATGTACAAAAATGAGGAGCACAAAGGATGTTCCAAAATCTCTTTCTGGCCCTCATCCACAAATGTATTCAAATAACTAATTTCTCTAGGATGACAGTGTTGTAAGAGTTGACGGAAATCCAATTCTAGTTCGACTTCACGATTAACTGGATCTTGAGAATGATGTAAGGTGATGGCGGCATCTAGCTTTTGTCTTATCATGGCCACAGAAGCAGGTGTTTTTCGAGTGATGACATTTAAAGCAGAGGTGCCTTTCTTTGATTTCGTGGTGACATCAGCTCCGTGATAAATTAACATTTCCACACACTGGGCCAGACCATCCAAGGCGGCCAAATGTAAGGCCGTAAAGCCATAAATATCCTTATGATTAACATTAGCTCCCCACTGGATTAACAGTTCCAAAATATCAAAAGCATTTTCGGATTTTCCCACGGCCGCATGTAAAGGAGTTCGGTGATCAAAGTCTTCAGCATTTGCATCAGCATTGCCATTTCTTAGCAGGGATTCTACACATTCCAAACTAGATGTACGTGCTGCCAAATGTAGAGCTGTAAAACCCCGGTGGTTTTTCAGTTTAGCGTCGGCCCCTTTGGCCAATAATAAATCTACACATTCCACATTTCCTTCATCAGCTGCCAAATGCAAGGCTGTAGATTCCTTTTCTCGTATGCATATTCTTACATTAGGATCGGCACCATTGGCCTTTAATAAAATCTCTAAACACTGAGCATTGCCTAAATCAGCGGCCAAATGTATAGCATTAGTACCATTAGGCTTAAGGGAATTAACATCTGCTCCCTCGTCTATAAACAACTGCAAACACTCTAAGGCATTGGCTCTCACAGCACAGTGCAGTAGACTCTCTTCACAGTTGGGCTTATTTGTATTTATCGATAATGAGGCACCATTGTTTATCAAATATTTAGCCGCTTCAGGCGAATTACCAAATGCAGCACAATGCAAGGGAGTATAACATTTTGGTTGAAAGTTAACATTCATGCCTTTGCCCACTAAAAATGTAAGCGTCGACAGGCAACCACTAAATGCACCCAAATGCAAAGCGGCAATACCATTTTGATCACAAAAATTCAATTCAGCACCAATATCTAATAGACTTTGCAATAGGTCCCATCTCTTTAAAAATGCTGACCATAGGAAACATAGATTTTTCTCTATTTGCGAGGCAGATTCAAAATGAGTCTTTGTATTTTCACCAATCACATTGCCCTGTTCGATGTCTTCAAAATAGCGTATGCGACCAGCGGCATTTTTCATTTGATCGATTAGACTTATGCGCAGCGTGTCGTTGCATATTTGTACACTCAATTCACTGGTTGGCTCTTCAAAACTATCATACATACTGGGTGCACTTTCGGCTGGTGGAGATGGACCACATTCCATATATTCAAATTCTCCGGCTGTCGGATATTGGGCTTCGATCATAGCATCCGTATTGTTACGCCATCTTACCATAAGATTTGGCGGTATTGACTTAAGTCTGAACAAAAAGAAAGAGAAAGAAAAATAAAATTTATAATTTTTTTTACCAATTTGCAAATTTAAAAATGTACAAGTACTTTGTCTACAAAAAAAAACTATTCTGATGTGCATTTATTAATTTGTTTAAAAATGTTTGAAATTTATAACAAAAGTTGACAGTTGAAAGTCTTGTACGTGTTTAAATTCAGAATTTTGCTTCTAGTATTGATATTTGGTAATTAAAACGTGCTTGCAAGCTTTAATAAATAATAAGCATTTGCTAAAGATGTTTTATTGCTTTCCCAACCTATAGAGGGCCATTAGAAAATGAGAGAGAAAAAGTATTTGCTACTAACGAAGTTTCTATACCCTTAATCAGAGGTAGAAAGGACATTTAAGTTTACCATTTTGTATGTAATTTTTACGAGCATTTTGTTTATGTTTATGTTATTAAACTGACTGTGAATGATTAATAGTTCAATATTTCAACTATCTACGCTAAAGACCGGGGCACATAGAATTCGCTACACGTTAAACTTTACCGTATTCAACTGACAATTCAAGTAAAATACTTATTTTCTTATGAGCGATGTCACAATCAGTACGTGTTCATCAACGCAGAGTACGAAAGTTGGTCAACTTTTAATTTTTGACGTAGGTACATTCAATACTTTGACAGCTATCAATTGCTTCTTCTTTGTTTTTTTTTTAACTCTTGCTGTGTTTCAATTGTATTCTGTGATTTTAATAAAATAATTTTGGTGGCAAAAAATAAAATAAAAATTAAATACATTTTTATCCGTCAGCAAAGTACTTATTGTGCCAACCTCATCCACTTAAAATTTATTTGTGCTTCTCTATCTTTATTAATTAAACGGTTATCAGGAACGATGCGCTTGATAATTTTTTGCACCGTATTCATCATTTCAGCTATTTTTCGTTACGAGTTAGCGTTTTTAATTATCGCTGCTTTAACGTTGAGCATGGAGCCATTTTAAATTTTCTCGAAATTGACAAAATCGCTATCAAAATCTGACCATAAATTGACTTTCTAGTTTTTAATAAAAATTTTGGGTGGAATCCAATGATGAGCTATATAAGCAGTAGTGTAATGGCCATATGGATATGCTTTCCCCGCAGTAAAACATTTCATTTTGTAGTTTTAAATAATAAATATTTCATGAAAACATCATAAAATATTTAATGAGAATATAAAAAAATATTTGTATTTAAAGGAATAAAGCACAATTAAAGAAAATTGCTATATATAATTTTACTAAAAATGTCATCGGCTATTAATGGGTTAAATATTAAAAAAAAATTTATCAATTCCGGAAAGATCTCTTCGAAAGCTATTAAATGATACCCATATTGATATCTTGAAAAATATGATACACAATCGTTCCTTTCTATGAAAAGCTCAGAGGCCCACAATTTAAAAAATATTGGCAAGCGCCAATTTCTTCACTTTATGTTTTTTTATTATTTTTAATTTCTTTATCAACCCATACATTGTTTTTTTTAATGGAATAACTTCTCTAAACTAGATTTATTTCAAATAATATGAAAAAATTAGGGGCAAGCGTGGTGTTTTGCCTGCTGCGTCGTTAGATATGGACCGATCTAGCTTATTTTCAGTAGCAAAATTTTCGTAACTATGTCTGATCAACTTGCGTGTTTAAATTTTTCTCTAGCTCATCTAGTGCCTTGGCAAAGTTGATTTCAACACTAACACGGACGGACAGACGGACATCGCTCAATCGACTTTGCTATGCAGAAGAAGTCAGAATATATATATTTTATGGGGTCGGAAATGGATATTATAAAAATTACAAACGGAATGAAACAAGTTAGATAACCCGTTTTTCCACCTGTGTGGAAGGGTATAAAAATGCAAGACCAAAAAAAAAAAAACTTAATAAAAAGAGAAGAATCTAATAAACCCTTATTTTACTTAAAATCGAATATCTAACTTCTTTTGTTTCTAATATTTCCAAAATTATTCCTGTTCTTTTTTATTATCTGAGTCTATGAAAAAAAAAATCCTTACAAACTGATATACATACAAAATTTAATAATTTAAAACGTTAAATAATATTTTAATTAAGTATTTAAAAACAATATTATATTGCGTTTAATAATGTTTACATTTAAAGAACAATCAATTAAACTCTAAAAATTGTTAAAATCGCAACAAATTCTTCTAAAGGAGTCATCATTTGCATAATTTTGGCGAACAAATTGAATGTAAATTGGTTTAAAATTTCTGGTTGGACGTACAGGAATGTTGAAGTAAAAGTTTCCCATAAGGAACTCCGAGCAAACATTTCCAGTAATCAAATTAAACAAAAACGTAACAATAAGCATAGCTCTTCGGCTTTGTAGAGACGGTAGCCCAATTTCAGCAAGTCTGGTTTTATATGACGGTAAATTGGAAAAATTATTTCGGTACATAATAGAAATTGTTTTTGAACAGACTCAACTTTATTACTATGCAAGATATACTGTGGGTCCCAAACAACGGACCCATATTCTAAAATTGGCTTTACTAAAGATGTATAAAGCTGCTTGGTCCATCGTTTGATGAAAGCAAGTACCCCACGGGCTTTATTTGATATCATAGCAATATGTTGACTAAAGTTTAATTTAGCATCTAATAAAATACTCAAATCTAGGATCGAATCAATAATTTCCAACTGATAAACCTCAAAAAAGAACGGATTGTATGTATGAACTCTTCTGAAAAAGTGCATATGTTTGCACTTGTTTAAATTTAACTCCATTAAGTTTATCGTGCATCAAACAAAAAAGCTGTCTAAATCCTGTTGAAGGGAATTGTGGTTGTCAAAGTTGTTGTAATTATGAAAAATTTTTACATCATCAGCGTATATTAGAACATTTATAAATTTGATAGCAATGTAGGTAAATCATTGATGAAAAATGTAAATAAAATTGGACCGAGATGGCTACGTTGGGGAACACCCGATTTTACAATAATATATTTCTTATACGAGGGCTGCTATATATATTTCTGGCCTGGCAACACTTAGTGCTGCCAAGTGCAATCTGACATTTCCATTGGAAAGTTTGTCATTTTTAAGCATAATCGTACTCAAAACGTTTTGACGTACAACCATTATTTGTGTTGTTTACAGTGACTTGAAAAAACTAATATAGAAAAAAATGGAATTAATAATGAATTTAATCGTGGCCGAAGCTCTCTCAAAGACGAATTCCGTGAAGGTCGTCCAAAAACGGCTGTTGTGCCAGAGAACATTGATGCCGTGCGTGAACTCATAATGCAAGATCGACATGCGACATACCGAGAGATAGAGACATCCTTGGACATTTCCTCCACCAGCATACATTCGATACTGCATGAACACCTGGCCGCAAAAAAGGTTTGTTCTCGTTGGATCCCGCACAATTTGAAAGTCGCTCAAAAAAAGGCTCGTGTCGATTGATGCAAAGAAATGTTGCAAAAATACGATTGCGGTGCTTCAAAAGACGTTTATAAGATCGTCACAGGTGACGAATCATGGATCTATGCGTATGAGCCCGAAACGAAACAACAATCGACCGTGTGGGTCTTCAAAGACGAGCATAGTCCAACGAAAGTTATTCGTGAAAGAAGCACTTCGAAGCAAATGGTCGCCTGTTGCAAAACTGGTATTGTGGCGACTGTTCCGCTTGAGCAACGTAGGACGGTCACTTCTGAGTGGTACACTACAATTTGTTTGCCTGAAGTCATCGGAGAAATTCGAAAAACCAACAAGAGAAGACGAATCATTGTTCACCATGACAATGCGAGCTCTCACACATCGGCTCAAACCAGAGCGTTTTTGACCGGCCAAAACATCGAATTGATGGGTCATCCGCCGTACAGCCCTGACTTGGCACCTAATGACTTCTTCTTGTTTCCGCACATCAAGAAGAAAATGCGTGGTCAACGATTTTCGTTGCCAGAAGAAGCTGTTGAAGTGTTCAAAAACCATGTTTTAGAGGTGTCTCAATCGGAGTGGAAAAAGTGCTTCGACAACTGGTTTGAGCGCATGCGAAAGTGTATAAATCATGCTGGAGAATATTTTGAAAAACAATAAAACCATTTTTGATTATAAATATTCGCATTTTCACTATTAGGCCAGAAATATATAGAGCAGCCCTCGTACATAGTATCGATATTAACTTTAATTTCATTCACTTTCAAGAGTTGAATTTCTTTTTTTAATACTTCGAAGTGGGTAAACAACAAATAAAATTATTTAGGAAAGCCGACAATAAATTAAGTAACAATTTTTGATTTAAGCGATTTATCTAGCGACTTTTTACGTCCTTTGCAAATTAAGTTAAGATACTTAAAATTTGCTTTCTCAGCAGTTTTAACGTTTTCAATTCGAAGTATTTTATATTTGAGATTTTTTTTTTTTTAATTTTTAACAAGCCATGTTTTAAAAGAGAAAAGCAGGATGAGAAACGACAGCGATTTAGAATTCAGTGTGCGTATATTTGCTTTTGAATTTGTGCCAAATTACAACCATTTCTTAACAATTTATTTTTTTTCTTGATTGAGGCTTAAATATTTTTCTGCATTTATTGCTTAAGCACTTTAAAGTTGTTTTAGCCAAGTCTATTCTGGGCCTAAAACCTAATTTAATTACACAATGGCTTCTTTTTTTTATGGCACCATTCTTGTCGATATGATTGTACGTTGACTAAATTAAATGCACTTTATTTTAACTCAAGTTGACATCTGGACCATGGTTCATAGCTTGTGGAACTACATTCACCTTAAAACCTGTTCACTGAAAATCTCTCTGCAATAAACTGCGTTTTGACTATTTTTAGTTTCTGTTTTGGTTTTAAGATGTAAATTAAAATTCCAGCAATATGTCTAACAGGCACAGAATTTGATTCAAACATTTAAGAGTTTGTCATCAGCGTTACAGTTTCTGTTTTTTTGGTTATAAAAAATTTCATTGAATTTTTTTTTAACAAACGTTAAATATGTTTTATGATAAAATTTTATTAAGGTCTACTGTAATGACCTGACTGTTTCTCGTTCTATTTAATTTTAAAAGAAATGTAAAATTTCTATTACTTATTTAAAAGTTCTTATTTGCTTCCTTAAGCGTTTAAATTAATTTTGATATGGAAATATTTTTTTTTAGTTTAAAATTTTTATTTTTATTTACAAAGCACAGGTACAATTCAAAATAATTTTTTCTAATCTCAAAACGAATTTACTATAAATCGAGCTCATCGAGTCAGTGAAAGTGAATCAACTGCAATTTATTTATTTATTTATTTTATTTGTTCTACTAACAGCTGTTATTTCATTTGAGTGCATTAAATCACGAGATTTTCAAAAGTCAATTTATCAATTTTTCTTTCTTGCAAAGCACTAATATCCACTCAATTTACAGTTGTACAGGCACAGTAGGACAAAAAGAAAACACTTAAATTTTTAAATTAACAGTGGGACAGCTGCTAAAAATTTTTGAAATTAATCGACCATTTCTAAAAGACTGCTTCGTTGGAAACTTGTTGTTCTTTTAAATATATTTTAAAAAGAATTCAGGGTTAATCCGTAATTTATACTTTTTAATATTTTCTTTGTAGAATAATTTTTAAAAACCTTAAACAATTTTTAAGTTTCTAAGAATAATAAATAAACTTTGCAATTCTTACATAATGTATAAAACCTAATGTCTATTTCTTTGAAAAAGGATAGAATAACTAGATGAGATGTATGACGATGGAGAGTTATGCAGCGTCTTTGGCGTTGTGTAGTTTTTTGAAGCTGGCACAGCCATTTTATTTATTTATTTTTTTACGCTGACAGTTAAATGCTGTATAATAAGCGCAATACCGATGAAGAAAGGCTCTTTGATATAAACTTGTATGAGAAACCCTGATACATTTCAGAAATATTTATATTATATTGGCATGCTACCAAAACAATCACATTCTTTGTACACAGCATGCTGAAGCATCAGGTTACAGGAACGGCCATGCAACACATTTAAGAAAAACTAAAGGCATTTTAAAATCGGGTTTGCTTTGTGGATTTTAGCTTTGGAATTTTTAATGTACAAGCTAAACTTAAAATTTCGTAAAAAAATTGGTTTAATTCGAGGGGGCCAGCGGTTGCACGTTTTTCAAGACATTTTATTTTTTAGTTATTTTTTTTTTCTATAAAAAATATGATTTTACTGAGAAGATATCTTAGAAATTAAGGAAAATTTACATAAATAATATTGTTCAATATTTTAAAGAATTAGAACAAAGGTCTGAAATATATCAGAACTTCGAACCCGAAATGCCGCCTTTTTCCGGGATTAAAAGTTCCAAATATTATGTAGTTGTACACAGATCGCCTTTGGCTAATAACTGATAAGCGTCAGTGTCAAAAATTAGAAAAATAAATTCTTTAATTGATATGATTATGAATAAGATGTGTAAACTCACTTTAAAAATAACTTTAAAAAATAAAATCGAGTGATTTGCAAAATACCAAATATTCAATTATAAAAACACTTGAGAAATCCCGAAAGAATTTAAAACTCCAGAAGTATTTTTTTTATTAATTTGGGCATTCGAGATTGAAATTCTTTAATTTTCTATCCCGGGAATTTTAAATATCAATTGGCATCCCTAGTTGTAGTATTATAGTTATTGTTAAAACGTGATAAAAAACAAAAATTTATATACTCCAGTTAATCTACTTTAAGCTCAAAAAGTGCAGTTCCTAAAAACTAAGAATAACCTGTATTTTGAAATTAAGCTCAAATATTCAATTGCTTTTTGCATGTGAAGTAAAATATTTTTGCCCCACCATTTAAAGCAACACTATTTACAAGCCCTTCAAACTTATTGTTTAGTTTCTTCTTTTTTTTTTTTTGTTTTGCTAAAGTAAAAATTGCTCTCATTCAAAAAATCATGAATTTTAACATACATTTTTTTCTAAGGTTTATTTTCTACACGAAAAAAAATATATTTGAATTTTTGAATTAATGCAGATTTAGTAATAATTAAAATGTTAGTAAAAACCGTTTTTAATTGCTGTTAATTAAAAATAATGCAAATTTCTATACACATCAACTCAAACAAAAGCTCTTTTTTTAAGTTAAATTTGTATTTAAATTAATTAAATTTTTGAGGTTTTTTTCGTGTTGTTAAAAATAAAAAAATTACACTATACACTGTTTCAAGCCATATCCACGGATGCTGCCAATTGGATAAAGTATTTTCTAATTTCATTTCATATATTTTTTTTTCTTTTTAAGCAAAAACACTTTGCTGTTACTCGCATTAAAATTAATTAGAAAAAACAGTTTCTTCAAACAACTTTTTGTTTTGAACTGAAAATAAATCGTTCTCACTTTTATTTTAAAACTCTCATTGATCGGGCCATTTTTAAAAAGACAACCGTTTGCATTGTTAGTTCAAATTAAACTGAAATTAAAATTGGGAATTAAAACTAATAGTAAAATAAAAATAAAAATAAAAAATAACTCAATAAAATGATCGACGATCAATGTGGTTGATTTTTTTTTGCAAGCAACAGCCAAGCGGCAGTACCAACTGTGAATGTAGTAGTCACTTATAGAAGTTGTTTGTAGTGGTAGTAGATATCAAAAGTTGTCTCTGAAACACCAAAATATACAGCCTCTATAATTTAAAGGTGGATGTACCCAAAATCAAGACAATTTATATATTTTTTTTAAGAAAAATTTAAACATAAGTAATCTAAAAATAGCTTGTGTTTAAGGTAAATTTATTTTTTTTTAAATATTAAAAATATAAATAAATTTCTAGAGTTTTATTTCTTAATAACAGAGAGCTTTTGGTTTCTAAATAATTTTTTTTGATGGTCTCTAAGTCAAGTTTTGCATATTATGCTTTCTCGGATAGTAGCAACCACAAAACTTTTTCAAAACGCAGCTGTTTTTCTTCAAATCATTGTTGAATCAGTGAAACATGTTGTCGTAATTCCCCTTTTGTAGGTAGTCAATATGTATTATGTTGCTTGTATTTCACCATGATGTCACCATGACACTTAAAGCCGATAAACAAAGACTTTTTTGCTCTGTTTTTCGATGACCCCTTTGATTATTTAAAATAATCAATAATACATTTGTAGAATTAGAAATGTTCTTCTTTCTCACCCTCCACTAACTTTTATTGTTTTTGACACTTCTATAGAAGTCAGACACAATTTTATAAGTTTAATATGACATTTTCAGATGAGGGCAATCTGTCAAAAAGCAAAGTTTGGTTTTGGTGTAAGTGCTGATTTTTCTCATATTTAAAACTTCCTAAGCTGTTCTCTATAAGACTTTTTTACTTTTCGTATTTTTTCAGGAGTTTCGTGTGATATTCATCAAAATCTTGTATTTTCTTGAACTTTAATTGGCAACACGTCAAATTTGCAGTTTCAAATAAATAATGTTTATATTAGCAGCAAGCAAAAAATATAAAATTCTAAATTAAAGGGTGTCCCAATGTTGACGTAATTTTTACTTATATTACTTTAGTATTACAACAGTGTACAATAAATTTGTAAATTGAAGGGTGCTTTCAAAAGGCCGTGAATTCGACAAGTATGAACTTATCTTGTAAACCGTTATAGGCAGATGCTCAAAGTTTGTTGAGCGAATTTACTGTTATAATTGCTATAACAATAAGTACAACAAATTGAAATTAAATAAAGGGTTTCTCGATCATATATTTTTTAAGCATAACAGTCTAAGCCTTTAAATGAACGCATTGGTAAGTCGCTATAAAAACAAGTCTTAAGAAATTAAAATTAAAAGGTGTCATAATAGTAACGCAACTTTTACAGGACTTTATTTTAACCCTGCTGTAACAAGTGAATAAAAAAAATTAATATTGAAGGATGGCCTATATATGATACGGAACCCTTCGTATGTGAGTTAAACTTACACCTGGCGGACTTATTATTTCTTTATTTGGAAAAAAAATATACCGAGTTGAGATATAGTTCATATCTTACCACTATTGTTTTCTATCCCTTTGTGTTGAAAACAGCAACTTGTTTTCTTTTGGAAATAGGTAAAATTTTAAATTTGTTTATACATATATCCAAAAGCTAGGTCATGTGTAAACATCTCTGCTTTTAAGTTTCCTTGACTAGTTGGGATATGTGAGACAATTAATGCTGTGCTAAGAAATAATGCCGAGTCTTTAGCTATAACGCATTAATTTATAGTCATTTCTATGGCGACAGATTGATTTAGTATCAATAATTTCTTTCATACCACTGGTCCTTCGAGCCATCGAGATTCGGTTTAGCTGATGATAATGATAAAAGCGTATACCCCGCGATTTTAACATTTCGGTTTATCCTATTAAATATAATTCTTGCTCCCTGTGATGATACAAGTGAAAAATACTTTCTGCAATTCGCAATTCGAAACTTTAGCTTGCTTAAAAAACTATGTGATAAGTGGTGTTCACTTTGACAGATGAAATGGTCGTGTACCCGATTTCAAATTGGTTACGAATCGCATATTTACTTCTTTAAAAATTTTTTTTATTGATTCAAACAAGTTGTGGTATCCAAAAAAAAAAAACTCTCCAGGTTTTTGTTTTTCAATCGTTAGCCACCTACAAACTTGGCTTCATAAAAAAAATAAAAAAAAAAAACAAAAAAATAAAAAAGGAAACAAAAAAAAAAAAAAAAAATACACTATCAGTCATTTTTTATTGCTTTTTGCTTTTTATTGTAAATTTACTTTTGTTCACATCCCGGTTGATCTTAAAAAATTTTAATTTAACATAAAAATTTCAAATATGTTTTTTTTGTCGTCAAAAGTAGACAAAACAAATGAATTTATTAAAAAAAAAGTTTAAACCTGTTAGTGTGGTAATACGTATTTAATTAAATCTCCAGAATTGAATACTTTAAACAAATTTGTTAGTATTTTATTATTATTTTTTTCGTATTAACAAATTAATTATTTACACACAATTAAGGCGGGTTTCGTCATGTTATTTTGACTTTTTTTTCGCAAATAATAATAATAATTTTGATGTTGTTATTTTGGTGATTTGTCTGAGTTATCAAGTGTGACATATATTTATTCAACTCTTTCTTTAAAGATCTAATAAATTGAATACACAAAAAACAGCTGTATTTTTAAATAATTAAAATTGTGTTTTTAATAAGAAGTACGAGGGTTGGATGATTGTAATGAAAAAAGAAGATTACAATGCTGTCATAAAATACTTTTACTTGTCCAAAAGTACTTTTTAATCCTAAAGAAATTATTTCTTAAAGAGCTATAAAACACACATTTACAAATCTTGGAAAATGTGCATTGTTTTGGTACTTTCGTGTTCCACTTTGGTACTTTTAACAAAAAGATATATTATTAGTGTTTTAAAAAATATACAATTTCAACAAGCATTTTAAAAAAAGTTTCTAAATTTTCTTTAAAAAAATTTATTTTTGTTCTTGAATTCTTTAAATATAAAAATGTTTTGACAGTGAATATTTTTAAAAGGTATTTTTTAAAAAGTTACTGTTTTTTGTACTCATTTTGGTGTATTTTAATAAAACTACATTTTACGAAAAATTTACATTTAAAGGACAAGTAGGCTTAGTTGATACGTATAATAAAGAAGTATACATAGGTTTTTAGGTACTTTTAGGTACTCTAAAAAATTTTTTTTTAAATAGTTTTGATAAGATTTAGTTGTCAAGTTAAAGAAGTGCTTTAAATCTTAAACATAGGTGAACATTTAGAAAAGTTTTGCAAAGAGCAAACATTTGTTTGGTACTTAAATTAATATAAAGTGTTTGTTAAAAGTACTTTTCTTAGTACCCACACTTTTAAAAATCATTTTCTATGTTTCTTATAAAAGGTAGTATTTTTACTTATTAAAGTATCATATTTTTGTTTTTTTATTCATTTTGGTACGTTTTGGTAAAAAGTACTTTTTGAAAACCACAACTTTTTTAACATCTTAGTTTTCTTTTATGTATTTTTACGAAATCTGAAGATTTATTTATCTTTTTAAGGAATTGTCATACTAGTACTTTTTTGAAGCAATTTAGTACTTTTTAAAATTATAATATATTTTTTTAAATAAGAAACTTTCCAAATATACCCTTTTAAAAGGGTACCACAACAAATGTTGCCAGCAGCGAACGATTAAGGACCATGATTTCTAGTTATTTTGAGCTACACTTGGATAGAGTTTTTGGTGAAAACATTCTTTTTTAACATCACCACATCATAAGCCATAAGGCGCGTTAAACAACCAACTTTAAAAAATAAAAAATTAAAAGAATATATACATTTGCAAACATGTTGCATGTTCGAATTAGTCCAACAAATATCTTGCGATGCCTTTTGATTTGTTTTTATAAGTTACATAAGTTTCTTATTTATGCGAACAAACCAGCAACTTTGAACGATATGGGAGACTTTGTTTGCAGAGCGTTGCCGAAATGCGACTCTAACTTGTTTAAAAAGGAGTTGAAAATTGGTCTTATACAATACACTGCATTCGAACCTGTTGCAGTGCCCATTTTCCTTAAATTAATGTTTAAACACTAATGACATTATTAGCCTTTTTTCTAGTTTAAAGTCGTACAAAAAAGTTGTTTCGACTGTCTTCAAACTTGTTTGAGAAACATTAAAATTAGAAATGGTTTAACGAAGTCAAGGCTCATTTTCATAATAATCCAAATCTTGCAGAAAATGTTTTCGCTCCCACCAATCCCAAGCAAACAGTCGAATGTTTTGTAGGGAATATATGATCAACGTAACACACAGTAGTTTTCTTATGATACACCCAGTGTTGTGTTGTAAGGGAATTTTTCCCCACAAGGGAAAGTTTTTGTTTGAAAATGAGGATATCAAATCTTGTTTGAGAGTTGTTGATATATAAGGGACATTTTATATACTTTGGAAATTTTTCGGGAACTTCTAATTTATAATATTTTAGTTAATATTATTGAAATTTTATTATCATTCTTTTTTCTTAAAGTTTTTTAGTTTGGCAACAAAATATTGCTTGATAAGATTATTAAATTAATAAATTTTAATGAATTTCATTTGCATTTTAATTTAATGGGCTTTAAAAGAAATTGAATATACAGTACTTTTTATGTTTGAAATCTATTTAATGAATTTCCATAGAATATCTCTTTTTTTTAACACATCAACAATTTTCTTAAAAGAATCGCTTCATTACAAACCACTTGCACTTTGAGCTTATTTTAAATATTTCAACTATCCACTGGATCAGTACCATTTGAAAACCTTGCAGAATTTGTATTAAAACAACTCTGTTACCTACGAGCAATGTTTACTTAAAAATAAACTCAAGGATTTAGAACGAAATCAGTATTAATGTACACTTTAAAAATAATTTTTTTTTGTTGTCAATAGTATTTCAGAGCGTTTTTGGGGATAAAAAAACGGTAATTAAGGATTGTGACGATAAAACCGTTTAATTAAATATACGACTAAAAAAAAACCTCAGAGACCCCATTACTTATTTGTTATAAAATTTTGAAGAAATAAAAAAAATGAATAGTTTGCTTACATGCTAACGATGTTACAAACTCTTTGAACTGATGAAGTGGCTTTTTAAAAAAAATTATAAAAATTCCCTGGAGAGACCTAATTGTTCCTATAATTTCAATTAGCGAAAACGTGTGACTTACAGTCCACCCTAAATACGGGCGTTAGGCACGACGTAGTTTAGCGTCTAGTTTTTACGCTGTAATGAGTAACTTAAATACGAGCGCCAACGTTGTGAAAAGAACAGTATTGTTTACTTATCTTATTTGCTAAAAACCACAAAATTAAAATAATTAAGAGAGATAAAATCGCGAAATTGACCTTAAAGTAGCTGTAATGTCATTACTGTTGGAAATACTTTTGTATATACCACAAAAAAAAAAGCAATAACAACACTTCTTTTGCAGCGAACTTCATTTTTACGCGCGTCAAAATTGGATTTTTCAATTGTTCAACGTTAGCGTCGCGCTATTTGGGTTGGTCTCATACATTTTGTATGAGCATAAGAATTTTTGACAGTTAAATAACGTCTTACGCTCGTATTTAGGGTGGACTGTTAAATAAATTTTCAGTTAAAATCGTGATTACTTTGCATGGGCCAGTGGAAAATAAAATTCTGGCAACTCTTGGTTGTTGTTTTTTTTCTTTTACATATTCTTGCAAAAACATGGTTTTTGTTTTTGATTTACTTTTATTGAAATCCGTTATTATAAGTAACCAATAGCTTAAGTTAGGATTTTGTGAGGCAAAAAATTAGTTTTCTTTTACTCTGTAAACCAGTTACCAAAATATTTTTAATATTGAAAAACTTTTCGATACCATTTTAAAATTTTGCTCTAAAGATAGTTCCCTCAACATGTGCTCTCGTCGTTGTGTTTATGACGTCTAAGCATAAGAATGAGAAGGCGGCTTTAGCTAGCACAACTGCGCTATGTATGGACATTCTAGAATTCTCATTTGGTCAAAAAAATTTTTAAAAATAATTTTAACATAAAAGATCAAAATATCTTTCACCTAAAATTTGAGTGATTATTTTATGATAAGCTGACTTAAACAACAATTAAATTTGCTATGGGAATTAACTTAACCTTTCACCTATTGAATACAGTGCATCAATCATATAAATCTAAAGTATCAGTTCGCTAATAAATTCATATTAAAATGATGTTTATTTTCATTTTAAAACTTACTAATCAATTAGCTATTATTGTATCAGCTAATATAATTATTTAAAAACATATTTAAATATTAATGCGTTACAAAAACATATTTTCTTTTAAATATGTAAAAACTTCTATTAATAATTTGATTTACATAAAAAAATTTCGCACTCTTCCTAATTAAATATTGTTTAATCTTAATTTTAAAGTTGTTTTTTCTTAAAAATAAATTTATTTACTAAAAAAATAGATCGGTTTTCAATGATCTTTCTTAAAATTCCTGCATGTCTGGTTCTGAATGATTATATTTTTCTATTGATTTTGAATGCGATACACTATCGCTAAACAGAAATTGGTCATTAATAACCAACTGTTTTTTTTTATTAGTTTACTGTTTAGTAAAAACTAATTTAATCTTTTTTTAAAAGCTTGATCATGGTAAGATTAAACCCGTATTGTTAAAGGTCAATTGAACATTGTTAATGTTGTTTTTAATTAATACTTTTTCAACAAAGATGCTAATGAGTATTATAAAATTGCAGTATCTCCTTAGAGGAAATAGTTGAGGGCTGTCAGTTTGTATGACCTTTGATGCTGACATGTTTGTATATCAAAGTCAACCTACCGCCAAATTTTGATTACAATAAATCCATGGTTACAGTTGCCGTATGGTATTTAGTGCCATCATGTTGAAACCACATCTTACCCGAACCAATATCATCCAACTGGCTTTATTTTTAAAGACAGAACATCTAATGATGTCACTAAAGTGTAAATCCACCAAATAATGAATTTTTCTATACGTTATGCAGTCTAAAGGTCTATTGGAAATTGTTTTAACTTCATATGCGGCAATTTTATTTATTAACAAGCCTGTTAATTTAGTAATAAGCCACATTGCTCAACACGATTTGCGTCTATAAGTTGCGCGAATGGATGAATGATTTTTAAAGCAAATCGGAATAATTAAGCAGCTTTCCTCAAGCGCCAATTTATTTTTGATTATATACCAGCGATTTTGATTATATATGCAAACTATGGGAGTTCGTTTAAGCTTAAAAAACTTCTTTTATATCGAAGCTTTAAAACAACACAAGCTGCAATTAAAAAAAATTCTACACTTTGCAATAGCAGGCCAATAAAAAAAAAAATAAATTATTGTCTTTGATTCTAGTGTTGATTAATTGTTCATTAACTACATAGTCGCAATTAATTTGACCCACAACAAAAAAAAAAAAAAAAAAACATAACTTTGCAGACGAGTTGTAATACGGAAACAGCACATTAGTTTTTTATACCCTTCACCAAAGGTCATTCCGTTTGGAATTTCTACAATATCCATCTCGGACCCCACAAGGTAAATATATTTTGAGTCCTTATGCATAGCGAAGTCAATTGAGCGATGTCCGTCCGTGTTAGTTTTGAACTCAACTTTGCCAAGGTATTAGATGAGCTAAAGAAAATTTAAATACGCCAATCGACTCGACATAACTTAAAATATTTTGCTATTGAAAGTCAGCAAGATCGGTCCCTGTCCTACGAGGCAGCGGGCAAAACACCACGTCTGCCTCTAGGTTTTCTATATATTTCAAACAATAAAGTAACTCCAATTAAAAAAAAAACATATATATGGAGCGATAGAGAATTAAAAAATTAGAAGAAAAAAACATGCAGTGAAAAAATTGGTGCTCGCACATATTTTCCTAAATATGGGTCTCTGAAATTTTCATAAAAAAGTTCGATTGTCAATATGGTCAATATTGGTATCATTTAAAAGCTTCTGAAGAGATCTTTCAGGAAATACTTAAATTTAAAAAAAAGCTTAACCCATTAAGAGCAGATGACATTTAAATTTTTTTTTTTAAATTGTATTGTTCTCTGCCACCTAAATATTTGTTTTTTTTTTATTGGAATTACTACACTAAACGAGATTTATATACATAGTGAAGGGTATGTAAGATTTGGCATAGCCGAATATAGCATAACAACTTCTTTATTTTCTTATTTTTTAATTCTCTGATACCTTAATGTTTATTTATTTTTTTGATTGGAGTTTCTTCACGAAACTAGATTTACACATATGGTGAAGGGTATACAAGATTCGGCATAAACGAATATAGCACTCTTACCTGTTTATCAAAAATCTTATTTGTCTTTTGCACTCATTAAGATATTTACATTTATATATTCAATATATTATAGTTATAAAAAAAATATATTAAAAAAATTTTAACTGACCTTTATCAATAATTAAAAAAAACCTGATATATTTAAAAAAAAAAAAAAAGTTAAACGTAAAAACGGTTTTATTTCTTAATTTAATTTTAAATAAATTCTTGTTAGTAATAAATTTCTGTTTAGCGAGATCGTATTGCATTGAAAATTAATGAAGAACAAAACATAATTATTTAAGCCAGATTTGCAGGTTTTTTTTAAAAAGACTGGTTATTAAATTCCCTTAGTAATTTTTTTACTCAGAAGTTAAAACAAGTTTTGAATTAATGTATAAAAAGCTTACAATGTTTTGATGAAAAAAGTTAAAAATAAATAAATAAATCAATATGAGAATTTGTTATTTGGAATCTTTTTTATGTTAATCTATTGTGTTTGATTTCTTCAAATATAAATTGTTTATATTTCATTAAAATATCATGAAATATTTATATTTAAATGAAGCAAACACAATTAACGTTAATCTACGTTAGTAAGTAAATAAATATGTAAATAAATGAATAATTAAGTAAATAAATATAAAAATCATATCTTTTTAACAATGTGAAACAATAATAAATTGAATTATGGTATTTAGTTACAATTTGTTTCAAAGAATTTGTTATTGTAATTTACGGAGTTAAAATATTTGATATTTTTGTATAATTTCATTTCTTAATCATTTCATATTTAAGCCCAAACTGTATTTGTAATAATTTCATGAAAGGAACCTTTCCTTGTGATTTAAGTTGAGTAATAAACTTCTTGAAATATGAGGAGGCAGGCGAAAGCTGGTGGCGATTTCAAAAATTTGTTTGACCAAATGAGAATTTATCAAATAAACCAAAAAGAATATAAGAATGTTTAGACAATGTACTACATATACACTAGGCAACATTTAATGGGATACATGTTCCATTTTTCAGTACAGACTAGGCAACCACACAAGCAACATTTGAAAAAGTATCAGTTTTGTGTGTCTATTTACCTACCTGCAATAATTTTATAGACGAAGCATTATATGAACAAGAAAAAGTATATGGATTATGTATGAAAAGACAGAAATTTCGAATGAAAAGCTATTGAATGAAAAAAAATGAGTCGAAAGATTAATTATTTAAAATTCGTGAAACTTAAAACAAAATAACAAAAGAATAAGAATAATCATCGATACCGACGAAGAAAACTACGTGTGAGGAAACATGAATATTAAACAAATTTTAATAAAAAAATTTTGATATTTTAGGCAACATGAAAGGAAGCAAGAAACATTGCTAAATATAAGGAAACATGAAGTGGAACATGCTTATATGTCCTTAAAAGTTACTTCATGTGTATCTAGCATGTTAATCAATAGTAACTTTCATTTTTACTTTGCTTCCTAGACTGCTCAGTTTATCACAGTTCTAAATAAAAAAAATAAAAGAAAAGATTACAAAAATTTTGATTTATTTTTGAAAGTAGACAGAATGTTAGCAAGAGTTGGCAGACCTTTTTTGCACAGGCACATGCAAAACTTATTACAATTTTTTCTGGCAATTGAAGTTGTTAAATTCCATTTTGTTTTCACCATTTTTTCTTAGTATCCTACATATTTTTACACACGCAAAACCTGGTTTCAAATGCTTGTTTGGCTCTGTACTCAAGAGATAAAAATATAACCCTACTTAACGTGCTCAGTGTTTGACCGTCTATATGTCTATTACAGCAGTTGCATTATTGTGGCTGCTACAGCAATAAATAATAAAAAAAAGTTAAAAATTAAAAGGTGTTCCCACAGAGGCGTGATATTTACACATGTAAATGATCTAATTTCCTTTTTAGGCAAACACTTGAAATTTTCGTGATCCGTGGACGTTAAAAAAAAATAAAAACTTTAAATTAATAAATTACAGGGTTTCCCCATACGAGGTTTGTTTTAAGGTAAATAGGCTTAATTTTTGTACTGTCACTGGTACCCCTTTAAAATTAACGCCGAAAAACCACTAATGGATAAACGAAGAGGGACTCGTATATAACTATATACGAATGGCGGTACAGTGCACCTTTCATGGACACAAAACTTAAGGAAATTTTAAAGATTTAAAAAATTTTTGCTACTTTTAAAGCCACCCTGCTCCTTGAGAATTTTCTGTAACCATGAAACCAAAACTGAGAAAAGATCACGTATCAGCATTTAACGAAACATGTCCAAACTATTTTAAAAATTCTAAATAAATAATTTAAGTCCTACCCTAAAAGAAAACGTTGTACACAGAAAATAAAATTTCAACTTAAAGGGTGTCCTTATTGAACACGTAATTTTAATGTTTGTGGTATTATCTTTTAAGCCGTAAATAAAAAATAAAGGTTGTCTCATATATGAGTAATAGTCTGACTATCACTTGGTAGATCTATTATTAAGATTTAATGCATGGTAACAAGATACAGAAATTGGTGGTAAAGTTAAGTGTCTACAGAAGATGATCATTAGTTTAGGAACTTTGTATGATTTTCCTTTCTACAAAAATTGACAACGCAGAACAAAACCTCAATAATAAATATATTTTTAAAAAATTGTTTTTGTTTCCCCAGCGCCTTCTATTTTAGAAAATATGTTTCTAAATTCAGTCATAAATATAAGAAAAATAATTAGAATGTTGGATTATTTAACGTATATTAAAAGAATGTTATAAAGCAGCGGTCGGCAGAAAGAGAGATTTGTACTTACTGTATTGTTTCGTATTTAAAGTCTTTGGACAACAAGAACAAGTTTTACATTTGATATGGATGCTATGATTGGACTAGTTCGCTATATCATCGATATAAAGACCGCAGCAACATTACCGTGCATCGGGTCGGGGGCTTGACTTGGGAATATAGGAATATTGAACTTTTTAAGAAGTGCAGATTTTATGGGAATACCAGCTAAAGGAGCTAACACTACATTTGCTATACAAGAGCCGTACTAATGGAAGAATGGGCCCCACTACATTCAAACAGGAATTTGTCTCATCATTAACTGTGCTAAATATGGCACTAATAAGGCTGATAAGCCTTTAACGTTTGTTCATTATAATCCTTAGGATATGGGATAGATCTGGATTGCTTTTACACTCTTCAAATCTTTTAATTAAAAACAAGTGATCTGGCACTGGATTGAGGGGATTCAGAATTAAGAGCGTTAAAAAATCAGCCAACTTACTTCGGCAATGTTTTTATCTAGACCTCAACCATTTTGCATCTTCAATAGGATAAATTTCATGTTCATAATCTGAAAAGAAGAGTTACTTTATGTCAAAAACATCTGTCCTAACTACTTAAGGTAGCAGCAATCGATCAGAACTCTCTTCTCACAAAAAAAAAAAAATATATTTATCTGTTTAGCTGAAGGAATCTGCCTGGAAAAAGATGTGACAATAACACATGTTTTATGTTGATTTGTTATAATTTATAGCTTTTTTGCATGGATCTGTTGAAACTTAAGTAGTTAGAAGGCTTCCCCATTTTTGTTGTCGTAGTCATTAGGAGTGTTTAACAGTTGTTGGTGGAGTAATGAGATGGAGTAATGATTAATGAACGATACGATAAGGCATCTATTGGGCTCTGCCACCTTGCAGTTATTTTTCAATTAACTTCTTATTAATTGCTAACATGTGTAATCTTTAAGCATTTTTCAGGCTTTAAACAATCAATTATTTCATTGTAATGGACTCTTTGAAGGTTAAAGAACGTGCTAATGAATTTAATGTTAGATTGAGACTTCGGATTAGTAAGGCCTCACAAAGATCTCTTCTTCTTTGAGCATAAACATTTACTTGCGATAAAACATTTTCTTGTAGGCGGTAAAACTTTTTCTTGCATGTATAAAATGTTATTAATGTGTCCTTAAAACTACTGTTTCTTGTTTTTTTTTTTTTTTTTTTTTTTTTGTTAGAAGCATATAACTCGGTACAACCTCGTAATCCGCGCAAAGTAAATGGCGACCCCTGTTCTCAGCTAAAAAAAAGGATTTTCACATTTTTATGAATAAATAATTTTTATTAATAAGGTTCGTTAAAAAAAGTAAAAAAATAAATAAATTTCTTATTAATGTTTTGTTTTTTTTTTTATTTCAATTTAATAGTGTCGTTATTCATATGAATTTTACATAAACTATCAGAATGTTTTAAATTTCTTACTTAAAGTTCAATGTAATAAATTCTTAAAAATTTATGTTTGAATTGGCAATTAAAACTGTTTTTTATTAAATCAAAGTTTACACATATTATTACTCTTAAGTCTAAAAAATATTTAATTATTTTTATTTTTTGTAACTTAAACTTGAATAAATATGGGAATATTTATTTTTTTAATTTAATAAAAGATTCTAAAGTAGCGAAGAATTCAAGAAGGCTGGTAAAAGCCTTTACTCCTTTTTTATATCGCTATTTGCATATTAAAATTTGGAAGTATTTAAAAATGTATTTTACTTTTGTTGTTCGAATTTGGCTTTGATCCGTCTGCAGAGTTGTTGTGTTCTAAAATTTACCTTTAATTTAACTTAAAACTTAAATAAATCTTTTTTCCAAAATTGTTATATTTTTTATTAAATCCTAATCTACATAAGAAATGGCTCTCTAGGAAAAGAGCTTTCCACACTTTTGTTTGTATAAAACCAATAAACATTTGGCAACGTAATTAAAAATTAACTTTCTCTACCTTTATCGTTTTTATTATTTTTTTTTTTAGTAACTAAATTAAAAGTTTTCTGTCGTTTGTTAGTTAGCATAAAGACAAATTTTTCCACAACTTCAGCACAAATAAAGACACAGCTCACATTAACCTCAATTTAAACTTGATTTAAATTGCAACTTTGTTTGTTAATTTGTAAATAAATTTACTGCATTTAAAGTACATTCACATCAATAAACTATAAAAATTATTAATAATAAATATTTCGCATAAAAATAAAAAATAAATAAATTATATAATAAATAGTGAATAATTAAAAATAATTATTTGCAGCAACCAAAACTACTCACCGATTTGTATTATTTTCAGCCAATGGCTGTTCAGCTTCAGTTTTAGTAACAACACTAATGGAACGTGTCATACGTCGCGGCTTGGTGCTGCCTTCTTTGTAACCAAGATTTTCCATATTGTATTAACTACTGGTCGATTATCGTTGTCGTTCTCTTCGTCGCTGTTCCTGACACTTGTTGTCCTTCACTTTTAGATCGTGTTGTGGAATATGCATTCAAATTTGTGTTATAATTATTGCCTTTTTTTGTGGAAATATTATATGTGTTTGTTTTTATGTGCATGTGGGTCTTTGTGAAGATTATTTTCAGTTACATAAATAAAATCCAAGTAAATTAAATTTTTTTTTTTAATAATTTTCAAGTTTTTAAAAATTTAAAAAGAATATATCACACATTTTCGTTTGTATTTACTAATGTTCCTGGAATTACTTGTAGTTAGAAAAAAATTATATAAACATAAGTATATTTTTATATCCATTACACCTCTGATTTTCTCGTAATTTTGATAAGCAGTTGTGGTCAAAACATTTGCACCTGCAGTATTTTTTTTTAATTAGGGTTTCACAGTGTTTTTTGATTATTAGCGCTTCTAGTGTGCAACACGAAAAGCTTCAAGAGTTTATTTTACACCACTAATATACCATTAAGTAAAGAAAAAAATGTCTAAATTCTTTGAATTTAAAATATAAATGCTTAAGATTAAAAAAAATTCCTTTTTCTGTTGCCTTATCGCCCACATTTTCTACAAATGGTTCGGGGGAAAATATATGAGAAGTACAAAGAGGGTTTTATTATTGAGTTTCTGCAACTTCACTTCACAAAGTATTTAATCAGTTAAAACGCAGAATGAGAGGAATTAAATCCACTCAAGAAAGTACTTTTATACAAAGCTAGACCATTGCATAAGTTGTGATGAGTCTATGTAAAACACATATCACGGCTCAAATCGAACTAAATACTTGTTTAAATCCAACCAGTGCTGGTGCTCGACCAAAAAGATAATGTCTCTACTTCACATTTAAGGGTAAACACGTCCGTTAAATAAGTTGCAGGATCGCGATGAGTTTCATGTTTCTTTTGAAGCGTTATTGTACGTTTAACGATTTCAGTTTAAACCGATAACAAATTTAGGTCTATGTGGGGACTTGAATTTTCTCTATACAAGGGGGCTGCGTTTTTCATTATTTTGGCACCTTTAATTTTTATACCCTTCACCGGCTGCTGTAGTCAAAGTAGTAAACACGTTGACCACGAACCTGGTTGGCCAGGGTTCGACCCCAGCGGCAACCAAAAAATAAAAAAAATGTTTTTTCCTGTTTAATGGTATAAATACATATTTTTAATTTGTAATAAATTAAAAAATATAAAAAATATATGGGCATTTTTATTGCTCCTCTTGTTTTCGATAATGCATTTTTAATAAGTTCGTTAATTCCAATTGAATTATAACTTTTGCACTCACGAAAATCTCATGAAAATTCATGAAAAAAGAAATTATAAATAACAAAAATTAATCTATAAACGTTTTCTAATCATCGAATTTTCACTAGTTATAAGCATTCATTTAAATGCCAAGAACCCATGCTCGCCAATGACAAGCCAATGTTAAAATCCTGCGTTTTTCCTCTAAATTGAACCAGTTCGTTAAACGTAGTATGAATTTCGTAATTATTTTGCATGTCTTTTTTCGCTGGGCTCCTTTATCATTCATTTCCAAATATTAAAAATATTGACATGGTATACATATGAATGTACACGAAAACAATAAATTAAAGTTTTTTTTTTTTTTAAATTAAAATGCGTATTTTAAATTGTTTATTTTTGGGGACAAAATTGGAATTTTCGCTCAGAAATTGGGGATTTTTGGGGACATCATGAGTCAAATTGGGGATAAGAGCCAGAATTTTGATGGCAACACTGCATATGAATTTTTATTTCTCTCTGCAAAGGTTTCATATATGCCAACAACATTTTTATTTGAATTGTTTTATGAAAATAAACATAAAATTGTTTTTTTATTGTAGTTAAAGTTGCACATGTTTTAAACGCTACTTAATTTTTTTATTTTTTTACTGTCAATTAAAGGTTACCATACACGACATGTTTTTTACATCTGACATGTCAAATTTGCCACTGTAAAACACATACAAGTCGTGTGGAGCTATTAAAACATTGCTTCTGTGTTCTATTTTGATCTGACAAACCATCTGACATTAGCTGTTTTTATGAATCCATGCCGTATGAAAATAATCAACGGAGGTTGTGTATTGGCGGTAGCATTAGCCGCCTGAAGATAATATTTTATATGACCAAATTCTGCCTTTAAATTTTTAGCAATAATTATGTATATTTTGTATCATTATTCAATGCAAACTGATCTTCTTCATATCTTTTTAATAAAAAAAATTAAAATTGACAAGTCTTCAGTAATTCCGCAACGCACGCAAAAATATTTTAAGACGACTATAAGCCATTTAAAAACCGGACGGCTTGGATATTTGTACAGTGAAAAAAGCGAATTAAAGAAGAATTTTATTTTTTATTTTTGATTTTAATTTAATTGCTGTTACAATTGAAAGAACACTATACAATTCAATTGTTTTTGTTTCTAAATCCGTTTTTTTTAATAATCACTTAAAGAAAAACAATTTTAATAAAGTTTGCGAGCAGATCAGCTGTTGTAAACAAATTATAATTATGTCAGACGTAATTATACATGTACGTTTGTGACCAAATATTAAAAGTCTTCTGTAAAATACCAATTTTGACACACATGCAAAATTACATAGGACTTATACAGGCAAAAAGTCAGATGTAAAAAACATGTCGTATATGGGGCCCTTAATAAATAATTGTCAATCGATTGTTGAGGATGATAAATTGATTTATACACAAACAAAAAATCCTTACAAAAAAGAAACACAAAAATTAATTAAAAATTTTAAAATTTCTTTAAATTGTTCTGTAATTAATTAAAAAAAATCATTTTCAGTAATTTTCGTTATGGGCTGAACTTTAATAACACAAGCTATTGATTATGCACATTTTTGTTTTTATCTGTTTTTTCTCTCTCTCCGTGCACAGATAAATAAATTAAATTTTGTTATTGACAGTTTGGGAAAGTATAACGATCGTATTTTGTTTATTTAATTGTATTTTTTGTTTATTGTTGCAAAACATGTAATTTCTTCTTTACACATGGTTGCGTTGTAATTTGTATTTAATTACGTTATGCGCGTTTGTTTTTCTTTATTTTTTTTTTTATGACATTAAATAATTTGTAAACTATTTATAAAATAAAAATTTTATTTTTTTTTAATTTTATTATCGAGTTTTAACAACTTAAAATCAAATCACTTTGCTTCCGTTTCTATTTAATTTTAAACGGATCAGTCATTAGCGTTTAACAATTTCACTCCCAACAGTTTTAAATACTAAGTCTATTTTAAATTAATAACTTTTATTTTAGGCAATTTTATTTATTAATTTCATTTTTATACTCATGTTTTGTTTTTATTTTTAACTTTCATATCTTTAGATTTGTTTGTTTTTTATGCGTCACTCACTGTGTGTAGTCTCTTTTTCATCTTTCATCTTACGAATTACAAAATTTCTTTTTGCAGAAACAAAAAAAAAATTATAACTCAATCTTATCATGTGTTTTCAGTCTTAATTGAGATAAGTAGCATCTTTCAGATTTTTAGCGTTACTGCAGATTGTGTTTTCGTTTTTATTTATTTTAAAATTATTTTATCTTTTCGAGTTTTTAGAACTGATAATCAGAATTGAATTGCGAATAATAGTTATAACTTTACTCTTAAATTATTAAAGGAAAAAAATGTGCAAAAGTTTTTGATGAATTGAGGTTAAGATTTTTTTTATGTCAAAACCTTCTAAGACTTAAAAAAATGGTTTGAAAATAAAGGTGAAGATTGTGAAGATGGGTTGAAAAGTAGTTAGACGAAATTTATAACACATCTGCTCCAGCACACGTTGATATTATTTTTGTAGCTACTAGCAGCCAGTTTAAAAAGCAATTGATATCATCTTTCGATTTGTACCATCACCTTGCGTAAAGGCAAAGATATCATAATAAAATTAAGGTACACCAGGCAAGGAAATTTGTTACACTTGAAATATGCCTAAAAACTCTGTATAAACCACATAAACACACATTTCTTTTTTGTCAATTTCTTTTATTTCTTAAAAAAACCAATCATTACTTGAAAAAAATAAATAAAAAAAATTGTATTAAAAATAGTTAAATGTTTCAACAATCCCAACCCTGACTTTTTTTATCCTAACGTTTATTACTGCATTTGAAAAATTTTTAATTTAATGTTTACAAAAATAAACTTCAGAAGTCTGAAATTTGACTTCTTAATTAAAAATAATTTTTTAAGAATTCTGGCTTCAGGTTATCGATAAATAATAAAATGTACAGAGATTGCAACTTCATACGTTCGAAGTCTACTGTGAAAAATACTAATAAAAGCTGAAAGCGCACAGTGGAGCAAAAACAAATGTTTTAAAAAACATTAGCAAATAAAATGGATTGTAATAAAGCTGAAAATAAAAAACTAAGAAGTATTCGAGCTTAATTTTTGAGAACGAGGTTTTTAGACTTTTAGCAGCGACAAATTGTTTAACAAATATAAAATGAAATTTAAACGCGAAAATTAAAAATTCTTTATATTACGGTTGAAAAGAAAAAGTGATTGCTAAAAAAGGGAACCCTTAAATTAGGGATGTAACGATACGCCATATCGCCGATCTGATACCGATACTCAAAAACAAATACCGCCAAAACCGATTCCGATACTGATACGTATATGGAAATTGAGATCAAGTAAAAATCAAATCATCAAAATTTTCAATACATTTCATATTCTAAAATTCAAATTTTCAAACTAAAAAACGTTTGCAATATTTATGATTTTACAATATAAACGATGGCATTCAGTTTAGATTGGCTCAAGATTTAAATTGATATTAATAAGATTTAAAAGATAACGAATTGAATTTGCTATCATGTTAAAATAAAATTCAAATAATAAAAACAACATTGCCAGAGATTAATATTTAAAATTGATATTAATAAGATTTTTGTTGTAAAAACAAAGTGTTCTCAAATTTTTGCGGAGATATATGATTTCTCAAATCGGTTTGAAGCAGAACTGCAGTGGAAAATAGTCTCTCAAATGTGACAGAACTCATTTCAATTTTATGTTATGCTTTTAATATGTTATTTTTCATAGTTGTCGCCGATAAATATTAAATTCTTTTTTCATTATTGTAGTAATAGCAAGTATATATTTGCACTCTTTGTAATTATTAATTGTTTGTCTCTTACGGTTTAAAAGATAAGTCCATTAACTTTAAAATATGTCTCTATGGAAACAACTTTAACTTAATAATTTTATAAATTCACTTTATGTTATGAATATATTTACTTAAATTTTGAAAGATATGTCACCTCAAAATTACGTTTTGTGTGCGGCACCCTTTCAATTTAAATTTAATGTGTTTTAACTTCTTGCTGTAGTAGTTGCAGTAATATACATTGAGGTTAAAATTTAAGTGTTGTATCAATTACGGTTCAATATACGTTAAACCTGCTTCACTATAGAGACTTCCTAAAATCTGTATAAATCTTAAGTATCTGTCTATTACGGTTCCATAGAGCCATATGTGTCAAACTTACGCCTCTGTGGAAACACCCTTTTTGTTTTTAAATTTAATATTTTATTGCCTTTTGTAACGAGAAGCCATCGCGAACAATTCGACTCTCCGCCGATTAGGCTTCAAGATTTTGGTAAAAAAACGTCTGCTGTGTGATAACAGCCTTACGTTTTTTTCTCGAAGGCACAAAAATGGAATCGTTATCTTTCCGATGAACAACATTTTTCACTATCAGTCTATGGATGATAAAGTTCTGAAGTAATAAACAAAAAAAAAAAAAAAAAAAAATACGAAATGATTGATTTTTGTAATCAGTTAAAGAGAAAAATTAAAAAAATAAGTTATTTTTAGGCCTTCTGATTTTCGTATAAAGAAGCTTTGGTCATAACTTTCTTTTCCGAAACTTGTAATATCCTACAAGCCAATTGAAATGAAAGACAAATTTTTTCTTTCAAAAGTCTACACTTGCAGTTCATGATTAGAAACTTATCTTTATAGCGTTAAGTTTTTTTTTTCGCTCTATTTAAATAGTTTAAAAGATAAAGCCCTACACGTTTCTATGGTTAAACCCCGTCATTTTTAATTTAATTTTTTATTTTTTTTTTGTGTTTTTTTTTTTTTGTGGCGACCATAATTTGTGAAAATGTTGTAAACATTTTTCACTCCAAATTTACCAGATTTTTAGGGGGTATTAAAGTATCTGAAAAAATTCAACCAAGTCAACAATCTCTACCATCTGCAAAAGGTCATTTCAAATTAAAAGTTGTTTTTTCAATGTTGCACCGTAACTTAAAACCAAAAATATTTTTACTCTTTAGGTAATGTAAATGATGTATTATTCTCAATATCAATTGTTGGCGACAGTGAAACCGCCTTAAACACAAAAATAATTCCACCATAAATTTTGGCTGTCGTCTAACTAATTTACTCTAAAATGAATTTAATTTTTACGTTTTCATTAAAAAAAGCCATTAACATGAAATACTTGAATTAATATCTGACGTTGTTTTGTTTTTCTATAAATACACAGTGGTGAGCAAAAGTGTAAAAAGATAAACAACTACTTTAAATAGTAAACTAAAAACAATAAAATATTTTTAGAGAAACCCATGAAAAGTATTAAATTGGGGTAAAAATTATTAATAATTTGATCCTTTTTCGAGTACTCAATACTTTGAAGCAATAATTCGATAACTTCAGAGTTGTATTTTTGAAACTAAGATGAATAGAATATCCAAAGGCCTTAAAAATAACTTTGTTTGAGTGCTGTCACCATAACTATATTCAATTTTAAATCGCTTGACTTTTAGAACTTTAAAATATTGATGTAGCAAAAGGCCGTCCAAGGTTTTTGAGGAATGTGATTGTCAGACCACAGAAAACAGCAAAAAATGCAACAATTTATAGAATCTACATTTAATTTGCGATGAAGAAACGTATTCATTAGAGCATTTAAGGCGCTCTTATACTTAAAAAAAATATAACATGGAAGTAGAAGATTATAAAAGATAAAGCTTTCTATCTTTTACTTTCTTCACTTAAATGTTTCCTCTACCTTATTACTTTTCCCTTTCTATCTCTTACCAAAGAATGTTACACAAAGCGCTAAAACAAACACATTTAGAAAATGTATAGCAAGCAATGAAGAATGATGCCGTATAAATAAATAGCGTGCTGCTGTTTCACATGTTGCTCCATCGGTTCACTAGAAAAAATTGGAGAAATACTGAACAAGAAAATACTTTCTCGGTGTACTCCAAAAATTAACTCACACTGCTGACGACTTCGTTTTTAATTAAAACAAAATTCCTAAGCGGACGGCAAAAATTATTAAAAAATTTGTGAACGACCAACAAACAAAACGACAAGTTGCGCAAGGCTTTGAACAGACTAGAAATTTGAGGTCTAGAGTTAGTAATTGCATGAATAAAAGATAAACAAGAGGCAAAATAAAATTTCTCTGGCATTGATTATGGTCAGTAATAGGACTTAATGGATTACGAACCAAATACAAAATTTTCTATTAGAAAAGTTAAATGAAAAAACTTGCAAAAGTGTATAAGTGTTGATTGTTTCCTTGCTGTAGAGATTTTTAATAAGCGAAAAGTATAGTAATTTTTATGTGCAACAATTATTAAGAAGTAACCAGTTTTGCCCGCCATTGTATATTTAAATATGTCACCGGCATTTTCTATGACCATTTTTATCTTTAACTGTTTTTTTTTCTCTGTTTTTATTTTTTTATTTATTTATTTATTTTTTTTTTATCTCACATAACTTCTCATAATTATAAAACGTAATTTTGAATGTTTTTAATTCATGTCTGGCTCTTTTATTCATTTATATTGTTTATATCATGTTAGATTTTTTTTTACCCTTAACCACAGGTAGAAAAAGAGTATATTTAAGTTTGTCACTCAGTTTGTAATTTCTACAGTATCCATTTCCGAACCCATGAGTCGATTGAGCAATGTCCGTCACGGCACTAAATGAGCTACGCCAATCGATCAGACTTAGTTGAGAAAATTTTGCTATTAAAAATCAGCAAGATCGGTCCACATCCTTCAAAGCAGCGGTCAAAACATAACGACTCCTCTAATTTTTCCATATCTTTTGAAACTAATCTAGTTTAGTAAAGTAACTCCAATCAAAACGAAAAATATATGGAGCGATAGAGAATAAAAAAATTTAAAAAATTGGCATTCACCCATGTTTTTATCTAAATTTTTCATAGAAAAGTACGACTGTGTATCATATTTTTTAAGGTATCAATATGGGTATCATTTAAAAGCTTTTGAAGAGATCTTTCAGGAAATGCTTAATTAAAAAAAATGCTTAACCCATTAAAAGCCAATGACATTTTTATGTAAGAAATTTTGTTAATTTTTTTTAATTCTCCGTCACCCCAATATTTGTTTTTTTGATTGGACTAGATTTACATATATGGTAAAGGGTATGTAAGATTCGGCATAGCTCAAAAGTACAGTGGGACTGCAAGAAGAAGTAAATTTTAAAAATTTATACGCGATTCGTTTTTTTTATTATTTTTTTTTTTTTAAATTAACAGGTAATGTCTTTGGTCCAAGGAAAACATAACTTCAGTTTTTTTAATTGTGGACCATTAAAAGATTGAGACCTTTATTTTTTTTATTAAAAGTAGTTGTTGTCTGTGGCACAAGTTTGTTCGTTTGTTGTTTTATTGTGTGTATTACAATAAAACAACTATTAGTAACAAATATTTTGGGCATTGTGGCTGTGTATGTATTAACCAGTTATTTGTTTTTTATATATTCAATATCCGTATGAATGTGTGCATTGAAATAAAATTGCTAGGCAATTGCTACTCAACTTATTTTAAGGTGTGAATCAAAATTTTTAAACCGTAAAATGTCTATTTTTGATGATTTTTGAAGGTCTCCCAAGAACCCTAACGATCTATTATGGGTCTTGTCTTATACTAAATTTATGAAAACTGCATTAAATGCACTTCTCCTATGACATGTGATAAGTAGGAGTGGTACAAACAGATATAAACTTTGACCGGTAAAAAGAAATGTATCATGAAACTAGTTAGACGTCTTATAAAACAGACAAAAAATTGAAAATTTCATGCATTAATATTCATTAATAGATATATATTAGAGTTCGCTATAGAATTTTTAAAATTCTAAATTTTTAGCATTGAACAAGCTTGTTAAGGTGTAATTTTGTATCTGCCACAGAGCGCCTAAAAAATATCAACTGACAATCACAATCAAGTGTAGGTCTCATATTAAATGATTAGTTGATGCGATCAGACTTGATGAGCTCTTCTCCGAATTGAGAGTTTTCAAGATTCTGTACTTTTACCAGGGCTCTGGATTATTTTGTTATACATTAGTTAAATTTTTTGAAGTATGATTAACAAAATAAATAGCATTAGTTGCTAAACCAATGGTTAGAAGAAAGAAGGTTGGTACAAAGCAAAAACAAATGTACAAGATGAGTTACAAAAAAAAAAAAACAACATAGAAATGCTTTAGGTTATGTGTGAACTTCGTCTAAACAAATTATTATTGACTGACAGTGCCCAACACTTTATCCGCGAGTCATTTGTAATTTTCTTAAAATTCAAATCTAGACAAATGCATTTTTAAATATTTATTGTGGAGATCTTTAAACAGTGTTAATAATTTTCCATGTATAAAAATAAAATTTGCTGACATTATACCAGTAAATTTGATCCAAGGTTCTAAGGAACCTCCCACAAAATTTTATTTAAATCCATCCAGCAGTTTTTACGTAATGCGAACACAGACAGACAGCCAGACAGACAAAAATTCCAAAAATAGGTGTTTTGTATTCCATTTTGATTACTATTTACACCACAACCTAAAGTAGATAGATGCGAAGAATGCTGGTAAAGGATCCAGAAAATGCAGCATTACATTCTGCTGGCGTCTATTTTTTTTTTCCTTGGAAAACGTCCGATTACATTTGAAAATAATTTTTCTTTCTAAAAATTTTTAGAAATTAAATTTAAAAATGAACCTAAGCCGAAAAAATCAAATTTAATTCATTTATACGCTTCGTAAAATTTTAGTAATGATTTCTTCATGAGCTTGCTAAGGCAACCAGTGAAATACATATGTATAGAGATCAGCCTTTCTAAGCAACAAATAAATTAAATGTTTATTATTCAATCTTAATGCAAAGTAATATTTTTTCAGTTTTATTATTGAATCTTTAAACTTATTAAGTATAGTTCTTCTTTATGCAATTATTTTAGAAGTTTCTTCGAATTTTCTTAAAAATATGCAAAAACCAAAATTTAGGCCAATAAAAATCTACAACGATGAAAAATTTTAAAACCAATATTTATAAAAAAATGAAAAGAAATCTCTTATTATTCATGCTTGATTTAAAATAACGTTCGTAAGAGACTTTAATTACAAAAGCAACAAAAATTCCTCATATTTATTTATTTAAAAATAATTAACGCCCACATATTCATGAACATTTTAATTATAACGTGGACTAGAGTAGTTATAATAAAAAGAAAACATCACTAAAATTTAACTAGAATTCATAAAAGAGATAAATGGTGATAAAGTCAGAAATAAATACAGCAACAAAATTGACAATAACACTGACAATATTAAAAAAAAAAACTATAGAAATTCAAAAGTGATGATCATTTACAAAACATCATCAACATCATCATCATCTTGTATTGCTTTTTCTTTTTATTATAATTTCTTTTTTGTATTGTTATCAAATTAAAAATAAAATAAAATAAAAATTTACTGCAAAATATTTGACTAAACATATAAAAAATATCAATACAGTGCGTCACGAAATTGTACGTACAAAATTTTAATTTTTATGATAATTTTACACATGAGAGCCTGAAGATAAAAACATGGCTACAGAGCGAGAGAGACAGAGAGAAAGAGATACGTTTTACGTTAAGCAGTTTTTCTTTTTTTCTTCAAGTATTTTGTTTGTTTGTTTGTTTGGTTTCAACAAATATAATAAATGACATTTCTTTCAAATGGTCATAATTAAATGTTTTTTAAAACTACTTTTTTATTTTAAAATGACAGGTGTTATCCTCTCTACTGAAAGTAAACCAATATTGATCTGAGATTTTAATTATTATTATTAAAAGATATTTTAAAACATTTTTATAGATACGAGGGTCACTTAGAATGTCGTTATAAACGGACATGGACTAAATTGGTTTGTAACAAGTGTCATATTTAAAAATGATAATTAAACTTTATGCTTGCACTTATAATTGAGACCCAAAAACCCTATTAAAATTAAATTTTATCAATAATTTGTAGTAGTTTTAAAGAATTTCTGTAATTTTGAAAATTAATAATTTTAATTCCACGTTAAAGACTGAACACGTAAAAGTTAACGACAATATAGCCATCTTCAAATAACAGCAACTATTGTAACATCCTATAATTTATAATTTTAAATATTTATACTTCTTAATATACCAGACAAAGAAAAGGTCGTTCTGTTAAATTTTCAAGTGCTTGTATACGAAGGTTCAAACGATAGGGCCATATATTTTAATTTACTTCAAATATGGGATCACCCTTTAATTTCTATATTCAATTTTTGGACTTGTTGTTATAGCAAATTCAGCAGTACAGGTTCTTTGCCAATTTCAGCTGTCTGTCTATAACATTTCAAAAGTTTGCGTACATACTTTAACTATTGGGACGCCCTATAATTTCCAATTAAAAATTTTATACTTGTTATTATAGCGAACTTAGCAATAAAGGTTCTTTGTAATTTTTAACTATCTGTCTTTAACAGTGCAAAAGGCAGCCACATATATCAAATTACATTAACTATTGGGACACCCTATAATTTATAATTTTGTATATTTATACTTGTTATTATAACGGTCATAGCAATCGACATCCTGTCCAATTTTCAAGAGTTTGTCTATAACGGTTCAAAAGATAGTCGCATATAAGTCGATTTACGTCACATGTGGGGACACCGTTTAATTTTTAGATATATTTTTGTATTAGTTTTTACTATTGAGAGCTCAAGTAATACGCATTTTCTACAATTTTAAAGAAGTCCGCTTAAAAAACATGTATGTTGTGTAGGGACACCATTTAATTTTTAAGATTATGAAATGTTTTTAAAACGGGACCAATCTGTATAGGAATAGGTTTTTCGTGCATTGATTACCCAGAATAGTTTCGATTTTTTTCTTATATCGTTAAAAAAAGAAGAAGGATTGCCATGTTTTTCACTAAATGTCTTCTGGAACAACTGTCTTCTTTCAGTACTTGAAGAAGTAAATTTCAGTTCATATGATAATAAATGGGGCAGACAAAGAAAAAGCTTAAGTTGGTGTGTGAACTTCGGTCTTATCAAATCATAGTCGTTCTATAGCAAATAGGATGCAGTAATTGCTAAAATTGGAAAATAAATATAAAGAATGTTGATGATGAATATTTTTCGCTTTTTATAAAGGAGCACATCAATTGAAAAAATCTTAAAAAAAAATAAAAACAAAAAATTACCCACGAAATTAAGCCTTACTAAAAATCGTTTATTCTGTTATACATATTTTTAAAAGTGTAAGAGGAAAGATTCTTCAAATCATTGAAAAAATAATTTAATTAAATGTTTGTCAATGAATTACATGTCCTTCTGTGTATGACCTGATAGTTTTTAATTTGTTTGAAATAAAACGAATCCAAAAGGTATTAAATTTTGACTAAAACAAAACGAACATTATCTACATCTTTTTCAGTTTTTTTTGCTTTGTAATGATATAAAAAGTAATTATTTGTGCCGGCATTTTTGTAATCAAAAGCAACAAATAAAGTGAATAAAACAACAAAAGCGCAACGGAAGTTTTAAACAATGACGTTTCTAAACAGTGTTTTGACGTTATTTGTTTTATTTTTGTTTTTTTTTTCTCTTTTTTTTTAGACTACTTTTTTGTCAAGCGCCATTTTAACTGGTTTTATTTTATTGTTATTTATTATTCAATTTTATTTTCATTGCTTATCAAATTTTCATGTAAATTTATAAAAGAATATGAACATTCCTTAAGACAAGAATTTTTTTCTTTTACTGTTTTTCTAAGTGAGTGTTTTTTTCTTTCTTCTTTATTTAGTTGTTTTGTTTTTCTTTTTAAATCGTTATATTCTTTTGAATTCGTACAAGTCTTTTCATTTTATTTAATCACAATTTAAATCAATTGTTGTATGTATTTCTATAAAGAGCTTAAGTTGATGATATTTAGCCGTTTAGTTCGTTATACTCTTTTTTATAGCAGTTTTACAGTGGTTTTCTAGATATAAAAAATCGGGATAGAACAATAAAACCAACATCAGGAATGTAAATACAACATATAATGGAAGGTAGACGGTGAACAAAATTTGTCATAGATATTGCTTCTTAACGTATTTTCAATAGTGCTTGTTTGAGTTGAATTTATTTTTATTTGCTATTAGCAAATGTTATACTTGCAAATGTTGGGTATATGCAATAATTCCCATTGAGTTAATAGTTTTTTTTCTTAGAATTTTTTTTAATAGAATAAATCGTGTTCAACACAGTTTTCCATTTTTTCAAAAGGAAAAACTGTCACAAGGATTTCTTATTCCTTATTCTATTGAATCGGGTGCAACACAGTTTGTTTGTAGATTTGCAATTTAAGAGTTTCGTGCATAAAAAGGAAAATCAGTGGGAAGCTTAACTTTATTATTATTACTATAGCTATTTATATTTCTGAAAGTTTAATCAGATCGTACTGTAGTTGAGGTAACTGAACTGGTAGCATAAAGCGTAAACTACTAAACAGGCTTCAACGGTCCCTTGTTAATAGCTTTAAATTACAACAATTGAGGAAAATTTATAAAAAAATATAATTCTAAAAAAATTGGCTTAAATATGCACAGACGGGTGGAGGGTAATCGAATATAAAATGAAATTTTAGTTCTTGTTCTTTTTATTACATTGGCCTTAGTCATTCATACTGTCTGCCAATTTGTTCATTTCACTTTCGTAATCTTTTTTATATACAACTACAGTTTTGTTTCCGAATTTTGGTCCTAGAGAAAGAAGCGATTTGCAACCATTTGAAAAAATACATTCGTCAAGTTTATATACCATTCTGGATTAAACGATAGATTATTTTCTTTCATTTGGCTTTTTCTTAAATTTTTAATTTTAAACGAATGTGTTTTTTCATCTGTTGATATAATTTGGTTTTATCTTTGTTTTTTTCTAGTCATAAAATTGTCATATTCTTCGTCATTCAGAGGACGTTTAAGTATATATTGATTATTACGTATTTCCCTATGTAAGTCCTTGATATTGTATGTAAAATTTACTGCTTTTATGGGGCCACCCTTTAATGGCTAATTTTTGTTTTGGATTTGTTTCTTATATTTTGTAGAAATTTTATGAGATATTTGGTTATACGCATACTTTAAAAAAGACGCCACCTGTAAGGTTGTGTTATAGGGAGGTAAAGATTTACCCAATTAAAAGAAACGTTAAAATCATATGAGTTATGTGAAATCACGCTTTACTTTTTCTTAATAAGACCAATCTATAACCAGAGCCTTTTAAATAAAATCTCAAATTCGGTTCAAAAATGATGGAATCTCAAGTAACAAATATAAAAAGTTCTGGTTTTATTTTCCTAAACTTACAGGGTCAGCAACTTTGATATAGTCTTATAATTAGAACAAACAAAAGCTTTTTTTAACTTGCAAAGCATAATATCGAAAAAATGTTAACCAAAATTGACAAGAGCATAGTGACCAATGGGCATTCTGCGTATTCTCGGACCCGCGGTTCTTTCTTCTCTCCTTCTTCTTTCTGCCCTTTTCATATCTTTATCCCTTATTCCTATCTTAATCTTCTCTCTCTCTCTCTCTGTTTTTTCTTCTCTCTCCCTTCTAACAGCAGGTAACACAAAGGGACCAATCAGTGGACCCAAGTGGGTTGTGGCAACACGGCCGCCTGTCTGACCTAACCTATAATGACCAATAGTATAAAATTTATTGTACATCAATATAATTCAACTGATAATACTTAAAAAAATATAATTTTTCATCATCGATTTTTTTTAATCGAAATGGTGAATCGAATAAAATTTAATCGATTAACCTTATAGTAATTTACCAATATCATAATTTTATAAATTTCAAAATTAATTTTCTAAACACCAAATTAAATTTATATTCCAAGGATAGAAATTTTTTATTATACTTTTAAAATTTACAAAACTAAAAATGAGAAAACGCAAAAATACAACTCAATTAAATCTCTTCAAAAAATAAATTAAAACAAATGCAGTAGACAGTTAGATTTTAATGTAGTGCATGCCCTACGGCAGCTAGTAGGTAGTTTCATTGTCATATCTACATAGTAGTTGCTACAATCTTCCGATGTTATTGTTGCTTCAATAACATTGACCAAACTCATATTGTCTTGAGAATCAGCCAAAAGGCTTCTTGCACGAAGTTTGGTTTTCGAAAAAGCTTTATCTATCGGGTTTAACATAGGCGAATATGGTGGAAGAAAAATCAACGTATGGGTATCTCGGCGACTATATCTAGTACCGCTGTTGTTTTGTGAACTTTACAATTATCAAGAACTAACCATGCTCCAGTAGTGTTACTTTCTTGTAATTTTTTAAACAGGTCCCAGAGAAATGATACAAAAATATTAGAATTTACTGACGAATTAGCAATGATTTTTTCGTGTACAATTTCGTGTACATTCATGACTGCTATAAGAGTGTATCTCTTCTTCTTCTGTTCGTAAATTCTAGCCTGAACATTCTTTAGTGTTGCACATGAATTTTCTTCAACGATTTGTTTAATTTTCTCTAATAATTATGTTGTTATATTAATTTTTCTTCTTCCACCACGCTTTTTAACTGTCAGTTCTCCATCTTTTTTATAACAATTTATTATCGAAGTTGCCATATTTTTGTTTCTTCTTCATAACATTTAAAATTCTTTTCTGCTCAGTAGCGACTTTTTTATGATATCCCCTACGGCATCCCCTTCTAGAATTAAAGGAATTTATTTCCGTGTCTGATGCGATTTAGCTTGAAGAGCTAATATTCCTAATAGCCAAAATTTTCCTGTAACTTCGTTGACGCGATGGGCTGGATTCATTAGAAGACGAATTAGCCATGTTCTTTTAAAGCAGCGGTTCTCATCAAATTCCTGCTCACGGACCCCTAGTAAACTAATTTTTTTTCGCGGACCCCTCTGAAGCCCAAGTTTAAAATAAAACTTTTATTATTTTTAAAAACACTGTTTTTTCGATTCTTCATGCGGACCCCTTGGATTGTTGGTACGGACCCCCAGGGGTCCACGGACCCCCATTTGAGAACCGTTGTTTTAAAGGGATAAAAAAGGAAAACAAAAGCAACTAATAAGGTTTTTATGTGTGATCAGACAGACTGTATAGAAGTTAATGAATTTAAATTGAGTTTTATTTTAACAAAAGAATTTAAGGTTTAAAAAATTGAATTTTAGGTTTAAAAAATTTAATTTGAAGTTTATAAAATTGAATTTTAAGATAAAAACCTATATATTCCTTTGCAAAATAGGCCAATTGGGTTTTCAAAGTAAATTTTTCGAAAGGCTTGGCATTTTTTTTCTTTTTTAATTTTTCATCAGATTAACTGTCTTAAGGTTCTTGGTAAGGCCTTCAAAGTCATATTAATATCAACAGCTTATCGTCTATAAGCATTATACATTTTTAAAATGTGAATTTTCGCAACACCGTATTCAAAATATTCACCTTTCTAGCAAAATTGCGCAATTTTCTTTAGTTGATTTAATAAAAAACGATTTTAAATTAAGGAATTGGTAAGCTGCTTTTTTATGAAATAAAATAACTAAATAATTGATAAAAATAATTTTTCTTACAAGTGACTTATGTCACTTTTAAAATAAACGGCTCAATTATTGTTTTGCATTTTGTAAATTTATAGCTCCTTCCAGGCTAAGATTTTTTTTCAAAAATTTTTTTTAAATACCAAAAATCATGCAGAGTAAAACTCAGTTTGATTGAACATTGTATGGAACACTTTTTTGTTTAGTCCAATTTGGATTTGATTAAAAATTAAAAATTCACAAAATTCCAAAAAAATTTTGGGCGAAAAAAGGGGAAAATTTTAAAACGATAGAAAATTGTATCAAAATTGTTTTCGGTTTTTAATTTTTTTTTTGCTCAGTGTTTCTACTTTTATTACATCGTTCATGATGATAAAAATGTTGTTCATGTCACTGTAGTGACTTTTGTTGATTTTTAGTTCTTACTTAAACTATACGAACACTTGCACTAATACTAACGATACCTGCCCTTGAACCTGAGTAAAAAGAAGAAAAAAAAGCAACGACAAATGACAACTGACTTGAGTAAATCTCCTTTCAAAATAAAGAATTTTCTTTTTATAGAAAAGCAAAAGCAACAACAAAACTCAAATTAATAAACATACATATTTATGGTTTAGTAGGTTAACAAATGCATTGAAAAGAATTTAAAATTTTCAAAATAAATATAAATATTTATTTATCTTTATAATCTTTTAAAGCTTAAAATATTTTATTAATGTTTGTTATACTATTTCTAACAGTTTTAATCTGTCATTAATTAATTATTATTACATTTTGTTTAATCTTTCATTTTCTACCTCTACCCGAATCACTTAAGATGGATTAATGTGAGATTTCTCTGACTGATTGATTAAGTTATTAAAGCAACATCAATATTAAAAAATTTATGTCATTGCCAAATGGTACTATTTTTCTTTTATGACATATGAAATTTCGTTTAATCAGACTGTGGTTTGGGGGGAAGGCATAATAACTACAAAAACAAACAGACTTCAAAACAAACAGGCGGATAGATACGATAGCTATGGGACACCCTTTAATACTACTTTAAAATTTAATTCTTAGTTAAATTGGGGTTCCTTATGTCATAGTAAAAATCTTGATGCGGGTACTGGACTTTTAAAACTAAATATTTAATGCCGAAATGATATTCGAAAATGGCATTACAAAGGTGAGTTTATATTCCTACAAAAATAACAACCCTTTACAGATTTTTAACAACAAAAGCTAATGTTGTAATTGTCCATGTGTTGTCAGTAAGCAAAGCCGAATAAATTAATACTTCCACTACAAAGTATATGTAAAAAGAATGGCTACTGTTTGGAGTTCAAATCCCAACAGAGTCTTATGTTAAAGGAAAAATAAAAATAATTGTAGTGAAACCGCGGATAGGTTGAAAAATGCCAGTTAAAGTTTCTGCATTGTAAAATAGTGGTGCAAACTTTAGCTTAGCATGTAACAACAAAACAACAGTGTGGGGCGAACGTAACTAAGATGGTGGCAGAGGGCCTGCTTGGCAAAACAGAGCATTGTGAAGTCGTATCACGCTGTAGCCACTACATATTATGGTCTGGGGGGCTGTGCTAGCTAAAAGCGCCCATTAAATTAACAAACCATCGAATTGACCAAGTCACTCCAGAATCACAGATTGTGTGAATGGCTGCATGAATTAGATAAATCACTGGCTAAGTAACAAAAAAAAATCGCTAAAAAATTCTAGCCAGAGCCTAAGCGCAAAAAATAAAAGAAGTAAGGCTAAAGGTACGGTCAGATTAGTCAAATATTTGACCAAAAAGACATAACCACTAAATTATAGAAAAAAATTTCGTCTTTTTCAAATACCTATTAAAATTACAAGATCCTTCTCGATATGAATATTAAGATATCACATTTATTATATTGTAAATCGTCATTTGTAATAAAACATGTCAGAAAAGATTAAATAAAGATATATAAAAGTAGTGGTTACGCTTTTTTTGTCAAGTTTTTGATTAATTTGACTGTACCTTAAGTAAATTGCTATAGAAGACTTAAATTAAAAATAAAGTGTTGGTCTTTATAATAAAATTAACCTCCCACCTTTGACAAGGGAAAAACGCAAAATACACAAACACTTTTCGTCTTCAAATAAAGAACTGACTGCTGGATAACTTTTGCTTAAAGAGATAGAGTTATTGATTCATTTCATTGATAACAATTCCTTAAGGAGTGAAATTATTAATTATTCGTTGAGAGTTTGTATTGTCTTACAAATCTATGTAGTTTTAAAAGAAAAAGAAAGGAGAAAATAGAAAATAAAATTTATGAAAATCATTAAAATTGTTAAGATAATTGAAAATTACAAGAGTTGTGGAGGCTTAAAATATAATATTTTGGCATTAGCATCACGTTAGTAGCTTTTATTTTCATTATATTAGTTTTGCACCGTTAATTAAAAGTTTGTCTTAAAATTGAGATGGGTAGTAGAAAAATTCACATTTTAAGAATTTTACAGATTGTTAATAAATTTAAAGATGACGACAGGAAAAATTTAAATTTATCAAATAAACATTTTTAATGTCTGGTAAAAGACATTGTTGAAATTATGTTTTTAATAAAATATTAATTAAAATAACCAAATGGAGTGCAGTGAAAAAGGGGCAACTAATTGTGATAAAGGTGATAATAAAATAATAATGATACGGAAGAACAAAAAAAAAAAAAAAAAATAATAATAAAAAAAAATAAGAAACTTGTGTTCGAGTGTTTACAATACTCATACAGAGAGCATGTCTTAGTAGCAAAAGGCCTATCCGACATAATCTTATGATCCATCCATAAGAGAGTTTGATGGAATTCAAACCTACTTACGTTACGTATTTAGTTCATGTTCTGTAATGCTTATGGGGAAAGATGTTACAAGTTGGTTCTATTAATCTAGTCAATGTCTATATTTTCAATAAGAGGAACAGTAAAGAAACTACGCCTCAATGGAAGCAAGGACTCTTTTATTCTTTTATTTTGATTTTAAACTCCTGGATCTCAATTTGATTTGTTGACACTTTGAGCTGTGTTTGTCAAAAGAAAAAAATCTTTAGCGCCAAATGAGTTTTTTTTATAATGAATTTCTTCTCATTAAGTAATTTTACACTAAGATTTATGACCTTTTTTAAAGTCACGGAATTAGCAAACACAAATAGACACATTGTTTCAATAATTTTATCTTTTATTTGGTTTCAAATCCCTCGACAAAAATGACTACATTTTTATTACGTTTATAAACAAAATAAAACGTTGGCCAACGACCCCAAGAAATATATAAAAATATATTTATGAAAGTATATATTAAAAAGGTTTTATGAAAACTCATTCTAATTTTAATTGTGTCTGATGTATATTATTTTTTACTAAATTTGGCCGATTAACACGAAGAACACCAATGACAGATTTTGAGATTTAGAAAATTTGTTTCACTTTGCCGGTGTAAAAAATTTTCTTTTCTTTTTGAAAATAAATTTTTTTCTTTTATTTTTCTTAATAAAAGTAACAAAAAATATGCATGAACTTAAGCCCAAATAAATATTGTTCGTTTTTGTTTTTTTTTCCAATTTTGCCTTATTTCAATTGAATTTATTTATTAAATTTTTTATATTCAAAAAATTATTTAAAGATATATAAAGATGATATATAAGGAAATATTGTTTACAAAAGATCAGCTGTTTGGGCTGCGTAAAGCCATTGAAGTGGCAATTGAAAATTGACGCGTTTTGTTGATGGATTGAAAAGCAACTATTTTTCGTTTACACTTTTTCGCGAATATTTTCATCAAACAATGAACTTCTAACAATCTTAAGCAAATTGTTTTGCATCAGGGCAGCATTGCGAAAAGGCGATAAAACCCAAAGGAATATTTATAGAGAGGGACTATTGAATAAAACTGCAAACCCAAATGCTTCATATTGTAGAAGAATACGGTTGTTGTTGTTCTAAATAATTTTTTTTTGTTTTTTGTAGAAATAAACTTAAAAACAATGAAAGATAAGGTTAAATTTAGTTCAATCCAACAACTACATAATTTCTACATCTTTTGTTCAAAGAGAATAAATAAAAAATGTGCTGTTTAGTCTCAAAAACACATTTTAATTTTCTTCTTTCCTTTTTTCGGAGTTCTAAATCACAATTTAAAATTAGTTTCAAAGTAAAGATAACGCGTGAGCAGAAGTTTAAAAACTCTGGCTGAATCTATCTGAATTTTTAATTTTTTAAACTTGAGACAATAGTAAATTAAAGCAAATGAATAGTGCTCACATTATTCTTCAACCGACTTGACAGGTTTGTGGTTTGTTTGTTTTGCCATTTGTAATAAATAGACTCAGAGCAACTCTTGAAAATTTTATCAGCAATTACAAGTCGTTACTTTTACTATTGCATTTACAGAAAATTAATATTTGGTGCGCTCTATGGGACAGCGGTAAATCTGTTTCCTATGTCTTAAAGAACTATGAGGTCCAGATTGATTAATTTTACGTTGAACGCCCTTGGTCGATATGTGATTCCAACAGAACAAAGCCACAAATATTACTAAATATTAGTCTGCTGCATTAATGGCCCTAAATTAATTAAACTTTGTATTAAATTTCTTCCATAATATTCAAATAATGTTGTGCACCCAAGTTATTTTCCACTACAACAAAAACTACAACTCTCTTGTGAGAATTGCAGCCTCAAAACATAACCAGAATTTTTTTTTTAATTTTACAGGAAGAATAATGCTTCGATACTCTAAGCTTTGTAAAGGCTGCCTCCATACTTTTCTTGGATAAATATTAAAGTAAAACATAATGCCATCCAAGTAATGATTGGGTTTTCCAGCGTGCAAACGACAACTGTTTTCTAATATTTTGCTTCGAAAGGATAACTTAGTTCTTGAGGTTGTTTCGTTTATTTTCAAGACCTTCCTTATTGTTTCGTGATGAATAAGTAGTTTCTAATTTTATCTCCATTTTTTTTTATTTATTTTTTTCAATTTATATTTAGGCAATTAAGAGTACTATATTCGGCTATGCCAAATCGTATATACCCTTCACCATTTATCTAATTCTAGTTTAGTGAACTAACTGCAATCAAAAAAACAAATATAGAGGCGACGGAATTGAAAAATTTTAAAAAATATATACATAAAAATGTCATCGGCTCTTAATGGGTTAAACATTTTTTTTTAATTTTAGTATTTCCTTAAAGATCTCCTCAAAAGCTTAAAAATGATACCCATATTGATATTAAAAAAATTTTGAAAATTTCAGAAGCCCTCAACTCCGAAAATATGGGCGAGCTCCAATTTTTTTACTTGATGTTTTTTTCTTATTTTTTAATTCTCAATCGCCCTATATATTTGTTTTATTTTTTATGTTATTTTTAGTTTCTTCATTGTTCTAAATGATATAAAAAAATTAGAAGTAGGCGTAGTGTTTTGCCCGCTGCATCGAAGGACATGGACAGATCTTGCTGATTTCCAATAGTACCTCTTTCGACACTATGTCTGATCGATTGGCTTTAAACAATTTTTTTAGTTGATCTAGTGCCTCGGCAAACTTGATTTTAACACTAACACGGACGGTCAGACGGACAGCGCTCAATCGACTTTGCTATGCATAAGAAGTCAGAGTATATAAACATTATGGGGTCGGAAATGGATATTGTAGAAAATACAAACGGAATGAAATAATTATAGCCTTTTTTCACGTTTTGTGGTAAAGGGTATAAAAACACATTTCTGCATTTCTCGCACAGTTTTACTAATTTCACATTTATAATAAATTATTTGGATTACATTCACTGAAATTCTTTTTCTTGATTTAATACTTAAATAATGACAGAAAACATGTTTGAACACATAATTTTGTGTGATCCTAGTACAATTATCCTATTGAAGCATACACAATCCGTAAAAATATTCTGAGACATTTAAAAACAGCAACAGAAACGCAACTGTGAAGGCTGGTTGAACGGTGTTTAATTTTTCGCTGCAGATGGAAAACTTTGTTGAAAGTGGAAAATATGTGGATTTCTTTTGCTATAAAAGTAAAAAACTCTTTTGCTTTTTATACATTGTAAAAACAACATTTTTTACAAAATAAAATAGGGGTCCTTGTTGCTTGCCTTAAGCACTCGTTATGTTTGAACATAAATATCAAAATATAATTTTTGTTGTTGTTTTATTTAAATTATTAATTCAAAAAATAACAAAAAATAGCTGTGACACATTAATATTTATTGTTGTTAATAAATCGATTTACTTTTTTGTAAAAAAGTCCTTAAAATGCATTTTCCCAAAAACACCCGAAGGCCTTAAGGATAACAGCAATCGACGTCACACATCCACTTAATCACATAACATAACTGTGATTGTAATTTCCGTTATATTTTTTTTTTAATTAAAATTTTTAAATATCCCAAATTTATTTTTTATTGTTATTTTTTTTTTTTAATTTTCTTTATTGTTTAACGCGACATTTTAATATAATTTTTCTTGTTTTCTAATTTAGTTACGAATTTGTTGAATTTTGACCCGTACGAACTTTTCGCCACGACGTTGATCATTGAAATATTGAAACTGTTTTTTTCGGATGACATAAAAGTTCGTTTGCAAAAACACGGTTCATCTGTCTCCGTCTCCAAACTATTGTGTTAAAAAAGAAAATATAAATCTATTGGATTTTTTTTTCCAACATACATACATATTTTCATATACATACATGTTTACATACAATTTTACATACATTTGTAGATTTGCCTTTGTATAGGTTTGATTGTATGTCTTATTTTTTTATTGTATTATAACTCGACAATTTGTTTTTATTTAAACTTTAGTCGCATTTTAATCCATCGTAATACTTGTTTTTATTTATCTTTTCGGGTTTTTTTTTGTAAATTTTTTCATTTTCGTTGATTTTTCTTCATTTACATTTTTGTATTTAGGCAAACATTGACTACTGCAAGTGATTTTTACAACAAAAGTAATATTTTGCATGGTGGGATTAATAGAATGGGAGGATGAACAGCCCATAAATCGGTTAAAAAAATACTTATATATTTTCTGGCTAGACTTTGGTTAGAAGTTTCCTGAAAAGAAATATCATATCATCACTTCTTACGGTGGATTCACTCATTTTGTCTGGACAAAATTTTTGTTGAAACAAAAAAGTTTTACTGAGTGTTTTTGCAGCACGATTCACCCATTTCAAAAAATTTGTCCGGACAAACAAAGCTGCCATATGAATCTAAGGAACAAGTCATATTATTTTACAATGTAGATTCTTGGTGTGAAATTTTCTATTTTTTATTATTTTGGCATTTTGGTTATTAAAACATGAATAATAAAAGAAAATTGCTTCTATTAATGGCTGTTGAAATTAAGAAGCTCTTTAACTTGCAAAATACATTTTTAAAAAGAAAATGCTAAAGAGATATGCAGTAAAAAAAATTATTGATGCAAAGAAGAGCAATGGACTATTTGCACGCATTGGTTCCTGAGGTACGGTTAAATGATGTGGAATTCTTTGTTAATTTTTATCGCATAGACCCTAATACGTTTGACGACATTCTCCGTATTTTTGGATCTACTTTGCAAGGTACACCTATCCGTAAACAAGAGCACATTACGCCAGCGGAAAGATTGTCTTTTCCATAAGAAGCTAAGAGGCAACTGCTTCATTGCATTCCATTTTGTAACAAAAATTTTATTGAAAAATTTTTTCTTATTATGAACACAAACAAAAAAATTACACAATTTTATTTTATTTGATTAAAATGAGAATTCAATTATGTCCGGACAAATGTTAAAAAGAATATTTTTTGAACAAAAAATTTGTCCGAAAAAATGTGTGAAGAAAAATTCAATATTTCGTTAACAAACTTGTTGATTTGTGAATCCGGTGAGGTGAGTTGGGCCAGGCAGTTAATAAGCATACAAGATGAATCCAATAAATTTGATTGTTTTGTTTTACCTGAAAAAGTTTAAACAGAGAAAAAAGGAAATTAAGGACAGTTTCAAAAAGTAAACAATTACAGACAATTACTTTGAGACGATGATACCAAAGTGTTGATATGAACATGCAAAGTATTCAAATAAAGCTAAAAAGAACAACTGTAAAAGGGCGATCTTGCCCTGTAGGGATGAGAAAAAAATCCAAGATTGACCGAAAAGCATACGGAGAAGCTCGAGCTAATTCGATATATAATTTTACATAAAAATGTCATCGGCTCTTAATTGGTTAAGCATTTTTAAAAATTTTGAGTATTTCATTAAAGATCTCTTCAAAAGCTTTAAAATGATCCCCATATTGATATTTTAAAACAATTTCGAAAATTTCAGAAGCTCGTAACTCGGAACGAGCCCCATTTTTTTTCTTATTTTTATATTCTTTATTGTCCCATATATTTGTTTTTATTTTTTGGTTGGACTTTTTTTGTTGTTTCAAAAGATATAGAAAAATTAGAGTTAGGTGTGGTGTCGAAGAACATGGACCGATCTTGTGTATTTCAAAAACCACCTATTTTGACACTATGTCTGATCGATAAATAGAAATCAAGAAATTTTTTTTTTAAACTAACAATTAAATTATTGAATCATCAACGATGTCGATTGACTCTAACGGGTCAAGTTTTCTGACTAATCCGAACGTTAGTATCATTGACATGCTAAGTGAATTTAGTGGATAAAATTTGCCAAGTTATCGTGATATTTTAAAGTTTTATTTATTCTTAAGTGAACGCGAAAAAGATTAATAAAAAAACAACAATCGTATTCAAGATTTTATCCGATAATTGCAAAAAAACAAATAATTGAAATTTGGGAAAAAATTAAAAACATATCAAGATGTAATACATTTCCAGTATTTGAGACATCGTTGAATGATATATTTTACATCGGTAAATGCAGTTGCACAAAAACAATGCCATGCTCCTGTGGATTAATTTCTGATCTGCTCAACGCATTCATGATTGACCAACACACCAGCAAAAAGAATACAATTCCTAAATGAGTGTTAAATATAGTGGACCAACTGTCCAGCGAATTCCCAGCTACCTTAGATCCTTCATATAGGTTCGACTCTTAACAAACGGATGCCGCGTCTGAAATCGAATTTGCAATGCCCGCTGCAAAAGAGCCGATTATGCACTAAAGGGGACCATACGTTAAGAGATACGACTCAATTAATTTTGCTATCATGTCTGATAGATCCGGCGTTTCAGACAGAGTTGCCTCGTGTTTAGCTACAGTTTTATTTAAAGACCTTGGCTTTACTGAAGAAAATGGGGAACCAATTTTTATGGATAAATCCAAAGTAGGTCGTGAAAAAATGAAAAGCAGGGAGTCCCTTCATCGTATAAAAAACAATGATTCCGCCTTACTAGCTTTTTCTTTTGATGGCAGAAAAAATTATGCGCTGACACGGGAAGAAATTAGTGAAAAATACCATCTGAAAGTGGAAAAGGAGTCTTATACAGTGATTGTTAAAGAGCCGGATAGCAAGTTGTTGGGTAACATAAAAGTTGACACTGAGTTCTTCAAGGAAAAAAATTATTGCCTACCAGCTTTAGCCCACCAATACTGTAAATGAAAATGGAGTTGTACGAAAGTTTGAGGTTTCGTTTGTTGCATTTTAACGAACTTCTGCTTCACCATTTGTTCAATGTTTTAGAAAAATCTACTACAAGTTGACCACGAACTGCTAGTGGGACTTTGGCGAAATTAATTCAGACCTGTGAACAACTTCCAGTAAGCATGCATTTATTTTATCAGCGCTTTATGTAAGTCCCTTAAAAGTAAAACAAACATTTCGTTCAAGGCTTTACCTGATTTTTAACCGATTTCATTGGGAAATATTTCTCCAATTTTGAACGCTAAACATGAAAAAAATCTGTCTACTGACGTTCTATACCTCTTCTGAATAGCTAAAGCTGTATCGGAAGGCTCGTGTTCACAAGATACAGCTAGCATTAAACCGGGACAAATTATTCATTCTCGCTGGTTACCAAAAGCCAGCAGACTGCTGCGACTATATGTTGCAACTAGTATTCCTTCAACAAATTTAAAAATATTGGCAAAGAGCTTTTTTATAAATTTATTAAGTCCACGCAATTTTTACCACAAAATCCTCGAGAAATTGTCAACAAAACGATACAAAACAATGCATTTTTTGCCTATCCTGAAAATATATTGTTAACAATGCTTTTCAACGAAAGGACACTTGTCCGTGAAAGAGCCATTAACAAAATTTTGTTAAGCATCCAATTAATTTTAATTGCACAACTTATATGGATTTAGTCGACTTGGATAATGACAACATATTATCTGAGCCTCCATTTACTGTAAGCGTCGCACTCGAGCACCTATTGGAGTATATTAAATCTGATGATGTACCACTGCCAGATCCAGGAATTCTGTCGTACATTCAGGAAGCCGAGCGGTGTGAGCAGTTACTAACGCATGTCTCACGATGAGTAATTACAAATATAGAACTCCCCATTATTTGACTTTAAATAGAATTTCGCATATTTTCCTTTTCATTTTTGGATGACCCCACTGTCCCACACATGCATACATATGTATGTACTCGTATGTTGTATGTTTTGACGAACAAAAAAGTACCGTATTAAATAGTTGCTTTTTTGATATAACGGTAACAAAAATATAACGTTTGTTTCTAACGTTCTCGTTTGTTTGTGTTTTTGTTTTTTATTATAAAAGTATTTGAAATGTAGCGGTACTATATAAATTTCTATTTATTTCATTCGTTTGTCTGTTCCTGAGTTCTCTCGCCCCTTTAATTCACAAACTCAGGTTTTTTATCTTGATCTTTTTGTAAGTCTGTTGTTTTGCCTTTGTGGCGGATGGCGGTCAAGTAAAAACAATTGCACTTATTTGGTTGTTGTTGCTGTTATATTGAAAATTAATTATTTAAACATGTGAATTTTTGTCATTTCTTATCAAAGTTAAAATATTGGAAAATGTTTCTATTCATCAATTCATTTTTTTAAATCTTTGTATTTAATTTACGTTGTTAAATTTCTGTTTTTTAATGAACTGAACTTCCAACTTATTAGAATATAAAATTTTGTCCGTACAAATTTTTTCTCACCTAAAAAAGATGTTTTAACAAATTAACATGATCAAACTTAATTTGATTGTTGTGTATAATTATAAAAATGTTTTTAGTTAAAGTAAATATATACAGTTAAGGTAGGGTCAGATTAGTCAAATAGTTGATTAAAAAGACGTAACCACTAAATTATGAAAAATTTTGTTTGTCCTTCTCACATACTTATGAAGAAATATAAGATTAGGATCCACATAAAAGGTAAGAAAGAGATCACATTTATTTTATTTTTTACATTGTCACCAGGGCTGCCAAAAGTGACTATTTTTCGGGATTTTGACGATTTTCCCTTAAAAATTTAACATATGCCGAGTGGCGATTTTTGAGCAAAAAATGTTTTTGTGATCTGGCAATGCTCTGCTAGAATCCTGAATAAATAAATTTAACATGTTTTCGTTTATGTTTTTACAAAAGAAAAAGAGATGAAATCATATACATACATAACTATTAGCTTTTTAAAAAAGCGAGAAATATATAACTATAAAACAGACAGTCCTAAAAGAAACAACCAATTCGAAGATATTCAGAAGTTATTAGAATTAAAACAAAAAAAAAAAATGCTACATTCCAGTCAAACAAGACGATTGTTAATTAGGGATGCAGCCGACACCGATACCAATATATCGGCGATACCTATGGTTTTCCGATATATGGATATCGGCGATATTTTACTGTCGATAGGACGATACTTCTTATATTTTTCTTAAGAGTTTTTTGAACACAATTTAATTTTTAACTCTTTTTTTTATTTTTTGCATGACAACTCTGAGAAATAACATATTAAAAACAGAACATAAAATTCACATGAGTTCTGTCGCCTTTGAGAGACTATTTTCCACTCCAGGTCTGCTTCAAACGGATTTGGGAAACAAAAATCTAAATAATATCAATTTTAAATATTAATCTCTGGCAATGTTGTTTTTATTATTTTAATTTTATTTAACCTGATCTCAAATTCAATTCGTTGTCTTTTAAATCTTATTAATATCCATTTAAATCTTGAGCCAATCTTAACTGAATGCCATCGTTTATTTTGTGAAATCATAAATATGAAAGACGTTTTGCAGTTTGAAAATTTCAATTTTAGAAACTGAATTGTATTGAAAATTTTGATGATTTGAATGGCTCATCAACAAACACTGTCATTTTGTATAATAGAAGAATTACTCTACTTAAGTTTTGTTTATTTTTACTTGAGCTCAATATCAAATATCAAATATGCGTATCGGTATCGGAATCGGTTTTGGCGATATTTGTTTTTGAATATCGGTATCGAATCGGCGATATGGCGTATCGTTACATCCCTAGTTAGAATATTGGATTTCTACGAGCCTTTAGATTTTTTCTTTCTTTTGCTGTAAATATTGACAAAATAGATACTGCAAAATCTATTTTAAACAATTTGAATGAATCAAATCAAATCAAATTTATTTATATTTTGTTAAATATATTTTTGGTATATTCCTAAATGTATTACTGAAATACATAATTTATATGAGCAAATGTAAAGACTGACTAAAATAATAATTTGTAATTTTATAAAACGTATTTATCAAAAGAAAATAAAATTCACTTGATAGATTTTAGAAACAACCACACGATTTTGATATTTGATCAAATTTATTTAGGAAATAATGCTGAAGATTTTATATTAAAAATCTAAATGAAGCAAACCTGAAATTTACAATATAATTTAAAACTGTGTAAATTTTTATATCGAAATGATTAACCTTGATTTTAAAATGAACTTTAAATCACTTTTTTTAGTAAATCTAAATGTCATAATGAATAAAAAAAACTTAACTCTTTTTTTGATATTCTCAAGGAATTTCCACACTTTGTAGAGAACCGCGAATTGCAATTTCTAGTTTTTCCAGTTTTAACTCAATTATAATTTTGCCACATTCGTCTTCATATGTCGTCTGCATTTTGCCACATTCGTCTGCATATGTCGAACGATCGAAAATGCCAATTTTCCAACAGCCCTGATTGTCATTCTTAATGATACTTGTCAGGAAATATTAAAAATAGTGGTTACGCTTTTTTTGCCTAATATTTGACTAATCGACTACATCTTTCGTTTTATTTTTTCTTTCTATTACGAGGGCTGCTCTATATATTTCTGGCCTAATAGTGAAAATGCGAATATTTATAATCAAAAATGGTTTTATTGTTTTTCAAAGTATTCTCCAGCATGATTTATACACTTTTGCATGCGCTCAAACCAGTTGTCGAAGCACTTTTTCCACTCCGATTGAGACACCTCTAAAACATGGTTTTTGAACACTTCAACAGCTTCTTCTGGCGACGAAAATCGTTGACCACGCATTTTTTTCTTGATGTGCGGAAACAAGAAGAAGTCATTAGGTGCCAAGTCAGACTGTACGGCGGATGACCCATTAATTTGACGTTTTGGTCGGTCAAAAACGCTCTGGTTTGAGCCGATGTGTTAGAGCTCGCATTGTCATGGTGAACAATGATTCGTCTTCTCTTGTTGATTTTTCGAATTTCTCCGATGACTTTAGGCAAACAAATTGTAGTGTACCACTCAGAAGTGACCGTCCTACGTTGCTCAAGCGGAACAGTCGCCACATGACCAGTTTTGCCGAAGAAACAGGCGACCATTTGCTTCGAAGTGCTACTTTCACGAACAACTTTCGTTGGATTTTCCTCGTCTTTGAAGACCCACACGGTCGATTGTTGTTTCGTTTCGGGTTCATACGCATAGATCCATGATTCGTGACCTGTGACGATCTTATAAACGTCTTTTGAAGCGCCGCAATCGTATTTTTGCATAATTTCTTTGCACCAATCGACACGAGCCTTTTTTTGAGCGACTTTCAAATTGTGCGGGATCCAACGAGAACAAACCTTTTTTACGGCCAGGTGTTCATGCAGTATCGAATGTATGCTGGTGAAAGAAATGTCCAAGGATGTCTCTATCTCTCGGTATGTCACATGTCGATCTTGCATTATGAGTTCACGCACGGCTTCAATGTTCTCTGGCACAACAGCCGTTTTTGGACGACCTTCCGTAATTCGTCTTTGAGCGAGCTTCGGCCACGAATAAATTCATTATGCCAATTTTTCACAGTGCTATAGGATGGTGCTTCATCGCCATACAAAGATTTAAGTTCATCAATGCACTCTTGTCGTAATAATCCACGTCGAAAGTTGTGAAAAATGATGGCACGAAAATGTTCACGAGTTAATTCCATTTTTTTCTATATTAAATTTTTCAAGTCACTGTAAACAACACAAATAATGGTCGTACGTCAAAACGTTTTAAGTACGATTATGCTTAAAAATGACAAACTTTCCAATGGAAAAGTCAGATTGCACTTGGCAGCACTCAGTGTTGCCAGGCCAGAAATATATATAGCAGCCCTGGTATATTTAAGCTTGTGAAAATTTTAAATTATGAAATGTGTTCATAACTTTGGATGAAATGTGTATTTAAACTTGTAAAATTAATTTAAACCATCTTAATAAATATCTTTATAAAAAACTATTTGTTTACGTTTGTAAAACATAAGAATACTGGAAGAATTATTTTTAACTACTATGCGTTTTTATTTTTTATTATTAAAAATGTGTAAAAAACCTTAAAAATACTTATTTTAATTTATGCTGATTTTTTGCCGTTTTTTTCAAAACTAAAGTGTCGAAAATGCCAATTTTCCAACAGTCCTGATTATCATTCCTAATGATACTTGTCAGGAAATATTGAATAAACATGTGTAAAAATAGTGGTTACGCTTTTTTTGCCTAATATTTCACTAATCTGACGACACCCTTAGTTTAATTTTTTTTCTATTCAAAAAATCAGGAAATTCAGAAAACGTAATTTTTTGTTTAATTTAATTCTATTTAAAATTATTTGTAAAAGAAATATAAAAACAAATTCTGTACAGTATTAGGCAAAATTAAATAAAGAAAAGACGAAGCCTTTATAACATAATTCAAACTTGGCTATCCTTGTTATCCATTATAACAGTATAAATTGTGTACAGTGCAAGCCATAATTAATCAATTGTCTATAATGCAAAGTTTGGATTTCATTATTAAAAAAGCCTTGCAATTTAATTCTTAATTCTGTACAGTAACAATCGTGAATAACTATTAAAAAACGTTTTATTATTATTATTTTTTTTTTTATTTGCTTTAACATAAACTGCTTAAAATACCATTAAAGTTTAGACGAGGGTTAAAAACTAGTATCATGCAAAGCTTAAAATATATTTCTATCCACAACCTAAAATAGCTGCTATAACGCGTAGTGCGCCAAAAACAAGCTCGAAAGAGAAGTAGGTACCAAGTATTACCCATTCTAAATGGATTATTCACTACTCCAATGAGAAGTATTAATTTTTGTTGAATCTAACGTTTTGAGCTTAGAAAAGCTAAGCAACAGGTCATTTTTTTCGCATTATTTGCTTGCATTTTAAATATGATTTCTAAAGTTTGCAGAAAAACATTTAAGTTTCTTAATTTTTTTGATGGCGTTAAAGATTTTCCATTCGTTTAATCCCTTTATTATAAAAGGAGTTAATTTTTCTTAGACGCTTACAGCTTTAAGTTAGCAGTACTGTTTTTTCTACAATCGATAGGAAAGTAGACAGTTGCTTTTGTTAGTTTCTCTACAAAAAAAGTGATCATCATTTAAACCATCAAACATTTGTATACGTGTGTTGTCTGTAGTAAACCGCGTTGCCAGTGACTTTTTTTACAAAAAAATCTAACAAAAATTTTGCCTGATCTTTGGAACAGATTTAATTACATTTTCAACTTTGCTAATCAAGTTTGTATAAACACAAGTTAAATTTTAGATTTAATTAAAAAACAAAATTTAAATTTAATACCAAAAGTCGTACAACGGTAACACCGTTTCAGTATAAAATTATTACAAATTTGTTAGTAAATAATTGTGTATGTATAAGTTTTCCTCACTCATTTCATGCTGGGTTGTTTGTAATAATTCTATTCGTAATTTTGCGATCGTCATAATGTCCCTTGGAAAAGTTGATATAATTTACTCTGGATTGGTTCGACAACGTTCTTTGCAATTGCCGAAATGTCTATGGAACGAGCGCCATACGTGATATCGATTAATGTCAGTACCTGGCCGTGAGGCCATAAACTGATGGTGGTCTTATCACTGAGTGAAAAACAAAGTGTCGACACTGGCGTAGCCAACAGAGTTGCAAATCTTAGAACATGGCTGTCAGGACCATGAACTACCCCTTGCATGAATGTTAGAGACTATCCAACCCCGTATTTTGAGAGTACAGCAGCACATTTCCATCTATTCCACACCTTCCCTGCAGTTATAGACCTCAACACCACAGCCACCATTTGTACCCCGAAGGAACCTCACCAATAACAGGCCACAGAAATGGGCGGTTCTCTGTATGTGCTACCGGTTCCCGTTGCTCCAGTCCTTTCACAAGCACCCAACATGTCTTTTTAGATTTATTGCCTGCACACCAGGGGACTGGTTCCTCCTATACCTTGAAGGCACTTAGTACCTCCGAGGGAAGACGTTATCTAAGGATCTAGGTTTACAAGTTTACAAAATTCACCTTCTTCAGTAAATAAAGCCAGCCGCCTGATTGCATAAATATATGAGATGAACGCTGCCAAAGTTAATAGTAGCATTTGCAAAAGTCGAACAGAATATGTGAGTCAAAAGTTACAAAGTTAAGGATGTTGAGTCACAATGAGTGCTTGTGACTCCAACAATAAGTAGCCGCTTGGGACTACAACTTCAAGATAGTAATTGCATTTTTCTGCAGCGGCACCGTTATAAATAAAGAAACAACACTTGTGGGCTGGGCAAGCAGTTTAGATGCGAAACTATCTCTTAAAACTTACCATTTACGGCTTTGTATTAGCCATGAACTATATAATTTATATCAAAATCCAAAGGCTGCGTTCCAGCGAGAAAAACTTTGAAATATCGTTTCATTGCAACACGAAGAAGCGGAACACTAAATCTCTAGTGAAGTAAACAGGTGGGGAAGAACCTATCCATACTAGGCCTATTAATTTAAAAGAGCGCCGAAGATCGAAGCGCCGAAGATTGAAAATATATCAAACAAATTGTAAACCGGCCAATAAAATGAAATCGGAGCAGTCGAAAGTTAAAAAAAAAAAAAATTTAAATTTCATTTTCTTATATTTGCTGGGATTTTTGTTGGGTTTTATCATTTATTTGATTGAGGGTTCTCTTCGTTTTAGCTGACGATATTTTTATTACTAACCAAGGTCATGTTGATATTTTTAATTTTATTAACTAAATTTCGAAAAATTAAAATATTTAAATAATGATGTTTTCAAAATTTTAATAAGTAGAATTACCCCTTTCAATAAATTAAAATATTCTTTGGAAGATTTTTTATTTTTTTGCCATTATAAACACTCGATAATTAATCATGATTATTTTTGTAAACAAATGTTAAAAAAAATGGCTAAATTTAAAGAATTTTATTTTTATTTGAAACTTTTTGACTGATTATGTTTGATCATCTTTTCAATAATAAAAAAAAATCTAAGCTTAACATGTTTTGTTTGCCAAAATTACCTAATAGCGCCTGTAAAAATTTTAAAAATATTTTTATTGTTGTGCCAATGTATCATCTAACAAGACAATAAATTGATGGCAGATATAACTGTGTTCGCACACTTTAAAGTAAACTTTTGTTCAATATAATAATTGAGTATGCTGACATTAAATAAAACAATATTCTGGTTTTAAGCAGCATATGGAACGTTAAAAGTTTTAAAGTTAAAAATGTCATTTAGGAAATTTTTTATTTTTATTAACAGATGCTAGGAGTGAAATTGATTAGGGGCTTATTTTGTATTTTGATTCGAAAAAAAGAAGATCGAAACATCATGTTTCAGACACAAAAATTCGAAATTTTTTTTTTTTTTTTTTTGACAATTTGGCCTATGTACGATCTTGCTAGTTTCTTTGCGAACTAAAATCTTAAATACAATAAAACTCGAATAAAAGAAAGAGAAATTCATTTACTACAAGCGAGAGTAATATTATCTATCATCTGGAGGCAGAGAGGCAGATTATGTAGGGCAGGCAGTCCAGTTGAAGCCCACATTTTGTATCTATTTTTTTTAAGAGAAGTAGCGCTTCAGGCAATAATGCCTATTTAGTTATTTTCGTATACGTGCTACATTCTTTAGGAAAGGGATAGCTGAGAGATAAGACAGGTGATGAAAACAGAAAGATAGATGGTATAGCCATTTTATTAGTTATTTTACTTCGTCGGCTAATATGCTATGAAGAACTACCGACGAAGGAGGCTGCATGTGTATTTGAATATGTATTTATACCATAAAACAGAAAAAAAACATTTTTATTTCTTGGTTGCCGCAGGGGTTGAACCCTGGCCAATTAGGTTTGTAGTCAACGTGTTTGCAACTTGGACTACAGCAGCCTCAATTTGTGTTACCTTTAACAACAATGATTTTTAAGATGAGATTTAGTTAAGCGAATTCACTTTTAAGTTAGAGAACCTGATTGTTTTGTATTTGTTTTACCCTTTACCACAGGTAGAAAGAAGGGTAATTTCTACAATATCCATTTCTGATCCCGTAAATTATAAATATTCTGAGTCCTTATGCATAGCGAAGTGAATTGAGTGATGTTTGTCTGTGTTAGCGCTCAAATCAACTTTGCCAAGGCACTAGATGACCTACAGAAAATTAAAATACGCCAATCATGGTTTCGAAAATTTTGGTATTGTAAATCAGCAAGATCGGTCCATGTCTTCAGAGGCAGAAGGCAAAACACCACGCCTGCCTGTAATTTTTTTACATCATTTGGAACAATAAACTAACTCCAATATAAAAAAACATATAAATGTGACAATAGAAAATTAAAAAACCTCCAGTAAAAAAAATTGTTGCTCGTCCATATTTTCCGAATTATGGGCCTCTGAAATTTCCATAAAAAAGTTAGGTTGTCAATATGGTTATGATTAAAAAGCTTTTGAAGAGATCTTTTAGAAATTACTAAACAAAATGTTGAAATGCTTAACCCATTAAGAGCCGATAACATTTTTATGTAAAATTATATATCGTACTTAAATTTATTTTTCTTATTTTTAAATTTTGTCACTCCAATATTTGTTTGTTGATTGGAGTTACTTCACTTAACTAGATTTACATGCATGGTGAAGGGCATAGCCGAATGTAGCACTCTTACTTGTTTTTAACTTAAAATTAATTTAAAAATTAAGCTTATACACATACAGTTAAAAATTGAAAAATGATTTGAATAACAAAATGGTAAATTTTGAAATGAAACATATTGAAAACCAAGACTTCTTAAGATAAACACTAAAAAACATCTCAAACTAAAAACTCTATATAAGATCGTCAGTGCTCGCAAGAAATTATTGATATTGCACGTGTAATAGTGAAATCGTTTGCAATTATTGGCATGATAAGCATTTGCGATATAGAATGAAGTCAACACTTTTTTCGATCCGCAAGTAAACCATTTAAAGGGTTTGAGTTTTCGAAGCTATGCAAGAGAATCTTTGCTTTTTACATGATCTTTCTGCAAAGTTTTTAGTAGGGTAGTAAAAAAATTTTGGTATATGTTGCACTATTTTATTGACACTGCAGTAGAATGTGTTGAATAAATACTGAAATCTGTTTCCGGTACCGTACAGTTTAACGGGGATCGCAAAATGTTAAAAAATTGTTGTAGTTAAATACATATATCCAGTAAATACTGTGCATTGTATATGAGAGCTACAACTTATAGCTTAATGTGTCACTTTGACACTTGCAACATGTTATTACTTGTATTTGGATTTCATTACATGAACTGTCAATAAACATTTTTCTCTTCCGTTTTTAACAATTAATCAAGTAAGACGTGTTTTCTTTTATACGGTTTTTCTATCCACCAACATCAGGTTATGGGCCGCATGTTTTAAGAAAAAATCGATATTAAAATAATAAACAGCCTTACGATTATTTCGAGATATCATTTTTTTAAGCAAATTTTTCTCTCGAAATGGGTCAGGATAAAATTGAAAAATTGAAAGGGCGAGAAAACTATGATACATGGAGATTTGCAGCAAAGTCCTATCTTGTGCTAAAGGGTTACTGGCCGTGCATTGAAGGTTCGGAGGGGGACTCCACAAAAAATTTGCACGCAATTTCTGCTCTTGGACTGTTGATTGAACCATCTAACTACTCATATGTCCAAAATTGTACATTGGCTAAAGATGCATGGAATGCATTGGAAGCTGCATTTGAGGATAATGGCGTTTTACGTCGCATGGACTTGCTAAAATATCTTATGCGATTGGAGTTGACAGATTGCTCTTCAATGGAAGACTATGTTAATAAGATGGCATGTACTCAACAGAAACTAGAAAAGTCGGGTACTAAGATTCCAGACGATATTGTGGCTCAGATAATGCTTAGTGGTTTACCAGATGAATATCGTCCGATGGTAATGGCACTCGCAAATAGTGGAAGGGCATTGACAACTGACCTGGTTCGTACGAATCTCCTCCAAGAAATTAAGCACGAAGGCTTAAATGGTGACGGAATGGCGTTGACATCTAAAAAAGGCGAAGAAGAAACCGAGCTCGAAGGTAAAAAATAAGTCTTCAAATGTTTGCTTTGAATGTGGTGAAAAAGGACATTATGCCAACAAATGTCCATCAAAGACTAAAAAAAAGACAGACTCAAATAATTTATTGCTGGCCTCAACAGGATTCATTGCTAGCTCTCAGTGTGCATCAGATTGGCTAATTGATTCTGGGGCTACGTCTCATATTACAATGGATTCTGGATGCTTTTACGAGCAGCGTGAGCCAAAGTTCAAACACATTGTTGTCGGAAATAACGCACGGATGAATGTGGGTAGTGCTGGGGATATTCGTGTAAAAGTACAAGCAAATACAAACACACATGATTTGACCATGAAGGATGTTCTTTGTATACCAAACATCTGTGCAAATTTAATGTCGGTAAGTCAAATGGCCAAGCATGGAAAAACTATTGTGTTCAACAACCAAAATTGCCGTATATTTGATGAAAACTCCAACCTGCTTGCAATTGCACCACTTATGGACGATTTGTATCGACTGAGCAGCGAAACTGCCAAATTGGCATTGCCGGCAACTGCTTTATCGACGACAGCTGATCATATGTTATTGCATCGGCGTATGGGACACCCGTGTGTCAATAATATGAAACGTATTAAATCCTCTGTTGTTGGGTTTAATTTACCAAGTGGAAAACTGGACAAATGCACCGTCTGCCTACAAGGAAAACAAACACGAGCTTCGTTTAAAGAAAGTGGAGAGCGAGCTACGGAAATTCTTCAACTAGTGCACACGGATGTTTGTGGCCCCATATCAACAAAATCTCTCGGAGGAGCCAGGTATTTACTGTCATTTGTTGATGATTTCAGTCGTAAAGTTTTCGTATACCCCCTTAAACGAAAAAATGAGGCTTACGAAATTTTCTTACATTTTAAGAATTTTGTTGAAAATCAGCAAAAACAAACTATAAAGATACTGAGATCTGACAACGGGAAGGAATTTTGCAACAAAAATTTTAAAGCAATTACCGCCAGACATGGTATTTTGCATCAATTAACCGCCCCATATTCTCCAGAACAGAACGGCGTTGCCGAACGCATGAACCGGACTATCATTGAAAAGGTACGTTGCATGCTATTTGATGCGAACCTTGGTAAGCAATACTGGGCAGAAGCAGCATCAACAGCGGCATTTTTGATTAATCGGACTCCATGCAGAAACATGACCGATACTACACCAGAAGAAATTTGGTCTAAAGTGAAACCAGATTTGTCCGCACTACGTGTTTTTGGATGCAAGGCAATGGTGCATGTTCCAAAGGAGAATCGCCGGAAGCTTGACTCCAAATCAGTAGAATGCATTTTTCTAGGTTACTGCGAACAATCGAAGGCGTATAAATTGTACAACCCTAGAACTAGACAAACGATTGTAAGTCGTAATGTGTTTTTCTTCGAAAATGTCAAACAAAAAACCAATGAAACCCATGATGTCACAACATTCCCTTCGCAAATACCAAAAATATCAAACCGGCAAGATGAAAACTTGATTTCTAGTAGCAATGACTCCAGCAGTGATGATTCCAGCGACGACGATGATGGCGACTTCGACGGTAAAATGTCTGCACACACTGACGATTACAATCACTTCAAAGGTCAGGGCTGTACAACAGAATTGGACAAAACGCAGTGCGAAAACAACACACACCGTGAACAACAAAATGATGTGACGAATGAATCGAATGCCGAATTCAGTGAGGGTAATGATAACGTTCTTGATTGGAATTCCCCAAACGATTCATGTGACCACGAGGATCTGGAAGTCAAAATTAGTGAAATTTCAACGGTATGTATATCCGACGACGAAGAAAATCCAAGACGTGAATCAGATGTGACACCCCTTGGCTTACTGGCAGCAACGTCAGACGTAAGTGAGCCAAAATCTGTTCGAGAAGCATTGAATGGCGCTAACAGTAGTGACTGGACCAACGCCATGCTAGATGAATATAATGCCTTGATGGAAAATGGTACGTGGGAATTGACAGATTTACCTCCAGGGAGAAAAGCCATTGACAGCAAATGGGTATTTAAGGTAAAGAGAAATGCAGAGGGCGATATTGATCGTTTCAAAGCACGACTTGTCGTAAAGGGTTATTCACAGATGAGGGGCATAGATTACGATGAAACGTACTCACCCGTCGTACGATATTCCTCTGTCCGTTTTCTACTCGCAATGGCGGTGAAACTTGACCTGGTGGTGCACCAAATGGACGCTGTTACAGCTTTTTTGCAAGGTGAGTTGCAAGAGGAACTTTATGTTAGGCAACCACAATGTTTTGATGACAAAACTGGCAGAGTATGTCGGCTCCGTAAATCATTATACGGATTGAAACAGTCGAGCAGAGTATGGAATCTAAAGTTGAATTCTGTACTAACTCAACAGCTTAGTTTTAAAAGATCAGCGGTTGATCAGTGCATCTACTACAAACATTCGGCGCATAATATACTTATTTTGACAGTATACGTAGATGACATATTAATATTTGGAAGCAACAGCACGATGATCACCAAACTAAAGAAAGACTTATCTAGTAAATTCAAGATGAAAGACATGGGCGTTGCAATTTCCGTGCTTGGCATGCACATTGTAAGAAACAATGATAAGTCCATTTCCATAGATCAAAAGCAGTACTTGGTGTCAATCCTGGAACGATTCAACATGGGCGACAGTAATCCAGCGAATACTCCACTCGATCCGAATCAGCGGTTATCAAAAGACATGTGTCCAAAAAATGACGAGGAGCGACAGGAAATGGGTTCAGTTCCATATCAGGAAGCGATTGGCTGCATTATGTATGCTGCACAAATTAGCCGACCAGACATTGCATATGCAGTAAGCGTACTTAGTCGTTACAATACAAACCACGGAAAATCACACTGGTCTGCAGTTAAAAGAGTTCTTCGGTACCTGAAGGGCACCATTGATTTAAAACTTACGTATCGAAAGGACACCAAAGGACAAGTTGTTGGCTATTGTGATGCAGATTGGGCTGGCGACCAAGACGAGCGACGTTCAACAACTGGGTACGTATTTCAACTGCAGGGTGCAGCAATTTCATGGGCTACGCGAAGACAACCGACGATTGCACTTTCATCGACAGAAGCGGAATTCATGTCTATGGTGGCGGCCATACAAGAAGCACTATGGCTCAAGCGATTTGAATGCGAAATTTTTCCAATGGCACCAAAATCGATGGAACTTTATTGTGACAACAAAGGAGCTATTCAATTGGCTATGAATAGTAACTACCAGGCACGAACAAAACACATAGATGTGAAGAATTACTTTATACGGGAGAAGCTGGCTGAAGGCACCATCAAATTAAGCTACCGAAGTACAGATGAAATGGTTGCAGACATCATGACGAAACCCGTAAACCATTCGAAGTTATCCCATTTTATATCGCATTATGGTTTGAACTAATTATCTCTTAAAAATAACATTTTTTTAATTTCATATATATATATATATGGATTATTTTGGTATGTAAACATATAATAATTTCATTTTTTTTTATATATTATAAAGTTGCAGCTCTAGTGAGGGTGTTGTAGTTAAATACATATATCCAGTAAATACTGTGCATTGTATATGAGAGCTACAACTTATAGCTTAATGTGTCACTTTGACACTTGCAACATGTTATTACTTGTATTTGGATTTCATTACATGAACTGTCAATAAACATTTTTCTCTTCCGTTTTTAACAATTAATCAAGTAAGACGTGTTTTCTTTTATACGGTTTTTCTATCCACCAACATCAAAAATTTACTTTAATTAATTGCTTGAAAACATAAATATCTCATAAATACATCAACTTTAATAATTTTACGAATATATGAAAAAAGATCCTATCCCTTCTAATCCAGTAAGAAGCAGTAAAAGCAGCAGCAAAATTTGAAAGAGTAATTAAAACTTAAGAAAATAAATTCAATGTTAAAAATTTTGTTGTCAATAAATATGTTTACATTTTGTACAAATTAAAACTAGATTTTCCTGGTTCGTGGGCGTTGTACTAAAAACATCATACATTTTATATATGAGCTCTTTGTTTTAAAAGTAGCATAATTCATTTTGTTTTTAAGCTGATAAACATATTCAAAGGATTGTGTTACGAAGGTTTTAAAAGTATTGAGGCTAAATATTGAGAAGACTTATTTGCACTTCTATCCCAGTTACTTATTCCCCAATAAAAAAATACGATTAACAAAAAACTATAGCACTCTTAATATTTAAATTTCTTTCTTTCAGATTTTTGAAAAAGTGACTAATGCCGCTTTCAAAATAAACGGCTCATATGTATGTTAATTTAACGTGAATAGACCTATTAAGGTGTTTCTCATTTTTAATATCCATGATATAATATATTATCTGTAAAGTATTTTTGGAATTTATTTGGCTGCCTCAAATCAACAAGTGTTATGCACATGGTTTTTAAATATAAACAAATATATTTTTTTTAATCACGTTTATTAATTTGTGTCATTTATAAGTGCGAAATACGTTTAAAATTCAATTAACTTTTGAAAAAACAAAAATCCTACGCTTAAAAATTACGTTGTGTTTGCTAACGCTTTTTATAGTAAAAGTTCAAAAAATTTATTTTGAACTTTGCAAAATAAAATACAAAATTACTGACTGATTGATTATATTTTGCCATCAAATCAAATGATTGATAGTATTCCTTTAAATCAGATATGAATTTATGTTTTATATTACACTTAAATTTCTTTTTCAATAAAAATTAAAAAAATATGTAATTTTTATATTTTAAATGTTTCTTTTTCATTTAAGGTTTTATTCCCTTTGGTGTTTGCCGAAATGCTGGGTAAATGTGATGTCGAAGCAAATGTACAGGGAGGTGGCAGTTCGGGCCAAGCTGGTGCTATACGTTGGGGTATTAGCATGTGTTTGCGCAGTTTTGTTGATCAAGAAATGATTGAATCTATGCGCTTAGGTAAATATACACACGTATGCTTTAGTATATGTTTTTTTTTATTGAGAACAAGAATTGTTTTTAATTGAAATGCATTTCTTTTTGCCGGTTTTAGCTGGTTTACTTACACGTGATTATCGTCGCCGTGAACGTAAGAAGTTTGGTCAAGAAGGTGCTCGCCGCAAATACACATGGAAGAAGCGTTAATAATGTTAAATGTTGTTTGTTTTTTTAATAAAATTTACATTTTATTTAAAGGTTTTAAACCCAATATTTCCATGCCTTGTTTTAGTACTTTTTTTGCAGCTTTAAAAAGCATCAAACGATGTTTTTGTTTTTCCACATTACACTCGTTCTTAACAGATAATCTTTTTAGGCTGCGACTAGTACAATTGCTGCAAGAAAATATAAAATTATTAGATATTAACTATAACCTCACTTTTTTTTTAATTCTTATTTACCTTAAAGTAAATAAGTAATTAACTAAAACACAAGCCTCTAATTGTTCCTTTGCCTGCCACAATATTTGGGGAAATCTTGCGATTTCACTTAGCAATTCATATGCTTCGGGTTCATTTAGATTTTCCCATGAAAATTGCAAGTTATTGGTATTTATATTGCAATTTTGTTCAATCAAACTATTCAAACGGCAATGAGTGTATTGCAACTTAATGCCTGTATCACCATTTACTTGTAGAGCCTTCTCCCATGAAAACTCGTAATCTCTTTGTCTTCTTTGTTTTAAATCATTTATGATAACAGCCGATACTCCTAAGATATCTGCCACTTCTGAAGATGTTATATCCACCTTGGTAGCTGTAAATAAAATAGAATCAAAATCTATGTTAATATATCTGTACTATTCTGTAATTAAACAAGTTTAAGGTGAGTAATATTATTCATTACTAGCAGTGCCCACGACTTTGCCCGCGTGTCATTTATAATTTTCTTAAAATTCAAGTTTAGAAAAATGTGTTTTGAAACAATTGTTGCAGAGATGTGTAAACAGTGTTCAAAATTTTCCATCTATAAAAATAAAATGTGCTGACAACTGTTCTAGTATCATTATACCAATAAAATTGGGTGATTTCACATTTGTATATCCCTTTTCTCTACGAAATGACATATTTTAATGACAGAAAAAATATTCTATATTTGAACCAAGGCTCTACGGGACCTTCACACAAAATTTTATTTTAGCAGTTTTTACGTGATGCGAACACAGACAAGCAGACGAACAGACAGACAAAAATTCCAAAAAATATTTCATGTACAAAAATGACCCCGTTACTGTTTTTAAATTTAGATCCCCTGACTAGTTTTAAGCCGTAACTAGAACACAACTGGGACGAACGACGAATTTTTTCTAACACAACGAATTCGTCATTAGAACTTCGTTGTGTAAGTTCGTCGTATGAAGTACAATAACGACGAAAAAACTTTCTTACTTTTTTACTTCTGTTTACATTTTGTAAGTTATTAGGGTGACCACATAAAAATTAAAATTAAAAAAATAAAACGTTAAAAAAAAACAACAACTAAAAACTAATTTTATATTTAACTACTAATTTGTGCACTTATATTTAATGCTATAAGATACAATTAAATCAATTATTCAAGTAAAATAACTTAACTGATTAAAATACTTCGAAACTAAAACCAAACATGGTCACATTGTACTGATTTGCTTGTCCTTTGCCGGCGTAAGAATTATAAATAAACCTATTGCAAAGTTCGTCGCGTATGTGTTTTATTTTTAATGACGAATATTCGCGACCAAAGATTCGTCGTTCGTCCCAGTTGTGTTCCTAGAGTTAAAACCTACATAAATATCGATGTTACTTGCTGCTAACAAGTGTGTGTGTATGTGGTAAGCGGAATAAATAAAAAAGTTACCAAAAAAGTTTTGAACCGTAAAAAAATAATTGTTAACAAGTACCCACGCCTGTAACAACAATTTAGTAATAGGAAAGCTACTTAGCAAGCAAAAATCATGAATGCAAATCTTAACGGAAAGATTTGAGTAGAAAAAGAAAAACAAATCGTTGTGCAGCCGCTCGCATTAAGTTTAAAACTGTTTTTAGTTTCTTTTTTGTTTCCGGCACTATTTCATCTTACTCTTCAATATATTTTTCCAGTTATTTTTTAAGACCTTTAGATATAATGCAAGCCATACACGTTGCGACATGTTGTACAACTTTGCTAGTAATCAAGTTGGGTGTTTTGTCTATAAATTATGCAACTTGCATACAATCGCGCAGCACAACTTTATCTTATATAGAAGCCATTACAGTTAGATGTTTTCCGATATTGTGTCGTATATTGTAATCGATGTAGAAGAAAAAGAATGCAAACAAAAATTAAGAAAGAAGCGAAAGTGCCCAAAGCAGTGGTTAATAGAAAAGATAGAATATTCTAATAACAAACTTTTGAAAGTTTTGCACGTATTTCATCAGAATCCTCCATTTTAATTCATGTATTAATTTTCTTTAAATGTATAGAATAATTTTGCGCTGTGTTTTGCTATGTTGTCACTACGAAAATGAAAAGTAAAATAGAATAATGTTGTGCGACATGTCCACTAACGTTGCGACCGAGTTGTACAACGTGCAAAAAAATTAAAACTTTTTGACCTTTCGTACAACCAACACTCAACTTCATACAACTACACCACAAACATTGCAATCTGTTGTACAACCGGTCGCAACGTGCATTTCTTGCAAGTACATCACCGCCGAATTCTGGTAAAAAAATTAAAAAATAATTTTGTCTAATTTATTTTCCAATTTCTTATGTTTGTTTTTTTATTATTTTTTTTGACAACATACATAGATTTGTAGCAACAAATTTCCTGTTGTTTTTGTGTTGTTGCATTGTTATGGCCGTGCAAAAACCTTTATTAATTCTCCTTGAATCCATTTGTATTCTACAGCATAAAATGAGATTTTTATTAAAAAAGAAATAAACATTTTTTACTTTCCATTAAAATTATTAAAAAAATTAATACAAAATACATAAAACGACCACAAACGTGCGTAAAACGGAAGGCGATCATTTCACCAAACGAACTTAATGTCATCGATTTTAAATCTTCAAATAAACTTTTTGTATAAGAAAATCTGTTTTTTTTTTACTTTTTAGGGAAATCGTAGCCAAGTCACACTACGGCATGACATTACATTTGTGTCGTCTGATGTAAAAAAAGGTGATTGATATGTTTCATTTTTAGACATCGCTATAAGTCGCTGAAGCTTAATTTTCATCGCTAAAATTCCAAAAAAAAAAAAACCTTTGGCGATTTTTGACTACAAATTATATTCTTTAACACTTTTTGACGTAGTTTATTTTTAGTGATTGAGATTTAGATTTAGCTTCGAGAATTACAAAATATGACTGAAGATCTGTTAAATTCAACAGACGTTCTAAAAAATTTCTTTACGTACAGCTGCGAACAAAAAATAGAGCCACCAATAATGCACACACAATTTCAAAACTTTCTTACAAAATTTGAGGTTATATCAAAATTTATTACTTAAGTTTTTAGCGAGCGTATAACTTAAATCTTATTATTTCAAATATTTGACTATTGCCTTTTAAATCCTTATTGGCAGAGCTGCAATATTGAAGCACATTGTCAATATATAAAATACGAAGGGTCAAGAGCGTTTTAGAACAATAAAATCTTGTAGTTATGTGGCATAATGAAAAGTGCTTTATAAATAAATGTTAGTTTCGTAAACTGAAAATTTTTAACAAATACTTTTTAAATAAATATTTAATTCTAAAGGTGCGGTCAGGTTAGTCAAAGCGTAACCACTATTTTTATAAATTTTTATTCAAAATTTCATGACACGTATCCTTACGAATGATGATTAAAAAAGCAATAAACGTGATATCCTACCTTATAATATTAAGTGTGATTAAGTATGATCTTATATTTCTTATTAAGTACTTAAAAAGGATAAAACATTTTTTAATAAATTGGTGGTTAAGTCTTTTTGGTCAAATATTTAAGTAATCTGACCGTACCTTAACTGAGGGGTCATGAAAAGGACTGTACATACGCTGAGCGTTTCACTAATTAAAATTTAAAATATAAAAATTAAAGTTGTCTTTTTCATTGGGTTTTGTTCCTTTGGACCAGCCAAATAATTCTCCTATAGTTAAAAATTCTACAAGAGCAGGAATAATTTCAAAGTTAAAAACAATGTAGTCATTGGAGGATTGTAGAATTTTGTATTAAGTGCGTAATAGTGATATAAAAGAAAACCATTTATTGCATGACAAGTCTCGAAAAAACTCTGCTAAAGCAGACAACCATATGACTATCAGTTCGAAGCCTTTTTAATATTTTGCAGCGATTTAAACTATTTTATAAATCCGAAATTCTACAAGGACAGTGAGAAGACGATTATAGAAGAAAATTAATTGAGAAATAGATCTTCCAAAAAAGAACCAATATTAACAAAATGAAATCGGTAAAATCGCAAAGTGTAAGCAAAAGCAAACTTAAATTGGGAAGGTGATATCGTCATAAAAAATGGAGGCTCTAGGTATGAAGAACAATGTTCCCGCCACATTAAAAAATAAACGTTTTTCAATTTATTTCACAATATTTTAGGGAAAACCTAGTTCTTCCACATTTTCAAATAAAAGCAATTTGTGTAGTGTGTTATGTTTTGAACAATAATAGGCAACCGCTTTAAATTTGCAATATTAAATAATACAAATTTTAAATCTGCATTAATTCAAACTATAAAAAAATATGCCTTTCGTACACTTGGATTTCGCAATAAAGGTTGAACTTACTCGGACTTTTTAATTGCTTTTCATGCATAATAACCCGTGCCTCGTCTAGCACATCTTTAAGAAATATCGCCTGACCTTTACGGGTACTCATACCATGTATGCGACCAAATTTCACATGTTTAAGTTTAGATTCTTTTATTTCATTACATAATTTTGAAGTTGTTTTAAAGCAGGCCTTAAAATGATCCGCTTGTCCGTTTTCCACAATATAAAATATATTTTCAAATTGGAATCTTTGCCATCTATCCAGCAGAGCAGCTATATCACGTGCCAAATACAAAGTAGAGCCATCACTCTTAATAACAGGGACACGTCGCTTATCCACCACCACAACCTCACGACCATCGTTTTCCGGCAAAAGTAAGTTTTTATTTTTAAGCTGTAACAAAACTTGAGAGATGTGTTTTTGGCTGTATTGGGATTCCCAGTCGTAGATATCGAAAGATACGCCTAAACGTTCGTAAACAACTTTTAAATTTTCAATAGTGTACTCTCTATATTTTTGCCATTGTTTTCTAATATCAGTGGATTGTGTTCCGCTCTCTAAATCTTTAAAATAATTACGAGCTCTTTCAGCTATAGAAGAGTCCTTTTCTGCCTCTTTGTTGGCCGTAACATAGGCTTTATACAATGTCTCAATGGGATTTTCTTGCATTTGTTGTTCGTTAACTTGTAAAAGTTCTACTCCAACTTGCAGCAAACCAAACTGAGTACCCCAATCACCTAAATAATTCATTTTTGTTACGGGATATCCCAAATTCTGATGCAGATTGGCCAAAACATTGCCAATAATTGTAGAACGTAAGTGACCCATGTGAAAAGGTTTAGCAATATTTGGGGAACTAAATTCAAATACCATATGTTCTTGATATTTCGGTACGTCTACTGCGCTATTGTCCATAAGGAGGGACTCAATAAAAGCTTTCTCATTCAAAATGAATTCTATCCTTGCAGGCGATGTATCATTTGCCGAAAGAATTCTTGTTTGCTCAACCAATTCCTTGTCATAATTTAAGTTTTGTACTTCTTTTAAAAGTTCATCATCTTTTCCAGCATTTCCTTTCAGTGACCATTGCAATGCCGGCTTGCCTTTTGTTGTTGTTTTTAAAAGTACTTCTAGCTGGTAGTATACATTTTGGTTTTTTATTAGTTGCGTTATCTTTTGAATAATAAAATAAATAAAACTATTAGTAAAATTAAACTCTGAAGTTTTTTTAATCTTTTAAAAATAGTTTATTTATTGAATAATTACCTTTTCACTTATAGATTTTCGTACAAAACTTGACATTTTTCTGTTTATTATTATTTACGTTTCCACCATCTGTTTTTGACTGTTGCATTATTGAGATTTTTTATGGAGATACCAGATTGACAAATAATCGATGGTCGTTATTTGGTAAAACAATGTATGTTGTCTATAATATATTCACATATTACCTTATTCTAGCTTCATTACCAGCCATCACGCTAGAGGCTATTACCAAACGCCTTTTTACATTTTTTGTACGTTAAAAAATTTTTTTAATTGGTAAGAAATGTTAAAACACCAAGTTTGTAGTTTTTGTTATACTACACATATACTTACCTTTAAATTGATTTTAATAAATTATCCTTTCACTTCATATATTAAGCATTAAAACAATTTAATTGGTAACTTTATGAGGCATTCGTATTTACTACTTGACTACAATTTTTTACATACTTATTATAAGCATTTCAACTTCCTCAAAATATTGCATAGGCGTTATTACTTGCAGATCTTTAAGCAAAACGTGTAAATAAGGAGGACGAAAAAATTCGTGTTAAATTTGAGTTAGCTATCGTCTTATTTTTTGTGACTGTATTAATTTTAGTGTTTGTGATATTTGCAGATATTAGTGGTTTCTTATTCTATAGAAAGAAGTCTTAATTAGGTTTTTTAACACTCAACATAATTAAAAAATTTATAATAGACCCTTTAAATTTTCATAAAAAACTATACGGTATGGCATCTCTTTTATCAATATGTGGAATATTATAAAGTGATGCCAAGTTCATGAGCCTATACAGCTATCAAAAGTAACCATCTAAAATATGTGGTGCACTAATGATTCTGCTTCTTCGTTCATTACTTTGTGCAAATAAAATTGGGAAAAATCGAATGGGAAAAGAACTCCTGAAGAAAAGTTAAATACATAATAATTTTTTTAATTAACTTATTAATATTACACAAGCAATTTTTAAATAGAGTGACACTCACTATTTGTGATACAAGGAAAATATACCGTGTAAATATCGGCACTTCAAAAAGTATTGAAGGTAGCAGATTAAAGAAAAAAAATCTTGTATAAACCGAAAAAATCTTGTAAGAAAATTACAAAAATAGAAAAAAAAAAATGATCAATAACAATTTGGGGAAGAATGTAGCAATTATTATTACTTAAACAATTGATTGTTTACCGGAAAATTAAAATATTTAAAGAGTATGTGTAATTTATTGTTTTAGAAGCCACGTATCGAGAAGAGCTCCCATATGAATAAATTGGATAAAAACCAATATCAAAGAAGTATGTAGGTTCTTAAAACAGCAACTAAAAAGTTATTGAATGAGAAAAATCAAAGAAAAACAACAGTGACAATTCGGTTGTCGATAATACACACATATATGTATGTATGCATGTACATACATATATAACATACAGTGAAAGAAATAATCAGAAAAAAATCAATATTTTTTTTAAATGTTGTTTAAAGTAATAAAAGCAATAAGTTTGATCTATTAAAGTAAAAATTAAATAAATCAATAATACACAAATAATAATGGGTGTCTCTTGGCTTTAGATTTTGGGGGCGTGTATGATATTTTCACCATTTAATGGGTCATCATCTTATCACTGCATAAAGGGAATTCTACTCTTCATTACTGTGTTGCTAATAAAAACTGTTGCTAAATACCATAAATTTGTGATCACAATATTATTAAAAATATTTTTGTGTTTAAATAAATTATTTTTTTTTCTTCTTAATTACAGTTTGTAATCAAAGCTGGCACTTTGTTAGGACAATAGAACAATTTATTTAAAAATATAAATATAAAAAGTGAAAAAAATAAAAAATTAAATAATTTAAACTTTTGTGTGTTTAAAGAATAAGTTAAACTTAAAAGAATTCATCATGTCCATGGCTGGGCAAACAATAAATGATAGATTGTTGGCTGCGAGGCATAGTCTTGCAGGTCAAGGTCTAGCGAAATCAGTATGCAAGGCCACAACGGAAGAGTGCATTGGACCCAAGAAGAAACATTTAGATTGTAAGTCTTTCTTAATTGTATGACACTTTTCAATAATTTAAAATCAATTGAATTTTATTAGAAAAATTTACATACATCTTTTAAAGGGTATGGCGAGAACATGAGTAACCAGAATACACATATACAGTGATCGACAAAAGTTTTGAAATATTAAGCAACATTTGCTTTTGTTTTTAAATACTTATATTGTGACACAAAACGAGAATAATATGGTTTATTCTTTTTATAAATATGAAATATTAAACTTCTCCATTTTTCTATAATGACCACAAATCTTCTCAAGAATTTTTCAAAAATGATTATGTTAAAAACTCAAATTTGTTTAAGTTTCTAAGATTAATTCAGATATCCCACTAATATGAATCGATAAAGAAGTCCTTGGACCTCTACTTGTATAGGGTGTGTTATGCAGCCATTCTCCATTTTTCCATAATGGCCACAAATCTTCTCAAGAAATGTTTAAAATTGACTATGTTAAAAAACTCTGTATTTATTTTTCTTTGAAAATTATTTTGCACATTTAACTTTTATAATCTCACTAAGTGCACTCTAGCACAATTTTACCATATCGAACAAAACATGAACCAGGCCCAAAATTTCCGGGATATGCATTTTAATTATTAAAGGTCAATATTCTAACGACTGTTAAATGATTAACAATGGTCTGTTAACTGCAAAATCAGCCATGTTAAAAAATTTGGTTTAGATCTCTACTAGTTAAATTCGAATTTATCTTCACACACATAATTTTAACGCATCCACTACAAATTTTAAAATGCCTTTTTTTAATGTTTTTGTTGAAATAAATTGTTTATATCGTACTAAAGAAATATTTTTTTTTTACAATTGCTACCCTCTTGTATGCCTGAAAAGAAAATTGTATTCATATCTTGTTCAGTTTTGTGGTCCGTCTTATCCAGTTATTTTATGTAAATGCAAATTTAATTCTGCAAGTATAAATGCAAATTTTCTAAATCCTTTAAAATATTGAGTTAATCTTTAAAAATCAAATTAATTAAGCTAATGTGTTTTTGAATATTCGAATCGAATTTAATCTAAAATATGGATAAACTCGAAATTGTGGGGGATGTACCTATATAAAAAGTGCTTGATGTATCGCGTTGTGTGTTGATTACAGCAACAAGGTGTTGTTGCAACTTATAATGAACAGATGAATGTCGACTATCGAGGACATATCAAGCCTCTGCTATAAAACTCGAACTTAGAAAACAATATTTAAAGTTTTATTTATTGTTGTAACTTATTCGAGGCCTGAGATATTTTAACTGCAGAATTAACATTGTTAGGAATAAAATTATTGTTTGGGGAACTTTTCTGCATGCTCAACTCATGCATTATTACAATTTTCGAATTTCTATTGCTTATAAATTGTGTTTTCCTTTGATTTGTTACCGCATTATCATTATAACAATTTTTATTACATGTAGTCCCACGTTCCTAAATAAATAAAATACTGTTCCAAGTTTTCTGGCTTCAGCTATTTCCTTGTACAAATATAAAAAAACCAATATCGAATCTAAAGGCTGTTAAAAATTGTTCGGAATTAAAATAAAAACGATAATATGATTTATATATTTTTCAAAATTTAGAAATTATAATTAATAAATAATTTGCATTAATCTCCAGATTTCTAGATTTTCTTTTAAATTAAATAACATCAAGGTTGTTGTTTAAATATTTTAAAAATTAATTTACTTTAATCGTGCTTAATTCCTTCAAGTATAAATATTGCATGATATTCTCATAAAATGTTTATAATTTAAAACTGCAATGTAGCAATATTGTTTTATTTTAAAAATTTTTCGTTATATAAATTCAAGAACTGAATTTTTCTCCTAAGCAAAACAGAAATTGTTTGAATTAGTTCTTCTAACTCCAATAATTTTTTTTCGCCCACTCTCTTTCGTTTACGAGAAAAGGACCAAAGTCCTTTTTCAAATTTCAAAAGTGGTGTTTTTGGAAAAACCTTTATATTTTCTGAAAAAACAAAATGTTAATATATTTGACCATTGCAGTTTAATAAAGACACTACTAGAAGTCTTCTCCAATAATTTTTTTTCGCCCACTCTCTTTCGTTTGCGAGAAAAGGACTAAAGTCCTTTTTCAAAAGTGGTGTTTTTGGAAAATACTCCATAATTTCTTAAAAAACAAAATGTTTGTATATTTGACTATTAGAGCTAAATAACGACACTAGTAAAAGTGTTTAAAAAAAGTTTTTTTTTGTTCTATCCACTTTAAATTATATTTAAATATCATCCGCAAACTCTTATATTAAATTTTTAATATTAACATTGGTTATGTTAAGTGATTAACAGAGCTCTGTTATCGTAACAGAATGTGGCTAGGGTTATAAATTTTAAAATTTAACTTCAAACACATTCTCCTTTTTCTCTACGAAATATAATTATTTTACGAAGTAAAGTATTCTATATTTAAGTTAAAGTTCTGGGGAACTTTTCACCAAAATTTATTTAAATCCATCCAGCAGTTTTTACGTGATGCGAAAAAAATTCTCTCAACTTCGTATTTAAATCTTTTTATTTTGTAAATCTGACCATTTACGTTGTGTTTTGAATTTAAGAAATTTATTTATGTTTGTAAAGTTACCCTAGCCACATTCTGTTACGATAACAGAGCTATGTTAATCACTTAACATAGCCAATGTTAATATAAAAAATAGAATAAAAGAGTTTCCGGACGTTATTTAAATAAAATTAAAGTAGAATAAAAACTATTGGATAAAACTTTCAAGTTTCTACCATTAAAATATGAAAACCATTTCTCATGATTATTAAAACAATTGATTTTCTAAATATTAACTAAGAATACGCGCATCACCTACATTATAAAAATTTGTCTGCATTTATAAAATTTCACACTTTAATAAACTCCATCACTCATGACTCATTTTAATATCCATCTATAAGTTATCATTTTGGCCTGTCAAAGATTTAATGTTTGTTCATTTGTAAATTTTTGATCATACATTTGCATTAAAAAATCGTTTACTTATTTCTTTTCATGTATGTATTTTCCTCAATCGCACAAAAAATGGAAATCTTCAAAAAGTATGACTTTTCTGAAATGTAAATGAACTTAACAACTGAATACTTATCATCGTTGTTTCTGCCATTATTATTGTCGATGTTGTTAGAGCTGTTGTCGATTTTGTTGCCGTCATTGTAATAATTTAATTATCGTTGAATTCTTTGTTTAGACAACAACAATGAAACTTAGTTTTGACTTTCTATCAACAATCTTAATGTGGTTGCCATCTTACAAAATTGTTCATACATTTTTTGTTTTATTTATATAAAATATACTGTGTGAATAAGTGTAGAAAATACGCTTAAATGTTAAGCTTCCATTCAACTACTAACGTTATATAATAATAACAAAATTAATTCATTAAATGGAATTTACTCTTTCTCATGCACTCACTTTCAGTCAAATGAATTACTAACACATATGTTAAAATTAGGCGACACTAGCAGAGCCTTAAAGGAGTTAATTAATTCGGCTTAAGTTCACGTTTATTTGAATTTCTTAATTAATCAGAAAAAAAGGTTTCGAGGTTGTGTATGTTGTAAACATTATCTATTTAATCAACAAATTCATATTAAAAATACAAGGAATATTAATAGTAAATCAAAATTTATTAAGTAAAACAAAATCTACATACAACTAAAAGTTTTTTCATTAAAACTTTTTAAATCAAGGGAATATTTTTAAATTTAACCTTAAACTTTAAAAATCGTGCTGATTATCCCGACCGAATTATTAAAATCACCGATATTGACTATTGAAGGTGAAAGCACGTTTCGATGGCCATTTCGCTACCGCTTACTTAGCTCTTCAGGAAACTTCTCACTTACATTTTAAATAAACTAAAGATTTTTGTCCAAACAATAAAGTAAAGACAAAAATCAAAGTTAAAGCAAAAACAACAATAATCAACATTGATTTTATTTTTCTTTATCCACTGTATACGGCTGACTTTTTTTCGGCTCTTTTACACAGTTAAAAGATGTTGAAAAATAAAATGAACTTATTGTTGTTTTTTACACGGGCACTTGCAATTTTAATTAAATGTTTGTTTTCCATAGTTTCCTATAGTTAGGATTTAAAGGTCAAGTTTTTCTTTTTTTTTGTTGTTCTCTTCACTGATCGTCACATACAGTGACTCAAACAACCGTCTCAATGTTATGCTAGTGTTTTTTTTTTTTTTTTTTTTTTTTTTTTATTTAGTTTAAAATAGTAGTATTACGAATACTTTATAAAAAGCATATAATAATTTTTGACCAATTAATTAAATTAGCTCTAATAACAATTATTTTTAACATAAGTTATATATTTTCTTTTAAAAATATTTATATTCTCTTCATTTTTTACTTCATTAGGTAATTGATTAAATACTTGTAGACCCATGTAAAGCAGACATCTCTTCATTGCGTTGGTTTTAGCTCGATGTATTCTGAAATCATTTGCATTTCTGAGGTCATATGGTTGAATTTCGTTGACATAAGTCAGTTGTTGTGTTAAATATTCTGGAGCCTTTCCTGTTTTCATTTTGTGGATAAACATACACGTATTCAGTTGTAGTCTTTGTCGTATATTAAGCCATTGTAACATATTAAGCATGAATTGTATAGGGGTATATCTGTTGCATTTAATTATTGACCTCATAGCTTTATTCTGTAGTTTTTGTAACCTTTCTATCTGAGCATTTGTACAGCATGTAAAAAGTATTGTTGAACCGAATTCAAAAGGTGGTTTAATAATTGTATTGTATATATTTATTGCTGTTAATATTGAAATTTTATTTCTTATTCTTTTAAAAAAGCCAATTTTTTTACCAATTTTTTTACAAATATAATCCACGTGATCTTTAAAATTCATATTTTTATCTATTATAAAACCGAGGTATTTAATTTTTTCCACTTTTTCTATTATTTTATCATTTATATTAAAATCTGTATTGTTGTTCATATTTATTTCCATAATTTTAGTTTTATCTTCGTTAAGTTTTAGTTTATTCATTTTTAACCATTTACTTAAGTTTACTATATCACTATTTAATTTAATCTGACATTCTTCATCAGTTTCTGATATATTATATATGAGAGCATCATCTGCATATAGTATAATTTCACATTTTTGAAGCACATTAGGCATATCATTAATATATATTATAAACAACAGGGCACCAAGGATTGACCCTTGCGGAACTCCATATTCATTATTAATTGCACTTGATTTTACACTATTAACTCTTGTTATTTGATTTCTATTTGCCAGGTATGATCTAAACCAGTTTAATTCTTTATCTCGTATACCATAATTATATAATTTTTGTATCAAGATGTTTCTATCTATAGTTTCAAATGCCTTTTTAAAATCGAGAAATATTGCCATTATTTTTTCGTTTTTGTTTATATTTGTCCAATTATTGATAACGTAATTTACAGCCGTTTCACAAGAATATTTTTTTCGAAATCCTGATTGATATTTTGATAGATTATTGTTTAATTCTAGATATTGTTCACGTTGATTTTTTACCACTTTTTCGAGGATTTTTTCACATAATTTTAACGAATTTATAGGCCGGAATTCTTCGCACTTATTTGTTTTCGATACTTTTTCGATAGGTGTTACCATAGATGTTTTCCAATTTTCTGGGAATTTACCCGTTTCTAGTGATTTATTTACAATTTTAAGTAATATTTCACCAATTGTATTCCAATTATCTAATATCACATGAATATTTACGTTATTAAAATCCGGTTTCCTTTTTATATCTTTGCAGACGTTTTTTAATTCGAAACTTGTTATTTCACGAAACTTAAATATAGAATTTATCACATTTATTTGATTAATATATTGCACGTGTTCTATTTTATCTCTAATTTCCTTAATACTATTCACAAAATATTCGTTAAAATGATATGCTATATCTGAATTAGTTTGATATTCTATATTATCAAATATCACAGTTTTTATTATATTTCTTTTATTTTTTAACACTAAATCTTTAATATTATTCCACATTTGTTTCTGATCTCTTGTGTTGCATATTTTTTTATTAATATAGTTATTTTTTTCATGTTCAAGTCGGCTTTTATATGAATTTCTAGCTTTTTTATATTCATTCCATGCTTGATATGTGTTTACATGCTTAGCACTGTTGTATTTTATAATTTTATCTGTTTTAAGAACTTGTAAGTCTCTCTTGAACCATTTATTTTTTAAATTTTTCTCATAAATTCTTTTATTTACCGAAAGTTTCTCTACCGTTTTCTCAATAACTTCATCAAATAATTTAACATTGTAATTAAGATCTTTTCTTTCTTCATAACTTAATTTTAGATTTATTTCTCTTTGGAATATGTTCCTTCTGTATTTGTTAACATATATAAGCACTACAACAAAACTACAGTCTCAATCTTTTTGATATTTTTTCTATTTGCTTATTGCTCTTTTATTTATAATTACAATTCAATATATTTGTTGTAATATGTACTGTTATCTTAAAATAAACAAAACAAATTTAGAAGTCATTGGGATAGTTTTTTGAGTTTACTTTATTTAACTTATTTTTTGAATTTATAAAGGCTTAGTATTTTGTATAACCCCCTTTGGCATTAATAACAGCATCATTTCGGCGAGGCATACTGTCGACTAAATTTTTGCAAATGTTTGCGTCAATACCAATCCACGTTCTCGCACATGTGTCCACAATTCTACCAGATTTCCAGGCGTACCGACAACACTTCTTTTGAGAACACCCCAGAGATGTTCGATGGGTTTAAGATCGGATGACTGGGGCGGCCAATCGAGAACATTATAGCGATTGTCACTGAGACATTTTTTTGTTAAGTTTTGCGGTATGTTTCGGGACATTAATCTGTTGGAAAACCATAACCTCCTTCTGTAATCCGAATTTTTCTGCAGCTGTAGGTAAGTTAGTGCTTAAAATATTTACGTAGGTTTGAGCAGTCATCGTACCAACTATTCTGTGGACTGTTCCAACACCCTTAGCTGTCATGCAACCACATACCATTACGGATCCACCGCCAAACTTTAAGGTCGGTCTGATATCTTCGCTTGCAAAGTTTGTCCTGACTTTCGCCAACACCATTCCTTACCATCTGACCCAAGACGATTAATTTTGGTCTCATCTGACCAAATAACATTTTCCCAGTCCTCTGCTGTCCACGAAGCATATTTTTTTTGCAAAATCCAAACGGATTTTTTGATGCCTTTTTGTGAGCATTGGCTTTTTCACTTTGGCACGTCCTTTCAAGCCAGCTGCTCGCAAAGTATTTCTAACTGTTTCAACCGATACATGAATATTTTCATTTTCTGCTAGTTGCTTTTGGATTTTAACTGCATTTTCAACTTTTTGCTGCCGAAGATCTCTTAAAATGCGCCGTTCTGTAGTCTCGGATAAAATCTTTTTTCTGCCTCCTCGTGATGGAAGTGGTAAATTTCGCAACGACTTCCGTACTCTACCCATGCTGGATTTGGAGATATTAAGAAGCAACGAAATTTCACTACAACTTTTACCTTGACGTAAAAAATTGTGAATTTCGTTGACTTTTGAGGACAGCAATAGACGAACCATATTTAACTTAAAAATTTGTTAAAAAAGAATAAAGCAATAAATTTAAGATTGTCTTACTTATTTAATTATACTATTCATAATTATTTACGAAAAAACACGTGTAGCTTCCTCAAGTAATTAAACTCAAAAACCATCCCAATGACTTATTAAACTTGTTTTACTTATTTTTAGATAACGGTAAATATTACAACAAATATATTGAATTGTAATTATAAACAAAAGAGCAATAAGCAAATGGTGAAAATGTCAGAATGATTGAGACTGTAGTTTTGTTGTTATACTTATATATGTTAACACTAGCATAATATTGAGACGGTTGTTTGAGTCACTGTATGTAAATTTGTTCTTGCCTTCTGCTAACCGCAGTTTCATTTATTTCAATTTTAAACTGTTTTAAGAAGTCTCGCTTAATTTCTAAATTGTTATTTTTTTCGTTATGATTTAATTCTTTTAAATTTAAAAAATAAGTCAATATTTGCTTTGCTAACTTTGTAATTGTGTACTTTTGCTTTGGTTACTTGTTTGCTCGTCTCTGTATAAAATCTACAAGTAAACAATCCAGCAGCGAAAAGTGTTTGAAATATCCAAAGGCTTTTGACTTTTCCACAATGAAACTAAAGAAAACTGTAACTAAAACTTTTAATTACAGCAGCTATGCATAGCAACATGTCGTATAAATTATCTTTTGTCTTCCTTGTGTTTGTTTCTTTTCATATTGAAAATAAACAATAAAAATTAATAAAATGCAAAGAAAAACAATGCTACACGTCAATTGCATCAACTTTTTATTAATTAAAAATTGCAGGTTTATTTAAAAATCAGTAGAGATCTGTTTATAATAAAATATTTTAATGTCCACAAAATGAAAACTGTCAATATTTTTATTTCCTAAATGCTTTTTTCATTCCATTAAGTGATATCTTTCATGTGTGTGAGGGTAAGTACGTATTTAAATATTAGAGGCACAAACCATTTTTTGAACATTGCCGTTTTTGCAGTTAACAGTGTTCTGTTAGGCACTTAACAGTCGTTATGTTTTTGGCTTCCTTTATTCAGGAGAATAATTTTAGTAAAAAGAAAACACAAGTGCGAATAATTATAATTTACGGAAATGTTGCTTCAAGGAATATATTACAGAACTATAAAATTTGATATCTAAAAATTGTTTAGAAAAACTTTAAATTGAGTCTAAATAAAACACTCATTTTGCATAATTTCTTAAGAAGATAGATGACCATTTTGGACAAATATTGAATAGCACATATAATACACCGTATACACATGCTAATCTGCAGGATCTTTAATAAGGCTCTATCTGTCCAATGTCTAAAATAATTTTGGGATTTGAGAAAACTAACTTTTGAAAAAATGCTTTTTCAGCGAAATCTCTGGGAAGATAAATGACCATTTTGGACATACATATATAGAATTGCTTCTAAAAACTGTTGGTACCAATGATATTTTTTTCTTTATCTTGAGAAATGAAAAAATAGATGTGTTATTTTTATTTTACGAGAAAAGGACCAAATTCCTTTTTAAATTTCAAAACATCTGATTTTGAAAAAAACTCAATAATTTCTTAAAAAATTAATTTTTACATATTTGACTGTTGGAGCTTTATTAAGACACAACTGAAAGTCTTCTCCAATAATTTTTTTATCCACTTTAATTTTATTTACAAACCGTTCGGAAACTCATATTAGATTTTTTTTGTGTTAACATTGGTTATGTTAAATCAATAAATAGTTCTGTTATCGTAATTAAGTTCACACAGAATGTTGCTACTGCCTTTGCTAGTGAAACTATGCTTGACTTAAGTAAGATTCACGTCACTTTGTTTGTTTGTATTAAATCCCTTGAGTTCGAAGCAATTTCAAATGTATTCACTTTCGTTTATTTTAGTATTCAGCGTCAAAGTTGTTACGAATGTGTTTGCACATGGTGGGTTATGTACTCGTACAGCAGAGGAACATGGTTGTTTGTGAAGATTCCAATATAAACAAATAAAAATGTTTTCAAAAGTTACGTCACTTATACACGTTTACATAAAAATGTAACTACTGGCATAAAAACAAATACAAACGTAGCACATACATTTACAATGAAAACCAAATTTTCACGTACCGCATTTTTTTTAATATTTTTGCCGTTATTTAAATCATGTTAACTATACACATATAGAAATAGGCAAAGTTCTTATTAAATAGAGACAACTAAAAATTAAGTTATATGAAACAATTTTTATAATAAACGATTTATTTGTCTGATACCTGGTAGATTTCAGTCTTTTTTTTTTTTAATAAGATTTCGGCAAAAAGTAAGACGAATTTATAATTTATTTAAAATAACACTATGATTTTGCTTTCTGTATATAATTTGTATAGCCAGAATTTTAAAATCAGCTAAGGAGCTCATTTGAAGGTAAGAGTTAAGAAAGTTATGTGCTGTTTCTGCATCACAGGCGATCAACTCGTCTGAAAAATTTGTATGAAAAGCACTCGTTTTTTTGAGTTATTTTCATATAAATTTTCCAGGCGAGTTGATCGCCTGTAATACAGAAACAGCACATTAAAAACTTTGCTTTGTTTTTTTTTGTTGCTTTTTTTGTTTAATCAACGAATCAGTATTTAAAAAGAATTAATAACTGTTCCAGTTATCTAAAAAATATTTTCTTTGAAGACACTTCAATGTTGGACTTTTTGCTTCATTCAGTCCTACCTTTAACAGTTTCTATTTCTATTTATAGGCGAGTTAAAATGCCTAGTTTATTCTAATATGAAAAGATATGGCAGCTCCTTTTAGTTGTTTCTTTTGTAGGTGTAGATATGAGCCAATTTAAAGAGTTCTGCAACAACAACTGACGCAAAATAACTGCGTTTTTTCATTAAAAGTTCCTTTAAACACTTGAAGCAGGTCATTTGTGCTGCATGATTTTCTAAAGAGTGTTCGTGTTAATTCATACAAAAAAAAAATACAATACTTTCGTACACTTCTTCTTTAATATTCGTATCCTTTTTGTTCTTAAAGGAGGACTTTTATCTACTTTAAATAACTTGTAAAAGTCACTTCTTTGGCCTGGCAACTAGACTCGACTTATGATATCTATGTGTTGAAATAACTTGTTGTTCAGTGACCCTTAATAATTCTAACAACAATTTTGGTGACAGTCGCCATAACAATATGACAATAATAAATATTTTTTGTCGCACATTGTCGACAATATGATTTTGGAATTTGATGACTCATTCAGCATAAATACATAAACAAGTTTGAACCACTTAATACATAAGGCAGTCGTCGAATGTCTGCTGCCAATTGAGCTTGTTGTTACTTTAAGTAAAATAAAACCAGCCGATAAATATTTTGTATGTGCGTGAGATAAACAAACAAAAATATGCTCATGTCTTTTATCCATGAAAACCATTTAAATGAATGATGTTGTTGTGTTTGGCTCTAATTTTCTTTATTTTCTTGGAACTCTTGTTGAGAACGTGTTCATGATACTTTAAAATTTAGCAAAAACTTGCTTGCAAAGATTGTATGTGTGTGTGACTAATTCCATAAAAGTTTCCTTTGTTTAAAATTTGTTGAAATTGTTTGTTTGTTGTCATTAGTTAACACCCTGAAGAATAAGACGGTTGGTTAATAAGTTTAAAATGCAATTCTCTGCAAAAGTTGTTACATATTTTATCGACGCAATACTTTCTATATATTCTGCCGTCACAGCTTCAATATTGTTTATTGTAAGCGCTTTGACCGGATGATCCATCACATTCCCACTTATTTAATAATGTTAGCCTTTCTAGAAATAATACTGCTTTCTATTCAGGCAAACTTTCAATAAGGCGCTTATGATCCATTAAGTCTGGCAACTTAACCCCTTTCGATAATTTAGGAAGACGTAATATTTTTCTATCCAGGAAGATTATCCACATTAGATTCTTTAAAGAGTTTCTTAAAATGGAATATTTTTCTTTCACAGCCCTAAGTACATAAACAACGCTTCTTCTATGCTATACTTTGTTGGTAGGACAGTGGGAGGAGTTGAAATACACTATTTTTTCTAGGGCTTTAAAGCGCCACAGCTTTTGTCATTTCAGACCTTGATTTATTTCTATATTTTACATACTTAAGACATAATGCTTCAGACATTTTAAATTTTACTTTTTTTTTGTACTCCAAACACTCGTTTATAGCTTTTGCAGGTATTCCTCATTTGCTGTTGAAAATGTATACTGTTCTTCGATGTTTTAAAAAAAATTATACTCCATTTAGCTGGTTTGAGTTCTTTTTCATAAAGTAAACGAAGTTACAAAAACAATTTTTTATATTTTGTTTTTGTTTTCAATACAAGTTTGCGAAAGAAGTATTCGTTTGCATGTAGAGAAATCGGCGGCAAATTTTGATTTTAGCATTCTTTTCATGTAAATTTATTTTAAAATTTATAACCCTGGCCACATTCTGTTACGTAACAGAGCTATGTTAATCACTCAACATAACCAATGTTAATACAAAAAATTTTTAATATAAGAGTTTCCGGACGATATTTAAATAAAATTAAAGTGGATAGAAAAAAAATTATTGGAGAACACTTCTAGTAGCGTGTTTATTAATCACCAATAGACAAATATATATGTTTTTTTTTAATATGAGCAAGGCCATACTTTCAAAAGGGGTTACGAGAAAATGACCAAAGTCCTTTTTCAAATTTCAAAAGTGGTGCTTTTTGAAAAAGCTCTTTGTTTTTTGTTTATAAGTGATTAATATAGCTCTGTTATCATAACAGAATGCCGCTAGGGTTATAAATTTTTAAACTAAACTTTACACATCGTTTTAAGCACATTTTTAAAACGACAAAATGCTCACTTATCTTCTCTAGAAATTTCACTGAAAAAGCATTTTTTTCAAAGTTAATTTTCTCAAATCCCAAAATTATTTCAGATATTGGACTGATAGGGTCTTATTAAGGACCCTTCAGACTAACATGTGTATATGGTGTATGGTATGTGTGCTATTCCATATTTGTCCAAAATGGTCATTTATCTTCGAAAGACATGATGCAAAATGAGTATTTTATTTTAACTTAATTTAATGCTTTTCTAAAGAATTTTTAGATATTAAACTTTTATAGTTCTGTAATATAATCCCTTGGAGCAACATTTTCGCAAATTATATTTATTTGGACTTGTGTTTTTTTACTAAAAATATCCACCTGAATAAAGGAAGGCAAAAACATAACGACTGTTAGGTGGTTAACAGAACACTGTTAACTGTAAAAACGACAATGTTAAAAAAAATGGTTTGTGCCTCTGCTATTTAACTGTGATCTTCAACGCATTGTGAAATTACTTTAAAAATTTTTTGAATATATTATGTTTTCTTTTAACCCAAGCTTAAAAATCCACCCTTTTTAAAATTTTAAATAATTCTCGCAATCACTTAACGTATTTAATTTATTTAATTTACTTGCAGTTAAACACTTAAGCTTTAAATACGATAAATGTATAAGAAAAAAAAATCTAATTCTCGCTACCAGCAAATGTCGAAACGTGATAAGAATAATTTAAATCAAAAAATATTTAAAAAACAAAATTAAAATGCCGTTGATAAATGCAGAATAAAATAAAACAAACATATTTTGTTTTGGGTTTTAAGGAGGCGTTTTGTATTTAATTAATTTATATTCAATCAGACATACATATGAAGTATGAACATATTAGAACAAAAACAAACTCCAATAGCACTTTTACACAATATGTACAAGATTATTTATGTATGTATGTATGTATGTGTTTGTAACCGATAAGAAAACAAGCTAACGATTAAAATGCAATTTTTTTATGCAAATATGAATTGTTCGGGGTTATTAAAAAAGTGTGATAATTGAAACATTGTTCGAAATGGCATTTATTTACATATCCACATGCACATACATCCATTCATAAATGCATATTTGTGGTTTGTGCTTTTTCAGATTAAACAGGCGAAATTTCAAATTTAAAAAAAATTAAAAAAATTTGAAAATTTGAAGAAAAAAAATCTTGTTTGGAAATTGGTGACCTCCAATTATTTAACATCTTTATCTAGAAGAATTTTAGTATAAATAACGTAGCGGTACCCAAGGGTCAAGTTTAACCTTTTTTGGTACTTTTTATATACTTTTTATATCATTTTTAAATACTTCGATATACTTTTTGTCACTCTTTTAAGAAATTGCACTTGCTATTGAGTTCGACTTGAAATTGACTTAAAAAAGTATTTCAAAGTACAAAAAAGGTTCGTGTTACGAACAGCTTCTTCAACATATTCGACGTAAGTTTCAAACCAAACTTCTGCATGGTTTAATTATTAAATTCTCTCATCAAAGAACAAGAGGAATTTATATAAGAAAAAACTAAAGCAGATACATTTTGATTTAGAGTCGAATTCATCAAATAGATTTACATCAAATGTTCATTCAAATTTATTTTAAATAAATATATTTATGTGTGTAAAGTCCTTTTAAACATATACAGAACCGGCAAAAATAATAGCAAGAAAGTGGATAATTCTTTGTAGACAGATGAAATCAAAATCGTTTTGTATTGTGTAAAATATTCTTATTCACATGTTAAAGGTTCTTCGAAAACAGAATATTATCAAAATGTTACCCCCAAAACCTTAAAGCATGGCGGATCCTGCATTATGTTAGGGGAAAGATTTTCATGCGAAGTGGGACGAATTCATATAAGAAAGACATAAGAATCTGGTTCTACTTTTTTATTCCAACAAGACTCTAACACTAACAACATGAAATTATCATCAAGGCTGACTGAATATTCGCCTGAACTAAGCCCTATAGAGAATACTTGAACTAACAAAAAGAAAAACATCTGTGAATCAAAACCTACTAACAGCAAACAACTTTGTGTTATTGTTAAAAAGTCATTGAAGAAAATTCGGAAAAAAAAGATGTATAAAATTGGTTGACTCAATGCCAAAGGGCTTTTGATTTGTTATTGTCAACGAAAGTCCTGCAACAACAGATTTATTAATTAACTTCATTTTCTTTAGTGTGTATTTTTAATATTGTTAATTTCTGGTTTATTTAATCTGAAATGTACTATTATTTTTGCTTTCCAAGTTTTGACACTTTAGCCAATAAAAGTCAATAAATATAATAGAAATCATTCTCATGTGGCATTTATGTTTCTCTTGTTTTAGTTGTGTTTCTTGAGTAATTAAATAACTAAAAATAATTCTTTGAAAAAAAGAACCGACTTCAAAACAGAAAAACTTAAAATCATAATTCTTTAGGACGGTAATTATACATTAATTATATTATATTGTATTCGAGAAAGATTGCGTCAGGATTTTTTATAAGACGTAGAACAAAATATGAATCCAGACATTGTGTCTAGTTTTTAAGAGTTTTTCTATAGCGGTTTCAAAAACTCCATTAGATATTGGGACACCCTTTAATTCATAATTTTGTATGTTAACCCTTAACGCACAAACATGGGTGGTGTTGATAGGGGTGATCACTATGTTGCAAATTAATGTTTCCTAAGGAAATCCCTTAAATGGCGGAGAAATTCTTACATTCTATATAAATCCGTTCAAAAAAAAAAAAAGAAGGAAAATTCAGTTTCACATTACGCAGCAACTAGTTGATCAGTTGACTTTAATATGTTGGAAACAACTCGAGGACGCGATAATGCTGAACAAGTTCTTCAGCGACTCGATGAGAAGCTCCACATAACTCGCAGTGGGAGTAAAAAGACTGCATTGTCTGCTCGAACTGAAACATTACTGACCTATTAAAATATAAATATGTTCTTCTCTTTAATTTTTTTAAACATGTTAAACCCGCATTTTCTCTTGCTATAGAAAATAGTTTGGACCTCGCGGAAAGTAAACTTGAAATACCTATGGAATGTTAAGGGTTAATACTTGTTACTATAATGGTCAAAGTAATCGACATCCTGTCTAATATTCAAGCGTTTGCCCATAACGGTTCAAAAGACAGGCTAATGTAAGTCAATTTACGTCACCTATGGGACACGCTTTAATTTTTAGATTTATTTTTTATATTAATTTTCGCTATTGGGAGCTATAGTTATACGCATTTTTTTAATTTTAAAGAAGTGCGCTTTACGATTCATTCTTACACTTAAAAAACATGTATGTTGTGTGGGGAGACCCTTTAATTCTTAAGGCGGGACCAATCTGTCAGCATAATCTATAAAACTACAAAAAAATTCAAAATCGGTTCAAAAATCACTGAGTTCTGCAGGCACAAGCAAAAAAAAAGCAAAATTCAGTCGAACAAGTAAAATTAATACGTAAATTTTAGTGCTATTTATTTAATCTCAGCTGTATATTTATCTTGCCTCATAGTAGTGGCTCCTTTGACTTGAGCTGAAAGAATGTACTCTTAGTGTGTTATTTAATGGAAGATCATGGTTAGACATTAAATAACAACTTTTTTAATTTATTTAAATATATTACAGGTGACTACATTCGTACAAAACAACGAGAGATAACAATAATGAAAATACTGAAAAAGTATTTTCTTACTTATTTTTTTAAATATATTTTAGAACTGCATTTGTCAATTAACTAGACATACTGTTGCTTATTTGCGTAGCAATATTTGCGACAGTAGAATAATCCTTTCAGTTTATAATGCATTATAAAGATCATCCATGTTCGTGATTCAAATGTTAGTGGCTTCGAAGAAGTAAAATTAATTTTTAAACAAATTAGTTACCTTTAGTTCTGATTTATATCTTACCAGCAGTGCTTAGACTTCGTTCGCATTTCATCTCTAATTATCTTAAGATTAATATTTTGAAAAACTTGTTTCAATCTACTAAAATTAAATGTACAAACAACTGTTCTAATACCGTTATAACGATAAAATTCGTTGACTTCACATTGATATCTCTAGTTTCTCTGCGAAGTGACATATTTTTATGAAGTAAAAAAGTATTATTTATTTGAACCAAGGTTCTAAGGGGCCTCCTCACAACATTTTATTCAAATTCATCCAGAAGTTTTTACGTGATGGGATCACAGACAGACAGATGGACAGACAAAACTTCAATAGATGATTTGTATTCCATATCGATTATTATCTCCACCATTAAAGAACAACATTAAAGAACTCACACGAAACTAGATATTTGAAAATTCTTAAATGTCACAACCAAAATATATTAAAAACAATCAGTGTATCATTTTAAAGTGCTAATGATTTTAAACTTCCCGTTTACCTGGAATTTAGCCAAAATTTTTTACTCGGGAAATTATAGTTGCTAACATCAATCTAATTACAGCTACATATATGTATCTTTTTATCAATTTATTTTTTGTAATTTTTCTTAACATTTTTCACACGCATTTAACATAACCGAACACTGCACAAGTCAAACTTAATGGCATAAGTGTTTTTTATTTATCTTTTACATTAATTAATTCACTCTTACTAGAGTCGAAGTTCTGACCTATAAGAGATCAATATGCGATGCACATGCAATTTGTTTTTGTTAATTTTTAAGGCAATCAACTTATTATCATTAAATCGTTGAGAAAAAGTTACTCCTTAAATAACAGATTTATGGGGAAAGTATTTTTGTATTAATATAACGGGTCTTTTTGTCCAATTAACTTCTGGTCTAACTTTAATTCGACAATAATGTATTTTGTTTGTGTAAATTTAAAATTTTAATTCAAAGAAGTAACCAAGAAGTGACTTCTATCTAAAAATGCTCTGAAAACGATAACTGGGAGCCTCCTTTTATGCTTTTAAAAATTTGTTAATAATTTGTTACTGAGCGAAGAAGTAAAATACAAACTCACGGATTTTTTGTCTGCAATATTCTGCTCAATTTTTCTTTTGTATTTCAATTCCACATATTTTTTTATAATTTTGTTGTGTGTATGTATTAATAAAACATGAATAGAATAAAAACAAGTGAGTGTTGATGGAGCTGTGAAATGAAAAATAAAAAAATCATTGAATTAAAATCCTTATTCCCAATCTAATTAGAATTTTAAAATTTATCTCAAAACTAATGATAAAACGGCTCAGCTGGTTATTGATAATATTCTGACGTTTTTATTCTTGTTTTATGAAAGAGTGCTTTTTTCATATGCTTACCAAACATGAACTTCCTTCCAAACCACAACAATCTATGGCTCCGTTGTGATTCGAACAAATTTTCATACATATGTGTTTTTCCATGGCCAGCGGCTGTGGCTCCAGCGAGATTTTCTGTTTATGATAGGAGTGTTTTTTGTGGTAATTTAAATGTTTAAAAAATTTTTCAGGATTTTTTTAATATATTTTAAATGATAATAAAAATTGAATTAAAATCCAATTATTAAATTGTAAATAAGCGTTTTAGTTTGGCCTAAATACATTGTTACAACAACAAAATTGCAACAAAATTTAATTAATCGAACTTATTGTATTAAAACATATAAAGAATATGTTCGATTTAAACAACTGATTACTATATTTTGAACAGAAGTTAACACATATTAAAATGCCGCTAAATCAAGATCAGACAGTATTATTAACTCTACTATGTGCACCTACAAGTAATGCTTGCGTAGAAAGATTTTTTTCGGCAATGAACTCAACATCAAATTAAGAAACAAGAAGGAAGATTTTGAATAGAAATTTTTATACCCTTCTCCATAAAAAGTGTAGCTTCTCCGTTAACCATTTTCGACAAAGTATATATATTCTGAGTCCTTATACATAGCGAAATCGATTGAGTAATGTCCGTCAGTCCGTCCGTGTTAATGATGAAATCAAATTTGCCAAAGCACTAGCTGAGCTAAAGAAAATTTAAATACGCCAATCGATCAGACGTAGTTTCAAAAATTTGTTAAAAATCATCAATATCGGTTCATGTCCTTCAGGGCAGCGGACAAAATACCACGCCTGCCTCTAAACTTTACATATCATTTAAAACGATTAAGTAACTCCAGTAAAAAAAAAAAAAAACAAAATAAAAAAATAGATCAAGTAAAAAAATTTCCGCTAGCCCATATTTTCCGAGCTATGGGCCTTTAAACTTTTCTTAGAAAAGTACGATTTCGCACCATATACCCAGTATTTGTTTTTATGGGAGTTACTTCGCTAATCTAGAATTACATACATGGTGAAGGATATATAAGATTTGGCATAGCCGAATATAGCGCTCTTATTTAATTTTTCTTCTTTTTTTTTATTCTCCGTCACCTCAATTTTTTATTTTTTTCTGTTTACTTTACCTCGACATAGTCGAATACGAGGGCTGTTCTATATATTTCTAGCCTAATAGAGAAAATGCGAATATTTATAATTAAAAATGGTTTTATTGTTTTTCATGCATGATTTATACATTTTTGCATGCGCTCAAACCAGTTGTCGAAGCACTCTTCCCACTCCGATTGAGACACCTCTAAAACATGGTTTTTGAACACTTCAACAGCTTCTTCTGGCGACGAAAATCGTTGACCACGCATTTTTTTCTTGATGTGCGGAAACAAGAAGAAGTCATTAGGTGCCAAGTCAGGGCTGAACGGTGGATGACCCATTAATTCGACGTTTTGGCCGGTCAAAAACGCTCTGGTTTGAGCCGATGTGTGAGAGCTCGCATTGTCATGGTGAACAATGATTAGTCTTCTCTTGTTGGTTTTTCGAATTTCTCCGATGACTTCTGGCAAACAAATTGTAGTGTACCACTCAAGAGTGACCGTCCTACGTTGCTCAAGCGGAACAGTCGCCACATGACCAGTTTTGCCGAAGAAACAGGCAACCATTTGCTTCGAAGTGCTTCTTCCAAGAACAACTTTCGTTGGTTGTCTTTGAAGACCCACACGGTCGATTGTTGTTTCGTAGGCTCATACGCATAGATCCATGATTCGTCACCTGTGACGATCTTATAAACGTCTTTTGAACCACCGCAATCGTATTTTTGCAACATTTCTTTGCACCAATCGACACGAGCCTTTTGTTAAGCGACTTTCAAATTGTGCGGGATCCTACAAGAACAAACCTGTTTTACGGCCAGGTGTTCATGCAGTATCGAATGTATGCTAGTGGAAGAAATGTCCAAGGATGTCTCTATCTCTCGGTATGTCGCATGTCGATCATGCATTATGAGTTCACGCACGGCATCAATGTTCTCTGGCACAACAGCCGTTTTTGGACGACCTTCACAGAATTCGTCTTTGAGCGAGCTTCGGCCACGATTAAATTCATTATACCAATTTTTTACAGATTTAAGTTCATCAATGCACTCTTGTCGCGATAATCCACGTCGAAAGTTGTTAAAAATGATGGCACGAAAATGTTCACGAGTTAATTTAATTTTTTTCTATATTAATTTTTTCAAGTCACTGTAAACAACACAAATAATGGTCGTACGTCAAAACGTTTTGAGTACGATTATGCTTAAAAATGACAAACTTTCCAGTGGAAATGTCAGATTTCACTTGGCAGCACTCAGTGTTGCCAGGCCAGAAATATATATATAGCAGCCCTCGTATAGTATTTTTACTTGTTCTATGTATTTTTTCCGTTAGTACATTTACGTAAAAAATGTTACTATTTAATTGTCATACCGTACAGTTTTTTAGTTTTACATATCATTCCCAAAGCCAAAGCAGTTTTCTTTGCTAACTGTTGCTAGTAAAGCGTTTATTTATTTTTTTAAATTTTATTTTATATTTCGGAGAATAATTTTGAAAATTTCTGTCTTACTCTCTCGTTGCTAATTTTTCTAATAAAGTAACTGAACAAAGCTTATAAGAGTTATAAATTTGAAAATGTATATTTAAATGCAGATTTAATTAAAAGTATAGTTCAAAGCCTTAAATATTTATTTCTTTAATGTTCTCCATATTTTTTGTTTTGCAGACCTGGTACATTGTACAAATGAGCCCAATGTTTCAATACCACATTTGGCCAATTTACTTATTGAACGTTCACAAAATGCCAATTGGGTTGTGGTGTACAAATCCTTAATAACCACACACCACTTGATGGCATATGGAAATGAGGTGAGTGGAAAATTAATATGAAATTTAAACAATTTCAATTTCTGTGATCTTTTTATTTTTTTCAGCGTTTTATGCAGTATTTAGCTTCATCAAATTCTACATTTAATCTTAGTAATTTCTTGGACAAGGGTGGCGTACAAGGTAATTGAAATTTAAATTCTTATACACAGCAGTCGTTCTTACTTCTAAAAAAACAATATCATTTTTACTCAAAGTTAATCATGCATTTAATAAATATAAGAACAAACATACTAATACACTTTACATTTTGCATTGTTTAGTATTTTTATTAATTTAATTTTATTGTTGTTGTTGTGGTAACAATATGATGCTTTTTATAATTTTTTTTTCTTTTATTCTTTTTTTTTTATATCAACCAAAAAAACTCGCTATCTTCACTTCACAAAACTACAATTTATACTTCATTAACTTGGACTTAATTTTGATTTATTTTCAATACTGCAAAAATAATCAAAAAAAAAAAAAAAAAAACCAACGTCATCAACCTTATCAATCATCCATTTTAATTAATTGAAACAACGAAAAAATTAAATGCTTAAAATTCTTTCATTAACTTTTTTTGTTTATTGTTGAATTTTGAAATTTTGAAAAAAATGTTGCAACTAAAAATTTATTGCTGCTGTTGACACACAATCTTAATACAAAAATAAACCGAAACATAAATAAATAAATATTCCTAATACTGGCTTTACTACTTCTTCTCTATACTACTACTTTTATTACTCGTACTTATCCCTCCTTTTCTAAATAAAATCAAACAATTAAAAACAAACAATGTAAAATATGCTTTAAACAAGATGGTGGTATGTCGGTACCTGGTGGCAGAATGGGTGAGTAAAGTTTGCTAAATAATAATACAATTTAAATATATTATTAAACATATTAAGTATAACAGTAAAAATGTTATTTTTTAATAAATATATATTGAGAGAAAACACATAATTTTTTGAGGTTATAACTGATGTTTTGAGATATTTATGTTTAAAGAAGTGGTGCCTTCTTAGAACTGTAGCCCCCTTATGAAAAACTTTAAACGTTATCAATAAAATCAATAAATTAGTTAGCAAGAGTTAGTAATCGGTGTCAAAACAACTCGCTTTCAGAAAAGCATTCGTTTTCAAGCTGGGATTTAAGGAATGCTAAAAACTTCTACGCCATTTGTGCAAAAGTGTAGGAAAAAAATGTGACAGCTGACTTGAGCCATAACAATTTGTTTTTAAAACACTGTAAAAGGTTTATCACCCTTCCCCTATTAATAACAGAGAGATGAAAACTAGTTTCCACCAACAAACTGCTCAATTTGTTTAACTAAGAGGGAGAGAAAATGGGTTCACAAAGTTAAGGAAGTTCCTTCATTTTCCATCACAAGTCTGCGCACAAGAATCTTATTATAAAAGGTTTTCAAGTATTAAAATCGACCCAATTAATATTATTCATCATCTCATTCGTGAAAACAATTTAATTTATCCTTTATTTTCGGTCTCATAGAGCTTATCTCTAGACAGTTTGGCTTACAGCTGATGAATACGTGGTAAGCCTAGAACAACCTTCAAATTCATTTAAGAAAATTGCATTGATAACAATTAAAACAGTTAGAGCGCTAATATAGCTTGATATATGTTAATCAAGAGAAGTTACTTTTAAAACTTAAAGCAGTTCAGGGGGCCACCCTACGGGACCTAATTTAAAATATGGGCAAAATGTAGGCAAATATAATTGAAACAAATGACACTTAAAACTGATAAATCGGCAAAAGAAGTAAGAAACAAATTCATCAGACCTAATTTCTACTTTTAGTAAAGCGGTTCGATGTTTAAAATTCTTTTGTGAGGTTAAGTAGAAACAAATGCATGTAATTAAGCAGAAGTAGAAAGACTATCGTAAAATTAATGAGAATTTTATTAAGGAAGAGAACATTAAAGTTGCTTTACAGTCGAATTAATTTATGAAATGTTTTAGAATATTTTTAATACAAATTATTTATTAAATTAAATTATTAATTTAATACTTTTAATTATTATCGTGAATTAATTATTTATTAAACAATTTCTTTTTAATATGTTTGTTTTAATTAAATGTCTTCAGGCTACGATATGTCACCATTTATTAGACGCTATGCCAAATATTTAAATGAGAAATCTTTGTCTTATCGTGCAATGGCTTTTGATTTTTGCAAAGTTAAAAGAGGGTAAGTAAACTCTTTTTTGCTTATAAACATTAAAGTTTTTTTCAAATTCTTATCTTACAACAACAGTAAAGAAGAAGGTTCATTACGTACCATGCACGCCGATAAATTATTAAAAACTTTGCCCGTTTTACAATCGCAACTGGATGCTTTATTGGAATTCGATTGTCAATCAAATGATTTAACAAATGGTAATATTTTCTTTTAAATCTTTAAATTTTATAAATATAATTTTCAATTAATTATTCATCTATTTTTTTTTTTTCAATTGTTTAAGGCGTCATTAACATGTCATTTATGTTGTTATTCCGTGATCTCATACGATTATTTGCCTGTTACAATGATGGTATTATTAATTTATTGGAAAAATATTTTGATATGAATAAGAAACAAGCACGTGATGCTTTGGATTTATATAAAAAGTTTTTGGTGCGCATGGATCGTGTTGGCGAATTTTTAAAAGTGGCTGAGGTTGGTACATAATTTTTTAATTATTTAAATATTTTAAAGTTTTAATATCATAAATTATTGTTCCTTTTTTTGTTTCTTATAGAATGTTGGCATTGATAAGGGAGATATACCTGATTTAACTAAAGCTCCTAGTTCTTTATTGGATGCTCTAGAACAGCATTTAGCGACACTAGAGGGACGAAAGATTTCTGCTGCAAACACTCCTACACAATCGGCCAGGTTGGTTATTTAAAAAAAAATAACAAAATTTACTTCATCATGCCTTTGTAATTTATGTGTCCGTCTTCGGCATAGTGTTTATTCATATTGCGTTTTTTCTTTTGGATTGCAAATACCAACACGTCAATTTTTAAGTGTCTCGTCTTGTGTTGTCTACTATATGGCTCTGGCTAGATTTGTACTTATGATCTCTTGTTTATTAAACGAACACTTAAACTATTCAATGTCTTCTTTTGAAATCATGCGTCATTTACCAGCGCTGCCATCTACACTAGACAACACTCACGCTCAGAAACTCTTATCCATTCTGTTTTACCAAGTCAACTACGGTTGCCACAGACTGTTGCTATATTATTACTTTCTTCTCACAGGCTTTGTTAAATTTTGGACAATGATTATCTTGTTTTACTGGTTAATAAACCTTAATCCTACCAACAGCAGTGTTTTCCTTTTCCTTGTTTTACTATGCAAGCCATGGCACCATGGCACAATGGTTTGAAAACGATTTATTTTGGACATATTTCGGTATCTCTTGAATCACTGAAAATTGTCTTATGAAATTCCACAGAGACAAAGAAGATGTGTTTCTGAGAGAACCTGCGAATGCTCGATGAAGGGGGGCTTCAAGGTAGACTGCCAAAGTTGGGTACCTCGGGCATATAATTTTTTGAAAATGTCATAAAAAGTTTATTTTAAACTTAAATTCTAATATTTTTTAAATTTAATTAGACCTTGAAAATAATTATAAATAATTTGTGTAGGTTATCTCTGTTTGTTTGGGAGAAAAGTGGCATACAATTTTAACCATTTTTAAGACAAAGCCCGCATACAATTGTATACAATTTTTCTTTCTAAAAATTTGTAGAAATTAAATTAAAAAAATGAACCTAAGCCGAAAAAAGTAAATTTTAACTCATTTACTATTTTGAAGACATTTAATAAAGTATTGAATAAAAATATTTAAAACTATTATTTAATAAAACAAAAACAGTTTTATTTAAATAAGTAATATTGACCTAGAGAGAGCCCGGAGACGAAAATAGAAAGTTGTTTTTTGGATGTAAATCGAAATTTTTGATTTAGACAAATTTGAAATTGTTTAGTATTTGAAAAATATTTACGCTTTTGCGTCTTTGTAAAAAATTCACAAATAAAAAACGCAAAGGTCCGTTGGTAACAATTTTTTTTATATTTTTTTCTTTTATTAAATTTTTATTTATTGAAATTATTAATTGAAAATTTATTATTTTATTTATTTATAATTGATAATTTTTTTGTTTTTATTTCTCCCTTTTTATTTCTACTAAACGTCGTCTTTTCATACTAACACTAAATACCCACAATTTAATCCCAAAATTTCAATAATTCTTATTCTTCCGTAATTTGTTAATTTTTTTTTTCGAAATTACTTTTTTCTTCTTTAATTTACTTCAAATTTTGGTTGCTCTTCAAACAATTTGTATTTGTTTTTTGATATTTTCAATTAAATTATCATTTGATTTAAATAATTAATAATAAGTAGCAACCAAAAGAACGTAAAATCCGCTGTTTCTGCCTTATCTTCTACTAGCTCTTCGTTTGGTACAGCTGCTGCTTCTAGCAAGTTCGATACTACAAACGGTATAGACGAACAACTTAAAGCCCAAGCCTTGGCTGAAGAAGAGGCAGCCATGAATCAATATAAGGTTTGTTTTGCATTAAATATTTTTTAAATTGAAATAATTATTGAATAATTAATATTTTTATTCATATGTAAATAATTTAATTTTTAATATTTTCTTTGTTTGGGCTTTAGCAACATAAAGTTTCTTCACCCACCAGCGGCGGTGCTGCTGCTAACGCTGCATTAACAAATCCATTCTTATCGTCTCCACCAGCTGCCTCAGCTGGTCAACCGATAGTTGATTTGTTTGATGCTGCCTCAGCACAGCCAGGTTCTGGCTCCACCGCTGCTGCTGGTACCTCTAAAGCTTCAGACGATTTACTTCAACTGGGAAATCCATTTGCCGATATGTTTGATGCTCCCCTTCCGGGTGGTGCTGGAGGCGTTACTTCAGGTGCTCAAAATTCAAATAATATTTGGATGAATAACAATGGTAGCATTTTATTTTTAATTATTATTTTCTCTTATTTTATTTGTAGCTTTAGATTTGTAATTTCAAATTTAGTTTTTTTTTACAAATTTGTTTCATGGACTTTATGCAGCTGAAATAAACCTACAAACTTTGCAAAAAGGTTTTGTATGAAACACATGCATATTTTGTTGAAGCTTTTGTTTTCATTACTTTTTTAAGATTAATAATATTATTTTTAATTATTATTATTATTATTTTTTGTAAAATGTATGGTCTTATTCGATGAAACAATCGTGAGTCAGTAAATCCTTTCAAAAATATGTTTATTCCTCCCCAGGTTTTTCATGGTAACATTTTTCGGCACGCAATTTTTATAGTTTCGAAACGAGAAAACAAAACTCGTTAAAAAATTAAAGTATAAGGTGGACGCAACGCAGTTTTTAACTAAAATCTTAATTTTATAATATTGAAACTGCACGATTTTAAGCTGAACATTATATTTGTTGATGGAAAACTACTTTTTGGCTTCATTGGATTGTTGATTTCTTCTCGAAGGATTCATCTGCTAAAAATCATTGTATACGTTTTTGTTATATTAGCGGGGAATCCAATATTGATGCGATTGCGACTGCAAGGCTCCATTATTTGCTGTGAACACACGCTGCAGCCGTCCGGCAGCTGATAAATTGTTCATATTAAATCCTTAACGAAAAACTGAAATATTTTTAAACTACCTTCTTTTAGCGAAGTACTTTACCAACTCTGTTACTCAAAATGCTTAATTTGTGTGTAATCGGTGTAATAGTCGCGTAAAATAAAAAAAGTGTTAATAAAAAAAGAAGATGTAATACTCACCTACTTAATAATTGTATTTCCTTATTTGGAAACGGGTTAAGAAAATAAACGGTTAAGCAGAGTATAAATAGAAAGCTTAAATTTTCACAACTCTGCAACTGCACGTTATGTTTTGTTTTCAAAAGAGTGTTGCCGCGCTCCTGTTGTTAAGAAGGCACATTTTAGTTTTTGACGCCAAAAGGGCTTTGTCCTTATTTTGAGTCACAAGAAAACCCTTTTGAAACACAATGTAAAAGCAAAAAAAAATTTAAATGATTTTCTTCTCGAATTGAAAAACTGAGTAACCCCCCTGGTAGAGCCATTTTACTTATTTTCAACTTCGCAGTGACTTTAAAGCTGTGGAGTAATGCCGCCAAAGGATGTGATCTAAACTTTTGTATATAAAACCTTATTATATATTGGCTGGCCACCAAAACATTCACATTTATAGCAGTCAACATGTTAACAATTAAAATGAAATACTTATCCTATTTGTCCTGTAGATCTCTACCTTTCATTACAACACAGTGCGCTTGAATACAATAATAGAAAAGCAAGAAACAAAACTTGTGTTAGAAAAATCGGCTAAATAGTAAAAAAAATTTCTATATTTATTACCATGTGGCAACACACGATGATTATGGGTCTATTCTATACATAACATAACGTATGCAAGAGGCATTTTTCCAAGATGTTCATATTTCTTAGTTGGCAGTACTGTTGCGGTTCACAGCAGACTAGACAGCCCACAATCGCTTTGTGGCTAAATTTCTAATGAATAGACTCAAGTCAGTGAAGCGCCGTTAAATTGCTTCAATTTAAAATTGATTTTCCTTGCAAAACTTGTTAAGTAATGAATTTTACTTTTGGTTTAAATAGTTACGTCAGTAAAAAGAATTTACAAGCCATAATCGAGTCAATGTTTAGTAAGCTTAATGGCCTATTGGATTCATTGGTACGCATATTCTTAAAAACGATGAATGTTACAGTCTACCACACATTAATGACATACAATTTTGACTCCATTAAAATTAGTTTTACTGATATTAAGATTTTTTTATTTGTTTTGTTTGTGAACCTTAAAAAACGCCCTTTGTTTTTTTTTTTTTTGTTTCAGTACAACAAAAATATACTTGCCTGTCCCATATAATTCTAATTTTTTGTAAAGTTTACCACAGCCTTTTCTAAAAAAACTAAATTATATAATTAAATATATAATAATACAAGAGATTACATTACATTATTTAATTGTTGTTGTTGTAACAGCTCTGCTGTTGACGAGAGTTCTTTCCTAAAAAGATATAAAACAAAAGCAAAAGAAAATTATGTGTACGTGTGTTATCAGGTGGTACTGGGAGGTGGAGAAATTTCGCAACCTTAATCGGTCGTATTCATAGGTCCAAAGGGCGTAAATGGGTCCATTGGGACAATTAAGTAAGTGCACTGTGTCGTGAGAGCTTTGGAGACAGGCTGGGCAACGGTTTAAAGTGCAGTTAAGGATGTTGCACCAACCAGCTCTTAATTGCGCCAGAATTGAGCTTGTTTGCCTGGGCAGAAGCATCTCATTTTCTGAAATCGCAGGTGGATGTTCATTCAGGACTTTATTACATTTGTAGCCATTTATGGTGTCTAGGATCGCCTGTCGATGTAATAGTTTTTGGGTATCTGCAATGGACGTCCGGTTTATTTTAGATAGAAAAACATCCCGGATGTCATTGCGGTAATGGCTTAAGTCCTGCCGGATGTATCGGGGCGGGGGATCCCGCAATAACACCTATTGATTGGGGTGATTGAGCAGGTGACAAGCCACTAGGAATTGCTTGGTCAATAGTTCGTTATGTCGTCTGACCGGAAGCATCCTAGTCTCTTCGTGGAGGTGATCTATATTCGTCATTTTAACACATCCCGTCACGATTCTGAATGCATTATTTTGTGCAGTTTGTACGTTCCCACGACAATTGGATCTTCGCTCCGGAACGACCCGAGTCTTGCTCTGCCAAAGATTGTCAACCCAGCAACAGCTGTACAAACCGAAACATTATTTAGTGGTTACGTTTAGTTGTTTCCTAAATATTTTTTCAGTCTGCTATTTTAGTTCAAGCATATTTTTGGTTAAGCTACCTTTAAGTATTTTTGTATGCTTAAATTGATTTTAAATTTGAAATAATTATTAATAAAAAATATTTTATTCATTCTAAGGTTTCAATGGAGCTACTGTACCTTCGGCTGCGGCAAACGCTTTTGTTTCTGACAGCAATTTCTCCTCGGTATTTGGTAATACTGAACCAGCCGGTAAGTTTATGTTTGAAACGGTATGTCTTTCTTAAATGTATCTGTTACTTTTACTTTTGGTTCTTTTTGTTAAATACAAATAATGGTTCTTGTTTTATTTCCACCCCTTCCACTCGAAATATCAATTTCGACCCTTTTTACTTCCATTGACTTGTTGTCAAGTTGTACAAAAATTTTTATTACTTAATAAGTTAATGATACTAATATTTAGAAAAATAATTTTAAAACCTGTAATCTAGAACTCATTCAAAATGAATCTACTAGTACTTGATTTTTGTTTGAATCCTTTTGTTAAAATGTTTAATTTTGGTTTTTGTTTTATAAAATTTTATTAAAAACTTGCATGTTTAATTAGTTTAAAGAATAAAATATTTTTCTGCTATTAACTACTTACTGACTCAAATGTATTTATTTATTTACTTATTTTTATTTATTTAATGTCAGTGTTTAAGTTTTTCTTTTTGTTTATAGCAAATATTTTTTAATTATGTTGTCGCTTTTATTTATTTGATTTAATTAAATTGTTAAGTTTGTTTTAGGTAAAAAACCTATTCTTAGTTAGCCACACCACATTAAGGAGAAAAGAAATGGAAAATACTTTAAAGTTATTATATGGCTGCTATTTTTCCAAAAATGAAATTCCCATCAAACTAAAATATTCTTTATTTAAAATGTGATCATTTGCTTGTTTTCTATAAAGAGAGAGGTATAATAAGACAAGTGTGTTGGGTTTCTCGTTTGATTCTCAAAAAAAATTTTTTTATCTGAAATACTTAAATATATAAACAAATAAAGTATTTTTAGTTAGGTTCAAGTTCATACTTTTTTTACTTCTTAAATTTCTAAGAAAGCAAATAATTTTTAAAATTAATTAATGTGTGAATTTTTAAAGAAAATAAGAACAATTTAAATACTTGCAGAAAGTAATGCATTTTAGGTTTGATACATTCCACTGTGAGAAAGTTGGCCAAATGGCTAAACTGTGAAAAGCGTTAAAAATTCCAAATAATAGCGCGACGTCAACGCTTAGCAATTGGAAAGTCTTATTTTAACACCACGTGAGGTGCTGAAGTTGGCTGTTTCTTCCTTATTTATACCCTTCACCACAAAAAGCGGAAAAAGGGTATAGCTAATTTTCTCATTGCGTTTGTAATTTCTAAAATATTCATTTTCGGCCCCGTATTCTGACTTCTTATTAGACTTGTGTAGTTCATAAACGAACCAGTTTATTTAAACGATTCCATCGATTGAACTAAGTGAACTAGTTCATACTTTTAAGTACACCTAGTTAATTTTTGAACTATACTTTGTTTATGAACTACCAGGCACGATAAACTAGAATCCATGTCTTTGTTTCCTTGTTGACTATTTCCGATATGAAATTAGTGCTGCCACGCATTTTATTTAACATTCGTTATGACAATGCTACAGTGTTGTCGCCATCATATTTTGAAAAGAACATTTAAACTAGGAAAAATTTTGAACTAAAGAGAGCCTTCGAAGTAAATTTTGAACTAGTTCATTTTCAAACTTTGAACTAAAAAAAGAGCGATCACTAAATTAACTATATGGCACAAGTCTACTTCTTATGCATAGCGAAGTCGACTGAGCGATGTCTGTCTGTCCGTCCGCGTTAGTGTTGAAATCAAGTTTGCCGAGGCACCGATCAGACATAATGTCGAAAGAGGTGCTATTGGAAATCAGCGAGATCGGTTCATGTCCTTCGACGCAGCGGGCAAAACACCACACCTATCTCCAATTTTTCTATATCATAAGAACTATTAAAAAAAAACAAATATAAATGGGGCGTTAAGAATTAACAAATAAAAAAAAACTAAGTGAAAAAATTGGCGCTCGCCCATATTTTCCGAGTTGTGGGCCTCTGAAATTATCAAAATTTTCAAAATATCAATATGTTTACCATTTTAAAGCTTTTGAAGAAATCTTTAAGGAAATACTAACTTTTTAAAAAACGCTTAACCCATTAAGAGCCCATAGGCATTTTCATGTATTTTTTAAACATTTTTTTCTTAATTTTTAATTCTCTGTCACTTCTATATTTGTTTTTTTTTTTATTGGAGTACTTCACTTAACTAGATGTAGATAAATGGTGAAGAATATATAAGATTTGTCATAGCCGAATATAGCACTTTTGCTTGCTTAAATTGGTTTTGTGATTTGTAGAAAAGTACTAACATTTAGTTATTTTCGGTCAACAAAGCGATTTAATCTTTATTCTGTTCTATGGGTTTTATTAAAGATAAGTTAAAATAATTATTAAAAACACAAGGTGGTGTTCGCTCTTACTTAGGTACGACCTTTTAGCGTTGCGTTAGGTAATGTTGGGCTTATCGCGCTTATTTAAATTGTACTGAAACCTTTTTTTTTTTTTAGTTTAAACCGTTAAAAGATGCTGTCAATATTTTTTATAGCTTTAACAGGACTAAATATGACCAAAATTTTAAAAGCTTTTCAGAAATTTATTTCTATAGAAATATTTTTTTTGATGTTAAGTGATAAATTCAGGTTTTTTTCACAACAAAAAGGGATTTGTGGAATTTTTCCTCTTTTGTTATATTAACTTCGTATACTTCGTACAGCATTTCTGTTGTAAACTAATCCGTAGTCGTGCAAAAATTTATAATATTGTCTAATAGCAATTTCAAGAGTAATCAGTGCGAAAATTAAATTTTTGCCAAGAAACGACTTAAATTACCCATAGATAGATACAAGGAATGCTGAAGACGAATATAGCGTTTCAAAAAAATTCATTAAATTCAGATATTATCGAATTTTTCATTTATTGAATATTTTCTTTCTTAATGAAATTAGAAATGAAAAAAAAAACACAAACTTAGGCCTGACTTAAATCGGTTCATTTTTTTATGTAACAAAATATTTATTTTAATTGTGCTTAATTACTTTAAATATAAGCAAAACTACAAAATGAACTGTATTACTGCTGGGAAAGCATATTCATATCGCTACTGCTCATATAGCTTATCAGTGGACTTGACCCAAATTTTGTATTTAAAACTAAAGAGTCTTTTTTCAAATGACAAATTGATTAAATGAGAAGTATATTGATTCAACAAAGCAAAAAGACAATAAAAACTTAACGTTTTGTTTAAAAGAATTTAATGAATTATTTGTATTTGAAGAAATAAATCACAACTAAAGTAAGTCAACATAAAAAAGATTATTGGGAATCACATTTTCATAGCGATATATTTAATTTTATTTACCTTAAAATCTGTGAGCGTCTTCTGTACTGTAATAATTGCTATTTTAGTTACTAAAGGCAAGAACTTTTAATTAGTTTGTCTTAAGCTAATAACGTTTAAAATTCGATAGTAAAAAAATCGCTGGTGCTTTAAAAACCTGTACCAGAATTTTTCGAAAGGCCAACAATATTTTATAAGTACTTTCAGAATCAACTTCTTACTTAATGTGGTGTGTGTGTGTGTTTTAGTACAATAAATAAATAATCCCATTTTAGTGTTAAACTTATTTTAATTTTATTTACTTTTCCCTTTTTCTTTTTTTTAATTATAATTTACATGAAATTTAATCCTGATATCGAAAACAAAAAAAAAAAACTACATAAATGTGTTTAAATGTTTGTGCGAAATATTGGTATTCAAAAATTAATAAATAAAAAACAAAAAAAAAATATAGCAACTGAAGCAGCATTAGCAAATCCATTTTTTGATTCAATGGAACCATCACAAACTTTATTCGATACCACAACTACATCAACGTCATTAGCATCTGCAACAAATTATAATGTAGCCAGTGTAGCGAACAATTTGAATTCCATGACCTCCAATCCGAATCTATTTATGACGTCTTCATCTCAACCAACTTCTCTGACATCAGGTGAACTAAATTAATTAAAATTCTGTAATATTGCTTCTACCAAATCCATCCAAGCAAAAGACGTACAGTAAATTTTGTATTCCATTAAAAAAAAAGAAATAAAACACTTTCTGCTCCAAATTCACTTCACTATTACTCCACCGTGTGTGTGCGTTTACTTCTTAGTCCAGTACTCGTTTTTTACTTTAAACTATTGTACTCGTATTTAAAAGAAATTGTGATTTGATTTTCGTAAACTGTGTTTGTTGTTTGTTGTATTTCACATGTGTTATTGATTTTATTGCCAAAATCTTTAATTTGTATGCTGCTTCTTTTTTAACTACCGCTTTATTACATACAACTACTTATTTTCCTCATTGTTGGGGGGAATGGAAAAGTATACTGTGTGTAAAATATATCTTTTAAATGCATAATTTTTTTTTGTTTTAGTTTATAGTTAAAAGTGTTTGGTTTACTTTTAAGCTTTTAGATTTTATTTATTTATTTTTTTGTTTTTTACTTAAAAATTTTGTAATTTAAAAGTTTTGTTTTTTGTTATTGCTTAAATGTCGTTTTTTTCTAAATAAAGCGAATTCGCTGTCAAGTGGTTACCTGGAGTATAACAGTCATGGCGAAATAATTTACCAGGTGGTGGCAGTGGCGAATTTATTCTTTTTCGCCGTTGCAGAAAATGTCAAACTCCATATATAAAAAATCAGCGAAAATTTTTTTTATATGAAGTTTGAAATTTTCTGCAACGGCGAAAATGAATGAAATTCGCCACTGACACCACCTGGTAAATTATTTCGCCATGATAACAGTATTTTCGTCTGCATAAATCATAGAATTGTATTTTATTAATTCCTGTTGAAATTAAAAAAAACAAATTGTATCATTTAAGAGAGCAAAGGGCTAAGTTTAACAAGAAAACTTTAATCATTTTTAAAATTAACATTTAAAAATAAAAAAATAAAATAAAAAATACAGCTTTTTATATCTCACAGCTTATCTTATGCGGTTGAAAACTTGCAAATTGTGTTTGCTAATTTTTATATTTAAAACTTTGTGTGACACCCTTTATTATCGCGTTTTCGCGTAAATTGGGCAAAATATTCTTCCACTCCAATCCCTTTGGATAATTTTTCTTTGAAAATTTGTGCTTTCTTATGTTTTTTTTTTTCAAAATGGTCTATAGTTTTTCAATGTCATTGAAGTCTGTGTACTGTGGTGGCGTAATCATCACATAGGGGCAGCAGTTATAAATTAACCAAGACTGTACAATTCCTGATTCATGTTTCGGATCGTTATCCTAATAAAATCGAAAGTTCGTTCTTATGCCGAGACTCTCAGCACTCTGCAAAAAATTGTCCTTTAGAATTAAAAGATACTTTTTTTATGTCCATGGTTGTTTCAAAAAACTCTGAAACTCCCAGTACCAGCAGCTGGCATACAGGTCAAAACTATGACTTTGCCACCACCATCCTTCACAGTTGGGTTTAAAATTTTTTATTAAGCTCAGTGTTAGATTTTCACCACACGTAGGATATACCATCCGAGCCGAATTTATCAAATTTCTATTCATCCATAAAGATAATCGAATTCCAAATCGATGCGTTTTTGGAAACGTGTTCTATAGCATATTTTGAATGAAGTGCTTTTTGCGTGCAACATGACCATTAAAATCATGTTGTTTAAGAACACAAAAAAAAAAGTTTCGTCGCAGCATCGTTAGTATAGGTCAGATTTAATATTGAAAATCTGTTTGGGAGCTGGGAGTCTTGTCTTTTCTTTTATTTTTATTACAATATAACGTTCATTGTCGCTTCTCTACTTTTTTTAACTAAACAGTTTTCACGAACGATGCGCTCGATAATTTTTTGCACTGTAAAAGCCTTTTTATGCGTCATTGCAGCTATTTTTCGCTGCGAGTTACCTTTTTTTAAATGGTTTACTACTAATTCTCGCTACTCTTACGTTGAGCCTGGACCCAATTTAAATTACCCGAAATCGAAAAATTGCTGACAAAATCTGACCATAAATTGAGTGCCAATCATATCGAAATAAAAAATAAGGTAAAATAAAAAATAAATTTTCGCTAGACAACGCTTTCTAGGAACGTATCGTTACAAAAAGAAGTAAATCCATCATATGAGCTGTTAGACGAAAAAAGCTATATATTTTGTTTTCTTGCTTTTAAGTCATTTTAACATTAATTTAATAAAAAAAAAAATAAAGTTTTAATTTTAAACTAAGCCCTTTTCTCAATTAAATGATACCAATTTGTTTTTTTTTTAGTTTCTACTGGTTTTATTGTTACAGACCTTAAAATATCAAATTATGGAGTACATAAATAAGCTGTGAATCACTGCATATTAAAATCATTTAAAATAGAATCTATAGCAGATAAGTTAACATAGTGGCATGAAATAAGAGAGGAGTAGTAGCTTTTTTGAGTTTTGACCCATGTAGCATAAATAAGAAAAATGTTTGCTTTATTTTCGATTAATGGACGTAAATATAATGATTTGAATGTTCAAGAAAATTCGAAGAAGGTGAAAAATAACCAGACATGCCCTAACGAAAATCGCAGATCGCTTAGAGAATCAGTTACATTATTCTTCGTTTAGTTACGTTATATTTCGATTTCACAACCCATAAAACTCGCACTGTTTTATTTATGTTTTGGCGGCCATATTGCGGACAGTCTTTTAAAATGTAGCTGCTCATTTAAAATCTTAATTCAAAAACAATGTGGTTAGCTCGCTCAGATAACACAATATCGTGATTTTTTGGATGTAGTGACTTGAATTGGCCATAAAGTACAATTAAAGCCAGTAGACTAAAGTTGTACCAAAGAAAACAACTTAAGAGACTGCTCCTCCAAGAGCCAAAGTGTTTATCTTCCAATTGTTGGTAATAAAGGGTCCGCCAAATAACTTTTTTTTTTTGAAAATGCTAAAAAAAGCATTGAATGGTATATTGGATTCAACTCCTGAACCAAATTCGTCTCAACGATCTCTCCGAAATGTTCATTTGTTGAGAACGACGGTGAATTGATGTTGATGGCGCTTTACGCACACTTTCTGCTACAGCAGCAATATTCTCGGGTGTACGCACTGTTTTTGGCATTTCACGCTTTGGCTTATCGATGAGGATGCCAGTTTCTTTCACATTTTTCACAAGATAACGAACAACCGGAGCTAACGGTGCTTTTCTTCTTCTAAAATTTTTAACCAATTTTCGCACACATTCTGCAACATTCCCAGCGTTGATCAAGCGTATTCACAACCATATTCGTTCAGCGGAAGAATAAAACTAATTATCTGTCAAATCAGACATGAGCTAAGTGTCACTATGCATGAAATAAGCACTAGTTGGAAAAAAAAAACTTTAGATGGCGGCGAATTGCAATTCACTTTGACAAATTTATTTGAATTGGAAACGAATTGCAATTCACTTTTACCAAATTCATTTGAATTTACTCAGATTTCATTCATTTTTTTTTCTTTTTGTGCGAAAAGAATTAATTCAAAATTTGCTAATTCACTGCATGAAGGATGCGCGAATTAATTGAAAATTTAATGATTCATTTACAGCTCTGATCCACTTTTATTCTCCGTTTCTAAAACATTTATTTCGAAATATAGTATGCAATTGTATAAATAACTTCGCGATACTGGAGGCTGTCTTTATTGTAAAGAAGAGCTTCGTCGTGTGAATACGATTGATAGTTTGAGTGTTAGAAGTACGCGTTATGACCGTAAAGTTGGCTAAGGAGAAATTAGAAGATCTCCTTTAGGTATATTTTGATCATTAAAAATTCTTTTTAAAAGCTTTAAGAAGCTTTTGAGCCAGGATAACGGTACGTTTTCCAAACAATCTGTTTATTTTTATTTTTAATATCTAAAAATTTTTAAGAGAGAAAAATTATTTACAAGTGTATGCGGTGGACGTTTTCAATTAGTTGGTTAAATAGATGATGTTTACAATGTATAAAACCTAAGGAAGATAGATGTGAAGAATGCTGATGATATTTTCTGAAATTAAACATAAAAATGAACTTAAGCCGAATTTAATTAAATTTTATTTGTTATAATATCGAACAGTTCAACTATTTTATAAAAAAATTAAGTTATTCTAAACTTATAAAAATTTATGCAAGCGCTGCCATTGCTAAAAATTCAGTCAGTTCACAGCTTATTTCAGAATTCAAGGGAGTTAAAGTAATACTGAACGGTCAGAAAATAGTTCTAGTGGAACATCACTTTCTTATTAAAAATTGCAAAAAATAAAATATAACCTTTTAGAGCAACGGTTCTCAAATGGGGGTCCGTGAACCCCTGGGGGTCCGTAGTAACCATCCAAGGGGTCCGCATGAAGAATCGAAAAAAGTGTTTTCAAAAATAATAATAGTTTTATTTTGAACTTGCGCTTCAGAGGGGTCCGCGAAAAGAAAATTAGTTTACTAGGGGTCCGTGAGCAGGAATTTGATGAGAACCCCTGTTTTAGAGTGATAAGTCATGACTTCCAGAGTATGTGTGCCGCGTTATTGTCGCTAACTGCTTGAGAACAGTTGCCTTGTCGAAGTTGCAGTGCTAAGTTTATGCTAATGTAGGGCTGTGTTATAACTAATTTAATAAAAAAAGGTTTTGTTATATTTCTAATAAATTTAGTGTGAAAGTTTAATGACTAAACTTTTATTCATCCACCTTAGAGCTGTAAATGAATCCATCTTTTTTGATTTTAATTTGTTACTAATAATCTAAATTTTAAATTAATTCTTTTCACAAGAAAACAAAATTGAATGAAACTTAAATCAATTCAAACGAATTAAGCAAAAATGAATTTCACTTCGTTTCCAATTCAAATGAATTTGTCAAAGTCGTTTCTAATTTAAACGAATTTGTCAAAGTGAATTGCAATTCATTTCCAATTCTTTTGAATTGAATTGACTTCGAATTCATTCAAATGAGTTAGAACAATGAATTACAATTTAAATGAATGAATTCTAAAATAAGTTGCAACCAATCAAATTCAAGAGCAGTTTCTATATCTGCTAATGAAAAATAGAAATTACTTCTACTAAACTGAAAATACTCAATGATCAAGTGTCAAAGAAAACATGGAAATGTTTACTGCGTTTTTACTTACAAAATCGATTAAAATTTCTACCAATGAGTTGGTAATGAATTGTTAATTAGTTTTTAAATTTATTTGAATTAACTGAAAGTTAATTTAATTCAATTGAATTGCAATTAATTTTTACCAAATTCATTTGAATTAACTCAAATTTTATTCAATTCTTTTTTTTTTGTGTAAAAAGAATTAATTCAAAAATTGCTAATTCAGTGCATGAAGGATTCGCGAATTAATTCAAAAATGAACGATTCATTTGCAGCTCTGATCCATTTTTATTCTCCGTTTCTAAAACATTTATTTCGAAATATAGTACGCAATTGTTTAAATACCTTCGCAATACTGGAGCCTGTCTTGATTGTTAAGAAGAGCTGTGTCGTGTAACTACGATTGATAGTTTAAGTGTTGGAAGTACGCGTTATGACCGTAAAGTTGGCTAAGGAGAAATTAGAAGATCTCCTTTAGGTATATTTTGATCATTAAAAATTCTTTTTAAAAGCTTTAAGAAGCTTTTGAGCCAGGATAACGGTACGTTTTCCAAACAATCTGTTTATTTTTATTTTTAATATCTAAAAATTTTTAAGAGAGAAAAATTATTTACAAGTGTATGCGGTGGACGTTTTCAATTAGTTGGTTAAATAGATGATGTTTACAATGTATAAAACCTAAGGAAGATAGATGTGAAGAATGCTGATGATATTTTCTGAAATTAAACATAAAAATGAACTTAAGCCGAATTTAATTAAATTTTATTTGTTATAATATCGAACAGTTCAACTATTTTATAAAAAAATTAAGTTATTCTAAACTTATAAAAATTTATGCAAGCGCTGCCATTGCTAAAAATTCAGTCAGTTCACAGCTTATTTCAGAATTCAAGGGAGTTAAAGTAATACTGAACGGTCAGAAAATAGTTCTAGTGGAACATCACTTTCTTATTAAAAATTGCAAAAAATAAAATATAACCTTTTAGAGCAACGGTTCTCAAATGGGGGTCCGTGAACCCCTGGGGGTCCGTAGTAACCATCCAAGGGGTCCGCATGAAGAATCGAAAAAAGTGTTTTCAAAAATAATAATAGTTTTATTTTGAACTTGCGCTTCAGAGGGGTCCGCGAAAAGAAAATTAGTTTACTAGGGGTCCGTGAGCAGGAATTTGATGAGAACCCCTGTTTTAGAGTGATAAGTCATGACTTCCAGAGTATGTGTGCCGCGTTATTGTCGCTAACTGCTTGAGAACAGTTGCCTTGTCGAAGTTGCAGTGCTAAGTTTATGCTAATGTAGGGCTGTGTTATAACTAATTTAATAAAAAAAGGTTTTGTTATATTTCTAATAAATTTAGTGTGAAAGTTTAATGACTAAACTTTTATTCATCCACCTTAGAGCTGTAAATGAATCCATCTTTTTTGATTTTAATTTGTTACTAATAATCTAAATTTTAAATTAATTCTTTTCACAAGAAAACAAAATTGAATGAAACTTAAATCAATTCAAACGAATTAAGCAAAAATGAATTTCACTTCGTTTCCAATTCAAATGAATTTGTCAAAGTCGTTTCTAATTTAAACGAATTTGTCAAAGTGAATTGCAATTCATTTCCAATTCTTTTGAATTGAATTGACTTCGAATTCATTCAAATGAGTTAGAACAATGAATTACAATTTAAATGAATGAATTCTAAAATAAGTTGCAACCAATCAAATTCAAGAGCAGTTTCTATATCTGCTAATGAAAAATAGAAATTACTTCTACTAAACTGAAAATACTCAATGATCAAGTGTCAAAGAAAACATGGAAATGTTTACTGCGTTTTTACTTACAAAATCGATTAAAATTTCTACCAATGAGTTGGTAATGAATTGTTAATTAGTTTTTAAATTTATTTGAATTAACTGAAAGTTAATTTAATTCAATTGAATTGCAATTAATTTTTACCAAATTCATTTGAATTAACTCAAATTTTATTCAATTCTTTTTTTTTTTTGTGTAAAAAGAATTAATTCAAAAATTGCTAATTCAGTGCATGAAGGATTCGCGAATTAATTCAAAAATGAACGATTCATTTGCAGCTCTGATCCATTTTTATTCTCCGTTTCTAAAACATTTATTTCGAAATATAGTACGCAATTGTTTAAATACCTTCGCAATACTGGAGCCTGTCTTGATTGTTAAGAAGAGCTGTGTCGTGTAACTACGATTGATAGTTTAAGTGTTGGAAGTACGCGTTATGACCGTAAAGTTGGCTAAGGAGAAATTAGAAGATCTCCTTTAGGTATATTTTGATCATTAAAAATTCTTTTTAAAAGCTTTAAGAAGCTTTTGAGCCAGGATAACGGTACGTTTTCCAAACAATCTGTTTATTTTTATTTTTAATATCTAAAAATTTTTAAGAGAGAAAAATTATTTACAAGTGTATGCGGTGGACGTTTTCAATTAGTTGGTTAAATAGAGGATGTTTACAATGTATAAAACCTAAGGAAGATAGATGTGAAGAATGCTGATGATATTTTCTGAAATTAAACATAAAAATGAACTTAAGCCGAATTTAATTAAATTTTATTTGTTATAATATCGAACAGTTCAACTATTTTATAAAAAAATTAAGTTATTCTAAACTTATAAAAATTTATGCAAGCGCTGCCATTGCTAAAAATTCAGTCAGTTCACAGCTTATTTCAGAATTCAAGGGAGTTAAAGTAATACTGAACGGTCAGAAAATAGTTCTAGTGGAACATCACTTTCTTATTAAAAATTGCAAAAAATAAAATATAACCTTTTAGAGCAACGGTTCTCAAATGGGGGTCCGTGAACCCCTGGGGGTCCGTAGTAACCATCCAAGGGGTCCGCATGAAGAATCGAAAAAAGTGTTTTCAAAAATAATAAAAGTATTATTTTGAACTTGCGCTTCAGAGGGGTCCGCGAAAAGAAAATTAGTTTACTAGGGGTCCGTGAGCAGGAATTTGATGAGAACCCCTGTTTTAGAGTGATAAGTCATGACTTCCAGAGTATGTGTGCCGCGTTATTGTCGCTAACTGCTTGAGAACAGTTGCCTTGTCGAAGTTGTGCTAAATTTATGCTAATGTAGGGCTGTGTTATAACTAATTTAATAAAAAGAAAGGTTTTGTTATATTTCTAATAAATTATTATTTTTAGTTTAAGTTTATGTTTGCTTTAACTATTAGATTTTTTACATTTCTAAGACACATAACTATTATTTAATATATTAAGTTAGTTTTATTTTGCTAAGGTTTTTAAAATACATTTAAATCTTAATTCATCATATCGTTATAAAATAAGTTTTAAATATCGATTTACCATTCGAGAGTTATTAGTATAAAGTTATTACGGTGGTGGTTATATTTCTCTTTGCATATAAACACAACACCTGCTTTATAACTCATTTTAAAAATCACTTCATTATGCTTAGAAATTAATGACGATGGAAATTTTAAGTTTTTAAGTCTGAGTTAAATAAAATGAAGTGATGTTTTCAATGCGTTCTTTATTTATTTTGCCTGCTTATTAAAAAATATTTGATTAATTGTATTTTGTTTTCTTAAAATTTAATTAACGAGGAAAGTAAAAAAAATGCTTCGAACCAAAAACAAGTGGCAATAATATTTCAGAACTTGTCCAAAAAATCTTCCCATTTTCTATTTTTTTAATTTCTATATCTTTCAGTATTTATTCTCTATGGTTTCTTTAAAACAATTATTATGATAAGAAATGTAAGTTTAAAATAACTGCGAACTGGATTGTAAAAATCGCTCGCATTCTTCCATCTCGTCCTGCCATGGTCTAAATGTAAACTTTTTCATATCACAATGATTTTTAGAATTTGTCTGGTTCCTAAAATCCAAGATTGTCCTCTTGCAATATTTTTACTCTTGCACCTTGGTAGCTTCATTACCATTCTTATTATCTGCTCCTTCATTTTAACAAATCTTCCTTCCTTCCTTTCTTTTTCTCAAATTTTTTGCAGGCAAAACTAGGGATTGAATCTATCAGACCCAAGTGGACTGCTGGCCTTATATAATAAACCCAGGTTAGGTTAGCCCAGGTCACTTGGTTTCAACAAGAGAAGATTAAGTGATAAGGAAAAAGGGGAAGGTTGCCAACAGAAAATATTCTTTATTCCTGGGGCATAAATTAATTTAGACCGTAGATATATAAGACGGGCTCCCCAAACATCATTTGACACGCAAGATGGACAGTCGGTGTAGATGCATTACCGTCTCTTTATCGTCATGATAACAACTTCTGCAGAAGCTGCAATAGGAAGATCCATCTTAAGAGCATGATCCCAAAATTTTCAATTTCCCGTGACCTTGTCATTGCTACATAATTGTGGCAGCTTTATCTGTTCGACCGTCATATTGGCGCGATTTCGTAAAGAGCATCCGTTGATGCATTTTCTGCACGCTTAAGGAAGAATGCTACAAAAGACTGCTATCCCGTCGTCATGAAAAATTTTTGCTTTCTTCCCAGTCCATCCGCAACCAAGTCCGATCTTCTCACATTAGAATTGATGTATTGTGAACACCCATATTTTGATCTCCTTAAACACGATAACCGCTGGCTAAATATAAATTGAAATAAGATTTTTATCGGTTTGTCTTCAACTTTGATTTCGCCTCATACAAAGTTAAGGTTCGGAACTCATATCATGTATCTGTTACATTGCCAACACGATCTGCCTGGAAGATACATTTCTATGGAGAAAATTCTAATTCATTAAATCAAACCTCAACATTATCGTGTTGCCTACAAAAGCATCGCTTTAAGTTAAATGCATAAACTGCGAGTCTAGTATATCTTAAAGGAAGATCAGGGTTGGAAAATGTAGTGTTTTTCTTAATTTATTATTCGTAAAAAAAATCTTAAATACTACTGATTCAAAACTGCTTCAGTTTTATGAAAACAAAACTTTAATCCCAAGAATTTAAAGTTCTTTTTTTTAACAATGTAAAAACTATAATGAGGCTGCTATGCTCAAGGTGGTAAGCACTTTGACTTCAAATCTGGTTGGCCAGGCTTCGACCCCTGCGACAACCAAAAAAAATAAAAATAAATAAAAATGTTTTTCTCTATTTAATGGTATAAACACATGTTCAGAATTAACATTAAAACATGCAGCCTTCTTCGTCGGTACTTCTTCATCGGCGAAGTAAAATAACTAATAAATTGGCTATACTTTCACCGCCTGTTCTTTTCTCTCCTCTATCCCTTTCCAAAAGAATGTAGCACGGTTAAACACTAATTAAATAGGCATTGTTGCCTGAAGTGCTACTTCTCTTTAAAAAACAAAAAAAAATATCTATAATATTTACTGCAGCTCTTACAGCAAATGCATTACACAATAACTAAGTTACAGCTCAATCAAGCTTTCCTTGTTAATTAAAAAATGTTTTTTTATTAAAAAAAATCTTTCAACTCATACATTTCATTTCCTCTTTCATATTTTATATTAACTTTTAACATTTTTTTATTAAAAAAAAAGAAACAAACAAAAAAATAATGTTTTCCAAAAACAATTTCATCAATATTTATTTGCAAATATATTTTTTTCTTCTTCTCTTTTTATGTTTTATTTTATTTAAACAATAAAAACATCCCATTTATTTGTCTTAAATACTGTGGTGGCACAAATCTTAATATAAAACCAATAAACATACAAATTTTATTAAAAAAATACATTAATAATAAATAAATTAATAAATTATAACAATTAAAACAAAACATGTGTAAAAATAATGGTGGAATCTCATTTAAAATTACAAATTTCAAATACAAAATGGTGGTTATCATATTATTTTACTACTTTGTTTTTTACTTGTTTGTGTGTGTGTGTTTGTGTACCTGTGTGTGGTTTTGGTTAAAACAATCATTTTCCATTTAAATTTACATCTTATTTTCAACTGTGTCTGTCATTCTTTCTCTCTTCATCCTTGTTATTCATTTTTTTGATTTTTATAATGTGTGTGGGCGCGTATGTGTGTGCTTTTTGGATTTCTGTGTTCTTTTGTGTTTTTTATTTTTTTTATTGTAAAAATACTGGAAATGCACCATAATTTATTTAAAAAAACAACAACAAAATTCACCATATTTTTTAACACAAAAATCACAAATAATTCAAATAAAACCAAAATTGAACAATCAAAATCATTTGCCAAACAAAAACCTTTCAAAAAAATTTAAAACGTTTAACAAAAACGCAACCAAAAATATTTTAAATTAAAAAAAAAAAATATGTAAAAAAAACGAAAGGCTTTGATGCTTTGGGTGATGTTTTAAAACCCGGCATTACGTCTACTTCAAATACAACTGTTGGCAAACTACCAGCAGGAAGTCAAACAAATATTAATAATGCAGGTATTGCGTCTCAAGATCAACAACTCCACCAACAGCAGCAGCAGCAACAACAGCAACAACCAGCCAGCACTGGAAAACTAATAAGTGGTGATTTGGATAGTTCACTCATGTCTCTTGTTGAAAACTTAAACATTAACAAATCAGCTACAACAAAGTGAGTAGAAAAACAACAAAACATCAACTGAAAACATACTCCAACAACAAATATAAGTAAAATATAAGAAGCCTTAACATTAAGGTCCTTTTTCTTTTGATCTTTGGAGACTTAAATTTAATATGTATAAATTAGGGGTTCTTAAATTCTTTTTAATATTTCGAGTTCCAAGTCAAGTTGCAGCTTCAAATTTAATAGCTGTTCTACAGTCGTGTAGTTTATGCAGGAGATGTCAATAAATAAAATTTAAGTTCGATACAATTTATCTTGCGTTCTCGAAAAATGCTCACAACTTAAAAACACACAAATTTCTTTAATACTTTAAACAGGAAGCAAAGTGATTTGAAGCCAAATTTAAAAGATGCGGCAAATGTGAATCATAGATTTTTGCTATTGAATCTGATCACGTAATTGAATATAATTCTTTTTTTGTCAATTAGAATCAGTATTTATTGATTTGTTCTTTATACTGAACAACAAATGCATTGCTTCTCCTTTTCTTACGAAAAATATTCCATTCATAAAAACTTGTCATAACCATATCAGCTTAATTGACTGACTTTGCTCTGCTCTTGGATAAAAACAGACGATAGGAAAAAAAGTCAAATAACGCAACAAGAACACGAGGTATCTAATGGGTTCTGGCTGTATTTTAAAACTACATTCATGAAACTGTATACGACGCGACCTAGTATATTCGTGTTATCGTTTGGCTTATGGTACATACTGCCACCATGTTGGAGACATAGACCGAAGAATGCTGTTGTACAGCTCTTGAAATAGAAAGTATTTTCGACGCTAAATATAAATTTTTGTTACTTTCTTCAATATTGGCTGGTACGGTAGCTATGTTTCCTTCACTTCGCCCGAATATAAATCTAATTGGTGGCAAAGTATTCCGAAAGAACATATTTAAGCTCAAGCTGTTTCACGCTGAGGTGACTTGCCTGCATGTTAGAGTCATCATTATTACGTTTTTTAATTAGAAATTATAAACTGAACCCAAAAATCGAATCACTAAGCCATTTTCATCCGGATTCTTCAACCTCTCATCCTTAAATAATCACACCGCTTTTCTAAAAACTATCAACGTTGTTCAGGTTGATCACTTGGGGAAGTTACTTCGAAACCTATCAATTAATCCCTTTAGAAGATTTTTTCTTTGTGAGCATTATGAATTTTCCCGGTAATACTAAACACTTAGGTGACACTTAAAATACAAATTAACGATTTTTATCAGGTAAATTTTCCAATTTTGCCAGCAAAGAAGTCCAGAAGAGGCAGCCGTATTTAGCAAAAAAGAGTATCCACCAAGATCTTATTCGGGTGTGCACACGATTGCGAAAATTCATGAGAAAAAGATTCATCCTCTTCTCAATTTTAAGAAGATAAACTTCTATCAAAAGGCTTTGCTTCAAGACAAAACATTAATAAATTTGAGAGAAAATTTTTGTTCAAAACACATGTGATCAAAACGTAGTGTGCGTAAAAAACGAATCTGTTATAACAGCCGTTAAAGTTAAGATTCTTTACGAACAAATCCTGTTTACCTGTATTCCTGATACTTGGTTTCTTCACTCTTTCACGGTCGCTTATAGCAAATATATCTTAATTATAAAATGTTTAAAATATTTCTTTAAGAACCCCTTTATTTTTTCTATTTATTACAAATTGAAATAATAAAATTAAACTCCCATATTTTTTTATTTGCTGATAAAGTCAAAGAAAATTGCAATAAAATTGGCTCCAAAATTTAATATCCATATCCATTCCTTAAAAACAATTTCCTACAAAAAGTTCAAACTCAATCATGCCATTCTTCTTTCACCTCTCTGTCCTTTTCATGCTCACTCATACCATTTAAAATGTTTGTATTTGTATTGTCTTATTCAATCATTATTACATAAAAAAAAAAGAAAATAAATCAATGCAGAAAACAAAAACTTCTTCCCATTATATTCATTCCATAGACCTGTGCAATGGAATTCACCTAAAAATACTGCGAAACCTGGTGCTAATTGGACACCTCAACCAATGGCTGCTACTACGGGTGCTGGTTATCGTCCAATGGTGAGTGTCATTGTCTTTCTATTAAAATAAGAAAAATACTGCAAAAAGAAAAACAGTGAAAAAAATACTAACTTTCAACTAAAATTTGCTTTTATAGTTTTTTTTTTAAATTGATTTTTTGTGTTTTTTTTATATTAAATTGAAATATTAAAAATACAATAATAATAAATTTAGATATTTTTTTTTAAGCAAAATTAGGAATTAAATGCTAATAAAAATATATTATTAAAAAATGCGTTTAATTGAAATTTGTGCCAAATAGGGAAGATTTTATATTCTGATACATTCCCTTTTACTATTCTTTTTTTTTAAATACACATCACTTAAATTTCCACGATCAATTTTTATTTTTTTTTAAACTATTTTCCTTTTAAAACCGTAGGCCAGCTTAAAGTTATATTTTATTTCATTTTAAATATTTTAATTGTTTACTTAATTAATGATTTTGTAATTGTATGTTTAATAATATTAAAACTTGATATGTATTTCCATTTATTCTACAATAAATTTGTATATCTGTGGCCTTTTTTGTTAAAGTAAAATCAGTGTTTTTTTTACTGAGATCACAACTTGAAAAAAAGATGTAGTTATTAGCATAAAAATTTTGAGGCTTCGCGGCTAACTCGGCTGTTTGCCATTCTAAAACATAAATTGTATCTTCCATTTTGTGTATAATGCATTTGCATAGATAAAAAACGTGTTTTTAATTCAAGTAAGGCCCCATAAAATTGAAAATCATTGCTCTAGAAAAGGCGCCAAAGACGGTAGCGAACTCACTGTCGCCATTTTTATAAAAATATGGATCAATAAACGCCACAAAGCTTAATAAACGGAAGTTTCTTAGCGCCAAAAATTAGCCTCATTAGAACATAAAACGTTCCCGAACTGAATCACGAATTTCATGCAAACAGTTAATTAAATTAAGCACAATAGAGTTGCCAGTCGTATGAAGTTTTAATTTCCGTAGGATAACGAAACCATAAAATAAACATATCTTACAAAAGAAATCTATTTTTGTTTAAAGCCAAATTGACTCAAGTTATTTATAATAAGATGTGTATTATCAAAACACAACGTTCAATAGAGTCTTTTGCAATCCAGGGCGTAAGCTAAAAGAATATAAATTTATATTATGGTAAAATATGCTGTAGTCAAAGTGGTAGCCACGTTGACTACAAACCTGCTTGTTTCAGGGTTCAAATCTTGGGGCAATCAAATACAAAAAATGTTTTTCTTTTTTTTCTGTTTAATGGTATAAATACATATCCAGAATGAACAAAAAAAAAACCTGCAGTCTCCTTTGTCGGTACTTTCTCATAGCAGATTCGCCGGCGAAGTAAAATAACTATCTATCTTTCTCCTTTCACCACCTGTGTTATCTCTCATCTATCCCTTTCCTAAAGAATGTAGCACGGTTACGAAAAAATAACTAAATAGGTTTTAATGCCTGAAGTGCTACTTCTCTTAAAAAAAAAGTCACCACGATACTAATTTGTAGTGTTTGCAAGAGCAAAAATCACCAAATTTAGAATAAATTTTTCAATATTCCAGCAAAAAAAAAAAATAACACAACAGGCTGATAAAAGTAATGGTTGTTGAAAACGAAATTCAAGTCCTCTTTTCGAAGAAATCATGTTCATTTGAAGAGTATTCTTGTATTAATATTAAATAACTTAAGAAGGCGTTATTCGGCCATGTAAATTTTACACTCCCTTCACCATATTTATTATGAAACTCACTGACGCATTCAATAAAATAATGTGTAGATACTTAAAGAAAAAAGAAAAAAAAGGCTTAACTTCAAATTCTAGTTTAAACATACAATTGAAAAATATTTCTTTACTTTTAAAACTATTTCCGGAATGTTTTTTAGTTTATAAAATTAATTTCTTCTTTATAAAAAAATGCACAAATTTCTTATTTGTTTTTTCTATGAAAATGGCTTTTGTATCAATACAACAATTATTTATTGCTCTATAGTATTCTATTACTTGATTATTTTATTTAAGTTTAATTTTAGTTTATTTTCTCGTTAAATTTATTTCATTTCCTAACTAACTTTTTTGTTTTTCCTTTTTTTCTCTTTTTATGTTTCATGTTTATTTCCATAAACTTTTTATTTATGATTTGGTTTTCATTTAAATTGATTTCGAAACTTTGTCTTTTTCCACCAATAAAATGTATTTAAAATCAATCACTATCAAATCAATTCATTTCAACAAAATCAATCAATCAATCAATCTACCAACTCAACAAATTACTAAATGGAAACAAAATCCAACAAAAATAACTGCCACCTTAAAACTAAAATAATATTAACTACAACAATAACAACAATATTAATGCTATTTTTTAAAATTAAATTTAATTATTAATAAACAAAAAATATCTTTATATCATAAACAAAATTACATTTTTATGTAAAATAATGATAAAAATTCCAATTCCAATTCAAACTTAAACTTAAATTGATTGTATTAGGCACATGGCATGACTGTAAGTCCTGCGCCAATCACAATTAATCATCCGTATATACATGCTAGTTATCCTGTTATACCAAATTATATGCAGGTAAGATTTATTTTATTATTTTCCTTTTTATTTTTTTAATTTATGTTTAACTTAATTTTTTATTTATTTTTCTCTTTAATTTTCTTAAATAAATATTTTGATTTCATTTTTAAGTTTTTGTTATTTTAATTTTGTTTGGTTATGAACTAACAATTTATATTTAAAAAAAATTAAGTCCTCTTCAAATTGCATCTCTGCACTGATTTTGCTTCACAACTCTGTCTGTTTGACATCGTTGAAATTTTTAAAGTTGATGCAGAGCATAGATGAATTGTAGAAAAATTAACAATTGTATTAAAATTATTTATTATCATTTTCTTAACGCTCAACTGTTTAGAATTAGAAAAATAAAAAACGCGTTTCCCTCTCCACTAACACTGACTCTTTCAGTAACTCCTCAAATATTATTAATTCACCAAATAGTTTCTTTTTATTTAATTTATTTAAGTTATTTAGTTTATTTCATTATCGTTTACCTTTGTTTTGTAATTGTAGTATTTGCAAAGCCCAGCAGGACACCGCGTTACATCATCTGGCAGCACTAAAATTATACATTTTTATTTCTGTTTTATTGATAAATTTGACGCAAAAAATTACCAAAAACTTAAAAGTAATCGACACCGGTAGATCAAAAAGTCAAGCCGCGTTGTTATCCTCTGAATGAAATTTGTGTCGATATCATAAATCACACCTTAACAACAACAATTCAGTAGGGGGCGATAGTGAAGCAAAAAAACAACAAATCTACAAATGTACACTTAAACGCCATAATCAACACTTATTGTAGTAATCTGTTCTTAAGTCCATTCGTTCCTCAATAATTCTTAGTTGCCAGCCGACAGCATCGTTTATTTTCTCGATTTTTATTTCGGTATTTAAAGTTTTCGTTCCTTTATTATTATTTTTTAGAGCTTGGAATACTCAAATTTTACCTTATTACCTTTTTCAGTGCTCAGGGAGCAAAACTTGTATAAATCTGGGTTAATGCTTTCGTTCTTAAGCCTCCATTTCGAAACTTCCACCTTCGCAGTTTTAACTTCATTCATCTGTGGCTGTCTAGGATTTCCCTGTAAGAGAATGTAGATTATTTCACACGGCTAACATTCGCACCCTCTTTAACTCTGCGATATTACTCATGCTCAATGCGATATTTCATTGTCCTAGTATAATGTGATTTGTCTCCTCATACAACTCTTCACTGGACTTAACTTTAAAAGCCAGGATCCTCCTGTCGGTTGCCCCCTAACAATATAATTATTAATTAGCTGTCTTAGACTTCACTGTCAATACATATCTGTATATGCTCTCAGCCACTAATCTCTGATGTATTTGTTTTCGGTTTATTTGGAGAAGTGGCGAATGAAATTCTACGTAAGTTTAGCGAAAAACAGGTTACAGGAAAATCGTGAACTACCGTTGCCTACTCCTGGACAGAAGCAGAGAATAATAGTTAGCATTGAAGCAAAAAGATTATTAGAGACATATGGTTTTCGGCCTTTCAAACATGTAAATGATCGTCAATACGCCTATCTAGGCCGCGAAAGTGATGCAAGAGAAGCTGTAATTTTTTCATTCTGCAGTATCACTCCCTACTTCACCCAGAAAACTCCCAAGTTTACACAACTATGAAAAATCCGCTGTATGAATTAATCATTTTCGGCAAATCCTATAACAGAAATCTCAGTTAAAGCGCATACTGAACGAAATTAATCAACTAGTAATTGACAAAAAACATCGATGTTTTAAAAACGATTTAGTGTGTCGAAACATCGATATAATACGATGTTTTTTTGCTCCTAAACAATCGGAAAACATCGACGTTTTCTTTCGATGCATCGAAATGACAAATTGTATACAGAACGTGTAGATTGATATATAAACGCGTTTATAGAAATTGGAAAAGCAATAAGAATAAAGATATATTGTCTGATGAACTTTCAGTTTATTTAAGGACTCCTGTTGGAAGACTGAACGAAAATCCGTTGGATATTTGGAAAGATTGTAAATTGCAGTTTCGTAAGCTTTACAAGATCGCTTTTTACAAGTGGCGCAGGTGATGACTTAACAAAGAAACAGATTGAGAGGTGAAAGACTTGGTAAACTTTTATTTCTAAACAGTATTGAAAAAAAGTATTGGGAGATGTGAAATAAACTTAAGAATTTTCGAAAATATAATAATAATAAATAAAAAAAAACAATCGATGTATAAAACACATCGATGTATTTTATGAAATATCGATGCAACATCGATGTATGTTTGCGATGCATCGCACGGAAAAAAACATCGATGTTTTTTTACCGTGTCCATCCATCCATCATGTTTTTTGTCTTGCAACTGTTTAAAATTGCCCCTATACTTGTCGCTTACGTAAGGATTTTTATTTACCAAGAAACTAAACGGCCAAAAATTGTCATAAGGCGGCACTTCCGCACCATTCATAATATTTTTCAGTCGCCTTTGCTTAAATTTTGTGCCAGCTTAATATTCTACTCATAATTTTCATTATATTTGAAGTGTGATAGTGTAAAAACAAAATGTAATGTTACGTTAGATTTCTTGAGAATCACAAAAATTGTTATCTGATTTCCTTCTTACAAAATTCAGTGAAAATCTTAATACTCAGTATTATTATGAGAAAGGGGCTTAAGTAATATTCGCTTCCTACAATAAATAAATTGTTATCTACTTGCAATGCGTTTGTCGTTTTCACTTATTTTTGTATATTTTCTTTAAAAATTATCTAACGTCGAACCGAATGCAGGCGAAACCAGTGGCGAATTAATATTTTAACGGTACTCTAAATATATAAGGATTAATTTTATATATGCAGTTTGACATATACGACATTGGCGAAAAAATTTAATTCGCCAATAATATCAAGGCGAATCAATTACCAGGTGGCAGCGCAGGCGAATTCACTATTTTTTGTTGTTAATTATTACTGTTTGACAGTAATGATAAGCAGCAAAAAAATTGAATTCGCCTGCGCTGCCACCTGGTATGTGATTCGCCTTGAATGGTAGCAGTACGTAAGCAGCTTGTCTAGATTTCCTGCTGGGCTTTTTTATTTTTGTTGAAAGCAAAGTAAGTTTTTATTTGAACAACTAATAAAAACGTTATATGCCAGTTTTATTTAGCAACAATTAAAAATTATTTTAATAAAAGTAGATGCAATGTAAATTTATAAAAAATAAAACTACAACTTGTTTGAAAATGCATGGAATATTTTTTATCTTTTGTGATTGACAAAACAAGCGAACGCATATTTAATTAATTCGTTTAATTAAAACAATACTTTGAGTGATTTCATTGTTTTTATTTCTTTTTTCTGCTTTTTTTATTTCCTCTCAGCAGGGAATGCCAGTGATGGGTCAAACAATGATGGGACAAGCCCCTTTGACTGGCGTACCACCGACGATGCAACAGCCGATGGTAATGGCCAGTAATCCAGCTGGCATAATGCAAACAACCCAACCGCAAATGCAAACAATGATGCAAACAAATGGGGGCAATAAACCTCTAGATCCTTTCGGAGCTTTATAAATAAATCAACAAAAGAAATTCTCACAAAACGAAATAAAAACTACAATAACAACAAAATAAAAAACTAATTATGAAATGTTAAAATTGCAATTAAAAACAAAACAAGAACCTAAAAATGCAGAGAAGTCTATAAAAAAAAATAATAAAAATTAATTTATTTAAACGAAGTTAATAATAAAAATGTTGAAAAAGAATACAATATGATGCAGAAAAAAATAATAATAATTGCATATATTTATATATTTAACTATACGATATTATACAATACAACAACAACAAAAATGAAGCAAAAAAATATAAAATTTAAACTATTAATTATTAGTTTATATTATTCTAATTCTACAATTATATATATAAATATGTATGTAAACCACACAATAATATATGAATATTATAAATTATATATACACATACATTTATACATACATAAATACAACAAATACATTAAATTAATTAATTACCGACACGAAAAAAAAAAATTAAGTTCTATGCTTGTAAACGAGTATGTACATTCATAAATTATAAAACTTCATACATTTAAAAGTATTTAATCTCTCTCGTTTCAGTATGACAAAACAAAAAAAGAAGAAAAATTACATTTTAGTAAATATTTCTTTGTGCCCTTTTTATTTAAAATTTTTAGAATGCGACTTTATATCTTTTAAAGCTGGTTCTTGGTTTGTTTTCTCTTTAACAATTATTTTCGTTTCTTAAAAAAATCTACAGTTTTTTGCCCTTTTAAAACAACAAAAGGCAATTACGTGTTCTTTTCCAAAAAATGTTCTTTGTTGTGCAGGTGTTGTGTGCTTTTTTTTATTAACTTCACTCGTGCTAAGCGAGACTTTATGTGCCGTATAGATTGACAGGTCAGTTAAAGACCCGAAATAATTTACATTTTGTTTGCATTCATAGAAAAAACTTTTTCCAGCAATAATCATTTTTAGGATTATTTTCCCGAGAAGAAATGAATGTATAAAAAAAGTATTTTAATTAAAAATTTGTTGGTATATGTTACATCCATCTTCAATATAAAAAAATTAGATGATGTTCGTTGGCAATACCATAAATTACGAACGGCTGGATTGGTTTAGCTAATTTTATTTTCAAATATTCTTAATGGTCCGCGAATGATTAAAAAATGCCAAAATAGAGCCAAATGTCACATTGGATAAGGGCTTCGAACTTTTTAAAGGGGTTTTTTATATAAACTGGCGCCGTCTATGTGAAAGTTAGTGAGATTGAGCTAATGGGCGTCAAACCTCACGTAATAAAAACATCCCCGCGAATTTTTTTAGATTTGTTTTATTAAAATTTTTTGCTCTTTTATTGACTGCGTAGAGGGAAAAAGTAGATACGTGGATATGAAGGAAAAATCAAATGTAAATAAGACAATAGCTCCTTTCAAATAAAGACAAGATCACTTTTTTATTCTTTATTCCCACGAAATTCATAATTGAGAGTAATCTTTTCTCGAGAAAAATTTTCCACGAGAATATTCTTAGGGCCGATTAAATATTTTTTTTTTTAAATTTTTACATAAGATAACGACGTTTGTACACCAAAGTGGTTAGTCTATATAAAAATAAAATACAGACTTGGCTCTGTTTTTGAGATCTTTTAAATTTTATTTTCGAAATTCATATTTTGGTCTCCAAATTGTTTCGGCTTTGTTAAGAGTTAAATCGAAAAAATCCTGAAGGTAAATTAAGGCAACATTGGATGTGATATGCTTATTTCCATATAAATATACAAATTTGACCTTTAGCAGTCCTTTCTGTAATTCTCGTAGCTAAATCTAAATCTCGATAGCTAAAAAGCTAAAAATAAATTGCAGCAAAAGGTGTTACAGAATAGCAATTGTAGCCTAAAACCGCTGAACAATTTTTTTTTTAATTTTATCGATAGAGATTTAGCTTAAGCAATTTACGGAATAAGAATGTAGTTTAGTAAAATGAAGAATACATTTTCTTGTATCCCCCGCCAGACGTTGGAGCACCTTTCGTAGACCTGTTCTCCTGGGAAATCCAAGGATTTCTACATGGATCCCCACAGTTTTCAAAAAAGGCTTCTTTAGCTTACAATGGCCTGCAAGCAATTAAGCTCGTGTTTTTAAAATTTTTTTGTTATATAGGAAAATTAACCTCAGGGCTTTCATAGTGTTTCTGAGCTCCGTCCAGATTTCTTCTCGGATTCTGTTTTATACGCTCCTAAAAATTACTATGGCTCAGACAATGGATTTATTTGTTACTATTCTACTCAATCTATCTGACGTGTCGTAGCATTTCACTAATGTATCCGGGAATTTTGCAGAGCTTAACTTAACCTAGCAGGCCATCAAGTAACTAATTTGCATGAAGTGCCTTGACTTGCGCCATTTAAAAATAAAACATTATAAGAAGTAGTTTTAAAGAGATACAGTGAACACACAAGCAAAGCTTTTGAATTATTGTGCACAAATTATCTGGCTATAAATTGGTGATACCTTTTACTCTGTTAGATTTTAAATTAGCACGGTTTGTAGCTTTGAAGGAATTAGGACAAAGAAACGCCTACAAAATTATTGCTGCATTAAAGCAAGAAATCGTTCATTGAAGTAATAAGCAGTTTCTGAGTCGTTTCTCCTTCTAAAAATACCGACGATACAGAATATAAAAGTATTTTTCAGCAGTCTGGACCGAAAGGGGAGAAGATCGGATAAAAACTTATAGAAAGCATACTTTCAGGCGTTAGATATAAAAAAATCTTTAAAAATCAAACGACTCTATAAATTAATGTTATGCAACTTTAAAAGTTTGCAGATATAAAAGGTAAACTTTGTTGCTTTAAATACATTATTAAACGCAAAAAGTATCACGAGAAGAAATTAGTAAAAAAATAAGAATTTTTATGCTTCGGAAACATTGGTTTGCAGTGGTGTTTTAAAGAAATTGGTTATCATAAGTGTAATGCCTTCCGACGAAATCAAGCCTAACAAGTTTTTTATTGCAAAATTGTGCCATATCAAAAGTTTAATTTTTGTTTAAAATTTTAAAAATAACTAAGTAAAAAACATTTATAAAAATCTTAATTCGATTTTTTCTAAATACAAAAAATGAGCCATATTAATTGAGAAGCAAAACAATAGTAAATGATTTTTTAAAGACAATTTCGTGTTGTAGAATTTAGGGAAATTAGAAAATGTTACTTTTAAAGCGTATTTTCAGGCTGCCAAAATTAAAACAAAGCCTTTTCGCAATGGTTCTTAAATAACAGGCCAAGAAATTAAGTGTTAAATAAATTAGGGAAAATTTATATAAAGTCGCTTATCAATTCTTTCAAAAATGAAAAACTTATAAATGTATATTAGACAAAAATAGATATAAAAAATATATAAATAAAATGATAAAAACAAAATAACACTAACACATAAACAGAATACAAATTAGTTACACAAAGTGAAATTGTATGCAAAATGCTAGAACAAAAAATACAAAATAGAAAGATAATAGAAAAAATCATTGTCCAATGTTGAAACTAAAAATACTTTAAAAAAAAAAAAATATATATATATATATATATATATGTAAAAAATAAAAGTTAAATAGAAAAAGAAAATAATAATGAAAGAAAACAACAACTATAATATTCAGGAAACACTAAATATACATAAAAGTTAAAAATCCCTCAAAAAAGCTTTTTAAATATGTTTATAAAATGAGTATTGCCTTTATTTATTCATTTATTTTTATATTTTATCGCAATTTGTTTTTCTTAAAAAAAAGAGTAAACACTTAAAACAAATCGGATTATTTAATCACATTCCACGAAAATTTTGTATATTTTCTGTTTATTTTTTATGATGATAAGTGTTCTTTTCGATTTTTATTTTTCCTTTTGTTTGTTTTTACTTTGCGCATAATTTTTTACATTTAAACTATATTTTGTAAATACAATTAACTGAAAAAATTATTATGAAATTCTCAAAAACTGATTATGTTTAAATAAAGTTCTAATTATGTTATAGCGAAATACAATTTTGTTTGTTTCTCTTCTTTTAAACATTTATTTCATTTATATTTAATTTTATCTGCGTTCGCAGTTTTTTCAGCATAAACAAAAATCAATTTTTTTTTTTAAATCGAAGCAGCAAAACAAAGTCTAATCCAAAATGCAAAGTATAAATTTCATTGAACCTTCAGATATCTACGAATTATTAATCTGATTAGGATCGCCTTTTTATAACAGTTGTTCCTGAACTGACTGACGAACACATCACACGGATCTTTGATTTAAGAATTAGTCATAAAAAAGCTAATGTCCTAACTTGGTCCATGTTTCTATCATTAAAATGTAAAACAAAAATTTGTCTCTTCGATTTTGTCATTGGCATTTTCCCATATATATTTTTTTTATCACAAACGCAAAGCTGCTCGCTACTGTAAATGTTATTCGATTGAAAATTCGTGCACTTATTTGCGGCCGGATGTGTTATTTATTATTCAATAAGTTGGATCACAACCATGCTGGCTACTTCGAATTTTTCTTTATTTTAGGACAGCTATACAGCCCAATCACAAATGTTCTCACGAAAAAAATTTTCTCGAAAAAAAATTCCTCCAATTATGAATTCCGTGGGAACAAAAAAATAAAAAAGTGGCGTCACCGTTATTTGAAGGGAGTTTTCATGCTTGTTTACATACAATTTCTCTTTCATAATTCATGATACCTTCTTTTTCCCCCGGATTTTTTTTCACTTTCCGCAGGCAATAAAAAGGGGAATATCACAAACAAATCACACTTATTGCGAATCTTAAGGAAATAAATTCTAGGGAATAATTTTGTTATTCCCATGAACAATAAATTGGCATCGCCACTTCTTAGGGAACAAAGTAAACATCTGTTGCATTTCGAACACTATTGTGAATTGATGTAATTTTATTTTTACGCGTATTTTTGTAATTTTTTTTAAATAAATTGTTATTTTCTTGCAAAATGAATAGTATTTCGCTGAGATATAATTTTGAAGAAAAAATAAACTTATTTGAAAAAATTAAGAGAAAAAATTTGAGAGATGCGTCAAACTCACTGTAATTATTTATTTAATTTTTCAGCATTTCGTTTTGTACATGTGTTTTGCAGCCCAAACACTTGAGCTTCTTTTACGTCTTCAACACTCTCGTTTAGCCATAGTAAACTATATATTGCCTCTTCCCTCGCAGAAAATCTGTATTCTTTGTTTTGGCCGCCGCCAGTTTTTCTTCGATTTTGCGTATTTTGAACGGACTTCTTTTTAACATGGCGCTTTTAATCAACCCAAGCCCATCAATATACCAGAACAATAATTGAATATTTTAAGGAACATATAATGATAAAACGTGCTTACTTTTTTCCACCGCGGCTATTGATTTCAAAGGCAGGCCGTAACTATTTAACTGGGTTTTTACATTTTCCCAAAAGTCAGTCACATTTTCTTTCTTCTCTTTATAAAATCGTTGGGCAAATTTAGGATTTCTACACCTTATTTCTTCCATTGTAGCCAGCTGTAGCTTGTTTGCAGTTCCACTCATTAAAAAAACAAAATCAAACAGTTAAAAACTATTTTAAAAATTAACAAGAAATCTACTTACATTGTGCTTTTTTTTATTTCCAAGCAAAGTTTTTGTGAAAAAATACACATAATTTTTGGGGGAAAATCCATGGAAATAAAAATCGGCGATGCCATATTTTTTTTTAACATGCAAGTTTTTTTCACGTAGAAATAATTCAGGATTACAAATTAAGGGAGAAGGGAAATATTTCGAAGAAAAATATATTCACGATAGGGGTGAATAGCAGAAAAGGGAAAAGTGAAAAAACTCGTACGGAATTTCTGTTTGTAATTGGGCTGATAATATTGGAAAAACTTTTAGATGTGGCCATAGGGAAAATCGTAACAAAATCAAAATAGTGCCATTATTGAAAAAAAGACAGTTGACAACGCTCCTTTAAAGAATAATTCGTATGACACGCAGATTCATTTCCCTTAAGAGTTGGAAGTTGCACTAGTAATAAGAAGCGATGTATTACTTAGCTGAATTGTTATCGTTAGGTATTTAATGCACTTGTATTCACTGCCACCAAATTTATTAAAAAAATAATTTTAAGCGATTAACAGTTTTATAAAGAAAAAAACGAGAACAGAAAATATACAAACGTATGTAGAAACGTGTTATCTAAAATAAAAAAAAATTTCGAAATTTGTGACGACATTTTTGTTAAACAATTAAGCAAACCTAAGACTTATGGAAAATCAGCTAGGAATTTTCTTTCATCTGCAGTAAGTGGACACTGGTTTATTTTGAAAGATTCATGATTTAATATGTATACTTATGTTCCCCCCGGGGGTACTACAAGAATTCTTGCTGATTCTAATCTAGGTGCAGACATAGTACACTCGGGGTATAGGGGGAACCAGTCCCCCGGTGTGCAGGCACTGAATCTGGATAGACAAGATGCGAATCATTGTCGAAGGTCCAACCAGTGTCCCTTAAATACTAGCGCCACGGGAACCGGTGGCCCATACAGAGAGCTGTCCATCCCTGTAGCCGGTTATTGGTGAGATTCCTTCGGGGTACACGTGGTGGCTGTCGGTTAAAGTTTAGTGTCCGCAGGGAAGGTGCGGTGTTAAACGAATGTGCTGTTGCATATTCAACAGAGGAGTTGTAAAGTCTCCAACCCTCAAGCAAGGGGAAGGACATGGTCCTGCAAGCCATGTTCTTGAAATTGCAACTCTGTTGGCTACGCCTAGCAGGAGGCACTAGTCGACGCTTTGTATTTCATCCAATGGTAACCCCACCGTCGGGTTAGGGTTTCGCGGCCAGGTACCGACGTTAATCTGGATATGTAAATGCATGTAAGTTAAATAGTTTGTAAAAAAAATTAAACAAGTATAGCAGGCAGCAACTTTTAAAACATCGAATAATAAAAGGAAATAACCAAACTCAAATTATATTTAATAACATTTCAACATTGATTTTCCCCTCCAAGAAAACGTTAAGGATTTTTGCAAACATTTTTCTATAGTGATAATCGTTGCAATCTGTCTAAGATAAGGTGGGCTAATGAGTTTAACTACTTAAATAAAATCACAACGTTGCCTCTGTGAAATTAAAATGATCAACGGCACCGACTTTCTATAAATTCTGTACACATGGTCATAAATATGCTATTCCTCGGTCATTTACTTGAATGCTAATGTTTGAGTTTCTTGAAGCACTAGTGCTTCAGTAATCTAGCCGTTGTATTACAGTTTTTGCTATAATGCAGAAAAAATGAAATAACTTTGCAAAAATAATTATTTGCTATATGTTTTATTTGGTTGGATGTTTAAAAATTAATAGACACGCTATCATTCATACATAGGTACGTCAAAGCAACGCTGCAATACAGCTGCAACGTTTTGAATTATAAAATTTGAATTGATTTTTAATACAAAAAATTACGATCAGTGATGCAGCTCTCCTTTGTTATTGAACCCACATGTAGTTATGGCACAAAAAGGAAACAATATACAGCTATGTCTCTAAAATTCACACGAAATTTTCACTTCATATTTTACATTTTTTTAAATGTACGCGGACGCTTTTCGAAGAAAACAAGAGAAATTAGATGCGTGCAGAATGTAATGTCTCATTTTTAGGACCGCCAAATCTATCACCAATTTGTACGCAAACAAAATACCGTACACAACGATTGTAGGCTGATGATCACAAATACTACGATAACGTACTGATCTTTTTATTTTAGCGTACTTTAGTGTACTGATCTTAAAGAGTTTAGTGATCATTTCAGTGTTTTTAGTGAACTTTAATGTTTTTCATAGTGGTCTTTCAAAGAACATTAATTAATATTAAGATATTGAAGAGACATTATTTTTATGTCTGTAAACTTGTGGCGAGTCTAAGATTTCAAATAAAGTTAAGGGATCTTCAAAATAGATTATCGTAAATCTTGGTTCTGCCCCAATCAATGCTGCCAAAAAGAATAACGTTTTTGTGAATAAGAGATAAAATTTTTGTTCCCATAAAATTTTCATTCCGTTCAAAGTGAAAATTGCTATCATGGATTTCCCACTTCAGTAAACAACTGTTCAAAATTAATCAGCTATCAGTGCACATTGATTGAAAGTAAGAAGAACAAGCTAAGTGAAAATTTTTAAATTTAAGTTCCAATATAAATAAAAAAAGTTTTTATCACAAAAACGTGACGTGCAATACACTTGAAGTTACCAGAGACATTGCTGACTTATTTCAACAAAAAAAAAAAAAATTATATTAAATATTTTTATATCTATTATATCTATCCATTTTTCATTTAATGACATTAAGAATAAAAAATCTTTATAAATTTACCAGCAGTAGAACCCTTTGTTTTGCATCTTGCGCAGTATAATGTCAGTCTGCGCAGCAAAAACTAAGCTTCAATTAAAAAATGTATTAATATTTTTAATATTCTAATTATAAGTATAAAATCTTGAATAATGAAAAAATCAATCACGATAAGAGGACTTTTGTTTACGTGAATAATTGTTCATGTGAATTATTCACGATTGTAATTTGGGGAAAATGGAAAAAATTTCAAGTGAAAGATATTCACCTCACCCATCAAACTCTATCAGATTGTTTTGTGAATGAATCGCACAATTGTGCAGAATATATGGAACTTAGCAGGGTGTATAAAAGATTCTTGTAGTACAAACCCTTAATATAAACCGTAAGAAAGTTTTAACAATACGAAAAGCATAAAGTTTTTACAACACTTTTATAAGTTCTAAATGCTTAAATTAAGCGAAAGAGAAATACAGCCATTAAATTGCATGTAGCTTTTCTCCTGTTGAGATAACATTGGTATCAAAATTATTCAAATAATGGTTATTACCTGATCAGCCAATGACGCTTTGAAATAGTAACACGTTGCGCACGTATTTATTTTTTAACAATCATTTTCATGTCGATTCCTAGAACCTTTTAAATGGGAGGAGCCTTAAAGGTAACAAAGTTATTACAATACGAATGAGCACCATTTGTTTTTCGAAAAATCGGGATCCGTTTGTCAAATTCTATTCACTACATGACCCTAAATCTCTGTCCATTGAACTTTTTCACTGTTAAGGCACAGACCTTAAGTTGTACGAATTTTAGGTCAAACAGCAATACTCCAGCATTAATCACATATTAATCACGCATCAAAAATCAAGACGCATCCAAGTGTGTTAAAATTTTCTTTAAAAAAAATGTTAAAAAGATGGTGCGGTTGTACTAAAGTGCTTCTACATCTACTCAGCTCGGTCAACTGTGTTTATTTGTGTTGCATATTCGATTGTTGTTTCTTCTAGTACCACATTTACATAAACACGCCCTAAGTAATTAAATAAGAAAAAGATTGCATGTGCTTGTCATCTAGTGAATTCAATTGATTAATCAGTTATTCGATTAAAATTTAAAATAACATTATATTTTAAATAGTTTCTGTGGTTCTATTTTTTAAACCAATTAAGGTGCCGCAAATTTAATTAACCGATTAATCGAATATTATCAAGCGAATAATCTTAATCGAATAATTTTTGTCGAAAATACTGGATTTAAAAGATTAAATTTGAACCATTTTTATTTATTTAACCGGTTAATCGATTAAGGAGGAAGCCTTTTTATGTGAATACATTGATATCTCCACTTTAAAAAGACTGGCAATTAACGATCCTAATCGATTAATGATTTTCAATTTCAACCACTTCTAGTAACTGATTTAATAAGAACCCTAACTAATAGAATAACATATTACCATTCCTGGTTAAAAATACTTTCGCGAATCGCGAGGTTTCTTTTAGTTTTTTAAATAATAATATTTTTTTATTCTTTTTTTGTTTTTTGTTTTCTTAAACAAATATTTTTTTATTTTGCAAAACAAACAAATTTACATAAAAAAATAATATATTTAGAAAATTAATAAGTTAAAAAAAAACAAAAATTAACACTGAATAACTTGAATTAATCACCGAATTATTCTTTTTCAACTCACTTTAGCACTTTAAAAGTTTATAAAAATTATATATATTTATGTATAAAAATGTTAAAAATATGAAATTGTTGTAAAACTCATTAACTATTACAATCATTGCATTGCAAAACAATAATTAAATGCTTTTTTAAAACTAAAAAATTAAATAAATAAATAAATAAACAAACAAAATTTATACAATATAAATTATAACTGTTGAACAATTCTGCTCCCATTTTTATTAAATCAACAAGTTAAATACTTTTATGAAAATTTATGACAATATTATATTTCGACAAAATGCCCTAAAAACTATTTATTTAAAAATAAAAGAAAAAACACTTTTTAAATTTTAACCTAAACAAATTTACACAAAACAAACAAATTAAAACCTCTTTTTGGCAATTGTTATCATAAACAAAAATAAATTATATATTTATATATGATAAAAGAAAATATTTATATATTTAGGCACATCCGCTACAGCTACATCCATTACTCTAAATGTCAAACTCCATGTATAAATTCAGAGTTCAGAAAAATACACATGTCTGCAAAACTCGTACTTTTATGTACATATTTTTTTTACTTATTAATTATTTTGTTTCTAAATTTTGTTTGTTGCCGAACACACATATATGTTTCAGTTATTATACCCTCCTCCAAAAAAAAAGTGGAAAAGGGGTATAACTAATTTTGTCATTCCATTTGTCATTTCTACAATATCCATTTCCGAACCCAAAAAGTTTATACTTATAATCTGACTTCTTTTGCATAGCGAAGACGATTGAGCGATGTGCGTCTGTCCGTCAGTGTTAGTGTTGAAAACAAATTTGCCGAGGCACTAAATCAGCTACAAAAAAATTTAATACGAAATCAGCATGATTGAACTATATCCTTCGACGCAGCGGGCAAAAATCAACACGCCTACCTCCAATTTTTCTATATCATTTGAAACAATAAAGTAACTCCAATCAAAAAAAAAAAAAACAAATATATGGAGCGATAGAGAATTAAAAAATAAGAAAAAAACATCAAGTGCAAAAATTGGCGCTCGCCTGGTCCTCTGAAATGTTCAAAATTTTTAAAATATCAATATGGGTATCATTTCAAAGCTGTTGAAGTGATCTTTCAGGAAATACTATAATTTTTTTTAAATGCTTAACCCATTAAGAGCTGATGACATTTTTATGTCAATTTTTTTTTTAATTTTTAAATCTCTGTCACCTCTATTTTTGGTTTTTATTAGAGTTACTTCAACACTAACACGGACGGAAAGACAGACAGACAGACGGACATGTTAAAGTTAAAATAAAATAAAAATTTTGTTTAAAAAACCAAGTGTTCTTAAATTTTGCGGAGATAGACGACTTCTCAAATCCGTTTGAAGCAGACCTGCAGTGGAAAATAGTCTCTCAGATACGACAGAAGTCATTTGTAAACTTAAGTATTTCTGCGCCATTTTCTTTAAGTTTGGGTCAGGATATGTCATTGCACCAGTAAGCAAGAGGGTCTGCTTCTTTAGGAATATTAGGAGATCTAAGGTATCTTTCGACTTCTTCGTTAGCAGAACCACATATGAGGATGGATAGAGGCTCGTCCTCCTCGGATTTTCTCATAATTTTTTCAAATACGCTCCAAAGGCGAGGACTTATCGTAGATTTTTTAGAACTTTTGCGAAGTGTAGGCAGGACTGTGTCTTTAACACTTTCGGAATGTAGAGTCATATTAAGGAGTTCAATAAGAAGTTTTTCGATAGAATTAAAGTCGTTTGTCTTTGAAATATTCGAGCTTTGTATTTAGGGTCAAGAATTGTAGGTAAATAATAGGTTTCATTATTTTCTAAAATCTCAAATCTTTCATTCAGAAGTAATGCTAAGTTAGTCGCAAATTTTTGGGACTCCGAACTACTCTCCATTTCCGCTGATTCATGTATTATGTTTTCTAATAATTTTCAAAGACTGACTTCTCTCTACACTGTGGCAGTGTAGAGAGAACATTTCTTTACTATTGTGCATAGCAAAATAGAAGAAACAATTTCATTATGTATTTTGTTTTGATTTTATGTTCTGCTTTTTATATGTTATTTCTCATAGTTGTCATGCAAAAAAATAAGAGTTTTTTATTTAATATTTTGTTCAAAAAAGTCTAAAGAAAAATATAAGAAGTATCGGCGTACCGATATCGCCGATATCGATGTATCGAAAAACCAGAAGTATCGCCGATATATCGGATGCTATGTCATCTGTAATTATGGGTGATATATATATTAAGGAGTCAGAAGCTCTCGATGTTCTTGGCGTGAAAATTCAGTGCGATGTTCGTTGGAACAAGCACATTTTTCATGTTGCAAAAGAAGCATTCAAGTGCCTAAGTTTTCTAAAACGTTGTAATAAATACTACACTCCATCTGATCTCCTTACTATCTATGTCTCTTTTATCAGACCGAAAATGGAATACAACTATTATGTATGGGCCGGTGCTTCAAAGTCTATTTTGGAGTAACTCGATCGCGTAAGGAGAGAGCGAAAAAACTCATCGGTGACAGTAGGGTATCCAGCTCTATTGCCTCACTGGAGCATCGACGCAATGTGGGGTGTGTTTCACTGTTTTATCGTTACTACAACGGAATGTGCTCTCAAGAAATCAGGGAACTTGTTCCTGAAAACCTTAATTTCATACGCGCAACGCGATCTGCATCAAAAGCGCATTCCTTTGTGGTCGATTGGCTAGTGAATCGCACAACGCATTACAGAGAAAATTCGTTTTTTAGCCGAACAGTTCGTATGTAGAATAAACTCCCTGCAGAGGTCTTTCCTGCCACTTTCAATGTGCAAAGATTCAAATCAAATGTTTACAAGCACTACTCCCTCTATCCCCCATCCCACAACCTAATTTCCTAGTTCTGGCACAATGTATTGCATAAATAGGGGTCATCCCCTGAGTGTTGGTCCTAATTAAAAAAAAAAAAAAACAAGTATAAACATTCAAAATTATAAATTGAAGGGTGTCCCAATAGTTTATGTAATTTGATGTATGTGGCCGCCTTTTGAACAGTCATATCCATATAGTTGAAAATTAAAAAGAACCTTTATTGCTGATTTCGCTATAATAACAAGTATAAAATTTGAATTTAAAAATTAAAGGGTGTTCCCATATATGAAGTAAATTTACCAATACAGGCCTATCGTTTTAACCGTTTATACAAACAATTGAAAATTAAACGAGTGTGCACTACTTTGGTGTATTATGAAGTATAAATATGTAAAATTATAAGAAACATGATTTTAAGTTTGTCTGTTTTGGAGTCGTTTTTTTTTTTTTTTTTTTGTTTGCAAGAATTATTTTAGTACACGACACATGTTCTTTCCTGCGAAATACGTCGTGTTCTTGTAACAACCAAATATTAAAAGATAACACAAACATATATTTGTGTTCGGCAACATACAAAATTTAGAAACACACATGACTGATATGTAAAATAATGTCTGTATGTTGCTTTCAAACAGTATAGGTTGTGTATGATGTGTGTATTTTCTGAACTCTGCATAGAATATTACTAGTGGCGTTCAAAATATTTGCAACATAAAGTTTTGCCACATTCTACTTTGTTTTTTAACAAACTAATTTAAGTATTTATTTTTTATTCCCATGTTCTTTTCGGTAATCGCATTATACGAAAAAATTTTTTAACTTTTAAAATAAAAAGTTTTAATTTGAGCCTTCAAAACTTTTGCAATTTTTAAGAGCTGTAAAACCTGTCATTCCAAATATAATTTTTATCATTAAAGATATTTAATGTCTTTTAACTTCAATTTGATTTATTAACTGACATAATTCCTTGTAAATATGTTATTTTGCAATCGGCTTGAGACCCTTAAGTTTTTAGAGACTACGAAAAGGCGCTTTTTTATTTTTTCTTCAACCTCTTGCTGCAGCACTCAAGAAATTTTACAACATTTCTAGAGCACACGGAACACTTCTCTGCACAAATACAATTCATTTGCACGATTCAATTTTCATTTCCGAAAAATTTTAATTTAAGTTGTTGCCATTCGATTGTATAAACATAGAATAAACAATAAATGTTTGAATAATAAATCGATTAAGTACAAATTTCGAATAATGCATAAATAAATTTTGATACGCGGCTATTTTTGATTGAAGAAAAGAGGGCATTTTTTATTATTCCATTATAGAAACGAATAATAAATATTCCAATTATTCGAATAATAAATTCGAATAATTATTAAAATATTTGCTACTTTTCAAATTATTTTTAAAATGCAAAAAAAGTTTTTAGTCCGAGATTTAAATCGATAAATTCGTATGGTCGATGTACGAATAAAAATTAAAAGATTATTTTCGACTCTAAAGCCTTCGACTAAAAATCTATTTTTATTTTATTAAAATACCCCTGTTGATATTTTTTGATTTATTTTGGAACATATAATAAATTTAAAGAAAACTTAATTTAAATTTTCTTTAGTTTAAAATATGTGTAAAATAGTATATTTTTTACCTCGAATATTCGGTTAGGCATTACAATTATCAAATAATTTTATACCAAAAGTAGAAGATTCATTAATTTTCAATAATATTTTCCTTAACAACATCAATTCGTTAATTTTATTCAATTGACTTAATTGGAGTTTTGATATGATCACTGGCTGAGGTAATAAGCTTCATCAGAATACAAGCGTGTTCGCAGTAAGAGGGACCGAACTTTCCGGTTTTACTTTAAATGACATATTTACTTCAATCTGCAATTCTGCATTCTGTTTTTGACCATGTTACAATAAATTTAGAAATTTTATTCATATGAGATAAAATAAATTTTAATCGATTAATCGAATAATTTTTTTTTCTATTTACTACTTCGAGGTGAAAGTTTGAATTGGTTATCCTTTTAAAAATGTGTCTGTCAGTAATCTTTTGAAATTATTGGACATCCTTTATCTTTATCGATTTTTATCTCAGTCTTATGATATTTATTATCCACTTTAACGGATCCTTGCTATAATGGCTGCTTTGCAGCATTTGAACGATTTTAAAACATCATTTCATCCACTAGTGCTGCTTTGTGTTACTGTATAATATTATTTGACTTTCTGCAAAATTCTATTTTCCATTGAGTAATAATACGCTGCAACGAAAAATTGGGTCAACAAGCATCCTACTGACCAAATGCAACGTTCTTTGTGATGTCTACAAAATAACTTCCTAGGGCACTGCTATCTTATCTTGGCCGCTTAAAAACATGTATACACAATTTTTTTTTATGGTGTTTGACATTTAGCGTTTCGGCGAAAATTAATGAATTCGCTATGGATTACTTCTAAACAAATTTGCTTTGTTATTGTAAGTTAACGGAATTATTAAAGATAGAGACAAAAAAATTTGCAAAGAAGTGTAATTTATATTTAACAAATCAATTAAATTAAAGTTAAAGGCCGGCCCTTGTTTAAGTTCTGTTTTATATTTTCCAAGCCGATATTTTGCAAATATTTTCAAGACACTACTTACTACACCCATTGTGCAAATAAATAATAAATGACCAAATTAATGTAATGTTTGGGAATAGGATATTTGTAATGAAGGCTTTAAATATTAGGATAAACGATGCATAAGAAAAATATTTATAATGAAATGTTGAAAAATAATATACAAATAGTTCATTTACGCATTACGAACACAAAATTCGAATATAAAAAATATATAAAATTAAAAAAAAAAACTTCACACAAATATTTCTAGCATTTATTTATGTTGATGTATTAAGAAAAAAATAAAATAAAATATTAAAATAAAAATAAAAATAAAGAACCTAATAAAAGAAATTTTTTTAATATTGAATTGATAACTCTTACTTCGAATATACCAAATTCCATATACAAATGACAACTTGACGTTCTCTAACTAGTGTTGTCAGTTGAGTAGATTTATTCCTAAATTAGAGTTTTTGTTTTGTATTAAATGTCTTTTTAAGAGGCTAAGGGTTTTATAAGAATATTTTAAAGGTTTTGTGGATTTTTCGAGGATTTGTATTTATTTCTATATATTTTACGTTTTTAGTAAAGCTTAATTTAATGTTCATTTTAGTGATTTTAGAAAGGATTTTGAAAGCTTACAGCAAGCATAATGATATTTGGCACCCCAGCAAGGGTTCCGTAGAAAACTATATGCTGCAAGCACAAGTATATATAAAGCACAGCTATTAACATTAACTTAGGCGTCGGGCAATTCTACTTTCTGTTTGCACTTTTTTCATGTTCATATCGATAATGTTTTGACCAAAAACACACAAAACTATCTGTAGACATCATCACTCGGTGTCTAAACAACACATTCTCGAATGTTGTCTGAGTATTAACTCTTTAATATCTAAGGTGATGAGAAAGGAACCCCAAGCTCTTAAGAATTCGTATTTAGGCAGGCTTGTTGGCAACAATCTATTACATTTGTATTTTATATTTTTACACCCTTCATCACAGTTGGAAAAACTGTATACGAGGTCTGCTCTATATATTTCTAGTCTAATAGTGAAAATACGAATATTTATAATTAAAAATGGTTTTATTGTTTTTCAAAGTATTCTCCAGCATGATTTATACACTTTTGCATGCGCTCAAACCAGTTATCGAAGCACTTTTTCCACTCCGATTGAGATACCTCTAAAACATGGTTTTTGAACACTTCAACAGCTTCTTCTGGCGACGAAAATCGTTGACCACGCATTTTTTTTTTTTGATGTGCGGAAACAAGAAGAAGTCATTAGGTACCAAGTCAGGGCTGTACGGCGGATGACCCATTAATTCGATGTTTTGGCCTGTCAAAAACGCTCTGGTTTGAGCCGATGTGTGAGAGCTCGCATTGTCATGGTGAACAATGATTTGTCTTCTCTTGTTGGTTTTTCGAATTTATCCGATGACTTCAGGCAAACAAATTGTAGTGTACCACTCAAGAGTGACCGTCCTACGTTGCTCAAGCGGAACAGTCGCCAGTTTTGCCGAAGAAACAGGCGACCATTTGCTCGAAGTGGTTCTTCCACGAACAACTTTCGTTGGATTTTGCTCGTCTTTGAAGACCCCCACGGTCGATTGTTGTTTCGTTTCGGGCTCATACGCATAGATCCATGATTCGTCACCTGTACCGATCTTATAAACGTCTTCTGAAGCACCGCAATCGTATTTTTGCAACATTTCTTTGCACCAATCGACACGAGCCTTTTTTTGAGCGACTTTCAAATTGTGCGGGATCCAACGAGAACAAACCTTTTTTAAGGCCAGGTGTTCATGCAGTATCGAATGTATGCTGGTGGAAGAAATGTCCAAGGATGTCTCTATCTCTCGGTATGTCGCATGTCAATCTTGCATTATGAGTTCACGCACGGCATCAATGTTCTCTGGCACAGCAGCCGTTTTTCGACGACCTTTACGGAATTCGTCTTTGAGCGACCTTCGGCCACGATTAAATTCATTATACCAATTTTTCACAGTGCTATAGGATGGTGCTTCATCGCTATACAAAGATTTAAGTTCATCAATGCACTCTTGTCGTGATATTTCACGTCGAAAGTTGTGAAAAATTATGGCACAAAATGTTCACGAGTTAATTCCATTTTTTTCTATATTAATTTTTTCAAGTCACTGTAAACAACACAAATAATGGTCGTACGTCAAAACGTTTGTAATACGATTATGCTTAAAAATGACAAACTTTCCAATGGAAATGTCAGATTGCACTTGGCAGCACTCAGTGTTGCCAGGCCAGAAATATATATAGCAGCCCTCGTAACACAGTTTGTCATTCCGTTTGAAATTTCTACAATAACTTTTTCCGACCTCGTGAATTCTACATATTCCGAGCCCGTCCGTCAATTTTGCCAAGGCACTAGATGAGCTATAGAATATTTAAATACGCCAAACGATTAGACATAGTTTTGAAAATTTTGCTATTGAAAATAAGCAAGATCGGTCAATGTCCCTCGAGGCAGTGGGCTAAACACCACGCCTGCCTCTAATTTTTCCATATCATTTAGAACATTGAAGTAACACCAATAAAAAACAAATACATATATAGAGCGATAGAGAATTAAAAAAAAAAAAATAAGAAAAAAACATCAAGTGGACAAATTAGCGCTCTATCATATTTTTCGAGTTATGGACCTCTGAAATTTTCAATTTTTTTAAAATATTAATATGGATTTCATTTTAAAGCTTTTGAAAAGATCTTTCAGGAAATACTAAAATTTTTGAAAATGCTTAACCCCTTAAGAGGCGATGACAGTTTTATGTAAAATTATGTATCGCACATAATTTTTAATTCTCTGTCACCGCAATATTTGTTTTTTCTTTCTTTTTTTTATAGAAGCCCCTTTCGTAATGCCGAATATAGCCCTATTACTTGTTTCTCTTTTTTTAAGGAGAAGTAGCACTTCAGGCAATAATGCCTATTTAGTTATTTTCGTAACCGTGCTACATTCTTTAGGAAATGGATAGATGAGAGATAAGACAGGTGGTGAAAAGAGAAAGAGAGATAGATATAGCCATTTTATTAGTTATTTTACTTCGCCGGCGAATATGCTATTAAGAAGTACCAACAAAGGAGGCTGCATGTTAAATGTTAATTCTGAATATGTGTTTATACCATTAAACAGAAAAAAATATTTTTTATTTTTGGTTGCCGCAGGGGTTGAACCCTGGTCAACCAGGTTTGTAGCCAACGTGTTTACCACTTCGACTACAACAGCCTCCACAGCCTCTCTTGCCATAAGTTTCGCATAAGGCATATTTATTTGATTAGCCTTGGTTTCCATCTATACAAAAATTTACATTTCTCTTCATTCTACTCGCTCCACCAAAATGACATTTCGGTGTTTTTCCACATTTTTTTTAAGCCTGTCATCTTTTGTTTTATAAAACTTTTTCAAATGACCCCCTAAACAGCAATTGCGTTCTCGAGCAATTAACGTCATAACACCGCTAGTATTTCTTTAATTCGAAAGAATAATGATTTAATTTAATTTATTAAGACTCTCATTTTGCTGCATGTTGATCTCTATCAGTATTTTGAATTTTTTTTGTAGATATCGATCGATAACAGGTTATGTCTGTGAATAACAGTTTTTGAACATCGATTAGAATTGTATATACACAGAGTTGCAAATGTTTGTTGTATTGATTAAAAGAAAAAACTTTAAATCAAAAATTGTAAAAGATTTTTTTTTTTCCAATTTGTCACATACTTTTTGTCAGTTTTAATTTAACATTTACATTTATACACAAATAGTATATTTTTAGAGGCAATCGCAAATAATTTTAAAATAAAATAACAAACAAAGTTATTAGTAAAAATGAAGAACGTTTTAGCACCGAAACCAGTGCATCCAACAGCGATAAGAAATCATGGACTGTTTGGGGAGACTTTTGTTAAACAACACATGATGATAGATCCGCGATGGTCAATGGGAGCAATAATAGATGAATTTTATGGAATGACTAATTTACTAGGTAAATGAAAAGTGTTATTTCGGAAAATGATTTTCAATTTACAGATCGATATATGTATCTTATTCTTAGCCAGGCGTGTCGTCTTTGAGAACTTGGAAAATAGAGCACAACGTAGGCGAATGTACCGAACCATTCGTAATTTACGTTCCCAATGCCGCAATGGACGTCTCAAGTTACAAAGCATTTTGCTGGGCGATAACGTGAAAGTCATACGCAATTATCTGCTCAATTGCAAGGAAATGCAACGTTTGTATCAAAAGATGCCCGTTAATATGGTGGTGGATAACATCAATCAGCGTACGTTTATTTTGCGCAGGGAACGAGATCGTTTGGATTATCGTTTAGAACAATTAAAAGAAATATATAATCTACAGTTGCTAGAACGAGCTGCTATCGAGAATCGTATAAAATATGAAAATGAATTCATTTTAGAGGAGGAAGTCAAAATGCGTGGCTTTTTGAAAAATGTTGAAAAATCTAAAATACGTTTGAAGGCCATCAAGACGATTAACTCAACGTATAAAAAAGTCATACAAGTTCTAAGACATGATGAGATTTTTTATGAACCAATTTTGCGGTCACTCACAAAAGACATTGAGGATCAATCACGTTTTATAAAACATATTTTATTTTTGGGCTCACCGGCCATAGTAAGATTCAAGAAATTAAGTGACGAATACAGGGTGAGTTTTATAGATTTTTGATGGGGAATTGCATCAGAATGAGAGGTCGGCCAGCGGCTACTTCTAAAATCTGTTTCGGATTCTCAACTTTGAGTATGCTTTATCGCCAAAAGAATTATCTGTTTAATACAGAGTCAGGTGATCGTTATTAAGGAACACATTTTGTTCTGAAATTGCCTTACGCTTATTGACCAGTTGACCTTGATTTTCATGAAAACTCCTTGACAACTTGGCTTTTTATCATGCGTTGTATTACAAGTGATGCCATCCATCTAAATTCGGTAATAAAAGTTTTTTTATCTTGTCTGATAAAGTTCACAGTAACAGGGGTACTATTTTCGAAGAATTACAGTCCGATAATTCCTTTAGTCCAAATATGTTCTGCTTTTGGGACACTAAATGACCTGTAGATTTTTAATACCTTAAATTACTTTTTAGAAAGGATGGGTAATATTAGCTTCAAATCAGTATTAATATGATGATCTTGTGATGTTCTCCATTTAAATAGCATAAGATCTCGATTGCATATCTTCAGCGAGCTCTATTTGTTGCCTTGTTCCAACTACAACCAGCTACTTCTTGTTCCGTCAATGCTGTAGAAGGCCATGTTTTCTTTGGCTATGTGAATTGTATATCAGGATATGACAACCTTTCTTAATATCCTATTAAACTAAATCATGATCAGGTTTATTATTATCTGTGATGAAACGTTTAGCGAGCAAGTGAAAGATAAATCTTCTTCCTTGAAGAAATTGAATACGAGAACTTAATAATTTATCGTCTGATTTTGACTTTTTCATTTTAAATAATTTTATTTTTACTGCCTAAAAATATATTTTTACTGGTTTTTGTCCCGTTCTTTATTGTGATTTAAATTTGATCACAATCATCTAACGTCCAAACATCACCGAGGTAAAGGGAGACAAAACCTCAGGTGGTTAAAAAAAGTCGCTAGTGGAATAGAAAAAAAAGATGAACTTCTTAAATCTGGCCCATTTAACATGCGTAACTCAGCAAATGTATTTGAACCATATAAGTAAAAGCAATGGCGTGACATAGTGGTCACACTCGATGTTAATTTGAAACACCTGCAGAATAATGGGCATCCTTTACGTATCACATGAAAGACTGCTGAACATAAAGCTATTTCTTAGTGATGTTTGCCTTACTTGGTAGCGTTAAGGTTTTACTTCTCCTATGTTCTGACGATTATATTTTGGCTTAAACTTGCGAAGGGTTTGGAACTTTATACTCTACATTCTGTAAATCACAGTTTCTCGAAAATAAGATTTAAGATTGTTATCGCCGCGTTAGCTAAAGTAATTAATGCACCTTCAGTGTAAATTATGGATTTCGTCACAGTTACAGAGTATTGTTATTTTGAATGGCTGCATTCATTATTTAATTAACCAGAGCACTTATCCATTTGAAAAATAAGAACGATATAAAAAAGCTTTATTATGGTCAATTTATTTAAATTTCAATTTTTAAGTTTAAAAAAGGAATTGGTATAAATTACGGAATTATATAATCAATCAATGTCAGATACATATCAAAAATTATTCCATGATATTTCGATGTATCGACATGACAAACATCGATAATGTTTGTAAATCTAGTTTAGTGAAGCAACTCCAATCAAAAAAACAAATATTGAGATGACAGAGAAATAAAAGATTAAAATTAAAAAAAATACATAAAAATAACATCGGCTTTTAGTGGGTTCAGCATTTTTTTTTTTTAACTTAAGTATTTTCTGATATATCTCTTTAAAAGCTTTAAAATGATACCCATATTCATATCTTCAAAAATATGACGCACAATCGTACTTTTCTATGAAAAATTCAGAGGCTCATAACTAGAAAAATATTGGTGAGCGCAAATTTTTTCGCTTTATGTTTTTTTTTTCTTATTTTTTAATCTCTATCAACCCATGTTGTTGTTCCACATAACATGAAAAAATAAGAGACAGGCGTTGTGCTTAGCCCACTTCCTTGAGGGACATTGACCGATCTTGATGATTGTCAATAGACTCTTTTTTGAAACTATGTCTGATCGATTGGCGTATTTAAATTTTCTCTAGCTCATCTAGTGGCCTGATAAAGTTTATTTCAACACGAACACGGACAGACAGATGGACATCGCTCAATCGACTTCGCTAGGCATAAGGACTCAAAATATATATGTTTATGGAGTCTGAAATGGATATTGTAGAAATTACAAACGAAATGACAAACTTAACTATACCCTTTTTCTAGCTGTGGTGAAGGGTTTAAAAACGATTAAAGAGCGTGAGGCTTGATGATGTGCTGAAATGTTCTATTAAAAGCACTTATCACAAAGACCCACTACAAGTTATAAGTTTTTGAGGCTGCTAAAACCAAATAAAAAAGGCTGCCACCAAAACTAAATAAGTTTTTTTGATAAAAATTAATTTTAAATTATTCAAAAAATAAAAATGTTTTATATCTTCTCTTTTACTGATGCTTAACTGTGAGCTGTCATTTTTGAGGGTTGGCAATACCTCACTTAACTGATCGCAAACTTCAAATCTTGCGCAATTGCAATTTTGTTCTTTAAAAAAATTTTTTTCATCTCATTTTTTTTTTTTAGTTCCAAGAACTTGTGCCACCAACTGGCTTTTCTCGAAGGGGAATATCAATAAGTGCAATGTAAAATTTTTATGTTTGTCGTTTTAAAAATTCGAATATCAATTCTGAGTAAATCTAAGAAAAAGATAAGACTTTTAAAGGAATGAAAATTCTTAAATTTAATTTAAATATAATTCCTTGAGAATCCATAAACATGTTCTGATGTGAAATGTTAAAATACTAAGTTTAAAAAATTTAATATCGATAACTATTTAAAAATATTTAAATAAACAAATATTTTTTGTTTTTGTTTTTTATTTACACAGATGTTGGACGATAGGCAACGAAGAACCACTAGTTTTGCTGTTCATTCTATTTCCAGTTTTAAAAGAATACCAACAAGAACAATAAAAAAACTATCAAAAGCTGGTGATCTAGTGGTAAATATCAGCAAACGTTATACGCGCGAAACAAAAAGTATGTTGTTATTAAAAAATCAACTCGAAAATATTGAGTCCATAATAAAACATATCAAAATGGCAACATTGTGCTCGAAGGCCAAAGAAGTTTTTCCAAGGTAAAATTAATACACTTTGCAATTAGTTTTCTTTTATAATATTAAGAAAATTCTATACTTAATTTTTATATAAAACTGTCCAGCAAGTCATTTCTTTGCTACCAGTTTTTATAATTTTTCTGATCAAAATCAATTGTCGAACAACGCACATTTTATCCCTTTTTCTCATTTTTTATTCGTTGCAGTCTCTATAAACTTGCAGCTTTGATTTTATTTTATAGGAAATTTAAACCGTCTAGATTCTGTTAATGTGAAAAGATCTGGCAAGCTTGTTTTAGTTGTTTCTCTTATGCTTCAGCAAGACAACAAAAAGTATTCTGTTTTTCTTTCTTCGCTATATAAAATTTATGAACTGAGAAGAATATTAGGAGTTTTTTTTTTGGTAATTCTGTAAAGGTACTCAATCTGCTTTCATAACAATAAGCATTCATTAACAATTTTTACATTACTAGCTTATTGTACTCGGCGTTGCCTATGTCTAACTTTAGGGCCTTTCCAGGCACTGAGTCATTTATTATAGCCTTGTTCGCTATGAGGATTGGGGACTTACTCCGAACACGTGAAAAATCCATTAGATCAGTTTGAACCTTTCAGATCAGGAAAGATCTATATTTAAAATATCTTTAGAATCTGTTTTAATTAGGATCGTTTGGTATTCATAAAATTGCGCAAATTTCCTTTCCCCCTCCCATTAAATTTTTTTTTGAAATGAACAGAATATTTAACCTCTTACATAAATTTCGAACATGTTTAAAATTTTACTGTTTACGTAAATGCCCATTTCTCCGCTTTGTCTTTCATCTAGGTCGTAGCTCTGGTAACAGATATAAATGAGGACCTATCTATGTTTTGAATTTTATTAAAATCGAATAGCTGAGACTTTGTTAAAATTGATTTAGATGCGTAAAAATGCCTGATATCCTTTTTCTCTCCCTCCTTCCAGTCCACTATTTGAAAATACGAATACCCTATTTTACCATGAAAACAAATATCCACTCGTGTTTCAAATTTCATTAAAATCGGTTGGCAAGCCGGCCAGTCTAACAGAGGAATACTATATTGTTGGAACCAAGTTTTGGACTCTTTTGCAACGTGTATTGCCGCATTGTCTTGCCGAAATATGCAATCTTCACCCATTTTATCATCCATAAATGAGATAAGAGCATCTTCTAAGAGTTCGGTATATGTTGTGCTATTTATCTTTATTGGAACAAACAAATAGTTACTTTTGCAACTGAGGAAAAAGGTGCCCACACCATAACACTGCTTGCACCGAAATTACGTTTCGATATTCAAATATCGTTTGATCTCAAATCGTGCCAATAGCACGAATACGAATCTGAACCGTCCAAATTATATTTTCTTTCGTCTGAAAAAACTACTTTATTTCACTCATCAGTCCACTTCATGTATTTGCGTTGTTGTTTAAGCATTGGCTTACATTTTGGTTCCTTCCAATTTATATTATTATCAGTTCGCAATATGTGTTGCACGTGTTTGGAAGTAACAGTAAAGTCAAGTTTCGATTCTATTTGTGTGCCATTTAAGTTGTTGAGGATGGTTTCATGTTTGATCATAATAATTTCTCATTTTGTTAGCTTTGTGTTTTACTTTGTGGGCTTTCGAACTCCGTATGTCTGTCCTTTCTTTAAAAAGTTATGAATAACGCTTTCCGAACGTTTAAAAGAATTAATTGGAATTTTTTCTTGATCATTTAGAAATGCTCCTCTAGGCATCTTCTGGTACTATAAAATATTATGAATATAACAAAAACATTTGTTACAAATGAAAATAATGGCATTAAAAACTAACATTTAGTTAAAAGAATCCAACAGTAGGTAAGATTTTGATTTTTTAAAATTTTTAAGCTAATTTTTTCTGCCTGCGTTTATAGGAATTGTTCGTAGCTTTTTGGCTGAGTTCCCAGAAAACGGGATGTTTAAAATCATTAACATTGATTGTTTTTCAAATATTTTGGTTGTGACATAAATATCGACACATTTTTATTGACGTATGGTTACCTATTAACCGTTCACACGATTGCCACACTAGAGTTGCATTTGATTGTGTCAATTCAGCACAGTTTTGTTCTTGATTGTCGTATGGGACAATCAATTGTGAAATCACACGTTTGGCATATAGAATATACCAATAATCTGTGCTTTGCGTCAATCGTATGATTCTACTTTAACATTTGAAACACAAACATGGATAATCTTTATAACGCATTGTTGACAACAGATATTGAAGGGATTTTTTCTATTGTTGGAAATTTTGCAACGAAAACAAGCAACAGTATGTCTAGTTAATTGTTAAATGCAGTTTTGAAATTAATATTTTTTCAGTATTTTTATCTTCTTCTCTCGTTATATAGTTTAAAAGCACATATGTATGTATGTCTTATCACCTGAATTTTTTTAAGTTTTATAAACTGATAAAACTATTAGGTCTGTTTCTTTACTTTACTTTGCACGAAAAAAAAAACGTTTAAAGAGAATTAATGTTTCTTCTTCTTCCTTCACGAAACAGCCCAAACTTTTTCTTCGTGGAAGTTATACTTATATATTTGTGAAACAGCTGTAAAACATAAACAAAATAAAAACGAGCAAAAAAATCATTAGCAATATTTAAAAAAGGGTAAAATAGTCATTCTATATAATAGAAAATTTGTAATGGCAAATGAAAACGGGTTAAAAAACATTGTTGCAGATTTGTTAGAGAGTTCAAGTGATTCTAGAGATTGTGACGGCATCCTAGAGCTTATTGAACATGATTCCAACTTAGAAGAACCACTTTTTTGGATCTTTTTGAAATTTTTTATTGCCAAAAAGGAACAGTATTCTAAATTACTTGAATGAAATTGTTCCATTATATACGGTGAAAAAATTCAATGAAACACTTCCGCATATCAAGAGAATTATATTTAATTTATGCGTAAAATTTGCAGAAAGTCCCACATATGCTTCTTTGAGAGCGGATAAACGTAAAAAAATTTGTAAAGATTGTTCCTCTTTGGTTTTTAAAAAAAAATTTTTTTGAAACAGTCAAAACACTTTGACGTTTTATTTTGTGTTTAAAATTTAAATTTTGTGTTCCCGTACTTTTATACAATTTTGTCTCTTTATGAGGGAAAATTATACTTGCTCTCATTTTCACGAACTTTACCCAAAAAGTAAAGGAACAGACCTATTATTTAACTATTATTTTTATTGTTTGTTTATGTTTTTATAAAACTATTAACAGTTTATTATTTTATCTCGAACGAGGAACATCTGTGTGCGAGCAGATTTTCGTTTTTTTTTAAAGTAAGCTTAGTCCCAATTCGCACGATGCAAGTATTTAAGCTGAGCTGATTAGGTTGTAGGCAACGAGGTGAGGTAAAATTAAATGAGTACAGACTTGCTTGTACTTGCAATTCGGTTTGCTTCCATATTCGTAATGTCAAAAAACACAGATGTGTGTGTGTACATTCATGCAAAAATCTGAACAATTTAAGCAATAAGACTTGTACTGTGCGAACGCCAATGAAAGTTCAAAGAAGAAAATGAAAATAAGCAGTCTTATTTTCTTGCATCGTGCGAATTGGGTCTTAGCAAGTTTTTCAACTGGCACTTAAAAGTGTCCACCGTTTTAATAGGAAGGTATAGGTCGATGTGCAGTTCCTGGAGAGAATTTACATATATCTAAAAACTTATGAGGTACCCTGGCGCCATAGTTATGTACCCCTGCCATTAAAAAAATTTCAGATATCACAAAAAAAAAAATAAAACTGATTTTTTAATAATATTTCATTAAATAAAATTGTTTTGGTCAAGAATTGTTTTTTTTCGGTAATCTTGATAATGTAATAATTTTTTTTTTAATTTTTTTCCGTTTTCCGAGAAATAAAATATTCCGTGAAATCCCAAACCCTAATGTAAGCCTATTTAGCAATAATACTGCTTTTTATTCAGACGCTTACATTTATAATCCATTAAGTCTGGCAGCTTAACTCCTGCCGATAATTCAGTAGTAACCTTTGCAGGGGATGGCACCGCTTCTTTTTTTTTTAAATTTAATCTTTTTCTATCCCGGCAGATTATCACATTATGAATCGTAAAATGGAATATATATTTTTTTTGACAATCCCTAGTCCATATACAACGTTTCTTCTATGCGTTACTTTGTCGGTAAAACATTTGGAGGAGTTGGAATACAGTCTTTTTTCTTCTGAAGTAGGGCTTTTAAGCGCCACAGCTTTTTTAATATAATAACTTGATTTATTTCCATCTTTTGACTACTTAAGGCATAATGCTTCAGAAGGATAAGATTTAGACACATCTTTTGTGACATTTTAAAGTTTAGGTTTTTTTTTGTACTCTGAACACTCGTTTATAGTTTTTGCAGGTACTCCTTTTTTTGCTGTAGTACATGTATGCGGTTCTTCGATGTTTTTAAAAGATGTTACTCCATTTAGCCAGTTTGAGTTCTTTTCCAAACAAGTTTTTGTCGTACGGTTTGACGCAATTCATTTCTTTCTTTTCATTATTATTAATTTTTAAGTAAACCAAGTAAAGAATTGCTTTTTCTCGGGAATGCAACAATTTTTCCCGTTTTCCGGGAAATCCCAAACCCTAGTGGGGATACACTTCGATTCTTAACGTCATTTTATTATTTGTTGTGGGGTAAATATCAAGCATTTGGCTAAGAAACTTATAACAGAACGACAGTCAAATGGATATCGTACTTATACTTATAGCGTTACGTTTTTATCATATTCTGCCGTTGGAACTTTATTGGTTCTTGATATATTTACATAATTCGATATTGAATGAATTCAAATCACAGAAAAAGTTTTTGCACCTGTTAAAAATTTATTTATTTTTTATACCCTTCACTAACTTTGTCATTCCGTTTGCAATTTCTATAATAAACATTTCCGACCCCATAAAGTATATATGTTCTGGCTTCTTATGCATAGCAAGCTCGATTGAGCTATGTCCGTCTGTCCGCCCGTGTAAATGTGTTGAAATCAACTTTGCCAAAGCACTAAATGAGCTAGAGAAAATTTAATTACGCCAATTGATCTGACAAGGTTTCGAAAATTTTTCTATTCAAAACCAGGAAGATTGGTCCATGTCCCTTGAGGCAGTGGGCTGAACACCACGCTCGCCTCTAGTTTTTCCATATCATTTGAAACAATAAAGTAACTTCAATCAAAAAAAGCAAATATATGAAGCCATAGGGAATTGAAAAATAGAATAAAAAAACATAAAGTAAAAAAAAATGCGCTCTTCCAAGTTTTTCGAGTTTGAGCCTCTGAAATTTTAATAAAAAGTTTGATTTTTTTTAGCATGCTTAACCCCTAAAGAGCCGATGACATTTTTATGTAAAAGTATATATCGTTAAGAGTTTAACAGTACATTTATGGAAAATTAAACATTTTCAGATTTCAATCTCAAATCGAAAGCAATTTCAAATTAATGAAACGAAATGATGTTGGTGAAATTCACAATGAGTATTTGACTTTCAAAGAAAAAATGGCAGCCGAAAAGCAAAACGTTCTATTGCACAATTTCTCGGAGGAGGAAGAAAAGTAAGTAAAATAAATAAAATTAAATTCCTAGTAACTTTAAATAAAAACACGTTTATACAATTTATAATATTGCCCTTAAAATATTAGACGTTTACTTCTCATACAAGAATTGGAGGAACGAGTAAAAGCAGAGGATGTCATTGAAAATGAGACTGTGGCTTATATGAAAAATCGTGCCGATGTTTTTGTTCTGTTAAGATTCGCATTATGGAATATAAGTGATATTTTAAGAAACGTAGGACGACCCACAAAATTGTATCATCCCCAATATCCCAATTCATATTTAACGTTGCCTTTGTTGAAATTTGAAATGCAAACAATGCGAGCTTGTGCTCCCGAGTTATTTGAGGAAGACAGTAAGATAATTTTAATTAAAAAAAAAATTAACAGCACTATACTCACTATCATTTTTTTTGTTTGTTTTAATTTTTAATACAGCTAAAAAATTATTAGATAGAATTGTTAGGAAACTTCGCACTTTGATGAGAGCCTTTAATTCGTTGACTGATTCCGACTATTACCTTCAACCACTGCAAACTATTCATAAATTGTGGGAAGAGTATCATAGTAATCTTTTAGCTACCAAGGAACTGGAAGATATAGTAGATGAAGCCAAGACTTTGAAAGAAAAAGAAGATTTATTCGAAGATTCTAAAGCAACACAAAATGTGCCCAATCGTAAACAAATTAAAATGCAGAGTGCCAAGTTAGTGGAAGAGCTTTCGAAAAAAGAAGATTAGAGTCTAGAGGTGCTTTTACATTTTTTTTCAGCGATTTTTATAAACCATATATTTGTAAGAAATTTTATAAATCTTTTCTTTTTTTTAATAAAAAAACTTTTATAAAAAAATTGTCTTTTGCACAAATTATACCATTCATCATAGGTGTGGGTTTGGTAAAAAATGTTTCATATTTTCCCTTATCGTGGTTGTCGTTTTTGTGGCGGAAGTTAGTCGTTTTTAAAAAGATTTGTAATAGATTTAAGATAGCTCGTAACAGTTATCTATTACAAAATTAAAAATACAACAGGAGTGATTACTACGAAAATAAAATCTGGCAACTTTTTACATTTTGGCAACAAAAAACACTTTTTGTTGTCTGTTAGAAAAAATTATGTGCCTTTGCTTAGAAAAAAAAAAAATAAAAAAGTATTACTTCGACCACTAATAAGTGTGGTGTACTTCAATGGCATAACAAATGTTGTAGAGGTGTCCGCTTATTTGTTAAACAGTTATACTTTCTTACTGGATTTTTTTCTCACAGCAAAATTGTTTGTTGAGAAAAAATTTCTTTAATTATGAATTCCGCAGAAACAAAATTAAAAAAAAGGCATCATCGCAATTTGAAGAGAGCTGATTTGTTTATTAACATTTTATTTTTCCTTTGCAATTCATGGCACGTTCTTTTATTTTACTTTCCACAGTCAATACAACTAGGAACAGATTTGTAACGGGAGAAAAGGGAAGAGTAAAAAAATTCGAAATTTCTGTTTATAATTGGGCTGATAGAGGAAAACAATCTTTGTTGGCTGATTTATTTAAAAATCGAATAAATGGAAAATAGCAGTTCGAGCTGCAGTGATTTAAGGGCGTACGATCGCAAAACAGGATATAGAGTAGTGCAAGTCTAGCCGGAAAAAAAAGTTCAAGCTGCATGTTAATAATAGTTTAAATGTTTAGCCACATACATTAAATTACATTAACTATTGGGACACCTTTTAATTTATAATTTTGAATGTTTATACTTGTTTTTATAACGGTCATGTTTCAAGCGTTTGTCTATAACGGTTCAAAAGATAGTCTCATATAAGTCAACTTCCGTCACCTATGGGGATACCCTTTAATTTTTAGATATATTTTTGTTTTACTATAGCTCCCAGTAGCATTACTTTTTGCCACTGGGAGCTATAGTAAAACGCATTTTTTTTTAATTTTAAAACAGTGCACTTTACGGTTCGTAAAACACTTAAAAACATGAATGTTTTATGGAAACACCCTTTAATTTTTAAGATTATGAACTGTTTTAAAAACGGAACCAATCTGTAAGCATAATCTATCAAATAACCAAAAATTTTCAAAATCGGTTCATAAATGCCTGAGTGCTGCAAGCTCAAACATAAAAAAACAACATTCAGTCGAATTGATAACCTCCTTTTTTTAAGTCGGTTATAAAATTTCTTTGTTTTTTTTTAAGATAAAATGTAATTCTTTGTGAAGTTGGCGTTGAACATATGTTTTGTGCAAAAGTTCGATTTGTTTTTTTTTTTTGTTTGTTGAGTAAAATTGGTGACGTAAATATCTTTTATAGTTTATTTGATTTTCATTTTTGTTTGATGTTATATTCTTAAGAATTTATTTTTTTTTTTTTGTATTCGAATTTAAATTAAAATAAAAAAATGAAAAAATAGTATGTTTTATAAATTTTATTTTTATTTTATTAGCTTTTAATTTATATTTATTTATGTGTTGAAATCAACTTTGCCAAGACACTAGATAAGCTAGAGAAAATTTAATTACACCAAACGATATGACATAGTTCAGAAAATTTTGCTATTGAAAATCAGCAAGATCGGTCCATGTGCTTCGTGGCAGCGGGCAAAACACCATGCCTGCCCCTACTTTTCTCGATATTATTTATAACGTTAATCTGTTAAGAGCCGATGACATTTTTTGATGTAAGATTCAGTACTTATTTCTTTTCTTATTTTCGTTGGTATTCTCCAGGTGGTTACTGTTTGCGTTGAAAAATTGGTGAACTTTCACCCGATAAAGCAACCTTTTCATTCGCTAAGTTGGGACAACAAACCTAAGCAAAATTTAAAACTTCCGAAAAAGAACCTTTTTAACCAGAAAAACTTTATGCCGATTTTAATTTAGTTTATTTATTGGGAAGTTTGCAGTATGGCACATGTGGTTAAACTTATATGGTGAACGATATATAAGATTCGGCATTGTCGAATATAGTAGTCTTACTAATTATTTTTCTAGTTAATGTCCTAAGGGAGACGTATTAATTTTTATTTAGTCAAAAATCTATTTTAAAATAAAATTAATATACAAGTTTTTTAATTCATACTAAGACTAAATTACTTTTTACGAATATAACAGTACATTAGACTTGTGCAGTTCATAAACGAAGTAGTTCATTCCACCGATTGAATAAGTGAACTAGTTAATTTTTTAACTATAGGCCGACTTCCTAAACGCAAGTTGCAATGCATATTTACAAAGCATACACTTCGTAAACGCATACGCAAACTTTCTGGCAAAGACCAATGTTCCTAATCGTTTGGCAACTCATTTTAATGAGTATCAGCTATCAAAATCACGCATCATTTTTATTTTGTATGCAAATATTTGAGCTGTAATGGTTGAGTAAGTATTTTCTTGTTTATTTTTAATAAATTATTTATAACTGACAGATTTTATTGAAATAATTAGACACTTTATATTGCAGAGACAAAAACTGGATCAGAGCCAAAAATTATTTATGTTTATGTATTCATTATACGTTTGCACTTATATTAAAGGTGCTTCTTTGCATACGAAAATGTGAATAAAAAATTTCATCATCAATAAATTCAATGCATTCCTCAAAATTTTTATTTTTTATGGCTTTTCTTCTCGGAATTTTTAACAAAAGCTGTCTCTTCTTTTTTTCTTTTTAATGAGTTTCTTGAGCAAATCAATATTTTTGGAAGATTTGGCCTGAGATAATTCCTCAGCACTTCACAACAAAATGGATAAATAATTTTTTTAACCTCCATTTTTCAAAAAAAAAAAAAATTATTTAATTTTACACATGTTTTTGACATTTGTTTTATTTATGAGTTGCATACCGACATTCCTAAATGTCAAGAAAATGCAAGAAATGTCTCTGCAACGTAAGGTTGCACTTAAGAAATGTTTAGCATTGCATACGCATTTTTTTAAATTATGCATTGCAACTGGCGTTTAGGAAGTCGGCCGGCCATACTTTGTGTTTGAACTACCAGACAAAATGAACAAAAATCCATATCTGTGTTTCTTTTTAAACTATTTAGGACATGAAATTAGTGTGGCCACGTTACTGCAATGCTACAGTGTTGTTGTCATCATATTTGGAAAAGAAAATTTTAACTAAAAGAGCTTTTAAAGCAGGCATTTGAACTTAAAGTGTTGCGGGTATGCAAGCAGCCTCAGTGCTGACCCCTAATAATCAACAACTCTGGGGGGTTATTATGTAATTCGATTCGAATCGAAAAGGCATTCGAAAAGAATTTCCGATTCGAAAACAGAATTATATTATATAGTACGTTCGAAAGGGTTACACAGTTGCATTTAAATATTTAAGGGTAAAACCTAGTAATGCCAATGTTCAGAATGTCAGAAACTTGGCTGTACTCTGCTTTTCTCTTTTTAAACGTCAAAATTGCTTTGAAAATATCTAAATAAAATTCAAATAAATTTGTGCTAAATTTATTAAAGGATATAAAAGTTAACAAATGGATTGTGTTTCGTTATGGGAAAGTGATGAAGAAACTAACATAACTTCAGAAAGAATACAAAGAAAGTTAATAAGAGATACATCAAATATTATGAATCTCACTGAATACTCGTAAGAAATTTATTTAAAACAAGTAATAAAATATCATATCATGTACAAAACTACTTTTAGTTTCATCAAGAATTTTCGTCTTAACAAAGGCGCATTCATGTATGTACTTAATTCTATAAACCACGACTTAAAAGCACCTCAAAGATCTAGCGCCGTGCCTCCAATGCTGAAATTGGCAGCGACGTTAAAGTGTCTGGCACAAGGTGGTTACCAGCACCAAATCGGCCAAGATCGTTTATTAGGAATGTCTCAATCGTATATTTCCGTTTGTCTATCGGAAGTATGTGAAGTAATTGAAAAAATCTTTGTCCCAAGCATATTGTTTTAGAAATGACCGAAGAGAAAAAAATGGAAGCAAAAAGATTTTTTTATAATAAATGTGCAATACCGGGAATAATAGGTGCAATAGATGGAACTCACATTCAAATAATAAGACCAAGAAACAATGAACATTTATATTTCAACAGAAAACTTAAACATAGTATAAACGCTATGGCGGTAAGTTAAATGCCTATGCATGTGTACGTATATGCCTAATTATTTATATTATTTCTATACTTTCTTAAGATTTGTGATCATGAAATGTATATAAGAGCTATAAATGGACGTTTTGGAGGAGCTTGTCATGACTCTCATATCTGGAATTTATCTGAAGAGAGGCAAAATTTAAAATAAAACTTTCAACTTGGAGATACTGGAACCAGAATAATTGGTAAAATTCGCATATTATTTTGTTTAACTTTTATAAACAAGTAATTAACTTTTTTCAGGCGATTCAGGTTATCCGTTGGAACCATGGATTTTGACGCCTTACAGAAATGCATCTGAAAATTCTCTTGAATCATTTTTCCATGATCAACATTCCAAAGGAAGGTCCATCATAGAAAGGACATTTGGTATTCTAAAAGCGCGTTTCCGTTGTCTTTTATCAGCAAGAGAACTACATTACTCCCCAGAAAAAGCAGTTCAAATTCTTAACGTCTGCTGTTTATTACATAATATTTGTTTATTGTATAATGTAGAGAGTGAAAGTTTGCAAATTGAGAATAGTACTATTACATCTTCTGTTAGCAGTAGCACTGAAAGTAATTTGGAAAGTAATTTTTTTAATATAGCAAAACGTATAAGAAATGAAATAAGGGATAATATGATAAGAAATTAATAAATACAAAAATTAAAAAAAATCAATTTTTTATTTCATTAACAAATAAGAAGTGTATCGTATCAAAAACTTGTAATTCATTGAGATTAGCATTTATCTATCTACCTAATAAAAAAAATATTCTAAAGCTAAGTTAAAATTTTAGTAAAAGTATTTAATTATGACCGTATTTTTTGCACTCTAATTCAAACATTTTTAGCTTGAGCTCCAGTTGTGCAACTTTACGCTTCGTTTTTTCTATTTCATTTTTCTTCAAAAATTCAAACTTTTCTCTTTTTAACTTGTAAATGCGTTCATTCAAATCGCTTTTACGTTTTAAATATTTGTTGTTGGTTGAAAGGTTCTTATTAATTTCCTTCATCTCTATTAGGCAACTTCTTTGATTTGCTACAGGTACGTCTACGTGGAGTAGTGACATTTAAATCTTTTGAGCTTTGTTCATTAGAATTTGCCATACTGTCATTGCAAGATATTTCAATACTTTCTTGAATTATATAGTTATCCTCAATATTATTTTCTGTATTGTGCGTAGACGTTTTAATATTTGTGTATGCCCCAAACCTTGATGCACCATTAATTCCTTCAACATATTCATCGATTGAAAGCAATTCAGCAGTTTGTTGCTCCAGCGCTGTTAATGAACAGTAATTGCTTGGCCCTCCTCCAGTTCCTGAAAGGCTATTTTTATTGCGACGGGACTTCACTTTAATATGCTGTTTGTAATCCGCCCATACCTGCGATTTTAAACATAAAAATTTTTGTACATATTGAGATGTAAACACTTCAAATTTTTCAATTACATACTTTTTTCCACTTTTCTATTTCATGTGTAGGTGGGTCTGCAGCATTTAAATCTTGAGCTAGTTTTTGCCACAATTCCCTTGACTTACTTCTGGCGTTTGAAGCGTTTAAATGGCCTTTTGCTAAATCAGAATGCCGCGTCATAAATTCTACCAATATTTCATATTGTCTAGGCTTTGTGTAAACACTTTTTTTTGGCGTATCCCTTGCACAAACCGAAACAGAATTTTTATTTATTTATTTATTTACTTAATAATATACATTTATACTTACATTATTATTTCTTTATATTTCCGCAATGAAAATGGCATTCGAATGAATAAATGCGTTAGAAACAAATTTGACACTTGTTTTCGTACTACATAGTTACTACATAGTTGCAGTTTCGAAAGGGATTTTTTTAATACGAAAGGGGGTAAAAAAAATCGCGTAAGCAAATAATTTTTTACGAAAGTTCGAAAAGAAATTTCCGATAATCGTACTGTCTAATGCAATTTTTCCGAATTCGTATATTTTTCGATTCGAATCGAATTACATAATAACCCCCCTGGTGTATAAAAAAATTCTGCATATGTATGTATGTAGGCTGAGTGATGTACATACATGCATGTATGGATGCATGTATGTAGGTTGGATGGCTGGGAGGGGGCTAAATGTGGAAGTGCCTTGAGTCCCGCATAAGTGGTGTTGTGGTGAAGGAGGGGCGTTTGCTTGTGGAGACACCTACTCCTGCCCTTGTCCAAGTGTTTTTCTGATAAAATGTTAGTTTTTCGTTTTTATATTTTGTTTCGTTTGTTTTGTTGTGTGGGTGTGCTGCTTGGGACCTGAAAGGAAAAGGGAAGAGATTGAAATTAGTAAGATTGTTTAAGCCTGTAATTGGAACGATACCTAATTACCCTAGACAGCATAAACTCTTTATTCTGGTCATCTGGAACTCCTGAAAATAGAAAAAGAAATAATCAATTAATTTTGTGACCATACTTACATGTGCGTTTGCTAGTAAATTCTGTGCGTTAATATAAGTGATTAACAGCTGATAGGCATGTATGATTGATGTTTAGTACAAGTTGTAGTTGCAGCATTGCCAGCACGCAGGAAAATGCAGTGTTGTACTTTCATTCAAAAATATGATATTTTCAAAATTAAAATTGTTAGTAATATGAATGGTGGGGTTAGGAGGAATCTTGTATAGATTATGGATAATGGGTGGAAAATAAACAATAAATAAATAGAAACTTTAGGATGGGAGCAGAGTAGATAATTTTAAAAGATGAACCCCGAAAACTATTATAGGATTGATTAGTTTATTTAAACATAATTTATTTTCGTATTTGCGCTTCCTATCAATATTTGTTTTGAAGTCATTAGCGCGAGTATATGTACATATGAAGTTGTTTTTGTAAAATGTATTTAAATAAGTATAAGCGCGAAAGCAGTTTTTTTTTTTGAATTTATAGTAAATAGTTTCCGCGGGAAAATTAACTATTATGTATTTTCTTTTATCGCGGGAAAACCAAGTAATATATATTTTCATTTTTGCCCGCGAGAAAAAAACTGGTAGTAAATAAGCTGTCAAGAAGAGTATTTAAGGAGTAGCAATAGCGAGATTTGCTTAGAAGTGAAACAAAGTTATACAAGTGTAGTGATAAAAACAAGAGTTATTAAAATTCATAATAATTTAAACTCAATAAGTATTTGTGCTAGTACAAAATACAGTGAAGTCCTTAAATCGCAGCGTAGTATCCTGTTTTTCATCAAGGATTTTTGATTAAAAGTTTTAATTTAAATACCGCTGCTATTAAAAAAACGTAAGTTTATTTAGACAGTAAAAAGCAAAATATCGAAAAAATTAAAAATAGTGTTAGCTTAATAAGAAGTGTGTTGTGTTTTTATTTTTTTTGTTATAGCTGGCTAAAGTGGAAAGGGTGACGATATTCAACCCAAAAGATTTATTCCTTCAGAAAAATAGCCAGGTAACAATTTTAATTTTTATATATACACTGGGGATTCTAAAGAAGCGCGGTTATTTATATGTGTGAGAATATCCTTATACCAAAAAACAGAAAAAGGGAACAGGATTTCATATAAAGTTTTTTTTTATTAACATCTGAAAGAAAGAATAACATCATTAAGACTAGGAGCGAAAAGTCGTCAATTTTTAAATCATCACTACACCTAAATAGTTGGCCGAGACATAATTTAAAATATCCGGAATTTACCATAAAATTTTTAATATCTTAGTATAAGTTAGTTTAGGTAAAATAATTAATTAAGTGTCGTGACATTGTGAAAGAATTGTGTGCATTCGAAAGAGTTGTGTGTTTAGTATAAAGAAAAACGTAAAAAAAAAAAAAACTATTATACATATATCTTGGCGAGTTCAAGAAAAAAGTTAAGAAAGAAGTAGTGGTGTTTTAGTGTTCAAGTTAGGCAAGTAAAGTAAACTTTAACCTCTGAGTGTTACAGAGAACAACATACTTAGGGAGCTCCTTCAGTTGATACGAGAGAATTTAGTAGTATCGATATCCTGTATTAGGGAAAAAGTGTAATTTGAGCGCTAAAAGAAATCATACGATAAGAAAGTTTTAAATGTTTTAAAGTGTACGAGATATATGTGTATGTGTAAAAAGTAACGGTTAGGAAAAATATCAAAATTATTTCATTTGTAATTTGTTGTAAGAATAGTTTTTATAATTTTTTTTTTATTATTTTTATTTTTATGTAGTCATTTTATTTAGTATAAACTATAAATTTAAGTTTTCTTTTATTGTTAATAAAGTATGTTTTATAAGTGAAAAAGAAATCTAAAAAAAAAAAAAATGATGGCTTAAATAATTAGAGGTGCAACAATGATAGATTGGTAAGTGAAAGAGAGGGTCGAGTGGCTTTTGGGTCATGGTTTTAAATCATTTAAAGGAAATCTACCATGACAAGGTTGGGAGGGCTAAAAATGAGACTGACATCTGTCTCAATGTTCTAGTGTGTGGTATGTTGTGTTAATAGTTAGTTTTTTTTTGGTGTTTATACTTTTTGTTTTATGTTTCTGTCGCGAACCTGACAAAAGGGTTGGAACCTCCTGAGTCATAGTCTAGCGGGCCGAAAAGATTGTCAGGGACAAACCGCAGACCGTAACAAAAGTTGAAAGTGAACAATATGTCAACAGAACATTTTAACTAAGAAAGATTTTGAACTAAAAAGAGCCTTTGAACTAAAATTTGAACTAGTTCATTTTCAAACTTTGAACTAAAAAAAACGATCACAGTCCACCCTAAATACGAGCGTAAGACGTTATTTAACTGTCAAAAATTCTCATGCCCATACAAAATGTATGAGACCAACCCAAATAGCGCGACGCTAACGTTGGACAATTGAAAAATCCAATTTTGACTGTGCGTAAAAAGTGAAGTTGCCTGCAAAAGGAGTGTTGTTATCGTTTTTTTTTTTTTTTTGGTATTTCCAACAGTAATGACATTACTTTAAGGTCAATTTCGCGATTTTATCTCTCTTAATTATTTTAATTTTGTGGTTTTTAGCAAATAAGATAAGTAAACAATACTGTTCGTTTCACAACGTTGGCGCTCTTATTTAAGTTACTAATTACAGTGTAAAAACTAGACGCTAGATTACGTCGTGCTAACGCCCGTATTTAGGGTGGACTGTCAATTGTAAAAAATTCAAATGTAAAAAAAATTCGTCATGGTTGTGTAAAAGCGTAGACAGACGACAGAATTGATTTGAATTAAAATCAAACTAATGTGAATTAAAATTTTACTCTGATAGACGACAGTTTTTGCAATAAGTATTCATTTACATTACAGTTAAATGGATAGGAGTCAGAAAGTACGGCTAGCAGCTATGTACACTGATTTTTATTATTTTTTCACTTTACTAAGAACAATTAAAATAACGTACCTTTTCTGACATTATAATTATTAAAAGTAAACAATTTGACAATCGTTTGTTGATTATCGACGGTGTTGCCATATTGAAATAGCTTAATTAGTGCTAATGCAAATTCACGCTGTCTCTGTCTACACTATAAGCAATCTTTCTTACTTATGTAAGCAGCCAGTTAATATCGTCATGAATAGAAATTATTGAAAAAGTGATTGCAAATATTTTTTATTCCCATCCAATTTTTTTTTTGTTTTTGGTTAAGTTGGCAGTTCTTGCTATAGAAAAAATTAGATAAACAAATCTACATTAAATTTTGTGTAATAATAATCAATAATTCCTTATGGAAGACAATTTCAGGAACGAGTCCTTACCAAGCCGTCATTGGCAAATATTTAAAATTTTTATGCTTTAAAACAATAACATTAAATAATAATATTAAAGGTATTAAGAATTATCTCTAAAAATTATCACGGAATGTACATATCGCTCATTTACTAGAACAACGTCATAACTCAAAAAATACAATTTTTGCTAAATTCATGCAAAATTATTCGCTATACAGTAATTCATATTAATATCTCTTATAATCTCCACATACGAACGAAAATACTGCCATGTCGTGCATAGGACCTACATATGAGTTAAAAACTTTGAACTCGTTTTTCTCGAAATCAATTTTTTTGAGTTATAACGTTGTTCTAGTAAACGAGCGATATGTATGTAAATCTGCTACCTGTTGCTAGGTATATTAATTTATTTTTTGGTCCATTATAGGCAAATACTTTAAAGTCTTAGCAATAAATAATGATAACATAACATCAAAAAATTAAAGGGTGGCCCATACGTTATAAGAAACCGTTTGTTTGCAGGTCCAACTTACACTTGACTGATTTACTTTTAACTTGGGCATGTTTCATGATATTTGAAAATATACTTTCAAAATCCACGATTACCAGTGCCACCGGCTCGCGGTGACAGTCAAAAACAGACGCAAAAGCAGTGGCCAAAAAATATAAACAGAGGTGCTTGGTCCTTAGTATGCTGATTATGGGTACAGGTCGGAATTTTTTTAAATGTTACACCAGGTGAAATGAAAGTAATGTCGAAGCCGAATAAAAGAGGTGAACGGTGGTCACTAAAAATGACGGACAAACAACATGCAAGAAGTAGAAAGGTTAATTTTTGAGTTAATACCCGTCACGAAAAATGTTAGTAGAATGGGAAGCTGCGAAGTTGGCTCAATTACCTTTTCTCATATATTAAAGTGAAAAGTTAAAGGAAAACGGAAATAATATATATATTTTTTTAACTTACGCGTAGGCCTGCCCTAAATTGAAACTCTGTGCATTATTTAGTACATCACCATCATCAGAATACATTATTGAAAAATGACATAAAAATTTTTAAAATTTTCATTCGAATGCGAGCTGTAGATTTCAAACTTAATTTTTATATTTTTTAATTTTTTTTAATATTTTTTATATTTTTTTTTTACTATTTTTATAAAAAATAAATTGCAATACTTTTGGCGAATATTTGAAAAAAGGTTGACTTGAATAAAATTCGTTAAAAAATAAAATGAAAGCGAAAGAGAAAAGAGGTTTGGGCCCAAAGCCAATGTATCCCAAAACAATTAAGGATCATGGACTGTTTGGAAAAATCTTAAGGCAGCACATGATGATTAATGATAATTGGACTCCAGATTCCATAACAACTGAGTTTCAAAAGATGACAGAGCTGTTGGCAAAGTACTACCAATTTAGCGCCATAGAAAGAACGATAAATCATAAAAAACTTATCAAGACTTATTATTCGTTGAAAAAGCAGTGTCGAGATGGTTACTCAAATGTTAAATCAATACGCGCAGGTAATCCTCAACAGTTAAGGACTATTCTCAGTAATCATCGCCAAATGCAGCGTCTTTATCAAAAAATGCCTCTACATTTGGCGGTGGAAAATATCAATCAAAAAACTTTTGTAATGCGCAAGGAACGTGATCGTTTAAAAACACGCCTGAGTCAACTTACAATAGTCTATCAGGAGCAAGCATTGCAAAAGGCCAGGCTAGAGAATCGCATTTGTTTTGAAAATGAATTCAAGCTAGAAGAAGAGTTCATTATCGACAATTTGCGAAAACGTTTGGAAGACTCACAAACCCGCTTGAAAGCAATCAAGACAATAAACTCTACATACAAGAAAATAATAAAAATATTGCGACACGATGAAATTTTCTATTTTCCAATATTACGTTCGTTGGATGCAGACGTTGAGGATCAATCACAATTTATAAAACATGTTTTGCACTTGGGATCACCCGTTATGCAGCGTTTCAGTGAACTAAGTGATGAACATGTGGTAGGTGAAAATAAGTTTTAGTTTTTTTTCTGAAAAAATGATTAATTCATTTCTTTTTTGGCTGCTTTAAGGACATAAATAACAAAGCACAGAAATCTAATAATAAAAGATTAACAGATTGTGCCCATTATAGAAAATACAAGCCAGAAACAAGAGAAAGATCACAACGTGACATCCATGAGAAAATAAGAAATTACGTAAGAGAAAATTCGAGCATGCTTGAACTGAAGGCACAATTTGAGGAGGTCAAACAGGTTATCAAAAAAATAAAAATAGCAACATTAAGTTCTAGTGAAAAAGATATATACTCAAGGTAAGTTTAATAGTATAAGACGGGTGACCAAGTGGGCTGATAAATAGCTTATTGTAACTGATGATGTCATTATTTTTTTGAATTCATGATTAACATGATTATAAATAAAACTTTTTTATAACGCTTTTATTTAGTACGAGCAGTAGTCGTAAGGCCTTATGGGGCTTAGTATGCTGGACTGTATTTTTTCGAAGACTAAGCACACTATCACCGATTTATAGTGAACGAAAATTCTTTTTATTAAACTGTCAGTTTTGAGCCACACTTATCGCATATTCTCTACAGGAAAATTCAAAGCTTACCAAAGTGCTAAAACTATTAATGTCTCTTAATTGTATTTTTCAAAAATGATCACTTTTAATAAGAAATTGTTTTATCATTGGCGCTGAAGCTATTGACAACATCCTTTCCATCGCGGTACTCACTAGATTTGTTTTAGCGATCTTTTTTTACTATTCATGCTCGTTTAACAATTTTACACAGCCCCTCACATTATGCAAAGATGCGTCTTTTTCCAACGTAGAAATCCAGAACAGAGCATGTAGTGTCTTCAAACAGCGTTACCGAGGTTCCTTTCTCATCTTTTTTAACACAGAGTACTCAAAAGAAAGAGTGTAACTTTCAGTCAAACCGAAGAGAAGTCTTGAAGGACGATTCTGTGGTGCAATAATCTATAAGATCATGTTTTTCATGATCATTTCGTGATCCCTAAAAGGCTGGGATATCCCAATGATGAGGTGGTTCCATACACCTGTGACATTCAGTCTAATCACAATTTCCTGGCAAGTGGTGCTACTGAGAAGCAGTTAAGCAATGTAAAAAGTACCTTCCATCATTAAGACCGCCATTATGCACAATACCCTGTCTAAAGTGGAGATATCCGCCAAATGGTCCAATGTCTTCCACCAGATAAGTGGTGCGTAGAATAGTTCGGCCTAAACATTCATTTTATATCTATCTCACATGCTGTTCTAACATGCAGACGCTTTTGACAACTTATAAACGTCCTCTATACATTTCACTAGGTTTGAACTGCTGTTTTCCATTTATTCGCTTTTAAAATTAATGCAACCACCAGGACTAATCAAAAAATATTCTTTCCTAAATTCAACTCTTTGTTGGGATTTGAACTCATGGCTCCTTTTGTTTGTTTAAAAGCAAACGGACCTCTTTTTCAACACATACATCGCGCCTACGAGATCAGACAAGGTTAAGCAGGCAGATCCCGTCATTCGCTGTAGATCTCACCTGGTGCTGTCGCATCTCTAAGGCAGTCCAGCTTTTAAAAGATGTGAGACTGCGTTCTTGCAGAGCTAAAAAGTCACAGAAAAAGTATTAAACTAACTCTTTCCCAACATTGTCCAGACAGCTTCTGCAACTCTGACCTGGAGATATTCCAATACGTCCAAAAAAAAACTTCTCTTAGAGTTCCTCATTATCAAGCCTTCTAGAAGCAATCGATTTTTTCCCGAGAGTCAGGACTAGGCTTAGTCCTTTTCTAATTAAATGAGTTTTAAAGGATTTTGGGCAATCCGAAGACCATTCTTGTCACACGCTTAATGTGCCCTGTGCATGTGATATGTCCAGGTCGGTAATTTCTATTTATAATCCACAATCGAAACAACCCTTACACAGTATCGGTATTCTGTTGTACCACACACACACACAACCATACTTATGCAGTTGCTTTAAAATATAATTATTACACCAACATCAGCTGTATTAAGGAGCCAGGAAATCTCCATGTTATAGGCGTCAGGAAAATTGAATGTTATGTTTGATGTATTGTTTTTGGTTTTGTGAAACTTTTAAGATATACTTTTCTTGACTTAACCTGATCCGCTTTCTATTAAGAAGACAAACAAATAACTCTCATGCATGGACTCACATTCGAGCCAATTAACGGTGTACAAAACGCACCGCTAATTTTGGAATAACTAGCCCTATTATCTAATAATATAATTTTACTATGTTATCGCACTAAATAGAATCTGCTCTAATAAAATCGGGCAAAATCTATCTCTTCTAATTAATTTACCAAGGCGTATTGATATCAGGTGAATGCATAAGCTTTGACGTGTGTTTTGTTTTTGTAAAATCTTATTGAGTTGTCAAAAACGTCTGGCAATATGTGTGTATGTATTTCAATATATTTTTAGTGGCCTTATTTTTCACAAATAAATACACACATATTGCCAGATGTTTTTGACAGCTTAATAAGATTTTGCAAAAACAAAATGCACGTAAAAGCTAAAACATATGTTGATCACATGATCTGATGCAGTCAGTTACCTGTTAAATACGCCTTGTTCATTTACGTTTATTTTTTCAGTGTAGACACTACAACCTCTTTTATCTCTCCAGAACTTTAATTTCAAAGTTTTAGAACAATGAAAATATGAAAGATGTGATATTAATGGTTGTGTCACTGACATATGAACGGGTGAAATAAGATAAAGTATTGGTTACTTTTGAAAGCACTTGTGACCTTTTAAAATTATTTGAAGTTAATATTTGTGCTAAGAAAATTTTCTTCCAGCTTCTGCCTAAGTTTGGAAAATAATTTGTTTATTTTAAACGATATGAATTTCGGCAATTATATTATGTTCAAGAAAGATTGCGTCTGGATTTTTTATATGTCGTAGAACAAAATATGAATGCAGATTAAACAAGAAAATTCAGCAGTTAGGTAGTCACCCTTTATTATTTACACTTTTTTATTGCTGTCAAAATAAAACAAAATTTGTTTAAATTATAAGCGTTAGTCTATAACTGTTCATATATATCATATATATCAAAATACAACCATTAAGGCACCCTTTAATATCTTATCTTAAATATTTATACTTGTTATTATACTCGATATAGTAATGGAATTTCTGTCTAATTTTTAAGAGTTTGACTGTAACGGTTTCACAGATAGGGTCATATAGGTCAACTAACATCAATTATTGGGACACCCTTTAATTTCTAATTTCAAGTTTACTACTTGTTATAGCGGCCTTAGCAGTAAAGGTTCTGTACAAATTTCAATCAACTGTCTACATATACATCAAATAACAGCAACTATTGTAACACCCTGTAATTTATAATTTTAAATATTAATTCTTCTTAATATACCAGACAAAGTAGTGGACGTTCTGTTTAATTTTCAAGTGTTTTTATATAACGGTTCAAGCGATAGGGTAATATAGGCCAATTTACTTCAAATATGGGAACACCCTTTAATTTCCAAATTCAAATTTTATAATTGTTGTTATAGCGGACTTAGCAATACAGGTTCTTTGTAAATTTCAGCTGTCTGTCTATAACGTTTTAAAAGTTTGGCTACATACATACATAAACTTACATCAACTTACATCAACTATTGGGACACCCTTTAATTTCCAAATACAAATTTTATACTTGTTATTATATAAGAGTTAGCAATAAAGGTTCCTTGTAAATTTCAACTATTTGTCTGTAACAGTTCAAAAGTTTGGCCTCATATATTAAATTACATTAACTATTGGGGCACCTTTTAATTTATTATTTTTAACATTTATACTTGATATTATAACAATCAAAGTAATCGAAATCCTGTCCGATTTTCAAGCGTTTGTCTATAACGGTTGAAAAGGCACATAGAAGAATTTTAGTCACCTAAGGGGACACCCTATAATTTTTAGATTTATTTTTGTATTACTTTTTGCTATTGGGAGTTACAGTAATACGCATTTTTTTAAATTTTAATAAAGTGCGCTTTACGGTTCATGACAAAAAACATATATGTTGCATGGGGACACCCTTTAATTTTTAGGATTATGAACTGTGTTTAAAGAGTAACCAATCTGTAAACATAATCTGTCAAATTACAAAAAAAAAATTAAATCGGTTTAGAAATGACTGAGTTCTGCAGGCACAAACATAAAAAAGCAACATTCAGTCGGGGGGGACACCCTTTAATTTTTAGGATTATGAACTGTGTTTAAAGAGTAACCAATCTGTAAACATAATCTGTCAAATTACAAAAAAAAATTAAATCGGTTTAGAAATGACTGAGTTCTGCAGGCACAAACATAAAAAAGCAACATTCAGTCGAATTGATATCCTTCTTCTTTTTAAAGTCGATTAATAAAACTCAAGTTAACTTTTAATATTGTCAAGCCCTTGTATGCGATGAAGATGGGGTTCCTTTCTAACCGAAAATCACACTTTTTTAATTTTTCGTGAGACTTATTTTTTTATAAATTTTGTTTATTTTCAGAATTAAGTCTCAGGTGACTAATAATTACAAATTGGGTTCAGCAATAGAAAATGACATGTTGGGTCACGTTGTATATGAAACGAAATTGAAATGTGCCTCAGTACTGCAAGAGGTTTTAATTAATAATTTAACCGACGACAGCATATCGTAAGTCCTAAAAATATTTAAAATTTAAAAATACAATTTCGTTTTCTAAATTTTAATAACTTTTACTTTCACAAAATAAAAGACGTTCATCAAAAATCAAGGAGCTCAAAGCAGCCATCAAAGTTGAAGACGATTTTGAAGAAAAAACTCAAGCTATAATTAAAAATAATGCCAATTTGTTTGTGGTTTTACGGTTTTTCCTGTGGAATCTTTTTGATATAATGAAATATGTGACTTCTCAAAGAACTCCAGTTATGCAGTATCCAGTAAATTATCTCAAATTACCCCTTCTTAAATTTGACATGTTAACGATGAAAGTGGTTCCTCCAGACCCATTTGAACAGGACAGTAAGCTAAAAAATATTGTATTTCACTTTGTAATTTCCATTCTAATCTTTTAAATGCATTTTTTTTATTAAAGTTGAAAAATTATTTAAAGAGGTGTATTTAAAGCTAAAACGACTAGTAAGAATGTATGACTGGAGTTTGAGTGATGATACGGTCGTTAATCTGAAAGAACAATATTGTAGTGAAATGATGGAGTCCACAGATTATGATTCACATAGCGCACCTGAACAACGATATATTATGGAACAAGAAATGGATCTGATGGAGGAAGTCAGAGCTTATAAATCAATTCCAAGCAGAAATAAAATCAAAATTTCCAGTGCCCGGTTGGTGGAAAAGCATACGAAGATTGATTAGGTCCAATAAATATAAGAAAACAACACCATGGATTTCTCTGTTTGTTTGATTTGTTTGATTACAAATTTTATAGCCAAATCTAAGCTTAAGTCTAAAACCTTAAATCAAAATCCAAAAAAAAATCTGTTTTATTTATATCGTCTATTTTAAGCCAAGTAAATTTTTAGATCGTCAAAGGACTTGAAAATACTAAACAGTCTTCTTAAATCAAGTCTGTAATTGAAGGGTTGCAGTTAACAGGGGGGCAAACTACGGCATTCGATATCGATCGAAACTTAAATTCTATAGAAATTTCGATCGATACTGAATGCTGTAATTTGCCCCAGCAAAATTGCTTTAAGCTCTTGATATACAAACGTTAGCGGTTAAAAATTATTTTTTCAATTCACAAGCTATTGTAGGTGTACTAAAGCATCGTTTTCCACAGCTGTTGTCCAAATGTTGCTGGTAGTTTCAATGTAAGCATTTGCTACAACATTTACGATATTTATTTATATGTCGCAGGAGGCAAATGAAATTAATTTTGGTAAAAACAAATACCCATCCTTTAAGTAGTTTTTATTTGAAGTTTATTATGACTAGTCCAAGGCGAATAAATTACCAGGTGGCAGCGTAGGCGAATTCAGTATTTTTTGCTAGTATACACGACTGTCACACATTTTTTATATATGGAGTTTGGCAGTCGTGTATGCCAACAAAAAATACTGAATTCGCCTACGCTGCCACCAGGTAATTTATTCGCCTTGGACTTCAAATAAAAACTACTTTTCCCTTTATTTCAATCGTGAATAATTTTTAATGTAAACAGTAACTACCCTAATCCTGAATGATTTTTTTTTTAGAAAATTTTCATTTACCCCTTTAAATAGTTTACTTAAATTTTGCACGCATCATGTAAATTTTTAACTATTTTAATTCAAATATTAACACAAGTATGAGTTCGATATTCGGCTTTGCCAAATCTTATATGTATAACCAAGGCGAATCAATTACTAGGTGGCAGCGTAAGCGAATTCCGTATTTTTTGCTGATATATATCACTGTCAAACTCCATATCCCCCTGTTTACATTAGACAATACGTCATGACAATAGCAATACATACACACTTTTTCACTAATACATGTAAACTTTTTCAATTGTCTGAATAATATTACCATTTTATTTACTACAATTTTCTTTGCATATAACAATAGAAATGGAATGAAAGCAGGAAGAAACGCTAACTTTTTTTTTTTTGTTTCCGAGAACGTGAGGTTTTTGGCTCAAAATGAATTGTCATAATTATTGTCTGGACGCCTACGATACAGAAGCATATTTATTGCCATGACAGCATTGTCAAATGTAAACGTGGCGTATATGTATAAAAAATATGTGTAAATTTTTTATATATGGAATTTGACAGTCGTGTAAACCAGCAAAAAATACTGAATTCGCTTACGCTGCCACCTGGTAATTGATTCGCCTTGTGTATAACCATGGCGAATAATTTACAGGTTGTTTCATGGCGAAATAATTTACCAGGTGGTGGCAGTGGCGAATTTATTCATTTTCGCCGTTGCAGAAAATGTCAAACACCATATATAAAAAATCAGCGAAAATTTTATTTATATGAAGTTTGAAATTTTCTGCAACTGCGAAAATGAGTGAAATTCGCCACTGCCACCACCTGGTAAATTATTTCGCCATGGGTTGTTTTTTGTTTATGTTCGACGTTGTTGTCAAAATTTTTAAATGAAAAAAATTTTCAAATAATTTGAGATGTAAAAAATCTAAACTTTATAAAATTCAATTTTAAAGCCAAAAAAATTCAATGTGAGGTATTGCTGCATATACAGGATAAAGAAACCAACTGGGTATAACTTCAATTAAGGTACCAAATGATGATAGGGATAAATTAAATTCGGCTTCCTTTTGCTTAGCCAGTTATTTTGGACATCGACGTGGTGCTCTGCAATGGCGAAAATGAACGAATTCACCGTTTGCGACCACCAGCAGTTATTTCGTCAATGTTAAACCTTCACAATATATCTGTTTCTACAAGCAATAACAGCTTAAGTCGAGTTAGGAACAAATTGAGTTATTGCTATAATTGTACTTCTAACACTCAAATCTGTAGTGCAAGTCAAATTTCATCTGTGTAGCTAAAAAATAGAAGTCTATATTTCTTGATTTAAGCCAACAATATTAAAATTAAAAATGCTGTTAATAACTTGAAAAACCGAGTTAAGTTGTTATTGTGTGTGGTCACAGATATGTGTGTATAACCATATACGGTACTTAGTGCGACATCTACACATCTTCAGATAATTGTATTTACCAAGAAGTACTTATTGCGACATCTGCAGGAATACAAAGTACTAAAAAGTGCAGACAACGACCTGCAGAAGTACAAACGAAAGTTGAGACAAGTAAGAGGGCTATATTCGGCAATACCGAATTTTATGTACCCTTCACCATACATGTAAATCTAAATTAGTAAAGAAATCCAATTTAAAAAAAACAAATAAATTAAGAAAGAATTAAGAAATAAGAATAAAAATTAAATATTATATATCATTTGTCGGCTGTTAATGGGTTAAGCATTCAAAAAAAAAAACTTCTATGAAAATTTTTCCGCTGAATGTAAAATTTTTTATTATTTTTTTAACTCTATGGACCCACATACTTGGCTTTTTTAATTTTTTTTTTTTTTTTTTTTTTTTTTTTTTGTTGGACTTACTTCCATTAACTAGTTTTTTTCTAAATGACATTTAAAATTAGAGGCAGATGTGGTGCTTTGCCCGCGTACTCAAAGGACCGATCTCGTTGATTTTCAATAGCTAAATTTTCAAAACTAAGTCTAATTGATTTGCGTTCTTAAATTTTCTCTCGCTCATCTAGTCTCGTGGCGAAATTGATCTCAATTCGAACATGGACGGACAGACAGACGTCGCTATACATAAGTCAGAAAATATATACTTTATGGGGCCGGAAATGGATATTGTAGAAATTACAAACGGAATGACAAAACTAGTTTACTCTTTTTCCACTTTTTGTGGTGAAGGGTATTAAAATTGTAATTAATAACAAAATTTCAAGAAAACTAAATTTCACATTGAAATTTAAAAGTGATTTCATTTGGAAATGTATAAATATGGGAATTATTGAGAGATTTGTATTAGGGCTGGTATATGGTGGACACCAGAGACTCATTCTTGCAATCCGATGGTTGTTTGAAAGTTCTTAGGAAAATTCCTCAATAATTAGGGTTGAAAAGTAGAACAATAATTATTCAATGTCGAATAATTATTATGGTTTGAGTAAAGATTAAATATAAAGGCAATTAGTTTCTTTTCAATATATGTATGTACATATGTAATTATGTAAATTTATTGTACAATTCAGAAATTTGGTTGCTTACCAAGCTAAGTGCAATTTTTCAATAATAAATGTGTAGATTAGTTGGATGTTAAATATTTCAGGAATAAAATAGGTAAGCAGAACCAATGTTGACTTGCTACACGAGGTGTTGAAAAAGCAAGTAGTAAAAAGGAAGTGAATTCATTTTGTTTTCAGGAACCCTTGGTTTCTCTTTTAGAGAAAAAACGAAGATGTTTTTATTTAACAATTGAAAAGTACTAAATTTGCAGTGTGTGCTACTCAACATTGATTTTGCTTTGTACTTTGATTAGTTATGTTACATTTCATGGCATTGATTTGAAACTTATAAAAATTCTTAATAATTTTTTAATGTCTAATATTTGTTTAAACAGGAAGAAATTTTTCGTTTTTAATTTTCTTGAAAACCCCTTTGCGGGATTGAATTGAAACCACTTTCGATCGGAATTGAGTTCTGTAAAATGTTTGATAAAAAAAAATTTCGTCTGTTTAGCGGCGGTTTTTCTTCCGTTTTTTATTTATTCCTTTTAGCAGTGAGACATATGCAAATAAGAGCTTGAGGCAGTTCTCAAAATTTGTAAACAAAATAGTAAGTAATTTTTAAACGTAAAATTTTAAACCAATTTATCTGGATAACTAAGCGTCCTACAAGGAAACAAGCTTTCATTTATAATCACTTAAAAAATTGAGAAAATTTATCTTTTGACTAAAAATTCAACTCTTTAAATGAGAAACTTTCAACTACAAGAAAATGGGCCATAACCTGTGTTCACTTAAAAAAATTGCTTTTGTTACCAAAAATTTCATCTTAAAATTTGATCAAAAAATGAAATTTTTTAAGTGAAAAACTTTAAGCCCATTTATTCTGATAACTAAGCTTCCTACAAGGAAAATGGCTTTAATCTGTGATCACTTAAAAAAATTAATAAAATCGTTTTCTGACCAAAAATAAAATTAATCAATTTTTGCTTGAGTTTTCAATACAAAATTTTGGTAGAATTCACTGAAGAGCTCAAAGGTGTTCTAAAGCTTAAATAAAGAATATCTGTAATCTTTTATAATATGTATAACAATGAGTTTTTGAAAAAAAAAAATTAAAAAAAGATTTTGATCCCAAAAAATAATTTTTATACTAAAAATTTCAAAAGTTGATTTATTTGTAAACTAAGCGCACTAGGGAATTTATTAAACTTTAACTCCGTAAATATGGATTTTTTTTTAAATATGCTCAATTCGCTTTTTATTAATAAATTTAACGAACTTTTCTAATTAAAGGCCGGGGCATGGCGAAATAATTTACCAGGTGGTGGCAGTGGCGAATTTCATTCATTTTCGCCGTTGCAGAAAATTTCAAACTTCATATAAAAAAATTTTCGCTGATTTTTTATATATGGAGTTTGACATTTTCTGCAACGGCGAAAATGAATAAATTCGCCACTGCCACCACCTGGTAAATTATTTCGCCATGCCCCGGCCTGTAATTAGAAAAGAAAAACTTGTTGGTAGAGACGAGAATGGATTCCTCGAAGTAAGCTGAAGCCATTGCCATAAGGTCAGAAATATTTGTACATCCATTCAAAGAACGCTTAACAAAAACGGGTTTCACAGCAGAAAACCACGCAAAAAAACGCTGATATCACAAAAAAAAACCGAAAACTTCGTTCGCTATTTGCAAAGGAGCAAAAAAAAAGAATTTTTGGCAGTTTTATTTACCGATGAATCGAAATTTTATATCTTTGGTGGCGACGGTATGAAGAAAACCCAATACAGCCCTAAATCCAAAAAAATGTTGTTTGCACTGTAAAGCACGGTGGTGGCAGTGTAATGGTTTAGGGTGCTGTTGCTGCTTCTGGAGTTGGAAATCTTGCTTTTATCTCTGAAAGTATGGACTTATTTCAATGAAAAAATATATATATAAAGCCAATTTAAAGCAATCAGTCGATGTGTTAAATCTGTGTTCAAGTTGGATATGCAAAAAAGACAATGACTTAAAACATATCGCCTTAGTTGTCAAACACTAATTGCTCTATCATGCTCCAAGACAATTGCACACACCCCCACAGAGTTTTAAACATTATTGAACATGTTTGGGTCATAATAGAGCGAAATATTCGAACCATGAATGCTCAAAAAGAGGCTGCAAGAAGCCTGGCAATGCATAACGCCTCTGGAGTTGCAAAATTTGGCAGAATCAATTCCTAGGCCGAAATAGATGGAAATGGTGGGCCAACCAAGTATTAAAAATATTTGCAATAATATTTGTCACAGATTCTATTCTTTTTGTGTGTTTTTTATTGTTTTTTTTTTTTTTTTTTTTTATCAATAAAAGTGAATTCAAAGGAAACCTGCACCATTTATTTAAAAAAAAAATACTGATTCTCGAAATTTAGATGAAATTTCGAGTGTATGTAGAGTTTTGTCCATGACTGTATATACTTAATAGGGTCAAAAATGGATATTGTAGATATAACGAAATTGAGATATGCCCTTTTTCAACTCCAAAAACAAATAAATTAAATTTTTACAACTGAATAATGTTTTTTTACAGGAAGGGGAACTTAATTAGACTTTGTTTTTGTTATGGATTTTCAGAATGCATCAAAAATTGATTTTTGTATTCTCCATTCTTTTATTTTTATTTGGTGTTAGAAGTATGTTTTATTATTTTGTTTTTTTTTTTTTTTTTAGTTTGATCATGCAGATTAAGAAACCCTGGTTGTATTTCAAAATGAAATAAAAAAGAACTGTTTACTTACAAAAAAGGAGTTTATTTCTTAAAAACCAAAGCTGGATGTCATTTCTTCAATTTATAATTATACATTCATATTTATATATAATTCTTTTATATTCAGCTAAAGTTCGAATAAACTAAAGAAATTTTCAAAATCAATTTTTGTTTGAAATAATTATTTGACGTTTTTTTTTTTACATTTACAGTGTTAAATTATGAATAAAAGAGAAGAACAACTTAATTAAATACATATTTTGTGTTATCCTTTTTTTTCTTAACTATATCTTAAAAGCTAGTTTTTTTTTTTTTAAGTGGGGTAAATCTATAAAATTGAAAAAAAAAATATATGACTTGAAAATATAAGCTTTAGATGAATGAACATACACGTATTAATTACAAAGTCGTCAGTAAAATATAACAACAAAATGTACGTTTTATTAAAAGTTCACTAAAGGGAAATTGCAATAATAAATGTGCTTTGCACAAATTAAACATTAAATTGAAAGTAGTTTGTATGTATGTATTTATGTATGCACGCATGTATGTATGTATGTGTGGTAAAAATATTTATAATTTAATTTTAATTTGTTGTGTACACATGAACTTTTTTAACTTCTTAACTTTTTAAACCCCAATTTTATTCATTGTTTAAGGATTTTTATTTTATTTTATTACTCAATTATTATTAACATTACAAATATAAAATTTGTGTTTTTTTATATTTAAATATAGAAATGTTTATTTATTGTTTATGTGGCTTTAAGTGAATGTAAGTTTTTTCTTCACTTTTGTTGTTTATTTTTATGTTTGCATAGATGTGTGTGTGCTTCTTTTATTTTAAAAATACATGAATTGTACAAATACAATACAAACAAAAAAAGTACCACTTTTTTGAATGATTTGCTCTTTTTTTCTTTTTTAATTTTCGTATATTATTACGCTTTTATTAAAAATATTATTTTCGTTCTCTTATTTTCATCATAATTTTAAAATTATTGAAAAGTTTTTTTTTTTCTGCAAAAAAATAATAAAATAAAAATATGTGAATAGTATTTCCATAAAATTGCACGCTTTAAGCAGCAATTAAATCATAATGATTTTTATATTAATGTGCTGTTCGTTGCCAAGTCATCTTTTCAATTTGAGATGATTAACTTGTTAATAGCGCTATATTAATTTCTTTGACCATTTTGACGCGATGTAACATTTTTTGTAATGCCTCTTGGCTGAGAGCCTGAGTGGAGTACCACACTGGGGAATCGGGTACACAAGACCGTTCTGGTTGTAAGTAAAAAACATCATTTCGTGTTTTAACACTTTCCGGACTTAAATTTAAAAAAAATATTAATTAAACTGTTGTATGTTGGTGTCATAATAAACTTACCATTTGGACAAATAGAATTCATACAAACGTACTGGACAACGTAAAGGATTTTCTTCGTTCTCTTGCTGTTCATATACTTTCTTTTTGCGGGGATTGGCATCTGAAAAAAATTAATTCATGTATGTCAATCCTCTATATAGGGTGTCTATAGTATAATTTATAACTAAAGGCAACTATTTCTAATTTAAGGTTCTTGTCCCAAATCGAAAAAAACGAGTTAATTGAGCAATAACGGTTTAAAACATACATTTAATTGGATTTATTTTAAAGCTTAACTTTTGTCGTTATATTTAGAATAGCACATCAATCAAATTTGTGTAGAGTGATGGCTGGATTTTTCGCGAAGAATAACAAGAAGAAAAAATAGCCAGGAAATTATCAAGTCACAAAATTTCTTTTTCTTAACTCTTAATCATTATGTCGATTGTATTGTATGTACCGCCAATTTTTTGGAAGCTTAGTTCATGTATCACTTTATAATGATCACATTAAGATTGTCACACCCGAATGATGCAAGTCTCATTAACAAATTTTTAACAACAGCACTTTTTAGTTAAAAGCAGTTTCTTTGCAGAACTTCAACAGCATTATTAAATAGATACTAAGAGAACCTTTTATAAACAGTTTTTTTATAAGACTTTTAAATGATCTTTGCTATTGTTATATTGAAGTAAATAATTGTTGATATTAAAGGTCAAATAAATTTGTAACTTACCAAGTCCTGCTTGTGGTGGATAAAAGCGTAGTAAGACATTACGTGAACCCGGTGTTTTAGCCGTTTGACCAGTACGCTTCCAGTGCTTCATAATATGTGAAAATGATAATTGCATGTGTTCTTCAACGGTCTAAAAATATTTATACATACAAATTAATAAAAACACAAATATATTTAACAGTCTTTGCTTACAGTTAAATTAAAATGTTTTGTATTGAAGAACATAAGAGTACTTAATAAAACGTGCGGTGAGTGCGCACCCAGCTGTTTGCATTCCCAAAGATGTTCTTCTTCTACACGGGTAACAATATATTCTACAAAACAAAAAAAAAAAAAAATAATAATAATAATAAGATATGACATGTTGAATTTTTATTCTCGTATTATAAAACTTACGTGAATCATTGTAAAGCACAGAAAATTTGCGTGCTACTTCATCTAGACAGTCCGTAAATCGTTCATAATAAGTATCCGTAAATATATTATCAATACGTCCATTTTCATAAAGATATTGTTGAATGCCTAAAGATTATTTCGAATAATACATTATATATACACTGTTTTATTATTTACAATATTAATAATGTTACCTAATACTAAATAATATATAGTATCGGGAGCATATTCTGTGCCATTGGGTTTTCTGACTTCTTTAACGAATAAACATAATGAATAATTAAGTTCATCTGCAGTCATTTGCAGTAGTTCGGTTTTGAATGGACGTCTTCTCATGGAACTCTTTTCAATATCGGCATTTTTAGTCATGACCCATTGTTTCCAGGCATTAACACCAAATGTATATTTTAAGCACATATTTGCATCTGGTTTTTCAACAGGTTGCATAGGTTGCGGTTGTGGCTGTGGCGTTTGTTCCATTTCTTCAATTCGTTGACGTTTAACGGGTGAACGATTGTTGCGCGGAGACACTAACGATACAACAGCGGCTCCTCGTTTGCGGCCACGTGTACCTCTACAATAAAATCAAATTTAAATCACAGGCCTATTTTTAATTTTACTTAAACTATTTAATAAAAACATACCTTTGAGCTTCCATCATATGATGCTGCTGCATATGATGCCCGCTCATATGGCTCATGGAATCGTCATGTTGCACCATACCAGGTGGAGGATTTGTGATTGTGTTAGCTGTTACTGCCGATTCAAGATCAATAGTACTTGTGGGTTGATCATAATCCCCAGTTGCCATTTTTAGTGCCATTTGTAAGACATCTTCTCCGTAAGAATTGTTTGTCACATCAACCTGTTGTACACTGTTATTGTATTGCAACGAAACCACAGCCGGATCAGGCTTAACTTCATCCTCTGAATCAGAATCAGATTCCCGTTTTTCTTCGGCCACCATCTCGGCCATCATCAAAAGTTCCGCCTCAAATGGATCGGCTGGCATTTTGTCTTGAATTTTTTTTATTTCCTTCATAATACCCTGGGCCGAGTTACGGGTTGTAGGTATAAAGATTGGAACGGGAATGGGAAGAGGAATAGGAACTGGCACTGGAAAGGGTGCCGAATACATGTACATCGGCTGTGGCAGATAAATGGGCACTGGCACAGGAATCAATACCTTGTTGGAGTAATCCTTATCAGTTTGTGTGCCCACTGTAGCAGTATCTGCTTCTGACTGCACACCAACTGTAGTGGTACGTGGTTTACAACTGGTCTGTACATTTCTTACTGCAGGAGGATATGGCGGTACGGCAACAATCTTAGTCTCCGTTTGTACAGTTACCTTTTCGACAATTTTCTCTACAACATTATTAGCACTAGCTCCACTGCTACCACGTTTACTGGTAGTTCTAGGCGGTGACGGTGTTAGCGAACGTTCAATAATGGCACTCTTGCGTGGTCTGCCTCTTACCAATTGTTGACTATTATTTGCAACGACCGGTGCATTTGGCGCTGGCGGTGTTGCTGGTGGAGGTGTTTCGGCTTTGCGGCCGCGAACGCGAGTTCTTCTTACGGTCACATTTCCAATCATTGTTTCAGTCTCTCCACTAGCCAATGATGAAACTGTCGATATAACTGGCATCGTGGGCTGTTTTTGTTTGGAAGCCGAGCTCTTCGATGGTAGTTTTATCTGTTTTAATGATACCATTTTAAATAATAAAAAAGTTTAATTCAAAATTTAAAACTTTTTCCGTTTGATTATCTTAAATTCTTTAAATGCTTTGTTTTTGTGCCAAATTCAACAGTTTTTTTCTGAGTAAGAGAGAGAGAGAAACAAAAACAGCACAAACACATTCGCATTTAAATGACTTATTCTGTTACATTTTTTTTAAAGAAAGAGTTGCATTTACTAACCATGTATGATTATTTTGGTAGTAAAAGTGAAGATTTAAATAAAATGTAAAATAAAATTTTGTCAATAGTAGCGTTTATTTTGCTTTACCACTTAATACCAGGTGCAAGTTTTTTTTTAAGAATTTAATTAATTTAAAAGGTTTTTAAATAATTTAAATTAAACATAGGCAGCTTTTGGTTATGACCAAGTCTTGGTCAAAAGGTAAATTCAGCAGTTTAAAATTTATTTTAACCTAGTGAATTTCAAAATTTAAGCCGAGTATATATATTTTTTTATTCACAAAAAAAGCCTTTTGAAATATCTACAGATTTCGGAACGGTTTATTGCTTTTAAATTAAGTAAAAGTTTTAAAAGAAATGACATTCGAAAACATGACTTTGCTGGTAGAGTAGAAAATAAGAATGATCATATTATTTCCTAAGAAATAAATTGAGGTTTGATTGGAGCAAACACTTCGGTAGTAACGTTATGTTCTGGTTCTGTTTGTCAACTTTTAGTATAAGTTTAGAATTTTTTGGAAAAGTGGAAAAAATGTGTACCTTGAATTATAAATTTTACTTACATGCAAAGGTTGTTGCTGAGAGCCACCCTTTAATTTAACACGCTTCGGCAATCCCGTAGGGAATGGCGCCGTTCCTTTGCCTGTCTTTCCGCCCGATTGATGACTCGACGTTGAAATATTTGTCGACTTGGGATTATCACTATCCAAAGTAAGAGGGGCCCTAGCAAATTGACTTTGAAACTGCATAACACATTGATATGTACAAAAATTACGCATTGATGCATCAGACATGGTCAAATGATATTGCGGAGTAGCCATATTAGTGCAATTGTCACATTTAGTAACAGTGCGCGAAAAAGCATTTATCGAAACTCCGTACAGGGTGAGACAGTTCAAGGAGCACATTTGAACTTCCTGATTATCTTGTTGCTTTAAAATCATATCGAAATTATATTTTTTTACTTTACACCATTGACATGAAACTATACGACGATTGAGTACAATGTAAATGTTAAGGCAGACACGCGTACAAAATACCTTTGCACGTTTTTCCGAGTAAATTGTGAATGATTCGGAAGCTTTACGTTCGAAATATTTGCAACACATGCCACACTGATCAGCTACAATATTGCTTACGAATTTAAAAGCAGAGAAGCAAGGATTTGAACAAAAATTATGTTCTTTATCGTCTAAAATTATCTCGACTCGCACAGGTTTATCATTATTGCAAACAGCACATACATCGCTGCGCATATTCTTTTTAGGATTGGCAATATTGTCATAGCGACGCATGCAGGCCTGTGAACAAAAATCTTTGAACTGCTCTTTGTCGCCAACTGGGGCTAAGAAACCTTCATTGCCAGTAGAAATGTCTTTCTGACAACAGGAACATGTTTTAAGACCCTTCTTAAATTCATTAAGGCAAGCTGCACAACAAAACTGACGCACATCGAACCCAAAACGAACGCAATATTTACCTAAAGCTGGGTGCGGTACATCACCATGGCAAGTCTGGCAATTGGCGCCAATTGTACGCTGATATTTACCCAAACAAATTTCATTACAATAATCCATTGTTTCCCATACCAAATTCTTGTCACCTAAAGTTATTTCGGAAAAACAGTCGGCACAACGCCGTACAAAACTTGCAGCTCTTTCCAGACGCGCAGCCTCAGCTTCAGCTGATGTACGTGCAACTACCCTTGAATCGGTCTCGCCAACTTTTTTCGAATTATCATTTGAAATAGTTGTAGCACCAATGTTGCGTACTCTAATCGAATGTCTCTTTAGTTTAAACTTTTCAGGCTCCTCGGCATTCAGTAAGTTAAAACAATCGTCATTACAAACATAAAAGGTGTCATCATCTTGCTTAAAGAAGTATTTACATGCTTTATCCTCTCTACATTGCAGACACGAATGTGTATTGGCATTTTTTGCAGCGTCATCTTCCTGGCTTTCGCTTGCTGGTAGTTCTTCAATTAAAAACTTTTTACGACGTATAAAATATTTGCCAGAATTAAGTTCCATAAATGTTGTGCAACATGTTTGCTCACACAAATAATCAAATGTTGATGTATCTGGATTTTTGAAACGGAAGCCACAGGGCTTTTCTTCGTTACATTGTATGCATTTTTCAGTGGTGGTTACAATCCAAGCAATAATTGTTTTTGTCCCGCTATTGGCTTCATTTGTACTTGAGTGCATTTCTTCCAAGAGTGGTTCTTCGGCGTCAGCATTCTCGTTTGAATTGTTCTCTAAAATTTTAAGTTATTATTTTTTTAATTTATTATGCAAATTTCTTTTTTACATTTCTTATGTATATAAGTTTTTATTTGATATGTGATAAGTTTTTAATTGATATGTATTAATAAAGTGTTTAAATTATTAAAAAAATATTTTGCCTGTTATTTTAAAAATTTTTGCCTAAAAGTTCAAACTACATATTTATATTTGGTACGAGTGTCTAAAAGGCAAATTAAGTTTTGATTATATTCTGCATTAAATGTTTTTCAAATAATACGACAAATGTGTATAATAATTTTAAAAAATTTATTATTTAAAAAAGCATTTAACAGTGTTAGTATTTATTGTTAATTTTTAAACATTTAATGTGATATTTTCAAAAATATACCCCGTAAGAAAAAAGGCACAATTAATAACTATGGTGGAAAAGCGCATTCATATGGCCGTTTTGCTATTGCGTACATGAGTTTTAGTAGCAGAATTGATTGAATGAGAATTGTAATCAATCCTCAAAATCTAAAATTTGTAAACAAAAAGCATTGAAGCTATATTGTTTGTGTACGTAACTCATAAGAGTAAACAAGTGATCAGTTAGTGTAACAGCCATACCTAAATTAGCGCGTAAGACGCAATCCATTCGTCAAAAATTCTCATGAACATACAAAATTTATGAAGCAAACTATAATTGCGCGGTGTCAACGCTGAGCAATTGGAAAATCTGATTTTGACAGCGCGTAAGGTAGTGAAGTTGGCTGCAAGCTACTGTTGTTTACATATTTTTTCTTATTTGTTTACTTCAGAATTGCAATTGGCATTGTAAAACAGTAAAGATATTTTAACTTTATTCGGCTTTTTCTAGCGTTTTGTATTTCATTTTATAGGGTTTTATTAAACATGGTAAGTTAAAATTACTGTTTATAACAGAACGTTGCGCTTTTATTTAGGTATTTCATTTCAGCGTAAAAGCCATGCGTTAAATTGCGTTGCGTCTTACGCACTAATTTAGGTTTGTGAGCAAAGAACTGAGAAGGCTTAGGATTATGTAAATTAAATTCCAAACTAATAATCAAAAAATTAATTTTAATTTTTAAAATTAAAAATGGTACTATTTCATGGTCATACCGTACAGTTTTTATGTCTTACATATCATTCCCAAAGCCAAAAAAAAAAAAAATTCCTTGCAAATTTCTGCTAGTAAAGCGTTTATTTACCTTTTTACATTTGAGAGTTATTTTGAAAACATCTGTTTTACTCTCTAGTAAAGTTACTGTACAGACTTATTTTCTTCTGTAATGTACAGAATAAGCATAAAACAGAATGGCGCCAAATATGCCAGATGTTTTGCACTTGTAAATAAAAATTTATATACATCTACTACAGTTTTTATTATTCAAGTTGTTTTAAACCAAAGAACGTTTATTTTAAATAAAAAAATTTAATAAAATAAATGTACCTTGATTCAAACTTAATACATTAAGATTGTGTACATTTTGTTGTTGTCGTGTTTGTTAAGATTTACCAAAGTTTATAAAAAATATGAAGTCTACAGTAAACGTAACGTTTCTAAAGAGTATGATACATCATTACTAAAATTAACTAAAATTTAAAGGCAAAATATTTTTTTACTATACTATGGTTTGCAATCAGAATAAGCTTTCTGTTTTTTATAATAAATCTGATGTTGGGACAAGCTTTCTTTATTAGCACATAATATTTTTGAAATAAGAAATTACCTTGTAAATCTTCATTAACACCTTCGTTTGCTTTATTTACAGTGTTTTCAGCTTGTGCCCCAGCTTCTTTATTAGCTTGAGCTTGAGCATGAGATAGAAATAAATACAAACAATGCAAATAACAAATTACATATTTGTAACCAATTTTAATTATTTATATGATCGAAAATATTTATGTAATTTATACTGATATATTCGTTTTTATAAAAACTTACCACGCGCTTCATGGGAATATGAATCAGCTTCAGTATTTTCTTCATTTGTTTCCTTTTCTTCACTTTCTTTACTCTTTTCAGCGGATTTTTTCCCTTTGTCATCGCTTGTCTTTTCTGCATTTTCACGTGCTAAAATAGCCTGTTCTTTTTCTGCGTCCGTAACTGTTGATTCAGTGTCATCAGGTATTAGACAAACATCAGATTCTTCCGGTTCTTGTACATTTTCAACAGGTTCTGTAATAAGAAAAGTTTTAGTTATAAAAAAAATAAGTAAAATGCGAAATTTACCATCGTCATCAGCTTCAGTTGTATCTTTTTTCTCATCGTCTTTTTCAACATCTTTATCTTTTTCATCATTGTTAGTACCTTCACCACGACTGTGTTCAACGTCTTCGTCCTTATTTTGATTTGAATTATCATGTTGCTGAACATCATTATCCCCATCAGCTTCTTGTTGCAAGGGTTCCATTGATTCGTCTTGTTGTTCATTTTCATTACGATTGTATGATTTAATGTTTGAAGAATCTTCACAATCATCACCTTTTTCACTTTGAGCTTTCAAATTATTATCCTGATCTACATCCATGGCATTGTCGTCCTCATCGCCAGACACTGGTACAGTGTTATCAGCTTCTCCTAACATGTTCGATTCCTCAACAGCTGATGTATTATTGGCTGCAACATTTGCATCAACCTCTTCGAAGTCCCGAGATTCTCCAACTTCATCGCCTCTTCCTCCTCCATCCGCATTTTCTTCCTGCGGCGGTCCTGCTGAAGTAGCTCGTGAATTTTCATCTACCTCAAATGTATCTTCTGAGATTTGTTCAAAATCTTCTTCATTTGCCTCACCTCCTTTGTCTGGGGCGTTACTATCTTTAGTCCCATCACCACCATCTCCGGTGTCGGCAGCACCTACTCCGGGTGCCGTGTTTTCTTCAACATCTTTATAAGACTGTTGGGTGTTCTCTGACTCAGGTCGAGCCGATGAATTTGCTTCGTCTGTTTGAAATGAATCTAGACTTGATATTTCTTCCATTTTATCACCAATGTATCCGCAAGTATAAAAATCAACAAAGGATATATAGACATTAACTAAAAAAAAGAAATCAGAGTGTATCTTTAAAAAATTATTGTTTTTATTGTACAAATTATTTAGCTTCACCCGTGAGGTACAAAGTATTGTAAGATCGAGTTGCAAGGATTCATAATACAGAGCAGTAGAATTAAAAACAAATTAAACAATTTGCTAATCATGCAGTAGACAGTGGAACGAGAAACTAAAGTACATAGAAAAAGAATACGACAGGTGTTCTTAAGACGCCAGGTTAGAACGATGAAATTGATGAAGCGATTGTCGTGAGTCAAGTGGTTTACCCATCATCCCGCATATTTTTGGGAATGTTAGCACATGTCAAGCAAGACATAGGCCGAATACCATAAAACTAGAATACTGAAGCCCTTAACAATCACTATCGCCTAACTACATTTAAAGAAAGACATTAAATAGTGTTCATACAATTCTGTTTAATCAACGTAAGTATTTTTCTTGTGTTACATGTATTTCTGAAATTACTGTAAAAATTTCTTGTTTATTATCTTTTGCTAATATTTGTGAATTTATATGTTATTCTAACAATTTAGTATTTGGCCCAAAGTGCTCGTTTCTTTTAGTAAACAAATAAACAATATAAATTTCATTTGAAGCATCTGGCCACCTAAAAATTATTTTTCCCGCCGTTGTGATGCGCAAAGAAGAAACTACAACAACAACGTATATACACATATCAAAGCAACAACGACTCACATTCACGATAATGAGACAAGAGAAAAAATCAACTATACACACAAAAATGAAATAAAGCAAACTAGTAGACAACTCAATCTCTTACAATTCGATGACAGACAGTAGGGTAATAAAGAAAATGAAGAAAACGGAGAACAAAATTAAAACTAAAAAAAAAATAAGAAAATAAAAAACATTATTTTCTGCAATATTTACCTTTAGTCAATTGTTTTTTTTATTAATGTATTATATTTGAACAATTTTCAAAATATATATTTTAGGACCAAAGACAAAGTTTAAGGTCTTATACAAGAAACAAACCCCTGTCAATGTGTGTGCTGGTAAATTATTTAGAAGTACAGCACGCACAGTGGGAACTCCACGAGTGTAATATATTTTAGGCGGCCCACCTAAGTCTTTATTGCTCTTTCTCTTTTTTAGCAGTATTTAAATAAAGCACGTTTACTTGTTTAGCTTTTTCACAACTTTTCCACAATTATATGTATATATTCATTAGATTTATTAAGTCGTTTTCACAATTTTACTTTTCTCTCGTCCGCCTCTGCGGAATGAGGTGGAATATAAATGTATAAGCGAAACGAAAAAATGCTGCCTGCTATTGGTGTATAAAAAAGAAACGTAAGAGTAATCACTTTTGTCACCTACAATATTTATTATTAACTTTTCGACACTTTATCGTAAATATTTCATTAAATTTCCATTGAATGTTATTGTGGTTTGATTAAATTTCACTTTTTTGTTTGTTTTATTAAATAATTGTATTGTTTTTACCAAAAAATTTGCGTTAAAATAACCCGTATTAAAAACACACATAAAAATCTAATCGGCTTCTTTACAACCAAATAATGAAAAACACACAGAACTAGACTGCTTCAATAAACTACAAGAAAATTGTAATTGATTAGTACGCAGAGTTGTATTCTCATTTAAATGCAACCCTGTTTGATGTACAGAGATGTTATTGGTTTTGATAACTTTTTGTTTTACCATGACTAGCTAAAATAGTTTTACGAGAAAACCGTTAATTTAAGCTCTTTTAGCTAAAATATTACACGATTAATTTTAAAACACCAATTATGACAAAACGAGATAAAAGTTATAAAATACTTATTGAGCGATTCAGATTTTACTGTGATCGCCTAACACTGTTGTTTTAATTTAAACAATTGTTTTAAAAATTATAGTTACAAAATTTTTTACTTTAGTAAAATAATTTTTTTAAAGGCGAAGCAATTGAGCGGCAATTTAAGAATATCTTTTCTTAAATAAACTAAATTTACACGAAAAGTTTTCTTTCAATTTTAGCTCTAGTTTAGGGATTTCAATTTGAGCATAACAAGCTTCACAATAATTTAAAATAGAAAATTAATGCAAGAAATAATAGAAATCAAAACGCAAATAAAGTAGCACTAGCTTATTACTACGATTTTAGTTTTTACTTGTAAATACAAAGTTATTTTTCAAGTTTTATATTTTCGCTTGGAAAAAAAGATGATTTTCTATCATATCAAATATATAATATCGTTAATTTATTATAGTAATTATACAAATAAAATTATTTATTGACTATGGAAATAAATTTGAGCTTTATTCTCTAAATGTATGTTTAAGAGCAGGAAATGTTTTTTTTTCACAGCGAAGTACGGATACGGATATTTCCAAATCAACAATCGAAAAGCCCAAGCTTTTCTACGGACCACTATTTTTTAATGCAAATCGAATAAGTAGCTTAGCAGTTCTACATTCATTATCACTTCTTTTTGTGCCGCAATGGGAGCATCAGTATTCAAAGGTTATTTTAACACAAATGATTTAAGTAGTTGAACAAAAATTTTGTGGTCTAAACCAGAATTGTGAATTCTAATATTATAAAAAAATTATTATGAACTTTGAATTATTTTTCAACAACTTAAAGAAGCATCCAGGAATTTATACTTACGATTCTTTTTTGCTTTTTTTCAGCTAAAACGGCAGCCCTAAAATCTGCCGTCCACTATCCAGATAGTCTCAGTGCTGTAAAATATATAAGGAAAGGCAGCAAAAATAAAAACTATTTTTTTTTTTACTGCGAAACAAAGTCATGTGGATTCAACATGCTGATATTCTCGGGAAATAAATACGGGATACTGCTGCCACGGGTTTTATCAATAGGCCTTCTGAAATACCCCAACTTATACAATTAAAAAATTTGACAAGCAACACCAACAAGAACATCGTCAAGAATCTTGGAGTAACTCGGCTTTCTAAAGTCACAAACAATAACATAAACATAGCGCACCTTAAAGACTGTATACTTATTAGTAGTCAGGCTATGCATGACAAGCTTAAATAAGCAACACTACTATAAAATATTGGAATAAAGCTCGAAAAATAACTGTAAAAAAGTTAAAAATAAAACTTGGTTAGAAAAAAACACTTATTTTTCGAGGCATTCACAAAACTTGAAGATTAAGATTCATTTATAAGATTTATTACAAAAATAATAAATGTAAATATTCGAAGGACAGAGAATTCAAAATAAGAAAAAGTATAGGTACTTTATATAATTTTACATAAAAATGTTATTAATTCTCAACGAGTTAACCATTTAATATTTCCTGAAAGATCTCTTTAAAAGCTTTTAAATGATAACTATATTGATATTTAAAAAAATATGTTGCACAACCGTACTTTTTTAAAGTTCAGAGACCAATAACTTATAAGATAAGGGAAAGCGCAAATTTTTTACTTGATGTTTTTTTTTACTTATTTTTTAATTCTTTATCGCCTTATATTTTTTTTTCTTGGAGTTACTACACTAAACTAGATTTGTTTCAAATAAAAAATTACAGGCAAGCGCGGTGCTTTGCCCGAAAGACATGAACCGATCTTGTTGACTTTCAATAACAAAATTTTCGAAGCTATGTCTGATCGATTGGCGTATAAAAATTTTTTCTAGCTCATGTAGTGCCTCGACAAAGTTGATTTCAGCTCCTACACGGACGAACAGACGGACATTACTCAATCGACTTCGCTATGCATAAGGAATTTATAGAATTACAAATTACCACCTGTAGTGATGGTTATAAATATGACTGTGTTATTAGGATTGCGCTTACTGTTTGTTAATAATTATTAAATTAAAAATAATTAATATTTTTTGGACTCTACTGAAAATAAAATTCGTTTTATATAAGTGCAATATCGTCGGTCACAGGTTGCCAACTATTAACTCGCAAAAAAAATCGAGTTATTATTTATTTTTGTTTTTTTTTAATAACAACAAATCAATATTTATAGTTACATCATCATACAATATATATCTTCTGTCAATTTTATTTATTTTTTTTTTTTTTTGTCTTCTGAAAAGTACAAAAAACATGTTAAGAGTCGTCAACCGGCGACCGACGATGTGTATTTTTTTAATTAAATATTTATATATGTTTTATATATGTATATTTACATGTTTATTCAAAGATTTTTTTTATGTTTCTATTGTATATGATTAATCATAAAAAGACGTACAGGCTTTAATCCTGTAAAATACTTAAAACTACAAAAATGACAAACGATTAAAAACTACATTATTGTTAAGAAAAGTGACGTCTCAACTTATGTACGCATACATATGTATTAAAAAAATTTAGGAAGATTGTGATTGTATTGTAATGAAAAGTAACAATATTAACAAACAAAATATGGCCACAAAATGTATCAAATATTTTTTCATTTCTTTTTTTAAATTCAACAACCATTGAAGGTTCCTATTTTTTGGCCAAAAAACAATTGTATGAAACTTCAAACTTGGTTACGGCCAAAGTGCGTAATTGTAAAATACAAGTATAAAGTTTAACAGCCGGTCCCAGCTTCATGCCTAAATTGTCGGTAAGATCATTTTGTTGTAAGAGTAAAAATGCTTGACCATCTATATCTTCATGACTAAATAGTGAAGCTGTTTTTCGACAGTTAAGATATAAATCAACAAAAACACTGACTTCTGTAGTAGACCACTTGAGGGGATTACGTTTGATTTTATCGGCATCGAATGAAAAATTTTTTTGCCACAGATTAAAGTTTTGTTGCAGACGTGGGCCATAATCATATAAATATTCTCGTGCAATCTCTAGATTTAAATCCAGAGCTTTGTTATCAGAATCTTGCTGTTGATGATTAATTGATGCACTTGGAGATGTAGATGTAGAGGTAGAGCTATAACTTTTACTTATTTTCATTTCTTTTATTTCTTCACTCTTAAGATGAGGTAAATGAAAACTGCCAAGTAAGTCAGTGTGATTGGTCGGCATTTTATCTTGTTGCACTAGAACATTGCGTGTTTTTATGTTGTCCAACATTTGTAAGCGTTCCAATATTTGTTGCTCACTAAGACGTGATTGTAGAGTTGCCACTTGCTGAGCCAAGTTTTGTTTGCCTTGCTTAGACACTGTTCTAACGATATCATCATAACTGACTCTTTGAGGTTTTTCCACAACCGTTCGCCAATTTTCTGCAGCATACGGACAACCATCTCTGCTGGCATGGTAACACTTGAATGCATTTTTAGCATTACCAATGCCACGACATCCATCAACAGGACAAGACATTTTTTGTTTCAAAATCTGAAAGCCTGGAGGTGGCTCGAGATCATGACCAGTAGCATCACACCATCCAATTGGATGCAAATCGGGACTATCATCTTCCAGCCAAAAGCAATAATCACTTGGCCAACCATCTAAATGTAATTTGACACGATGTCCTTTATGTGCAACAACAGTAGCTGGTCTTATTAAAGAGGGATTTCGTGGATCTACTACTTCCAATCTCATGTTCACCTTAAAACCAATTGGTTCCCTGGGTGCAAAAAGTTCTTCACTAGCTGCTTCTCCTGTTCCCTGCTTACGTATATAATCGCTCCAATTAAAGGCAGTGTTTTCACAGTCCGGTGGTACGACCAACTGTTGACGCCCTTCATGCCAACCGCAAGGATGTATGTAGGGCGAATTGATGTCGACTATTATATCGTAACAATCGTCCCAGCCATCAAAGTGTATACGTATACGATCATCGAGGACATCAGCTACGGAAGCAACGCATAGTTTCCCAGTATCATTTAAATCTTCAGCTTCTAAGTGCATGCCAACCTATTATTCAAATAAAAAAAATTAAATTAGCATAAAATTTTGGTAAAGCAAGAGATGTAAGCAATATGGTATTGCTTGAATTTCGCTTGAACTTAAATAGATAATTAAAAAAATGACTTAAAAAATTGCATTGTGATAATCTGGACTAATACAAAATACCTATCTTTGGAATTTTTGTATGTTTGTCTATGTCCGCATCACTTAAAAACTGGTAGATAGATTTTAATAATATTTTGTAAGGAGGTCCTTTAGATTCTTGATTCAAATATAGAACGTTTTTTTTTTTTTAATGTCAATATCAAAGCACTCAATTTTACAGGTATAATGGAACTAAAGCAGTTCATCACAAAAAAAGATTTTAAAACTGTTTACAGAAATAAATAAAATACATTTTTCTAAATTTTAATTTGAAAAAAAAAAGCTTATAAATGAAACGCTGAGGAAGTCGGGGGCACTGTAAGTATTAAACTCTATTTTGTCTTTCTTAATTTTGAAATGTGTGCGTCAAGATTTTTATCATTTTTTTAAATTTTTTTATGAAAAGTTTGAAAGAAATTGCAGAAAAAAATGTACAGCGTAGTAAAATACGCAGCAATAAATAAATTTTGTGCTAATAGAGGTCATAAATTTTTTATTTTATTATTTTTGTGTTTATAAAAATTTCAATCAAATTGAATATGTATCGTAAAAAAACACCTTAAGAAAAATGTGATTTCAAGTAATTAATAAACTACTCACTTTGAATGGGTTATGCGGTGCCAAGGAAGATGAGTTTAGATGTGTGAATAAATACCGAGGTGCAGGTAATGCCTTTTCCTTATTTAAATATGCTCCCCAATTAAACTTGCTTGCTGTTATGCCTTTCGGTGGCTGTAAAATTCGATTTGTTTTGGCACACCAACCGGGCGGAAATATATCCATGGAATCAGCATTTAACCAAAAATCGTAAGCACTGCTGTAACCATCAAAGCTCAGCTTCAAACGGTAGCCCATAATACCTATGACCGTACAAACGCAGAAAAGAGCACAATTTTCAGGATCTATAGCTTCTAGTTTCATACCAACTAAAAAATTATTGGGCCCAGTTGGAAATGGGTTCAAAAAGAGCGATATGGGAGCAGCTATAACGTTATAATTCTGATTCATATACGTAGTCCAACGGAATTTCGGTTTTTTAATGTACGTCAACGGTGGTGGATTATTTATATTGGATGTATCATAAATATTGCTGTTGCTTAGTTTGTTTGTTAAATTATTGTTGAGGCGATTACGTTTACGAATTAAACTGGCTGTATCGTCACGACGTTTTCGACAATTGCGTTGTAAACATGATAGCGAACAAAATTCTGTAAAAAAATTAAATATTAAAAAATGTTTTTGGAGCACATATAAAGTTTGGATGGTATAGTTTTTACAGGATATACTTTTAGAAATACTACTGTCAAATGGCAAACACAAAATAAAAAAATAAAAATAAAAAATACTTAGAAATTGTTAAACTGCGCTTGGACAACTGTAAAACAATATTAATTTCCTATTATTTTTAATTTATTATTATTTTAAATTTTTCCTGCCTGTAGCGGTTAAAAAAATAACGTCATAATTGTACATAAAAAGAAAAAAAAAAAAAAAACGTCAGCCTGTTTGAAAGACCCTTTAATTTATTTAATTTTTTCATTTACTTTTGTAGGAGCCAAGATAAATTAAACAAGCTGTTTGCAAGACGAATTCATTGTTACTTGTTGGGCTGAGTGCTTCAAAACAAAGCAGAGTAAAATACAAAGCAAAAAGAAATTTACGCAAGAAATTTGTTAAATAACTGCTTAAATAACATTAATACATCTTTTACAACTTATTTTTAAACTTTGATAATCATCACAAACTTAAAATAAATGCCGTCGCTATCACCTTAAAATTGATTCGTTTTGAATTAAAGTCTTTTTATAGTTTTTCTCAATTTTTAAGTTTAAATTAAACTAAGGCACTGGTTATAAAAAACAAGTAGGGGCTAACTAAAAATCTATTACAAGAACAAGTCTATTGTAAAGAAAAGAACCACCTACCTGGAGCCAGAAAATCAACCGATGGTCCTTGAACATTACATCGTCGGCACATGTAGTAAGTGGGAGGTTCATTATTTTCATTTCGTTTTTGCGATGATTCTCTTTCATAAATAGGCTTTTCATATGCTGTATGTATGCGTTTATTAGGCATGCTTTTCTCATAAAGTTGTATTAGATTAAATTCATTGAGATGAAATTTCAAATTTGTACCACGTGCCGTTCCAATTTTTTCTCGCCAACTCAACATGTTAAAATTCGAAAGCATATCTAAAACGGATGAATAACCATTTGACTGTGGTTCCTCTTTGTGATTTAAAACTTTTGGTTCCATTAGCGTTTTCTTTAGCAATGGTGAGTTAACTAATGAAGATGTAGCTGCATTATGATCTAATGAATTATTTGATATAGATGATGAGGAACTTATTAAAAACTGTTCATCACATAATAATGACTCATTATGTTGTTCTTTTTCTTCTGATGAAGAGGATTTAAAATTGCTTAGTGCTAAAGCTTTTCCATCTTCGTCATCGTCGTCATCATCGATTTCTATTTGTTCTATTTCAACTTCCTCTGCCGGCAAAATGGTTACATCATCATCCTCAGATGAATTGATTTCATCATTGACCTCCTGTGGCGAATTAGTTTTTCTATCTGCATCTAAATTTTCTTCTTCTTCTTCTTGTATACCTTTTCTGTTTTCGTTATCTTTATCTTGTGAATCTTTATTTTTTGGTTCTTTTATTTGTATAGATTTAGCGGCAATTGTTGGCCCACTTCTCATTGTAAGTGACGTTTTATTAATTTCTTTTATTTCTTCATTACTTGACGGACTTTTATTGTCATTAGTGTGAGATTTTTCAGAACCAACTGACAACTTATCCCCCGAACTTTCTAAATACTCTTCATCTTCAAAAAATATCTCGAGTTCCTCTGATTTTTTTATTAATTCCCTTTCTTCTTGACATTGAGTATCTTCAGCACTGCTTTCTGTCATTTTCACAGCTTTTACTGAATCAATTTTTGAAGGCTCAGAGTGTCTTCTTTCACTATTAGTTGCCGTTGAAGTAACAGACGATGGGTTTTGTAGAGTATTATATGAGTTTGAACGCTGTGTACGAGGACTTGTAAGTTGTGATGGTTTAGTTAATTCTGCAGAAGTTTCTGTTGGTTTTTTATTACAATTTTTTGGTTTTAGTAAAGATTTTTGCTTTTCCACTGGCATATTAGAAGATTTATTACAGATGTTGTCGCCCTCGGAGGTGATTTTTTTCAAATCTTGGCTTGACTTTAATAGGGAAAGAGATTCATTTGATTCTTGTCCCGTTGCTATTTCTTTGTTGTTTGCTTTTCTGTATACTTTCGATGAATTATCCGAATCTTGTTTATTGTTCTCTTCTATATTGTTTGAAGTTCTCAGCAAAGATGATTCTGTGGCTTTACTATCTGCGGACGATATATTGGGTTTTTTAATAAGAGACACTTCGCTGTTTAGACTTCCTACTTTTATTTCATTAGTGTTCTTTAGAACTGATATTGGTTCTTTGATAAATTCTGCAACGTTTGGAGACTTTTTTGCTACGTTTTGTAATAAACTGACTTGTGGTAGTTTTTGAACCGTTTGCGCTACAATAGGACCTTTAACATGTTCCATGCCTAATGCTGCAAGCATTTGCGAAGAGTTTTCTGAAGTTGTTGTTATAATGGTATGATTATGTTTTTGTTGTAGTTGATGATGTTGCTGTTGCTGTTGGGGTGTTGTTATCATCATTTTGGTATTTTTAATCACAGTTTTATTCTGAATTAATTGTTGTTGCTGTTGTTGAATTATTGGTTTATTTTGAAAAATAGCAGGTTTTAATAAAGTTGTTCCAGGTGCTAAGACCGTTGCTGTTCCTGAACTTGGATTACCCACAATAATATGTTTTAAAATTTCCGCATTTAAAGGTTGGGAATTAAAATTATTCAATTTTGTTTTTTGTTGATGCTGCACTTGTTGTTGTCTTGCTGGTAATTGTGGTTGTTGTGTTTGTTGTTTAATTTGTACCGATTTTGTTGTTGTTGCTGTAGTTGGTGCGTTACGTATTATTATTGGTGCCGCAACATGACCTACAAACGATTAATATAATCATAAGATATATCCCGATTTTCAAGTTAAAAAACAAAAAATATAAAGTTTAACGTTCCTGAATGACTTTTTCATTTCAATTGAAAATTGTACAAACGTTTAACGTTGAATTAAAAATCAATTCCACTTACAAAAGATACTCATTAAGCAAGATCATTATTAAACAAGTTAAAACATTAAGGTGACCATTCTTTTCAAAATGCTAACGAGTTGACCATATCGATTTATATCTATAAAATTTCTTCGTGATCTCCTAAAGTATATATATATATATATTGTTTTATTCTTCTTTATTTAAATGGGAGAGCAAGGTATAAAGAAGATACGGATGTACGTATGTATAAGTAGTTACTTTATATACAAATCGGGGTTAAAATCTTAAAGCATAAGGAGTTGGTTACACAAGACTATGAATGTAAGGTCTTGGGGTAGTTCGTAAAGCTCTTTGGATTGGGTAAAAAGAATGATTAGTCCTAAAAAGAAATAAAAGTCAAAAGGCCGTAACTTCACTTTTTAAATAATGATTTATAATTTTATGAAATATAATAGAAATATATAAAATATAGAAATGTATAATAAAAGATTCGTTTTATTAACTGTAATTTCATTACGAGTTAAAAGTTTTTTTTTTCTTTCTATGTTTTTTAATATGTTCAAATGTGTTCGAAGCCAAATTCGAATGGTTGCGCACGAAACTTAGCTTTTTTAAACTAGTGTTGCACTATGCTTACTTTAATTATTTTAAACTATAAAAAACAGAAATATGCATTTTACGAATGACAAAACTTTTTCATTGGTCGTTTTTCATAAAGAGAGATATACTACGAATAAGAGCAGAATTTTGTTTGCAGAACACTATTTTCTATTCAAAATCAAAAAATTTAAATTTTAACAATCAACAATCTTACAAAAGCTTCTACAATTTTTAAATCATTATTCATGCACTTAAAATAAAACTAATACAGCTTTAAATTTAAAAATTACACCCTTTTATATTATGTAAAAATGGTCACCTTAATAAATATGTACGCAGTGTGTACGTGCAAGTCATATAATGTAGTTAAAATTATGTTTAATTATAAATGAAAACAAAAGTCATTTAGTTTTTTTTAATAACTATAATATATTATTTTTAAGAAAATAATAGGTATTTTTTATAATTACTTATGAAAATAGACAAAAACTTTTGGAACTCGTTGTGCAGTGTAGTAATAGCTGAAATCTCTTACATGTTTAATTACTTGGATATTTTTTATTTCATTAATTTTATAATTTTATTGACACTTTACTAAAAATAATTTAAACGAGTTTTAATTTAATTTAAAATTGAAAATGGTTTCAGAAATAATAAATATTGGTTCACTTTTTGCACTTTTTCAAACATCATTATGATGTTTAGGGCATTTATTGTTGTATTTGTTAATGTGGAGAAAATGGAGATAAATTTGGAATGAGTTAGGAACACGTGAAATATGTACACAAATATATGTTTGTTTGAGATAAATAAATTAAGTTTTGAAAAATATTTGTATAAACACTATTTAAGAGATTACATAATTTTTTTATTCTTTATAAAAAAAAATGTGCATAAAGGTATTTGACAAAAGATAAATTAACTTACCAGCTGTTGCCGTTGGTTGATTTGATGTTAATAGGACACTTACAGTGCCATTGGGTGCTGTAATAACTGGAGTCATATTGTTTTGTGTTGTTGACAATACTTGATAGGTAATACCTCCAGCAGTACTGGTTGCGTTAAGGACCACTGGTTTATTGCTATTGCTTGATATTAAATTAATATTTGTATTAGAAGTACTACTGCCAGTACCAACAGTTGTTAAGCCCAACATGTTTTGCGTTGTAATCTTTGGTTGATGTTGTTGTTGCTGATGCTTTATGGGATCAACACTGCTAATAAGTGTTTGATTTGTTAACAAAACAGGCATATAACTATTTGGAGTCGTTACATATTTTGTTGTATCTATTAAACTATTAACAGTAGCAGGACCGTTAGTAGCATTGCCTACATTATTAAAGGTGGTTACTAAGGTCGGCTGCTGTTGGGTCACAGTGGATACCGTTGCTGACACATTAGACTTTAATATGGATGCACCTGAAGTTAATGATGGCATCCCTGTTAAAACGTATTGTGCTGCAGTCGATGGATGCTGTTGTTGTGTATTTAAAGGATTCATTTATACTTATTTGTTTTTATTATTTCACTTCTCAATTTTTATTATCTTTGTTTATTTAAAAAGGTTAAATTAAAATTTCCTTACAACTTCATTGTTTTTTCAAAGTTGTAACTTCTCTTGGTGTTTTGTGTTGATAATAATGGTTATATATGGCGTTTTTCGCGAGTTGTGTTGAATAGTAGTGTGTTGTTTTTGCTTTAAGTTATATTGTGATTGGTTTAGAAATGAACGTCCCAGTGTCTTGCCAAAAAATCAGGACAATCTCATATACTTATGAAAATATTACCAAGTTCCTGTTTACGTTTTATATTTTATTAAAGTTACATTTTACAATCTAACTCTTACCTTTCTGAATCTATACAAAACCCTTTTTCTAAATCACTTTAATGTTTTCAATTTTTGCAATGATCAGCGTTGTATATTATTGTACCATTGATTCTAACTTACTATTCATTTAAATTTTCTATAAAAAAAATAAAATTTTTTTTAATAAAAAAAGTGTTACTTAAAAGCTTAAAACAATTTAATGGATTATATTATAACAATTTTGCAATTTAATACGTTTTTCAGTGTTACCTATATTGAACAAAAATGACAATATTTTTTTTTTTAAATGTAGTAAAAAAAATGGTACAGATCTTTCCACCTATAATGTAGGTATCTAAGCTTTTCTCATAAACCAAGAGGTTTGAAAAAATTCAATAGTGCGTTTTTAATGCATTTTTTATATCATGAGAAGTTACACATTAATAAACGTTGTGCCTGTTGTTAAATAAATAATACTAGCATGATGATTTTGTAATTAATTAAAACCCTAAGCCATTAGTAACTAGTTTTAGTTCAGATTTATATTTTTTGCATTTTAAAATGTATTAAAAATAAAACGCCGTTTATGTTCGAAACAGCATTTACTATATTCCTGATTCAAGATCAAGGCAAATAGTTGTAAACTTAATTTGTATTAAGTTTTTTTTACCGTGAATTACTTTATTTTAAACAACCTTTTCTTAAGACTTGTCACAGTATTTAATTCATGGTTAAGGTTTTCTTTTTTTTTTATTACTTAGGCAGCTACTTGTTTTGTTTTCTTAACCAATAAAGTTAAATGTAATTAAACATTTTGCTTGGACAAGCGGCACGTTATTTAAAATATATATGTAAGTGCCTTAAATAGTTTTGTAACTCAACAATAATAACTTACATATATAATTTTGATAGTTATTAAATGCTGCGAATTGGGAGATATTTTGTGTTATTGTAGGCTTTGTAGTTTAGTGGCCTTTGCAAAGTTTTGCTCTAACTGACGCGGTTTTATAGTTTTATTTTTTATAATTTAGGAGTGGAATGATATTTTATCTTTAAAGATATCTAGCGTGTATCCAATTCCGAATATTATGTCCTCCTGTCTAAAGGTGCAAAATATTGAATAACAAATGCTGCAGTGGTTTACCCTGATATATGTTCCTTTGTCGAACGTTAATGTCACATTTAAACACATCTTAATATTCAATTCAATTACAATCAGCACGAAAATCTATTTAACTTTGTTTGGAGCACTAAATTACGGTTCTACTTTAGTTTCTTTTTAATAAAGAAATCTTTATAATATTACAATTTTTCTTTTTCAATATGAATTAAATAAAATGCATAGTTAATATGTTCTTATTTAATCCACATGCACCATAACAACAGGTAACACATACGGCCAACAAAAAAGTATGGCAACTAATTATTAAAACAATAATGTTGAGTAACATACATACCATTAGAGCAGTACTTGTATTAATCCTTTTATAAAATTTAACACATATGTAAATATTCGAAATGTTTATTATTGGTAATATGTATTATATTTAAAAGACTTGGAAAACTGCGGTCAACGTCGTTTAAAGATGTCTAGTGAATGAAGGTTTTGCAAATGGTGTGGAGCTTAACAAACACAGTAACTACAAGGAATGTTCAGGGAGATATGACATTTAGTTCATATTATTTTGGTAACACTGAAATGTGTGTTGTTGGATTTTTCCGGTATAAATTCGAAAAAACAAACTTATAAAAAATCATTTAAGATTAAATACAGACGCTATTTTTGAGAAGCTGTTATTTAGGACTAATTTAAAATGTATATTTATGGGCATGTCATTAAAATTAATCAAAAACATGTCTAAAAAATATTAAAAAGCCAAAATTAATTACGACTTTCATGGCAAAAAAAAAATATATTAAAAATATGTCATTGTTTTTTTTTTTTGCTTCTATAAAGGACTATTGTGAATACATATTTATTTGGCACACAGAGAACTAAAAAAGGTTGCAGAATGTTAATTTGTCTATGCTTAAAAATAAAAGTTAAATGTGTAATTTTTCATATTTATTTTACTTGCAAGTAATTTGCATAGTCAAATTCTTATATAAAAATTGTATAATCCGAATACTATTGTGAGTTTACATATGCAAGTATTATTTTAAAATAGTCACAATTATTATTTTAAAATATTCACAATTACAGCTTATTGTTGTTGTAGACGGCACAGCAAGAAACATAAAAAATCCGAAAAGGAAGAAAGTTTTATAAAAACAAAGAAATAAAAGCTATAAGACTATTCTATAAACATCGCAAGCAGTAAAATTTATTGTAAGAAATATTTAAAAATTCAACTACGCAGCGAAGTTATTTTTTTCTTATACTTACATATAGGGAAAACTATGTCACTAATCGATAAATTGCAAGAACAAGAGCCAATACCTTTAGCTGATGACGACCCTCAGGGTAAATTGAATTGTATGCTTTGTATATTTTTTAGCTAACTCAAACTTTTCAGTAATCATTAAGGATGATGATCAAAGGCCTGACATTCCGAATGGCCACTCTATGGATTCTCTTAGATCCTCCTTTACAAATCGCAGCTCTACTCCTGATTCACATAATTCCTTAGATCCAGAAATAAGTCCAGATGAAAAAGAGGAAAAAGCACGTTTGATTACCCAAGTGCTGGAGTTGCAAAACACTTTAGATGATTTGTCTCAACGCGTGGATTCAGTTAAGGAAGAGAATCTTAAACTGCGTTCAGAAAATCAAGTTTTAGGGCAATATATAGAAAATCTAATGTCGGCTTCATCAGTATTTCAATCTACCAGTCCAAACTCAAAAAAGAAGTAAACTTTATTATAAAAACATTTAAACAACAAGCTTATTTTACCATACAAATATTAATTTTACTTATATGTTTGTATATTTATATGTATTTTGTCTATATTTATTTTCTAAATACTCTATCGATATTAATGTTGTCCAATCACGTAACATTAGATAAATATTCAAATCCAAATGCCTTTTTATATGTAAGCTAAAGTATATAATTTGCTTTATTTAAGAATTTTATATTTAAATAAATCAAGTACAGCTGTATTTTTTTAATGTTTATTTTCCGAATGTAAGCAAAATATTTATACACCATATATACATGTACTTATGTAGGTAAGTATTATGTTTATATTTCAAAATATCCGCTACATATTTTGGTTTTTGTTTGGTAATATATAACTCCAGGCAAGAATTCCGATTTTATGAGATTATTCGCTAAAATTTTGAATCAAAACAGGGTTTGTCATTATTGGAACATTCAGGCATGTTCTGAAATCCGGACAAAAGTTTTACTTTATATTTTTTAAAGCATTGTTGCTATAATATTCTTTTTTACAAAAACAATGCCTTGAAAAATACTTAAGTGAAATTTCGTGTGGAATTCAGAACATGCCTGATTATTTTGGGAGTCGAAAAAACAGAGCAGTGCAGCAGTGGGGCAATGAAAGCGGAATGAATCGAAATGTGCCAAGCTAACAAGGAAGTAAGTTTTTAAGCCTTGAAGGCTTAATATTACAAATATGAATTGAATGAACAAAAAGATTCAAGATTCAATAAAAAAGTCAATCATATTAAATTGTGACACTCAAGGACCTACTTGTCAATTTTAATACAAAACATGCAATTATTGAAATTGAATTTATATTAGCGGACATTTGTTGGAAATACTCGCAACTATTCAATTTCATTTTAGTATACATTTAAATTTATGGTTACTTTTAGCTTGCAAATTTAAACGAATAATTTTTCAGTCTTCTCTGAAATTTTTAATCTTTTTTATTGAATAAATATATACATATGTTAATACTCATAAATAATTAAAATTTAAAAAATATAATATTTCAAATAACAAAAGCAACCATAACTTCTAAAAAGATATCCAGGCAACTACATTATAGCCTTTAATCTTATTAAACGTTTTTTTTTGGGGTCAACAACTTTGTTTATTAAATCGGAACCTTTTTATAGTAATACGGCATTTACACTATGCAATTATTCGTGAAACTAGCATGAAATTTTTGTTTGTTGGTAAAGCTTAAATTTTGTTGCCTATGTTTGTTTTTTTTTATAATGCATATTGTTGCAACTTTAATAGAGAATTGAAAAAATGCTTCAAACGTTGCATGTTGTAAATCTGGACTAACAGTCCACCCTAAATACGGGCGTTAGGCACGACGTAATTTAGCGTCTAGTTTTTACGCTGTAATGAGTAACTTAAATAAGAGCGCCAATGTTGTGAAATGAACAGTATAGTTTATAATATAGTTTGTATGGGAATAAGAATTTTTGACAGTTAAATAACGTCTTACGCTCGTATTTAGGGTGGACTGTAAGCTAATTATTTCGGTTTGAAATTAAAAACTGAGTTCTAAATAACTACATTCTTGAAAGATAGGTGGTAGGGCATTTTTCCATCCCTGTTTTGTTCCAAAAATTTAAATACCTACTTTATTACTCTTCTTATTCTTTGCTTTGTATGACTTACAAATTTCTTTCACAAGATTTTTGTTATGTAAAAAAAACGTAAACAAAAATCGTGCCAACCATTCACAATTGTAATACTCGTGTTACAAAATTAAAGAAAATTTTTCAGTCTGTTAATAAGTTTTGTATTTTATTAAAAAACAACAAAAGCGAAATGTAAAGTTACAAAAAACGTGATAAATATAAAATAAAAGCAGAAATAAGTCTACAAAAGCTTCGTGAATGAATATCAAAATATAGAAACGCTTGTAAAATATTGTTATTCAATTAAATAGAAATGTAGTTTTATTAAACAAAAATTTTTACGCAATAAGTACGTGTAATTAAAAAAATAGGAAGGTGTTGAGTGCCTGCACTAAAAATATGTAAATGAACATAAACACATCCATATGCAGTATAAATGAACACAAGCAAAACAATGTGTGTCTAGAATGGCATTGAAATCCCATATTGTTATATGTACCCTTCACCACAAAAAGTGGAAAAGGTATATCTATGTTTGTCATTCCGTTTGTAATTTCTACAGTATCCATTTCCGACCCCATTTAGTATATATATTCAATTCAATTCAATTGAGCGATGTCCGTCCGTATTTGTGTTGAAATCAACTTTGCGAAGAAGCTAGAGAAAATTTAAATACGCCAATCGATCAGACATAGTTTTGAAAGAGTTGCTATTGAAAATCAGCAAGATTAGTCCATGTCCCTTGAGGCAGTGGGCTAAACACTATGCCTGTCTCTAATTTTTCCATATCATATGGAACAATGAAGTAATTAAAAAAAAAACAAATATATGGAGCGATAGAGAAATGGGCGCTCGGCATTATTTTCCGAAATGCGGGCCTCTAAAATTTTCATGAAATAGTTTGATTATCAATATGGTCAATATGATCATCATAAAAAGGCTTTAAAGAGATCTTTCAGGATATAGTAAGGAGCCGATTTTTGTATGTAAAATTATATAGGTATCGCACTTATTTTTGAATTCACTGTCAGCCCGATATTTGTTTTTTTAATAGAAGGTACTTCTTAGTGTTCGAATACATATCTGGTGAAGGGTATACAAGATTCGGCATATCCGAATATATTACTCTCACTGTTTTCTTGTTTGATTTACATTTGGCTTAATTTGACATAAAATTGTGTAGTTATGTAAAAATCAAATTTCATTCACAATAGTCAATATAACAGTTAAAATTGTTGCTCAAATAATGTAAGCACAGCTGTCCATTGTCAATTTTTTGCCCTTTCAATTTTTCTCTTTGTTCTTGTATATGAAAATAAATATTTATTAAATTGTTAAAACATATATAAATAATTATAAAATAATAACAAATAAAAATTTTAAATTTGCTAAAAAACCAATTGTAAATAAAAGGCAAATATAAAATAAACAAACAGAAAACAGTGTAACTATCAGCAACGACAAAAAACAAAAACGACCTCGTTCAATTTTCTAAAAGATTTGTAGACATTGCCACCAAAATTGATATAAAAAATGCATTTTCATGAAAAAGCAAGAATAAAATTCATTAAAAACTTGCCTTATAATAAAATCAAAACCAAAGTGCAAACAGCGTAATAAATATATTTTTATTTTTTTTTCTAAAACGTTTGGGATTGCAGAAAAGTGAGTGGCTGACTTTGTGTGTGTTTTTCTCTAGCTTTCGCAATATTTATTAAAAATCAGCCTCATTACTCATTTATCCAGATATAATATCAAACACATTGTGCTGTTGGACAATATTGAAAATCAAGTGTACTTTACTGGTGATTACGTTTCATCTTGCCCTCTTCTGTTCTTAAATTTTATTTTCGAACTGTTTTTGCTTGCTATTTTATAATTTAAATGTCAATGGCTGATTTCGATGCAATATATGAAGAAGATCAACTGGAGGAACACTATGAAGAACAAACGGTTCCTCCGGGACCCGAACCCATAGTGATACGTGGGGCTGGTAATATGACGGTGTAAGTATTATTAATAGATAATTAAATTTTAACAAAATCTATTTTAAGTTCCTGTTTCCTATATGTTCAAAATATTACTAGATACTGAAGCTTGCGAAAGGGACAAAAATTTATCTGAAATATATAAGATATTTTTGAAAATTTGCAAAATTTATTTAAAATCTGTGAAGAAAGCTGACAATAATTTCACCTTTAATTTTCCAAAGAGAATACAAGAAAAATGTACGTGTGTGAACTCGGTATAACTAATTTAAATGTATTTTGGGCCAAACTTGCAACAAATGTTTGCTTTTTCAAATTTTTATGGTCTTTTTTCACTCCTTCCTTGCAAATTATTCGACTAAGAATTTTCATTTAGAACAAATCTAATTGTTCGCAACCAAATGGACTAATCGTTATATTATTGATTTTGTTAGGTGTAGACCTTAATTTAGTGTCATTGCAGTGTTACGATATTTATGATGAGAGATTCCAGCAAAACCAATTTCTTTATAAGAGTTGTCAATTAAAGAAAGAAAAGATTGAAAGTAGGAAGTCGATAGGTACCGAACATTATAGGACAAGATAAACTAGTAAAGCAGGGAAAATAAATTCATGGGGATTTAAAGATTTTCTAGGGTTAAAAAACAAGCATGTTTTGGCAATGCGTCGGCTTTAAGTTCTTCCACAAGTTCTGAAAAACAAAAATTAATACTTCGCAATTAGATGGGTCATAGAAGCTTCTTTGTACCAGACGTCGGGTACAAAGATGCTTTTGAGCAGAGCAGATGTTTTCATGGCCTCCTCTTTCTTATCGCAGCAGAAGATGTCTACTTTCCTTGAATGGATATCCCTGTACCCATTAGTTGTTGTCACCAAATCAAGCACTCATGTGTTGGATATTTCTAGTAAATGTGCGGTCTTCCCAAGGCCCAGTTACTTCACTAGACCCACTGGATTCAGCTATATTGTAGATTCATCAAAGTGAGCGTGATTGCTGAAAATTTTGTCATCCTATATGTACTATAAACACCAATCATTGACCTAATTATTGCTGTGCTATCCAACATATTGAAATAAACCTATTCGATGTTCTTTTTCTTATGGTGGATACTTCTGTTTTCAATATACTTCAGGGATCTTAAGAGACATTTTTATGTAGTGGGGTATTTGCAACGACTGATGGCTATAACCACCATATTTGAGTTGTCTGCGTAAAAAGAAAGTGTTCCCGGCATAGGAAACGAAAGATGCCCGTTTATCTCAATGTCAATGACATCAGATACTACATTCGTTTTATCCCAGAATTCGGTATTATTTACAATAAGTGGCTTCATGCTTCCGCCACCAGCAGGCTACTAACATCTTTATTGCTTTCTAATCAGTAGATCTACTGATAATCGGTTGTTTTTGTTGTTACAGCTCTGCGGTAGTCGAGAGTTTTGACCTGAAAAGACATAAAATTAAGGTATGAGTGTGTGTGTTATCAGATGGTTCTTGGAACTGGTGAACACAGGTTAATAGGGCGCAAATATGTAGATCTATTGGGTCAGTTAAATAAGTGAACTGTGTCATGAGAGCTTTGGCGGCAGACAGGCCAATGATTTAAAGTGCCGGGGACGTTACGTTACGTTAATAGTTGAGAATTACGTTACGTTAACAGTTGAGAACACTGCACTAAATAGCTCTTAACTGTGCCAGAACTGATCTTGTTTTCCTGGGTAAATGCCTCTCATTTTCTGAAATTGCGTTGGGTGTTAATTCAGTACCCTCCTGTATCTATATCCATTCATAGCTGCTGAGACTGCCTGCTGATGCAGATGGAATGATATCCCAGATGTCATTACGACAACGCCTGAAGTCCTGCCGCATGTGTCGAGGAGGAAAAGGCGGATTTCGAGTTATCCCCTTATGATTGGGGTGACTGGAAAGGTGATATGCCACCGGTAATTGCTTAGTCGGTAGTCCATTCTACAGTCTAGCCGGAAGCATTTTGGTCTCCTTATTTAGATGATCCACATTTGTCATCTTAATACATTCAGTAGCGATTCTTAATGCATTTTTCTGTGCAGTTTTTAAAACTCGCCATTTGATGCCGCTAGGGAACAAGGTACATAAAGGGGCAGCATAATTAAGCAGAGAGCGAGCAGTTGATTTGTACGTTGTCACAATGGTCTCCTTAGTCATTCCCCAAGATGTGCCAGCAAGAGCTTTTAGGATCATGGTTCAGTTTTCACTTTGTGGTCGATACATTTGGCGTGAGATGAGAAATGAGGGAGTGTCGAAGACCACGCCTCAGATTCTTGGGTTTTGAACCGTGGGGATATCTCGGCCTTTGACAGAGATGTCCAATTCCGTCTTTACTTCTTTAGTCCACGAAGTAAAATGGGATACCAAGAACTTTGAAAGTGATAGCTGAAGTCTGTGTTCCTGCAAAAATTCTAAGATGGTGGCCAAGTACAGTCATTTGCGTACGACACCATTTTGACATTTTGGGGTGGTGCCGGAAACTTCGCAAGATAAGTGTTGAAGAGTATAATACTCCTCGCGGTATTTTTACTTCTAATCTCTGAACTGAACAAATGTTTGTCTACTTAGATAGTGGGCAATCCAGCGACGGTGTCAAATGCCTTTGATAAATCAAATAATGATAATCGGTTAAGATCCCTTAAGGATAGCTATGCTACGCAGCACATTTTCCAGGTTGAAGAGTTATGTGCTGTTTTTGTATTTCAGGCAATCAATTCGTTTGAAAAATTTATATGAAAAACACTCAATTTTTTGAGTAATTTCCATATAAATTTTTCAAACGAATTGATTGCCTGAAATACAAAAACAGCACATTAATTTTAACACGAACATGAGCGGACAGAGGGACATCGCTCAGTCGACTTCGCTATGCATAAGGAATCAGAATTTACATACACTATGGGGTGAGAAATGGATGATAATAATCATTTAATTTCGATGTTAAGTTAAAGTTTTTTTTTGTGGCAAAACCTGCATTTTGGAATTTGCATATAATAAAGTGTTTTTTGTTTTAATTTTGTTTATAGATTTGGTTTGAGTAATCGTTTCAACACAGAATTTCCATCTGGCCTGGTATCAAGAGTAGCGCCTGAAGAATTCAAGGCCACAATTGGTCGCATTAATGGAATCTTAAAGAAAACCTTACCTGTTAATGTTAAATGGCTGTTTTGTGGTTGCGTGTGCTGTTGTTGTACCCTGGGCTGTTCATTATGGCCCGTAATATGTTTAAGTAAAAGAGTAAGTTTTTAATTCTTAATTTGTATTTCGTTGAAACAATTTAACTTTATTTTTATTTATTGTAGACACAAATAACATTGGATAAATTACTCGAATGGGAAAACAGCCATTTATATCATAAACTTGGTTTACATTGGCGTTTGCACAAACAACAATGTGATTCAAATTCTATGATGGAATATGTCATCCTAATTGAGTTTATACCCAAAACGCCTATTTATAGACCGGATTAATTTGGTAAGAATAATATAAGGTTTAGTTTTACGTTTTTCTTATTTTAATTTAGATTTTTTTTTTGTAACTTTTAAACCGAATACTATATGAAATATATTAAATAATTAATGAATTTATGATTAAATGTATGTAATTAAAGAAAATGTATAAATCAATTCAAAACAATATTGACAAAAGGCCATTTGGTTTATAATTGTTGTGCTGAAACCACAAAATGTTAATGAAATTTCAAAATACTTCTACATATTGATTGGAATAAAATGAAATTGTATTGTGATGCATCAACTGAAAATTAATGAAAAATAGATGAATAATTATTTTTGTATTGTAATAAATATTTGAATTTTATTTAGACTAATTATAATATTTTTTTCTCTTTTGCTGTTTATTTTTATTTATTTTTATTAAAAGTGTTAAACCAATCTATGCAGTGAAAGATTTGAACTTAATTTTATTGTTGGAGGGAAATGCTTGCTTGCTGTTTGTCATCAAAGCTTAAGTATTATTGTTAATTAGGTTCTTGCATTTTTATGATAGATTTTTGCAGAATTTTCATTGAAACGAACTTCATTTTCTTCTTTATAAGGTTTAATTATTCTACTTATTGTAAAGGTTTATAGATGGATATGGAATGAAAATAGCATAAAAATAACTTCACAACTAATACGGCATTCACACTATGAAATTTTTCATCAAACTTGGTGAAGCAAGAGGGTTAAGCAATATGTTAATGCTCGAATTTTGAACGGATGTTACTGATGTTTATGTTTTTTGAAAAAAAAAAATGCCTCAAAAAATTGCAGAGTTTAAATCTGGTCTAACTGGTAAATCAGTAGCTTACCCAGCAAAAAATGGGTGAGCGAAACTAATATATGACACATTTTTAATAATTTTATACTGAACGGCGTTACCATTGTACCTCTTTTAGTGTTATACTGAAATGAAATTTGTTTCGTAGGCTAAACCTAAGTTTTGGCTTGTGTTTAAACAAACCTTTTTAGCAAAGTTCAAAATTTAGCTTCTAAAAAAGTATTTTAATTAAATCTGCTCTAAAGAAAATGCCAAATTATCATTAAATTTATTGCTACAGTCATTAAATGTATAAAAAAGTTTACACGTTTTTTTTATTTTAATAATAAAAGCTTTATTCTACGCAATGAAGGGTATTCCCATTAACAGCGATTGTCAAATGATTCATCAAATGACTCATTGTTTTTGTAGGATAAATCTACATGCATATTTAAGCCTTCAATGTCAATAAGTATTTTTAAAATTTTTTGAAATTTATTTTGGATTTTTCAAATTTTTTTTATATGTATACAGACTTTCGCCCGTCAACTGACAAACGCATTTTATTTAATTATTATAAAAACGTTTTGAAACCGCAAAATATATTTTCTGTCTTTCGTAGTCGTAAGAATTTTAGAGGTGCACCGAAGCAAATTGAGCTTTAAAGAGAAAGTAAAATGAGGCAAGCTTTGAAACAAGGTACATTTATTATACTAGGTAATAGCGGCTCTACAACAAATACAACACTTGTAAAAACAACATGGCATTTTATTGTTACTTTGTGAGTGGAAATGTCAAAAATAGAAAAAGAAAATAAAAGAGAATTGGTCTAAAAACAAACGCTCTCTTTGTTCTGCATATGCTTGTTGTTAAATTCGTAAACAAAAGTAGGAAAATATAAACAATTTTTGACAGGTCCAACTACAAACCAGCTGGGCGGACGACACTACCTAGTAAAATAAATGTACCTTGGGTGTACCGAAGCAAATTGAGCTTTAAAGAGAAAGTAAAATGAGGCAAGCTTTGAAGTAAATAAGTTCATATGTGCGTGCATATGTTTGCTTCTTAATTTTACAAACAGGCATGTTCGAAATTCTACACGAAATTTTCAAGGCATTGATTTTTTTTAAGTAAAAATACGTATATAAAATTTCGTTAAATAATTTCTTGATTGACAGGGCAGAGAATAGTAATGAGAAATAGAGTTATTTAGTCAGGCCGAGGTAAAGTTTAGTCCGTGCAGCATTAGAAAGCATATGTATCATCTATCCACTGTTATATACAAAGGCATTGATTATACCCGAATCCCTTTACGGAATTTCGGGAGGTTAGCTAGATACCGGTTTCCCAAAAATTGTAAACGCTGAACAGGTAAAGCAGAAGAAAATTGGAGGACTTCTACTTAATCCTTATCGCTACTGTAATATGTTGTTATTATTAGAAAGCCTCATTCAAATTTTCAGTGCTACCACAGACACTAGATTACGCGCTTGCTTTTTCGTTAGCTTTAATATTATTTTTGTTCTATCCCGATCTAACCTTTGCTATAAAATTCTAGTATGGAAGCTTATTCAAGTAGATGTTGGTCAATGCTTTTCATTCAGTTCGAGAGAAGAATGATGCAGAAGGTGTCAACGTGCTTATTTTGAACTTCGGCTCTGTGATGACAGGTTTTAGATTCGGGAATTCGGCTTATAAAAGGTTTAGGTTCATTTGATATCAATATGGAGATTTAGGTAATATTCGGGTATTCCGGATATGGTTACTTAACAGTGGATTTGTAAATAAGTGCAATATTATGGTAACTTAAGCTTAGGTAATATAGAGTCGAACCCCACAGTAACAACAGTCACACGAAACTGCTAGGAAAACAGTCAGCCAAAGCTTTTGTAAGAATGTTTAGTTCAGACTGATGATAAAGCAGTCAACCGAAGCCACTGCAAAAGTACAATTAGCCGAAGTTGCTGTATTTTCCTAGTTTTGACACAAGTTGTTTCTTCTTCTGATAGCGTCAGTGGTCAACTTCTTACTATCAACATCATTTCAAATTTATAATTAAAACATCTCGAAACTTCAATCTATATCGAATGCCCTAATTTATCTCCAGTTTTTTAATATTGATCCATCCATGGAATTGTTAAGGAATTATCATCGCCTCCAACAATTAAATAATCTCTGCATTTAAAGATGAAACTGCTTTTTATAATTTACATAAATTTGTTGATACATTAAATAAAAAAAAAACTTTTTTTCTTAATAAAAATTTGCATTAAAAAAGGTTTAACACATAAAAGTATTTCATAATTTGTCCAGACATTATAAATGAGCAGACTTTCAAAAAATTTCTTAAAATTACACGTAAACAATTGAAACATTTATTCCAGAAATATGTTGCATATTTAAATTTGAAACTGAAATTCAGTTCATTTATATAGAAAAAGGAGATACGATTTGCGTCGTTTCAATTTGCGTCGCGATTCTCCGGTCCCCATTAACGATGAAAATCGGGGCTCTAGTGTATTTACAAAAAACCAAAATAAACTTATCTGCTGATTAATAACACATGACTGCATTAGCATTAAAGGCGATACAAAAAAAAAAAAAAAAAAAAAAAAATAAAAAAAATAAATAAAGAAAAAAATTAATTTTTACTTTAGCAAATTAAAAAACAGCAGTCATCTATAGGCCGCAGGATGTAATTCATCCAACTGTTGTGAATTCGCCTTGTGCTAGTTACATATATTATAAATTCATCCTGATATTTATTTTCAATTTTTTTTTGTAATATTGAAAATTTAATTTAAAAAACACATGTGTTGATAACAATAATATAATCTTTAGTATTAAAAAAAAAATACTCTATAGAATCAGAATAATAGCTTCTATAATTATTGTTATTTACGTTCTAAAACTAATAAACTCTTAGTAATAAAAATCTAAATATGTGTTTGGGAAAAAAAATTTTGTTCTGTTTTTTTTTAATCAAAATATTAATTTAAATAAATTTTTATATTTCTTCTTACCTTATTGCTAGTTATAACAATTTTAAATATTTAGTTTTTACTAATATACTATTACACTTAACAGTATTTAATAAAAAGAAAAAAAAAATTATTATAAAGTAACCTTTTTTCGGCTTGGCCGAATATTATATACCCTTCACTTAATACACTAATTTGGAGTTTAATGTTTGGCGAGTAACATTTCATAATGACTTGAATTGAGAATAAATACGCATCAACTCGGGAGTTTGTTAGCTGACCCATGGAAGTTTTTTTTATTATTTTTTCATTAAATCTTTCAAATACATATGAATGGTTTCCGATGGCAATCCTTATGTAGAAAAATGAAAGAAAAAATAAAAATAGTTACTCAATGGTTACTGTGTTTTTGTAATAAAAATTTTTAAGTTTTTTATGGCCTTTTTGTCTTATTAATTCCATGGAGTTCTCATTAAACTAATTTGGCTTTTGGTATAAGACTCTGAGGTTTTCTTTACAAAATTTGGATAAAATCCACTAATGAGCTTTATGAACAGTAGTGAAATGGCCATATGGATATGCTTTCCCCACAGTAATACATAATAATAATAAATATTTCATGAGAATATCGTGAAATATTTATATTTGAAGGAATCAAGCACAATTAAATTAAATTAATATAATAAAGATTCCAAATAATAAATTTTCATGTTTAAGTTATTAATTTTATTTCTTGAACTTTTTTTCCCTAAAAGCAGAAAAAGTTTTTTCATTTCTATCAAAATTTTAGTTAATTCATAGAACATGACATTAATTTTGGGCAACCTTGTGCATATAAAATTTTAAGTTTATTTTAAAATAACTTTTACATTTGAAAAAAACGGTCTGTAAAAGAAACAAAAAAATTTTATTTGAATGCATATCAGCTATTAATGAATTCATTTTCCCGATATTTTACGGATTGAAATAAAACTTCTAAAATTTTTCATTATCTCAGCCATTTATGGAATGATTTTGCTGACTTCCAGTAAAACAATTTCTGACAGTTTTATACAAAATATAAGTTCGTTTGTTAATTTTTAAGTAATGCTCTCTTTTCTCTCTTAGTAACTGAAGTATACATATGTACAAATGTATGTACATATTTTATAGAATTTCAAATAAATATTGCAAAAACCTATAAATGGACATACAAACATTTGCTCCTGCCGTGAAGGGTATAAGAAAGCAAAAAGAAATTAAATAACAAAACGAAAAAAATATTCGCTTAAAAATATAAATAAAAAATAAAGAAGAAAAAATTACATGTAAATAATTGAAATCCCCCAATTGTGATTAGTTTATCAAAAACAAACACGTTTATTTATAAGATTAATTATATAAAAAATAAATAAAAAATAAATAAAAAATAAATAAAAAATAATAATGAACAACGTTAAAAAACGAAATCAATATTATATTAATTAATAAAACTAAAAAACAAAAAAGTTGTGTAGCATACGTTATTCTATGTAAAAAATGTGTTTAGTTAAAAATAAAATTATAATTTTAATTTTCGCCCTACTCCCAGCTCCCTTGAACTAGATAATAAAATAAGTTTTAATGTAAAAATTTCACAAACGGTTTGTAATTCTTTTTTAACTAAAGATTCAAGTAAGTAAAAAAAAAACAACATAAGACGTCTCATGCAAAAATCTTAAGTGGTCTATTCACATTTATTAGAAAAAAATTATACGAGGGCTGCTCTATATATTTCTGGCCTAATAGTGAAAATGCGAATATTTATAATCGAAAATGGTTTTGTTATTTTTCAAAGTATTCTCCAGCATGATTTATACACTTTTGCATGCGCTCAAACCAGTTGTCGAAGCACTTTTTCCACTTCGATTGAGACACCTCTAGAACACGGTTTTTGAACACTTCAACAGCTTCTTCTGGCGACGAAAATCGTTGACCACGCATTTTGTTCTTAATGTGCGGAAACAAGAAGAAGTCATTAGGTGCCAAGTCAGGGCTGTACGGCGGATGAACCATTAATTCGACGTTTTGGCCGGTCAAAAACGCTCTGGTTTGAGCCGATGTGTGAGAGCTCGCATTGTCATGGTGAACAATGATTCGTCTTCTCTTGCTGGTTTTTCGAATTTCTCCGATGACTTCAGGCAAACAAATTGTAGTGTACCACTCAGAAGTGACCGTCCTACGTTGCTCAAGCGAAACAGTCGCCACATGACCAGTTTTGCCAAAGAAACAGGCGACCATTTGCTTCGAAGTGCTTCTTCCACGAACAACTTTCGTTGGATTTTGCTCGTCCTTGAAGACCCACACGGTCGATTGTTGTTTCGTTTCGGGCTCATACGCATAAATCCATGATTCGTCACATGTGACGATCTTATAAACGTCTTTTGAAGCACCGCAATCGTATTATTGTAACATTTCTTTGCACCTATCGACACGAGCCTTTTTTTGAGCGACTTTCAAATTGTGCGGGATCCAACGAGAACAAACCTTTTTTACGGCCAGGTGTTCATGCAGTATCGAATGTATGCTGGTGGAAAAAATGTCCAAGGATGTCTTTATCTCTCGGTATGTTGCATGTCGATCTTGCCTTATGAGTTCACGCACGGCATCAATGTTCTCTGGAACAACAGCCGTTTTTGGACGACCTTCACGGAATTCGTCTTTGAGCGAGCTTCGGCCACGATTAAATTCATTGTAACAATTTTTCACAGTGCTATAGGATGGTGCTTCATCGCCACACTAAGATTTAAGTTCATCAATGCACTCTTGTCGTGATAATCCACGTCGAAAGTTGTGAAAAATGATGGCACGAAAATGTTCACGAGTTAATTCCATTTTTATCTAAATTAATTTTTTCAAGTCACTGTAAACAACACAAATATAGGTCGTACGTCAAAACGTTTTGAGTACGATTATGCTTAAAAATGACAAACTTTCCAATGGAAATGTCAGATTGCACTTGGCAGCACTCAGTGTTGCCAGGCCAGAAATATATCCAGCAGCCCTCGTGTATAGTTTTCTCAAATAACAATCTCACGTGGATATTTTTTTAACTTTTACTCATATTAAATTATTAAAATTAATCGGGTTAAAAATAGTTTTACCAAGGCACTAAAGGATCTACAGAAAATAAGCCCATCAAACTGTCAAGCATTTTTAGAAACATCGGTTCATAAATAGTGAAAAACAAGCGAGCCCTTCTATTTTCCTTACGTTTTTTTAAACGTTCTGGTGTCTTTTTAATGGTTGTTGTTTTTTTTTTGCTGTTTCATTAAAATTTAAAATTTCAAAATGAAAAAAGTTTACTAAATTATCGATATTTTATCTAAAGATTACATTTTCACAAGAAATTTAGAAAATAAAATAAATTTTACTAAAAAATTGTTTTTGCAGTTTAAGAAGTATAAAATTTTATAAAAATCAAAAATTTAGAAAAAAGCAAAATTGTTTTCATTTTTCCAAAAAAATTGTACTGGCAATCAAAACTATTAAAAACGAAAAATTTATAAAAAAACTAAAAATTTAAAATTTGTCTAAGAAACCTTTAGTTTTTACTGCGTTTCGATTTGACCTGAAATTTTCTCCATCTGACAACTTTGGTATTCTGCGTTTCGATTCCGCTCAGTATCTTTCGATCGGAGCTCCGTTTTTCTCAGTTGTTTTTTTTTTTTTTTTGTTAACGGAGGGGCTTTCTTTATTTGTGTTTTTTAGTTTAGTTTGTATTAAATTTGACATCTGTTTATGAAAATGATAGCAAACTTGCTTATTTTGATATTTTATTTCCACATTCCACAGTGATGCTATTAATTTTGTACACATTGTTGTCTTCTTCTTTTTCTTTCGATTCCGTTTTTCTTCAAAATACTAATTCTCAATTGCAACGGAACTGAATGCGGAAACTTAATCAAAACGCAGAATAGGGGTGAATAACAAGTATAAACATGAAAAATTGTAAATTAAAGGGTGTCCCAATAGTATATGTAATTTGTTGTATGTGGCCAAAATTTTGAACCGTTTTAGACAGACAGCTGAAATTTACAAAAAACCTGTATTGTTAAGTCCGCTATAAAAACAATTATAAAACTTTAATTTAGAAATAAAAGGGTGTTCCTTTATTTGAAGTAAATTGACCGCTATGGTCCTATCATTTGAATTGTTATTTACAAACACTTGAAAGTTAAACGGAATTTCCACTACTTTGTTTGGTACAAATATTTAAAAATTATAAATTACAGGGTGTTACAACAGTTGCTGTTATTTGATGTGTATAACTAAACTGTTGTTCAGTTGTAGACAGTTGAATGAAATTTGCACAAAACTTTTATTGCTGATTCCGCTATTAAAAGTAGCAAATTTGAAATTAGAAATTAAAGGGTGTCCCTATAACTGATGTAATTTGGAAAACTCTTACAAATTAAAATGTCCATTACTTTGTCTGGTATATTAAGAAGTATAAATATTTAAAATAAGAAATTAAAGGGTGCCCTAATAGTTGTAATTTGATGTATATGGCCAATCCTTTGAATAGGTATAGACAAACGCTTAGAATTTAAACAAATTTTCTTTTACTGTGTCAGCAATAAAAAGTTAAAAAAATAAAGGATGACCACATAAATGCTGAATTTTCTTGTTTAATCTGCATTCGAACTTTATTGGGAAGTATACTATTCCAAATTCTTGCAGCTTTCAGTACGATTGTTCGGCTCCTGTCTAAAGTAGAGTGAATTGGACATATCCAAATAAGAGTTTTAAAAGAAAATCTAAAAATATAAGATGGTTCACCATTTTTCATTATATTATAAAACAGAAATTATTCGTAGATCTATAAAAGTTTGAAAGTCTGAATCCATTGTGGGAACTACATAAGATGTAATGTGATTCCCTATAGTTAAGACCCCTATAGCTAAATACATAAATCGCACTATATTTAAGCAAATATAGTGCTTAGGTGATATCTAAGTTTCTTATTCCGTTTGTACTTGCATTTTTAAAAATGTTTAGTATTTCCTTAAATATCTCTTCAAAACCTTTAAAATGCTACCCATATTGATATTTTAAAAATTATGAAAATTTCAGAAGCCCGCAGCTCTTCTTCACCAGATAATTTTCTGTTATTTTTAATTCTCTATCGCCGCATATATTTGTTTTATTTTAATTGGAGTTAATTTATTGTTCCAAATGATGTGGAAAAATTAGAGGTAGGCGTGGTGTTTAGCCCACTGCCTCGAAGAACAAGGACCGATCTTGCTGATTTACAATAGCAACTCTTTCGAAACTATGTTTGATCGATTGGCGTATTTAAATTTTTCTAGCTGATCTAGTGCCTCGAAAAACTTGATTTCAACACTAATACGGACGGACAGACGGAAATCGCTCAATCGACTTTGCTACGCATAAGAAGTCAGAATATATGCATCATTTAAATGACCACCACGTGAAGTGTCGCAAGCATTGATTCTTTTGAGGTAACTTTCAACGACTTTTTGACACATATTGGGCGGTATCTCAGCCATAACTTGACGAATGTTGGTTTTTAAGTACTCAAAAGTTAGGGGTTTATCTGCATAAACATGGTCTTTCGCTTAGTCCCACAAAAAAAGTCTAATGGTGTCAAATGGCCTGTTGATATCGCCACGACGAGAAATTACACGGCCAAGAAATGTCTCTTGCAATAAAGTCATCTTCGTTCGAGTTTTGTGGCATGTAGCACAGTTTTGTTGAAACCATATATTTTCCAAGACGTATTCTTCAATAGCAGGCAAAAAAAGTCGGTTATCTTATGACCATAACGCTCCGAATTGACGTTGATAGTCGTTCCATCGTTGTTTTTGAAGAAGTTAGGTCCAATCACACCTTCGGACCAAAGAGCGCCTCAAACAGTGAATTTTTGTGGATGTAATGGTCTCTCTTCAATTACTTGAGGATTCTCAGAACCCCAAATACGACAATTTTGCTTATTAAAATACCCACCGAGTAAGAAATGTGCTTCATCGTTGAAGAAAATTTTGTTCGAAAAATCGCCGTCCACCGCCTGTTGTTTAAGCACCCACTTCACGTATTTACGACGTTGTAAATGGTCAGCTGGCTTCAGTTGTTTTGTGAGCTGGACTTTATATGGATGTACGCCATAATGTGCCGTAAGACAGTCCTAATTCCTGGGAACGACGAGGAATCGACGCATTCGGGTCTGCGGCAGCACTATCACTTACGAAAGTGTGCGAAACGATGATGCACAGACCTTACAATGTCTGTGACCGCTCCAATCTCTTCAAATTTCTTCACAATTTGCCAATTGCTCACGTAGTTGGACGATTATGTAAACCATAAACTCCTCTTAAAGCACGATATGTGGCTGTGCCAGAATCACAATTTTTGTCAAAGTCAGACTTTTAACTGAAAAGAAAAAAAGTTGATTTAACAACTTTTGACAGATGACCAATTCCAGTCCTTTACTTTTGAAACCACGAAATAGATAACCCTGTATATATGTTATGGGGTAAGAAATTGATATTGTAGAAATTACAAACTGAATGACAAAATTTTTTTCCACTTTTTGTGATGAAGGGTATAAAAAAATAAATATATTGAGCGATAGAGAATTTAAAAATAAGAAAAAAACATCAAGTAAAAAAATTGGCGCTCGCCCATTGTTTCCGAATTATGGGCCTTTGAAATTTTCATAAAAAATTCGATTGTCAATATGGGTATCATTTTAAAGCTTTTCAAGAGATTTTATAGGAAATACTAAAATTTAAAAAAAAAAAATTTTTTTCTCTGTCACCGCATTAATTGTTTTGTTTTTTTTTTTTTGATAGGAGCTACTTTACTAAACTAGATTTACATACATGGTGCAGGGCATATAAGATTCGGTCGGCATTGACGATTATAGCACTCTTGCTTGTTTTACTTCAAAATGTTACGTTTTTTTTTGCTTCTAACAAGGAAAAATAATAAGTGGAGGTAATATATCTCAATGGGAATCCAATTTAACTTGGTAGTACCCAGTTTTATTTCGATAAAAAGATTAAAGACGATGTAATGAATCTCCGGTGGGTGTTTTGTAGACCGCAATTGGTTCTAATAGTGGACTAATTACCAAAAACCATCACCAAAAATATCTTCATTATATCAACTTGGCTTTTATCAATCCGACTGAAAAAAGCCTTATCATCTGCTAAATTAATTCGTTGCCCGTTAAAAATTTATTGGTTGTATTAAATTTGTTTGTTTAACTTTTAATTCCCAAGTTTGTTTTGCTTTGGTTTTGCTCACAAAAGATTGCAGTATATTTCTTTCCGTATTTTTTTTTTTAGAAAAAAATCGAGTTTCGCTTGTATACGTTAGGTTATGTCTTCAACTAAATTGATTAAATGAGAATTCGATTTTATTAAGAAAGCAAAAAGACAATGAAATCTTAAGCCTGTAAACAAAATACACAGTGTCTATTATTTCTTTCTTTTATTTATTCTTTTAGAATTATTATGATTAACGAGAGAAAAGCAATTTTTTAAGAGTTAAAAATTATTAATTAATTATTCCAGAAAAAGATTAAGCGAAATGTTAAATTATAAGATATTAAAATCACTAGCGGAATTCACGTTTCGTAACATATTTTTATAATTTATAACTTTAAAATAATGGTTTTTGCAAGTTTTTTATATTTTTTTAAACAGTGTGACACTTTAACTTAAATAATATTTTATGATAATTATTTTTTTTAATCTTAAATAAATACATTTTTGCTGTTTAACCATCTATTTTGTAAGTAAGACATACATATTTACATACTTCATTTTAATTCTTATTAAACAATAAAAAACCTTGTAAATTGAAGGTTTTCACTTTTTATTTCTTAACTTAAAACTTATCAACAGTTTTTAGAAAAGAAAAAAAGGAATGCATTTATAAAATAAAACTTTACTTTTGCAAATAACTTAAAATTATATGCAATAACACAAATTTCTATTTAATTAAATAAACTTTTTAACTTGGTGAATTCAAAATTTTTTAATTTAACTTAAAGTAGTTTAAAAAAAAAATCAATGTCTTTTATGTGAAATTAAAAGGTTTAAAAGTTTTTTTTTTTTTTTTAAATAATTTTGGAATGTGAATTTGTCTTTTACATAAAGGAATGTTTAATATGTAAATAAAAGTAAAAAATAAATAGCGATGTTTTTATATAAATTAATCTTCATTTAATTTAGTGGACACTTTACTCATGGGTTTCTAATTGTTACTATTTTTTCCAACTGTTAGACTCTTTGAATTTTGACTCTCAGTTTCTTCTTCATCAGCATTGTTATCTAGTTCATCCTGATCATATTCATCATGATCTTCTATTTGATCTTGTTGTTCACCGTCTAAGTATAATTCGTCTGTATCTTGTTCCACGTCATGAACCTCCTCCTCCTGTTCTTGGTCTTGGCAAAGTTCTTCTAATTCGTTGTCTTCATCATTTGCATTGTTGTTAGTTCCTATTTGATCATCTTCTATTTGTCTTTTTTGTAATTTTTGCATCCGATTATTAGGTTTATTCTTCTTTTTGCTTTTTTCTGAACTGTCATTTTGTCGGCAATTCTTATGGGTTTTGATGCTGCCCACCAACTGTTTAACGGAATGCATTATTTCTTGTGTTTGCTCTTGGAATGCTTTCATAATCATGTCGTCTTGACGTATCTGAAATTTGTGTTCTCTTTCAAGTAATTCATTTTGTTTGTTAAAAAAGTCACGCATCATATCTGTTTGCATTTTACGCAAGGAGGAACTAAGATCGATTATAACATTTTGTAATACTTTGCCATAATTTTTTTCATAGTCGGTATTGTCAGATTTTGAATATGTGTTTTCGTCTTCGGAAATGTTGTTGTATTTTGGCTGCTTAACAGGTGGTGGCTCTTGCCAATCGGTACGTCTTTTACGATTGCCAATGTTTTGAAAGTTATTGGAGTTGCTTTGCATAACCAAATGTTTTGTGGTAGGCACCTCTTCCAACTTTTTGTTTGAATATTTTTCAATAGCAGGTGGCGGCGGTGACAATGAAGCTTCTAAATCGGGTATAGCCCTGTCAGGTCTCAATGAGTATGGAGTTTTACGCATTGGTATTTGTTTCATTTTAGGATAACTTGGCGAAGGAGAGGACGATGACCGTGACTGTGTTGCCATCTCTTTAGATATTCGAATCGGTTGTACGGTTGCCGAATGCTGCTGTTGTGTAGGTTTTGGTGTTAATTTAGGTTGGACAAATTTAGCAGGCTCTTCGTTCTTTAAATTTGACATATTTGCTACTCGTATGCGAGCAGCAGGTGGCATTGTAAGCGGTGGTGGCGGTCTGTTTGCTGCAATATTGTTTTCAACGTGAATAGCTTTTGCAAATGGTGCAACTCTCAAGGGTGGCATTTGCAAGGGCTTTGTAGCTTGGGAGGGTGTATTTTTGGGAGTTGATGTAGCTGTAGGTAGATTTTTAGGCGGCCTTCCTCTACCACGATGTGGTATCTCTAGCACTTTTTGAACTGGTTCTGGTTCCTTACAAGTTTTGGATTCAATGTTATTAGACTGTTCTTTAGTAGCTTTACTTGTTTTAGAAGATGATAACTCTTCTTCCAAAGGATCTTTATCAGAACCACTGTGGTCAGCAGGTTCATAACCTAAAAATCAAAAATTAAAAAGTTATTAAAGTTAAATTAAAAATTTTTTTTGTTTTACCTGCATCTTCTGGTTCCGATTTAATCATACCCAAACGAAAGCCAAATATGGGATGTGCCACACCAAAACTATCTTCGTCGTTCTGGTTTGTTCCACCGACATCTGGCAGGCCACCTTCAACGCCACTAATTACCATACCACTGGCACAGGAGTTATCACCATCTGCAGAACTACAGGAATCGGCCATACTCTGACTAAGACCAGTTATCATTTGATGTATCATTTCAAAAACTTTTGGTGGTACCATTCGTGGTACGATACCATTACGTCGCGAGGTCATATAGGTGCTTTTTAAAAATTTCCACTTTGTCCATATCTGAACATGTGACTTTTTAACAAAACCATTTCTATGCATTATCACCTCGACATCCTTAAAAACATTTTCACTTTTCACCGTCTTGTCATTCAGTTTTTCTAGTGCCTTCACCTGCTGCATTGTATACAGCATTTCCATTACCTCGTCATTGCGCCACAGATTTCGTTCTGTGCGCTCCTTTAACGATTGGTTTTGCTGGTAATTCGTATCTTCATTATGTTTTGGCTGCTGAATGGGTTTTAGAAGATCCTCATTATCCCGTTCGCTACTGGTGCTAGCGGAAGTCGAATTAGTTTCAGGTATTTTGTTATAAATCCGTTTAAATTCCATACCATTATCGTCAACCTCATTATCGGAATACAATTGTCTTCGAATAATCATTTCGATAATGTTTCGTTGAAAACTGCAAGTTTTTGTGTTTTCTTATTTGTTATAGAAAAATCTGCAAAATTAGAATGAAAATTTTTTAATATAAAAGTAAAATAAATATAAATGTAGATGTTTACAAAAGAGCTAAAATCTTTTCTCTGGTTTTCTTTGGAAAATCTAATATTTCTATATCATTATATATCGTTCCTTTAATATAGAAAGGCCCTAACTAACGTTTGCCCTTTTTTTAGAGGAAAAGAAAAAAACTTGATAAAAACAACAGCTTTGTAGTTGGAAATTTTTTATTAACGCATTGTGTTATTTAATTCTCTAAGCAATTTAATACTGTTACAATTTTTATAATCTTAAAGTGGTGCATTAGAGAATCATTTATCGAAATGTGTATAAAACTTGAATTAAAAAAAAAACGAGTTAGGGCCTTTCTATATAAAGGTAACAATATGTATGTAAAAAAAATATTTCTGCCTGGTTTGTTGACCTGGGTTCGAATCCCAACCACTGACATTTGAGAACATCAATTTTTCTAATATATTTTAAGATTTTTAATGCTGGTATCTTTTTTTCGACTTCAAAAAAAAAAAAAAGAGGTCATCAATTTGACTAAATGTTGCTTTTTTATATTTGTGCCTAAAGAACTTAGTCATTTCTGAACCGATTATGAACAGATTGGTTCCGTTTTAAGAACAGCTCTTAATCTATAAAATTAAAGGGTGTCCCCATACAACATACATGTTTTTTTAAGTGTATTATAAGCCGTATAGCGCACTTCTTAAAAAAAATGCGTATTGCTATAGCTCCCAATAACAAAAAGTAATACAAAAATAAATCTAAAAATTAAAGGGTGTCCCCATTGGTAACGTAAATTGACTTATATGCGCCTATCTTCTGAACCGTTATAGACAAACGCTTGAAAATTAGACAGGATGTCGATTTCTATGACCGTTATAATAACAAGTATAAACATTTAAAATTATAAATTAAAGGGTGTCCCAATAGTTAATATAATTTGAAATATGTGGCCAAACTTTTGAACTGTTATAGCCAGATAATTAAAATTTACAAAGAACATTTATTGCTTGAATTTAGAAATTAAAGGGTGTTCCCATAATTGATGTAATTTGACCTATGTGGTCTTATCGTTTGAATCATTTACACAAACACTTGAAAGTTAGACAGAATGTCTATTTGTTTTTTCTGGTATATTAAGAAGTTTAAATATTCAAGATTTCTAAATTAAAGGGGGGTTACAATAGCTGGTGTAATTTGATGTATGTATCTGGCATAACTGTAGAACCGTTTAAAAAGAAGATTAAAACTTACAAGAAAAACTGTATTGCTAAAGGCCCAACTATAATGTGCATAAGCTAGCTTGAGCTTATGTCAAAAACCCAACGAAAAGCCTGTCAAATGCTTAGGTAATTCTTTAAAGATTTTTATGTGGCTACAATGTACTTACATAAATTTAAAAAATAATTTGCCACAGTTGCACATTCATGTTTAAATCGTACTTTCCCAAAAATATATATATTTTTAAATAAATAAAACTTGTAAAGAAAAAGTCATCGAAAAAATATATTATATATATTTTATAACATTGATTTAAATAAATGTACTTTCTTTTACTAGTTTTCAATTAAATTCGATAAAAAATTGCATGTTTTTTATGTATTTTTGGTCAAAAGTACCAAAAGATGCAACGGTGTCACTGATTTAATTTGAAAGCAATTAAAAAAAAGTTATAGCGAATTGTTATAATAAAAACGCATCATTTTCTCTCATATAAACCCTTCTTTTTTTTACATTTTCTATTAAATTAAAAAAAATCTATTTCAATGTCGCTCTCCACTGCAATTTTTTCTTTATTGATTTATGTATGTATACACCAAGCACAATCAGCTGTTTCTGTACGGAATGTACGATCAGCTTCGTACATTGCTTAAGCAAATGACATTTGACGAAACTTGACGAAAAGTTATCTCAAGTACATTATAGTTTACCACATTTGATTTATATGTATTTGCGCAGTTGTATAAGTTGGCATAAGCTTGTATATGCACATTGTAGTTGGGCCTTAAGTGCTACAACAGCGAGTAAAAAATTTGGTTTTAGAAATTAAAGGGTGTGAGTCGATGAAATTTGATGTATGTGGCAAAACTATTGAAGCGTTATAGACAGACAGACAGCTATAATCATTTTTAAAGTAGTTTTTTTTCGCAAGAATTATTTATTTGTAATATTTAACAGCATTGTAATGTCGGGAAAGCGCTTACTAAACAAAAAGGGCGCTGCACTGGTCCAAAATAATTATAACGTTAAATTGTAGGATTGCGAAATCCTACAATTGCAATACTCTTCTCCATCATCTATCTTCTCCTCGTTATCCCTTTCCAAAAAATGCAACACAAATAATTAGAAGAATTATCTTGAAAAAAGTACAAATAACCTTAAGACAATATTAAAAAAATAACGAGTAAGAGTGCTATATTCGGCCATGCAGAATCTTATATAAGCTTCACCAAGTGTGTAAATCTAGTTTAGTGAATTAACTCCAGTCTAAAAACAAATATTGCAATGAAAGAGAATAAAAAAATTAAGAAAAAAAAAATTAAGTACGATGTATAATTTTATATAAAAATGTCATCGGGTCTTAATGGATTAAGGATTTTTAAAAGATTTAAGAATTTCCTTAAATATCTCTTCAAAAGCTTTTAAATGATACCCATATTGACAATCGAATTTTTTTATGAAAATTTCAGAGGACCATAACTTCGAAAATATGGGCAAGCGCCAAATTTTTCACTTGATGTTTCTTTCTTATTTTTTTAATTCTCCCACATAATTATTTTTCTAACTGGACTAACTTCATTGTTCCATTGTTCGCGAGAATTATAAAAATCTGCAGTTATTTTTTTGTTTTAGTGAAAACGAACATATTTACTCTTTTGTTAGCAATAATAATACACAACTATACCCACCTATCCAACTTTAAAATCTTTGTCCACAATAATTATGTTTCTAACACTCAAATCTGTAATGCAAGTCAAATTTCATCTTTGTAGCTTAAAAACTGAGTAGGTATTTTTTCCCTTGAAATCTAAACAGTTAAAGTCGATATACCCTGATTTCATGCAACAATATTTAAATTAAAATCCTTTTGAAAACGTCCAAGAAACGACTTAAGCTGTTATTGCTTTTGGCCACAGAAATATACACCGCAACTTTTCTTCACAGAATTTTTTTTTTTTTTTGGAAAAATACCAAAATGGTAATTTTTATTACAAAAAAATTTATTAAAAAAGTCAGAGAACTTTATAATATTTATAATGATTCAAACAAAAGTTCTTTCAGTTATAATACTTTTGTATTGCATTTGTAAAAAAAATGGTTGATTCTTTAAATAATCTGGCATCCATAGGTCAAACTATTAACCCTTTTTATATAAAATAAACTGTTTTTATTAAATTAAAAATTTGAAAATTTTTAATACCACTATAGAAAAATGATTTCCTCTTTACGAGCAGAACGAATCTAACAGAAGAAGAAGCGAATGTAAACAAACTGCAAGCTTAATAAGAGCTGCCAGATCAGAGGTTTTATTTTAAAATTGTGAAATCTAGTTGTTATAATTGACAAACTAATTCAATTTCGAATTTAGAACAAGCAGCGTGTTTAAACAAATAACGGTTATAAGTCAATTCTATTTTCTCCAAAAACAACTTTTTAAAAAAATTTTTGGAGCCATTATAAAAATTAAAATTTTTTAAGTTAAGCCTAATTCAAAATATATTTATTTTAGAAATTTGTAAGGCACAAAAACAATCCACTAACTGTAATTGGTCATTTACACTTATATTGGTTTGTGCTAATAATAAATATATTTTGTTAACTGGTAAAGCCAAGAAATAAACGTTTTAATTTGTAGACAATAAATGTAAGTAAGTGGAAACTTTATTTGTGAGAACCTTTCTTTTTATGCAATCTTTTTTATAATTTGAATAACTGTGATGAAATCAATTTTTTGTGAAATTTTTGTTGCTTTCCCGGCTTCTTTACATTAATGCAGGTATTTATATACAGTATATGCTTTTACAATAAAATAAGTAAATAAATCAGCCAAGTGCGAGTCTCACTCACAAGCGAAGGGAATCGAATTATGTTTGCACCACTCTTTATTTACGTTAATATTATTGTTAAAACAAAAGTGTTTGCCTATGTAAAAATCAGGTATTCTATAAGCAAACCTTTTAGTTTTTTAAATTTTTTATATATAAATATTTTAATAGAGCGCAAAACTTGTATATAAATTTCAAATGTCAAGCTAAAAACCACGTCTTTATAGGGACAACCTCTAATTTTTATACCTATTGTAAAAACGGAAATAGAGCACAAGTGTTTGCATATAACAGTTTAAGAAATAAATATTTTTAACGTCAATCAAAATAATTGCAACTACCTGATAAATAAAAATGCTTAGCCTTAATATTGTGTAATGATCATGACAACCCCTGTAACTATTTTTTGCGCTTGTGCTTTTTCTCTTCTTCGAATGTCATAAGTTATAACCTCCTGTTGTACTTCTTTGTTTTTAATAGCCAAAGATGATTTGAATTAATTTATATAAAACCATTTGAATAAATTTGCAGATGGCAGCGTAGGCTAATTTATTCATTTTTGCAGAAAATATTACTCTTCTACTTCATATATAAAACAATAACAAAATATGAATTCGCCTACGTTGTGTTGTTGCCATTGTCGCCGCAAATTTACCTGTTATGAACTAGCTTTGTATGGGATTAATTACCAGGTAATAAGTAATGGTAAATTATATACAAAAACGAATAGTTTAAATTTCGTAGTTCGTTTTGTACATATGAACTTATGATATTAACGTTTTGCTATTATCTAATATTTGATTTGACTTGTTTTATTTTAGAAAGTGAATTAAATATTTAAAAGCATTAACATTTTTTTAGTCATATAAAAATTAAATTTTTTAATTAAGTTCAAATATTAAAAAAAAACGTAAACAGGTGTTTTTTGTTTTCATTGCAACTGCTTTCTATAAAGTTGAGAACAAAAAACTCTGGCAGCCCTGAGATAATTTACTCATAATGATAGTTGTTGTCGGCTGATAATTTCTTTTTATTTATTGCAATAGTTGTTGTTTTCTTTTTAAGAATGAACACCCTTTTATGGTTTAATATTGTGTTCGTGTCTTTCGAATAAATCTATTTTCAAAAGAAAAAAATCAACATAATACTTATTTTTAAAGAAAATACTTTAATACACGTGATTAAATTTTTTTTATATTCGAGTTTATAATTTTGCAAGAAGCATATTAGTACGTACACTTATTTTATTTATCTTACGTTGAATGAACTTAATTAAAAGCAAACGTTTTTTAAATTTGTTTATTTAGTCGATTTTACAGTTTCCACTTTACTAATTCCAAAATCATTTTTTTTTTTTGTAACAAGTTAAGGAAATATATATGTACTTTTTATGTAAAACTCAAAACCATCTACCGACAACATCAAACAACGTACGATAACTGAAACGTTTTGAGAAAACTTTGAAATCTACAAGCAAAACAACCACCGAAAAAGCAAAAACTGAAAATAAACTGAAACAGGCCAAATAAAAAAAGTCAAGACAAGAGTAAAAAAAAAATTCATACACTTAAATACGAATAACGACGAACTGATTTCAATACTGGTCGTAGCGAAAATTAAAACAATAACAAATAGCATAAAAATAGAAGTAAGTTAAGAAGTAAAATATGATTTGAGATATGAAGGGTAAAAGCAAAATAAATGCCAAAAATAACTTATAAAATTTTAGGTAGATTAGAAAATTAGGTATTTGTTAAAATTAGTTGCAACAATACTCGCTTGTTTCTTCTTCTTTTACAATGAAATTTAAATTTTATTTCGATTTGTTTAATTGAAAACATTTTCTCAATTTTGATTAATAAAAATTTAAAAATTGCTGCTGTTGTTTTTTAATGTTTTAGTTTCATTACATTCCTGCATTTACTCTTCATGTTTTATCTTGTGCCACCTAACTTTTTAAAGGCATGAGTTCCCAGCATTTCTGGTAGAAATTAAAGTTTTTCAATACAAATCCGATGAAATGTCAATTAAGCATAATTGTAATTTTTAAAGCACAGCGTTGAGTGATTTAATACAAATTTATAATATTTCATTTTTAAAAACAACAAATGATGTGTGTTGTAACTGTTCCTCTAAATCATTTGTCCTATAAGTACTCAGTGATGGGTACAAATGCAAGATTGATTACCTTGCGTTTACACATAAAAAATAATATTAAAAAGGCCGGAATACAGATTTTTTACTTGATAAATAATCAAATCTGTTTTGTAGGACTTGTGAAATAGATAGTTTCTGAATATTTTCGATATAAATTTTAATAAAAAAATTAATTTAACATTAATTTAAATTTTTTAAATTTAAGAACGAAAAATCTTCAAACTAAAAAGAGGAGTCAATTGATATCTGAATTGTAGATTTGTGTATTGTAACTCGGAATTTTCTTTAGTATATTAAATAGAGTTAAGATTTCGAAAATGAACTTTCATCTTCCGTGAAAGAAATCAAGAAATGTTCAATAAAGTTGAAATTTTCTTTATCAACACATTCATAAAATTACTTCGTATGTAAATGAAAAGTAAAAAAAGGAAAAAATATGTTTCTTAACATATATATACATATAAATATATGAAGATGTTGATGTTTTTTTATAACAAAAATCTTAATTATATATATTAGACGTAGGGATGCAACCGATACCGATATATCAGCGATACTTCTGGTTTTCCGATCGCCGATATTTTACTGTCGATACGCCGATACTTCTTATATACTTAGAGTTTTTTGAACAAAATATTCAATTTTCAACTCTTTTTTTCTTGCATGACAACTACGAAAAATAACATATTAAAAGCATAACATAAAATTCAAATGAGTTCTGTCGCATCTGAGAGACTATTATTGAGAAATCGTCTATCTCCGCAAAATTTGAGAACACTTTGTTTTTTAAACAAAAATCTTATTAATATCAATTTTAAATATTAATATTTTGCAATAGTATTTTATAATTTTAATTTAATTTTAACATGATCTCAAATTCAATTCGTTGTCTTTTAAATCTTGAGCCAATCTAAACTGAATGCCATCGTTTATTTTGTAAAATCATAAATATTGCAGACGTTTTGCAGTTTGAAAATTTGAATTTTTGAAACTGAATCATTATTGAAAAGTTTGATGATTTTAATGGCTCATTAATAAACGCTGTTATCTTGTATAATAGAAGAATTACTCTACTTGAGTTTTGTTAATTTTTACTTGATCTCAATTTTCATATGCGTATCGGTATCGGAAACGGTATCGGTGATATTTATTTTTGAGTATAAGTATTGTTATCGGATCGGCGAAATGACGTATCGTTACATCCCTATATTAGACAGTAGCGATTATTGCAAACTGCTGTTCAAAAATGTGTGTTTTTAATATTCTTGGTAACTCTAAATTATTTATTAAAAACGTAGGTAAAATTTGTATAAAACTTATTCATTTACATATTTCCTACGTACCCAGTTTTTTATTAATTTGTTTAATCTTGGCTTTCCATTTCTATTTGTATAATCTAAGAAACATCTTGCAACGTTTCACTTTACCGATATTTTCAAAAAGAATTTTCTTTTTCCTATGGTAACTCACAATAAATAAAGTTGCGTAAAAGTTTTTTTTTTTTTAAATAAATTTTAATTAAAATTAAATAACTAAGTCGTTTTTCAAAACAAGTCTCGACCTGATTTTATAAAGATATGTACTTTTTGTTGCCTGCCTTTAGTAAATTTTATGAATCGTTTTCTATTAAGAGAACCGTTTGTGAACACCTGCAATGTACAATTTCTTCGCCACATGTTTTTGTTGGAATTGTGTTTCATTTCGATTCGACGCAGTTTTTATTTAAATTTTGTTTAAAACACATTGGTTTTGAAAACAAACTTTTTCAATATGGAAATATTCGAATTAACAAAATACAAAACAACTACACACATTTGCTATCTTTCTCAATACACATACATCTCTTTAACACTCTCTCTCTCTCTCTGGTTTTCTTCGTTTCTTTATCTGTTCACTTTTTTCAACTATTTTTTGAAATTTTAATAAATACACAAGATATTAAATTAAAAAAATAGTGTTTTTTGTAGGAATTTTAAATTTAATTCTTGTATGTATGTATGTTGGTATGTATTTATCTGTCTGCTTGTTAAAATATAATTTTATGAGTGAATTTTAAATTATGATTTGGTACAAATAGGTATTTTATTTTATCAATTTTGAATATATTTCTATTTAATTTTTTATTTAGATATTTTCTAAACGACAATATAATTATAAATTAAACAGAGATACGTACCTACACTATCTGTTTTTTAAAGTACTTTTAGACGAAGAAAATTTTTCAGCGCTATGAGCAACAAGAATGGAACAATCAATTATTTAGTTATGAAATTATTGAAAATTAAAGCAAAAATAATGTTGCCGGCCTTAGCGTATTATAAAAACGCCAAAACTGTGTAGGGAGACAATAAATGCAAAAAAAACAAGATAAAGCTTAATGCAATTAATTAATCGACTTTAACATTTTTTCAGCAAACATAAACAAATTATTTAGGAAAATTATTGTTCTTAATAGAAATTTCAAAAATTTATGTAGAATTATAGAGAATGAAAAGTTCGAGATGCACACTTAGTCCACATTTACAGCCATTTTTTCTTGCCAATTTTTTTAACTTTCTTTTAAAGTTTCAGCGAGGTTTATCGAATTCCTATACGATAAACATTTGCATAGTATCGGAATTTTTGCATTTCGTTTTTAATTTGATATTCGTTGTTTTAGTTGTTTGTGTTAGTTTAAGCAATATACAAGCAACTAAACGTACGCAGCGAAGGTATACAAAGCAACTGTAATAACATTCTCTCAAAATTCAAACCATGCTATTTGCTTACCCTGCTCGTTTTACTACTTTATTGCCAACAAACAAAAAATTTCATGAAACCAGTTGCATGAAAAACTTCGTGAAATTCACGGAACAAGTTCAATAATAAAAGTAAAACCTCCCACTTATAGTATCTACAACTGGGAAAAACTTTGTGAAACTAATCCTAATCAAAAAAAAAGTAAAAGTGCTATATTCGGCTATGGCGAATCTTATTTACCCTTCACCATGTATGAAAATCTAGAGAAAAAACAAAATATTAAAAGCATCTATTTTTTCATCTTTTTTGTAAACCAGTGTAACACCTAAGGCGCCATTTTGAAACGTTTTTTAAAGTAGGACAGAATTCTGTCAGATTTTTGTGTGATTAATCGTACGATTGTGTATGATAGTGAATCCTAGCCTTTACCGGGTTAAGTATTTTTAGTTTTTTCTAAAAGATCTCTTCAAATGCAAAATCGTACTTTTCTATGAAAAGATTAGAGGTCCATAATTCGGTAGATACGGGCGAGCGCCAATTTTTTTACTTAATTTTTTCCTTATTTTTTAATTCTTTATCGCCCGATATATTTTTTTTGATTGAAGTTGCTTCATTGTTCAAAATGATATTAAAAAATTTAAGGCGGACATGATAGTTTGTTCGCTGCCCCGAAGGACATGGACCGATCTTGGCAAAATGTTCAAAACTATATCTAATTGATTGGCGTTATTTTTCTCTAGCTCATCTAGTGCCTTGGCATCGTTGATTTCAACACTTACACGGACGGACATCGCACAATCGACTATGCTATGTATAAGAACTTAGAATAAATATACTTTGTGGGGTCGGAAATGGATATTGTAGAAACTACAAACGGAATGACAAACTTAGATATAACCTTTATTCACTTTTTGTGGTGAAAGGTATAATAAGGGGAAACACATCCTCGTAAGAATCTCTGAAAATTTCATTATTAGTTATTTTTGAGAATTTTTATATTTTTTAATATATTTCTTACTTTAAAAAGCAAAAAACAAAAATCAATGGCGTTTGTTTTTAATTGAAAACTCATTTTATAAATTTTTTTTGACGAGATCTCTCTTAAAAACGCTCTTCGCATCAATATCACTGCTATTATAGCAATTTGATGTTTACATATAAAAAAATTAATTCATGGGATGAAATTTGATATTTGTTGAGATAAATATTCCAGATTAAAATCACAATTTCGGACCATATGTTTAATTAAAGGTTTGAAGTAAGCTTTTTCAAAACAGTTTGTACTATTTTGTTTTTTTTATTAAAAATCGCTGAAAAGACAACACTGCTGCAAGCAAGATGAATCTTGCGAATGAACTTGATTCATACGTAGTTTGGCAGTAAAAACAAAAATAAAACGACAAGAAGCATACATATTATTATTAAGGTGCAAGCCAATTAAACAGAAGGTAAGTGGCAAATCTTAGAAACAAAATTCGTGATAAAAGACAAGGAATTATAAATAATATGTACAAATAACCACAACCCCTAATAAACACTGATTGTATAAAAAAACAAGTAAATAAATTATCTAGAATAATTTAAACTCACCGGTGTTTTTATATTATTTAATTTATATTTCTTCTTTATATTTAATTTTTTCTGTTTGAAATTTTTTTGTGCAAAAATGGAGAGAGTTTTAATTGCAGCTTTTTAAGTAAATTTTGGGTACATCTTCCTGTTTGTTGTGTCTACGAAATAAAACTGATTTATAATAAAAAAATTCCTTGGTTTAAATGGAAAGTTAAAGCTTGACAATTTTCAACTAAATGGCTGAGTGACACGACGAAGAAAGCATAAGTGAAAAATCGAAAAAAAAACTATGTTAAATAAAATATTTCTTGCTGAAAGAATTACAACTCTGTGTGCATGAGGAAATTTATATTTATTTAAAGATGATTGTTATTTCAAAAATATATGTAGGAATTTGAAAATGTTTTAAATTTATTGTAGTGTTGCTAGAATTAGTTTACACGTTTGGACTTGAAAACGAAGCTAAAGAACAAAAATTTTATGAAGTTCCTCCTAAAAAAGCACAATTAAGCTGGATTTACCCACTGTTTCGAAACAAAAATTTTGTTTTTAGTTTTTTTTAAGAGTTTGTTCGGAAACGATTCACCAACTTCGAACAATTTTTTTTGGAAAAACGAAGCTACCGTATGAAACATATGTGTAAGCGAGATGTGTTAATTTACAAGCAGGCAGCACTGTGGCAGAAGATGGAAATCACAGAATGCCGTTTTTTGCGTTTTTTGTGTCACAGACATAGTTTTGGTTTTGTTATAAATAAAATCTAAATTAAAAAACTTTCATAATTAAATAAAAAATGAATAAAAGTAAAGTGCTTCTTCTAATAGCTATTGAGGTAAAAAAGCTTTTTTAAAAAGGATGTAAATATATTTTTTTTGCTTGAAAGGTTTTTATCACAATAATTAGACTGTGATGCTTTTTCTTGCTTTTTCACTTTTTTCAGTTGACACCAGTTTCTTTTTTTTCACTTTCTAAGAAATTCTTTACAACAAATTTGTTTAAATTTTTAAGAAAAAAATATTTAGAAAAGAAATCAGTCAGGTTGCTTGGCAGTTTTACTTTTTAAATTTATATGCACATATACATATATTTAATATTTACATATAATAAGATGTGGCAGCTCAGTTAAATTTTCTTTAGAAAAATAAAGTAGTTGGCAGCACAGTTTCATTGTTTCCAAACAAAAATTAAACCAATTTAAGCTGAAATTGTTCCGAAGTGAGTTTAACTTTTTCTCTCTCTCTCTCAAAAAGAAACACGTCAAACTACATATAAAAAAATGTTTCGGAACAAAATTTTCGGGTGAATCTAGCTTTAACGTCGTGACTGACTGCCAAAGTCTGAAGAAACAAAAATAAGTAGAGTAAAATGCCTTATTTTCTTATTTTCACTGCATAGAAAATTAATTCGGAAGATTAAAATATTTTTCTTAATGACAGATGCAATACAAAAATCAAAATGAAATGAAATTCGGCTATACCGAATCTTATATATACTTCACCATATATGTAAAGCTAGTTTAGTGAAGTAACACCAATAAAAGAAAAATAAATATTGGGGTGACAGAGAATTAAAAACTATGAAAAAAAAAAAAATTAAGTTCTATATATAATTTTGTATAAAAATGTCATCGGCTCTTAATGGGTTAAGCATTTTTAAAATTTTAGTTTTTCCAGAAAGATATTTTTAAAAGCATTTAAATGATACCCATATTATTATCTTAAAAAATAGGGTGCACAATCGTACTTTTCTAAGAAAACTTCAGATGCCCAACTTTTGGAATATATGGGCGAGCGCAAATTTTTTCAGTGGATGGGTTTTTTCTTATTTTGTAATTCTTTGTTGCCCCATTTATTCGTTTTTTGTTTGATTGGATAGATTTGTTCTAATGATATGGAAAAATTAGAAGCAAAAATGGTGTTTTGTCCGCTGCCACAAAGGAAATGGACTGATCACGCTGATTTTCAATAGTAATATTTTCGACACTATATCTGATCGATTATTCTCTAGCTCATCAAGTGCTTTGGCAAAGTGGACTTTAACTCGGACACAAACTGCCAGAGGGATAGACGGACATATTTTATTATATTCGAGAAAGATTGCGTTAGGATTTTTTATGTGTCGTGGAACAAAATATGAATGCAAATTAAACAGCAGTGGTCACCCTTGTTTTTTTACACTGTTTTTGACACAGTTAAACAAAATTTGTTTAAATTCTAAGCGTTAATCTATAACTGTTTAAGAGATTGGCCATAAACATCGAATTACAAACTTTAGGGCACCCTTTAATTTCTAATTTTAAATATTTATACTGGTTATCATACTTGATATAGAAATAGACATTCTGTCTAATTTTTAAGAGTTTGTCAAATTACAACAGTTTCAGGGACACCCTTTAATTTCTAATTTTAAGTTTGCTACTTGTTATAGCGGACTTAGCAATAAAGTTTTTGTGCAAATTTCCATGAACTGTCTACAACTGTTTAACATTTTGGTCATATACATCAAATAACTGCAACTATTGTATAACCCTATAATATATAATTTTAAATATTTATGTTTCTTAAGAAACCACACAAAGTAGTGGACATTCTGTTTCATTTTCAAGTGTTGGTATATAACGGTTCAAACGATAGGGTCATATAGTTCAATTTACTTCAAGTATGGGAACACCCTTGCTGTTATAGCGTATTAAGCAATATGGGGGATCTTTATCAATTTCAGCCGTCTGTCTAAAACTGTTCAACAGTTTGCCCATGTACATAAGAAAAATTTCAACTATTGTAACACCCTTTAATTTATAATTTTAAATAATTATGCTTGTTATTATAACGATCATAGTAATCGATTAGTAATCCGATTTTCAAGCGAGTGCCTTTAATGGTACAAAAGATCGGCGCATGTAAGTCAGTGTACGTCAGCTATAGGACACCCTTTATTTTTTAGATCTATTTTGTAATAATTTTTTATAAAAAAGAAGTGAACCAAGGTTTCAAGTGCCCTTTCCAAAAAATTTTGTTTAAAACCATTTAGTAGTTTTTACGTAATGCGAACACAGACAGACAGACAGACAAAAATTTTAAAAATATGTATTTGTATTCCAAATCTTTCACCATCTACACCAACACTAAAATTTTCAAAAAATATTTCACTTACAGAAATGACCCCGTTTTATTATTTATAAAGATTTAACAAACAGGAAAAAATCGATTTCAAGAAATATTCTTTACGGAGAAAAAAAAGCTTTTTTAAAATGTTGACATTTTTTGTAGAACCATGTGTTTGTTTGATTAGGGATACTAATAAATATCCTTGACACATTCAAATAAAAAAAAAACTCCAATTTCCATGCATTATTATAATCAAAAATAAATGTAATCTTCTTAATGCGCACTTAAACTACAGTGTACTCCCTCATAAGCGGACACCTAAGGGACTGACAAATTTGTCCGCTTATGGGAGGTGTCCGCTTATTAAAGTAGTAAAGATTTGTTTTTATTATATTCATCTTTAAACCATTTTATTTAAGAACAACAACATAAAAAAATATAAGACAAAGTAAAGTAACATTTCATTAACATTTTTACAAAAAGTAAAAAATGGAAAATAAATACATACATATTTATATATTCAAATGGATTTAAAACAGTCACAAATTTTAGATTGGTAAGTTTTTCCTTTAATTTCAATATCTTGGAGATGTATTTGAAGATCAGTAAGCAACTGAACAGATTTAAAGTCGCTGCGGTATGAAGAAAAAGCTTTTAGTTTTTTTTATTGCTATATAAGCCTCTTTATAAGAAGTTATCTTGTCGTCAACTTTAACTTTCTTCAGCTTCAGTCGAGTTGGCTAGGTTTTCTTGGGAAACAGTTATCATTTCAGTACTAATGTTTTTCAAATCTTCATCATTAATGATCACGCCGCTATCTAAATTTATATACTCCTCGACGTCAATTTGAATTTGGTTGTGAACTCGATTAATAACATTCGAGAATTGAGCAAGTGCTGCTAGTGGAATATCATCTTCTGCGGTCCAACAGTTATCGTCATGGGAGCTATCTCTTTTCCCAAACCCAGATTTCCTGAAACAATTTTGTATTGCCTGTGGACTTGTTCCCACGCCTTGTGTGTAAAATAAACGACATCTAACAAATTTATTGATTTTGATAATTCCAAAGCAGAATTTGCATCTTCCATTTGCAACAAAATATTTTTTAAAAATAACGATTTGTACAAAAACTTGAAGTTTTTTATAAGCCCTTGATCTACATTTTACATTTTTAATTTCAGATCTTGGGGATGAAAAGTCGCATTATCTAAAAATAGCAGAACTTTCCGTTCTTGAATTTGCATTTTCCTATCAAACTGCACTAGAAAATCAGTCATCAATTCAGATGTCATCCAAGCCTTTTTATTTGATCGCCATGTAAGTGGTAAATTGTTTAAGTTGATGTTGCGAAACGCCCGTGGCCTTGCAGCTTTTCCAATATCAAAAAGACGTTCTTTCTCTCCAGCCATATTGGCGCAATGCAAAATCGTAAGCCTATCCTTTGCCATTTTTCCTCCAGTGCAAGTTTCACCTTTTAATGCAAATGTTTTATCAGGCAATGCACGAAAAAATAAGCCAGTCTCATCTGCATTGTAAATATCTCGCGAATAATATCCCTCAATCAAAGAAGGCAATTTTTCGGTAAAATTTATGACATAATTTTGGTTTACACTAGCGGCTTCTCCAGAAATTGTACGAAAGGATATGTTATGTCGTTTTTTTTAACCTTTCGAGCCAGCCAGATGATGCACTAAACTCGGCGAAATTCATATTTTCTGCAATTTCTTTAGCTTTGCTTCGTATAAGAGTGCCCGACAGAGGAATAGCTTTATTTCGAGCCTTCACAAACCATTCGTAGCACAATTTATTAATGCAAAGACCCTTTGGACTTAACATACTCCTTTTTCTCTCTGGATGGACATTAGTGTCCCACAATTTTAAATTTGGTCTTTGTTTTTTACAATGGAAGCAGCTTGAGTTTTGCTAATCTTACATTTTTTGTTAACTCGCGTACACTAAGTTTTTCATTTTTATGTATTTCAATTACATTAACTTTTTCTTTAATACTCAACAATGCTTTAGGCATGGCGATTTCAGAATGTGTATTTACAATAAACATTTGCAAATGTATGTTTTTTTACATTCAATACAACAAGCTGTTAGTATTAAGGGAATTCCCCTTTATACAGCTGTAAGAATATAAAAAAAGTAAACGAAAAACAGTGCTGTATTTCTGTAACCTGTCCGGTTCTGGGGAAAGAAATCTCCTTTGGTATGAAAAACAGTGTCCGCGTCCTGTTATAGGAGGGTTGTCCGCTCAAAAGGAAAAAATTTTTAAAATCCCAAAGAATATTTTTGGGACTGAAAAAAGTGTCCGTTTATGGGACGTGTCCTGTATTAGAGAGTTTAAATAAAAATACTTTCAAAATGAGTTCAGTTAAATTTTTAAACAGGTAAATTTTGAAACCTTAATTTTAAGGGATGATTTTTTAAAAAAGATTTTGTTTTGAGAACTTATCAAAAAAAGGAAATAATAAACCAAGATGCAGGAATGGAGTGAAATTGAAATAAATATTGAAAAAATCAATGAATGGAAGCTTAATTGGGCAAATGACATGCGATTTTGTAATAATTGAATAGGTGGCGCTAAAAACCTAAAGTTTGGAATTATTTACATACACATGGAGACATATTTTTCCATTTTTAAAATAAAGTTTTATGCCATTAATAATTAAAAAAATATTTTTAAAAACTCCTTAGTCGCTTAAAAAAATAGCAAATTATTTTTTAGTTTTATTTTCTTAAAGATACCCATACACGACATGTTTTTTACATCTGACATGTTAAATTAGCCACTGTAAAACACATACATGCCGTGTAGGGCTGTTAAAACATTGCTTCTGTAAAATATGTACAAGTCGAAAGTCATCTGACAAATTTTATTTAGAACGTGTTCTATTTTGATCTGACAAACCATCTGACATAAGCTGTTTCTATTAAACTATGCCGTATGAAAATAATCAACGGCGGTTGAGCATTGGCGGTAGCGTTAGCCGACTGAAGATAATATTTTATGTGACCAATATTTGAAGTTGCTTTTAACTATTTAGCAACAATTATGTAAATTTTGTATCATTACTCAATGCAAACTGATCTTCATATTTTTTGTAGTAAAAAAAATAATTAAAATTGACAAGTCTTCAGTAATTCCGCAACGCACCCAAAAATATTTTAAGACGACTACAAGCTATTTTAAAACCGGACGGCTTGGATATTTGTACAGTGAAAAAACCGAATTAATTAAAAAAGAAAATTCTTTTAATTTAATTGCTATTACAATTAAAATAACACTACACAACTCAATTGTTTTAGTTTCTAAATCCATTTTTTAATAAAAAACAATTTTAATAAAATTTGCGAGCAGATATAATAATAATTATGTTAGACGTAATTATACATACGTATGTGACCAAATGTTAAAAGTCTTCTGTAAAATACCAATTTTGACACACATGCAGAATTACATACGACTTACACAGATAAAAAGTCTGATGTAAAAAACATGTCGTGTATGGGTACCTTTTATTAAGAAGCTTTGTTGGCGCATACATACATATGTATGTATATGTGTATGTAGTCTTTAACTTAATTCTTTCTTAAATATTTCGCAAAAATTTGGTGAAATTTCTGTGATCGAAAATGCAATTTTCTACATTAATGAATGGTTTATTCTAGGCTTGATGTCATAGACTTTAACAAATAATATCATTAAATTGAATTTGGTAATAACTGAAAGAAAGAGAGAGAGTATACGATTAGAAAATATGTCACGAATTACTAAAATTGTTGAACGATCAATGGGGCATGCAATACCGAGGAATATTTCCGATAACAACACCGCCATATCGGCGCGCCGCGCGGCGGTATTTTCGGATCGTATTTTTACATTCAATACGAGACATGGAAGTACTTAAGTAGATTTATTGCTAATTTCATTAGCATTGAATGATAAATAATGCTACTGTTTTTTATAGCATTACCATTATTTTTACTGATAGTAATGCTTTTTAGTGGAAATGTTTCATTGATAATTAGTTAAGTAACAAAGTCAATATGATTGACTACCCAGCAAAAAATTTTACGAAAGGTAATCGAGTAGATAATTAAGCATATTTGAAGGAACTGGTTACTAATTGCATTACCTAATCGATTATTTTTACAAGGCGTGAGACTAAAGTAATGTGTTTTTTGCAATGAAGCAATCAAGTAGTTACTTTTATTTTTTTGGAATTAGTTTTTTTTTAATTCAAGGAACTAGTTTTTAAATTTGAACCAAAAGCTATTCCTGTCGCTAGCGTAAGAACTAGTTTTAAAAAAAGACTAAGAATTAATTCTATTTTTATATTTGGAACTATTTCTAAAAACAAAATAAGAAGTAATTCCTTTTTTTGAATTAAGCACTAATCCTTTTTTTTATTTAGAACTGGTTACAATTACGCTTTAAGAAGTAATTTTTTACTACAATTTGGAACGAGTTTTAATCTTAATATAAGAATGAGTTTTTTAATTGGTAATAAGTGTTAATAGTTTTCAAATTTATTTACTTTTTTTACACACATACATAGATATGTACATAACTTACACACTTCGTATTAAACATAAAAAACAAAAAATGTAAAATAAATATAAGAAAGAAATATCATTTTTTTAAAATTATAAAACATATTAAACAAAATGAATATTTATATATATACATATGTATTTTCTTTTGTATCTATGTAAATAAGTAGTAACGTTATTTATAAAAACTAAATTCAAAAAAGAGTGTAGGGAAAAATTACTTTGAGGAATCGCTTTCATTTTCCAATTTTTTGCGTTTTAAGCATTCAGATTTAAAATGTTTATTTTTTGCAGCCTTAATTGTTTTGCGCAGCTTTCCATAAAAGTCAATCTATGTACTACCTCCTGAAGACGTTGCAACTAAAATCGAAAAATTATATATAAACGGTTAATTTTACATTTGTTTGTTACTAAAGTTAAAAGTCATTAAGAACAGTACTTACGAAATAATATATTGATTACTTTCTTAAAGACAAGCAGCCGCTATTTTCCTTGTATTCCTCAAATATTATAATTAACGATTATATCCTTTGAAAATATGTTTGTTAATCCTTTACTCAATCTCCTGGTTCCTAAAAGTCGGTTCACCGAAGATACCTATATACAAAAGTAAATAAATTTAAAGTTATATTGAAATTTAAAAAAATTCATTTAAATATATTAATAATATATAAGCATTTTGATACTTACGATTTCAATTTTATTTTCTGAATTTATAATATTTTCCAAATTGGTAAGTTCATCTTCAGAAGATATTGGAAACAATGTTGTAAATTTTGGTTCTTCAAAATGGGATTTAAAAGACGAGTTAAGAGCTACAAAATAAAGTATTGTGTTGGTTAATTATTATATCTGAAATCAATGACATAGCGTTAGAATTAACTATATATATTTTATTTACACTTGCATGTATACATTCGTCTATGCATATTCACCTTTTAAACTAATAATTTCTACTAGTGTCTTAGCATTCATTATATTTTGTTGTTCTAATAGTTCCAATATTTTGCTATTAAGCTCATTTAGTCGTTTTAACATATCTAAAATAAAGATACGCAAAATATAACACAAATACAGGTAAGCTATACTAAATGTTTTTTATGCTTACTTTTTATTTCCAAAACTGATTCCATATCATCATCTTGTTTTTGTTGTGGACATACTGTCCGGGTGTAACCGTTCTAATTATACCCATTTTGTTTGACTGTAGTAAAGTGCTTACACTTAAAGGTACATCTATATTTTCTTCTCCTAAGATCTGAAATAATCTTCTGCTACTTAGTACAGTGGGATGAAATTCTTGAACCCATAACTTTAGTTTTTCTTTTATGTTTAAACTTGATTTTTTATCTGGCTTGCTGTAATTACACACTTCATTTTTATAATTTTTAATTGCTTCATTTTTTGCTCTTTCAAAATTTGTTGGCGTATTTAGTAATTTTTTTAGGTTTTCTTTTTCTTTTTAACATTTTTATAAAATTGTGACTACTTGCCATATTTGGTATACTATATTAATAAATTTATTATATTAAGTACAAACACTGCGCGATATATTCGTTCATATGATTTTTAATAATAAAACACACGTTTCGATGTGGAAAATGTGACTGAATTTTATTATTTTTTTTATAACAAAATAAACTTATGTTACTTAGTTAACAATAAAAATAAATAAAAGTTTTACATAAGTATAACAACAATTAATTAATTATAATTTATATTATTAATAATAAAATAATAATAATAATAATAATAATAATAATAATAATAATAATAATAATAATAATAATAATAATAATAATAATAATAATAATTAATAACCATTTAAATTAATAGAACAAAAATAACAATTAGTATGTTGTTGGGTAACAACTTATTATATCACTTTTCACAGTAGTAAGCATTAAAATAACACAAATTTTTATATTTAACACTATTTTTTTATATTTTTTTTTATATTTCACCACTTAAATTTTGTCTCTTCTTTAAATGAAACAAAAATATATACATATACATATGTATGCGTAGCAAAAACAAAATTAAGATTATCGTTTTGATGACCCAGTTTTTTTTTATTATAAAAATAAATTTTAGAGAAAACGCAGTTTAGATTTCAAATTGAATTCTTTTTTACAAAAATGCAATCGCGTTCAAAGATTTGCAGGATTCTTTAAATTGCCTCTTTAGTTTTATTATTTTTTTTTTTTTGGTCGAATGTTAGTGTGTAGGTTAAGAAAAGAGGAATAACGCAACACGGTTTCGTTTTTAATTTTGTTTTATTTTTTACATGCTTATTTCAATTTGCCATCAAGCATCTTAATTTTTTAAAAGGAAGTGAGTTTGTGTGCAGACAATAAAATTATTTTGGTTTTTAAATGTTTCTCATTTATTTTTGAAGTAATAAAGTAATATTGCTTTTCACTTATAGTTTAGTAAAAACAGAATTTAGTGAAAAAACCGAAACGAAAACAACTATAAGTAAAATAACCGTGTTTTTAGTTTATCCTATTTAATGTTGAGTATCCACAATTATAATTAATTTTATTTTTAAAATACGAATGTATCCTTTTTGCTGACCATAAATAGATAATTTCTCTACTGCCATTCGCTAATGCAGCAAAACAATTCGGTAACCAAAAAAGTAATGGCAATGTGCTCAAAATGTAATGACCGATTTTTTGCCGGAAACAAGCCAGTGTTTTAAATTTAAAACGCTAAAGTTTGGCAAAGATAAAAATATTCTTACACCGCTTTAACCAAAAATATATGGGCACAATTGTTAAAGTTTGTTAATTGAGATACGATATGTTATCTCACCTAATATGTTTTTAATTGTCAATACAACAAATGCTGCAATGACCAAAAATTTTTAATGCATTTAGCTTAAGTCAATACCTACCAAAAATTTTGAGGAAAGTTGGAATTAAAGCGTGGATGTAATAATTTTTGGCGGATAAACTTCCCAGCTACACTACGAACCTAATGTTTTTAACAAGGCATGAGGCTGTTATAATCAATTACTGAGAATTGATTACATTAATTATTGTAAAAAATAATGATGATCATTGGTACGTATTTTGAAGTATTTTTTTTTTTTTAACTTAAAGAACTAGTTCAGTTACTACTTCCTTTTCTTGCGAATAATGTAATGTGTTTTGTAAGCGAGTAACAAAATATGGTAATCACAAAAGGAAGTCATTATATGGCAAGTACTTTTTAATGTAATGTCTAATTTTTTGCTGGGTAATGATTAAATGTTTTCAAAGCACTGCCATTATTGTCTTAAATTATAGCGGATCATTATTTTAAAATATTATTTTTTTTCACACAAAAAAAAGGTTAAATAACCGTTTTATAGTTTTTAGAAAAAAAAGCAATAGCACAACACGTTTACATTTTTCTGTAAGTAAAAACTTTTATCTATACCTTTTGAACTTAAAATATTTATATTATTAAAATGTTGAAATGTAGATTAAAATGAACCTTAAATATTCAGTTATAAAAACCCTTTTTATTATTTACAAAGAATTGGTCGTTTTTAGAAAATTGTCATCGGCTTTTAATGGGTTAAGCATTTAAAAAATAGTATTTCCTGTAAGATCTCTTCAAAAGCTTTTAAATGATACCCATATTGTCTATACTGACAATTGAACTTTTTTATGAAAATTTCAGAGCCCCATAACTCGGGAAATATAGGCGAGCGCCAATTTTTTCTCGTGATGTTTTTTTTTTTTAATTCTTTATCGATTGGACATATTTTCGAAAAAAACTATTTAATTTTCTCCAGCTCTTCTAGTGCCTTGGTATAGTTGATTTCAACACTAACACGACAGACAGACGGACATCGCTCAATCGACTTCGTTATGCATAAGAAGTCAGAAGAAATATGCTTTATGGGGTCGGCAACAGGTATTGCTGAAATTATAAACGGAATGACAAATTTAGATATAAACTTTTTCCACTTTTTGTGGTGAAGGGTATAAAAATGACGCAGCAGTACTTTAATTTTAAAATGAGCTGTATCCATAGGTCGCTATCCAGAGAGTAAAGTGTGTATTTAATGATTGTCTTAAAATATTCAAATCGTACTTATTTCTTTGAAAAATTCCTTTTTTGTTGAAAGCAATCATGTGTTTTGCTCTCTTTGTTGAGAGTTATTTGTGGTTGAATTGTGTACGCGAAAATGTGAGGGTTTATTAACGACCATTGGTTATTTCGCATCTGTGAAACTAATTTTCACTGTAGATCTTGTTTAAAAAGACTAGCGAACTCGCTTATCAAAAAATAATGTTGGTAATAATTCAATTAATTTAAAATACTAATAATATCTACCACTGTAGTTTCTATTTTATTTATTTTACTTTACCTAAAAAAAGAAACAAAGTATTTTGTGATTTATGTTAATTAAAATAAATTATAATTATTAATATGGCGAAATCATGTACCAGGTGGTGGCAGTGGCGAATAATTTTTTTTATATGAAGTTTGACATTTTCTGCAATGGCGAAAATTAATGAAATTCGCCACTGCCACCACCTGGTACATGATTTCGCCATGATTATTAAAAAGTTACCTCGTAAGTTTTTTTTTCTTATAAAAATTATTATAACGCTTACGTTCACTTTAATTTTAATTTCTCATTTTATTTTAGTTATTAAAATTATTATGAAAGAAAAAATTGTGTTTACTATTTATGAATTAAAATTTACTTTTTTTGGATTTGGTTCATTTTTACAATTAAATTTCTAAAAATTCTTAGAAAGAAATATTTTTAAAAAATATATGCAGATTTTAATGCCGCATTTTCCGGGCCTCTACATGCTTCATTAGCATTCTTCCAATCTATCTTCCTTAAGTTGTGTATATTGTAAATATCATCAATTTCATCAACTAAGCAATATTAATTTTGATTGGACACAGTTCACACACAACTCAAAGCATTTCTTTGGTGTTTTTTCTACAACACGTCTTGTACCTTTGTTTTGGCTTTTGAACCAAATCATGAGTATGGCCACGAAATGCGACCCCTGGTTGGCGAACAAATTCAAAAAATGTGTGTACTTTTAAATAAAGCAGGACAAAATCGACACCATAAATGTAATACAGCATTTATTGGATCGCTACATCCGTCATCACCATTCTTCGCATCGAGCTACCTAAGGTTGTGTACATTGTAAATATCATCTACGAGTATTTAACCATTTAATTTTGTAACTAATCAATCCATGTTAATTTGGTTACATGTTTGTATGTATATGTTCTTATTTTCTGCTATAAATAAAGTAAATGTTAGTTATCGATTTTTAACTTTGTTTTTATTCAGAACATTTAGAACTTTAGAGACGACTTATGCTGTAGAATAAAAGACTTTTAGCAACGCATGAAGATACTCAAAACTAGAAAAAAAGCTGAAAAATAAAAATTATAAATCTCTTTAAGGGTTTGCTAATTTTCTTGTTTGTTCGTGCGTTAATCACGGCTAAGCAAATAAACCGATTTTAATGAATAAATTTTAATAAAATTTCGGGTAATCGTTCGAAGTAAAGTCCTGACTCGAACTATTTTTTGGGTGGTGGGTGAATGTATATTGTGTGAATTAATAAATATTTTTTAAAAAAGTCATGTTGGTATACAGGTTTAATGACAGAGCAAAAAAAAAAAAAAAATTATAATTAACTAATAATCTTATAGAAAAAAAATAACAAAATAAGCGTGAACGTGCAAATCCAATCAAATGCTGTACTTAGGTACCTTTGGCCAAACAATTAATATATTGGATCTGATAAGTGATGCCTCTTCTAAGATGTTTAAATATGCTATCTTCGAAATTACTCTTTTAATTGCCAAACAAGGCTAAAAAATATATTTCACAGTACCTAAAAAGGCCCTTAAATTTAATGCAGGCAACGTTTGGTACAATAAGCTAGTAATTAATAAAGTCAAAGGAGAGAGTTACTGAAATTTAGAAAAAATAATGAGTCGGATCAAATATTTCAGAACTGCAGATATTGGTAATTAGCTATCTATTCACAAAAAAAATTTTTTTTTTGATATATTAGCTACTTCTCTGTTGATGCGGCCAGGTACAATTTTAGCATTTATTGTACGATCGATCACATTGTGCTGTGTTCGAAACCTTAAAGGAATATTAAATAAATATGAAATAAATATGACAAAAACTTATTTAGAAACTGCATGATTTTATATATTTTTGCCGTGTTTGGTTGACGTGTTTCTCGTATCCACAGTTAGCAGGAAAATGCTAATAATGGTAAAAATTAAGTAGCCAGAGAGCAAAATTAAAGTCACTTATTATTAATTGAACCGCCATGGAACTGAAATTATATTGAATTTAAATTTTGAAACACAAAAAAAAAAAAAATAAATTTAAATAATTTGCATTCATGATAAATGCTGTTCAAACATTTCACGTTATCTTTACCTGATAAAATTTAAATAATGCAAAAAATAAAAAAAAAAAAAATTACCTCAATTAATCGTGTAGAAATTTATTTCTTTTCGAAATGTTGAGCGTTGACATTTTTTAAAGATTATTAGTTAGCTATTCCAGGTACATTTCACTAGCTTAATTGCATTAATTGTACCACCATAAAAAGTGAAAAAGCATTATATCTAAAGTAACTTCAATCAAAAAAACAAATGTATGGAGCGATCGAGAATTAAAAAATAAGAAAAAATCATCCAATTAAAAAATTGGTGTCGCCCATATTTCCCGAGTTATGGGCCTCTGAAATTTTCATCAAAAAGGTCTTTTGAAGAGATCTTTTTTTAGGAAATACTAAAATTTCCAAAATGCTTAACCCATAAAGAGCCGATGACATTTTTATTTAAAATTATATATATAGCACTTCCTTTTTTTCTCTGTCACCGCCATATTTGTTTTTTTTAATAGCAGCTACTTCACTAAACTAGATTTAAGTACATGGTGAAGGGTATATAGGATTCTATAAGATTCGGCATAGCCGAATATAGCACTTTTACTTGTTTTTCTTTAATTCATTTGCTTGTGCGGATATGTTTAACGGTTTTGTGTTAATACGTGGCGTTTTACTTTATTTAAACTTCCCACAAGATGAAATAGAACAGACAAAAAACTAATTTTCCATACAATTTTATTTTCCAGCTTACAGTAAACTAAATTATAAGAATATCCTTGTTTTGTAGTTCTAATTGTTTTGGCGCAAAAGTATAACATTTTTGAAATTGAAATTGAAAATCGACAATAAACTTTAAAAATAGACAGTTTTTCTGGAAGCCGATCAAACATTTCTTTTTGCAAAATAAACGTATCAACGTAGCTTATTTTGTTTTTAAATTTTTTATTAATTCCTCGCTATTTTCTTTATTATTATTTTTTTTTGCTGTCAGTGTCATTTCTCATATATTTTTAAGGAATTTCACTGCCTTTAAAAATATATTTTGCAGATAAAAAGGCAGTCAAGACGAATTTGGCTAATTCATACATAGATTTAATTTTTTTGGAACATTTTTTTCCAAGACCAATTTTTTTGTTGTAATTTCAAAACCTTACTACACTGATAACGTTCTGTTCGAAGAAGTACTATGTTATGTATTCGTGTATTGAATTATTTCCACTATATACGACCAATAATTAAAATAACTTGTTTGTAAAACAGTTATTTTTATTTATTTTGTCTTATTTTATATTTTGTGAACATTATTTTATACTGAATAGTTCTGTCTTGTTATCTTTTGCTAATAAAAATATTTTTAATTGTACTTAAAATTGGAATTTTTAAGTAATCAATTATTCGCAGATTTTTTAAAATTTAATTGCCGATAAGGACGATTTTTTTTTGGCAAATATGCCGATTTTTTCTTAAAATGATCTGGCACCCCTATCTGTATGTTCACTGTTAATTTTGTTTTTGTTGTTTACAAATTCTACAAACACGTGTTTTTTGTTTTAATTTTACTTGTTGCTTTGTTTTGTTTGTATTTTCTTACTAGTTGTTGTAGTTGGTATGAGTATCAACAAAATAATACAATCAGCTGCTTACAGCATGTTCGACAGAAGGCAGCGAACTGTGAATCTTAGATAAAATGTTCGCAGTTGCTTGAAGACAACCCAACTCTAAGTTTTGCTTCAACGTGCACAAAATGTGTTATAAACATTTTGTAGGAAGAAAAAGAGAGAAAATATGTTCCCAAAAAATTTTGCTGACTTGAGAAAACGAACAGAGTAGAATATTATTTTTGATGCATTTTACACTTTTCTTTATATAAGCTTTTGACAGAGTTTCGTTCGTAATGCTGAACACATTGTTTTGCCATATAATTATTTAAAACAGAATACATGCAGTAGTGCACGTTCTGTGTAACTATCTAGACCATATATAAAAAAATTAAGAAGCTTTTAGGTCACCTTTTATTATACCTTTCACCACAAAAAAGGTGGAAAAAGGGTATATTTAAGTTTGTCATTCCGTTTGTAATTTCTACAATATCAATTGCCGACCCCATAAAGTGAATATATTCTGAGTCCTTATGCATAGCTAAGTCGATTGAAAGACGTTCGCCTGTCCCTCAGTGTTAGTGTTGAAATAAACTTTGCCAAGCTGCTAGATGAGTTTCGGAAAAGATGCAATTAAAAATCAGCAAGATTGGTCCATGTCCTTCGAGGCAGTGGGTTAAATACCACGTGTGCCTCTAAATTTTCCATATAATTTTAAACAATAAAGTAACTCCAATAAAAAAAAAAACAAATAAATGGAGCGATAAACAATTTAAAAGTAAGAAAAAAACATCAATTAAAAAAATTGGCACTCGCCCATATTTTTCGATTTATGAACCTCTGAGATTTTTATAAAAAAGTTCGGTTGTCAATATGGGTATCATTTTAAAGCTTTTGAAGCGATATTTCAGGAGATAATAAAATTTAAAATAAAAATGCTAAACCTATTAAGAGCCGATGACATTTTTAATTAAAATTATATTTCGTACTTAATTTTTTTCTTACTTTTAATTCCCTTTCACCGCAATATTTCTTTTTTCTTGATAGGAGCTACGTTACCAAACTAGTTTTAAATACATGGTAAGGGTATATAAGATTCTCCATAGCTTTATATAGCACTCTTACTTGTTTCTTCTGCACTTATTGTTGCTGACACAGTAAAACAAATTTTGTTTGAATTCTAAGCTCCAATGTTTAACTGTTCAAAAGCTTGGCCATAAACATCAAATAACATAAACTATTAGGGCACCTTTTAATATGTAATTTTGTGTTTATATATTTATACTCGATATTATACTGGATATAGCCATGAACATATTGTCTAATTTTTAATTGTTTGTTTATAACTATTTCAGAGATAAGTTTGTTTACATCAATTACATCAGTTATGGAGACACCATTTATTTCTTGTTTATAAATTGCTATTTCTTATAGTGGATAAAGCTATAAATGTTCTTTGTAAATTTCAATCGTCTGTCTATAACGGTTCAAAAGTTTGGCCACTTTCTTCAAATAACATTAACTATTGGTAAACTCTAAACTCAAAACCAAATTTTATACTTGTTATTATAGCGGGGTTAGAAATACAGGTTATTAGTACATTTCAACCGTCTGTCTACAACTTTTCAAAAGTATCGTCATATTAAATGAATTATTTAACACATTGTTGACCGGCAATTTTACTGAAAATTTATCTCATGTCACCGGCTATTTTTCCGTAATTGGATGTGGAAGTAAAACAAGAAAAATAAGCTTAAATAACTTTATTAAACTTTTAATATTTCTTTTGGTATGATAAGCAGTATAACAATCACATCGCATCACGAGTTTACCCGTAGCCGGTCAGCAACGTTCGGCCATAAGATAACTCGTGACCGGTCAACAATATGTTAATTGGCTCAAATTAGTCAATTTACGTCAGCTATGGGGACACACTCTCCCCATGGGGACAGATTTTTCAAATCGCCACGAACATAAAAAATAAATATTTCGACGAATTGATCACCTCCTTTTTCTAAGTCGGTTTAAAATAGAAATTTCTTAAGGATTTCATATACGGTCCGATTAGTAATATTTATTTTTACTGATACTTCAGTTTTCTAATATTCGCCATGTTTTTGTTTATTGGGTTGATATTAATGTTGAAATACAATATTAACATGTTGCATATTTTGAAATGTATAAAACATGCTTAATAAACATGATGATATGCAAATAATGTTTGAAGTTTTTATACACATACACACTGTTAAGAAATTATTGTTTAATGTCGGCGCTATACTTAAACATCATGTTTAAATGGCATGAAAATAGAATTTTAGAAATTTTTCTTGAATGTGCTTCAAGTATTTAACATTTTAAGTATTTTGTTGGTTTTAAACACAAACTTTAAAGAAAAATATTCTTAAATTTTTAAGAAAATTTAAACCACAAATAAGCGGAATATATAAAGATAATATTTAAAACAAAATCAAAGAGAATTGCCTACCAGAAGAGAAAAAAAAAATTAAGTAACAAAATGATATGCTTATTACGAGGGCTGCTATATATATTTCTGGCCTGGCAACACTGAGTGCTGCCAAGTGCAATCTGACATTTCCATTGGAAAGTTTGTCATTTTTAAGCATAATCGTACTCAAAAAGTTTTGACGTACGACCATTATTTGTGTTGTTTACAGTGACATGAAAAAATTTATACAGAAAAAAATGAAATTAACTCGTGAACATTTTCGTGCCATCATATTTCACAACTTTCGACGTGGATTATCACGACAAGAGTGCATTGCACTTAAATCTTTGTATGGCGATGAAGCACCATCCTATAGCACTGTGAAAAATTGGTATAATGAATTTAATCGTGGCCGAAGCTCGCTCAAAGACGAATTCCATGAAGATCGTCCAAAAACGGCTGTTGTGCCAGAGAACATTGATGCCGTGCGTGAACTCATAATGCAAGATCGACATGTGACATACCGAGAGATAGAGACATCCTTGGACATTTCTTCCACCAGCATACATTCGATACTGCATGAACACCTGGCCGTAAAAAAGGTTTGTTCTCGTTGGATCCTTCACGCTTTGAAAGTCGCTCAAAAAAAGGCTCGTGTCGATTGGAGCAAAGAAATGTTGCAAAAATACGATTGCGGTGCTTCAAAAGACGTTTATAAGATCGTCACAGGTTTCGAATCATGGATTTATGCGTATGAGCCCGAAACGAAACAACAATCGACCGTGTGGGTCTTCAAAGACGAGCAAAATCCAACGAAAGTTGTTCGTGGAAGAAGCACTTCGAAGCAAATGGTCGCCTGATTCTTTGGTCATGTGGCGACTGTTCCGCTTGAGCAACGTAGGACGGTCACTTCTGAGTGGTACACTACAATTTGTTTGCCTGAAGTCATCGGAGAAATTCGAAAAACTAACAAGAGAAGACGAATCATTGTTCACCATGACAATGCGAGCTCAAACCAGAGCGTTTTTGACCGGTCAAAACGTCGAATTAATGGGTCATCCGCCATACAGCCCTGACTTGGCACCTAATAACTTCTTCTTGTTTACGCACATCAAGAAAAAAAATGCGTGGTCAACGATTTTCGTCGCCATAAGAAGCTGTTGAAGTGTTCAAAAACCATGTTTTAGAGGTGTCTCAATCGGAGTGGAAAAAGTGCTTCGACAACTGGTTTGAGCGCATACAAAAGTGTATAAATCATGCTGGAGAATACTTTGAAAAACAATAAAACCATTTTTGATTATAAATATTCGCATTTTCACTATTAGGCCAGAAATATATAGAGCAGCCCTCGTAAGTTCATTAACAACGTTAAAAACGGACATAACAATTAAAAACAAGTTTAATTTACATATAATAATAATCCAATTATTTTAGACGTAAATTTGTTTATTAATTTTTTTTAATTTGATCACAAATCGTTAAATTTTTGGGTATTTGATTTATTACAAATTTAAAAATTTAATTCCGATTAAATATTTTTAATTATGTGTGTTTTTCCTTTTAAATTGATTTACGATTTTATTAATGCCTTTTTAAAATTAAAAATGATTGAAATTAAAATGCCTGCAATTAATATTTTGATTAAAAGTTGTTTGTTAAATGTTATGATTATTCGTCGTTCAGTGGGGTATGAATCTGCAGTGCTAACCAATATTTTGGTTGTTTAATTTTCCTTATTACAAAAAAAAAAAATGAGAACAAGACCACCTAAATAAAATAAGTAGGGGTCATCCGCTGAGTGCTGGTCCTAAATAAAAAAAAAATTATCATGGAAGAAAAGTGTAATATCAGTAATCGGCACTGCAAAATTGATAATACGTTTTTAAAAAATAAAAATAATCCGAAAATGTAACCTCGAAACTAAAGCATATATGCACTAACGTCGCATGTATTTTTCCAATCTAGCCGGACCTTAGACCAAAATTTAATTTAAGAAATGTAAAAATTTTAGTACGCAGCCCGACAGACTGCAAAATTCTACAGTGAATTTTCAAAGTCCTTGCTCTAGATTTGTCGTTTTGGAACGCTGTTAAAATCAAAGAAGTTAAGTGAATTGTATTCGTTTTTCTTGAATTTTAATGTTATTTGTAAAAGTTTATATTTACAGTTACTTACATTAATTTTTAAAATAATTTTAATTCAAATTTTTATAATAAAAAATTTCAATCGAAATCAAAAAGTTATAATTTTTTTGTTCTCTTTTTTGTAAAAAATATATAAAAAGTTTTTTGATATCGAAGGCAGTCCCCATCCTAAAAATTATTGAAATCAGTATTAAATTTAAGATTCTTATTTTTTGCGAACTTTACGTTACTCTATATAAGAGTTATCCCATGGTACCTACCCAAGCACAAGATTTTAGTACTTGGCATTGATTGCGCTGTTATCAGAAGAAGCGGCGTCACATTTGGAAGAGCTCTACGAAAAAAAGAAGGATGTGAAGCCTGATTGTAGAGTAATGCCATGGTAGGCTTATTACCATCTTTAAGAGTTTGTTTTGACCTTAAGCCTAGGTCGGCTATTTATTAGTGGGTATAACATTCTGTTACCAATATTAAACATTTCACTGATGAGCATTACATGTTTGCTAACGGTTTAACATTTATTAAGCGTAATACCTAAATATTTAACATGTTCAGATCAAGGGATTTCGAAATTATTTGTAAAAAGTTTGGAGTTAAAAGGCTTATCATGCGATAGCTGGCTACGAGGTTGTTTGGCTTGGCAGGTTTTAAAATTGGAATAATTTTTGCAACTCGCCAAGATTAAACATACATTTAAGTTTGACAAAATGTGTTTGATACCAATTGGGAGTAGATATTTTAAGAACTTGTTCTCAATATTTTCTAGACCGCATGATTTTCTTGGCTTAAGACTTGTCAAAAGGTTATGCAAGTTAGTATCAGTAATATATTCAGTTTCTAAAGTCAACATGAAAGTACAGTTTAACTGCGGAACTTCAAGTTGAATCATCTTTTCAGTTAAAGGACAACCAGAATTATCTAAGATGAGGCGGTTTTGTGAAAACGTTTGTCCAACTAAATTGGCCTTCTCAAAATCAGTGGCAATAATTGCATGCTGGTTGGTTAAAGCATTTTTCTTCCCTCATTCTATACTATGTCTGATCGATTGGCGTATTTTTTCTAGCTCATCCATTGCCATGGCAAAGTTGATTTTAATACTAACACGGACGGACAGACAGACTGCTCAATCGACTTCGCAATGTATAAGGACTCAGAATATGTTTACTTTTTGGGGTGGGTAATGGATATTTTTAAAATTACAAACGAAATGACAAACTCTTTCCATTTTTGTGGGGAAAGGTATAATAAAAGTATTGTCCGACTAGATCGAACAAACCCCTATGTGTGGTAACGTCACACGTTATACCGCTTTTAGTGTTATGTTGGATAATTTTCTTTTTGTTTTTTTGTAAATTTAATCTATATTAAATCTTGCATTTATGCATAATTCTTTAACAAAGTTTTAAATGCAGGTTCTAAAGAATATTGTTAATAAATCGGTTACAAAGATAAGGAATTGAAAGGATTGTAAAAAATTCACTGGCAACGATGCTTGCTACAGGCATCACATGAATACAAAAGTTTTATAATTTATTTAATTTTGCCGATTAAAATGTGATAGAAACTTTTCTCTACAAAAAGGTGGCTTTTTTCATCATCGGTATTTGTCATTTGATGGATCTCTTAACGTGACCGCACAGAAAATAATCAAGAGGTGTCAAATCGCACGACCATGGAGGCCAATTGACAGGTCCATTTCTCGGAATTAACTTTTCGCCAAATTTTAATTTTAATAACTCGATGGTTGCGGACGGCGCACAGTGGGCTACCCCATACAAGTTAGCTGGCAAAAATTATTTTAAAATTTAAAATAGATGGATTTGGTGTATAATGGGTCCATGAAAAATTTTGACAGGAGCAAGGACCGATAAAACAATAGAAAAACAGAATTAAAAAACTTGTTTAAATTATTATTATTTAATTTCAACAAAAAATAAGGACTTAAAATTAAAATAGGGCTGCTAATTCAATTTCATAATAAGTGAGTCATACATTTATGAGTTAAACCAAATTTCTACTTTACTATTCATTAGAATCAGATTCGTTAAACTTTTCCGTTTGTTCAGTTTTACTTGCTCCTGCGAGCTCAAAACGTAAATCGTTATGGGCATCAAAACTAGGCTCAACTAAAAACCTTATGACTTCCGGTGGGAGCGATGAAAAGTTTTTGAATGGTTTTTTTTCGATAAAAATTGATGAGAGGATCTGATATTATCAGCAACATGTTAAGCAAATCTCTGTTTGTATTGATTCTTGAAGATTTGCGTGTTTGCGTCAACCTGTATCGCCTACAATCCTTGTTACGAGCTTTCTGAGCTTCTTCAGATAACGGACTGATGGGTGCAATGAAATTTTTTATTACTTCGATCGCATGGCATAATATCTTGTGCACGCCAACAGTCGTAAAATTTTAAATATTTTTCTCTGGTTTTTTGGATGAATCCTGGAAACTCATGCAGACTTATTTCGAATCCTGATGACAAGACACTTTAAATAACATAAAATTTTTTAATGACTTCCTCGTCTAGTCCAGTTATTTCAGCAATCTTTGAACAATTTATAAAAAACCTTCTGGCAGTATTTTCATCATTTGTCGTGCCATATCCCGGTCTTACACCATCAATAATTAGGCCCATCTTATTTTTCAAACGCGTTTGAATATTTTTTTTCGACTCGCTGTAGCCTCTTTATCTTTAGGTTTCCGAATCATGTAATTTTCCAATTGTAGCCGGTACGCAATATGCAGCGTGCACTTTAATGTCGCTGGACAGCCCATATGAATAAAATGCTGAATTAGGTTCTTTGACAATGTTGACGTTATTCTTTTCACTGGGCTTAGCACCACAAATGTAACAAGATTGCGTTGATTTGTGACCAGCTTAATAGTTAGCCATTTTCCCATCAATCATTGCTAAAAGAAATTCAAATTTTATTCTTACTTTTTGGGACATACAAAACAATCCAGATTATGCAAATTTTCTAATTGATTGCTTATGTCTTCAAATTCCTGGTTCGACATTTTTTCTGTTTCTTTTGACAGCAAGAATTTTAGGGGTCTTCAAAGATGGATAGACGAATGGCTAGAATTTTGCCATAAAACATTGGTTGGATTGTCTGCTGCTCGTAGCTGAATTTGAGCAATCTTCCACTTTAAACTTTTGTTTATAATTACTGTGGTAAGAGCTACCATCTCCTCCCTATTAACAAATAAGAGTTAATGAGTCCAACTTAATAGTTGTTAAAATTGATTCTTAAGCTTAAAAAATAAATACAAAAATAATTGTAAAAAAAGAACCTAAGTTGAGTTTTCTTTGTCGATAGGAGAAGGTAATTTGCTTTGTCTTACACTTGGATTGAAATATTGCCTTTGACTTGTAATATTACATTGATGCGAAGTCGTGCGAAGTATAAATCATTTAAGATCTAAAAGAATATAATGTAGAGAGTGTTTTAGCGAAGTTTCAAGTTTATGTCTCTTCATATCACCAATGAGATGGTTTAACCTCATATCAAATATTACGCTAATTTTTATCGAGAAAACCCCTAATTTGCGACATTTTTATAGGCACTTCTCTAAAGATATTATAATTGGTTTTATATTTACTAAAACGAGCATATCTTTTTGAGCAAACTATGCTCCACGCTACGATTTTCGTCACAATGTTTGTCCGTCTGTCACATCCCTCTATCTCTGGAACCGTAATGGATAGACTCTTTAAATTTTTACAAAAGATGTATGACTATAGCCGCTATAACCCCATAGTAAAATGTATAAAGATGTTTTTCTATTTTTTACTTTTGAATAGGATTTTGATTAGATCATCGCTCTCATACAGCAGAACATTTTGTGCTCATTTAGAATTAAAAATTAAAACCACAAAGCAAAGTACTTTGTCAACACACAACATGTTCAAATTCTTCTTTTGCAATATGGCAAAATACTATAAACAAAACTTTAGACTGTCACTTGAGTTTAGCAAATATTTGAAAAAAATTCTAACACAACAATTGAGTCAGTTTTTGATTTATAAAATAATTTTTTAATTTATTTAAACATTGTTTTTTGCTGCAGTTAAAGGAAATATAAATTATTTTAATAAAAAAAAACGAATATGTACTCAAGTGTGTTAAGCAGTTAAGATAATGGGACAGACACAACATTGCAGATATATTTAACCAAATAAATATTGCACACGTTTCTAAAATTTAATTTTGTTTTGCTTAGCTTTGATAAACTTATGTATTTGACGCTTATAACTTGATTAAGACTGTTTTCTTATCAAAATTATAATTTGAATTGGCTTAAATTTTTCTAGCATTGGATTAAGTTCAAGGTTAAATCAAATTAAAAAAAAAATGACAATTCCCTGGGAACTTTTTTCATATTCCCTGTTCCCCTATTCTAAATGAAAACTCTCCGGGAAAATTTTCCCTTTTTCCTTATTTTAAACCAGGGGTTCTCATCAAATACCTGCTCACGGACCCCTAGTAAACTAATTTTTTTTTCGCGGACTCCTCTGAAGCCCAAATTCAAAATAAAACTTTTATTATTTTTGAAAACACTGTTTTTTCGGTTTTTCATGCGGACCCCTTGATGGTTGCTACGGACCCCCATTTGAGAACCGTTGTTCTAAACGAATTTCGAAATTGGGAATCTTGTCCCCGGGAAAAAAGTAGGTATTATAAACGTCAATTAAAGGGAGAATGCAAAAACAAGTTTTGGGAAAAATTCCGCCAAAAAACTGCAGGGGAGGTGTATTTAAAAATGTAAGTATTTTAATTTATGTTGAAAAAAAAATATCTCAGCAAAATGCATTTTTCATTTTCAGATCCAAAACAACAAATAAAAAGCAATTGGAGGGTCTCTTCAAGGAAATGCAAGCCCACCTAGATATTGGTCGTGAAATGTTCAAGGGAAGTAAGAACGAATTAAATCGGTTTCGACGCAATTTGGAGGCAAAGTTGAACTCAGCAGGGCCACCAACAAAAAAGTGTTTCAGAATGGAAGAATGTATGATTAATGAAAATTAACCTTAATGGCATAGAACAGTTTTAAAAGCTCATACGTTTTTCAGGTATGGAGTGATCAAAAAAAGTACGTTCGACAAAAGGCCGCCCCGAACTTCAAATACAGTAAGGGAACTGGTGGAGGGCCGAATATGAAGCAGAAGTTTTTCGTAAACGAAGAAGCCATTTATGATTTGATAAGAATGAAAGAGTTCGTTGAAGGTATAGCCAATACGTTTGAAATATGCTGTTCTTCTTCGAACATAAATAAGGGAGCAGAAGAAAATATTAGGGCAGATTTACCACTAGAGTTTTTAGCGGACGATGATATCAACCTCAATGAAAGCTGTAAAGACTCAGCCACCACCAGCGAAGAAAATTAAAAAGGCTCCAATCGAAGTGACCGCCCATGTTTCCGCTACCGATTTCCTTGCGGAGGAAATATGTATTTAAAGAAAAATGTTGGAAGCGATGAACGAGCAGCTTCAAGCTACAAAACAGGTTTGTCGTTCCACAGACCGGCTTTGTGATTTGAAGAAGTACGAATTAAAGGAGCAAAGCAGCATAATCTTGAAATGGAAAAGTAAAGGCTCAGGGAAGTGGAGGACAAGATAGAAAAAACCGGAGACGTTTGAAACTAGAAAATTTTATATAAATATTATTTATTTATTTATTTAAAATGTAAAAAAGCCCTCCTGGGCCAGTTAATCGATATAACATAATCAAACTAAAATTTAAATTTTTGAATAAACTTGACTTTCCATGAACATTGTTTTGAACTGGATTTATATACATAACATAAGATTGAAATCATGCAATATAATTCAATATCATTGAATATCTTTAGAGCTCGGATATCAAGCTTTTCACTATTTCACTTAAAATTGATAAGCTGCTTAACAAAAGAGTGAAGGTTCATTTGTTTTATGCAAAGTTCTTTTAGAGGGATACCGAAGCATAAACCGAATCAATAAATATCGAACTTTTTACACTTTTAAACGTTTTTTTTTATTGTACGTGTTTTTTAGAAACGTTTTTTGAAATCGTTTTTTTTTTTTTGGTTTTGCTTGTATTTTAGAACTTTTTTCTCAATTTATATTGCATCAGGGACTTAGGTAGTTTATGGTATTTCGGTGTTTTTTCTACTTTGCAACACTTGACTTGACTTTTTTCTTGATTTTTGTAACCTTCAATGTATAATTTTTTATTTTTTTCTATTTAAGATTAGAGTAAAAGCTTAATATCGGAAAAATCTATGTTTTTTTGGTTCTTTTTTCGGCTCAAGCGATTTTTTTCGATTTTGGCTTTTTCCGGTTTTTAAAAGTTTGTTTCTGATTTAAAAGCATCATTTTTGTTAAAGCGATCCAGATACTTGATATATTTTTTTTTAAGAGAAGTAGCACTTCAGGCATTATAACCTATTTAGTTATTTTTGTAACCGTGCTACATTCTTTTAGAAAAGGGATAGATGAGAGATAAGATAGGTGGTGAAAAGAGAAAGATAGATATAGCCACTTTATTAGTTATTTTACTTCACCGGCGAATATGCTATGAAGAAGTACCGACGAAGGAGACTGCAAGTTTTTATGTTAATTCTGAATATGTATTTATACCATTAAACAGAAAAAAAAACATTTTTATTTTTTGGTTGCCGCAGGAGTTGAACCCTGGCCAATCACGTTAGTAGTCAACGTGTTTACCGCTTTTACTACAGCGGCCACATGTTACGAACATAAGATTTGGCAACGCCTGTTGTTGTGGTCCGCAAGTGCGTGGTAAGAAAACAGAAGGTGAAAAAGTTACTACCACCACCATTGGGTGTGTGTATTGAATAATACGACAATTAGCTAACTCAAGTTGAGCAACCTCAATAGCTGCGATGGTAGGGGTGCGTGCTATAAAACAGAAGATCGTGAGTTCGAGCCCATCTTCAGACATAACTACAGGGAAATAAAAATAATTGTGTAAAGCAATTTAATTAAAATTAAGAAAACTGCAGTACAAACCTCCCGGAAAGAAAAAGACAGTTATTGTGTGAAGCCATAGCTAAATAAATTAGTGAAGACGCGTATTAAATAAAAAGTATTAGCCGTAGTAGTAGATTTTTGTCAAGACGACCTATGTAAGAAAGAAAAGGGTTCTAGCTGTTTAGCGGAAGGAAGTAACCAAATGATTACAGTGTACAGCAGATGTTAAGTTTTGTGGCTATTGGACTTAAGGGGATTACTAACTTGGATTTAAGGCAGGTGGAGGAGAGATCTGTGTTATGGTTGAGGTTACTATACAAGGCATCGAGTAGTTCATGTCTTGCCGGAGTAACACAGTAGTGTAAATACGAGAACATAGGATCCTAAAGACGGGTAGGATCGATCTTGCATGTAGCCAGACAGAGCCATAAGAAGTTAAGAAAATAACGAATTTATAATGTGCTACAGTTGGTATTTGCAATCAAAAGAATCCGTATGTTTATCTAAAAAGGGATAAACGTAACAATATTATCCTTTTTTATATTAATGTGCTGTTTCTGTATTTCAGGCGATCAACTCGTTTGAAAAATTTATATGGAAATAACTCAAAAAACTGAGTGCTTTTCATACAAATTTTTCAAATGAGTTGATCGGCTGTAATACATAAACAGCACATAACTTTTTTTTATATTTGGTTTATTTTTCGGAGATGGGTTTTTTTATTTTTCTCATTTTTTATCTTCTTTCATTTGCGGGAATATTTAAAAAACAGTTGTTATTTCCAATTTACATATCTTAAATTCCGAATTAATTTTTTTTTACAAAAATTTAATAAAACAAAAACTAAATGTATCACGTAATTTATCTGTAGCTTTTCTGATTGCTTCTTATCAAATCCTGATTGAGTTTCAGCGTACAGTTCACTTAATTTCCAAATCATTCATGGAAATTTTGAAATTAGGATCTTTCGACAATAATTTTAGCAAAATCTGTTAAATTTTCGAAAAGCAATTATTTTTATTATGATGCTGGAAGGATTGATGGTGCTTTTTGACAGAAGTAAATCAAAATATTTGCAGAGAGAACAACAAAGAAAGGCATCAGTTTGTGTGTGGACTTCGTGTAGTCAAATAAATATTGATTGATTAAAAAAATTCCTCGCACTCTTTGTTACAACATTAGTTGGTTAAATAAATGACGTTTATTAACATCTACACAACCTAAGTTACCTGGATGCAAAGAACGTTGATGGCGTATGTAGTAAATCAGAAAAAGCTGCGGTACATTCTGGTGGTGTCTTAATTTTCATGCTTTTTTCTAACAACGTATGTAAGCGAATATTTGTGAATAATTTTTCTTTATTACAAATTAATTTTTTAAAATAAGAGGCTGTTGTAGTCGAAGGGATAAGCACGTTGTCTACAAACCTGGTTGCCCATGGTTCAACTCCTGCGGCAATCAAGAAATAAAAGATGTTTTTTCTGTTTAATGGTATAAATACATATTCAGAATTAACATAAAAACTTGCAGTCTCCTTCGTCGGTACTTCTTCATAGCATATTCTCTCTCTCTCCTTTCACCACCTGTCTTATCTCTCATCTATCCCTTTCCTAAAGAACGTAGCACGGTTACCAAAATAACTAAATAGGTAATAATGCCTGAAGTGCTACTTCTCTTAAAAAAAAGTTCATCTAATAATTTCAAATATAAACTTGCAAATGACATATTTTTAAAATATTGAATTGAAAGAAAATTTAAAAAAATTGATGCCCTTTTTTGGAAATATTAAACTGTTAACCTAAATACTCTTAAATTACTAGAAAATAAATTTCATTAAATCAGGTACAAAGTTATTTTTTTTTTCTGTCCCACTGTGCAGTATTTTTTTGTCTGTTGAGTTAACGTTTAATATTCTACATAATTTTCGCCTATTTTAAACTTATATTCAACTAGTGCACTACTACTAGCACTAGTAATTTTAGAACAATAGGTTTAAGCGTTTATTGCCTTTTTGTTCCATCAGGCAGCAATTTTTACTTGGATTTAGATGTTCCATTTCTATTAACAAACCTCTGACTCTTTTAAGTTAAATTTATTTTTCAATCAAGTTGTCATAAAATTTCGATAATTTCAATCTTATCAGTTCCTTTTAACGATTTTATTTCTTTTCTATTCTATTTAATCGCGTGATCATAAGACTTGAGATTATTTGATTTAAAAAATTTTTTTAGAAAAGTAATAAGCGTTTTGATAGCACCGCTTGCTATCTTTTGTATCATTATAACCTCTTAAATTAAGAATAAAGTTATAAATTAAGACTAAGACTAGCGACGATATGAGAGGAAAATGATTAACGGAGAAAAATGAATATTTAAATAAGGCAAATGCCAATAAAAAATAAAATATTTGAAATTGTAAAGAAAACATATATTCGCAAAATTTAAGAATCTCCAACACATAATAGGAAAAATAACAAAAACTTCCAATATAATTTTCCAAAGCGTTATTTAATTTAGGAGTTAATTTAGAAATATTTCATAAAATGAAATAACTTTTAAATTTGTGTTTAAGAATCATTAAAGTTATTTCAATTAAGAGTTATTTCCTAGTATTTAGAAAATGTACCCATAGAATGGCGCTTTCATTTATTACACTGTTCTTCTAAATTTAAAACTTTCTCAAATTTATCTCTTTGATATTTAATTTAGTTTTAAATAAATACTTAAAATTATTAAATGTTGAGTATTTTCGCATGCTTCTTTAAAAAAAAAGAGTCCAGCAGCAACGTGATTTAATTTTTTCGTTATTCATGCAGGTAAGTGTTTGCGGCTTTAAAAAAAATTTACAGCTGATAGCTAGGACTTCGTTGGAAACGTATGAATCATGCTTTTATGTTGTTAAGAAATGCTTCATAAATACTGAACTTTAGCCAAAACCGGGTTAAAAACAGGAAAAAAACATCAAGTAAAAAAACGATCATATTTCTGAGTTACGGGCCTCTAAAGTTTGCATAAAAAAATATTAATTTTTAATATGATCGTTGTGGGTCTCATTTAAAAGCTTTTGAGGAAATCTTTTAGGAAATGCTAAAATTTTAATAAATGCTTAATTAATTAAGAGCCAGAGACATTTTTATGTAAGTTTTATTTGTTTTTTTTTAATTTTTTATTTAATTAATTTTATTAGAGTAACTTCACTAAACTACATTCACAGACATCGTGAAGGGTATAAAAAATTTGGCACAGCCACAGATAGCACTCTTACTTGTTTTTATGTTCACTCGAGCATATGTTACGTACGTACCTCCTTTTATTGAAAACAAAAACAAAAATGAAAAAAAACTAAAACAGTTTATTTTTAAATTGTTGTTCTGAGGAGAAAGCAAAAAGTGATTTGATTACCAAAAATGTAAAAATTGTTTTATGCAGGATAATTGCAATTGCAACTGCAACAAAAAAGCAGGAAATCAAGAGGTGAATAATCTCTAAAATTATAATATTATTTTAATTTTTTTTTTCAAAAGCCGCTGTTAATGTTAACTATTCGAAAATTATTTTTTTTATACGAATATGAATTAAAGTTATAATAAATACTACCTCTTGAACTTTGTCATCAATGATTAAATAAATAAATAAAGTTTTAATCAAGTCAATTTAATTTTAAGTATTTTTTTACAGGAATTATGTGTATTTTTTAATTATGTTTTTTACCATACAAATGAATTCAATTCCTGGAAAATAATTAAAGGGAATGGCAGCAGTCATGACATTCAAAAGACCTCAATAATATTTCTTGTGCTGAACGGACCAAAGTGCTTAAAAAAAGTGCAACAAATTTTCCAACATCACTTAATCATAAAGTCTGATGCAAAAGGCATATAAAAAATAGAAAAATTAAACAAGTTGCTAAATCGATTAATTGATGGCTGAAATATAGATCTAAAATTACAAGAAAGACTCTTTCTATTTCTCAAAATTTGGCTGCTCTGGGTATAAATTTTTTTAAGAACAAAAATTGTTTAAAGTTTCTAGTTTTTTATTTGAACAGCCAAGAGACAGCAAAATAGCAATTAAAATATTTAATTACAACTGTTGCATAGAACTGAATCCTCTTGTTACGTAAATTTTCTTTTTTTTTAACAAGTGTATGTATGTATATATGTGTGTATGTATATGTATTTGTATCCCAAAATATGCAGAATAAAAATAACATCACTGTATTGATGTTATTATTTATAAAAAGATGATTTTTCCGTTTAAAGCATAAAAACATGTGCCCAGAGATTAAATCTTAAACGATAATAATTGTGTCATCGTAAGGCAGAGTGGGAGTTCAACTTACCAAGATTGTTCGTAATCGTTTTATAAAGAAAGAAACTTAAAAAAGTATTTTTCATATTATTAATAACGTATTACGTTTGTTGCCAGTTGCAGCCAGCAGATTTGGTGCTGCATGCGTAGCTGTGCCAGAGATACAAAATAAAAAATTTAATAATCTAGCATTGCACAGTGGGGAAAAATAAAAATATTTTGAAAATAACTAAGGCATTTGTAAAGGAGTGGGACGAATAATTCAAAATTTACCACAAGCATAGCAGAGGGGTATTCAAGCTTAAATTTTGATGCTGGGTATCACACACTTTCCAGGGACGGCGCCATGTGATCTCAAAGTTGGGTACCACGCACCTGAGTTACCCACATAGCGCCATGCCTCGAAAGGTTATGATAAACAGCTTCAAAAACTTAAGCTCAAATGTTCCTCTGCAATGCTCATACTAAATTTTACGTCAATCGACCTAGCCCTTTACAAACGGCTGAGTTATTCTCAAAATATTTTGATTCAGCCCCACTGTGCATTTGTCTCTTAGGCGGCCCATTTATATCTTAGTGTGTACTAGCTCCTCTTAGTCTGGTAGGTGCACTCTACAATTAATTTCTTATTGACAGCTCCCTATGACTCACTATCTACCCCTACGACCGATCTTGCGCCACGAGTAGTTGTATCCATATAAAAGCAAAAGACAGCAAAAAAAACCTTAATAATGTGATCTCATCATTGGCCCTTCAAATGAAGCAATTTTTTGTGTGTCTTTTTTCTACAGCAGGACTTAGTGCATAGCCCTCATGGGCTAATGGACGCCCTTTGAGATGTATTGCATCTTAAAATGGTCTTTGACAGAGAGCGCATCTCCGGGTCAACCTCTATGCTTAAAAATTTTCGTTACTTATTTTATTTATACCCGGCGTTGTCCACTACCTCTTTTGCCATCAAATTAAAAAATAGTTTCTAAGTAAAAGTATCTTGATAAATAATTTATTTGCCAAATAAGTATTGATAGCTCAGTTGTGTAATACTTCCGGAGAGGCAACCATCAACCATTTTTTTCTTAGATTTGTTTGAAAACACAGTTTATTTTTAGAGAAGTTTTATATCAGAGCTATAAGCTCTTGGTTGCAGGCATAGCTGTATGGTTTGCAGTAGCAGATTGCACTATCAGAAGGAAGCCCTATATCTCCTTGAGCTGGTTTTGTCTCTGCTAGAAGGTAAACTCAACTGAGCTCTGTTTGGATTGAAATCTTTTCTCTATTACAGATAATATTATTTCGGTTTGAAAAAAAAATCAAAGTGAACTGCCGATATCCTGTCGAGATTGATAAGGAAGCCTCTAAGAGGTGAAGAGTTTATGCTCTGAAGGTAATTTGTATTTTATAGGTAATTGGAAGAACGGAGATGGACAATAATACATCGAAAGCTCGCAGAGTTAATAATGCAGTAATCCTTCGGAAATAAGAAAACAGAAAGTTGTTTGTTTTCTGGCCTAATAGTGAAAATGCGAATATTTATAATCAAAATTGGTTTTATTGTTTTTCAAAGTATTCTCCAGCATGATTTATACACTTTTGCATGCGCTCAAACCAGTTGCCGAAGCACTTTTTCCACTCCGATTGAGACACCTCGAAAACATGGTTTTTGAACACTTCAACAGCTTCTTCTGGCGACGAAAATCGTTGACCACGCATTTTGTTCTTGATGTGCGGAAACAAGAAGAAGTCATTAGGTGCCAAGTCAGGGCTGTACGGCGGATGACCCATAAATTCGACGTTTTGGCCGGTCAAAAACGCTCTGGTTTGAGCCGATGTGTGAGAGCTCGCATTGTCATGGTGAACAATGATTCGTCTTCTCTTGTTGGTTTTTCGAATTTCTCCGATGACTTCAGGCAAACAAATTGTAGTGTACCACTTAGAAGTGACCGTCCTACGTTGCTCAAGCGGAACAGTCGTGTAGTGCATATGGTATAAACATGCATACCCAAACAAACAAACATGTGGTATAAACATGCATACCCAAAATATAAAATAAATATCAAAAGTAAATGACCGACAAAAAATGCAGTTAGTAGAAAATGCAAAGTCAAGTTTTGAATGAAATATTGTAATTTAAGATTTTTAATAAATATATGAACAATAAGTAGGAGAAATAGATAAATATATATGTAAATAATAAACATAGAAATTATTAATTATGAATAGGAGAAATGATTATTCTTTAAGAAAACATAGAATAAGAAATAGTATATAAGCTAGGGAAAATTGTAAATAAAATCAGAAATAATTCTGACTTTAAGCAATAGAGTTGTTTTATTCCTCAACAAACTTCGGCAATTAACTTTGCCATCATATAGAGCCGCCTTCTACTCTAAGGCTCTTTAATAAAACAAGAGTACTATAGATACAACATTTTTAACAAAACATTTACAAACCTTACAGTCGCCATATGACCAGTTTTGCCGAAGAAACAGGCGGCCATTTGCTCGAAGTGCTTCTTCCACGAACAACTTTCGTTGGATTTTGCTCGTCTTTGAAGACCCACACGGTCGATTGTTGTTTCGTTTCGGGCTCATACGCATAGATCAATGATTCGTCACCTGTGACGATCTTATAAACGTCTTTTGAAGCACCGCAATCGTAGTTTTGGAACATTTCTTTGCACCAATCGAAACGAGCCTTTTTTTGAGCGACTTTCAAATTGTGCGGGATCCAACGAGAACAAATCTTTTTTACGGCCAGCTGTTCATGCAGTATCGAAGGATATCTCTATCCCTCGGTATGTCGCATGTCGATCTTGCATTATGAGTTCACGCACGGCATCAATGTTCTCTGGCACAACAGCCGTTTTTTGACCTTCACGGAATTCGTCTTTGAGCGAGCTTCGGCCACGATTAAATTCATTATACCAATTTTTCACAGTGCTATAGGACGGTGCTTCATCGCCATACAAAGATTTAAGTTCATCAATGCACTCTTGTCGTGATAATCCACGTCGAAAGTTGTGAAAAATGATGGCACGAAAATGCTCACGAGTTAATTCCATTTTTTTCTATATTAATTGTTTTAAGTCACTGTAAACAACACAAATAGAGGTTGTACGTCAAAACATTTTGAGTACGATTATGCTTAAAAATGACAAACTTTCCAATGGAAATGTCAGATTGCACTTGGCACCACTCAGTGTTGCCAGGCCAGAAATATATATAGCAGCCCTCGTAGGTGTCTTAAGTCTGTTAGTGACAGGTATTAGAAACTTTAAGTGAAAGCTGACCAAAATAAAAATTAAAGATAATTACATATGAAGAATGTCTGTGAATGAGAAGCAATGCCTGCCACTACACATTTTTTATGTGGATGATTCAGGGTACTTTAATCAAATGAAATCAATTACGTTAGACTCTGTAATGAAGTCAACAGTCTAGCGAAATGGCTAGTAGCATTACGGGGTTCAATTAAAGTAAGTTAATCAAATTATTGCCAATTAAGTGGAAAAAAGCCTTTTAGGGGCAAAGGGGTTAACCAACATTTCTAGTGATCTGTTTTTATGTATATTACCACATAACAAAAAAATTACAGAGTCTTATTATTGTGTTAATAAAATTGTAATATAATTAAATTTTTTCAAGAAACCTAAAATAAATTTAAGAAATATCCGTGTTGTAGCTCAAAGGATCTTGTCTAGACCTCGAACTTTCTCTTCAAGTTTATCCTTACAAAATGGGAATATTTAGTTCTGCAGTTCTTCAATTGTAAAACAAATAAAATATAATATTTTCTATGGGAGGTACCAGTATCCTCACGGGTTTTATAATTATTTTTAATTAATTTTTTAACTTCAATTACTTGTAATTTTAATTAGTTGTAATTTTAATTAACTTATTTATGTGTTTTAAAAATATTGGAAAAATTAGAATTGGAAAATTAGAAAATTAGAAGTACTTAATTATTCTCTGGATCGTCACATTTGCCATCACCGTTTTGGACTTAATTTCAGGGTAGTTAAGATATAATATCTATACATATCTATACATGTAATAAAACAGTAGCGGGGTCATTTCTGTGCATGAAATATTTTTTGGAAAATTTTGATGTTGGTGTAGATAGTAATCGTAATGGAATACAAAACACCTAGTTTTGGATCTTCTGTCTACCTGTCTGTTTGTCTGTGTTCGCATCACATAGAAATTGTTGGGTGGATTTAAATAAAAATTTGTGAAGAGGTCTCTTAGAATCTCGATTGAAATATAGAATACTTTTTGTTTCATTTCGTAGAGAAACTAGAGATACAGATTTGAAAGCACCGGATTTAACCGATATTATGGTACTAGAAACATTTTCATTACATTTTATTTTTGTAGATGAAAAGTGTTTTATGCTTTTAAAAGAAGTCTAAACAAATGTTTTAAAAAGATATTTTCCAAAATTTCAGAAAATTACAATTTTTTTGTCTGTTTTGCATCACGTTAAAACTGCTGAATGGATTTGAATAAAATTTTGTAAGGAGTTCCGTTAGAACCTTGGTTTACATATTGAATAATTCCATAGAGAAAAGAGAGATACAGGTATGAAAGAGCCCAGTTTTACCCAATTTTAGTTATCAGCACGTTTTATTTTTGTAGATGGAAAAATTTTAACACTGTTTACAGAACTTCTGCAATAAATAATTAAAAATGCTTTTTACTAAAATTTTACACATTCACAATATGCACTTTTTTGAGGATTTTTTTTTTTTCAATTTTCTATTTAAGTTGCAGCGATATGCGTTATTTAAAAATAAACATGAGCAACAGTACCATCCCCTCAAATTTAAGGCAATACCATATTGCTTACTCCTCTGCCTCCTTGCCTCTGCTACAAACAAAAATTTTATGCTAGTTTCATGAAAAATTGCATAATGAACGGTGTGTTGCCATTTCACTTTCAAAAACTAACTTGCAAACATAAACTTTTATATACTGCATTCATATAAGACCAGAGATTTTTTTATTACTATAAAAATTTCATTGTCATTATTTGAAATAATTAGAATGGCAAATGAAAAAGGATGTTTTTGTTTGTCAATCCATTTGTAATTTCTACAAAATCCATTTCCCACCCCATAAAGTATATTTATTCTAAGTTCATATTGAATTTAACTTGCCAAGGCCAGATGACATACAGAAAATTGTTTACCAATCGGTCAGACATATAGCATAGACAGACGGCAGCTTTAATTTCAATTAGCAGTCTTAATTCAAATTTACTTTTGAATAATTCCCATCAAAATGTATATTAGATTTACCCTAAATGCACTAAATCAAAGTGAATTTATTCTGAACTTAGCTATTTCAATATGGCAACGCCGTCGTTGTCAAATTGTTTTCTTTTAAAAAATTAAAATAAATACAAAGTATTTAATTTTAATTGTTTTTAATAAAATAAAAAATAAATATTGAAATCGAATCGGTTTTTTTGAAATTTCGGTTCTACTGGAACTGTGGCGGAACGTGCAATAGATTTGAGGCGTGCAAAAAGAATGAACACATTTACAAAGATATTGTTACGTTTATCCCTTTTTGGATAAACGTGCGGATTCTTTTAAATGCAAATACCACTGTGGCACATTATAAATTTGCTATTTTCTTAACTTCTTATGGCTCTATCTGGCTACATACATACTAGATCCTGACCCACCCGTCTTTAGCATCCCCTATGGTGGCGTATTTACTAAACATGCGTTGTTACAAACGCAGCCATCAACGCTACACTACTGTGTTACTCCGGTGAGACATGAACTACTCGATGCCTTGTTTAGTAACCTCAACCATAACACAGATCTCTCCACCTTGCTTTACACCTGAGCCAGTCATCCCTACTAATCCAATAGCCACAACTTAACATCTGCCGTACACTGTAATCATTTGTGCTACTCCCTTCCACTAGCTAGCTAGAACTCTTTTCTTTCTTATATAGGTCGTCTTGACAACTATTTACTACTGCTTTTATTAAATAGACGTCTTCACTAATTTATTTAGCTATGGCTTCACACAATAGTTGTCTTTCTCTTTCCGGGAGGTTTGTAATACAGTTACTTAATTTTAAATTGCTTTACACAATTATTATTCTTCCTCTGTAGTCATGTCCGAAGATAGGCTCGAACTCACATTCTTTTGTTTTACAGTACGCACCTCTACCATCGCAGCTATTGAGGTTGCTCAACTTGTGTTAGCTAATTGTCGTAGTATTCAATACACACACCCAATCGTGGTAGAAGTAACTTTTTCTCCTTCTGTTTTCTTACCACGCACATAAGGACACCAACAACAGCACAAATGAATAGAAGTTCACATAAAAATTAAAAATTTCGATTGGTATACAAGGGATATATTGGTGTCCAACCTCTAACTATTTTTAATTTTTTCGCACAGATTTTCGAAAGTTTTCCTGTTGATTTTAAAGTTTTCCTTAAATCTGTTATTTGTTACGGTCCTTAAAAATGCTTTATATAAATTCTATACACCATAATAAACTTACAAATTTCCACAGTTGCCTTTGTTTTACTTCAGAGTGTCCTACTGAGATCCCAACTAGCAGCAAAACGTTCTGATAAATGGTTGCTAGTGCATCTACAGTTTTCATATTATGAAGCAGTTTTAGCAAAATAAATTCCACTTTCTTTCAACTAAATACTCACTTTTTACCAACAGCATAGCTGGTAACCATACTTTCTGCCTTCTATCTATTTGATTTCAATGTAAACGTCAGAGTAAAATATTAATTCACATTAGTGAGTTTTTAATTCAAATTAACTCTGTCGTCTGTCTACGCTTATAGTTAAAAAATTAAGTTATTGATTGATGTGATTAATTAATTCTATGTATGATTCATATATAAATTTATTTAAAAACTTTTTTCATATTGACTTTTTTGTTAATTTGATGTTGTGTTTGATTGAATAAAAGCATTAACAAATTGTACTAATAAAAAATCTAGTTGTTAAAACGAAATTTATTCTTCAGGCAACATCTTAAAATGTCCAATTGACAGTTAGACATGCAGCAGTCAAAATTTTTCCTACAATTCGTGCTCTTTACAAACAATAAAAATAAAACAAAAATAAAATAATAATTTGAACAACATCCTCTTTGTTATTGTTTTTAAAAATTGATTGAACTACTCGTGACATAAATACTGGTGGTATCGTCTTCTTGTTTGTTTCTTTCTGTTGACTGTTGATGACGCTGTCGATGATAACCTTGTTTTCGTTAAAGATTTATGAAGCAAATAAACTTAAATAAATATATTTTGCAAAATTGTCATATTTATGGATCTTAAAAATATTTTTTTTTTACTTATCAGATAATTTTCCAAAAGTAAAAGAAAAAAGACAAAAACCATGCCAATATTTGCATTTTTTGTTAATTCATTTTTTCCAAATGTATTTACTGCGACTGTTTAATTTAAAAATTCAAATAATTCAATGAAATTTAATTTTTTCCGTTATAAATTATTTTATATGAAACTTTCTTAATTTGCACTTTTTTGTTTATTAAAATAACATAATTTTAAGATTTTATTTAACAAATAAATTGTGTTTATATAAATGAAGACATTTATTGGCAAATTATGACAACACAGTTTGATAATAAAAATTGTCAGCCAGTATTTTATATTTAGCAGGAGCAGTAAAGACATCGTCATAAGACTAAAAATAAATTTGTTAGATAATGGTGTCAACAATAAAGTTAATAAATCCCCATGTGTTGTCAACGTGGTTAGTTGGGAAAACTTATTGAAATAAAGTATGAAAAGAATTCTACAAATTGTGTCTGCGTGAAAGATTATTTAAATAATATCTCACGGTTATTTAATGTCCTTCTAGGAGCTTCTTCTTTCAGGACATTTAACTTCTAAATGCTTCTTTCCACGAGAATCTACACAAGGTCTCACAATATCCTCATTGTTTGATCTTATACTTCAACCCAGGATCAACTGCTCGTTCTCATAGAGCAGTATCGTTATTTGTGGCTCTGCAACCACTAGAAAATAAACAGCTTCTCCAGAAAACAATCAACTTCATAACATTACTATTCCGTTTAAACTGCCACTACACGAAGCGTCAGCTAGAGATTGAAATGGACTGCTGTCTGAATACTCCAGAAATGGGTCATCCCGAGGTAGCTTGCCCTCCAGCATGCGTACTATGTGGAATGTAAATTCCTGTCGATCTCCAGTTCAAACAAACTGCCAAATCATGAATATTCTCATGGAATTTATTTTTCGTTGAAATAAATTTTCTTGAAAAAAGTTTTCTCCCATTATTAATTCTGTGGGAACAAAATAATAAAAAAGTGGCAACATCGTAATGTAAAGGGAACTTTATTTTTCCTTTATAATTCATAATCACTCGCATCACCCCTTGAAATGTTTTCCCTTTTCTCCAAATTACAATCGTGAATAATTCACATTAACAATTTTTCACGTAAACGAAAATACCCCTTATTGTGATTGATTTTTTCCCTCGAAATTTTTTTATTTTTCCTTTACATTTATTCACTTAAGTTTTACTGGGGAACTGCATACGTTATGCAAGCTTTTATCGCTTATAATTAGAATATTAAAATTATTAATACATTTTTTAATTCAAGAATAGTTTCAGCAGCGCAGACTGACATGATACTCGACGAAATGCAAAACAAAGAGGTCTACTGCTTGTAAATTTATAAAGATTTTTTAATAAAAATGTCATTAAATAAAAAATGGAGATTAAAAAAATTTAATAAAAATTTTTTTTTTGAAATGGGTCAGCAATGTCATGGGTAACTTCTAGGACTTATACGTGTCTTGCAAGTCATTTTTTTGCAATAAAAATTTTGTTTAGTTATTTTTGAACTTCAATTTACAAATTTTCACTAAGTTTATTCTTCTTACTCACATTTAGTGTGCACTGATAGCTTATAAATTTTGAAAAGTTGTTCAGTGAAGTGAACAAATATTTCATGGAAAATCCATGATAGCAATTTTAACTTTGAGGGAAATGAAAAAAAAAACATGGGAACAAAAATTTCATTTGTTATTCACGATAGCGGTGGAAACCTTCTTTTTCTCCCCGAATGTTTTTTTTTTTGTTCAATGTCCGTATTCAATAAAAAGGCGAACAAATTTAGAATGAGAGAAAGGGAAAAAGTGAAAAAAACATTGAAAGGAATTTTTGTTTATAATTGGGCTGATAAACTTTTCTGTGCATGTGAAACGATTTTCATCTCGTGTGACGTTGAAGTCACTTAAACGAGAAACTTTTCAGAAGAACGGAAGCGGAAGAATATTTAAAGCCGGAAATAAGTTCCTGGAGGAATGGGGAGATTTGTAGAAATTTCTGCTTCAACAGAAGAAATTTCTATTGACATCTACGAAGAGAACCCTGTAAACAGTAAGTTTGCAAATTATGTCGAAAATAATTTACAACTTACAATGTAATGATGCCTTTAAAAACGTCTATTGAAAACCCAAGATATTTTGTTAATTTTAACTTTAAAACTTGTTATCACATGTTTTTGTTATTTTACGGATTTAAATGTCATTGAAATTGTAATCATTTTTAATAACCTTTCAGTATAAGAATTCTTATTTTGCAGTTGAAAAAGAATTCATAATTTAAATAAAAAATAAATAATCTTTAACAAGAAAAAAAAAAAAAATAAAAATTAATAAAATAAATAATCTTAATGTGATTTAAAAAATTTTGCTGGTTATCTGAAATATACGTTATAAAATATAAATTGCCACTGGAGTCGTTATCATTATTACTTCCAGTATCTAGAAAGTATAAAATGCTAAAATTGATTTTTTTTTCAATTAAAGAAAATCGTTTACAGTTGTTTTTGTTGTTTTTCTGCTGCTTATAAAATTAACTGAATTTATTATTAAAAAAAATATCAATCAAATTAGTTAATTGATTTTTTTATTAGATTTATTTTATTTATTTATTCAAATTAGTTTGATATCAATACAAGGAAGCTTTTAAGGCCAATTGGTTGAAATAATCCTACTATAATTCATAAATTAATTCAAAAGCTGGGCTCCCCAACCATATAAAAAAGCTTTAATTGCTTATAGGAAAAATAATAAATTTATAGTATTACTATTCCTTCTTGAATTGCCAAATTTTTTTAATTTTAATTATGTTCTATTAATGGAAATAATATCTCTCAAAATAAGACTCGGAAAATGAATGGTGTTTTTACAGTACTTTGCATGAGTTGCCATGGATTCGGGTTCTATAAAATGTCTTTTAAAAAATTTTGAAATATCAAAAACTCAAAATCTTATTCCTATCAGCCCAATCATATCCACAAATTCCGTGTGAGTTTTTATTAACTTTTAATCTTTTTCCTATTACAAATTTGCTCTTCAGTTTTTGAATTAAGTTTAATCAAACAGAAAAGGTTTCATGTGGCTTAAAAGTTAAACAAAGCTCTCATAGCTAATGTAATTTGAACTTTTATTTTAGACCGTCAAATTAGGAAAATTGCACTCAGTGTTTACTTCTATCTCCGCTATAACAATACGAACAAATGTTTGAATTAAAAATTAAGGGATGGATTTTCAGAGGTGATGAAAAAGAATGTATATGGACTTATCTTTTGAACTGTTATAAATAGAAACTTAAAATTTGAACAAAGTGTTATTTATAATTATTTATTTATATTCTCAGTCTGTTTTTAAGTCAAATAATTTTAATGAAATTTTGACATTTCATAGGAATAAATAAAGTGAAGTAAACAAAAATTATTTTAATTAATTTAAAAAAAAAAATATCATACTATTTTTTATCCAGATTGAATTAATAAATCACCAATATTGATAATAGAGGATGAAAGCACGTCCTGATGGCCACTTCGCTACCGCTTACTTAGCTCTTCTGGAAACTTTTCACAAATATTTTAAATAAACTAAAGATTTTTGTCCAAACAATAAATTAAAGACAAAAATCAAAGTTTGAGAAAAAAACAATAATAATCAACAATGATTTTATTTTTCTTTATCCCCTGTATGCAGCTGACTTTTTTCGGCTCTTTAAAAAGATGATGAAAAATAAAATACCACAACAACATTACAATCATTTATTTTTGTTTTATGCGCAATATCGATGATTTAATAAATTAATCGGGATAAAAAATAGCATGATATACATATTTTTTAAATTATTTTAATTTAATATTTTCGTGGTTTAACCACACAATGCCCAAATTATTTTTAGAAAATCCCAAAAATAGGATTTTTCACTATTCAAGTCTTAAATCTAATATCTAAAAACAAACAAATATATGGGGTGACAGAATTAAAAATAAGAAAAAAATTCAGTACTATATATAAGCTAACTTAAAAAAATTTCATCAGCTCTTAATGGGTTAAGCATTTAAAAAAAATATTATTTCCTTAAAGATATCTTAAAAATCTTTTGAATAATACCCATATTGATCATATTGTCAATCGTACATTACTCTTAAAATTTTAGAGACCCATAACCCGAAAAATATGGGCGAGGGCAAATTTTTTTACTTGAGGTTTTTTTCTTATTTTTTAAATTTCCATTATTTCATATATTTGTGATTTTGGTTCGAGTTACTTCATTGTTCCAAATGATATGGAAAAATTAGAGGTAGGCTGCCTCAAAAGACATAAATTGATCTTGCTAATTTTCAATTGCAAAATTTTCAAAACTACGTCTGATCGATTGGCATATTCTCTCTGGCTCATCTGGTGCCTTGACATAAGAGCACGGATAGACAGACGATTAGATGGATATTGCTCAATCGTCTTCGTGATACATGTGCCAAGTACATATATTTCAAGAATTCTTTTGTATAAATTAAAATTTTTTTGCAACATTTTATTTTGAAATACTCCAAAAAATTTTTTTTTTGAATAATATTTTTCATAATTTAATTTTTATGAAATTAGGAGTTGAACTGTGGACATAAATTATTTAATTTTTTTTGACTTAAGTTCTTCTTTTAATTTCCAAAAACCTTATTTAAAAAGAAACATTTTTTAGAAGGAAAAATTAATTTACAAATGAGCCCTTTATTGTGAAAGTGGCATAAGTCACTTTGCTTTTAGACTGATGCACATTTTTAGAAGATGGCTATTCAAAGGCTTAAAAAGTATTGAGATTAAATATCAAGAAGATATACTTCAACTTATTATCTCAGGATGCTTATTTTTTCCCAAAAAAAGCGTTGGTCAACCTAAAACCGAGGCAGCTCTTTCAAAATAATTAAAAAATTTTTTTTAAGTGACTTAGGCCACTTTTAAACTGAACGACTCATTTGTCAATTAATTTTTCCGGCCTAAATGTATGCGGACGTTTTTTTTAAAGAAAAAAAGAAAAATTAGAAAACAGCAGAATGAAATGCAGCATTTTTTCAATCGTTACATCCTTCATCAGCATTTTTCGCATTATTCTACCTTAAGTTGTGAACATTGTACACATCATTTACATAACCAACTAATTTTGTGAGTTAAATTACGAGGAATATTCATATTAATATTAATTTGATTACAGGAGGTCGACACACAATTGAAAGTATTTTTTCACTGTTTTTTTTTGTAACTTGTCTTGTATATTTATATTTGCTTTTATATCTACCACCGGTTAATCACGAACTTAATTTTTATTTTTGTCATTTTTGCTTTTTTTTGTCTTAAAAACTGTTTTTTTTAATTAAAAAATTAACTTAAGACAATTAAAAATTTTAAATAATTTTTCATAATTTAAAATAATTGACCTGAATATTTCTTAAAGAAATTTTTTGCTATTACAGGTGGTCAAGATTTTTTGTCCCTGTTAAAAGCCTTAGGTCATAGTCCATACACCGCACTAGGTTTTCTGTAGATTTCTATTAAAATAATCTACCAGTAATTTGAAAATCGCATACAAATTAGACTGACAACAATTTTACTTTCTTGACTTCAAGAGGTAAACAATTTTAAGGGCTGGTAGCTGTCCTTCCCTTTATGACACAGTTTTAAAATTTTAAACTTATATTGCGCAGTATGAAATTTGATTAAAATCTTTTTGCTAATTTAAAAACTCCAGTTTAATTGCCGTTTTTTGTTTGTCAAATGTCCCTCCTTGCGTCATTATATTTTCTCTTAAATGGCATTTTTACTTAATTTATTAACTTTAGGTCCTGTTAGTTTCCTCGAATCATTTTTTTTTTCTGAATTAGCACTGGTGGTTTTTCAGACTTAATAATAATAATTTTTTTTATAAATTTTATTCCCTTTTAAGTTGAGCTACTAACATTTTAACAAGAACACTCACTCAGTACTATTTTTCACGCTGTGTTTTATTAATTCATATTCATCTTCATAAGTTAATAAAAGAATTAAAAAAAGAACATTTCTTTGATAATATTTTTATTAATAAACAAAATAACATTAAATGTTTGTTTATTAAAGTAAATTTACCAGATATAAGTACAAAGATACATCAACGTCATATAAATTCATACAATTAGTTGATATACGACGCAGTACATGTTTATTCAAAAAATATACGAGAATTTTGTTCATTGTTATTGTGCTGTTTTCACTGTTTAACGATTTCTTTTGTGGAGTATTCAGTCAAGACATGAGAATTTTTTAAATGTGACAATAATTGGAAAATGCAAAATTTAGAAATAAATAAATGAATGAAGTCAACAACAGATCTAGGCGTCATATTAAATTAATATTTAGTGCTAATTTTTAAAGGAAAATCTACTGATAAAAAGAAAATCTTAAAAAACTCATGTAATTGGATAATTTATAGAAAAAGTTTTTCGATTGATAAATCTTGGCTAGAAGCAGAGTGCTGCTAAATAAATAATTTAATCAGAGAGTAAAGTAAACTTTTAAACCAGTTGCCATAACACGCTGTGGAAAGTATAGGCATCATCATAAATAACTAGAAGAATTTAGATTCTAGTATGTTTTAAAGCAGAGTTATTAAAGAACTCTGCGTAGAAGTACTTTATTTGACCCCAACTGTAGACTGGGAGAAATGCATTAATTTCTGTTTATCTCTCTCATTCATGCTTGTTGAATGCACCGACCTAAAGCACATTGGTTTGACGAAAAACAAAATAAAAATAAACATCACTACCTGCTCCGCAGTAATTTAAACCTACTTGGTTGTGTTCAGGTAACCTCCAAAGCGTCAAAACAATCCCGTGATGCAATTTTATTGTTATTTTGATGCGAAACAAATAAGTGTGATGTTTACTTTGTAAGAAAAAGAATTTGCATCTTTTTAGCTAGAAGAAGCTTGGTTCTATCAGGTGATTTTTAAGCCCGATAGAACCTTAAATTATAAAAAATATTACTAAAAAATAAATTTTAATGAAAAATTTTTTCTTATTGTTTTTATAAATACCGGCAAATCATTACGAATGGACTCATGCTTAAACAACGCTATCAAATCATCCAAGTTAACTTGAAAATCAGTCGTCAATTCGAGCAACTTATAGACGACTTCATGATTTTTATAGTGAACATAATCGTCCGTCTGAGCAAGCCATCCGTCAAACTGTGGATAGATTTCGTACCACATACTATCTAGAGGATGCAATAGCACCAACACGTCGAAAGAATGTGCGTACTGAAGAGAATATCGCTGCTATAAACGAAGGTGTGGAGGAGGATCCAAGTTTATCGATTGGAATTGGAGCTCTGTCTTGGCTTATATCCGTATTAGATCCACCTTAAGCAGGAATTGAAGCTTTGAGGCCATTATATGCGTCGTTATTTCGTCGATTGGACTCTAGAGCAGTTAGTAACTGATCCTTTGTTTTACCGCCAAATTATGTTCAGCGATGAGGCTCATTTTTTGCTATACGGGCTTGTAATAAGCAAAATTGCCGCATATTAAGTGAGACCAATCCACAACATACCCCACAGACTCCATTGCATCCAGAAAAAATCAACCGTTTGGTGGACCTTATTTTATAACAAATGAGGATGGTTCTCACGTTACGGTCAATGGAGGTCGTTATCTCACCACGATTAATGATTTTTTGTTGGAAAATATGGATGACATTGCTGTGGATGAAATGTGGTTTCAACAAGATGGCGCTACGTGCCATACGACGACCGCAACCATCGAGTTATTGAAATCAAAATTTGGCGATAAGTTGATTTCGAGAAATGGACTTGCCTATTAGTCTCGATTATTTTCTATGGGGCCACGCGAAGTCACTGGTTTATGCTGATAAACCAGCAAAAATTTACGCTTTAAAGACCAACATTGTTTGTGTTATTCGTGAAATACGGCCAGCAGTACTAGAAAAGGTCACTCAAAATTTTATCCACAATGCGCTTTCCATGAGCAGCCGCGCTGGCCATAACCATGTTCTGATCTTTCGTATAAAAAAATCTTCATTACAATTTAATTTTTACTGTTATTTTTTACAATTTAAAGTTTTATGGGTCACAAAAAACACCCTTGTTATCTTTTAAAAGCAGACTTAAAGGAGAAATAATTCGGTTTTCTTAAACGTTTTGTTTGAAAAATTTTTTGTTTGGAAAGTTTGATGAAATGGTTCCAAAAAAAGCAATATAAATTAAAAAGTATCTTACAGCTCAAAGAACAAAAAGCCCGAAATGTAATAAATTTTCTAAAACTATTAAAAAAATGCCTAATGATATTTTTGTAGCTAATTTCGCATGGAAATTTTTATACTTAAGGTGAGATATACTCTTCTATTCTTATTGCAATATTAACATTTTTTTTTAATTGTGCTGGGCACTAAACTGAGAGGCTTATGGCTGCAAAAATCAACAACTCCCTTTCCAGGTTAATTATTTTGTAAAAAATTCCATCGAATAAACCTTAAATCTATTTTATAAAATAACAATCTTTGAGCGTAACGATCCTTGTAAAAAAAATAAATTAATAAATAAAAAAGGAAAATATGTTAAGTCCTTAAGAACGATCAACTAAATTAAATTGTCTTTAAAATTTTTCTTAACAAATTAAATAGTTAAACTGAAATTATTTGCAATGGCCTTGTTTTACTGACCAAAACGTTAATATCTCCTTTTAATACTGACGGTGTTGATGACAACGATGACGTTGTTGTAAAAAAAGTGTCAATAAATTAATTCTCTTCAGGAAATATAATGCTTCTGGTAGACACCGTACTTTATTTTATTTATTTTTGGCAAACATTTTTACTTCCACCACAAAACAACGAGAGACCTTGACTTTTAATAAAAAATGAAAACAAAATATTGTTGAATTTAAAAAAAAAATAATTTGCTAAACAATGTTTAACAAATTTAAAAAAGTCATTTTTGGTATTTCAAAAATGTCTGCTTAAATAAAATATTTATTTGGAATTTGTCCAAATTGTTTGTTTGGGGAAGTATGCCGAACCAAATGAAATAAACGGGAAATTTTTTAAAATGGTTTAAAAGCAGCAAATACAATTCAAAAATAACTCTTAACATTCAAAGTGCTGCAAATTAATTTAATTGCTGTTATTTAATTAATAATAAAAATAAAAGAATTGAAATTAAAAAAAAAAAAAAATAAACAAAATAATATAAAAAATCGGAGATGAAAATGGCTGTTAAATTAGTTGCACAAAAAGAATTCGACTCTTTATAAAAACACCCTTATTGAAGGCGACTTAATATAAGCCTGGGATGTGCAATCAGGTTTGAGTTTAGCCTCTTGTCTAAGGACTCTAGATATCTCTACACCCCCAGCTAAAATATTAACGTTTCTATGTAATCGAGAAGAAAAATACAATTGGTCTTTTAAAAAAAGATAGTGGAGTCAAACTAAGAGACAGAAAAGGGTGCCTTATAAGAAATGGAAAGATTACCTTTTAAAGTCTCGGTTTAAAAATATGCTAAAAATAAAGGTTTCCCCAGCGAATTTTGGTAAAAAATGCCTGTTATAACTTTTATCAACGATGTTGGTAGCTGCAAATCAATAAGAAAATATGGAAAATCACGCGACAATAAGTGATGGAAGCGAATATTAAAATCGACAATTTTAAATAACTAGAGTAGAGTCTAGAGTAAACGTATAAGTTTGGGTAAAATCCACTGATGAGCTATATGAGCAGTAGCCAAATGACCATATGGATCCGCTTTCCCCGCAATAATACATTTCATTTTGTAGCTTTAAATGATAAATATTTCATGAGAATATAATGAAATATTTATATTTGAAGGAATCAAGCACGATTAAAGTAAATTATAATAAAAAAGATTCCGAATGGTTTTTATTTTCTCTTTCGACAAAATTGTACATTAAAAATAGTCTTTCATGTGATCACATGTTTTACAAATTGGAATAAAATTAATTCATCTGCCAAACTTTTTATTTTTTATGACAATTAGGAAAATAAATAAAATCGCTACAAATGGTCACACAATTCCTCTTTTTAAGTTGTCTCTTAATAGTCCTCTTCGTCTAAATGGTTATCCACGTTACTGCGAGAGAAAAATTATGTCTCAGCAATTTTGATCAATACACCAACAGCTCGAGGTCAAATACCACTGGTCTAAAAACCGGTAAAAATCCGAGTGGAACATCCTACGTTTCAGAGAAACAAACATTTTCTCTTTTATAAGTACTGTTATTTTTCACTTTTAAATGTACGTAAAGAAAAAATGTTTCAAAGTGTGTCGCCGTGTACTGAACACAAAAACGATGCCATCTTTGCCACCTATAATTCTCAAATTAAAGCTTCCGCTTCCAAATGTTCGCTGGTCTAAGCTACAAAAAAAAGAATTTTGAATATTTTTGAAATAAAAAAGTTAAATGCTTAAAACACAGTGGAGTTGAAAAACTAATTCGAATTTCAATGAGACTTAAAAAGGAGACTATTTTCTATAATATTCACTTTCTTATATTTGTACACTTCTCCTAATTGACTTTAAGAAATTTTTGTTTGTTTCATATTAACTGATGACTCTTTTATGCAGCATTGTCGTTTATTTATAAGAACGTTGTTATTTCTAAAACCTTTAAATTTTTTATAGAAATGAATAATAATTTTAATTCACAATGCAAAAAAAGACAACTCTAATAGATTCTATGCAGGTTGTATTATCTGCACGGTGTTTATATACAGTTTTGTTGAAATTGCTAATAAAAAACAATATTTCGTTTATAATTATTGAATCAATATATTTCAAGAGTTCATATAACGATTTTTAACTTGCAACAGTCACTTTAATGTTTTTTGGAATTTACAGAAAAAAATAATACTTTTAATTTAAAAACTTTACATTTAAGTGTTGCTTTAAACTTTGAAACTGTTTCAGAAAAAGTGGCCATTATGTAGTGATCTGCTGTTTAAAATCGTGGAAGTTGCCGTAATGTTAGGTAACATTCAAATCGGGTACAAAATGAAACTTACATAATTTGTTTATTATTAATATGAAATTTAATATTTGAAAAAACTTTAAAAAATAATTTGCATTAATTGCGCTTCATTTCTTATTAAAAAATATTTTTTGATGTTCTCATAAAATATTTATTGCCTGAACGTGGTAATAATTATCATCATATGTATTAGAAAGACTTAATGTAAAATAAAAAAATATGCCAAGTGTGAGTGTGACTTATACACGAAGGATTCCCTGCCATGTGGCAGCAGGCATAGTAAAACATAATTTAATTTTAATTTAATTTAATTTAATTTATTGTTTAATTACTATCACAACAAAGCCGACTTAGTTACATACACTGAGTAAACGTCAAGTTTTTATCTTTATAAGTGTAAAAGATAACACTATAATTGTCAATATCACGTCAATTTCTCAACACCCTTTTACTTTTCTGCAGCGTTTATTATGGCTGATGTAGTAATACACACTGTATAATTTTCAACTAAAAAAGAATTATAATAAATAAAATGAATGCCTTCAATATTTTTTGCCTCCTAATAAATGCATTCAAATTCTAATTCATTTATTTGGATGGCGAGTGAATACATTCATGACATTTATCTTCATAAGAAATCTATTCAGATTCTAGTTCATTTTTTTTTGCTGGTAAAGTGAAAGTATTCACACAAATTTTCTTCATAATAAATTCATTAAAATTTAAATTCATTTACTTTGTGTGGTCAAGTGAATGGTATTCAAGAATTCTAATTCATTGTAAATGCATTCAAGTTTTAATTCAAATTATTTTTTTAAACAGATGAATGCATTCAAACATTATAATTCACAGTGAGTTAAAAGCCAAATATGAATGATTCGTTTACAGCTCCTGCTTTCAAAATACACTAAAAGTTCATTTTTAAGGTACGAAGTGTTGCTTAGTATTTTTATATTTGAAGGCAAAAAGTCTATGGTAAAGTTAAAGAATTGTCTTGAGGAAATAAGATATTCCGTGGAGATTTTGCAAAGGTAAGTCTTCTGTATAAATATTCAGGTTCCTTTTTGATATTGTATTTTGTGCATCATAAGTAGGCTTTTGAAAAAATATGTTGAAATGTTATCACATGCTTCGATTAAATAAAATATCTGGTTATATTGTTGTATGTAACTTCAAGTTTACGAAAGTCAGTAGTGTCACAGTTGGCAAATATTTCACATTCATACTGGTATGAAATAAGTTTTTGCTAACAGCATTCGTATTTTAAATGGAGTAAAAATCTGAACAGGCCGCAAGTTGCTCAGCATTCTGTGTACCATTCCTGTTGTATTATTAATATGACTGGACCATGGAAGCATTAAACACGATCTCTAAATTTGACGACGATGAAACAAGTTCGATTTTATAGCTGTTGATTATTAAGGAAGTATTATTTTGCATTTAGGTTTGGTTGGATTTATACACAAACCATTTAATAACGTCCAACGTTGAATTCTTCTGTGATCATTGTTGATGCAATCAATACAAAAACTAACACTGTTAATTTTACAGCTTAAGTGCATTTTTACATCATAAGCATACACTTGTGTTCTACAATGATTTAATTCCTCACGAAGATCATTTATGTACAACGAGAACTGCAGCGGGCCCGAAATAGAGCCTTGAGAAACACCTCTATCGACTTTAACTGAATCAGATTCTAAACCATTTAGAAAAACAGTTTGCTTCCGATTTAAAAGCTAAAATGAAATTAGTTTACTTGCTGTAGAGGAAAACTTAAAAAAAACCTTTGGAGTTTCGTTAATAAGTTAGGATGTTTTACAGTGTCAAAAGATTTGCTATGATCTTAAAAAACAAGAAAAGTTATCATGTCATTGCCAAGTATACACAGCTTCCTCCCTGTCTAAATCCAGATTGAAAATCAGTTAAAAATTCTCGTTTATTTAAATATTCATAAATATGAGTTTTCATTACATTTACCAAAGCTTTAGTATGGCAATCGGTTTAAAATCATTGTTACTTTTGGGCACCGGTTGAATTTGAGCGTTTTTTCCACATCTCAGAAAATACTGACCTGGTCAGTGTAGTAGTAAACATGTGTATTAAGAACGGCATGAGTTTGTAAGCAACAATTTTAAAAAATCTTGGGTAAATGCCATCTAAATTTTCTGTATTTGATTTAATGCCAAACAAACTTTTTTCAACTTCCGCAATTTTTGAAACAAAAACTTTGGTCAAAAGGAACAATATTAAGTTGTACATATTCGTTGACAGTTTGTCCTCCAACTTTAATATTGACAAAATGATTATTCAGTCTGTTGATGTCCACATTAAGGCTAGAAGTACAATACTCTCGGCTTCCAACTCCTATTTCGCGAAATTGTTTACTTTTCCCCGCTTTCTAAAGCAAATGTAAATTTCTGTCCAAAATAAATTGACTTTGCGACGTTTATGGTCTTTTCTTTAGAAAACTGAAGCAGGTAATTGGTTATAAAGCCAATGGATAAACTTAAAATAAGGCATTGTGAAAATGTCGTTACTATTAGAACACGATTTAATTAAATTTTTTTGTATATGGTTTTATAGCGCCTTAGCAATACAAACCCTTTGTAAAATTATATTTTTAAATTACTACGGCTTAGCAAAATAAGGCCTTTCATGTAAAATGACTACTGTCGGAATACCCTTCATTTCATTTAATTTTATAGCAGTACATCCTTTCGTAAATATTTTATGAGTCTACCTATAGCGGCTTAAAAGATAAGGCCAAATTCATCATATTCATGACCGATGAGAAACACCCTTTATTTTTGAATTATCGTTTACAATTATGCGATAATTATTTATATTTTTACATACTCTGAGTGAATAACGAAAATATTGGCACACCCATTAAGCTCAAGTTTTATTTATTTAAATTGGTGCATAAGCGCAACAAACTTGACGTGTCCGCTTATTACAGTTTGAAAAATAATAACATAATCATGAATATTACTAGAATTTCGGAGCACCCTTTAGTTTTTAGTGTTTGTTGTTATAGCGACTAAAGTAATACATCTTCTGTGAAAATATCAACAGTATATAGATAGGCAAATGGACAGACAGATGGACAAACATTTTGTCGAAAGCAATGGAGTTACGCTTTAACACTTTGTGAATGGAACCCTTAAAGTTGTTGTTGCATATGTAAACCAATGAATATGCACATTGCTTTTTTAATTTTTTTTATTTTGGAATATAATATATCAAATCTAATATATTACACTGGGGAACAGCTGTTTTGGTGCCGAGGGTTTTTGAACTGATTCTATATCAGTTTGATGTCCTGAATTCAAATATCGTATTCATTTTTCCCTATCAGCTCCAGTTTGTAAGATATACAATTTGAGAGAAATATGAGTTCTATGATTTCAACTTAAATCTAAAGTGTAATAAACAAAAGTAGATTCGAATTTTTTATTTAATTTATACCAAATACAATCTTAAGTCAAAGTTACAAACAAAAAAAAACATTAAAGAAATCAAATATAGTCACTCGACACTTCTAAAACTTCTTTTCCGCGACATTCTTGAATGTTTTTGCAAACAGTCCCTCTTTAAACTCCAGCAGTAATCTGCCATCATGTGGATGTCCCATCTTCCTTGGTAGCGGTCCTCCATAATTTTTATATCTTGGTGAAATCTTTCACCTTGTTCCTCACTCATGGCTCCTAAATTTTCTGGAAACCGGTCCAAGTGGCTGTCTAAATAGTGTAGTTTTATACTCATATTGCACCCTAATGCTTTAAAGCTGTTCAGCATCTTGTTAACAATTTCAACATAGTTTTCACTTTTATGTTTGCCTAGAAAATTTTCTACAACTGCAACAAATGATGTCCAAGCTTCTCCTTCAACTTCATTCATTGAATTTTTGAAGGCAGGATCTTTAATTAATTGTCTTATTTTTGGGCCGTCAAATATCCCTGCTTTGAGTTTTTCTGTGCTCAACTGAGGCATTTTTACCCCTATATATTTAAAACAAGGCCCATCCTTATCAAGAGCTTTTACAAATTGCTTCATTAAGCCCAACTTTATGTGTAACGGAGGAAGAATGATTTTTTCTCTTTCAACCAAAGCGTCCTTAATGACATTCTTTTCCCCAACGTCCATGTTTTCTCTCAGAGGCCAATCTTTTCTAAGCCAGTGGTGTGTTTTGTCCCTACTGTCCCAAAGGCACAAGAAACACGGATATTTTGTGTAACCACTTTGCTGCCCAAGAAGAAAGTTCACCATTTTTAAGTCTACACATATCAACCATTGATGTTCGTGATACTTTATCTTCTGCAAGACTAAACCTATTGTGTTATATTCTCCTTTCAGTTTCGTTGAATGAGCTATCGGTATTGAACCATATTTATTCCCATTATGTAGAAGGACACATTTTAAACTTCGCTTTGAACTGTCAATAAATAGGCGCCATTTATCTGGAATATATGCAGAAAGTCCCATTTCTTTCATGAGTCCCCTAATTTCGTGACAAAATACAAGATTGTCTTCTTGAGAAAAGAATGGTAGCAGATCTTTTTCTCTTGTACGGTAAAAGGTAATTTTGGTTCCTTGTTCCAGTAAATTTTTCTCTTTTAACCTAGAAGCCAGTACTTCAGCAGCTTTTTTCGATAAATTGAGATCCCTGGTGAGATCATTTAATTCGTTTTGATTGAAGCGTTGAGGAACTGAAGACGTCCACTCATCGTCACTGTTAGTTTCATTAGTATGGGAAGAGCGATCAGAGGGACAATGTTCGTTATCGGAGATATCTGGTAGCTCATGAAATGTTGGAATCGGTATTTCATCTGAGTGCGGAATAGGGCGTATTGCCGAGTCTAAATTGGGATAAGTCCATTGATGGCGGTTATTTCGATTGATTCCATTAATATTTGCTAAACAGAAATAGCAATCATCGACGTGGTTTTTTGGTTCTCTCCACACCATTGGTACGCCGAATTTCAAACATTTTCTTTTGCCGGTAGTCCACTGCCGTAATTGCTCTGTGCAAGTTTTACATACGAGATGCGGGGCCCACGTTTTGTCCTGATCACCAAGCTCCAAAGTATGCCAAATATGCTAGCTTCACAAACTCAGTAATAGCTCGTCTGTTTTGTTGGAACATGTATTCCCCGCATATATAACAAAACACATCAGGTTGATTGACACAACTTCTTCTTGAACTGGACGCTGAACTCATTTTAATTCTGTTCAACACTCTTTTCTTAACACAAAATAACACGCCGAATTCGATCTACTCTCTTTAGCAAGACGGCACAAACTGACGAGACTTACCTGAGTTAGGGGTATAAAAGGGTCAGTTCAGGTACCTGGGCGGCAATGCTTCCACTATTTATAGATTTACCTGGAATTTACTAATTTTCAGACTGACAATAACACAATTGCACCTACATTAATGATTCTAAAATAATTTTAGAACTCTCAGAAACCAATAAACTGCATAGAAACCAGATGTGTAGATAAATTTATGTATCTAAAAAAGTAGAGCTGATAAAGTAAAACGGATTGCACTATAGATTTAGCTTCCCAAATATAGTTAAAATCAGCTCTAAAATCTTAGGCACCAAACAAAAATTTTGTTTTTGTTCCCCTGTGCTATTTTTTCCTAACAGAGCAAACAATAAAACGATAAAATTGAATAATAAACTCAAAAAGACCTTTGAACTTTTAAACTTTAAACTTTTAATAAAAATGCAAAAAAAGGAAAATAAATAAAAAAAAATATTGTAAATTGTATTATACAAAAGTAATTTAAATAGAAATCATTAATAGTAAAAAAATGCTGTTAAAGTAGAAAATGTAACAAATCAACAAGCCAGCGTATGACGAACATTTTAAGGTGTCATAATTCACATTAATCATACGTTACGTAAGATGTTGTAGAAGAACTCATATTTCTCTGTATTGATATTTATCATACGTCACAAGATATAACAATTGTGTTTAATAGAAAATATTTAAATTGTTTTGATATGAATGAAGAAGCATTATACTCGTAGTTTAAAGTGTTTGAAAAATTTGTCACTTCATGAAAGTGGCTGTCGGTTTAATGGAATAATATATAAATTAAAGATTTATTAAAAAACTGAAAGTTTTCATAATTAAAAAGAAATAAATAATGCTTGATCAAACTTCCTTAATGACACTAAGGATAAGGAAATTATCCCTAAATTACCATGCACTTTTAAGTTGGCATTCAAGAGTAAATTCTCCAAAATAAACGATTTATGTGCTTATGAGAGTGGATGAGATATTTACAGTTCAATTAATATTCCCTATCAATTAATATAAAATTTTTATTTATTTGTTACAAAATTATTTTATTTCCAAGGCAACCTTCTTCCTTTAAAACGAACCTTAAATAAATAATGATAACTCACTTCTGTAATTGTCCAGGAGAGGTGCCCATCTTTCTTTTTCTTAGATTTTTTTGAAAATACACTTCACTTTCAGAGTAGTTTATATCAGAGCTATCAGCTCTTGGTTGCAGGCGTAAGTGTTATTTTTGTTATTTCTGTTTAAAAAGTATAAAAAGTGGACAGCCAGAATTATGTCGTAATTAAAAAGGAAGCCTTATACGAGTTGAAGAGCTTATGTTCTAAAGGTAATTTATATTTTATAGCTAATTGGAAGAACAGAGATGGACAATAACACATCACAAGTTCGCTGAGTTAATAACGCAGTAAACCTTCGTAAGAAAGAACAGAAAGTTGTTTGAAAATAATCTAGGAGCCTTAAGTCTGCTAGAGACAGGTATAGGAAACTTAACCCTTCGTCTCCACGAGCCATTAACTCGGTGTGAACATCACGTTGCACATAAACTTGGCTCATGTAGACAGCCAATATTCATGTTTCTTTAATGTTCAACCATCGCTGGCCTAACATTTGTCTGAGAAATGATGTTCGCTATTAAATATGACTTTAAGTATGATTTCTCTATTTCGAATTAACGCCATCTATTGATCAACAATGCAAATACTCTATTTCTTACTAAAAACATTGAAACAACCCTGACGACAAACAGAAAATTATGCTCAAACAAAACATGAACATCGACACGCTTTCGTCATATACAAGAGCATGAACAAATTAATATCGTTGCTCTGACGGCGTTGTGCGCATGTCTTGTTCAATTTGATGGCTAGTGGAGACGTTCCAATACTTAGATCAGAAGTTCTCATCAAATTTCTGCTCACGGCCCCTAGTAAACTAACTTTTTTTTTATTTTTTTTATTATTTTTGAAAACACTGTATTTTCGGTTCATCATGCGAACCCCTTGGATGGTTGCTACTGACCCACAGGGGTCCACGGATCCCCATTTGAGAACCGTTGACTTAGATTGACTTACTGGCACTTCGTTAACAATTTGAAGTATAATTTAAACAGGAATGTAAAAATTGTATTGTTTAAGGATTCCTGAATAATTTAATCCATTCCACATTAACACAAGCGGAGTACCACCCAAATTAGTTTCTCCATAGGCAGATTAGTAACGAGACCTTAAATCAAAACCTTTTTTGATTAAATGTTCGTTTTAAGGGATTTAGAACCGAAGTACAGTCGGAAGGCATTTAAAACTCAGTTTTAATAAATGGAATAAAATTTCACTTTTATAATTGGTGGTCAATAGAAGCGAGCTATTTCCATCTAATGTTATTCGATCGTCGTTGCGACTTTGAGAACTGTTGAAACGTTATTAAGGTATTGAGGCGTTCGTTAACCGTACTCAACAAACAGTAACTGACTCTGTATTTTGCCTAAAGTTATAAAAGCAATTAAATCACGATAAATTGCCAGTCGACATAAAACGTTTGTTGGCTGAATTGTTATTGAAATTGTTGCTGCAATAAATCGCTTGTTTCATAAGTGGCATGAAAGGTGCTGCCCTCTTCCTAAAACTACTTGGGGAGGAAAAAGTTGAATTATGGAGTTCACTAATAAATACCATTCATATTCAATGCAAAATTATAACCCATTCACGCCGCCTTAACAATTTATACTCTACACAATTGTTCGCTGCAGATGTTTTTTTTTTCACTAATGTTCCTAAACTTTCTTAACATACAGACCTATGACATTTTAAATACTTCGGAAACATGATCAGCTAGTGTTCTGCACTAAGCTTATAAGCTTACCCACAAAAATTCACGTTTTATGCTATTTACTCATTGCAAATAAATACATTTTACAATTCAAATACCAAACTCTCACAATATTTTTGTTTTGAAGGCGATTAGCAACTTTAAGAATAAGCTTTTGTATAAATTCTTGTATTTAACTTCATAAGTAATATTCAGTGTAAAAATGCTTTCGATTCTATTTGAAATAAAAATAGAGGTTTTAAAGTAAAAGTGTTTTTAAGCTGGGTTCAATGACAGTTAAAAAGCTCTATAAATTTTTTGTTTGAAATTCAATTGCTGCTTGACATTAAAACAGTAGCATTTATTATCTCGCCCCTGGGGGGTTATTGGAACACTTTTGAGAATTCCAGGGAACATACAATTTAAACCTTTCTAAAGATGAATTCGAAAACAAAATTATTTCAAAAAGAAATCTTAAAGCTTAACTTTAACTGCAAAATGATAGACCGATAGAGGTTTGGAAAACAAAACAATGCAAAATTTGTAATAATAACTCATTTTCGAGAAGAAGAGATCTTGAACAGTGGGAGACATACTTCTGCGAATGGCTCGTTTATTGAGTTCTTTAAAGAATAAATAAATAGGGTTATTCCTGATAAGTTTACAACACACAATTCAATATTAAAAATTGTGACTATAATAAATAAATATGAGAAACTTCTCACTTAAGTTACAGAGAAGATGTAGAGTTCACAGCGAGAGCACTAAAGGCGTCTTATTTATTGAGTTCTCCATTAAGTTAATATTTAGGGTTATCCCTGGTAAGTTCACAACACACATTTTAACACTTACAATTATGCAATCAAGGTTATGGAGACGATGTATAGTTCACATCTAGGAACTTGTATTTCGATACCTGTAGAAATACAGCCATATTTTTCGTACTCGTATGCTTTAGGCGCCATACTAAACACACTTTCTTTTTATATAAGCTTGAGGAGTAAGAAGAATGTTTGTGTGCATTAGGGTGGTGAGGTAATGTCAATATGAAAAATATTGCTTTTTAAGGCAAAATGAACGTTAACATATTTCAGAGATGCGAATAACCCCGTGCAAAATATTATAAATGTCCCTCAAAGCCAAAAGACAGCGTTGATTTTCATAAAGCCAAGCGAACGAATCACAGAAACTATTCAAAACGGCATAGTGAAATTGCTAATTTTAATACTTTGATTATCGGACTAGACCCTTTACCCCTAACTTCCGCATAACAATACTTTTGGGAAAATGTCAAACTATCTTTTATGGAGGCCATACATTTCCTGTAGCTCCTCTGGAGACGTTGAAAAACTGATTTGAATCTGATTACGAAAGACGGACTTCACTTTATTGGAAATGAATATTGTAGAAGTTTACAAAAAGAATTACTTGTAGTGAAGAGTAAAAAATGGTTTAGTAAAAAAATTGTTTTGAAACTGAAAACTTTTCACTCATCTCTTTATACCCTTCACCAAAAAAAGTGTAAAAAAGGGCAGTACTAATTTTGTAATTTCGCTTGTTATTTCTACACGTTCCATTTTCGACCGCATAAACTGTATATACTCTGACTTCTTGTGGATATCGCAGTAGGCTGAGCGATGTCCGTCTGCCCGTCCGTGTAAGTGATGAAATCAAGTTTTCCGAGGCACTGGAACAGCTAGAAAAAATTTAAATACGCCAATCGCTCAGACGTAGTGTTGAAAGATGTGCTATTGAAAATCAGCAAGATCGGTCCATGTCCTTTGACGCAGCGGGCAAAACACCATGCCTGCCTCTAAATTTTTTATATCATTTGGAACAAGGAAGTTACTTGAACAATGAAGTTACTTTTATTAAAAAAAAACAAATATATGAGGCGATTGAGAATTTAAAAATAGGAAAAAAACATCTAATCAAAAAATTTATTTTCCGAATTACGAATTTTGAAATTTTCAAAATTTTTAAAATATCAATATGGGTTTCATTTAAAAGCTTTTGAAGAGATTTTGAAGAAAATACTAAAATTTTTTGTAAATTAAGCCCAGGTTTGAAGGGATATCCATACAAAACTTTATTTAAAACCATTCAGCAGTGTTTAAGTGATGCGAACACAGACAGACAAATATTGCAAAAATGGATATTTTGTATTTAATATCGATTACTATCTGCACCAAGAACAAAATTTTCAAAAAATATTTCATGTACAGAAATGACCCCGTTACTGTTTTATTTTATTTTTAGATCTGGTCATGTTGCATATTATAAATAATTTCCAATAATATTTTGAATAACCTACGGTTACATCCTTTTGAGGGTGAACCGGCAATATCCTTTTTGTTGAAAAATAAACGGAATACTTTACAGAAATACTCAAGTTGTTGATGACACACTCATGTTGGATGATGGCACTTAAGAAAACAAAATAACACTATACAGTTTAATATATTCATAACAAAATAATTTGGGTTTATAAAGGGTTTATGGCACGAACTTCCATACAAAATTTGTTAAATAAATTTTTAAAAACAAAACATAAGTTTTTTTTGTGAGATAGTGGTCAATAGCCTTAAGGTGAATAACCCAAAAATTAAATATACAACGTTGTGTAATAAAATAAATAAAAATAATTTTCCTTAAAAGTTTCTTTTGTAAGTAAAACATTTCAATATAAAAAGGTTCTCTTTTTTTTGTCAGAAATTTTTTTCTTGAATTAATAATTGAAGTTTTGGATGGAAAACTTAAGATTGCTATCAGTATCTTATTTTTATCTATGTGGTATTCGACAACCCACCATCTTTGTAGGTTGTAATTACGATCATCTTTATGTTTAAAACGTTGTTAAATATTTCTGTTTTTTTTCTTTAAATTTTTCCTAAACTTGACTCGAAGGAAGAACCAAGTCGCCGCATACAAGGCGTTTATTTGATGTCTGATTTCTTTTTTCTTTAAGTAGATAAACTAATATCGGCCTCCTCTTGAATTGATGACCATAGAGGCTCAATATATGGCAATTTTTGCCACTCTTGCCAAAACTTCCGGTAGTGGGTTCTCCTGTTCTAGACGCATATTTTTCTTGATGAATTTAATACTCTGAGGATGGTATGCAAAAACTCATGACCTTAAAAACCTCCACAAAAAAAATTGAATACTGTTCAACCTGGCAATCTTGATGCTTCCTCTTCCATGTTCAGTTGAAATAGAGAGAAAGTCGTTGATTATGGCCTTGTAACACTTGCTATTCACAATAGCCGTTGTTGGCTCGCGGTATTTTTTAAAACCAGAACTCAATAATGCGTCTAGCATAAACACCACACTAGACAGTAACTTTGGGCAGGTGTAATGGCTCTTTATGTATTATTCTCGGATTTTTGGTGCCCACGAACTCACGTATTTACAGAAATGGAAATGGACCCTGTTGCTAATGATGATTTTTAATGAAAAGTTGTTTTTCTAGTGATCGATATTCAGGATTTCTTGTGTGTAGGTTACTCCCGATTGTTGGGTCAATGGCTAGTAGTTATAATAATTTCTGTATTTTGTAAAGAAAAATCTTTTTCTTTCACCAAAATTCTTTATAAAGACCACCATTTGGTTCCCAACTCCATGACAAGTAGTTTAGTCGATACTGCGGAGTCCTTTGCAACATCTGCAACAAACAGCCCTGATATAAGCAGTACGTAGAACTTGTTGGATTGGTGTTGGACGACAATAAAATCTAATTCTAAGTCCACGCTGCGTAACTACCACTGACGATTTATAATGCTAAAAAATCGAAACAAATTTTTTGCGTTCTTTAAGAGTTAGACGATTCATTTCTTATTTACGAGCATTTGGCTTGTGTTCTCTATGTATGTTTTCGTCCTCTACCACAAGTGTTGCTGTGTCCTGTTCTGTTACTATCGTGGTGTTCGACGTAAACTGTCCAGGTTGCCTTTTTCTGTCGTCTTTATATCTCAGGAATTGTGGGAATTGCTGTGTTTCGTTTCTCAAGCTATTGTCTCAATGGCCAGTACGTCTCTTAGCAACCAACCAACTTGCAAGTTGTACAATGTAACTTGAGAGGGTGATCTTTCAAGGGCTGTTGCATTAAATATCTATATTTTAGGTAACAATGATGAATTTGACAGCCTGTGCTATCATAAATGCTCTTGTTAAGTTGAATTCTCTCTGCGGGATGCCTTTGTAGTGCAGTGCCTTACAGAAAGCCTTTCATTCTTGTAACTATCTTCTATTAAGGACTGAATGAATTTTGCTCTTGCTTCTAAAAACAATGGGGATTTGTCATCAAATGCTGGGCGTTTGTGCATTTCTGGCACATGTTATGTAACATAAAGCTGGAGTATTTATGGGGACATTAGAAAGGTTTTGATGGTCCGTTTAGTTACGAAAAAATTCCAAAATTCATTGTTTAGTAGAAGGATTTTTTTGTAAAAAATTTAAACAAACACAATCGCAGAATTGTTTTTAATCTAAGTTTGTTTATAAGTAATACTTTTGTTGCTTATTTTTTATTTTTATTTTATTTATTATTAAAATTTGTTTATACTTTTTATTACATTCTAATAATTTTAATTAAATTCATTAAAAATTTCAAAACAATTTTTATATATTTTATTCAAAGTTTATTGCTCTCGATTTAATATTTTTTTTTTGCTACAATTTATTATTTAAATGATGTTAATTTTTATTTACTTTATCACTGCTGATTATATTTATTTCTTAAATAAGAATATGTCATGGTCAATTTTGCCGGATCTGTTTAATGTTATTCAACTAGATTTTTAATTAAATAAATTTGTAGACTTTTATTTAAATGAAAATTTTTCGACCCGCCTCTTTATTTTTAATTGCTACCACCTGTTTCAAAGCAATTTTTTTCTAAGTGTGAATATGATTATTGATTAAACAAGTTTACATAAAATCTTAAATTTATTTTCGTTAGTTTGTTTATTTTTTTCTTAATGAAACAACTGACTAAAGTAGAAATTATTGACACTAGAATTAGTTTACATTTATTTCAAGATTTTTTAAAAAAATTTTATTCTTTGTAAATATATTTCATAAGCTTCCTGAAGTCGAACGGATACATCTTTTATTTTTTGAGTGTCTGGTTTTACTAAAAATATATATTTTATACAGTATCTTCATTATTTTTTTAGACACAGAGCTCTAACAAATGTATGAAGCAAAGACATGAATGTACATGGCTCACAGCTTCACCAGAAAAAGTGGAAAAAGGCTATAATCTAAGTTTGTCATTCTGTTTGGAATTTTTACAATATCTACTTTCCAATTCCATAAAGAATAAATATTTTGACTTCTTATGCATAGCGAAGTCGATTGAGCAATGTCCGTCTGTCCATCCGTGCAAGGGTTGAAAAAAGTTTGCCAATGTACTACATGAGCTAAAGAAAATTTAAATATGCCAATCGCTTAGACATAATGTCGAAAGAGATGCTATTGAAAATTAGCAAGATGGGTCCATGTTCCTCGAGGCAGTGGGCTTCAAACCACTCCTGCCCCTAATTTATCCATGTCATTTGGAACAATGAAATTACTGCAATAAAAGAAATAAATATAGAACGATAGAGATTTAAAAAATAAGAAAAAAAAACATCAAGTGAAAAAATTGCCGGTCGCCTATATAAAAGTTCGAATGTCGAATAAAAAAGTTCGAATGTCAATATGGCCAATATAGGTATCATTTAAAAGTTTTTTGAAGAGATCTTTTAGGAATTACTAAAATTTTTAAAAAATGCTTAACCCATTAAGAGCCAGTGACATTTTTTGTAAAATTATATATTGTACCAATTTCTTTTTAAATACTTTGAAACCTCAATATTTTTTTTTCGATGGAGATACGTCACTAAATTAAATTTACATACATGGTGAAGGGTATAAAAAATTCGGCATAGCCAAATAAAGCACTCTTACTTCCTTCTTATCCTACTTAAATTGCTAATGAAGAGTGCACATTCGGTATTAAAGCACAATTTCAAGTCTAATTTAAAGGTTTTTAATATTCGACTCAAAATTTCAATTCACAAACCTTTTAAAAATTTTCTTATGTTTTTTTTTTTACTTCGGCACTTTTAATTAAAAATTTCATTTAAAAAAACTGTTTTAAACTAAAAAAAAAAACAATATGCTAAAAAAAATTTATTTTTTTCAAATTTCTATTTCCCTAATATTTAATTTTAGTCATTGCCCTCGTTACACGGTGCTTTATTTTTTATATTCTCTTTTTTTAATTCTCCTTTTTTTAAATTTTTAAAACAATTTTTGTGGCATCTGCTTTTTGTATATTTTTAAACATTCAAAAGAATTATGCACGTTGTAATGCAAAATATAATTTATATATTGAAGCGATTATTAACGTCATTGCTTTTCGTTTTTTATCTTTATCTATTTCTTTTTAATTTTCATCATGAAACTATTTTTATTTTTATTAAATCGTATTTTGAAATATTTAGAGTATTTTCATGAATGTTGCCGAAGAACATGTTAAACAGATATCAGCAGTGTCCTTTTTGTTGGGTTGCTAATAATATCTTCTAATCTGAACTTTAGTTATACATATATATTTTTTTAAATAAAAAGAATAAACCAATTTATTTACTGTTTCAATATAAAAACAATAATTATTTAATTGTTTTTTTTTTCGTTTTAATTTTTTATGGCATTTTCGAATTAGATGCGTGTTGCATTATAGCATTTTTCGAAGGATTTTTTTTTCAAACTGCATGTTATAAAGTACGTTAATAGTTTTTCATGATTTCTTGTTAGGGCATTAATTGTAAGAGAATAATTTCAAATATTTACAAACACTTATTTTCCTTTCCACCAGGCACCACAATGCAAAATTAAATTTAGTATTAAAAGGCAAACACACTAAAGTTGACCATGTTGCATGTTGGTGAAAGTTCAGTAACCTTAAACTACAAAATACCATTGACCTAAGTTGTACTAAATACAACATATACTTTTTCTAACTTACCGACAGACGTAACGATAAAAAGGACATTAACGACGTAAATTAAACGTCAGAAAAAACCTTTCGCATAATTGTAAAATACCAAGGAAATACTATAATTAACTTAAACTTAAGAACTGCATCTAAGGGTTGAGCAAATGGGAGTTGCATTTAAAAAATGAAAGAATGAAAATGATAGAACAAAAATTAGAAATATATCAAAAACATAGGGAAACATTTCCTTTAAGGAAATAAACTAGTTAATACATGTTTGGATGTCCTGTATCATCATTTGTATGCGTGGCTACGTAGTGATGTCTAATCAAATGCACGGTTTTTGTATGCTATTCATGTTAATTCTACATAGGGAGAGAGTTTGAATGGCTGTATATGTATGTGTGTGTATTAATGTGAGTAAGTTTATACCTACATACTTCTGTTGTGGTTTTTGCATGCAGTTGGCATGCCATTGTATAGAAATTTTAACCTACTTTTCAACAATTTCTAAAACTTGTTTTACTGTGGATTTATAAGATTAAAAAGTGTTTAGTTACTAAAAATAATTCTGACTTTTAAGAAGGGAATAAAATAAATATGTTACCTAATTCGATCTAATATTAGGTACTGCCCAAGTTTGTTTGATCAGACAAAGTCAATTAATCTTGCAAAAACATAAAACATTCTTTGTTGTCTTGTTGACTCATTTTTAAAAAAAATTACTAGTTGGCTCATAGCTTCGCATAAAAAACGTACTCAAACTCTTATTGCAGAAATCATCCTCCTCAGTGGACTTCCAAACATTTTCGTATAATAATGTTCTTAAATTTGGTTACTGAAAAAAGTCTCTGAAAAGTCTAAAACTAGACTGCAGGCAGATGTTGCAATAATTCTTATGTATTGTCGTGATTTCCTGCCACTTGTTTATAGCAAGAGGAAGACATTTTTATGTTTAAGTTTATTTAGTTAAATAATATTATTTCATTTAATAATTATTGGGCTTTTTTATTTTATATATTTCAAAATAAATATTTAATTTTCCAGGCGATGCTGCACAAAGGAGTAGCAAAATATTGAAAAATAAAAAAGACAAATTGAAGAAAATATTGTGTAAAATATAAATAATTAAAAGGTCGTATAGAAATACTTTTTTTCTATATTTCAGAGATTTGTTGAGATACTTCTTTACATATAAAAGAAAAGAAATCGCGCAGTAGCTGTCTAAACGAAACGAATGCTCGTAATTTTAATAGAGTCTATAAGTCTTCTCATTTAAAAAACTTAAAAAGTTTCTGTAATGTAACTGACCAGTTTCTTTTAGGTATTTTTGTGTTAATGGTAATGTTATGTTAATGTTAATAAAAACGTCAATATTAATTTAATTGTCAGACTTAATTTTAAATTTGATGCTAATATTAATCTTAGTATTAATATCAATATTAGTGTTAATGTTAATGGTCATGCGAATATTGAAGTTCATATCGATGTTAATACATATGTTAAACGGAATTTAAAAGTTAAAGATTATGTTGATGTTATGGTTACATTAATTTAAATGTTAGTGTCAGTGTTAGTTTTAATGTTGATCTAAATATAAATCAATTTTTATTATTTATAACATTCTTCTACGTTATTGTGCTTAATTTCTTTATTAATAAATATTATTATTTTATTATTATTATTTTTATTATTATTATTATTATTATTATTATTATTATTATTATTATTACTTAAAACTGATATGTATAATTGCGGGGAAAGCATGTTAACATTAATTTTAATGGTAATGTTAACGTTGATGTAAGTCTTGATGTTAATGCTAATGGAAAACTGATTTTAAATCTAAAGCTTATTTTAATAATAATGTTAAAAGAATCTGAATGTTATTGGTAAAGTTAATGTTAAAGTTAATGTAGATGTTAATATCATTGTCACTGCAAATGTTAATTTTAATGTTAATAAAAATAATAAACGAATAACATTCGGCTTATTTCATTCTTATTTTAATCTATAAGGTAGAAAGCAAGAACATATGTATATGAAAATTTACAGAGAGAACAACAAAGAAATGCGTTGGGTTGTGTGTGGACTTCGTCTCACCAAATTAATGTTGATGATAATGGATAATTTTCGTATTCTTATATGCAAAAATTAGTTGGGTGAATAGATGATGTTTACAATGTACACAACCTAAGACGGGTAGATGCCAAGAATGCTTATGGCGGATGTAGCGTTTGGAAAAGCCCTTACATACATTTTAGTTTTTATTTTCAACAGGACTATGTCTTATAATTACAGTACACGACATTGCTTAATAATTTGTTAATGTTAAAATAAAAATTCATTCGAGCCAAAAAGCCTAATCACGAATATTCTTACGGAACCTCTTTCTCACAGAAAAAATATTCTTGGCAAAAGGATTCCTTTAATTATGAATTCTGTGGGAACAAAATAATAAAAAATTGGCATCATTGTAACTTGAAGAGAGTTATTTTGTGTGCTTACATTTTATTTTTCATTCATAATTCATAACACCTCTCCTTCCCCCCAGAATTTTTTTTCCACTTTCGGCAGACAATTAAAAGGGAAAAATATATATAATGGTAAAAGAGCAGGAATTGATAATATGAAACAGATCAACTAATTATTAAAAAAAAGTTTATAAAAATGGTTCACAACATTGTTTATGTAAAAGTTAATGTAACTGTTATTGAAAATGTTAATACAATGGGTGCTTTAGCCGAAGGCAAATATAGGGAGTAATGTTAAGGCAAGCGTGGCCGGCAACTAAAAAATGATTGTTAGTACTTAATTTGGCCTTAATTATAAATGATAAATCTTGAAGAACACATTTTGTTTAAATTATTATTATTTTTTTTTTTTAAGTCGAACTAATTTCCTAACTATTGTGGTTGACCACCAGCCTTAGATTGTATTACTTGATTATAATACTTGAATTACTAATACTTCCATTAATTGTTTCAATCTCTTTGACCTTACAAAATGTGTTTAATGCACTCTTACTTGATTCTTTTAAATCGATAAGTTGAGAACTGTAGAAATAGGAGCTTTATAACAGCGGCTGAGTTTTAAGTTACCAGAAAACAGTTCTAGTTGGAAAGCAAAACATTTAGAGAAATTTAAGACAATTTAGGTGAAGTTTATGTAACAACCGCTTCAGCGTTTAAGTTTTACGACAATTGGTGATGGAATATCAACAAATAGAGAGTCTCGTTTTAGGCGTGCTGGAGCTGAAAAAAATCCAAGATAAACAAACCACTTTATAGCAGGACTAAGTACTTTTAATAATTGGATTAATGAATTTAATCATACACAACGAACCTCTTTCAGGATGTTCAAATACGGCAGTTACTTTGGAAGTTATCGATAAAATTAACAATGATGTATTTTAGTAACGAACAATTTTAGATGTGACAACTGATTGACCGAAAAAATTGAATTTTTCATTGCAAACTCGAGGTATTTCATTGTCAATTTATAATTGCTGATATATGTGTGAAATCATCACTTTGCACCAGAAGCATAGCAGCAGTAAGTGCAATGAATTTTGTCTGGTGAATTTTCCAAGATAAATGAAAAGACTGCCAGACTGTTGTATAGGAGTATGATCAATAAGAATTGAAACCAAGAAGTTAGCTTTCATCGAGATAATGTCAAGGTTCGTTTGATTGCAAAAGTGAACGTTTTAAGTTTTGTTTGTTGGCCCAACCAGTGTATTCTTCATAGATGACAACCTTATTCCGAAAAGCACTTAATAAGTGTAAGTTTTTTATATCTGTTGAGGTGACCGTTTAAAAATAGTAAACAAAATTAAAAGTAAAAAGAAAAATAAATTTTTAAATTTCTAAACTTGTTAATTTTTTCTTGGTTCTTTTTGAAGATCAGAGCATATTGTCGATCGAGAAAAAATTTGTAAGGCAAATAAAAATAATGTTTATGTAACCGGCAGCCACAGTTTTCTGCAGGAAAAAGCTTCAAGTGTTATGAACAGAATCGTATAAAACAATTCAAATTTCAAGTCTTATACGTAAACAACTTTCTGCCATGTTCTTTACAGCAGTCAAGATGTATTAAACTTTGGCCATCCTAGGAGTGATGGTAATAATCACTATAATTGCAGGAGAACCGTAAGGAGATAGACGTCACTAAAAAATAAAGTAGTAATCTGTTAAGTAGAATTTCTTATAATACTTCATTCCCGTAAGGATTAAAATACGCTCTCATCCATTTCACTGTACCTTACAACGTACATACGTCGTCTCCTCTCACCATTTAAAAAAATGAGTTTAAATTTCTTTATTGAGTTGAAAGAGCAATTTAAATATAAATTTGCAATGTAAAGCTGAAGTGTCTTAAACTATTAAAATTGCAGTAAGAACACGAGTGTCTATAAATAGAACTTTTATTTATGTATTCGCAGTTAAAAATAAACTTTCCAGGGTTATAAACTTTTTTTATTTATTTATTTACAGAAGAAAGGTGTGTGAAAGTGTATCAGTATGATTACGAGCGCTTATAAAAGCTTGAATTTCTTAAATGTGGGTTTTTATATTTTTAATACAATAATAACAACAACAACATACAAAAAAGGACACTTGAGCAAAAAAACATTTTTTTCATGCAAAATTTATTTGATGTAAGAAGTTTCTTGTTAACTGGGTTATTAAGGCAACTTTTATTGACACAAAATGTTAAAGTTATAAATTTCTTTATTAAGATTTTATTTATTTTATAGTTTTTTCAAGTCAAGTTATTTTAGAAAAAAAAATCAGGATGATTTCTTTATATTAGCGGCAGAAGTTAGTGACTCCCAGTGGTACAACAATGAACTAACGCTATAAATGGGTAGTAAAATATTGACTTCCTTTAATTTTTCCCCATAGAAGTATACAGATTCATGTAAAAACTTATCAAAGCTTATTGAAAAGACTTTAAGTACCAGGCTAAGCCTATTTGTAAGCGAGAAAAATTTATTCCAAGCCAGCAAATTTGGATTCAGAAATAAATATTGTACTCAAGCTGTTAGAAAGTTATTTAACTGACATAAACTGACGATACAGCGTTTCAAAGCATTTATGAATTTCCTCTAGTAGCTTCACAATATGGTTAAATAAACAAAAAAAAAAAAAAAAAAAAAAAATAAATAAATAAAATTTAGCACCCATTAATTTCCGTTAAAATTTTAATTGAATTTTTAATTGATTCAATTGATTGTTTATTCAACTAGAAAATTGTTTTCGTAATTTTAATTAAATACACAATTGATACAGTTAGTCATTTAAATAAAAAGTTTTGTATTTTTTTTTCAACTAAAAATTTCATTGAGAGAATTTAAAATTTAATTAGAAAATTATTTTCGTCACTTTTAATTAAATAATTAATTGATACAATTAATCATTTAACTACATAATTTTGTATATATTTTTCAATAAAAAATATAATTGAGAGAATTTAAAGTTGAATTAAACTTCTATCTGAAATAAGTTAAATCCTTAATGGGTGCAAAAATGATAAAATGAAAGGTGAAGGAACAAAAGTGCACTCATATAACGTTCACACTTCCGAGAGACTTGTGTCGTCTATGAAAAAAATCAAATTTCGAGGTTAAGAAACGTGAAACAACTCATTTCAAAAAATATATTCCAATCCTTCAGCGTGCAGCGTACCAAACAATCAGCGTTACATCAGGGAACGACATTGATTTAAAATTATCGCGGTGGTTTAAGAAGAAACAAGTGGTGATGGCTAAAAATCGGCAAAAGTAAAAAAAATGAAAAGCTGTCGAACACCGCTAGGCGATCAAGTCGGCGTTAAGTATTAATTGAAGTTATCCGCATTAAGCGATGGGTACGATGCACAGTGGTGTGAAATACAAAAAAATAGAATAAAAGTCTGGAACTTCTAAACTATTTACCCGATTTTCAAAAAACAAACTGCGATTTATAGAATTCGAGGATACCTAATTTAACGCTCTGTGGTACTACCCTGTACTGAAACAGGGTGTACCTAAATGCTTTAGGAAAAAAACTTATGAACTCCTCTATAAATCGCAGTTTGTTTCATATAAATCGGGTAAAGAGTTTAGAAGTTCCAGATTTTATTCTATTTTCTTGTATTTAATGCCACTGTGCGATGCGATAAATGAAATACACACCGATAGGAGCTATTAGCCGACTTTAAGCCAATCGGCCTTGTTTCTAGATTACATTTGACTCAGAAGAAAAGACGTTGTCCGTTTGGTCGAACATCAAAGAAATGAAAACCAATAATTGCAGCCACCACGAGAAATATCTTTTTTGTCTACCATCGTCTAGATTTATTGAAGTATCATTAGACTTAAGACATAAAAACTTCTTATACAATATAAGATAAATAATTTCCAAGGACAAATTTATAGAGGCAGGTCTATTGCTGGCTTCTCTTCAGATCATTTAATCAAAACGACCGACCCATTTCTTAAAATAGTGTCACGTTAATTTCACCAGAATAAGAAGTAGGAGTTCGACTGTATAATTCAAGTGTTATTTTTTTTCTTGCTATTAAAAATATAAGTGCAGTATTGGCATGACTTAAACTTTTAAAGCCTGTCACCAAAAGCTAAGAGAAGAAAAAAACAAATTTATTTTGCTTGTTACTTTTGCTTAGAATTCGATTCAAAAATCAGTTACTTAAAATTACAAAAAAAATTTTTTCTGCTATACTTTATCAATATTTAATTAATGATCTTAACAAAAACAAAATTGCCCATATACAAAGCCAGTATTAGACCAATATTGTTACAAGCGCTTCCAATTGGGCTTTCTTAATCGCCAACCTTAATGAAAAAAAAAATGAAAATTTTTGAAAGACATATTTCATGAAAGTGTGTAGGGAGAAATTATAAAACGAGTTTGAAAAGATTTTCAAATAATTTTATCTGCGATAAGGCTCACCAATCTTTGAATACGCACTTAATTTTATGAAACAATTTGATGATAATTTAATTTTTTTTGAAGGCAATGTAAGGATTATCTAGCGAAAATGAATGAATTGGTCAAATACAAATTATCTATCCGATACTGATGTTGTGTGGGAGCGACCGGAAATTTCTAAACAGAATTGTTATCAGAGAGTTACAGCCGACATCCATAGTGGATAGTTTTGTTTTTAGTTTTAAGCTTTAGTTATAAGTTTTACATACATAAGATTAATTTTAAGTTTATTTTGCATAGATAAAACTCTATCTTTAAAATAAAGTGTCGGAAGCAAACACTGTTTTATTTCGTTTTATAATTTAATTACACGTTAATGTAATTTACGACTTATAATCGTTTATGCATGCTGGAATTTTTTCATTTTTACTATAATTAAAATAATACTTTACAATTTAAAGTTTAAATTATTATTTATTTGTTAAATTTCGGTAAAAATTTCTTTTTTTTGAAGCCTCAATAATAATACTTATTTAATAATAATTAATGTTACTGTGCCCACTAGCAATACAAGTGGAAAGCTAATTAAAAAGAGCTCTGTAGCATCCGTGATTTTATGTCTATATGTTAACAAAATAAAATAATTAATAAAAAGTGCAGCAGCAATGTATAGTTGCGGCAAACACATTATAATTGTTTTCAACCATACTTCAGTCGCGGTAAACATTTTTTTGTTAACATTTCAAAGGATTTAAAAAAATGTAAACCACAAAACATGATTAAAAGCAAAAAAATAATGTTCGCTTTTATGTATAATTAACTCCAAGATTTGACAGAATGTTTCTTTATCAGCTTAGTAAATTGCTTGGTAGCTATTGATTCATGTGAAAACACTTAAAATTGAATTAGTTTTTTATTGTTGGAGAAAATGAAAAAAAATTTAAATTAAGATACAAAATAAATGAAAATAATATACAAAATATCAAAACAAAAATGCAAGCAAAACATTTTAAAAATAGTTTAAATGAATATGTAAAATAATAAAATTAAAAATTAAAATAAACCACAGAAATTTAAAATAAATTAATTTATTTTTAAAAAACATCGCTCTATTTTTTATCCTGATTAAATTTGCCAGAAAAATAATTTTTTTTTTGATTTAGTAATTTGCGAGTGCCCGCGCACAAAACAAAAACAAATTATTGTAGTGTTGTTGTGATATTTTATTTTTTATCATCTTCTAACTGTCTAAAAAAGAGCCGAAAAAAAGTCAGCTGTGTACAGTGGAAAAGAAAAATAAAATCAATGTTGATTGTTGCTGTTTTTTGCTTATACTTTGATTTTTGTCTTTACTTTATTGTTTTGGGAAAAATCTTTAGTTTATTTAAAATGTAAGTGAGAAGTGTCTTGAAGAGCTAAGTAAGCGATAGCGAAATGGCTATCGAGACGTGCTTTCATTTTCAATAATTAATATTGGTAATTTATTATTTTTAATCAGGATAAAAAATAGAACGATATTTTTTTAAATTTATAAAATTTTACTTTTGTGTTTTAAGCAGATTTGTAAAACAAATTCACATGTTTTTTTAATTAAATTTGTCATATTATATATAAACTATAATTGTTGGATTATAAACATTTCCACACTTTTAAAATTAAATTTGAGGAATTTTACTTTTTTTTGCTAACGTTGTGACTAGAATCTAATTTTACAAGTTACATTGGTAATGAAAACACGGAGATTGAATTTTGTAAAGTAACGTACAAATTTATTTGTGAATTAATTTTATTAAATAATTTTTTATAACAAAAAAAAAAAAAAAATAAAATAAAATAAAATAAAATAATAAAATAATAATAAAAAATAATAAAAAAATTAATAACTAAGTCTTTTATTTAGAAAATAGTTGCTCTTACGACATCATATTATGATTCAGATACATCACATATCAACCATATTATAATAATATTATTTAACCATTTTATTTTAATATTTAAACATAATATTATCACATTAAATTATAACATGTTTTCTTTTTAAACTTAATTATGATCATACTTTACTATGTTATTGTTTTGCTAGACAATAATATGGTTTCAAGAAGAGCTATATTATAATTAAATGTAATAATACTATGTTTTGCTTACAGCCATATAATATTATTATAATATATTGCTCTTAGAAATAGTTATAGTTACCACAACTATAGTTTTCCTTGCGCAAGGAACTCATATCTTATAAGTTTGTATACGTGCTGCATCCCTGAGTTTTGAGCATCGATAACAATTTCCTTTGAGAACGTTCGATGTTTCACAAGATCTTTGCAAGCTAAAATGGAATACCTAGAGCTGTTATCTGTTGTAAGACCAAGGCTTTTGAAAGAAAGAGAATTTTTGTATTTTTATTTTTTTTATTTATTTTTGGTTTTGAAATAAGCTATAGCTTGTCTTGCTTTTATAACTGTTATATAAAAATCATACAACACCGACTGTATAATTTTTGGGTGGTTTTAAGACGCCATCATACATGATTTTTAAAGAAGTGGTTAAGGAACAGAGTCTTGCTTTATAGAGCTGTTATTTTATAGAGCTCTTCTCTCTTTTATTTATCACTTTAAGGTGTAAGTCCTTTTAATACTGGACTTTTGTGCGCTACGAATAAGAACACAACATTTCTCCTTTTTTTAAGAAATAACATTTTTTTCTAAATTCCATTTTGAAAATAATTTAGTTTTGTAGTAAAAATATCATTGATAATATAATTTTAGTTAAATACAAACTGTTATACGCGTATCTATAAAAAATAATTTAGTTTCAAAAATGTTTTTTTTTTAAGTCCAGATTTACACTATGCAATTTTTTGAGGCATTTTTTTCTCAATTCCTTATTTAAGTTGCAGCGATATGCGTTATTTAAAAATAAACATAAGCAAAAATAATATACCCTCAAAATCCCAGTAATACCATATTGCTTACTCCTCCTGCTTCACCAACAAGCAAAAATTTCATGAAAGTTTCATGAAAAATTGCCTAGTCTAAATGCGGTATAACTTGAAATATTTTATTACAAAATAAACAAATACAATATACGCATCTCTTTGTCTTGACAATATTTACGATCATACCGTATTAAATATGTGTTATTTTGTCATTTTTATATTTTAACGTACAAACGTATTGTTCGTTAAAAGATAACATAAAATTAAATGTAAAATAAAGTAATAAAAAATATTCAAGATGAATAGATAAATGAATTTGTTTGCTTTTAATTTACATTAACTGAGTTTTTAATTGTGATACGAAAAGCTCAGTATTTAAGTTTAATTGCATTATTATTTATTAAAGTAAAGAAAAATGATTTTTGAAGCGTTAACAGATCACATGATATTTTATGACTAATTTTTAAAAGGACCTCGAAAAAAATTTAAATAAAGTAATAAAAGGTGAATTAGGTTAATGTAAGGGTAATTTACAACTGGGGGTATTCATAAGAGTTATTGTATATTTATGGACCGTTGTAATGTTAACATAAAATTTTTATTTTCCAGTTTTATAAACACTGGCCTTATATTTGTGAAATATATTACCTACAAACAGTACACTGAATTTTAAGCAAGAGGGTGCAGCTGAATCGAAAATCAACAAGAATTTTATTGTCTTATATAGTGATAGTGATAGTGATAGTGTCAGTGACAGTATGTGTGTTATTTAGTGACAGTGTCATTGCTTGGACTGACATAGCTAAGATCCGGATAGAAAATTTAATGTAGAGTACGCATAAAATTCACATTACTTGGACTTATAAATGCTCAGAGTTACCAGATATTATGCGAAAAGCTGGTGGCATTGCGTGGATTGTGTCACCAAAAATAAGTTTAACATTTCCCAAACAACAAATGAAAGGTTTAACTGCCTTTAATAAATCTCTTCGTTACTTTAGTCTTAAAACGAAGAAGTTCTTTTAATTTCCGATGAAACACAAATTAATTCTGTAAATCTGTGGCTCTAGCGAGATTTAAACTTACAAGCTTCACATATTTACAAACTGACATCTTAAACAAAGCAGCATTCTTGCAAGAAATGAGTGAGGGAAACTTAGGAAACTTATGCATAAATAATTTTCTACTAATACATTTGCAAAAATTTCATATTGAAGCGGCATTGCCATTGTACTGTTTTTGGTATTAAATTTGAATGAATTTTTGACTTATAAAAAATTTTGTAATTAAATCTGTTCCAAACATCAGGCAAAATTTTTATTTTTTTTTTTTGTAAAAAAAGTCACTGGCAAAATTTTTAATTTTTTTTGTAAAAAACGTCACTGGCAACGCTGTTCGCAAATGTTTACATCATTTTTCCATTACAAATGTGATAGAAACTTTGTTCTACGCAATGATGGTTTTTTTTTATCATCAGTGATTGTTATTTGATGGATCAAATGGTGGCCACTCTTCTTGTCAGGATTACTCTGTGGCGCCGGTGAATAAAAAATAACGATCTCTTGTTTACCAAAAATGCACATTTAAACCAACGTAGTCTTACTGATCACACAATTTTTATTCTGTCGCTCTTTAAGGCCTCTACCTACGATATCTTTTTTTATCAATAAAAATTTGGTAAAACTAATTGCGGAACGGCAACGCCCGCCTCTTCCATTACTTACGTTTTTAAAGCGGATGTCAAGCACTCAAAATTTTGATTTAAATTCTGTGAATATGTGCATATTTTTGTCACATACATTTGTTTCTCACAAGTGAGTTTTACTGTGTGAATGACACTCAATGCGAAAACACATTCTGTTTTTTTCTTTTAGCTGTTTTATTATCTATTTAATTTACAATTAAAATGTATTTATCCAAGTTGCAAATCGACACAATTTTGCGGACAACGCTAATTTCCTAGTCTTTTGCAGGTTTCGCATCTTGTTTTCGAAATATTATTTTTCACGGCGTTACGTTAATGATACGGAATTAGATTTTAAAGCTATACAAAAAATGCTGCCTTTATTTTTGTTGACGTCTAAACAAATAAAGACATCTAATGAACAGCACAATGAGTTTCATTTATAGACATGCAAGTATAAAAGAAAAAACAAGTATAAGCTGCCAGATCTTTGCATATTATACTAACCCAGACGTTTTAACTCGCTTGTAAAAAGAAAAAAGAATTGAAAGCGTTGTGGTAGTGTTATGCAAAACCCCAAAGAGAAAAGTTGCATGAGCATAGCAGTTAAACAGTGTTGTCAACAATATTAAAGTTTAAATAATATAAAAAAACTAAGTGCAAATAATTGTTTTATTATTTTATGAAGTTTCTAAGGCATAAAACGCATTTATTAAGCTGGACTGGATTTTTGGAAAAAAATTTGCTTAAATTAGAAATAAAATAGAATTTTTTATTAATCATTGTAAAAATTGCTAAAGTATTAACAACAATTAATGGGCGTATTTTTGAATGCCTTAAACCAAAAATAAAAGAAAATCAATTAATGGATGCTGTCAGTCCCACAAAAAAAAAAAAAAAAAAAAAAAAAAAAAATTTAAACGTAAAATATTTTATTTTTAAATGACAAAGTATTTTTAATTTTTATAGCCGTAAAAAAGTAAATTACGTATTGATAATTTTAATATCTCGAATAAAAAAAGACAAATAAATTATAATTTTTAAGTGAATTATAACATGCTGAATACTTGTTGAACGCTAACGAGGTCAAAAATATTTAAAATCAAATGCAATTTGTTTTTAGTTGTACAAATGAATGAATTTATTGTAACACAAATATTGAGATGATTAATTAAATATCAAGTAGTTTTAAATAAATTTTTTTTGTTTATTTTTACTTCATTATGGAATCGTATTCTCTGTAAATTTAATCTAGACTGACGTAAAAAATATTGAATATTATTTATGTATTTTTATTTTTTTTTTTGGGTTTTAATTTTAAATTTAAATTTCAAATGTTTAGAAATATTTTTATGGTTTTCGGTTAAGAAAATTTAGTCACGATAAAAAAATTAAATAAACATTAGAATTATTTTTTCTGAAATATACAACTAAACAGATGAGTGACTGTTTTGTATTTAGTTTCATATAATTTTAATAAAGATTTTATTTGTTACTAAGAAAAAAATAAAATGAAATAAAATTATATGAACTCAATTATGACGGTATTGGATATTAAAGGGGCAATTAAACGTGATTTCTTAAAGAAAAATTTTTTTTGTTTGTAAACAAATTTTTTGTACTCAGTGTTACAGAAAAAATTGTCAAAAATTTTAAATCTTCTTTTTTGGATCTTTTGTCCCTAAGGCCTGTTACTCTGTTCATCATTTCGTGCGAAATGTTGTCAAAAGTCCATATAAAAAAATACAGCAAAATAAATGAGAAATAATGTTGCTGTAGTAGAACTCTGTCTATTTGTGAAAAAGTCGCGAAATGTTGCTGGCAGCATGTTTTGGAACTAAAAAGTGTTTTTTGGCAACATTTTTGTTTCAACTGCGAAATAACGTATGAAATTTTTAACTACCATTTTTTTAGAGCGTTTGTTTTGATTTAATTTTTATGTGTTCAAGTAATTTAGAAAAAGAAATGGAAAAGTTTAAATTTAAAAAGAGAAAAATACAGAAATCAAGTTAATGATACAGAAATGCGTTTCCTCAGTAAATGTTATCTTCTAAATCGCTGTATTGTCACTGCTAGCTGATTTTTTTCGCCAGTAAATATTATACTGTGGTCATACCTTTCGGTGTAGACCTTTGTCGCTGGCTTTTTATTTGGTACGCGCTCGCTAAACATACCCAATAAACAGCCAAAAATAATGCATGATGCACAACATTTTTTCTCAAAATCGAACAGAACACTATGATTAAAGCCTGGTATTCTTTTCATGCGTAATGCTGCCAAACTAAAAAAAAATTTGTATGAAAAAATGTTGCTGAAGTAGTACTCTGTTTTTACTGTAGAAAAACATATGAAATGTTTCTGGCAACATTTTATTAAAGCTGTGAAACAAAGCAAATTCATGCGGAATTTTTGAAACAACAGCAGAAAGCAATGTGCCCCGTTTGGCGAGATCATCGGCCTCACAGTTTCCCTGGATATCACTGTGACCAGGAATCCAAACAGGTCAATCTGTGATCGCTCCGATACTGTATTTATGTATGTGTATGCGCTAATTTGGATGTTTTCAGAATGGCCATTACCTCGGCTTGAAAGACGCTGCAGTTGTCAGGAAGTCTAAGGGAGAGTCTTAGTCAAAGGTTATTGAAGAAGATTCCGCAACCGACTCTGTCGTCCAGTTTCGAGCCACCGGTGTAGCTGTCGACAGTATTACTCACCACCACTTCGTTACGGACCCATATCTCCCTATTTGGAATATGGATCCGAAACCCGTGGTCCAGAGCAGGAGTAGAAGAGATGTAGTCCACCATTGATGGCATGGGTACATCCCGAACAATAATCTTAGAGTGCTCCATGTCCGGCCTAAGCCAGCGTAAGAGGGCACTAAGTCTGGCTGCACATTTGGCCTGTTGCAGTATCAGGAGTTTTGGGGGTAGCCAGTAGAGAAGGGCATACAGAGCCTTTGTCGAAGTAGTTCGGAGAGCCCCAGTAATCAAAATAGCGGCTGTTCTCCTGACTTTATCAAGAGGCTTTTGGTTGACCGTTTTTTCTAGAGATCGGGCCACCAAAAAACAGCACCATAGAAAATATTCGGCTTGATAACTGCCTTATAGAGCCAGGGGGTGATCCGAGGCTGAAGCCCCCATCTTGGTCCTAGAGCTCTCTGGCAGAGACAGAGCGCACAGGTCCCCTTTGAAGCTCTTTCGGCAATGTTTGCCTTCCATTGAAGTTTAGGGTCAAGTATCACCCCAAGGTATTTCACACCTTAACTTACACTGAGCACAGTGCCGTTCAGCTTAGGTACAGTAAAGTTCGGGATCTTGTATCTCCGTGTGAAGAGCATAACCTCCGTTTTGCCGGGGTTAACATTGAGATTAAATTCACAGCATAATTGAGGCGTTGCCACTGACTTTATTACAAAATTTTTTATAAGCTTTAATTTAAACCATGCTAATGAAGTTTGTATAAACACAAGCTAAAGCTTGGATTCAATTACCAAAAGAAATTCATTCAAATTTTATACTAAAAACAGTAAAACGGCCGTTTCAGTATAAAATTGTTTCAAATGTGTTAGCATATAATTGTGTATGTATAAGTTTTGGTCACTCGCTTGAATTCACTTATTTTTACTCTTCTCTTTTGTGGTTTTCGTTTATTTGTAGACTGAGATACCACTCAAATTCAATTTGCGTTAATAGAAAAATAAAGATTTCCATTATCTTAACGATTGCCGCATTGTTTAAAGTTAGTAAATCGCACAAGTGATCTAATCAAGTATCGATTACTATTTATATTGATTCATGTTTTTTTAAACAAGCGAAATTATTGCCAGAATGCGATAGATTTAGATATGGTGGCTAACTATATTAAATAAACGACTACGCAATGTAACCGGTCAACAGGGAATTCGGGGCGAATTATGAAAATAAAAGTACGCTTGTCTTGGATACACGTTTAGAAAAATTGAAAATAAAGTATCGCACGCAGGGTTAGCATTTTTAAAAAAATTTTAGTATTTCCTTAAAGATCTCTTTAAAAGCTTTAAAATGATACCCATAATGATATTTAAAAAAATTAAAAATTTCAGAGGCCCGTAACTTGGAAAATATGGGCGAGCGGCAGTTTTTTCACTTGATGTTTTTTCTAATTTTTTAATTCTCTATCTCCGCATGCATTTGTTTTTTTTTTTTTTTTTTTGATTGGAGTTACTTCATTGTTCTAAATAATATGGAAAAATTAGAGGTAGACGTAGTGTTTTGCCCGCTGAGTCAAAGGACATGGACCGATCTTGCAACTCTTTCGACGCTTTGCCTGATCGATTGACGTACTTAAATTTTCGCTAGCTAATTTAGTTCCTTGACAATCTTACATATAATAAAACATTACTATACATGAAATACAAAACACCTATTTTTGGAAAATTTGTTCTGTCTGCCTGTCTGTCTGTTTGTGTTCGCATCACGTAAAAACTGCTTTATGGATTTGAATAAAATTTTGGGAGGAGGTCCCATAGGACCTTGGTTGAAATATAGAATACTTTTTATTTCAAAAAAATATGTAATTTCGTAAAGAAACTAGAGATGCAAATGTAAAAGCATTCAATCTTACCAGTATAATGGTACTAGAAAAGTTGTCAGTACATAATATTTTTGTAGATGGCAAATTTTTAACTCTGCACAAATGTTTAAAAATACATTTTTCTAAATTTTAATTTTAAGAAAATTAAAAATAATACGTGGACGAAGTCAGAATGGATTACTGTGGCAAAAGCATAGCAATTTAGCTATTTAATTGCAATAAACTAACGCTTATCCATCACGAAATCATGTTTTTAAAATTTATTAAAAAAAAGAAAAACGTCAAAATGTTTTTTACTCAAATAAAATAAAACAATTATAACTAAATTAAAATAAATAAACTTTAAAACAAAAGTAATTAAAAAAACAAGTATCAATTCTTATGAAAAGAGATATTTAACATGTGTAGGTCACCCTTTAATTTTTTTTAAATTTAAAATAAGGCGTTGTGAATATAAAATTACTATTGGCATAACCTTTAATATTTTATTTTTGCTTTTATAGCAACTTAGCAATATACTCGACGTAAACTTAAAGTCTCAGCGTATTATGGTTAAAAAAAAATCCATAAATGTGAAAGCCATGTAACAATCGGAATCCCCTTCATTTCATTTTATTTTTATACCCTTCAGCACAAAAAGTGGAGAAAGGTTTGTCATTTCGTTTGAATATATATTCTGAGTCCTAATGCATAGCGAAATTTGTTGTGAAAATCTCAAAAGTCTACATTTAAAGGTGATAGCGGGTTGTGACAAAAGGACGGACAGATATTATGACGAAAAATATAGGTTTGCGTTTTTACACTTTTTGTACGAAAAAAAGGTGTCTTTACTTCCATCTCTGTTACGACTTTAGAGTATCTCGTATTTAAAGAAACACACGCTTTAACTAAAATTATTAAATTAAATTTCAACATTTGATAAAAAAAAAAAACTAACTACGTTTGTTCTATTCAAATATTATTTATACGTTCACTAATGAATTATAAGTATCTTTAAGATTAAGTTAATTTATCGCATTTTAGCATTTAGTCGTTGTTATTGTTAAATTGTACAAGTAAACAGATGAATCGCTTTTACGCACATAAGAATTGCTGCTGCAAATATTTGAATTCTAATACTCTGTAGTTTGTATTTCTGTATGTTTATCTGTTCATCTTCATTTTATTTTCATACTTCCAGTTGCTTAAATTATTTCATTCAGTACAAAACTATAATGACAGGCAAAGTCATGTACAACATAAATATTTGAGTAAAGAACAGATCAAAGATACTTGTAGTAACAAATAAATATTTCTTCTTAGATACTTACAATCTATTTAAAAGTAAGTAATTACTGCATTATATCGTTTATCTGTGTCAAGACTGTCATAACTCAAAAATATATTCTGTTTTAAATTTATAATTGCCAAAGTTTTTCTACAATATGACCATAAATTGGCTAGAAAATAGTAAAATGTTAGAAATAAAGGAACTAAATTTCTTTCTATTAGAAAAACTGTCAATAACTGTTGGAAATACATTTAGTGAATAAATGCAGATATTATTACGTTTTTCCGTTTTTCGTACGTAGGATTTCCTTTGTCTTGATTTTTTGATTCCGTGGCTCCGCTTAGAATTTCTTACCACGATTTCTCTATTTTTACTACGCAATAGTTGCTCATGAAACCATTCACACTTTTCGATGTTTCGTTCAGGAATCATGCATCTTTAATAAAGGCAGCCAGCTAGATCTCAATACGGTGTAGCTACGAAAAGACTAGAACTCACAATCTTCTATGTCACCAACAAGGTCCTCCACCTATGTCAGCGATTACTATCGTACACTTTTGTTATACTGTTGTTTTTCTCACCAACTAATGCTTCGTTTAAGAATACAGGCGCTTTAGCCATTTCAAAACAGTGGAACCTTAACAAATTTTTTTTATGCTTAAGGTATTGTTGGAACTTGAACACATCATCATGTTCTTTTATTTTATAAATGCACGCTTATCTTTACCAATGTAGGCTGCGCAACTGCTCAACGTGTGTTAGTAAACTTTCAATTTTATTTAATATTTACATACACCACCCTTTATTGGCGGTGAGAGTTCTAGGTATTCAGCTCGTTTTATAACACACACCGATATTAACTACAAATCTTATTTTCTTTACAATAGAATGTCTGCAAGCAAATCTATCAGGCAAAACCGCTGATACAAGAACGGCTGCATTTACTGTTAGTAAGCTCTGTAAAGTTTTCTGTAGCGCTAACTTTTTTTCCTTTTTTTCAGAAAATGGATTTTTTCCAATCATGTTTTGACATCCATTGATATTGCGACCGTTTATCGCGCAGTATTCGGTTCAAAGGAACTAATTGCAGTTGTTAACGTTAGTGATCGCCTTTTCTAATTAAAAAAAACAATGAACAAGCTCGCGCGGGCTCACGTATTTTCTATAACCACAAAAAACAAAAACTCTTAATTAGGACAGCAAAATATCACACACACACACACACATATTATCTCTCAATAGAAAGAAAATAGCAGACTTTGTTTTTGTTATAATTCAAAACAATGCAACAATTTAATCCTGTAAATCATTGTATTGTAACCCAACGGTTCTCAAATGGGGGTCCGTGGAGCCCTGAGCGTCCGTAGCAACCATCCAAGGGGTCCGCATGAAGAACAGAAAAAACAGTGTTTTCAAAAATAATAAAAGTTTTATTTTGAACTTGGGCTGCAGAGGGGTCCGCGAAAAAAAAATTAGTTTACTAGGGGTCCGTGAACAGGAATTTGATGAGAACCCCTGTTGTAACCAATACAATCTTATTAAAAATACGCTCTCTGCGGTCATCTATACATATAATAAAACAGTAACGGGGTAATTTCTGTACATGAAATATATTTTGAAAATTTTAATGTTGGTGTAAATAATAATCAAAATGGAATACAAAACACCTATTTTTGGAATTTTTGTCTGTTTGTCTGTGTGTGTTCGCATCACATAAAACCTGCTGAATGGATTTGAATAAAGTTGTGTGAGGAAGTCCCTTAAAACTTTCTTTCAAATATAGAATACTTTTTATTTTCTAAAAATATGTCATTTCATAGAGAAGTCACCCAATTTTATCGGGAAAATGGTACTAGAACCGTTGTCAGTACATTTTATTTTGAAGATGGAAAATTTTTAACACTGTTTACAGAAATCTAAAACAAATGTTTGAAAATTTTTTTATATTTTATTTTTAAGAAAATTATAAATGATAGTCGGACGAAGTCGTGGGCACTGCTAGTAATCTAATAAATTTAGGGTGGTTCGGCTTAAACGACATTTTTAATAAATAGCTGCAGTGACACAACGGCTTTTTGCTCTTCGGCTTGTCTTTTTTATAGTCTGTTATGAAAGGATGCAGAACACTTTTACTTTTATAACATTAAACCAGCGCAGTAAAAACTACTTCCCGCAAGTTATTTTCTGATAAATTGTGTTAACTTCGACTCATGAAATTTATTAGATTTCAAGATAGTAAAACGATTACTGATTTAGTTTTTTTACAGTAATAAATAAAAAGCAGCATCATTATTAACAATCCAGCAAAAAATTACACATTACCTTAAAAAGTACTTGCTATGTAATGACTTACTTCTGTGATTGCCAAATTTTGTTACTCGCTTAAAAAACGCATTACATTAGTTTAAAGTAAAGAAAGTAGTAATTGAACTAGTTCTTCAAGCTAAAAAAGGAATACCTTAAAATTCGTACTAATGATCAATGTAATCAATTCTCAGTAATTGATTATAAAAGTTTCATGCCTTGTTAAAATCATTAGGTAGGTAATCCAGTTGGGAAGTTTCTCCACCAAAAATGCTTAATTCCACACTCGATTACCTTTTTTGAAATTTTTTGCTGAAAAAGTATACAAAATTTGATGTTATATCAATTCTATAAAACTAAACATTTTTCGCTTTAAATTATTTAAAACCTTTCCTGGGTATATGTCTCATCCGGAAAATATTTGACAAATTAAACGTAGTAAACTTTTTAAAAGTTTTTGTTTAATTTTAATACTCATTTTTTTAAGAAAATGTTTTTAAATGAAATATTGAAGATAGTTTTGTTTTTCAAAAACTTTTTTTATAATGACTTAAAGCAATAGATTTAATTGATTATTGATTTTATTAAATATTCTCCTAAATCGTTCTTAACCTGGGTAGCAGCATTTAATTTGTTTCACTTTTATTCAGTTCAAAATGGAATTATCAGCAGATGAGGTGTTGATGTTATAATTTATGGCTAAAGTCCTTAACAGAGCACCTAAAATATATGATATGTTTTTGGAAACCTTTAGGGAAGAGAGAAAACTCAGTACTTAACTATTACTTTATGGAAAAAAATTTTATAAATAAAAAATGCATCAAAAACCAAAAAAAAAAATAATAAAATATGTTAAAACCTTATCTGGGAGCCATATGCACACAGAACAAAAACATGGTTAAGGCAATCATAATAGAAATCAATTAAAACATATTTTTGTTACATACAAACATACATTTTATGCTAAAATATAAACACATAATAAAAATAAATAATAAAAAATGATTATAGTATGAATACAAATTACTAAACTTAATTGTAAAAATTTTGCTTAAATTTTTTTTTTAGTTAAGAGTGAAAGGATAGATAGAAAGTATTTAGTCCAGGGAGAAACAATAATTTTTTTAAATGAAATATTATTTACTCATGTCATATTTTTATATATTGGCTACAGATAAAAAACAAAATTAACATAAATAATAAACATTTACAGCCATATGTATAACAAAAAGTTGGCAGACTGTTGATCAGTGCGCACAAAGAGCGGCTAATTAGAATACCGATAAGTCTTAGAAGTTGTTTGGTACAAAGTTTATGCATAATTTGGTTGGCCAGCTTACCAGTCGTATATTCACTCTGAAATTATGCTGTGTATGCAACCATTAATATAATAATCACCCTTGATTTTGACCTTTCCTGTTTCGCCGCCATATTAATTAAAGAATATTAAACTTGAAAAATAAGAATTAAAGTGGAAGAACAAACGAAACCTGTTTTTTAAATGAATCAGACTTTCGGACAAACGCATGATCAACCTTTGCACAAATTTTGTTCATCGTTGATTGCAAAAAACTATGGTACTCTGCATAATCATCTTGTGCATGATTTCTTCCTCAAAATCTTAGTGCCGCCAGGACTTGTGTAGACCGCGGAATACTATCTCCTTTCCTTTTTTCTTTCCCTTTAAGGTCTACCCACACCAAACAAATTAATTTTTTGCTATTTTCTTTTGAAAATCTATATTTAAGGCGCAACTCCCAAACAAATATTTTCAAAAAAGGTAATCGATTGTGGAATTAAGCATTTTTGGTGAAAGGACTTCCAAACTGGATTATCAAACTGATGACTTAAACAAGACATTTATAATCAATTACTGAAAATTGATTACATTGATTATTGCAGGAAATAATAATAATCATTAGTACGCAGTTTAAGGTATTCTTTTTTTAGCTTGAAGAACTAGTTCAATTACTACTTTCTCTACTTGCGAACTAATGCAATGTGTTTTGTAAGCAAGTAACAAAATTTGGCAATCACCAAAGTAAGTAAGTAGGGTAATGTCTAATTTTTTGCCAAGTCCTCATCCGTATATTCTAAAAATCGAATTCTTCTAGCTAATTGATGGACTAGATTTAAAATAATCTAATCTGTTTAAAATGTCCAAAATTCTATTTTTTTGTGCATAAATTTTGTTTTTACTTTTTAATTAATATTTTGATACTGAACAGCTGTTTGCTGTTAGGATGTTAGCAGATTATTAGTCAAAGTCTAGCAGCTCGCTGGTCGAAGTCTAGCAAGTTCCTTATGACTAAAATTAATGCCAACAGTCAGATTTTAGTTATGCATAGGGCTGTTAATAATCAAATGTTAATAAAAAATTGCTTATCATGACTGAAGTATTATTTTGAATTGCTACGACTCGTTTAGTGAAACCACATATTAAAACCCAAAACAAAAGAGGGTTCTTGTGGCTCTAAAAATTATCTACTGCTTGTCAATAAGAGATTATTCGCCAAATAGATGTTAGTTACATTTATTTTCCAGTTAAGTTCTATTAAAAAGATCCTTTGCCTGCCGAAGGCATAAAAAATAAAAGTAATAAAATTAAATTATCAAAAGAGTTTTACTTATGTACCTGTATAGCAAGCCATGTCAAAAAAAAGCAAGGGACTCAGTAATAAAAAATGGAATTTGGACTGTATTCATAGTCGACCATTGAAAAATTACTAGTTTAAATAAAATGTCTGCTAGGTCGCGATATTCTGGGTTGAACTTTTTGCTAATCTGGTATCTGGCATCTCTTTACATGATTATTATTAAAATTCTGCGAATATTGTCGAGTTATACATTTGATTTATGGCTATTAAATTATTTTTTTATTGATTATTAAATGCTTTTTAATACAGCTTCAACTAAAACAGGATTTATCGATTTTTTCATGGATATAAATTTGTTAAGTTTATTCATACATTTGTAACTCTTGATACCATAATTGAAAAGCTAGCATCTATCAGAGTTACTGTTTTGCATAATTGGAAATGATTTTTTGAATTCTCTAGAGTCATTTTTGAATTCCTGGATGTTGCCACTATATGTCTTTTAAAGATTTTGTTTGTTTTGGCTTTTAGTTTAATGGCGATCATTTAAAATTTGCTGTTATATTTAGAATTCTATATATTTTTGACTGGCGGTTTTATTATTTATTTATTTTGTTTTTGTTTTGTAGAACGACAAAGATGTCTGCAAAATAATCGAAGAATTTTTCGCAGAGCATAAATTAAAAAAAAAAAAAAACAAATATTCAGGTGACAGAGAATAAAAAATAAGAAAAAAAAAATAAGTACGATATATAATTTTACATTAAAATGTCATCGGCTCTTAATGGGTTAAGCATTTCTCAAAAAAAGATTAAATATTTACTGAAATACCTCTGTTGAACGATATCTATATTGCCAATCTACTTTTTTATGAACATTTTAAAAGTCCATAACTCGGAAAATATAGGCGGGCGCTAATTTTTTACTTGATTTTTTTCTAATTTTTTAATTCTCTATTGCTCTATATGTTTGTGTTTTGATTGGCGTTACTTCATTGTTCCAAATGATATGCGAAAGTAAGAAGTAAGCGTGGTGCCTCGAGGGATACGAATCGATCTTGGTAATTTCCCATACCAACTCTTTCGAAACTATATCTGATCGATTGGCGTATTTACATTTTTCTAGCTGATTTAATGTATCGGAAAACTTGATTTTAACACTAACAAGGAAGGACAGACGGACACCGCTCAATCGACTTCGCTATGCATAAGGACTCAGAAGACTTTATGGGATGAGGGTCGTAAATTGATATTGTAGAAATTACAAACGGAATAACAAACTCAGATTTACCATTTTTCCACCTTTTATTTCGAATGGTTTAATAAAAGTTTTTTTTGCATAAAAAAGGAAATTCTTTTAAAGCATGTTTTTTCGATACACAGATGATTTATATGAGAATCATAAGAACTATCAAAAATTCTTTCCTAAAAACGCCAGCAATAAGATGATCATGTTATATATTTGAAATATTATTTAGTAGTCGATCCGACATAAAGCTGATTAAAAACTACCAACCTTGAATTGTTTAATATTTTTCTTTTTATTCTACCATTCAATATTTATTTTTAATAAATATTTAATATTATTTTTATAATTATTTTATAAGGATTTCGATTGCAGGTCAGAAAAACAAAGGCTATCAATATGAATCTTAATCTTATTTATTATTAATAAGTTCAGAGCAACAAAAAATTATGTACGACAGTTCAGCAACAGATTGTAGACAACATATTTTGTTGCTGCTACTGTGAATATAATTGTGTGTGAGCATGTCTGTGTGTGTATATATATGTGTGTTAAACGACAATAGCAACTGCGCATAGAACAGCAAAATAATAGATGAAGAAGAAAAAGAAGAGGGGGCAACTGAAAAGTTATTTTGAGATTATTATTTCATCTGTGCAAATAGTTTCAAGTGCCGCCAATTCACTACATATCTACTCGTATATCTCTCAAAATTAATTTGATTGAGTGATTTTTAAAGCATTTAATATTTATTTGGTTTTTAAAATTTTTATTTTTTATTAATGAAGAAACACAAAAAAATTTCAACAAGAATGTATTTTCTAGTCATTTTGTTTAAAATTATAACTATCCAGAATGCGAACACGAAAAAAGGACAAAATAAAGAAAAAGATTTAGAATAAACTTTATTCTTAAGGTTAAGGTTAAGCTCACCATACTACATGTGCTTGGGAAAAACATTATAATTTACTGTCCTTTATGGACAGAAATTATACCCTGAAATCGAAATATTTTCTAGCACTCAAAGTTTTTTTTTCAGATTTTTGGTTATTTTATTGCAGTTCCATTCAGCGTTCCGACTATCCAATATATTTTGAGTTATGAGGTTTGCCCGAAACTCCTTAACTTAAGATTTTTTAAGTACCTCATTTTTTGAAAATGTTGCTAAGCAAATAAATAAAAAAATACCAGGGTTTTCAGCCGACTTGAGAAAAGTTATAGTTCCCTTTTCATTTGCATGTATGAATATGTAGGTATTTGTGTGTACGTACGTATGTATGTATGCATGTGTGTATCTCTGTATGAAAATGCGCAGATATGTTTTGTTTAATACTCATCGCTATTTAATGAATCTGAAACCGATTTTGAACTGTTAATTTTGAAGCGATCTGTCCTTTCGGAACTACAAGATTTTAAGCTTTCGTTGTGTGACTACAAACTTTTTATTAAACTATTTATCATAAGTCAAGTCTTAAAGTCAAATATATATTTTTTATATCAACTAAAAATGATTTATATTGCTATTTTGTTTTTGTTTTGACCCAAAGTTATTTTTACTCTTTTATTTTTAATTCTTAAAGTTTGTTTAGTTTTCTGCTAAGGAAATATTTTCGTTTTTTACTTTTCCAGCGTAAGGAATTTTTCTAATGGCAGCTACATGGGCAGCATTGTTTTATTTTTATTATCGTGTTAAAATAAGATAAAATCCTGTAAATGAGTTAAGAAAAAAACACACCGTTTTTAATAAAAACCGAAGAAGTTATCTCAGAGTGTGACTGTTGAGTATTATCACTCATTGTTGGCGTCTTTTATTTATGAAACTCAAGCATTTGTGTAATGTGTCTTAGAAACATTCCATAGCTTTTTAGTAAGATCTAGCATTTAGTGGTATTAAAATTAAAATTTTGATTTTAAAAATTAAATTATAATTGAATAAAATATCTTAAAATATTAAAAAGTAAAAAATAATTATTTTAAAAACTTTTCATTCGGCTTTCGTTTTTTTTTTAATTCCAGAGTGATGAGAGATGTTGATGGCGGTGGAATGAAACATTTAACAACATATTTATTGTTGCAACAATTTAGTAGAAAAAAAAGAAAAATAAACACAATGGGGCATTTGAACAAATAACAAAACAATAAACCACAAGCGATATCATGTACCACAACAGACTGGCAACTTAAACAGCAGCCAAAACAGCATTAGCAACCAGCAGCAATCAACCCAAACAGCCCGTCAAACAGCCGGAGCACAGTCCCATACACATTGTAGTAAAGAATGCCCAACACATTGCATGTTTAAGTCAGTAATTGCTTTACACTCGAACAGAAAGGCAACCGAACCGGCTGTTGTTTTATTTTTTTGTTTAAACGAATTTCAACGAATTATTAAAAAGGAAATATTAAATAATTTTCATAATTTTTGTTTTAAATTTTTGACAATTTTTATTTTTTTTACATTAAACAACAGTTAGAACAACAAATTATTAAGTAGAGCAACAATTATTTTTTTGCTTTAAGCAACAAATATTTTTATAACAGCCAAAACAGACAAGTGTTGGCGTTTAAAAATTGTGTAAATAAAAAAGTACAAAAAAAATTAATAAAATAATAAAAAAAAAAAATCGAAATTTAAGTTAATTAAAACAAGTGTTAAACAAAATTTAAAAAATCTTCTAATATAAAATCAGTGAAAATGAAGTTCAGTCATTTCATTTAAATTAAATAAAAGAAAATCTTTAACATAAAATTAATAAATTTTTGATAAAAAAAAAATAAGTCAGAAACATTTTAAGCTGTTTTGCTTTAAACATTCAATTTCACACCTTTAATAGTTTTACGAATCTTTGTTTTTGTGAAAAAAAAATTAAAAAGAAATAATAAAATAAATTTATGAAACGAAATGTGTATTTATTTATGTGTAGAAGAATAAATATATTAAATATTATTTTAATAAAGATAAGAATATTTATTTATTTTTATTAAGTTAAATAAATATTTTTGTTTTAAAACAAAGCGAAATAATAGCATTTAATCTCAAAGAAATATCTAAGAATAAGTTATTAAATAAATGAAATATTATTTAAATGAAATCGAGTGTGATTGATAAGTTTTGCTTTAATGAAAAAATATTAAAAACAAATGTAATTACTGTATTTAAAATCTGCAGATTTCTTCTTGGATTCTAATTTAGTAAAAAGTAAGTTTAAATTCAAAGTAAAATTTAAAAATTTAAAAATTCTTAATTTAGAAAGAATATTTACAAAAAAGTATTGAATTAAAATTGACTTTAAAAAATTATTTAAGTGGTAAATATTTCACATTATGGGCTTTTAGTAACTTAAAATTGTACGTGATATAAAAGAGATGTTTATCATAAAATAATGAACAAAATTAGTGAACATCGGACTTTGCCGAACTTTTCTTATGCCTTGAAATATAATAGAAGAACTTATTTTTTTGAAATATAAATTTTTTGACAAGCCCTGTTGAATATTTTGTACATAGTTTCGACATAATGATTAAATATAAACAGAAAATGTTTTATCGTGTCTAAAGTATTGTTGAGAACAACTATAATTTGTTTGCCGCAACTTTACATTGCTAAAGAGAACATGATATGGTTACTGTGAACATATTACAACCATGTTTTTGCTCTTCGTCTGCATCTGTAAAGTTAAAGTAAAATTAAAATTACAAGTTGTAAAATCAAATTTTTGCTTTTAATTTTGAAACGGTTCAGTTGAAACAAATAAAAATGGTGTCCATGTAAAACCCGTGATGAAAGAAAGAAAAAGTATTGCTCGTTAGTTTCAACTCAAAAGCAGGCTCTAAAATCCTCTGTGTCATAAAACATAACATACTCTATCATTTTATTATCATCTCTAAAAGTCTTCCTGTTAATGCAATGATGGATAATGAAAAAGCTTTTCTAAACTCTTTGAGGATTAAAAGATTCTTGTAAAAAATTTTTTTTACTAAAAATCCACTTCTAAAGTTTTTGTCAGAACTCTTAAGGTCAAAGAAATTAAAAAAAAGTCTGGTTTCTTTAATCTGAGTGAGAAATTTCTCACATCAAAATATTATAGTCATCTTCCAATACGCAGAGGAAGCAAAACTTAACTACAAACTTTTTCATTAATTTAAAACAAGATGAGTATATTATTTTCATTTCAGAAATTTCTCATTAAAATTGCATTAAAGAGGCTTCGATTTTTAAATAAATCATGGTTGGCACATAGTGCGAAGTTTAGTAAAAAAATACAAATAATTAAGTAATTTATAAACGGCTTGCCAGATTGTATTGAAACATCACACATCTATAAAGGGGACAGTGCTCGAATTATTTAAGTAGCATTTCTAGGGTGTATTAAAAATTAGAATCATTTCCAAGCGCTAATATTTCTCCTATTTTTTAAGGTATTAAATTCTGGCGTAGTCCCTTGTCAAGCTCTTACAAAACTTTGCTAAAAATATAACTCATCTTTTGAAGCTGAGGTGACGTTGGACTTTAAAAATTAAACATTTTATTGCTTCTTCTAATTTTTCCCGCTTTTCTCAAATCAATTTTTGTTTCCAGAGTAGAAAGTTATAAAGAAATAAAACTTTGAATATCAGAGAAAAAATAAGGATTTAGAAAATTAAAATTTTACACACACGTAGGTGTGCTAATTTATAGCATTGCAACGCAGTTCCCCGAGGTGGTAAAAGGTTCAAATTAAAAACTTGAAATTTTACTATACTTTTACTTTAGTCGTGGGCAGCTTTTAAATAATCAGGTCAGACGTTTAGGAACAAAAGAATTATTCCTCTTTTTTTTAAATAAATCCTCTTATTTGGCGATGGAAGGGCTTTAACTAGTCAACTGGTTTCAGCTGATGCTAAATGAAAAGCGAATTATTATTAGAAAGTTCAAAAAACTGTGTTTTACATCATAATGTTACACTCTGGTACTAAATCGCATTATGTGTTAAAATTTTTTATTGATTTTGATACATTAAATTTCAGTAACTGATTTTCAATAGATAGCAATCGCAATTATATTCTCAATTTTATAATGCGAATGCTTAGAATATATCTTATGAGTTTTAATTTGCCATGACACCAATCAGAGTTTTAAAATGTTTCGATATAAAGCTTTCGATTCTGTGTTATAAGATCAGAATCATAATTAAAACTCACAAAAGAGCAACATTTAAAAATCAATTATACTTTTCTACCGGCTAAAAAACAAAAGTCGCACAAGTTAAAATAAGTTCTTTTGGCTTCTTCTGCTTTTTGGACTCATGTTTGAATGGCTTCTATCTTTGTTAATTCTAAAATAAGTTTTTTTTATAAAATTTCTTTGATTTTGTTTTGGATACATTTTCACTTAAAGATAAAACAAATGTGATTTTCGGTAAAGCCTGGTACCTTGTTCGAATTTGTGAAAACTGTTCAGCACCATTTTATGCGAAAAATTTTATATTAAAATGTGGTGTCTATCTCGCAATTTGGAAGAATTTAACGTTTTATTGTTTCCACGTATACTATAGTGTTTTAGAAATATAAGCAAAAGACATATCGCTCACTTACTAAAACAACGTCATAACTCCAAAAAATTAATTTCGAGGAAAACGAATTCAAAGTTTTTTATTTATATGTAGGTCCTATTCACGACATGGCAGTATTTTCGCTCGTATGTGGAGATTATAAGAGGTATTAATCTGAATTTTTTTACAAGACGAATTACTGTATAGCGAATAATTTTGCATGATTTTCTCAAAAATTGTATTTTTTGGGTTATGACGTTGTTGTAGCAAATGAGCGATATGATCAGCTGTTGTTTGAAAAATTCCGCATGAAATAATGCCTCTTTGCTTTGAAAAAATGTTTGCAGAAAAATTTCATATGTTTTTGAACCCTTCACCACAAAAAATTGAAAAGGGTTATAACTAATTTTGTCATTCTGTTTTTAGTTTTTACAATATCCAGTTCCGACCCCATAAAATGTAAATATTCTGAAGTCGAGTGAGCGATGTCCATCTGCCCATCCGTGTTAGTGTTGAAATCAATTTTCCCGAGACACTAGATCAGCTAGAAAAAATTTAAATAAGACAATCGATCAGACATAGTATTGAAAGAGATGCTATTCGAAATCAGCAATATTGGTCCATATCCTTCGAGGCAGCGGGCAAAAGACCACGCCTACCTCTAATTTTTCCATATTCTTTTGGAACAATTAAGTAACTCTAACCAAAAAGACAAATATATGGGGCGATAAAGAATTAAAAAATAAGAAAAATACTTCAAGTGGAAAAATTGGCGCTCGCCCATATTTTCCGAGTTACAGGCCTCTGAAATTTTCAAAATTTTTAATATATCAATATGGATATCATTTTAAAGCTTTTGAAGAAATCTTTATTTTTAAAAAATGCTTAACCCATTAAGAGCCCATCGGAATTTTTATGTAATTTTTTTTTTCTTAATTTTTAATTCTCTTTCGCCTCTATATTTGCTTTTTTGAATGGAGTTATTTCACTAAACTAGATTTAGATATATGGTGAAGGGTATACAAGATTTGGCTTAGCCGAATATAGCACTTTTACTTTAACTACAGGAAAAGCAGAGTAATATTTCTGCAAAATTGTTTTGTGATTTTTTCGTACAAATTTTTTATGTACGTAATTTGACAGCATTCCGCTCGAAAAACTGAACAGAGCACCAGGCTTAAAAGTAGAGTATCTACGTGTTTAACAAATCGGCTGTTTTTTAATATCACGTTCGAAATCAACAGATCAGTAGGATAGAGAACAAAACGATGCGTTACGGTAATAAATGCTTTTCATCATTCCTATATTTCATATACATTAGACTTCCAACAGCAAAATCTCTTGTCACATATAATCTCAATAATATATACATTTGTAGATAAACAAATTTCAGGTTCTAATAAAAAGCTTAATTCTTAGTGCTTACACAAATATTATTCTTAATTTTTTTTTTAATTTTGACCATGAAAACTAAAAAATAAATCTCATTTTAATAGAATCATAGGTTGAGATTTAAATTTCTTGTTGGTTAAAAATAATTTAAATTTTTTGACATTAATTATCATTTTGTTTAATAATAAATAAAATCCAAACACAAATAATTTTTTATCTCATAGGAGCTTAACGTTAGGCGATAGTCGTATAGAGACAGACTACTGCTCGTTTATATTTTATAAGTATTTTTCGACTTTAAGAATTGTTTTATTGTTTAAACAACAATTGACTCAATTTAAATGATTAATCATGATATTCTGTTTTATAATTTGTTAAGTTATCAAATTAAAGTGCTTTTTACTTTAAGAGTTTTAGAAATATGTTTGTCGAGTAATATGCAACACCAAAACATTATGGGTAATCAACGTTACCTTAATTTTTATTTCTTATACTTGATCAATTCAGTGTAAATTTTAGAGATGATTTTTTTACCATAAATAGTGTTTTACGTTTTGCATGCGTGCTGATTCCTTCAAAATATAAAATTTACAACATCAAATAATTTTGTTTTATTTCCTCGTTTGCCCTTTCCACAACCTAATTTCAAAGTTCTGGCGCAAGGCATTGCATAAGTAGGGGTCATTCCCTGAGTGCTGGTCCTAATAAAAAATGAGAAATATTTTCACAATATATTTACATATTTGAAAAAAATAAACAACAACAAAAATTTCAGTATACGGTTTAAGATTTTAACAGATTTTAATTAAATAGCTACGAGGTGTAGTAGAATACAAGTTCTGAATGTAGACACTAAATCATCATGTAGAAGACTGCCACTGTTTGTGAAGTATTGCTTGACCCTTAATATTCATTTTGTGTTTTGCTAGCAACAAATCTGAGGCAACAAAACTTGCTTGTATTCAATTGTTGAAAGAAAGAGATTTTTGAAAAGATTTTTGTGAATTGTGCGGTTTGTGTTGCACAAATGGAAAATTTAATTTAAAACCCTGTAAAGTAATTTGTTAGCATGACTTTCGACTCACATAGGGGTATTTTGCCAATCTAGTCGGGCATTACTTTTTTTTGGTTTATGTTGGCTGTAAAAATTTACTGAGTGCACCTAGATCAATGAAACTTGGCAAAAAAAACTGCTATAGCTGTAGGCTGTTACAGCTAGAAAACAAGAAAAATCGGACCAAGGAAAAAAGAGTTCCCTTTAGAAGAACTTATCCCACCTCTGAAAAATGTCATGTTGTTTAGCAATTGCAACTTTAAAGGACAAAGAATGTTAAAAAAATTAAAATTGGATTCAAGAGATTTTAAAATTCCATCTAAACTTCGCTTCTTTTTGTGGGCGGTGTAGTCGAAGTGGTAAACACGTTGGCTACAAACCTGGTTGACCAGGGTTCAACCCCTGCGGCAACCAAAAATAAAAAATGTTTTTTCTGTTTAATGGTATAAATACATATTCAGAGTTAACACTAAACATGCAGCCTCCTTCGTCGGTACTTCTTCTCATAGCATATTCGTCGGCGAAGTAAAATAACTAATAAAATGGCTATCTATCTTTCTCTTTTTACCATCTGTCTTATCTCTCATCTATCCCTTTCCTAAAAGAATGTAGCACGGTTACGAAAATAACTAAATAGGCATTATTGCCTGAAGTACTACTTCTCTTAAAAAAAAATGTAGTTTTTAAATGAAATGGGTTATAAACGCCTTTAAATCATAGAAATTAATTTGTTTGATCAGCGGGACGAAATCCTCTAATCACATTCGCAAAGACGTTTCTATAAAAAAATTTTTTTGTTAAATTTTTTTTTGCCAGTTTCCTAAAAACATTCATTATTAAGCTTTTCAATGTCTTATCAATTCCCGCCTCCCAATAATATTATTAAAAAGCTATTTTTGTAATGTATTACTTTATAGTATTTTATGTAATTGAAAATAATTGATTTATTCATAGTAATAATTTGTTTTGTTGTTTGACACATTTTATTTAAAATTATAATAATTTATTTATTTAAAACAACTTCGTCATTGCAATAATATGTTGATGAGTGCAACGGTCCTTCTTTGTCTGATTCTTCAAAGATCTCTTCCGAATCTGAATCCTCTTAAGCGTTAAGTACAGGTAGAGTGGGTCTTATACTAGTAAATACTGCGTTAGGCGCAAAAACTTTTTACCGCATAAAAGTAGAGATCGCAAATTTTATAGTGATATAAAACATTTTAGGATAGCGATGGAGATCACTTTGAAAAACTATTTCACTTATTTTCTTTGACGAAAAATTAAAAAAAAAAAATACTTTTTTAATTACGAAGAAAATTTTTTTCAAAAAAATTTGCAACAAATTTTTGTTTAAAAATTAATATAAGTAGCTGCTAATATAGCCTTTCACAGAAAACAGTCAATAAAAAATCTCTCAAAATCGTTTAACGTATGCGATTAATTCAACTATCCTGACTTCAACAGTGTCCCAAAAAGACAAATCGCAAGCGAAAGCCTTAAATGCAACATTTTGTTTTCTGTCCAGCTGCGTACTTAAATTTTTACATTTCTCAAAAATTATTTTTGTCCTAATGTCTGGCTACATTGGCAAAATACCCGTATGTGTGACCGTAAAATACAGCAAAAAAACTGGAAAATCCAATTTTCGGAACAATTGCAAAGATTTTTGCAAACCCTGTGTAAAAACGAATATTTAATAGAACCAGCACTCAGGGGATGACCCCTACAACTTACAATGCGAATCAAGAAATTTGGTTTTAGGAAGATAGTGGATAGGGGGATAGAGCATATTAAATGTCACAAAAAAAACTTCTGCAGGGAGTTTATTCTACTTGTCTTCTTCTCTATAATGGATTGTGCCACTCAGTAATCATAAATAAATTTTAATGAGGAATGTGTTTTGCATATGAACCTACGGTTTTCAAGAACAAGTTCCCTAATTTCACCAGATCATAGTTTGTTGTAGTAACAATAAAACAGTGAACAACATCCTAGAACTAGTCGATGCTCCAGTGAGTCAATAGAGCTGTTTATCTTACCGTCACCGATGAGTTTCTTCGCTCTGTCCTGTATGCGATCGTCTAACTCAAAAAAGGTCTTTGAAGCAAAAAAAAAAAAAAAAATTATAATAACAATAAACATTTATAGTGAAATATTTTATAATTAAGAAAATTTGTTTGTGTCAAAAAAAAAAATGTAAAATTTTGTGATTTTTTCTTAAAAGGTCTGCAAAAATTTCGATGGTGTAAAATTTGAAAAGTTGACTTATGCTAAATTATCTACTTGATTTCCTGACTCCTTTTTAAGGCCAGCCAGTACAAACATTCGACTCAACACGTGCCTCTATATCTGCTCTAACAAACAACATCCCTTTTTTGGCTGGATCTATGTAAATTGGACCAGCGCCCGATAGCTCTTTGAGCTTTAATTCAGTTATTTCCATGCAACTGTTTACGCGCACTTTTGGGTTGATACTCTGAAGGTCCCTATCATGTACGTCATCTCCCAATGAGAATATCTTAAACCTCCTTGGGTGCAACTGTTTCGTATATATCAGATTTTTCGTCAGAAGAGTTACCTCGCGTTTTAATGGCCTGTCTCATTTGATTCGTTTTAGCCCACAAAATTAATTATTTCATTCGTTGATGCACTTCTAGTGCAGCTTCTTGGGGAAACAACTCCTAATAAATCTTATAATCCTAACACTGGGTGTAATAACTGAGACCACCCTTACTATCGGGGCGCATAACACATTATAATAAATTTTAGCGTCATAGTTGGCTAGACCAAGCTCTTTCTCTTAGCAAAGAAGTGGGAACTGTCTAAGCTTACACTACAATATTGACAACTTATGTTGTAATACAACAGAAAACAGCGATAGCCGGTACATGAAACGTAGTCAATGCGGGTTATTGGCCCCAAATATGTCTTTATCTTGCAGTTTCAGGCCTCTGCCGCTAAGCAGTTGAATTCTAGATCAAGTGATTTGAAACATCTGATTTAGATTTTAAAATTTTTATATGTTTCTAAATTGAAACGATTCTTTAAATCACTTGCGATCATGAATGACAACATTATTCTTAGACTCATGTAAAATATTCTTACTCTGTTGCGAAATGTGTTTTTTAAATCTTTTTTATATTAACTAACAAGTTAACAATAACAACTAAAAAATGTAAATAAGTATTTCACAATCGCAGTTTAATTCACCTGAATACCCATATTGCGAGAATTTTTATTTCAAGTGTTTTTGCTTAACATATCATTTGAATACTTTACTTTTTTTATATTTTTATAACAAACAAACAAATAAATATGTTTAATTTCTTAAAAAAAGAGATAAAAAGTATTCAAACAATAAAATAAAAAAGCACGATAATCTCAAGAACGTCACTCTATTGTTTTTTATTAAAAAGCCAAACAATTTTTATCAAAAAATATACAACAACATGAAATATGATTTAATAAAAATATTTAAATAAAAGGTGTAACCTTGTGTTTTTATTTCTATTTCCAGATATAAAACTCGATGATTGTTCTAAAATCAATAAAACTTGAAATTTTTAATTTAAACTTACTCTCAGCAACGTGATATTAAAATACCTGGAATCTCCCGACTTAAACGAAAAACAAAACGGCCTCCAAAAATTAATTTAAGAAAATTTTGTAACTAAAATTAAGACACAAAGAAAAACCGGATTATGATTGTAGATAAAACGGATAATAGGGGAGAGCATGCTTGGACAAAGCTGCTGGATGATAAAGATAGTACAGGGAAAGGAGCTGTGATTGTTAAAATGTCCAATAAAATTGATAATAGTCTTTTAAGCGATATACAAAATTCTAAAGAAACAAGTCCTCTTACCGGCGATATAGTTGATGCAGCAACAACGACAACAAAAACTAGTTCAGGAAATTTATTGGCGATGGAAACGTGCAAAGATGAGGCCACTGAATGTTTAACAAAATTTAGCAGAAATAATAATGGCGAAGATAAAAATGTCAGTATACAACGTAAAGAATCAATACTTGGTACATTCCATAGACATTTAAGGAGATCCATAAAGGCTGTAAGTGAATCACCGGGTCCTATAACGAGGTAAGTTTTCTTAATAATTTTCTTATGAATTAAAATTTATTTTTGGTTTCAGTTCACGTTTGAATTTCTAAAAACAATTTTTTTAATTTTTGTTAACTAATTTTTCTCTCTAAAAAAAGGTTTTTTAAAAATTAAAAAATTAACTTAAGCCAAAAAGATATTTAAATTTTCCTAATTTCTTTAAAATTAAAATAATCTTTTATTTAAAAAATTTTGACTAGATTTTAAACAGTAATAATTTTAAAGTTTAATTCACTCATTTTGAATTAGCAGATCAATAACTTTTCGTATTGAACACAATAAAAGTCAACTTTTTAGAAAAACAAAAGAAATATTAATAATTGAAGATCTTGTCGATTTAATTTTTACAAACTCTTCTTGGTGCGCTTAGCTAGTTATTTATTTCATTATACTAATATTGGATTTACTAGTTACGGGTTCTCTAGCTACTGTTCCAATCCAGCCAGGTTTTGCTACATTATGCATATTATTGAGTTATTTAAATAAAATCAAGGTCATAGTTATTCCAGTTACCAAGTAACACGATGATAAATATTTACTTTGTATGAAAAGTGCCACACCCACGTGAAATATTTAAAAAATTAAGTTTCCTATTTTACCAACTGCATATCTGATATTAAGCTCTGAAAACTCCGAGAAGATCTTCCCCCTGCTGTATTTAGACAATTTAAAATAGTTTCGAAATTGTTTGCTCTCTTCAGTAGATGTCCGAAGAGCAGCAAAATGTATTTTAGGGCACCGGGCTAGAAAACTAACAATTCTCCGTTATGTTCTTAAAAAAGGTCATAAGGGGCTGTTGGTCTCAAGGTTATACACAAAACAAAAATAAATCTTATATCCGAAAACGATCGAAAGTGCAACATATTTCGAAATCGAGCATTATATTCAGTTTTGCTAGATTCTGGCTTTTTAAAAGGTGCTGCTACTTAAGTAACCTTTTAACTAGCAATACGATTTGAAATAATTTGTAAATAATTACGATTATGAAATCTTGAAAAATTTGGAATTTAAGGTTTTTTTTTTAATTTCGACTTTTCGAAAAAAAATTTTTTTTGATGTTGTGCGGATTTACTCGTTTTAATGTATTAGAAATTTATTAAATATGAAAAAGGTGACAGTGAATAAACCTAAAATCAGTGGTACCAGGTGGTGACAATGGCGAATTAATTCATTTTCGCCGTTGCAAAAATGTCAAACTTCATATAAAAAAAAATTGACATAATTTTTTTGTATGGAGTTTGACATTTTTAGCAACAGCAAAAATGAATAAATTCGCCACTGCCACCACCTGGATCTTTAGATATTTTTTATTTCAATAATGTGTTTACAATTCGCCTACTATTATTTTATTGCTATATTTCGAAAAGCTATCCGTTAAAAAATAAAAAATATCTTCTTATTTTATTGAAAATGTTTAATCATAGCAAATATAAATATTTCTTTATATATTAAATTGAGAAAAAAAAATTAAATCTTGAAAAGATGTCGACATTCTTATTATTCTTATATTCGCATCAACTGCTCAACAGATTTGTGAAAGAGTGACAAGAGAAGACATCCGGCAAGTGAATAACGAACTTTTTGAAACTTTGACCCAGAGGGAACTTAAGGTGTGTAACTTTTGGCCATTGTATACCATTTTGATGAAATGTTAGACGAAGATAAACTCTTATCTAAACGCTAAAAAAGGCTACGTATTGTCTTTAACACCTTGACTCATATGAGTTTTACAAGAAAAAAAAACCGGTACATTTTTTAGAGATCTACAGAATTTAGTTTAATTCACAGCATAGATAGATAATTAGCTAGAATGCCATTTTTATCAGAACTTTCACACAAAGGTTTGTAAGGGTAAAAAAGGGAAACTGATTTTAATGAAAATTGATGCACAGATATATTCTCAGCTAAAGCATCATAAATTTGATTTCGAACTTTTGACTTGCTGGAGAGAAAATAGAAAAAAACAGCAATTTGTTACGGAGAATGAAATATAAATTATAGAAAGGTCTTTATCTAGAAAGTGAAGTAGATTATATTGTTTAAAACTTTCATCCAGATTGTTTTTAAACAGCTGAACCGTTTGGAGTAAAATTTGAAGTAGGGATGGGTCTGTACCAAGAAGCCACAATTTATTCTGCTTTATTTTGAAAGTTGGGTCTACAGGGGAGGAGAAAGGTTTGGTATGAGGAAACAGGACGGGCATAGATTTTCATCAGAGCTAAAAAATACCCTGGGTATATACCCAGGCTTAATAAGCTGCTAAATATGGCAAGTGACCTCTACTTGTAACCATCTCTTAATGTCGATTAAAAATATTTTATTTCGATATTATGAATTTTTTTTATTAGATATCCATATTAATTCTGTGTTAAAAAATTTAACTCAAAATTTATATTAAATAAAATTATTTTATTACAATGCGCGTTTAAGGGGCGTACATGGTTTACGTTGAATTCATTCATGCAAAAGTGAGTTTAAAAAATTTGAATAGAACATTTTATTTACTGTTAAAAATTGCATTGAAAAATTGAAGTAATAACCAACAGATATTGAATACTAATTAAAATTGAAGATAAAAAATTAAACATTCTTTCTTCTTGAGAGTGTTGTTAACATCGAAGTAAATTACAGCAACAATTATTTTTTTTTTTTTGCATTATTTATTTTTGAATTTGTCTTCCCTGTACAGTGTTAAACTAAAAACAAACAACTGACTTTGAATACAAATATAAATAGTAGAACACTTAAGGCCAATATTTGTCTAGAGAATTTGTGGAATTGCGTTTATTTAAACTAAGACGTGCTTTAGAGTGCAAATCGTCAACTATAAAATGACTAATTTAAGAGTAGTAAACAAGTTAAAATTTTTTTGTTATTTCTGACAACTGGTTGACCTTCCCCAGTTCGTAAATTTATTATTTTTGCATTTAGATCACTAATTATTTTGACAAATAATCAACACCTCTATTGAATAAACAAATTGATGCAAAATATAAATACAAGACCTCATGCCGATCAGTTAGAACTTAATAAATTTTCTTATGAGATTTGGGAAAATACACGCACAATGAATGCATAAAACATTGCTTAAACAAAAACACACAAAAATGTACACATGTGTGCGTAATTTAGTGAAAATACAATAATGATTTAATTAAATCACCGATAGAATTTTAAATTGTAAAAAATAACGCAAAAAATTAAATTGTAATGAAGCATTTTTTTATACAAAAGATCAGAACATGGCATTAATATTTAAAAATGATTGCGGGCATTTTGCCACCGTGGCTGCTCATGACGAAGCACATTCTAGACGTTCAATTTTGGGTCACTTTTTTCAAATACTGCTAGACGTATGTCACGAATTACACGAACAATGTTTCTTTCCAAAGCGTCAATTATTGCTGGCCTATCAGCACAAAGCAGTGACTTCGCCAGGCCCTACAGGAAATAATCAAAAGGTGTCAAATCGCACAACCTTGGAGGCCAAATGACCGGTCCATTTTTGAAATCAACTTATCGCCAAATTTTAATTTCAATATCTTGATGGTTGCGGTCGCCGTATGGCACTTAGCGCCATCTTGTTGAAACAACATTTCGTCCGGATCAATGTCATCAATATTTTCAAACAAAAAATCATTAATAATAATGCGGTAAAGGTCTCCATTGACCGTAACGTGACAACCGTTCTCATTTTTGAAGAAATATGATCCGATGATGCCACTAGCGTGTAAGCCACATCAAATAGTGCATTTTTCCGGATTCAGTGGAGTCTGTAAGATTTGTTGTGGATTGGCCTCACTCCAAATGCGACAGTTTTGCTTAATTAAAAGCCCGTTTAGCCAATAAATTAGCCTCATCGCTTAACACCATTTAGCGATAAAACAGCGGGTCAGTTACTAACTGCTCTAGAGTCCAATCGGCGAAAGAAAGATGCATGTAATGGCTTTAATTCCCGCCCTAGCTGGATCTTATACGGGTGTAGGTAAATATCTTTTCTCAAAATTTACAACGTAGTGGACAAAAAGAGCCGCAATTTCTGCGAACGACGAAGAATAAATAACTTGGAATCTTCTTTAACACTTGCGTTTACAGCAGCAATATTTACTTCAGTATACACATTCCTTCGACGTGTTGGTGATATTGCATCCTCTAGAGAGTATGTGGTAAGAAATCTACCCACAGTTCGACGGAAAGCTTGCTTAGGCGGACGATTATGCGCACCATAAAAATTACGAATTCGTCCATAAGTTGCTTAGTGTTGTTCAAGCGTGAGTCTATTTAAAATGATTTCCCAGAGTTTACTGAAAATATTAAGAAAAAACTTTTCATCAAAACTTAATTTTTAGTGTTATTTTTTATAATTTAAAATTCTATTGGACTTAAAAAAACACCCGATACTAAAAAATTTTTAAAATCAATCTGATATAATAAAATGTAATAGATAAATTGAATATATAAACATTGACTAACGCAAGTCTCACAATTCCCAAAAATTTATTAAAAATGTCCAAAAGTGGGATTTTATATAGCTTATTTGCTATACGAGTGCTGCAATATATATATTTCTGGCCTGGCAACACTGAGTGCTGCCAAGTACAATCTGACATTTCCATTGGAAAGCTTGTCGTTTTTAAGCATAATCGTACTCAAAACGTTTTGACGTACGACCATTATTTGTGTTGTTTACAGTGACTTGAAAAAATTTATATAGAAAAAATACCATCATTTTTCACAACTTTCGACGTGGATTATCACGACAAGAGTGCATTGATGAACTTAAGTCTTTGTATGGCGATGAAGCACCATCGTATAGCACTGTGAAAAATTGGTATAATGAATTTAATCGTGTCCAAAAACGGCTGTTGTGCCACAAAACAATGATGGCGTGCGTGAACTCATAATGCAAGATCGACATGCGATATACCGAGAGATAGAGACATGCTTTGACATTTTTTCCACCAGCATACATTCGATACTGCATGAACACCTGGCCGTAAAAAAGATTTGTTCTCGTTGGATCCCACACAATTTGAAAGTCGCTCAAAAAAAGGCTCGTGTCGATTGGTGCAAAGAAATGTTGCAAAAATACGACTGCGGTGCTTCAAAAGACGTTTATAAGAACGTCACAGGTGACGAATCATGGATCTATGCGTATGAGCCCGAAACGAAACAACAATCGACCGTGTGAGTCTTCAAAGACGAGCAAAATCCAACGAAAGTTGTTCGTGGAAGAAGCACTTCGAAGCAAATGATCGCCTGTTTCTTCGGCAAAACTGGTCATGTGACGACTGTTCCGCTTGAGCAACGTAGGACGGTCACTTCTGAGTCGTTCACTACAATTTGTTTGCCTGAAGTCATCGGAGAAATTCGAAAAACCAACAAGAGAAGACGAATCATTGTTCACCATGACAATGCGAGCTCTCACACATCGGCTCAAACCAGAGCGTTTTTGACCGGCCAAACGTCGAATTAATGGGTCATCCGACGTACAGCCCTGACTTGGCACCTATTGACTTTTTCTTGTTTCCGCACATCAAGAAAAATGCGTGGTCAACGATTTTCGTCGTCAGAAGAAGCTGTTGAAATGTTCAAAAACCATGTTTTAGAGGTGTCTCAATCGGAGTGAAAAAAGTGCTTCGATAACTGGTTTGAGCGCATGCAAAAGTGTATAAATCATGCTGGAGAATACTTAAAACAATAAAACCATTTTTGATTATAAATATTCGCATTTTCACTATTAGACCAGAAATATATAGAGCAGCCTAAAGCACTTCAGGAGAGATATTCCAATTGCATGATCTAAAAGGCATATTGGGGCTTTTAAGCCAGGGTTTAGTTTCTTAATTTCGTATAATCCATCAAATTTCATTTTTCATTAACAATCTGGCATATTTTGAAAGACGATTGGGGTCGAAAATTAATGAAATTTTTAATGCATTTTTTTAAAATTATATTACGTGTACAAATAGCTTCTAAACATTTTATAATTTTGGTTATAACGTTTTAAATAACCAAATAAACGCAATTTTTTTTGCTAAAAAATTACAAAAACCGATTCTCTTAAATTTATTTTACATGAGTTTTAGAAAACTTGTTGTTAATCTAAAAAAACTTTTAAGACCGCTCTTAAGGTAAGTTTTAGAATATGGTTCGATCACTTGAGAGTTGTACTAAAAGTTCACAGTGATCACAACGAGTCTGTCCTAAAACTATTTCTTATCTTCTGTTTAAGAAATATCACAGATGGCGAAATCTGAGTGTTCATTTTTTTAAGCAAATTTGTTGCTACGTCAAGTATTCACTGTACTCTACTTTACCGGCCTAGACCAAGTTATACTGATACGAGCCATTTCTTTTCGATTAAATTGTGTCAGACGCAATGCATTGTGAAGAATTTTTTTTACATTTCCTGTCAATTTAAACATTACAATGTTCAAAAATTGCTCTTTCATTTTGTCTCCGTCTAATTTTTTCTTGCTCCATTAAATTAAAATTCTCTTCAAACTCATAAAATTTATTTTTATTTTTGTTGTTAAAAAAATTATTTCTTTACGTAATTTTCTTTGATGATTTATTGTAATTTTAATAATTTAACCAACATGATACAAATTATATAAATCCAAAAAAATCTGTTCATCAATTGTGATAAATTTAATGAATTAATAGCTTTTATAACGTCTTTATTAAATTAATAAATAAAAAAATTACTTAAAAAATTGAAAAGATTAGCAAATGACTGTATTGTATAGAATATAAAGAAACTTTTAATATTTTTTTTTCTCAGTATTATTCATTCTTTGTGTAGTTGATATCGAATTATAATAGTGTTGAAGAAAACACATACGAAAAAATATTATTTGAATTAAGATTTCCGCTTTATTTGTTAAGTTTTGCTCTTTTAAGCAAATTTAAATATCTAAGAGAAATTCATTAATTAAATTTATTTGCTTTTAAGTCAATAAATAATAAGTCGAAGTTGAGGGCATAAAATTAAAAATGATTTTAACGCCAACTTAAATTTACTTATATTTATGTCTATTTAAAAAAGCATTCTGGACGAGAAATTTTATATAGACTAAAATAATAAAAAAATCCGTCTAGTGTGACTTGGACTCACAAACAAAGAGTTCCGTAGCATAAAACATACTTTGGGTAAATTTAAAATAAAGCCTTATGAAAATCACTTAACTATTGCAACAGCTTTAAATTTTAATTTTGTATGATTGCTCTTAAGATAAGGCTAAATATGGGAAAATACCGTTGCTATTGAGACACCCTTTAGTTTAAAGTTTTCTGTTTTTATATTTGTTGAGACTGTGCAAATTAGATGTGTACGCCTATCTCATATCTGTCTATCGCTCAACCGATCTTAAAATTTCAGAGTTTATAATCGAAATTGAAGAGATAGTTAATACAATAAACCAAAAAAAAGAGAGAATATTTTAGTAGGAGATATGCAATCAACGACTTCTACAACAACAGAAATATATTATTTCAAATAGATCATATGTACAACACAAGGCGGAGAGCGTAAGAACGATTTAGAGTAGAAAAATTTTGCAATGAATATGGAAGAAAAACACTAAACGTCCGTCACCTTACCAACTATTCTCAATTAGCTGCCGATAACTATAATCAGCACAAAAAATACTTATCTAAGGAAAGAACTTGTTAAAGTTTTTTATAAGTTCACAATGAACATGTTTATTAGTTGTTTGTTATGCTTTATATTAATGTATTAGTAATTTTTATTTCCTGCTGTGAAGCTAATGGCTTAGAGGGTATACAATTACAACATTGTAGAAAAAGGCATTCATATTATTAATAATAAATAAAAAAAATTTATAAATAGACAAAAAAAAAAAAAATTAAAAGTAAAATATTGTTTCGTAACATCCTTAAAGTTTGTGTTGTTATAGCGACTAAAGCAAACATTTTTAGAGCCTACATATAACGGTTCCAGAGATACACGGCTGCGATTGGCAAATAGACGGACAGACATCGTAGCAATCATAAGAAGGATTACGTTTTTAAACTTTGTGAACGGAACACCAAAAATTGTTTACTCCCCCAAGCCTTTAAAAGATATGTAATTTCAAGCAAAATATTTACCACATTTTGATTTTTTAAAAATGTTTTAGAATTGATATTTTATATGTTACATATTAAATTAAATAAATCAAATGAGTTTCCAATATTTTTGCTAGCAAAATAAATTAACTAATTTGCTTATAATTTAGTTAAAAAAAAAAGTAAATCGATTTTGATTTGAAGTTAAAAAACTGAGCTATCCTTATAACTAACACGTTTAGTTGAAAATGCGGAGATAATTATGTAATTGTCCAAATCCAGAGATTTGGCGTATTTTGTATGAATCTAAAAATATTGTCTGTTCTACAAACAGTTTGAAAGATTCAAGGTAATGTGTCATTCATGATTCAATGCTATGGTTTATTCCGCTATACACTGACAGTTAAGGCCTGGTACACTTTTCAGTTCTTCAAACTGTCAAACTACATACATAAAAAATTTGTATGAAAAAGTCATGAAAAAATGTCGCAATGAAATAAAGCAAATAGGCATTTTTTCATGCCGAATTTTTTAAACAACAGCTGATCATATAACTTTTGCTTACGTTTCTAAAACAATGTAGTAAATGTGAAAACAGTAAAACGTTAAGTTCTTTTAAATCTGGAGATAGACACTACATTTTAAATATCAAATTTTCCATATGAAATAATCAATGTTGCTGAACAGTTTTCACAAATTCGAACAGAATACCAGGCATAATACTCTATTTTGCAACTAATATTATACACAGATGTACCTTAAAGTAACAACTCTAATTGCGTAGGCTCAAAATATGTATATAAACATTAAATCTTACTAGCAACAATGTTGCGAATGAACACAAAAATTCGGAAAAAGGTTATAATTAATTTTGTCATTTCGTTTGTAATTTCTACAATATCCATTTCCGACCCCGTAAAGTATATATATTCTGGGTCCTTATGCATAGTAAAGTCGATTGAGCGATGTCTGTCTGTCCGCCTGTTTCAGTTTTAAAATGATTTTGCTAAGGCACAAGATGTGTTAGAAAAAATTTAAATACGTTAATCGATCAGACAAAATTTCTATAATTTTTTTTTGGAAATCAGCAAGATCGGTCCACGTCCTTCAAGGCAGCGGGCAAGACACCATGCATATACATACCTCTAATTTTCTATATCATTTGGAACAATAAAGTAGCTTCAATAAAAAAAAAAAAAACAAATATATGGAGTGATAGAAAATTAATAAATAAGAAAAAAACTCATGTTAAAAAATTAGCGCTCGCCCATATTTTCCGAGTTATGGGCCGCTCAAATATTCATAAAAAAGTACGATTGTCAATATGGGTATTATTTAAAAACTTTTGAAGAGATCTTTTAAGAAATATATATTTTTTTATTGCTTAACCCATTAAGAGCCGATGACATTTTTATGCAAAATTTTATATCGTACTTATTTTTTTTTCTTTTTTTTCGATTGGCAACAAATTCAGTTGACATAAGGGATATCTTTTCTCTGTGTGTAAAAAATTTTGTTTTTTTTCTAGTAGTTTTATTTGCAATACCCTATGAGATTTCGTGGAAATAATGAATTAGGTAGCAATTATATTTACTGGGAAGTGTTCGCTCAAGCTTCTCAGATAGAAAACTTTAGTTGAGACATTTCGGAAGCTTTTTAAAGTAAAAAAGTATTTATTTATTTATTTTAAGTTTTATTTATTTGAATTTATAAGTTTCGACTTAAGTTAATATTTTTATTAATTTCTTAATTTTTGTTGAGAAAGAGTTACCATCATTGAATCAACAAAGCAAAAAGACAATGAAAGCTCAAAAATGTTTTATACAACAACATAGTAAACATTCAGCAAAAAAAAAAAAAAAAAAAAATAAATAAAAATAGTTATTGAATTTTTGATTTGTTTTTATTGTATATTTGCTTTGTAGATTTAATATAGTTCTCATTTAATCAATTTGGCTTTTAATATTAAACTCTTAGGCTTTCTATACAAAATTTGGGTAGAATCCACTGATGAGCTATAAAAGCAGTAGCGACTTGGCCATATGGATATACTTTCCCCGCAGTTGTAATTTCTTTTAGTGGTTTTAAATAATAATTTCATTAGAAAATCATGAAATATTTATATTTAAAGGAAGCACTATTAAAGTAAATTAACATAAAAACAATTTTTAACTTTAAGCGTTGTTTTCTCACAATAAATAATTTAAAATATCGCATCAACTACGTTAACGGTGTAATATGAGTGACGACCACTGCTTTAATGCCACGTTCAAGGACCTTAAGGTACAATTATGCGAACGTCCACTTAAGCTAACCTAACGGCCGTTTGTTTTTAAATATACTAAAACAATGCAAACGCTTACCGAAATTAACTGTCACGTTTCCGGAACGCTTCAACCTGTATAAAATAGGTTTTGACGGCGTTGTTACGTGACATTCGTAAGACAGTGCTGGAATTCTATGTGTTAAGTACCATTGCGGCACATTTGCCCGTTTTAGGTACTTTTGAAGTAATTGATAATAATTGTATCATTCATCAGTTTTTATCATTTTGCTTAATAAAAGTATAATAAATAAATAGTTATATTAAATACATAATATTATTTTTTAAAATAGATAATTAAAGTAGTCAATACATTGCACATATTGCAATGTAAAATATCTTTTGAAGCTAATTTAGTACTTTTTCCAAATTTAATGTACGGAACAGTGCCCGCAACTATGCCACAAATCTCAACACTGTTCTAAACAGCTGCGGCAAATTAAAAATTATTGTGTTCGGTTTTGTAATTTAATTTTTTAGCTTTTATAGTTTTAATAAAATAATAAATCGTCAATATCCATTTTCTTTTCGGGCTTTTGAAATTAAAATTACAAACAAAATTTTAATCACACGCGAACAAATTGTGCTCCACGATGTTTTGTTTTTGTTTATTTTATTGACATGCGTCACATTTGTAAAGTTTCTATAAGTACATAAACGACCGTACGTTAAAATACGTTAAGTTTTTCTTACATCAACGTTCGCATAACGAGGCCTTTACTCTTTTATAAGCATTTCATTAAAGATGCACATTGAAGATAATTTTAAGTTTTTTAAAATTAAAATAAAAAAGAAAACTTAATTTACTACAAGGGACATCAACAGATCCCCTCAATGTGAACCAAATAGTCATTAGTGTATTGTTTTAAAATACTAGCACGTGTCATTGTAAAATCTTTAAACGAGCATATTTAATCTGTGTACATTTATTTTATATATTTTGTATATTTATTCGTAAGCTTCTATATGAAATTCAATGCGCACAAAATATAAGTTATGACTTTCGTTTAGTAGCAAAAAAAAAAAAAAAAAAAACGTTTAAAAATTTGCGCAAAATGTTTTTTAAGCCGATTATAAATGCATTTAACATTATTCTTAGATTTATTTTTTTGTTTTCACTCCAATATTCGCTTTATGAACTTGAACTTATTGCCTGTAATATTTGGCTTGCAGCCAATACAAATTGCGTTATAAATTTACTTTTATGTATTTATCAAAAATAGATATTGAGTTTGGAGAGAATTGAAACGGTCAACTAAAGATGTATTATGTCTTGACAAAATCGATTTATTTTTGTATTACACTTTGCTATTGGGAGCTATAATAACACACATTTTTTTTAAATTTAAAGAAGTGCGCTTTATGGTTCAAAATATACAAAAAAACATGTATTTTGTATGGGGACACCCTTTAATTTTTAAAACAATACCAATCTGTAAGCATAATCCATCAAAAAGTTTTCAAAATCATTTAAAAAATTACTGACTTCTGTAGGCACAAGCATTAAAAAAAGCAACATTCAGTCGGATTGATAACTTCCTTCTTTTTTTGAAGTCTTTAAAAAAAGTTAATGATTAATCTTTCCCTTTTAAAATGAATTCAATTATTTATTTATATTTAAAAAAATATGAAATGAATTTTAATAATTCTTAAATATTAACGTTTACTTTATTGGAAAAGATTTGTCAGTTAGAATTTAAACAAACTAAAATAGCAGGTTAAAAAGCGCAAAAATGTTTATGTCACAAGCAATTAACATAAACCTCCAGAAAAAATATTAAATGAATACTCAAACGCACACATGCATAACATACATATACATACATACAAAATAAAACGACGTTTTTATTAAAAATTATAAATAAATCAACATTTTTAATGAATTTATTTTCATACAAAACTAGAAAAACCGCGTTGTTAACCCTGAGTTTGCCCTCTGTTTGCTAATCAAATAATTAATATTCATGAGTGTTGTGTAGGAAAATGTACATCTTCTCTTCATCGTCTTTATCCATCTTTTCTTGAGTAGAATCAATTTTATTATAACAAAAAATCTCACATTAAATTTTAAAGACTAAACGAATTATTTCTTATACTTTATTTTTTTTCTACCTGGATACTATAATTTAAAAAAAAAGAAAGAAATTTAATTTGTAAAAAATAACATAAGAAATTAACTCTTATTAAAGAAATTCTTTTGTTAGAAAAATCATTACAGGACAGTAAAATTTAAAAATTATTTTTGTTTCACTTTTCGAGGCGTCAATTTTTGCTGGTTTAGTAGCACAAGCCAGTGTCTTCACCTGATCATACGAAAAATTTAAACTTAAGATCTCGGAATTCAATTAAGAGTTGAGTAATCGAAATTAGTGGAGGCGGTCGCTATATAGCACGAAGCGTCTTTCTGTTTAAACCACATCTCGCCCGAATCAATATCATGCCTTTTTTCAAAGAAAAAAATCATTGATCGTGTTGCGGTAACGTCCTCCATTGACCTTAACTTCGAGACTCATTTTTAAGGAAATATGGTCCGATGATGCCACCAGTGCGGAAACCCGACCAATTGGTTAATTTTTCTGGATTTTTTCTACCTGTAGGGCTTTGCATTTATTTCAATTCATATGCGGTAACTTAATTTTTTTATGGGCGTCATCGCTGAGCACAATTTTGAGATAAAATATTGGATCAATTTTCTTCCAGTTGCTCTAGAGCCCAATCGCATATGATAGTCTTGTAGCCTTCGATTCTGCACCAACTGGATGTGATACTAGCTAAAGGTAATATCTTTTAAACATAGACGGACAGAGCGAAGAGTTACTGCGACCCACGAAAAAACGGGAAATTTGGATCTTCTTCCCTTTTTTAATTTATGGCAGCGATAATCTATTTATTACGCACATTTCTTCGTTGGTATTTTTGCATCATTTAGTAAATTTGTAGTATGAAAATCTGTTTACAATTCGCTAAATGTCTTGCACAGATGGATAATTATGTCCGCCACACAAAATCACGAAGTCATCTATAAAGTGCTCGAAATAATGACAGATTTTCAAAGTAAATTGGGACAATGACTAAGCTTTAATCTTTTGACGATCATGATTTGCTAGAGTACAGTGATCATAAAAGAGCAAAAAGCGAGCGCAATATGAAAAATCGTTAAACTGTTAACCCTTTAATATTTTTTATCAGGCTTAAGAAAACACTTTTTATTTAGTCCCCAAACCATCTTTAGTGGAAAAATTAGCCAAAAAATATCATTCTTGAGAAAACGAATAATTGAAAGTTTAATAGTTCTCGTATATAAGTTTGCTATAATGATAAAGCAATTTCATTTTGCAATTGACAAAAGTTTTCTTTTACATAATTACCAAGAACACTGAAAGATGATAAAGCAATCTTCTTTCTTTTACTACATGATATCTAATGTTTGGTTTAAAATTGATAAATATATATCTAAAAAATATCTAAATAAAAAATATGTTTAAATCCATCATCGATGTATTATTTGTGTTGTTCTTCACTGTATCTCATTTTAATATTTATTTTACAATGAAAATATTAAAAACTATAGTTTTGTAAATACGGAAGACACTTGTTTTTTCAAATAAATGTAATATTTGTATTTTGCAATTTGCAACTGAATTTTTTTTTCAATTTTCAAATAACAATTAATCATTGTAATAGAAGAATGTTTTTTTCTGTTAATTAAATTTGTATATTTTATTATATTTTAATGTATTTATCAATAATTGCTTCAACAAATCAAATATTAAATCTATTTTTCGCACCGCAATACAATTAGATATTGTAAAAACACTGTGATGATCAATTGAGATTTTCTTTGTAGTGATTAAAGTCTGGTACTCTGTACAGTTTTTCATGCCGAATGCTGTCAACTACATACATAAAAAATTTGTATGAAAAAGTCATGAAAAAATGTTGCAAAAGTAGTACTCTGTTTTATAGTGGAAAATATACCCTGTGGTGGAAAACATATAACCTGTTCCTGCAACATTTTATTAAAGCTGTGAAATAAAGCAAATAGGCATTATTTTAGGCGGAATTTTTCAAACAACAGCTTAACATATGTCTTTTGCTTACGTTTCTAAAACAATGTAGTAAAAGTGAAAACAGTAAATCGTTAAATTTTTTCAAATCTGGGTTTAGACACTACATTTTAAATATCAAATTTTCCATATGAAATAATCAATGTTGCTGAACAGTTTTCACAAATTCGAACAGAGTACCAGGCATAATACTCTATTTCGCAACTAATATTATACACAGATGTACCTTAAAGTAACAACTCTAATTGCGTAGGCGCAAAATATGTATATAAACATTAAATCTTAATTGCAACAATGTTGCGGTTGATATTGGATATTGTAGAAATTACATTCCTTTTGTAATATCTACAATATCCATTTCCGACCCCGTAAATTATATATATTCTGGGTCCTTATGCAAAGTGAAGTCGATTGAGCAATGTCTGTCTGTCCGTCTGTTTAAGTGGTAAAATAATTTTGCCAAGGCACAAGATGTGCTAGAAAAAATTTAAATACGTTAATCGACCAGACATAATTTAGAAAATTTTGCTCTGTAAAGAGATCGGAGCAAGATCGGTCCATGTCCTTCAAAGCAGCGGGAAAAACACCACACCTACTTCTAATTTTTCTATATCATTTGGAACAATAAAGTAACTTCAATAAAAAAAAGCAAATATATGGAGTATTTAAAAACTTTTGAAGACATCTTTTAAGAAATATTATTTTTTAATTGCTTAACCCATTAAGAGCCGATGAAATTTTTATGTAAAATTATATATCGTACTTAAATATTTTTTTTATTTTTGAATTGGCAAAACTTGATTGGCAACAAATTCAGTTGCCATAACGGATATCTTTTCTCTGTGTGTACAAAATTATGCAAGATCGGTCCATGTTCATCGACTCAGGGAACAAAACACCACTTCTATTTCTAATTTTTCTATATCACTTGGAAAAATTAAGTAACTCCAATCAAAAAAAAAAAAAAAAAACAACTATATGTAGTGATACGAAATTAAAGAATAAGAAGAAAACATCAAGTGAAAAATTGGCGCTTGGCCATATTTTCTGAGTTACGGGCCTCTGAAATTTAAAAATTTTTTAAATGTCAATATGGGTATCATTTTAAAGCTTTTAAAGAGATCTTTAAGGAAATACCAAAAAATGCTTAAGCCATTAAGAGTCGATGGCATTTTTAGTATTTTTTTTTAAATTTATTTAATTTTCTATTGGAGTTACTTCACTAAACAAGATTAACGTACATGTTGAAGGGTATAAAGGATTTGGCATAGTCGAATGTAGCACTCTTACTTGTTTTCTTTGAATATAATTTGTATATTTTTATTTTGTATTTATCAATAATTGCTTGAAAAATTATTAAATTAAACCTATTTTTTTCACTGCAATACAATTAGTCAGATTTTATGTCAAAACTGTGACGTTCAATTGAGATTTTTCTTGAAGTGATTAATGATCAGAACTCTTAATGTTTCTTAATTAAAGTGGCAGTATTCTTAAAAATTTACATTAAATAATTCTTACATTGTTTTTAACGCTTAATTTATTCTATTATTAATATTATTATAAATTATTTAAATGCAAATTTAATTGTACAGCTTATGGCAGAATGCTTTCTAGCAGTTTATTTCTTTGTTTGTTAGCTATTGGTTCATGTGAAAACGCTGTAAATATTGATATAGTTTGCTGGAGAAAATTAAAAAAATAGTATACAAAATAAATATGTAAATAGAAATAATATAAACAATAAACTATAAATAATTTTTAATTATTTTAATTAATTTTTTTTTTTTTTTGGTAAATAAACAAATAATAAGTCTTTTATTTTCTAATCCTTTTATCTCCTTACGAGACCAAATTATTATTCAATTACATTGCAGAGATTTAAAATTTTTTTTTATTATAATTTTTTCATTTAACCGTTTAAAATTTGAACATAATTTCAGAAAACATAATGTTTACATTTGAGACATAATTATTTTTATACCTAACCATGTTCTTGTTATGTTAGACAACAATATGGTTTCAAGACCAACCATATTATTATGAAATGTATTGATACTATGTGTTGCTTACAACTATAATATGTTACTCTTAGGTTATGTTTACATCAACCAGTTTTTTTCTGCGTGCATCGAGTTAGGAGAGTTCTAAGCGTTAACTATTTATCAAGTTGTATAACAATTTTCCGCTGGACGTATTTCCATTACGGTGCTTTTTAGAAGAGTCCATAAAATGTTAGTAGATTATTAGGAAATTTTCTTTTCATGGGTTACGAATCAATTGCGTTTTTAAGCAGAAATATGTAAAAATGTGTCATTTTAACAAATGTTAAATTTTAAGTCGAAGAGGAGAAACCTCATGTAGTAATGCTTTTGAAAAGCATTTTTATTAGTTTCGGTTCTTTTCTAAATGTAGACAGTTTTTGAAATTGTGTAGGATTCTTATAAACATGAGTTTTTAAACGGAAAGGATTTAAGACTTATATGCGCAAACGTCTTTATGCACTGAAATAGTACAAGTGACGTCATTCTAATGAAACCAAGACATTATTCCCTATCTTTTCTGTTATCATAAAGCGTTGGGATTTTCTTGTATAGAAATTCTTAGTAACAAGATTGGGAACCGCAAAAACCACAAATTGTGGTATAACGTTCTGACCAGCATCGTTCTTAAAGAACCCCTTAAAACACACGAAACTTGAGGATTTTCGTCACTTAAAATACAGCAGTTTTGTTTATTTACGTATTCATTCAATTAAAAGTATAAACAGTAATTTTTTTCGGATCCATTCACTGAATCTTCGCCTAGCTACATGATCCGTGTGGGTTTATTTCTTGCACGAATTAAATTTTGTAAGTACGAAAACTAAGATCTTTCCGCAAAATCTTTCGTAAAGTAAATGGACACAAATTCCTCTTCACGATGGCGGATACTCTGATTCAGGTCTTTCTCTACGTTGAGCTCTCTAGTAACAATGACGTCTTTTGCCTTTTTTCGCATTTAAAGTAAACGTGGTGCGAAAGCGAACTAATTGCTCTATTGGATGATTTTATCGATGATAAAACGAAAGTATTTTGAACAGAACCATGATTTTCAAAATAAATTTACAAAAGTTAAACGGATTTGTTCCGCTAGTAAATATTATACTGTTGTCATACGTTTCGGTGAAGACCGTCATCACTGGCTTTTTATTTGGTACTTTTGGCGAGCGCTTTCGATGTGGGAGCATCAGCGTTTAGTACTAGTGAGATAGTGCAAGGTGTTTGTTGCATACATAGTGGTGGGTTCAGGTAGTTTTGTCCATCAGGATGGTGTCTATTTAACTGGTATTATGCAGGTAGATTGCCTGATATCTGTCATGTTTACTGAAGGTGAATAATTTCAATATTCAGTCTTTATTATTGGGTAGGTAAGTGTGATCATCTGTAGGTGTTTTCCGTTTGTAAGATAGTTTTAGTAATTTTAGTGGTGTAAAAATTGTGTTAGAGCTTGTATTTACCTGTTCTATAATAATATCTCCGTTAAACGTTTGTGTTTTGCATATGTCCATGTTTTCAAGAATGTCCAGTCTTCGTCATTTTTTATTGGGATGTATTAACGTTATAGATTTATTTATTACCATTGGATCGTGTTCATGTGTGTAAAGGTGTATTGCGAAGTTGGAGTCTTCTCTTTTCCGTTTATATAAGAGCATGCTGTTCAATTATGACGAGAAGAGATAATGACTGCTGCTTCCCTTTAAAATTTTCTCTATACTTTTATGATTAATTTCTGATATAAAAACTTTTTAAACCTTCTACATCACCTAACTTAGACGCTTACTTTAGCTGTCCATTGAAATGAACATGACATGAACAGTATTCATTTGTTCATGTTCTTGTCTGTGACGATAACGTGTTGATGTTAATGTTCTGTCTGAGCATGATTATCTGTTTATCGTCAGGGTTGTTTCAATGTTTTTAACAAGGAGGAATTATTCGCACTCTTGAGATGGCACCAATTCGAAATGGAGCAATCCAACTAAAAGTCATTTTGATAGCGAAAATCATTGCTCAGTCGAATGTTCGACCGACGATGTGTGAAACCATCAACTAGAATATTGGTAATCCACATTACGCGAATTTATGCGCGACATCATGTTCATACGAAGTTGATAGTTTGTCTAGACGTGGGTTAAGGCAAAGTTAAAAAAAAAAAAAAAATGTATTTAAAACCACAGTCGGTTTGGTTGAAGTATTCTAAAGGAGCAATTGTGCCGTCAAAGCTTCATTTAGTAATTAAGCTTTTACTTTTGGCCAAGCGCAGTCATATTGTATGTGATGTTATACAGAGTAATCAGTTTTGCCCACATTTCATTAAATCGTTATCTAAAGAATCACCCATTAATGTGGACTACTTTTTAGATGAAAAAATTTTGTTTTGAGTTGCTTGGCTTATTTGCTGGTATCTATAGACTGTAACAACTTTTATAATTTTATTTATTTTATGCAAATAAAGTTGAAAAACTGGAAATTTGTAGAAGTTTGTAGCATTTGAAAAATTAAATTTTTTATTTTGTATACAATAGGCCCTGACCTATGCAATGACAGTTGGATCATCATCTGCATATGTATGTATTTCATTTTATTATTTGATACTAAAATAAAGGATTCGATTAATTTGGCTTAATATCGTATGCGTAAATTAAGATCGGCTGTATACAAAGCAACTGGCACAAAGTGTTCAATTTTAAGTCATTCTAATCGACAGAAGTTAGTTTTTTAATTTGTTCTTTTAAACCTCAGGCAATACTTTTATACTTAATATGCCTAGAAGACTAAAAAATCATGTTCCTTTTCTGCTATGTAACGAACATGTTTATTTTATTCACATTCACGTTTACATTTATTTAGATTTTTTTTCTCAAATACGTCTGCTGCAGTTGTTTGTTTTTCGCTCTTCTTAAAAGCCCCAGAAACAATTTGATATAAAATTTCAAGCAACACAACATGTTGCTATATGCAATAGCAAATAAACTAACAACAACTTTAACAAAGTGAAATGAAAAATAAAAACAAACAAAAAATCCCTATTTTATCACAAAGAACACAATATTTATGGACATATTAACAGTTCAAGTGTAAAATTTATATTTGTTTTACTCCCGGTACTATGAACTTTAAGTGCTGATTTCTGCATATCAGTATTTATTTCTGCTGTTGTTATTGTTGCCAGAATGTAGAATTAAGAATCATAAATTTAAATTTATTTTGGCTGAGTGTTGCTAACAAACGTTTGATGATTTAAAGTGTTATTATTTATTGTCGTTGATATTGACAATTTCATTATACCTCGTTCTTTTTTATTTGTTTGTGGTTTCGTTGTTTTGTGTTTTTGTTTTTTAGTACATTGAAAACAGTGTTGCCGCAAGCCCAAAAATAAAAAGGTTAGAAGAAAGAAATGAAAACAATTAAAAACCTAAATAAATTTTGGTAGCTATCTGTGTTTTTCAGTTTGGCACAAAATGTGCTTGTGCACATTATTTTTATTATTTAAAAAAAATAAATAACTATGATGAGGCCTGGTTTAGGAAGCCCCTTTACATTAAATATATACTCGATATACATTTGTGCAGTATCAAAGGAAAGCTTTTGACTTCTAGATTAACAATATTATAATGATTTCCTAAGCACTCAATTTTGTAAATAAAATTGATCTAAAAAACTGGAAAAATAACGTTTAAGTGTTTTTTTTTCCTAAGAATTAAATTATAGAATCTTATATAGCTTTTCCCCCCAAAACTACACATGGAAGATCAATTTTTGAAGATATTATTAAATTTTAAAAGTTTTTACGTTTGACTTTAAAATAAACTTTTTATGAAATTTCAAAAAAAATATTACATGCCCGAAAACCCCAACCGTTCGGGCCTACCTAGAAGTTCCTCTTGCCCTAGGGGGCCATTCTCAGCTTCACTCATTAATATCTCTGCTTTGCTTTTGTGAAACTTCATTACGAGATCTTTATCGGTTCATGAGATGCCGAATTATGTCCAAAATAAATAATTTTTAAAGAACTGTGGGTCTTGTGGAATCTTCTATACCCAAAACCGAAAGAATTTTTTTCACGAAATATTTATATCTTTGATATAATAATGATGTAAAGGGTGAACTTAAGTTGTTTAGTTGTCACCTTATAGTCTAGTCTGCGGTTACAAGCAGCCACCTGGGGTGCTGTGCTTGTGACGGTTTTTTATAATGGGGATCATTGGTGCTCGGCGTATACTGATTCCCCTTTTTACACAGGTCATCCTTAAAGGATCATTGAATTCTATTTGGATTCTATTGGTCGTACAGAAGTGTTCATTATCCAAACCAAAGGCCTTTCGTGTGGTCGCTGTGGTTTAATAGATGCCCACTAATAGTCTTTTTTTACAAATCGGAGGAAAAGAAACTTTAGTGTTGCTAAATTTTAATAGCACCTCTTTAGAAATAATGTCTGAGAGATTGCTGATAATATATTTTCTGTAGCTTATCTGGCGACCTGGCAAGACCGATTAGAGACGAACATTTTAACTAAAAGATCATATAAATAAAAAGAGCTTTGAACTAAAAAGTTATTTTTAACTAGTTCATTTTTAAAGTTTGAACTGAACTGAGCGGTTACTAAAATAAACCTAATAGAACAAGTCTAAATACCATTATAGCTTAGTGAAGAGTATAATTGGAAAACCAAAAATGTGCCTCGAACCTCGAAATATTATTTTCAAAGGTGAACGACAAAAAGAAGGCAAAATTTTGTAACGACATTGCAAAACCGGCAACACTAATTTATAATTTTCTTAAATTAAAAGGGAAAAGGGAATTAAGAAAAAATTAAAAAAAGCACTATCCCTTCAAGAAATGGACACATAGTGGGCCTTGATAGAAAAAAAGAAAAAATAATTATTTAAAAAAGAACAACATGGTTAAAGTATTGTAAAAAATAATTAAATTCTACAAAGATTTAGTTGTTTAATGTCATAATTATTGTCTACATTTTCATTATATTATAATTTACACGTGTATAATTCGAAACTCGTTAGTACATAAAAAAAATATTTTATCATATTTTCATTAAATATTTGTAATCGAAAAATTAAGAAAACACATTCATGCGACGCTTTTAATATTGATTACTTGGTCCCTTAAATGATTTTAGATAAAATTAAAAAAAATCCAATTTCTTATGCCTTAAATTAATTTGACCAAATGAGAATTACCTTTAATCAAGCATTAAAAAACACCAAAACATAGACTTCTATTTATTAACTTGGTTACCGTATAAAATTAATTTTTATAAAAATATACTTTACGCAGAATTATCCATTTTTTTTGTTTATAAAATAAATATTTTATTACTTTTTTTTTATTACTTATTCAGTACATAAACGTCAATTTTGGTTTCACATGTGTATTGTTATGATAATAATTAAGTGAATACTTTATTTATAATGAATTTGTTTATTTATTGTTGCAAAAATTTTAAGGCTTTTTTTAAGAAGCAAGTTTAAATGTTTCGAACTTTTGGTATACAAGGAGTCTGCAGTAAAATTTTATTAAGAGTTTTTTAATTTTTTTGTAAATTTAAAATAGGAGACCCCAAATTTGATAAGACACATTGGTTTTAGGATCGTGTAGAACTAGTAACTAGAATTTTGCTATCTAGTTTGAATATGAAGTTTCTGCCAATGAGAAAACTTTTTTTTTATACCGATGTATTTGATTTCGATGAGTTTGGGTAGTATTTTGTTACTTTATTCAATAGGAAAGTACGAGGGTTTAATTATGCTTTCCAATTTCCAATTCAGATAAATGTGGTTGCTCTTTAGGGACTTTTACCTAGAAAAGCAGTGTCTTCAGTAAATATCTTTATCTGAACTTGGTTGGTAGCAGTCATATCCAATGTATACAACAAGTATAAGATGGCTCTCAAGATAAATCCTTAAGGAATTCCGGCTTCATCCGGCTAAGAAAAGTTTTAAAATCTCTATCTTTCTTTACGATCTCTATACCGGGTGTCGGTAAGGTCCTTGTAGGCATTTGCGGTGTGAATTAAAATAGTCTCCGGCTCTTCAACAAGGAGTAAGAGCATGGTCCTTCGAACTATATTTTAAAAGTTGCCAGGTGTCTGAGGGTGCTGACACCCTTATTGCCTTCGAGTTATCATAGCGAGGTACTTAAAAAATGTTTAAATATATTTTAATTTTTAACTATATTTTTTGTCATATTATGTGACTGTGTCACGATCGGTTTTATGCAGATTTTCGTTAAATTGCTTAACACAACAGCTTAATATTTCTTGTTGATTCTCTTTTAATTTTTTGGTTATGTGTTGTCGACTTTTATTTTGCAGTTTGTAAATTTTTGTTTTTTTCATTTCTTTTTTTGTTTGTGACTGAGTGACTTTGCTGTCATTGCTGGTGCTGTGGTGTGTGCGTGTGTTAGTTGGTTTGTTGTTACAGTCTGCCATCGCTAGCATTTTATTATTTTGATGTGGTTGAACAATAAAAGATACGTACTTGTTGGATGAATTTTTCAGTTTTGTTTTAAGCGTCTTAAAGGTGGTTGGTTAATCAGACTTCGTACTGTTTGGTTGCACAAATTTGGTTTATTGTTTTCCTTGTTAAAATAAAGCCTGTTTTAATAATATTATTTGCGTTTAAAAGTGTTAAAGTTTTAAAAAATATACAAGTGGTTTATAGAGAAGAGAGAGTTATTAATTTTATAATTCAACAAATTTAAAAATTAACAAAATTTTATTCAATTGCATTAAAGTTAAAGTGTAAAAACGCACACTATGTTGTATTGTGAATTTTGTAAAATTCATTCTATATTTGCCTTTCCAACAACAAAAAGAACGTATTTGTGATCTTTACAGTGAGAGGTTACAAAAAGTTCTCTTCACTCTCTTCTGTTTGCCTGAGCATCCACACATTTCGGCCAAAGTTTAATAATAAGAAAAAAAGTTAGTAAAGCTGGCAATAATTAAATAAAAAGAAATATCAATTTAAAATAAAATATAAAAAAATAATTTAAAAAAAGTTAAGGTTTCAGTGCATTAAAAAAATAGAAAAAAAAAACAAAAAAAAAAAAAAAAACGAAAAGAAAACCCAAAAAGACACAATAAAAAAAGCTGTGAAAAAAGTTGTATTTTAGCTGTTTTTTCTTTCGCGCTCTTTTTTTATATGATTGAGTGATAAAAGGTTTTCTTCTTTTTCCTTTTTTGAGTTTAAATAAAAAACTAAATAAAATTCTCTAGAATACATATCTGCATTTTTTTTTATTTTAAAAATAAAAATTTTAAATAAAAGCATAAAATTGTGTTTGTTTGATCAGTAAAAGTTTGTGTAAATTGAAAATTTGGTGCATTTTTTTGAGACGTTTGTAACTGAAGTAAAAATTAAAGTAAAAATTTTCATTTCAAATTCCATCATTAGTTTCTTCCACAAAAAAATGAAACGCTTAGTGACATGGGAACGTGAATTGGTCGACGCCATGTATGAGTAAGTTTGACTTTATTTTATGTTGAAAAACTTTATTTCGAGTGACCAGGTCATAAAAAATTTGCAGCGATTTAGTTTAAGAAATGTTAAAATGGTTTTAGTTAAAAAGTATGGGCTTAATGCTGCAATTTGTATTTTAGTAGTAAGATTTTAAGTTTATTGGTCTTAAATAAAATAATATTAGTATGGCTCCCTCGAGCTATAAGTATCATTGGGATACCTTCAATATCTTTAGAATCACGAATAGATTTTATGAAAAAATCCTATTCAGACAGACACTTATTACGATAATTTTCAGATAGTTAAATGAAACATAACGTTTCTTTTCTTAGAAGCCTCAGCATGTATCGCTGTAAAACCATAATCAAAAACATAGTACCATTACATGTAACAATAAGATAAATGGTCTTGGAATTATATTGTTTAGCATAAGAAAAACATGGTTATTATAAACATTATTTTGCTTAAATTTTAAACATGTTATAATTAAATCTCATAATATGGTTAAAAATATTTAGTCAAGTAGTAGCAGTAGTGAACATTACAAAATAATTAAATCAAAACAACAATATGTTTATCGTGATGGAATTGTTTTGAAAACAAATATTATTTTTTGGCTGCATTAAATAATTGATACAGAGAAAAAAATATGAGGCGCTATGACGAAATTTGCTAGCTTAAGGCCCATAAATAATCATGCGATGCTATCAACTTTTTAATTGAGATGAATTAGGAAAACAGTGTAAAAGAAATCAGTCAAATATTTACTATTCCACTATTTTTATTGTGCAAAAAAGTCTATACTGCAAGTTATCGTCAAAAAACGACACAACAAGCAAACTCCTTGTAAGTTAAAATCAAAACAATCTGAAAAGCGATTATTTAATAATTTAATTTCAATGTTTAAAATCCTTTACGGCCAGAGGTTGTAATGATTCTTTTATAATGTCTCCATACAGAAAATAAGAAATGCTAAGAATCGGCTCTACTTTTATGTTGAATGTCATACCATTAATAAACTTTTTATGGCTAATAAAATTTGTTCGGCTCTAAACTTAATGCGAAAGACATAAAAACCTGTTTTAAGATAAAAATTCATCAAGAATCACAGATCTATGCCCATATCTGTGGAACTTAAATAACTCGATATTTAGAGATGGTGTATTTTTATGTCCTTAAATAGAGCAGTTTTATTTTTATACAAATTAATTTTTTAGGATTCAAAATTGTGTAATAGATTTTTCTCCTTTATTTTTGGAAGCATCTGCTAGTACTTACAAATGCGTTAATTTAAAAAGAAAAAATCCATAAAGTTCATTAATGAAAAATATATCCACCTCGTAAAATAAAGAGTCATCCAAAAAACGCGCCTACATGTTTCTTTGAAATAAAACACAAGCCATTTGCAATTTTTTCAAGCTGTTTTTTTATTAAAAGTATGATCCATTACAATTATAAGTGGAATAGAATATCATTCAAATGTCCACCATGACTGCGTCTGCAGACATCAATCCGAATATCGAAATTTTCAATGACTTTCCGACATGTTGCTGGTGTTATTTCACGAATTGTAACTTGAATGTTGTTCTTTAGATCATTAATTGTTTGTGGCTTGTTAGCATACACTCGACTTTTCAAAAAATCCCACAAAAAAAATCTAATGGTGTTAGATCACATGACCTTGGAAGCCAATTGAAATCTGCATTTCGTGAAATTACACGTTGAGGGAATTTTGATCGCAAAAGCGTAATGTTTTTTCGAGTTGTGTGACATGTAGCACCGTCTTGCTGGAAATAGACGTCCGACACACCTATATGATTTAACTGTGTCCATAAAAAGTCTCTCAACATTGATTGGTATCGCTCAGCATTCATAGTAACAGCATTTCCAGCATCATCTTTGAAGAAAAATGGCCCAATGATTCCATTTGCCCAAAATGCACACCAAACAGTAACTTTTTGTGGGTGTAGAGATTTTTCATGAATAATACGAGGATTTTCATCACTCCAGATACGACAATTTTGCTTATTGACGAATCCATCCATTTTGAAATGAGCTTCGTCACTAAACAAAATTTTGCGATGGGTATTTTTCAAAGAACGCCCATTTTCATAATAACTTTGAATGATGTAAACGCGTTGTTGCAATGTGTACCTGTCCATGGTTAAAATTGTACTACCTTCTAATAAAACAAAATGGCTTATGTTATTTGAAAAGATGTCACGTGTAAAAATTATATAGTGCTGACATCTAGGCGTCGCATTTGGATGACCCTTTACTTTCATGGTTTTTTTTTCAATATACAAAAATTTACTGTTACAAACTGACAATAAAAAAACGAATAAAATATTGAGTAATAATGAAAAAAAACAAGCGAAACTGATTACATAAAGTAAAAGCATTGATAATTTGTAAATTAAATTGAAGTTTTAAAATATATTTTTTGGTGAAAGTGTATTATGCAACAGACAGACAAAAAAAATTTTAACCTTTATATATTTTTAATGTTCGTTTTATTGTAAAATGAAATATTTAAATAAATTTTCTTTTTTAGTAATTTAATTTTATTATCTGTATTTCAAAACTTAAAAAGTACTTTAAAAATTGTTATTAAAAGAGATGAAAGTCTCTTTATTTTTTAAACCAATTGTACGTTTTTTAAGCAATAGGTCCTTAGTTTTTATTTTTGTTGTCAATTTATCGCTACTTCTTTATGTGTGTGTAGGGGTAGCGAATTATTAAAATATAAAGAAACAAGTAAGCGTGCTTTATTCTGCTATGCCAAACTTTATATACCCTTTACCATGTATGTATGTAAATCTAGTTTAGTAAAGTAGCTGCTATCAAAAAAAAAAAAAAAAATATTTTTATTTATTAAATTTTTCCAAGTTAAAATAAGAGGCAGACTTAGTGGTTTGCCCGCTGCCTCAGATGACATGGAGCGATCTTGCTGGCTTTTAAAAGCAAAATTTTCGTAATGATGTATGACCGATTGGCGTATTTAAATACAAACTTGATTTTGACACTAACACGAACGGACAGACGGATATCGCTAAATCAACTTTAAAGACTGAGAATATAAATACTTTGTGCGGACGGAAATGGGTTTTGTAGAAATTACAAACGGAATGACAAACTATGATATACACTTTTTCCACTTTTTGTGGTGGAAGGTATACAAATTAAAAACCTATTGCTTAAAAAATAAAACAAAATGTTAAAATATTCTTATCAGAATATTCTATAACTTGTAATGTTATCGTCTTTAGTTAACGAGTTAGTTGCATATGCTAAATTATAATTTCTCAAGACTTTAGTACAGTTTTTTGTTAAATACCGAAAAGTATTTTAAACTAATTTCCTTAATGCCATTTCCAAAAATGATTAAAAGGGTGATATTATTTTCAAACTTTTTTTCAAATGCTTAAGCCTCTATTTTTGTTTGTTCACTTATTGAATGTCATAATTATTTATGGTTTTAAAGTATTACTGTTTTTTGTTATTCATCTTGGCAATTCTCTTACATCTACACGGTTCAGCTTATTTTATAGTCATGCTTCGGCTCGAAGGACTAAATTTTTTTATGCTTTACTTTTTGTTTTTGACTTACTTTAGAAACTCTCTATATATTGCATAAAAATTTATAAAAGTTTATTGTTTACAATTTAATATTTTTTTATTAAAATTTTCTAAAATCCAGGTTGTAAGTAAATGAAATTCTTATTGTAACATCAGAGAAGCGAAAACATTTCTAACTTATTAAATCAACAAAAGTTTTTAATTTTTTATATAAAATTAATTATTATTTTTTTGTGTTGCGCAAAGAAATAAAACAAAGTCACTATTTATTACGAAAGTGTTAATTAGTTTATGTACATATTTATATATATTTAGCTGCTATAAACATTTTTAATATATAAAATTAATATACATAAAAATATCGAAAGGGATATAAGTAAATCGGGATTTTCAAACAGTGTTAAACAACCTGCATTATGGAATTTTAACATGCCACTCCTAAGATTTGAAATATTATGAGCGATAATGTTAAGTTGTCCCATCTTTTCCGTCCTTAAATAAATAATTAAATAGGTTCTTTAATAATTTTTTAACAAAAAACATTTATTCATTAATGAGAGTTCATCTTAATTGTACTTTAAATGCTTTTGATTTTCATTTCTAAATGTGTTTTTTAAGGCTCATAAAAATAAAATTTAATTGCAATTTAAGCTCTGTAACTAACAGAAGCATAAAATCTTTTATTTGCTGTTCACCAAATCACATATTAAATAGTCATTTGGTCATAAATAAAATTAAAGAAAAAGCTAGTCTTTGTATGACCAACTTCTATAATAAAAAACTTATTTCATATAGTGACTTATAAAAGTCTACACTCATTTCATTAAAACGATTAAATTGTAAGGAAACAAAAAAGTGAAAACGTAAAACTAATTGTAAATATGACAAGTTCTAAAAAATACAGCAAAGAATATATTTAAGAGTTATATTTTTGCAATTAAAAATCAATTATAACGAAGTCTAACAGCTTTATTTAATACACATTTGTTCATGCCATAGTTTTAAGGTATGTGTGCTAAAATAAAGCAAAATTTATTTCCAGAGCTTTAAGCTAATTTTTAGCATGACTTTTAATGTCGTTATTAGAGCACTTTACAATCACTGGAATTTTGGCCATCATTAATTAAAAAACTTCAATTAAGAGTTGTATAAACCTTTCCATATTAAAAACAATGTAATTAAATTATACCAGAGTGTACTTAATGGCATTATAAAGTTTAAATATACAAGTTAATTTCGAAAGAAAAATAAAATTGATTTGAATAACAAATTACATTAAGGAGACTAGAGACCATATGGATAAATGTAGAGGGGCTCGTACAACGCTATATACGAATGGCATATCAGATAGAAAATATCGCAAAAACGGGTCAAAACTATTTTGAAATTTCTTAACGAATGATTTTAATCATACTCTAAAAGAGAAACGATGCACATATTCTGAACTATAAATTGTGACTCAAGGGCGACGTAGCATGATCAAACAAACTAGAACATTCATTGATTAAAGCGAACGTGGGAAAACATATTGTAAGAAGAGCTTAAAACTCTTATCAACTCGCCAGTCCATAACAACTTAGATGACATTCATTTGACCCTTTAAGGACGACGGTGATCTTGATATTTTTTTTTAGCATTTGCCTAATTTAATAATTTTAAGAATATTTTTTGTTGACTTGGTCATAATAAAGATTCAATAAACTAGAAAAAATATCCTCTTATTTTTTTCATATTTGAATGTCTGTTATAATAAAGATATACAAAGCTAACATTGTTTTTGTCCATTAAAAAGTTTGGATTGTGTCTTATGCGTTGTTAAGCAGAGAATCGTGATTTCAAATCCCAACAGAAACTTGAGTATTAAAAAAATAATTGTTTAGTAGTTTAAGCCTCACAGTATAAGCAAATCGTGTTAGATGGCTGATGGTTTACTTGAACAGTAGATCAGATGATTAAGGCGCTTTAATAGTAAATCAAGGAGGTCGACAGCCAAACCTTAGAGCCTGAGCGTATCTACAAATCTCGCTAGAGGTACAGAGTATTATTATTTTTGCTTATTCGAGAAATCCGAATAGCACTCAATATTGTGGCTTAAAAGGCTTCTTAGTTTTGTTATTGTGTGCATAAAAATATATCTAGAGACACAGGAAACGCAGACAAAAACAAAAATTAAATTCCGTGTTCATGTACAGTGAAAAAATAACAGCATTTTATTAAAAAAAATTTTACTGTCGGTCGTATAACTGAGATGTTTTCTCAATACGATTTAAAATACAAAAACCTTTTAACAAATTTTTTTTGTAAGAGAAAAACGATGATCTGAGATTTTCCTTGAACATTTTATACAAAGCAGAAAAATGGTGAACTTGTGATTGAAATACAAAATTTCTTATGTTTAATTCATTTAAATAGTCAAAGATCGATTTACTTCATCAGTTTCGATCATTTGCTTTTGTTTCTTTGTCATTTGTCATTGCTACGCTATTTATTTCATCGTTTATTTAAAACAAATAATTTAATTTTTATTTTTTATGTGATCAGATGCAAGACAAAAAACAGTAAAAGTAGACTTAATGACAGACATCTGTGAGACGTTTTTTTTTCTATTTAATTGCCAACAATTTTTGTTAAAAATTTTGTTTGTTTTTAATTGTTTCTGATGCTGCTGAGTAAGATTTTTGTGAGAAAATTATTTTAAAAATGTTTCTGCTTGTAACTGCAATTATATCTAATATTTAATTACAAAGAAAAAAAGAAGAAAAAAAATACATTTGTGAGAAACTTTAGCTTTATTATTAATTAACAATTTTTCAAAGCTTTTTTAATAATAATAATTGTGTAACAGTATAGATGTATAATCAAACAATTAAAATAGTTAAATACTACAAAAAGAAAGTTGTTAAAAAATAATAATATTTTTTTCTTTGTAAATTTTGCAGTTATAAATTTAAAATATTAAAAGTTATAAATTTAAATAATCTTATATACCCTTCACCATATATATAACAGTATGTGTATATCGCATAAGAATTTATTTTTTATCAAAAAGTTTTTTCTATTAAAAAAATAAACGTCGAACTTTTTAAGTTTTGCTTAGGGTTGTTGTCCCATCAACTTTCGTTTGTGTTCCTTGAACTAATTAACTAACTTCTTTAATTAATTAATAAATATTTATTTCGTTTTCAATTAAATATTTAATATATCCAATTATTAATTTAATCAAAAAGCTGTTTTAAATCTTTTTAAATTAAATTTATAATTGAATCTATTTTAGATATTTCTAGGTGAATCCTAAATAAATCGTTAAAAGCAGCAAAATATTTTTTCGATGTACTCATAGAAAATATTCTTAGTTTTAGTTTTTTAAGCAATTTATATAAAATTTTAATTATTTTTTTTTTTTTTGTAATGTAACTAAAGACCAAATTTAATGAGTTCCAAAAATAATTTGTTTTCAAGTTCAGAGAAAAATTTTTTTTAAAATAAATTATATAAAAAGACAGATACAATTATAATTATTTTTTTCATTGGCCTTAACATAATAACTCATATTAAAAAGCATATATTTACTTCATGTTATAGTTAACAAGCGGAACTAAAAAGTAAAAAATAAAACAAATGATTTATAAATAAAATTTTACACTTGCTTGAGCATAGTACGACAGCCATAAATGATACTAAACATCACAAAAAAAAAAAAAAAAAAAAAAATAAGCGACCTTAACATCTAGATGCTCACATTTATTTTTGGTATGTATTTGTCTAGTGTTCAAAACTACATTTGCTTCAAATTAAACTATTATTATTTTTTTTCTTTTGTCTTATATCATGCTAACTAATTTTTTTGTTTTAAAATAAATTGTAAACCAATTTATGCTAATCTTATATATAATTATAAAATTAAGTTTAATTTTTATTTGAAACAGCAATTGGATTGTGTAATTTAACACAATAGAGTTTGTGTGAAAAAACGCATTTTATAAAAAAGCAAACTGATACACTACGTTGAATAGCTATAAATAAATCTCCTTTTTGCTTTGTTTCTTACACTGCAGTGTACACACACAAATATAGTTAGTCGTAACAAAAATAAAAATTTTTTCTATCAAACAAAAAAAAAAAAAAAAAAAAAAAAAATATTGATGGCCCTCTTAAGATTAAAATACACAAAAATGCGATAACTTTCGATATTTTCTAAGTCAGAAGAAGAGATATAATTTTCGGATTTTTTCTAAAATATTTAAAATTTTTCTTTTTAATGAAGACAAAATTAAAAAAAAAACTTTACTAAAAATTGTACCCAATATTTTGAAAAAAAAAACAAAATAGTTCAGAGTATCGATCATTTTAAAACATAAACATACAGATTGAGTCACCATTTTGTAGGTATTGTCTAGACCTTAAAGACCATAAATAATTTTTTAAAATGAAACAAGTTTGAAGAAATGCCAAGCATTAGAAAAACTCGCAAGTGTGAGGTACCTATTTTTGAGACCACATAGCGCCATCCCTGGGAAGTCGATGGTACCCAGCTTTTAAAAGTTAAAAGATCAAAAACTCCTCTGCTATACTCATAAGAAATTTTGGTTCAATCGGCCTAGCCGTTTATAAATGTCTGAGTTTTAATCCAAAATATTTGGATTCTGTCCCACTGTGCACTTTAAAGAAAATAAGTTTATTTACCAGTAATTTAAACTACTAAAAAAACTTACTCACTCATATCCTTTTGTAGACTGAATGAAGGATTATTTAATCCCACCAAAGTAGTAAGGGAAGACTGAAATTTATGTCATTAGATTTTTTAAAACTTCTTTTTATTTTTAAAAATGCTAAATTGTTATCAATATTCTCATTAATATATTTTTAACAGGGATGGAAATTCCAATTATTATTGGTATCAGCGACAAGTTTAAATAGAATTTAAGATTTTAGAAGGATATAAATAAACAATTATGTTTGTTTTTTAATATTTCCTTAGCTAAGGGCATAAACAATTTTTTTTAAACCCCTAAAAATAAGTACCCTATTTACATTTCCATTCCTGGCGCTATTTTCTAAAAATAATGAGTTTTTAAGCATCACAAAATATTCTAGAAAACAATTTACGTAAAATAAAGTAGAATATTAATCAATGCAGGTTTAAGGGCCACGATACTCTCTGGCTCCGGTGAGACTTAGACTCACAGCCCACTTTTTGTGAGAAACCCCAACAACTATGGCTTCTTGCAATTATTGTTTTACTTTATACTCAGGCTACGATGAGATTCGAACTTATACAACATTGTTTACTTTACAGGTGTCTTAACTAAATTAGCTACCGTAGATTGTCAATATAATAATTTTTCTTTTTACTCAGAGTTTCGAATTCACGATTTCATTTTTATTTTGTATGAGCATTCAATGTTTACTTTTCTTAAGTTAAATATTTTTCATTATTTTGTTATAAGCTCATGTATGTATTATTATCCTACTCAGTGTAGTGGACTTTTTTTTGGAGACATTTAAATTAATGGAATTTTAAGTAGATTTTAATTTTAAAACAAATTTTGACATTGAATTGTATGTGTTAAGCACGGTGGTAGTTGAAGTAGAACAAAAATATGCAAGCAAAAATTAATAAAAAACAAAAAAAAAAAGAACAAAAAAAAAAAAATACAGGGATGAAAGCAAAATTAAATGAAACAAGTAAAAGTGCTATACTCGGCTATGCCGAATCTTACATACCCTTCATCATATATGTATAAGCACATTTACTATTCTGCATACTGAATAGTTTAAATAAAAATCGGCATAAGAAATTGTTTCCTGCCAAAAGGTTTTTCTGTTAAAAAAAGCTTTTTTCTCAAAAATTCCAAGTTTTGCTTAGAGTTTATGGCCGAACTTAGTAAATGAAAAGGTTGCTGTATCAGGTGAAAACTCACAAATTCAACAATTTTGCAACATAAACAACAACCACTTGCAGGGATATAAACGAAAGTTGAAAAAAAGATTTAGGAAAATTAGAGGCAGGCATGATCTTTTGCCCACTGCTTCGAAAGACGTATGCCGATCTCGCTGATTTTCAATAGCTAAATTTTCGAAACAATGTGCGATCGATTGGAGTATTTAGATTTTTTCTTGGCAAAGCTGATTTCAACACTTACACAGACGGACCTCGCTTAATCAACTTCGCTATGCACAAGAAGTCAGAATATCGGGATCGGAAATTAATATTGCAGAAATCACAAACGAAATAACAAAATTAAATGCTTCTATTTTCTAACTGTGGTGAAGGGTATAATAAATTTACATTATTTTCATTTTTAATACCGGCCGTTTTATTTCAGTTTTTCTAAACTTAATAAAAACAAATTTGTATAAAATTATTTGTTTGCTTTTATATTTTATGCGCATAATTAATGTAAATATTAGACACGTTCTCTACAAATTACAATTGTGAAATGAATTGACAAAAAAAAAAACAGTAAAGAGCAAAAGTGTGTTATAAAGTACATTGTATTACATACAAGAAAAACATCATATTTCTTGTATAACATTAAAATAAGAAGTTTTATAATTAATTTCTAAGTTCATAACAAAAAATAAAGAAAATAAAAAAATATTATTTAGTTTAGTCAAAAGAAAATAGTGAAGGGTTCAAGCAGAAAATTGAAGGCTGTTAAAAAAGTCTAAACTCTTCCCTATAATATTAACCATTTTCGGCAGATATATTTCTTATACCGCATTTAGCTTTTACCGAGTACACAGATGAAAATTTTTCTTGCTGCAATTCCGAATTTTGTGGCTGAGAAAATGAGCAATAAAATGATTCTGCACTCCTTTTTCTTTCACAAAATTTAGAATTGCTGCAAGACAAATTGTCGTATGTGAATTCAGTATAACTAATTCATCTAAAATGAACTTCGAAAGCGGCGAAAAGCTTGTAATAAAGTTGTTGTAAAGTTTAATACAACCAAAACTTCTTTTCTTCCTTGTTTGATAAGCCCTAAACTTAACTGTTTAATTTAAAAAACCCCCGGTTGTTATGAACTAGAGTTTGTCATATATTAATTTTACATTAGTTTAGTTTTTTGGGTAATATACGTTAAAACATAAAATTTATATGTCTTGAAAATGTTGTATCGAGGCCATACCTGGGACTTATTCATTTATTAGACTAACGTCAAAGCTTAACATGCAAAACGAGTTGAATATGTAGTCAGTAGCGTGGAAATAAACTTTATTTTTAATTATATATAATTGCCAGTTTTAATTAAAATTTTAGTTTTTTATGAAAATTATTTTTACTTTGTTACCAGTTGTATATTTCCAAGTCTGATTCAATTTTATATTTTTTTAGTTAGTTAGGAGTGGCAGCCTCTCACGACCAGCACAACTGCATGGTCCGTTGTGATACATATTTTTTTAGACAATTTATAAAAATAAACTGTTAACAATAAAATGATTTGTAAAAATAATTACAAATTTTTTTTAATAGACTGACTAATGTTGCCGGCTAAATAAAAAAAACTCCTTGCTTCCTACAAAAAAAAAAAAAAAATATCAGTATTTTTGTTTTACACAATTTTGTGAACCGCTGTTCATTCAATTTAACATTGAAATTTTAAAAATAACTAGAGCAAAAGTCAAGAAACCAGTGTATTTGGCCAGAGCGCAAAAACATGAAAAAAAAATGAAAAACAAAACATAAAATAAAATAAATGGCAAAGTGACAAGTATTTTATTTGCAAAAAAAAAATTTATGTTCAAGTTTTCTTTTGTTTATTTTTTGTTGTTTTTTTCTTTTTGGTGTTAAAAACATATGTGTTTCAAATGCAGAAATTAAAAATTTCTAGGAAATTGCCTATCATTTCATTATCAAAAAGAAAACAAAAGTTTGTAATAATGATTGCTTAAAAATAAAAATAAATTGGGTTTCTTATTTGGCAACAAAGATTTGGTAACAACACTTTTTTTGCTTGCTTAGGTCAACTTAAAGACAGAGAAGAAAATAATGAATATTTATTATTTATAGCTTGTTAATATTTGAAGTGCTATTTGGCACGCTTTTGGTGCGACATAATTATAATTAAATTTCTATTTATTTAATTATTTAGCGTAATAAGTTTCAAGTTTAGAAGAGTATTCGAGTTTGAATTAGGGTGTCTTGGACCAAGGCGAGATATATAATAACTAAAATTTTATGGTTATGTAAAAGAAGACCTGCCTAAGTAAGATAAGAAAAACCGGTTTCTATGTTGTACCAGGGCTGCCAGACCTTTTTGTATTAAATTCGCTAAAATCAATGCTTAATTCTTAAGGCATACATAAGCATTTTTTGCCTTGGAATACTTTGTATCTAAAATGCACTTCTTAACATTTCTTAGGAAGGAACAAAAAAAGTATAACATGTGTTATTTATATTGCAATAAAGAAGTTCATACCATGTTTTAAAGCCACTGATGTAATAATTTACAATTCCTTTTCAGAACATATAAGAAAAATAATAAAATAAAAAGTTTTAACTTTACCATCCCTGACACATACGTTTAAGAAAAGTTGCCAGATTATAATACTGACATATTAATTACTATAGTAAAATTTTCAGACGAGAATATTTTCATATCGTCATATCCCAGCAAAAAAAAAAAACATGCAAAAGAAGTAGGTAATTCATGGGTTCTAAGTAAAACGAACTGTTTGAATTTAGGGAAAAAACGCATGACTTTAACATTGGCTTCAAACAAATGCTTAAAAACCAGTAAAATTTCGATGGTTAGGATAGGTTTTTTCATTATTTTTGTTTTTTATAATTTCTTTTTTCATGAATTTTCATGAGTTGTTCCTGAGTTCAAAAATTAAGGCTTGATTAGAATACACGAACTTATTAAAAATGCATTATAGAAAATAAGTGCCATAGGAGTAATGAAAATACCCATGATTTTTGAACTAATTCACTCTTTTTTTTGCTGGGATGTGTAAAAAAAATCGTCAAATAGGAAGGTCACCAAATTTAGCAAGAAATTGTGATCTCTGGCAGCACTATAATTTACATTGAATAATAATAGAAATTCTTTCTTTCGAAGGAACTATGAATAAATAAAACTTTGTTCGTGTGTATTTGAACAATTAGAGTTAACAAGCGGAAAAATGTTGCTATTAGAGCGACCGAATCCATGCAAAAAATATTTGGTCATAAAATAGATCTCTTTGAGACCGCTCTTAGTCTTTGATTCCCAGCTTTTTGGCTTTAAAACACAAATTGTATAAAAAAACTTAAAAGATAAAACAGAAAATATTAAAGAGGTCATCACTGCATCAAGTATCACTTCCAAGTTTTACTTTGTGGAAGGCCTAAAACTGTGCGAAAGGCAAAGAAGACCATATTGGAAAAAAAATATATTTAAAATAAACTAACAGCCATCCACATGTACATTTGTGTTTTAATAAATGGGGGAAAAATAATTCGGCATGGCAGATTTTACGACTTGTTTTTTATTATATTATTTTTATTTCCTTTTTTGTTTAAAAATATAACGCTCTATTACTAAATAGAAGACATAATAACAAACAACACGTGTTGTTGGTGTTAGTTTAAATAGTTTCTTATTAAAGGAATCCGAAATTTTTTTCAAATTTAAAAGGGCCATAAAAATAAAAGGTATTTGAACTTTAGAACGAATCAAAAATAAAGACTTTTTCCTGAGATATCTGCTACTTTTAATTATAGCTTTTGATTATTTAAAATAATAAACAACAGCAGAAATTGCTTTTCTTTTCTCAAACTTCACACAATTAACAATAAAAAATATTTTTTTTAGCGGAAATTTCTTTGCACAAAATGAAACAAAAAGTCAAGTTCAGGGTTTATTGCTACAGAACAAACAAAACTTGTTGTTTTTTACTTTTATATTTTCATTGCTTATAACACCTTTGTACAATTGTGGCTAAAATAATAGGCCTGTATGTAAATGTACAATATTTGGATGCTTTGTGTTTTAATAAAAAAAAAAAATGAAAGTAAATATAAATTTACCAGTTTATAACACCCTTCACCACAAAAAGTGAAAGAGGGTATAAATAAGTTTGTTTACTAAAATATTCATTGCCGACCCCATAAAGTATACATATTCTGAGTCCTTACGTATAGCGAAATCAATTCAGCGGTGTCAGTCTTTCCGTCTGTGTTAGTGTTCAAATCAACTTTGCCAAGGCACTAGATCTGCTAGAGAAAATATAAATACGGCAATCGATCAGACATAGTGTCGAAAGAGATGCTATTGGAAATCAGCATGATCAGTATATGTCCTTCGAGGCAGCGCAGAACACCAAGCCTACCTCAATTTTTTTTTTACATCATTTAGAACAATTATGTAATTCCAATAAAAAAGAAACCAAAAAAAATCAATATATGAAAAGACAGAGAATTAAAAAAATAAGAAAAACATCAAGTGAAAAAATTAGTGCTCGCCTATATTTTCCGAGTTTTGGGTCTCTGAACTTTTTTTTAAAAATTACGATTGTGTACCATATTTTTTAAAATATCAATATAGTTGGGATTTTAAAGCTTTTGCAGAGATTTTTTAAGAAATTCTAAAATTTTTAAAAACTGCTTAACCCATTAGGAGCCGATGGTATTTTTATGTAAAATTATGTACATGAAATATTAAAATTTTTTTTCTTAGTTTATAATTCTCTGTCACCCCAATATTTGCTTTCTTGATTGAGATTACTGTGTTGGCATTTTTTTACATCATGAAATATTTAATAAAAATATATATTTTTATTTATTTTTTTTTTGTTGCATTCACACTTTAATACTATGAATACGAAATTTTTTGATTAAGCATTTGTCTTAGACTTCCATACAGCTTGCAACTGTGATTATATTTGTTGGCGATTTAAAACGTCTAGATTCTTCTAATGTAACAAAATCTGGTACCCGTTTCTGTGGCTTTTGTATTTATGTATGCGTAGGTACTTTATATATGTTGCTTTGTAGTTTATCAAGATATTTTTACTTATTTAGGGGGTGGAAAAATTTTACTTTTGGGATTATATAGAATATATTTAAAAAAATATTTTTATTATAAATATTTTGCCAGAAATATCATCATAAAAAGGTTCTGAAAGAAAAAAAATACAGACGTTTGAATTCTTTGTTGCCAAAGAGCTAGCCTCATATTATTGACGAAGCTTCACATTAGGGATGTAACGATACGCCATTTCGCCGATCCGATACCGATACCGAAACAAAAAAAAAAAAAAAATATCGCCGATACCGATTCCGATACCGATACACATATTAAAATTGAACTCAATTAAAAACTAACAAGAAAGACAGTTAAATATCGCCAATATCGATATATCAGAAAACCAGATATATCGGTATTGGTATCGGTTGCTTCCTTACTAACCATCATACAAAGTTCCATACAATCGTAACCCTTTTTTAAATTTCACACTTAATTTAACATTATTTTACAAACAAAATTTGTCCCACTGTACAATATGAATAGTTATAAAAATATAACAGAGGAGAATATTCTCGCTTAAGTTTATTTTTTGTTTTAGTGCAAATGTATGTGACAATTGGCGGTATCTTGTGTTAATTAATTAATTTAATAATTTTATTTTATAATCAATTGATTTGTCATTTGATATTTATTTCTTTGTTTTTGTTCATTTCCTTTCATGAGTGTGAGAGTCTCAATGTGAGTGTAATTCCCAACAACTGGTTGTTACCATGATAAAATTATTTTTAGTCATATTTCACTTTTCAATTTATAGATTCTTAGTTCTGACGTCATTTAGCTGCTAACTAAAACAATGAACAAATGGATGTGTGTACAATTTCCTTTAAATAGTCTTAAAACGTCCATTACATTTTGATAACAATTTTGCTTGTGCAAACGTAACTTGTATATTGGCACCGCAATGCAGAAATTCACTAGAATGTGTCTTCGTAGTATCTCAAATAATAAATTATTTTTTTTTAGGTTAAAAAGAAATTTGTTGCAGATAAAGCAAGTGTCGTAAAAAATTGAATCATTTAGTATATCCCAGCAAACACTATCATAGCAATCAAAGGAAATGCAAAATATTTAAATCGAAGCAATTTTTAAATGTAAAATAATGAGAAGAAAAAAAAACAGTTAAAATCGGTACCCTTTACCAAGTATGTAAATCTAATCTGCCTTAATGGATTAAGTATTTTTAAGGCATTTTTAGTATTACCTTAAAGATCTCTTCAAAAGCTTTCAAATGATACCCATATTGACCAATCGAACTTTTTTATAAAAATTTCAAAGGCTCATAACTCTGCCAGCTACCTCAACGGACATGGACCGATCTAGTTGATTCCCAATAGCACCCTTTTCGACACTATGTCTGATCGATCTAGTTGATCTAGTGCCTTGGCAAAGTTGATTTCAACACTAACACGGACGGACATAAGTACATGGCTCAATGGACTTCGCTATGCATAAGAAGACAAAATAAATATTTTAGTACCTTCCTTTCCTTGTTATTTCAAGGAGGACAAACAAATTACTAATCGGGAAAATACGGGAAAGTGCTTCTAACCGTAAAGTAATGGCGTATTTCTATTATATTTAGCAGTAGGCTAAGGCCGCTTATTTACTATGAGAGGTTACTATTTGCCTGTCAACATTGATAAGATAAGATATTTATTTTCTACCAGAAAATAGGAAAATATTTTAACTTTAAATGTATTTTAAACGCTAAACAATTATAAAGTCTTTAGGGAGATGTTGGGGAGAAATCAAAAATTTTTTTTCTCTAGACTTTTTATGCAAAGCAAATCTTTGTTAGAATGAATAGTAAAATTTAAGTTTTTTACACAACTCCTAAATTGTTTTAAGAAATCCCCGGGTTGCTATGTATTTTTGCTCTGCTTTACATACCACATGCCAGTTAACCAATTCTTTATACCGAGCTATTAGAAGCATGTTGGGGCAATAAATACTGCCTTAAAATTTTTAATTGTATCCAATGTGGTAGGTCAAAAATTTAAATTTTAGTTTAAAAAGTAAAAGATATCCCATGTTTTAAATATATGAAGAATATTTAGAAATAATGAAAGTCGCTTCTTGCATTGTTGGCTGTCCTTAACTTTTTAATATAACTTCGCTACCAATGCTATAAAAAACAATTTTTTTGAACGATCAACTTATTTTAAAGATAACAAGTCATCTGCTATTAAACCACTCTTCCCTGTTCGATAATCTTCCAAATTAAGTAAACACAGAAGAAAGCTTTCACACCTTTTAACGGTTTCATATGTTTTTAGATAAAAATTCATGGAGTTTTTAATAATTTTTTTTTATCAAAAATTCTTTTCTTTCTTTTTAACTAATTAAGTCATTGATTCAATTAATTATTTGATTAGATAAATTTCTATATATTTTTTGCAATTAAATATATGATGAAGTCGATTAAAAAATTTAATTAAATTGGATATGGAAGTGAACAAAACGTTTAATTATTGAAGAAACTTTTTTGTGTATTCTTGCATCGTCGAAAAGTGAAACTCGAAGGTAAGAAAAGTAACTTTAGTTATAAAAAATATGTGTCTATAAGAAAATAATTTAGAGGCTAACATGTTCCAAGTAATCGTCAATTGTTTATGTTATCTTTCCGAATAAAAATTAGGGAAGGTGTTTAAATGCTACAACGTGCTCCAAATCACTGTTTGTAATATTATATTTGAACGCTCAAAAGATGTCAAAGTGAAGCAATAAGAGAGTTTTTACGGTTATGGAGGTTGTCATATCAGGCACTAAGGCGTACTTTGCTATCATATTTAAATTTGGAAATGTAAGGTACTTTGAATTGATAAATATTGCCCAAGTTTATAAAATGAAAATTTTCTCGCTTTTCCTTCTGATGCTTTAATTTTTATTGATTATTGTCTTCTATACTTAACTTTTACAATCTCACATAAATTTAAACAGTTGCCAGTGCTGCAGTTGTCACATAATTGTTTGTGCATAAAAACAATTAAATGCTACAATAATAAGAAACCATTTGCCTTTTAAGTTTTATTTTAATTTTATCAAACATGACTAATTAATTTAATTGTTAACACAGGTTATTTGCTTTGTTAAAATGTATGTATGTGCAAGAACTACGTTATTTAAATGTGTCGATTTATTTTTAATGTTAATTTTATTTTAAAATTCTTAGAATAGATATTTTTATATTAAGATTGCTACGAGGCATTTTCGTAACTGCAGCTTCATTATTGCTAAAGTAATAATTTTATTTGTGTTTTGCTATTAAATTTTTGATTTAGTTAATTAATTGTTTAATAAAAGTCTTTCTGGCCTTTAACACCAGCTGCAGGGTCGAACAGAAACTTGTTAAGGAAGAATTCTTCGTCCTTTAAGACTGTATTTTAAAATAGATTTTAAGACAGATTTACATTTCTCTTTTTACTGAGGAGCAGTTTGCTATTTATGCCATTATCATGCGCTCATGATTATTGACATGAGTCGGGAGTTAGAGTATATTTAAACAGGCCACAATATTAAGAATTTTCCTTTTCATTGCTATCATTTGCCGAAACCCCTATTGTCTACATAAGATTCGTGTCTGCCCATGGTGCTTTGCCTTAATCATTGTAGACGCAGTATATGCTACCGTTTCAGTCTGGAAATGTCATAGGACAACTTTATTTTGATTTTATGACACTTAAAGCTTCCATGAGCTCTCACTAGCGCATTTAACCAGCTTAGGGTAACCCGATTGCGTCCAAAAAATTTTCTGAACCTGCTACCCTAAGAATATTGCCTTAGAACTGCCTTCAGAGAATAACCTTCCACCTCCATCATAATATTTATGTCCATCACTTTCATATGGGGAATGTGATGCTTTCTTGTCTATCAATATTGCACTCTCTTAGTTTTTCGGATCTTACCCAAATTGTGGTGCATAAAGTTCCCAGTAATGAAGGATAGATACATCCCAAACATAGAGCCGCATATGCGCATATCAGTCTATATAAACCGGATGTGGGCAGATAACCTGAGTTTGCTCTCCTCAAATCTTCTTCAAGGGGAAACAAGACTTAACAATGATCCTCTTACTATTTACCACCGCCATTATTTGCAAGTCCAACTTTTGACAGTACAGTGCTAAGTTACGATTGGTCGATGACCGCAGGCTACTTATAATTAAAACTTTATTCTTAAATTTGCAAAAGTTATTCACTTTACTTAAAGTGTCTGAGTTAAGTAAGGCTTTTGTTGTTGAGTTATGGCCTAGCAGAGCAGAACACTTTTTTTTAGAAAAGTGTAATATCAAGAAGAGAATTAAGTACAAAAATTTTACACACGCAGACCTGTGGCACTGCACACTTGCTTATATTTATTCACCTCCATCGCTAACCAAACAACTTTTGGGACATAATAAAATAAAAGTTTTTCCTAAAAATAAAAATATTAAAATATCATTTCAAAAGAAATGTTTTTGTTGTGTTTAAGTCAGCGCAATTGGATTAAAATAACATACAATCAATTTACACGAAATATTAAAGTATCAATAAATAAATCAATTCAAATTAGATGAGTGATTCAGATTCGATTTTTTTTTTAATTTCAACGATGTGTGACGTTCTCTCTTGCAATTAATTACAAACAAATATTTATGTTATTTTAAAATTTTTATTACATTTAGTAACCGTCATATCAAAACATTGTTTAATAGTTTTGTGAAAAACGTAGACATAAAATATTATTTGGAATATTTGTTAGATTTTATTATTTCACAGAATTGATGCCAACCTAAAAACAAATAATCGCATTTTAGTTTCATTTAAATTTAATAATTAATTAAAAACATTTGTTTTTTCGTGATAAATCACAGCAAATATTTACGTCATTTATGATGAGAGAAAATACATAGAAATAGAATTATAGTTTGTTGGGCACGCTTAAGTAGGAGGTAAAATTAAAATAATTATCGGAAGTTATGTTAAGGCCCATGAGTTCTTATTGGATTGAACATGAAAAAAATCTATGTCCATATTTTTTTAACTTAATTTTAAAAAATATTTAATGCATATTCGACATTTACCTTTAACACTGTTTTTAATATGCTGGCGTTTTATGCAAATAACAGGGTTTCCAATCCAATAATATTTTGATTTTTTGCTGCGATTCGAAATTGTTAGCAAACATCAGTTTATTTTTTTATTTCTTGTTGTAGAGAGAATATGAAGCACCCAAGAAAGTGCAAATTAAATGTAAAGCAGCTAATTGTAAGGGTGCGATGGTAAATACGTCAGATAAATACGTCCTACAAAAATGTTAAATACGTTCCACATAGTGCTAACTGCGCTGATAAAGTTACATGTACATTAAAAAAGCTATTATGGTATAAATAATTAAAATTATTAAAGAAAAAACATAATTAAAAATTTTACAAAAAAAAACATTGTAATTTCTACAATATCTATTTCTGACCATCCATTTGTCCGTTTGTCCATCCGTGCACCGGTTGAAATCAACTTTGCCTAGGCACTAGATGAGCTAGGAAAAATTTAAAAACGTCAATCGATTAGACATAGTTTCGAAAATTTTGCTATTGTAAATCAGGAAGATCGGTTCAAGTCCTTCGAGGCAGTGGGCTAAACACCTTGCCTGCCTCTAATTTTTTAATACCATTTGGAACAATGAAGTAACTTCAATAAAGAAAAACCAAAGAAGCGATAAAGAATTTAAAACCAAAAAAAAAAAACATCTAGTAAAAAAATTGGCGCTCGCCCATATTTTCCGAGTTATGGGCCTCTGAAATATTTTATAAAAAAGTTCTATTATCAATATGTTCAATATGGGTATCATTTAAAAGCTTTTAAAGAGATCTTTTAGGAAATACTAAAATTTAGAAAAATCATTAAACCATTAATATATAAAATAATATATCGTACTTTATTATTTTTTTTTTTTTCTTATTTTTTGATTCTTGGTCACCGCAATATTTATTTTCTTGATAGCAGCTACTTCACTTAACTAGATTTACATATATATGATGAAGGGTAAATAAGATTCTGCATAGCCGAATATAGCACTCTTACTTGTTATGAACCAGTTTTATTTGTCGGATTTCGATTGGCACACTCACATTTTTTAAAAGATAATTTTTTTTATAAGAAAATTGTAATAACGATTACCGGTGACAGGCCACTTAATTCTTAACTTTAGCTAAAATTAGTTTTTACTATTAACAATTTTAAAGGCAAATTATAATAACGGGCCTAAGAGGCAAAAACTGCATTTAATTTTCTTTAAAATATCCTATAAAATTATAAAACTCTTAGATTTTTTTTTTTTTTGAGAAAGTGGCTAAAATGCATTTATTTCATTCACAGGAAGTTGATAGTTTCCGTAGTATAGCAAGCTCTCCGACTTGACAAATGAATAAACATCTCCTACCTCCTGATTACTTTGTAATTTTTAACAACGGCTTTTTTAATGACTACCAATTTTTTTTTTACTATTTTTGACCAATAATGGTGGTGCTTTGTTTTATATCTCTCAGCGCACAGTGAGAGATTTAGTTAAAATAAAAATAAAAATAAAAAAATGAAAAAAATTATAAACGGCTACCCAAATTGTATTTCAAATTTGAACAATTTTAAATTTATAATGTGGGTTTTATAGCGCTGAAGTCTGGAGTACGCCAAACAATCGCCGTTGCCAAGTTCTTATTTTGCCTTGTTTTCAAACTTAAACTCTACTTAAGTCAATACAATCGAGCTTGTCATTTATAAACTTTAGAGTTCAATAAAGTTTTTGTCTTTCTGTACTTTTGATCATAAACTTGAAGAACTGTTCCTAAAACTTAAAGCTTTTATTTCTAAAATTACTCATTTGATTTCAAAAACTAATTTTTTTCTACATTTTTATTGTTTTGAGGGAAGCCACTGTGTCTATGGTAATTCAACTATAGGGGGCAAAAATGCAACGATTCCACCTCGATCTGAGCCCTTAAATGATTCAAAATAAATAAAACAATTTTTACTTCTTTCAACCCAAATTGCTTTGAGAGAATTTGTGCTCCAAAGAAATTATTTAACAAAAGGAGGAAAGCGTTATTTCTTTTTATATATATATATATATTTTTTTTTTGATAACTTGTTCTTGTTCTTGATATTAAGTATTTAAAATAAAGAAAGTAAAGTTTTCCTTTAATTTGAGTCTTAGTCACACTTTTTATTTAATGTTTTCGCCGCACTGTGTAAAAGTTATCATGTTTTAAAATTATTTTTATCAGTCTTAAGATATTTTTATCAATAACGAATTAATTCTTCTTTTTTTGTTGTTGTTGTATTTACAAAACGATTTATATTTTTCGTTTTTTTTTTTTCAAAAAAAATCACAAAACAAAAAATTGAAAAATGACACAAAAACTCATGCAAGTGAAAAGACAATTGAGCAAATAAAATGTGCACATATCAGTTCTAAGTCTTAGTATTTTGCGATTTTAAGCTAAAAATACTTTTACTCAAATTAAAAGAGAAATTTCTTTAAAAAAATAGTTGACATTAAACATTGTGAAGGTAAACACTTAACATTGCGCCAAAACTTTCAAAACAACATCATTTGAGGATATAAATTTTAAAAAATATTAAAAAATTTATTTTACTATAAAAAATATTGTTTTGCAGTTTTAACATACAAAAAGATTACAAAATGATAAATTCGTTGAAAGCAAAAATGTTAAAATATTTTACAGTTTTTCAGACAAAATTATTATATAAGTTTTTACAAGTAGTGAAAATAATTTAATTGTAAAAGTGACCTTGTTTAAATAAAAATTTCTTAATCTTTAAGAAATAAAAGATAAAAATTGTATTTAAAATGTCGGAACTTAAACGCAGCATAAGCCGCCTTTCCATGATAGTGTATCGTGCCACACATTCAAGTGAGCAAAGTTGGCGTGAGGAATTGTTAAGGTATCTTAATCCGCCTATAAAAATTTACTTTAAAATCTCTAAACACAATTAAATTCAATAAATTATTTTTTTAATTTCGTGACCCTAATTAAATAATTAAAAAAAAACAATAACATCAACATCAACATGTGTAAAAATTAAAGCTCATGTTGAAAATTTGATTTGTGTTCAACGAAGAAAAAAAACTGTCATTGAAGTAATTTATTTTGTTTAAATTTAAAATGATTTATTTTTAAATTTCCTTAATTTTATATGGCGTTTTAATTTAATTAGATTATAAAATAATCTGAAAAAAAATAGCGCGCCTGGTCACGTTCTAAAGTGTAACACACTTTTACGTTGAAAAGTGTGTTTTACTTAATAACGCAATAGAATGTTTTTCTTAGTTTTGAAATAACAAATTTTGTGTGGGCGTTTACATCATTGATGTTCGTAAAATTACAAATGAGTAGAAGAATTTTAAATTTTATAATAAAAAAAATCTTTCAATTTAAACACAGTTTAAAAAATCTTTAAAATATCTAGTTCAATCTGCTTGATTTAAATAAAACAAACACTTCTAAACATTTTAATAATTTTTTTTATGTGTTGCATTTACAGTTTTGCGCTGTTTTAATACACGGATACAAATAGTTTCGTTTGAGAGATTTAAATTTTTTGCTAGAAGAAATCACTTTTGAACCGACTTAAAAAAAGAATGTTATCAATTCGATTGAATGTTGCTTTTTTATGTTTGTGCCTTCAAAACTCAGTCATATCTGAACCAGATTGGTCCCGTTTTCAAAACAGTTCATAATCTTAAAATTAAAGGGTGTCCCCATACAACATGCAAGTTTTAAAGTGTTGTCTTATGAACCGTAAATCGCACTTCTTTAAAATTAAAAAAATACGTTTTGCTAAAGCTCCTAATAGCAGAAAGTAATAAAAAAATAAATTTTAAAATTAAAGGGTGTACCCATAAGCGCAGTTAATTAACTTATATGCGTCTATCTTTTAAGCCGCTATAGATCACTATTGAAAATTGGATATGATCGTTATAATAACAAGTATAAACATTCAAAATTGTAAACTAAAAGGTGTCCCAATAGTTAACGTAAGTTGAAGTATGTGGCCAAACTTTTGAACCGTTATTGAAAGACAGCTTAAATATACAAAGAACCTTTATTGCTAAGTCCGCTATAAAGACAAGTATAAAATTTAAATTTACGGATTAAAGGGTGTTCCCATATTTGAAGTAAATTGGCCTATATTGACCTATAATTTGAATCGTATACAATTAAAAAAATTAAATAAAAAAATATAAAATAAATATTATAAATTATAGGGTGTTACAATAGTTGCTTTTATTTAATGTATATGACCAATCGGTTGAACAGTTGTAGACAGTTGATTGAAATTTGCACAGAATCTTTATTGCTAAGTCCGCTATAACAAGTAGCAAACTTGAAATTAAAAATTAAAGGGTATCCCTATAACTGATGAAATTTGATATATATATATATATATATATATATATAACCCTATCTTTGAAACCGTTACAGACAAGCTCTTGAAAATTAGACAGAATGTCCATTATTATATCAAGTATAATAACAATTATAAATATTTAAAATTAGAAATTCAAGGGTGCCCTAATGGGTGTAATTTGATGTATATGGCCAATCTTTTGAACAGTTATAGACTGACGCTTAGAATTTACACAAATTTTGTTTTGTTGTGTCAACAATAAAAATTGTAAAAAATATAGAGTGGCCACATAACTGCTAAATTTTCTTGTTTAATCTGCATTCATATTTTGTTTTACGACACAAAAAATCCTGACATGAAAATTTGCTAATAAAAACTGCAGTGGTATTTAACTTCAAAGGCTTTGAATTAAAAAATATGTAAAATTGTGAAAAATATCAAGAAAAAAATCCACTCTGATCGCATAGAAAAAATAATTTTATGAATTTTTTTTTTCAAAAGATTATAAAATCGTACAGATCTGTCAAAAAGTCTGTCACACACATACAATTTTAATCCAAACTATCATACTTTTTCAGCACACATGCAAATTTTGACAAATCGTACGACTGGGTATGGTTGTCAATCCTGGCCTTTAGATAGGATTATTTACCGTAAAATCTAACTGCTTGTCATTTCTGAAAGATTAATTAATTTTTTTATTATTTCTGCTTATCTTTTTTTTTTTTTTTTCTTACTAAATGCGCTTTAATAAACTCGAACTACTCAATGTCTTGTTTAGCAAAGATTTGCCTGTAACTGTTGTAGATATTCTAATAACTCGGGATAGATTTTTACACAGACCTCTTTTTTACTTAAATGAACTTTTAAGGAACTTATATAACCGTCTTAGTGTTACTCCAGCTAAGGTGCAAACTATTCAATATCTTGTTAAGCAAACATGCATCTTTAATCAGAGTAGTCATTCAGATTTTGAACAGGGCCCTTCAAACAAAGTAGTAACGATCGCTACACACTTTTTTGCGATTGATATTCCTCCAACTTCGTCGAGCTATGGAACATGAATTTTTTGTTTTACTATTAAGGTGGTGCCTTATTGTTGTTGAGTGCAAAGAAACATTTTAACACCGTTAAAGTGTACATTGAAGCATGTCATTCATTGAAGAGAAGAAAATGAATGTGCTTGGTGCAGCTTACAACAACACTTTTCCTCTTATAATTACGACTCCAGCCGGTTGTTTGACATTTCTTCAATCTTTAAATCATTCTCATCTATCAAAGCTACAAAGTTACTTATTTCTTAATACTTAAAAAATCTGCTGGGATTTAAGCTCGTAAATTATCTTCTGTTTGATATAAAACACTAGCAGACACTGCAACTACTCAACATATGTTAAATAAATATCCACCAACCTTGAAATTTTCTATCTGCCTAGAAAGTTGAAAAAAAAGAATAACTTTTAAGACAAGTAAAACACTCATTGCCTAAATTAAACTGTTGAGGATACAAGTCGGAAATATGCAGTTTTCATTATTGAAACTGGCTTTGTTTATGAATAAGAAAAAGTGCACATCAATACCGGATACTATTCGTATTTTGAGGCGATTAAAGAATAGATCCAATTTTGTAAATGTTAAGAAAAATGCAGGTTTTGCTTTCCTACATCTGTGCATACAATAAAATAGTAACAGGTTCATTTCTGTACATGAAAGATTTTTTTAAAATTTCGATATTGATGTGGATAGTAATCGATATGGAATACAAAACAGCTGTTGTTGGAACTTTTGTCTGTTTGTGTTTGCATCACGTTAAAACTGCAAGATGGATTTGAGTAAAATTTTTTTGGGGGGTCTCTTGGAATCTTGTGTCAAATACAGAATAATTTTTATTTCATAAATATATATCATTTCGTAGAGAACCTAGAGATAACAATGTTATGTCACCCATTTTTGCCAGTATAATGGTAATAAAACAGTAGTCAGTACAGTTTATTTTTGTAGATAGAAAATTTTTAACACTGTTTACAAACTCTACAACAAACGCTTAAGTTTAAGAAAATTATAAATGATACGTGGACAAAGTCGTGGACACTGTTCGTTCTTTATAAATCTAAAATAAAATATAAATTTCCTACCTTAGTGTAGGCTGAAAACTGGTTTGCTGATGAATATCTTAATTATTTGTTTACTCGTATTGTAAATGCTTTTGGGCAAGGCTTGACTTCAAGGCTTAGCAGACAAGGTTGTTCTGTAGTCGCTCTTGTAATTTTTTAAGATTAGTGATACCTATAATGTATTCAATTTTTATTAATTAGGAAGCTAAAGTCCTACAAGCCTTACATTTTTTAATTAGCAACGGTTGTCAAGAAGTTATGAATTTTTTTTTTGATCGCTTGTAACAAAACCCATGTAAATTAAATTAAGCCTGATAAATAATGAGTTCAAATTTTTATTAAACTCATTTATATAATCAATTAACAGTATTATAATTTATTATCTGCTTTTAAATATTTATTTTACTTCATATCACAAATATCCCTACATTTTCAATTAAATGTTTTAAAATAGTTAAATATTTTTAAAATAATTAAAATGTAATCTTTTAATAAACATGACAACAATTAAACAATTATTTATTTTAATTGCATATAAAAACATTAATTTGTCGTCTGTACAATTATCTAAAAATAAAAAAATCTTACATAAATCTAATAATCAATTATTATGACTGAATTAAACATTAATTAAATTAAAATTAACACGAAATATTTTTGTATAAATGAAAGCACATAAAAATAAACAGCACGAAATGTATGTGATTAATATTTTGTTTTAAATTCATTAAAAATCTCTAACAAACCGCTCTGAAGCAAAAGTATTAGAAGTTTTTAATAACAATCTCTGATAGTAGAAAAAAATAAATAACAAATCATGTCTCTGTCAATGACATAGACGAAAAAATAATTAATCCAGAAGCTTAATTTAAATTAAAATCTATGAAAAATATTCAAGGATGGTAAATGATAAAGCCAATTAATTCTAACAGAGAAGTTGTTAAAGGTGCCCTTAGACGAAATGTTTTTTACAAATGACTTATAACTTAAAAATTCCACATGTAATTCCTTATGTAAGTCAAAGTAGTCATTTTTACATATGGCTTTAAATTTCGCGTTTAAACGTAAATGCAAGTTACTTCTGACATAACCTACAAAGTAAATCATTGTTTACAACAGTTGTTTGGTGAGCGGCTCTGTTAATGCCAATAAAGATGTCAACTCTATTCTGGTTCCAACGATTTGAGTGCTTTTTGCACTTTTTAATCATTTAAAAACGGTATAAGTGAAGAAATAACAAGTTGCACCGCTGGAAGTCATATGCTTTGTCATATAAGAAATGTTTTAAACCGTTTACACGATACATATGTATCTTGTTATGGAAAATCTTACAAGTCTTATGTAAAAAATGTTTCGACTAAAGGCACCTTAAGACACTTACCGCAAACAAGTCGCAACGATTTAAATCTAAGTTTGTCAATCCGTTTGTCAATCCGTTTGTCAATCTGTTTGCAATTTCTACAATATCAATTTTCGACCACAAAGTATTTATATATTCTGAGTCCTTATTCATAGCGAGGTCGATTCCGCAATATCCGCCTGTCCGTCCGCGTTAGTGTTGAAATACACTTTGTCAGGGCACAAGATGAGCTAGAGAAAATTTATGTACGCAAATCGGAGAGACAGTCCTAAAAGATTTGCTCTTAAAGATCAGCAAGATCAGTCCATGCCCTCGAGGCAGTGGAGCAATAAAGTAACTCTACTCAAAAAAAAAAAAAAACAAAAATATGAAGCGTAGAGAAATGAAAAAAAAATCAGGTGAAAAAATTGGCTCCCCCTCATATTTACCATGTTATGGGCATCTGAAGTTTTCATAAAAACTTCGATTGTCAATATGGGTATCATATTAAAGCTTTTGAACAGATCTTTTAAGAAATACTAATTTTTTCTAACTCATTAAGTCTAACCCATTAAGAGCCAATGATATTTTTATGTAAAATTTTATATGCAACTTAAGTTTTTTTCTTACGTATTGGTTCTCTGTGATAGCAATATTTGTTTTTTTTTTTTGTTGATAGAAGCTACTTCATGAAACTAGATTTAAATACATCGGCATAGCCGAATATAGTACTCTTACTTGTTTAAATTTATATCTTTAACAACAAAAAGCTAGTATTAAATAGCCTGATGCCTCTTAAGGCCAGGATTCACTATCATACACAATCGTATGATTTAATCACACAAAAATCTGACAGAATTCTGTCCTACTTTAAAAATCCTTTTTAAAATGGCGTCGTACGTGCCACACTATTATACAAAAAAAGATGCGAAAAACAGATGCTTTTAATATTTTGTTGTTGCTTTCTCCTCATCTTCAAAAAAAAAAAATCAACTCTGATCGCATAGAAAAACATCATTTTATGTATTATTTTAAAAGATTATAAAATCGTATAGATCTGTCAAAAAGTTTGTCACACTCATACACTTTTAATCCACACTATCATATTTTTGAGCACACAATTTTTGACAGATCGCATGACTGAGTATGATAGTCAATCCTGGCCTTGAGGAAAGACAAAATATAGAAGACTTTAATTTTCATTTCCACACCGACGTCAATTAATATATTTAAGAGTGTTCAATAAAAGTTCCAAAATTTATTGTTCAAATTGTGGATTGAAAATTAAATTCTTATATTCCTCAGCTAAAACATATGGTTTTTTCGCATGCTTCTTCTTTTTTGTCCTTCCTTCGATTATTAGTTGTAAAAATTCATATTTGTGGCGTAAATATGCGGTTCTTGTCCGTTTAATATGCGAAAGTGATTTACTGCCGCTGTTTAATCTTCTAAGAACTTTATTTCACGCAATCCACAATTCGTGGCATAAATTTTAAGCTTCCATGCTTCTACACTAGACGCATCATTTTTAAAGTATTTTTTAAAGGCTAAAGGTATGGTCAGATTAGTCAAATATTTGACCAAAAAGACGTAACCACTGATTTATGGAAAAACTTTTGGAATTTTTAAATACTTGTAAAGAATCTAATTAATATAAAATATAAGATATCACATTTATTATATTATAAATCTTAATTCATAATAACATGTGCAAGAAGAGATTTAACAAACATTTGCAAAAATAGTGGTTACGCTCACGGCACTTAAAGGCTCAAAGAAATAAACTAATTCGTTTCTAATTATTCTGAAAGGCTTAGTAATCACTCGAATATTAAAGAATTATTAATATTTAAATAATTAATTTAACTCTAAATAATTATGTATTATTTTAAATTATTAAGTTAACTGAAGCTTTATAAAGACTTCCAAGAATCCTTTGATTACATGAGAGTTTTATTTAGTCAACAAAGAACTTAAAATTTTAAATTTTTAAGAATCAAGTATAATTTATGTAGGTGGGTAAGTATAAAAAATTCCAAATAATAAATTTTCATATTAATTTAAAAATAAAGTGTAAGCAAAATTATATAATAATAACAAATTATTAAAAATTATCATAACATAAACAACAAATGTTAAAGAAAAATAAAGGAAATTAAGCCGAAAATTTTTAAAATGAAAAAACTATAAAATTATATTTTTATATAAACTATTTGACGTCAATTGATGGTGATAAAATTTATAGAATTTTGTTGGTGAGAGACTTTTTGTTGTTATAATTTTATTTTTTGCTATTAAAATTATTAAAAACACTTTTTTTTGGCAACAACATATTTTTCACAATCGCCAATTAATTTAGCGCAAGTTTTTTTATTACCTTTTGAGGTAATTTTTTTTAGTCTTTTTTTACTTCCAACACAAACAAAAAAGAGGTTTTATGCGTTTTGGCTTATGTTTGTCACACTTTCATATGATGATTTACGGATTTATTTATATACGGTTTCGAATTGGAAAACGTGAAAAAAATTTATTTATTAAAATGATTCATGGTGAAAAATATTCGCCACGAATTTTTTTGAAAGATAAGTAGCACTTCAGGCGTTATTACTTATTTAGTTATTTTGGTAACCGTGCTACATTCTTTAGGAAAGGAGAGTGATAGAGGGCTAATTATTTTACTTTGCCGGCGAATATGCTATATGAAGTACCGACGAAGGAGACTGCAAGTTTTAATGTTAACTCTGTATATGTCTTTATACCATTAAACAGAAAAAAAAATTTTTTTTATTTTTTTAATGCCGCAGGGGTTGAACCCTGGGCAACCAGGTTTGTAGTCAACGTGCTTATCACTTCGACTACAGCAGGAGATGAACTTTCATAATCAAACGCATTATGCTGAGAAAAGTAAAACATGTTAAAAAAAGAGGAGAGAGGAAAATGCATTTTGACATTGCAGAGGTTTCTACGGGCAAAGCAACCTTGCGTTACGGCTTTCATTAAACATTGATTAAAAGTCTCTCTGTAACAAATATATTTTTCTCCTTTTATTTGCGCCCAATTAATCTTAAGTTTAAGTTCAATATACTCTTTAAAAAGTAAGAACATTAGATCAAGTCAGGTACTTAATTTAAGTCTAGAAAAATGCATCTCGTTTATAACTCATCATACTGAATTTTCTTTTTGAGGAGAGGGAAACTATTATTGGTTAAATTCGAAACTAATTACCCAAAGAATCTATCGATTATAATGGCTTTTTAAACACAAATAAACTGCTACATAAAAGGTGCAATAATCTTAACCTCTTTTCCGACTTCCACCCAAATGTGGGATAAAGGGGAAAAATGTCGATTTTATATCGCTCGGCCGATTTCACTAGTATTTAAATCGTAGATAAATCCTTATCTAGAAGTTGGTATACATATAATTTGCATGATTTCAAAACCTGCTTTCATATTGAAGAAAAGAAGAAAAACTGTGTACTTTTATTTACAGACAGTGTTTCTGAAATCATAAATTTGTTATATTTAAAATTAATCTTTCGAATTAAAAAATTATTTCTGCTGTGTTTAAAGTAAAACGACTTTTAGGCAGACGCATTTAAAGTTAATCTATTTCACTAATATCTAGAAAGAGTCTAAATGAGCCCAAAACAATAAGCAAAATCTTTAATTCTCAGTTTTGGTCACGTTTGTGCAGAGGTCCTCATTCAGAGATTCTGCTTTAAATGAGAAAATATTGGTAATTTTTGTTTAATTATTATCAATTTATAGAATGAAATGGTCATTAATGGTCATAAATAAAAACAAAAAAACAAGAAAATTAGACACCAGCAGAATGTAATACTGAATTTTCTAGAAACATCCGCATGAAGTTAAAATAAAACAAATAAAACAAATATTCGGCTATGCCGAATCTTATATACCCTTCCTCCATCCATGTAAATCTATTTTATAATAATAAGAAAAAAATAAAAGTGTCACCGGCAATTTTGAAAAAAGGAGCTCTCTTATGAAAATTTCAGAGGCTCATAACTCGGAAAATATGGGCATCAATATTTTTACTTGATGTTTTATTTTTATTTCTTTAATTCTGTACGAGGGCTGCTATATATATTTCTGGCCTGGCAACACTGAGTGCTGCCAAGTGCAATCTGACATTTCCATTGGAAAGTTTATCATTTTTAAGCATAACCGTACTAAAAACGTTTTGACGTACGACCATTATTTGTGTTGTTTACAGTGACTTGAAAAAATTAATATGGAAAAAAATGGAATTAACTCGTGAACATTTTCGTGCCATCATTTTTCACAACTTTCGACGTGGATTATCACGACAAGAGGGCATTGATGAACTTAAATCTTAAGCATCATCCTATAGCACCGTGAAAAATTGGTATAATGAATTTAATCGTGGCCGAAGCTCGCTCAAAGACGAATTCCGTGAAGGTCGTCCAAAATCGGCTGTTGTGCCAGAGAACAATAATGCCGTGCGTGAACTCATAATGCAAGATCGACATGCGACATACCAAGAGATAGAGACAGCCTTGAACATTTCTTCCACCAGCATACATTCGATACTGCATGAATACCTGGCCGTAAAAAAAGTTTGTTCTCGTTTGATCCCGCACAATTTGAAAGTCGCTCAAAAAAAGGCTCGTGTCGATTGGTGCAAAGAAATGTTGTAAAAATACGATTGCGGTGCTTCAAAAGACGTTTATAAGATCGTCACAGGTGAACGAATCATGGATCTATGGGTATGAGCCCGAAACGAAACAATAATCGACCGTGTGGGTCTTCAAAGATGAGCAAAATCCAACGAAAGTTGTTCGTTGAAGAAGCACTTCGAAGCAAATGTTCGCTTGTTTCTTCGGCAAAACTGGTCATGTGGCGACTGTTCCGCTTGAGCAACGTAGGACTATCACTTTTGAGTGGTACACTACAATTTGTTTGCCTGAAGTCATCGGGGAAATTCGAAAAACCAACAAGAGAAGACGAATCATTGTTCACCATGACAATGCGAGCTTTCACACATTGGCTCAAACCAGAGCGTTTTTAACCGGCTAAAACGTCGAATTAATGGGTCATCCGCCGTACAGCCCTGACTTGGCACCTAATGACTTCTTCTTGTTTCCGCATATCAAGAAAAAAATGCGTGGTCAACGATTTTCGTCGCCAGAAGAAGCTGTTGAAGTGTTCAAAAACCATGTTTTAGAGGTGTCTCAATCGGAGTGAAAAAAGTGCTTCGACAACTGGTTTGAGCGCATGCAAAAGTGTATAAATCATGCTGGAGAATACTCTGAAAAACAATAAAACCATTTTTGATTATAAATATTCGCATTTTCACTATTAGGCCAGAAATATTTAGGGCAGCCCTCGTATCACTCAATATATTTGTGTTTTCGATTGCATTTACTTCATTGTTCAAAATTATATGGAAAAATTAGAGGCAAGCGTGGTGTTTGGCCCACTGCATCTTGCTGATTTTCAAATCCAAAATTTTTGAAAGTATGTCTAAACGATTGGCGCATTTAAGTTTTCTCTAGCTCATTTAGTACCTTGGCAAAGTTGATTATAATACTAACACAGACGGACAGATTGACATCCCTCAATCGACTTCGCTATGCACAAGGACTCAGAATATATATACTTTATGGGGCCGGATATGGATATTGTAAAAATTACAAACGGAATGCCAAACTCAGATATAACCTTTTTTCAGTTTTTGTGGTGAAAATGAACCTAAGCTGAAAACCAATTTTAATTTATTTATAATATCCACGTTTCAAACCCTGATTTCTTAAAAAAATAAATTAAATGGTCATAGCAGTTCACATTAAAACACACGAATACAGTCAATACTTGAGCGGGCAAAACACCATGCCTGCCTCCAGTTTTTCCATATCTTTTAGAACAATGAAGTTACTCCAATCCAAAAAAAAAAAAAAAACATCAAATGTGAAAATAAGCACTCGCTCATATTTTGCGAGTTGTGGGCCTGTGAACTTTTCATAGAGAAGTACCATTGTGTACTATATTTTTTAGAATATCAATATGAAGAAATATTTCAGAAATTACATGATTAACCCATTATGAGCCGATTGCATTTTTTTATTTGATTTGTTAATTCTATCTGTCACCTCAGTATATGTTTTTTTTACTTCACTAAAATAAATTTACATACATGGTGAATTGTTTAAAAGATTTGGCATAGCCGATAATAGCATTCTTAATTGCTATACAGCAAAACATCCCAATATTATGATGATATGAACATAATGAAAGCAAGTTATTTACATATGAACATAAAAATCTTTTACTCAAAAAGCAAAAGAAAAAAATAACTGAAGGTCATCTACTCATATTGCGACTTGTTCGTTGACCAGTGTTGTCTTATTTGCAGATTTTTTTATTTATTGAAGTTTAAAAAAGATTTAAAGAGTTTTTAAATAAAAAAGTATTGTTTAAATATGATGCTTTGTTTTTTTAAAGTACTACTCGAGATACGCTTTTGTTAAAAAACTAATTTGTTCTTTTTTTCATTCTAGTCGTGGAAAGGAGTCTAAATTTGCGCACAAGTTTTTTCCTTCTAATATTTTAATATTTAGTTTTTTCTTTTTCCCTTGTTAATGAAATCATCACACAAATATGATATTCAGTATAACAGCTGTTTGTTTTATGTTTCAACATTCGCATATTAACTTTTACTAAAATTTTCGAACAACGAGGATGAAAACATTCATTGTTTAAATTGGGTCGAAATAAAGTGACAAAGTCAATTTTGTTTTTTTATTAGAGGCTGATATATTGTTCATAAATGAACTATTATTATAATTATAATTCAAAAATCAATGCATTACATGTTTTTATTAAACAAAATTTGATTTTAATGAAAAAAATTTTTAGTAGAAAAAATATTTTTTATGCTTGACTTAAAAAAGAAAAAAGATTATGGCAACACTCTCGTCGACTGATAAACATTCTCTATCTATCTTTCTTTCTCTTGAAAACCTGTTCTCTATTAATTCTTGTAGGGACGGTTTTTAAATAAAAATGATAAAAATGATTTATAGACGTTTGCCGCTTCATTTCAAAGATACGGCAGCTAATAATTTGAATAAATATAGAACTCAAATATTCTGAGGTCTTAAAAACCTTAACAGTTTCTTTGAAATCTTATGATTTATGTTTAAAATTAAATGATAATTTTTTTTTTTTTTTGCACGAATCTGCTAAAAAATTGGCGACTATTGCTTGTTTATATTTTAAATTGGTCTTAAACAAATATAATTTGGCTCTTTTGAAAACTAGCACAAATGCTTTCTTCGTGTAACATTTGTATTAAACTGTGATTTATTATTATAAAAATTAATTAAATGATGTTAAATTATTTTAAGTAGAAATGTATTATAATATGAGAACACGCATAGAGAGCACATGGCTGTGATATGGTTACCATAATCATATTATGTTCTATGTAACAACTTATAGTTGCAGCGAACAAATTAAAGTTGTTTTTTACAGTACTTTAGTCACGATAAACTTTTTTTTGTTAACATTTAATCATCACATGATTGCTACGCACAAAAAATGCAACATGATTAGTTTTAATTCAAGAAAAATTTTAATCTCAACCGAAGTTTTATAACTTGTTAAAAATAATTAAATATACTTAACTATAAATATCGAGGCATCAAAGAGGTCTGGAGACAGCGTTTACAAGCCGGTACTTTAGTACTACGACCTGTTTGATTTCCTATATGATCAAGACACCGCAAGGACATCAAATTCACCACCACTGTTTACGCTGTTTATCGTTATTTTTTTTTTTTTGTAAAATTACAAAAAGTATACCGAGAGCTGCCAAACCGTCCTGCTCGTTCGAATCAATGTTAAAAACTGAAGTAATAAACTGCACGTGTGTGTACATCTCAGTCACAGTTAAGTCTGTCAGTTACAGTCCACTTTAAATACGGGCGTTAGGCACGACGTAATTTAGCGCCTAGTTTTTACGCTGTAATGAGTAACTTAAATAAGAGCGCCAACGTTGTGAAACGAACAGTATTGTTTACTTATATTATTTGCTAAAAACCAAAAAATTGAAATAATTAAGAGAGATAAAATCGCGAAATTGACCTTAAAGTAGCTGTAATGTCATTACTGTTGGAAATACTTTTGTATATACCAAAAAAAAAAAGCAATAACAACACTTTTTTTGCAGCCAACTTCACTTTTTACGCGCAGTCAAAATTGGATTTTTCAATTGTCCAACGTTAGCGTCGCGCTATTTGGGTTGGTCTCATACATTTTGTATGGGCATGAGAATTTTTGACAGTTAAATAACGTCTTACGCTCGTATATAGGGTGAACTGTTATAAGTGAACAGTTGAATCTGACAGTTAAAACTGTACGTGAGTGGCCAGCTTAATGTTTTTGCATTTAATTATATTTTGTTTACATTTTTAACATAATTATGTTTATAGTTTTGTCTATTTTTTTTTTGCTCCGTAGCCTCATTTATTTATATTCGCACTCTTATTCTCCCTTCACTTATTTACTCAACAATTGCTTTAATAAGCTTACGCAACCACAGAATTTTGCGTCTCCAGTAAGACTTGAACTATTCGACTTTTGTTAGTGCGGCCATTCGGATAATCTAAAGCGTCGTTTTTTTCTTTTGGTAGGTAAAAGTACATCTCTTTTTGAAAACCCATTTAAAATTTGTTTATTTCTATTTAAAATATTCGTTCTCTTTAATCCTTTTTCTGATATTAGAAACGAAAGTAGGTTTTCAATAGAACAAGATATTTATTTTCATTAACATCTGAGAAAAGCTTTAGATTTTAATTTCATTTAATTTTTTAGTGTTATAACAAAGAAAGTGGCAACACTGTTTTTAACAGATCAAAGATTGTGGTGTAGACTGTAGCAAATTAATTTACAATTTAAATATAAAAATGTACTCACGTAAGTGTCAGTATTTAACGCCCTTAAATTCTTATCAATTGTTTTCATACAAGTAACATTTATTGTTTTCGTTTGTTTGGAAAATATCAACAAAATATAAAAGCAAATATAAACAAAAGAAAAACACAAAGAAATGAGGTTAAAGAGGAAAAATTTTAAGAAATTTACATATATACGGATTTATAAACAAATCAAGGGAATCTGAGCCTATTACTTTGCAATGAAGCATAATTATTATTCGCATATCTATATTTCACTATTGAACTTAAGTAAGAGCTGCACAGATGAAAAAAAAAAAATCGGGACGTTTATGTATTTATTAATTATAATTATGTACGTCTTAACAAATTAAACAGAGGCATAATAAAGTGGATTGTTAATTCTATATGCCAATTAAAACAAAGGCTTAGGTTTGTTCTTTCGCAAAAAAGAATATTCAAACTGCCTGTCTGTGGTATATCTGTGCAGGGATGTTTTTTGAAGTGTCTAGTGGACAAAAGGCTGCCGCTTAGCCTGGGTCAAGGTTAACATCTAATGTGGTAGTCATTCTTGCCTGTGATGCCTGCTAATCAGAAATATCGTATATTTTCCGAGAACTTTTATACCCCACTAATGCAAATTGAATATTCGTACAGTTGCGGGATTTTGGCATGAGGGACTAAAAGAATAATGTTCATTTATAATTGCAAGCTGCATAATGAAAAAGGTTTTTGAAAAAGCAACGCGTGGTGGTACGTCAGAAGAATAAGTAGGTCAGAGAAAAAGGAGCTGAAAAACTCAACATCTGTGATAAGAAAGTTGGACCAATTAGACATTTTTGTTAAACAACTAGCTGTTGTCTGGCCTTAAGTTCTATCAAACTCCAATTAGAAGAACACTTTTTGTTGTTTAAAAAAACAACTTTGGGATGAACAACAATTTTTTGTTGCGAATATTCGTTTTCAGAAATAAAATTTATTTGTGTATATAAAAACGCACCAAATAAGTGCGCCAAACGAAATTTGTCATGCGTAAAGAATCCTACTATAGTTTATTTCTATTTTTTTTTGTCGACGAACGACAAATAGTTTTTTACAGAGTGACCTTTTTAATTTTTTTTTATTTTCTATATATTTTTTTACTTACTGAGATTATTTATTTTTTTTATTTTTAGCATGTTTGTGGAAAATATAATATTTTTAATAATATCTTTAATTTAATAAACGTTTTATGTTTCCAATATTTCATTCACATGGTCACTCTCATATAAAAGTGCGATCAGATCTGCTGCTGTAGTCGAAATGGTAAGCACGATGACTACAAACCTGATTGCCCAGGGTTCAACCCCTGCGGCAATCAAAAAAAAAAAAAGTTTTTTTCTATTTAATGCTATAAATACATATTCAGATTTAACAAAAAAAAAACTTGCAGCCTCCTTCGTCGGTACTTCATTTAACATATTCACCGGCGAAGTAAAAATAACTAACTCTCTATATCTCTCCTTTCACCACCTGTCTTATCTCTCATCTATCCCTTTTCTAAAGAATGTAGCACGGTTACCAAAATAAAAATGCCTGAAGTGCTACTTCTATTTAATTAAAAAAAAAAATATTTCACCAAAAAGACGTAACCGCTATTTTAACAAATGTTTATCCAATCTTTCCGGACAAGTATTTTACCGCTTGATGACTTATAATAACTGTGATACGTTACCTTTTATATTGAGTAGAATCTTATATTTAAATTTTTTTCTACATATTTTTTCTCAAATATTTAACTAATCTGCCTGTGCGTAAACCAAAAATACATTCGCACAATAATTTTTAAATAATTTTGTTTTCCTGATTCAGTTTCAGTCGTCGAATTTACGTAAAGATTTTTGGTGATGAGTTCGTAGTACCATGCGAAATTCGTCGTTCGATGTCCAATTGTCCATTGATGGGTTGAAATCAGTTTTAATTATTGGTGGATTTATTGTCTTAATATATCTAGTGCCTGGATTTTTCTTACGCTCTTCAGAATTTATTGTGTTTTTTATATGTTATTTTTCCTTCTGCTAATCGGATTGATTTCTGTAAAATACATTTTCAATATTTTTCAATAAAATTTAAATTTATTAAAAATTGTGGTTATAATAAAAGAAAAATAAATAAAATTTCTTTAAAAATTTATATATATAAAAAAAAATATAAAATTTTTCCAGTATCCTAATTGGTTTATGTAATGATAAAAATACTTATCAAGATCCTCATAGATGTTTCCATTTAAATAATATTTAGTCCCCGTTCACACATTGCAACTTTTGTTGCGCAACTCTTGAGCTTGTTGGTTAGAGAGAGAGAGAGAGAGAGAGAGAGAGAAGCAAATAAAAGCAGATACAATGTTTCATGTACTTGCGTTTTTGTTTTGTTTTGTTTTGTCATACATAAATTTTTTATTTCAATAAAAAAAGAATCAATCAATCATTTCACTGGCAATTGGTCTTTCGTGTAACTGTTATTTGTTTTAAAAGATAAATGAAAAAAGAAAAAACTTTTATGACTTTTTCATACAAAACGTTACTGCTTGAACTTGAAAAGGTTTTAATTATTAACGATATGAGAATTATATTTAAAAATGAACCTACTTTTTAATCGACTTTAAAAAAAGGGTGAGGTTATTAATTCGACTTAATGTTGCTTTTTTATGTTTGTGCACGCAGAACTCAGTCATTTCTAAACCGTTTTTGAAAAGTTTTTGTAATTTGATAGATTTTGCCGGTGGATTGGTTTCGTTTTAAACACAGTTCATAATCTTAAAAATTAAAGGGTGTCCCTATATAACATAAATGTTTTTTAAGTGCGTTATGAACTGTAAATAGCAAAAATTAATACAAAAATAAATCTAAAATTTATAGATTGTCCCCATAGGTGACGTAAATTGTAAATCATATGTCCCAATAGTTAATGTATGTGGCCAAACTTCTTTAACTTTCATAGCCACATAGTTGAAATTTACAAAGAACCTTTACTGTTAGGCCCGCTATAACAACAAGTATAAAATTTGAATTTAGAAATTAAAAGGTGTTCTCATGTTTGAAGTAAATTGACCTATATGGCCCTATCGTTTGAACTATTGATATACAAACACTTGAAAATTAAATAGAATGTCTACTACCTTATCTAGTATATTAACAATTAGCAAACTTGAAATTAGATATTAAAGGGTGTCCCTATAACTGATGTGATTTCACCTATATGTTCCTATCTTTGAATCGTTGTAGATATAATCATGAAAATTATCAAGAATGTCCATTAGTGTATCCAGTATAGTAACAAGTATAAATAGTTAAGATTAGAAATTAAAGGATGTGCTGAAGACTATCGCTTAAAATTTAAAAAAAATTTTGCTTTACTGTTACTACGTTTAAAGTAGGGATACAACCGATACCGATACCGATATATCGAAATCGGCGATATTTTACTGTCGATACGCCGATACTTTTTATATTTTTCTTTAGAGTTTTTTGAACAAAATATTCAATTTTCAACTCTCTTTTTGCATGACAACTATGAGAAGAGCATACTAAAAGCAGAACAAAAACTTCAAATGAGTTCTGTTGCATCTGACTATTTTCCACTGCAGGTCTGCTTCAAACGGATTTGAGAAATCGTCTATCTCCGCCAAATTTGCCAACACTTTGTTTTTCAAACAAAAATTTTATTAATATCAGTTTTAAATAATAATCTCTTGCAATGTGGTTGTCTTTTAAGTCTTATTAATTTCAGTTTTAAATCTTTAGCCAATCTTAACTGAATGCCATCGTTTATTTTGTGAAATCATAAATATCGCAGACGTTTTGTTTTTTGAAAATTTTAATTTTAGGAACTAAAATGTATTGAAAATTTTGATGATATGAATGGCTTATTAATAAACACTGCTATTTTGTATAATAGAAGAATTACTCTACTTGAGTTTTGTTAATTTTTACTTAAGCTCAATTTCAATATGCGTATCGGCATCGGAATCGGCATCGGCGATATTTATTTTCGAGTATCGCTGTCGGTATTAGAGCGGCGAAATGGCGTATCCCTAGTTTAAACGTACCCTAGTTGCAAATAAAAATTATTTCTAATTATTTAACTCGCTGTTTATATGGCAAGAATATTTTCGATATTTTAATGGTACTGGATTGTAATTTTATATTAAACTGGTAAAATGTCGACAGAAAACATTTGAGCATTTTATAATTATACTTTCCAAAATATTTTGGGATCAATTTTTTATATTCATAAACTGGCTTAATAGACAAAAACACTTAAACAGGAAAAAAATCTGGCAGCATTCAACACCTTATTTGCAAATAGTGCCGTTAATCAGGAATTGTTTTTGTGAGTAAGCTATTTGCAGATAAATGATTAATTCACCGTTTATGCTGCGTAAAAACGTAGTAATAGTTTCGTTTTTTGGAGACCGAGCTTTTTGCTTTTAAAATTGTTAAAAAAAAAGCGTTATACTGATTGCTAAGTTACATTAACACTCCAATGTATATGTTGTAGACTTGACTTTTTTATTACTTTTTTATTCATATCTTTTGAAGAATGAAACCATTAACACTTCTGCAATATGCAAAAAATCTGTATTTCGATAGCTTAACTTCTTTTTAAAATGTTTTCGTAACACCAAGAAAGCACCGCAAATTTTAATGAAATTGAGTTGATAACATAATAATTTTACTCAAATCAAGAAAACCAACAAATAACATAACAGACTTATGCTCTCGCATTCATTCTCTCTTGTATTTTGGCTTTTTGTTTGGATAATACATAATGGACTAGAGTTAAGCTGAGATTTTGTTTTTAATTGACAGTTCTTTATGACAGCCGTCTGAGAAAGCAATAAAGATTCTTATAAAAATAAATAACAAAAAATATTTGATTAAAATTTGGCAAAAATAAAAAAATGTTAAAGTGTTTTAAAATTCGCAAAAAAAAGAAGAGATAAAGTGTTAATTAAAATTATGTAAAATAATTCGTGTAATAAATTTGGGGTTTTTTTTTGTAAATTTTAGTAAATAGTTGTGTTATTATTCCATCTCGTATTTTTTCGTTTGGTATTTCTTTTATTATTTCAGTTAAAATGAACATTTTAGTGGCCATCGTATTTTTAATTGTTTTTACTTTTTTTATAATACAAAAATTGTTATGGTAAAGTATTATTTTATTTTACTTATTTTATCAATATTTAATTTATTTACTTATCGTAGTATTTATATGAAAGAAACTGCAGCCGAGAAGTCGTTGTTTTGTATGGTTTTAAATAACTCTACTTAACAGATAGTGAGTTATTGACACAATGTTGACTGACAAGTCTTTATTATTTAAAACTATTAAAATTGAAAAAAACAACAATAAAACAAATAAAAAGTGTGCTAAATAAAATAATAATCAAAACTTTTGGTTTAATTTTTAATGAACTGATAGTGATAACGCAGCAGCCATGAAACAGAAAGCTTTTTATAAACACACAAATGTAATTGACATTAATGTTAAAAAAAAAAACAAAATAATATAAAAAAAGCAACAAATGAGCAGATTTTTATAAGCAAAAGAAGTCTAACCTTTATCTATCAAAGGTGTAGTATAGTACCTTTGATAAATATGTAATATTCCAGCAACAGCACAAAACAATAAAAATAAAAAACCAACAAGAGTACTATATTCGGCTATGCCGAATTTTATTTACTCATCTACATAGTGAAGTAGCTCCTATAAAAAAAAAAAACAAATATTGCGGTAACAAAGAATTAAAAAATTAAAGAAAAAATTTTACATCAAAATACCATCGGCTCTTAATGGGTTAAGAATTTTAAAAAAATAATAGTATAACCTTAAGGATGTCTTCAAAAGCTTTAAAATGATACCAATATTGATATTTAAAATTTTTGAAAGTTTCAGAGGCCCGTAACTCGGCAAATATGAGCGAGCGCCTATTTTTTCACTCGATGTTATTTTTCCTGTTTTTTAATTCTCTATCGCCGCATATATATATATATATATATATATATATATATTTTTCTTTTATTGGATTGACTTCATTGTTTCAAATTATATGGAAAAATTAGAGGTAGGCGTGGTGTTTTGCCCGCTGCGTCGAAGGACATGGACCGATCTTGCTAATTTCTAATTGATCCTCTCTCAATACTATGTCTGATCGATTAGCGTGTTAAAATTTTTTTCTAGCTGATCGAATACCTCGGCATACTGATTTCAGCACTAACACGGACGGACAGACGGATATCGCTCAATCGACTACGCTATGCATAAGAAGTCAGAATATATACATTTTATGGGATCGGAAATGGATATTGTAGAAATTATAAACGGAATGACAAAATAGTTATACCTTTTTGCCTGGTTTTGTGGTGAAGGGTATAATATGACTTAGCAGAATGTAGAGTAAGTAGCATTTTTTGAATCGCTGTATCCGTCATTAGAATTCGTTGCAATGTAAACAATCAATTTAAGTAATTAGAATACGAGTTATACTCGAAAAATTTGAATTATTGGAAAATTTAAACAAGTTAAATAATATTTTAAAGAATTTTTTTTTTTTTTATTATTTGTAATATTTTTCAACCAGGGATTGAACCGTGGATTATAATAAATCAATTAAAATTTACTTTTTTGGCTTTGGTTCATTTTGTCATTTAATTTTTACAAAGAAAAATTATTTTTCAAATTTATGCGTACGTTTTCCAAAGAATACAAGAAAAATTAAACACCGCTTAATTTTTAAATTTATAAACTATTTTTAAAACGGGACTTATTAGTTAGAGTAACCTGTTCAGAAATGACTGAGTTCTGCAGGAACAAACATAAAAAAGCTACATTCAGACGAATTGATAATCTCTTTTTTCTGAAGTCTGTATAAAATTATAAAAATCACTTGAGTTTTAATAAAACTAAATAAAAAAATTAAATATTTATAATATTTCTCTAAACTCCGTGAGTGCAGGATACACCAGTATATTTGGAGTTTTGTATGAATATGTTTGGTAACCAGGGCTTCCTGCCAGATAACATCTCTGCTACGAACTAGAGTTTATTTAAGGTAATTCGTCCAAGAAGTTTAGACATATTTTTGTTATTTTACTCCACTGTGCGATGGTATGCTCTAACAAATATTTAAACATGTATATAACTGCACTAACTAAGAAGCATACTCATGCAAGTAAAAATATAAAAAAAAAACAATATGAATGGCTGTAAACCAGGGATGGTAATAGCGGTACCTTTTTGAAAAGATTGCAAAAACTGTTGTAAACATTTTTGAATATCTTGAATGCTTGTGTTACGTGCTAGCATCCCGTCGACAGTGTAGAAAGGCTATTGGATAAGCGGTCTTCAAGGAAAGCATATCTAGACACATTCTGCAAAAGTCACTTACTGACAACATAAATTTATGTCTTGACAAACTAGTTTTATTCAATAACTGTAGCCCTGTAATTTTTTCATTGCTTTTAATTGAACTTTTAATGATGCCATATTCATGATTTAAATTTCGCGAACCATCCCTGCTTAAAGTTACTTCTTTCATAAGTTTGGTTTGATGGCGCCACATGCAAAACTTTTAAAGGCAAAACAGGTAAAGTTAATTAAAATAATAAAAGTGTGTGTTATGACAGAGGAACCATTACCTTCCTATCAAAACTTACGTATATTTGATAACATAACATACTCGTTTTCGAGGTAGGGTTTCAGTCATCTACTTCCAGCAGATGATTTTCACTATCCACTTCTAGGCGTAAAAACGTCCCTTGATGTTTTAACAGGACATCAAATAATATAAATTTAATCCGCACTTTATACAATTTAGATTGCTATCTAACGTTTAGAATAAGACTTAATCTGGCTCATTCTCTTTTAATGACGCATATTCGATAGTGTCTGGAGGTTTATAGCGGGACAACTAAAACTCAGTTGAAAAGGTTAAGCTTGATTTTTCATCGCATAATAAGATTTGTGTTTAAACTCAAGTTTAGAGATCATGTTTCAAACTATACGATAAGTTTTTTATCATGTTCATTTAAAAAATTTTTTAATATAATTAATCTTACAGCCTTGTACCGGATAATTACTAGTAGGTCGCCGCTTTGCCTATTTCAATTATTTCATCTCTCCCATTCGACAAGAAATCCACATTTTATTCTTCCTAGAATTCAAAATTCTACGTTTGAAAGATCATTCTTAATAAGGACTTGCAGGATATGGAATGCACTCCCTATAAATTTAAGGACGTTTACTTATTCTATTTCAACCATCAAACTCAAATATTTGTTAAACTATAGTTAAAAGAGAATTATGCTTTCCACTGATAAACTTAATAAATAATAAACTTATGTTAGAATTAATGTTAAAATTTCATAATTGTTAACCATTACATATGAAAGTTACTGTATTAATCATATATGGCCCAAATTAGGGCTTGATTAAGGAAATAAAAAAAACAAAAAAATTAAATGATGTTTCTTTATCGACGTAATTTATTTTTGAACCGACTTAAAAAAAAGAAGAAGGTCATCAATTTGACTGAATGTTGCGTTTTTTTTGTTTGTGCCTGCAAAACTCAGTAAATTCTGAATTGATTTTAAACATTTTTTGTAATTTGATAAATAATGCTTACAGATTGTTACCGTTTTAAAAACAGTTCATTATCTTAAAAATCAAAGGGTGTCCCTATACAACATACATGTTTTTAAAGTGTGTTTTAAACCGTAAAGCGCACTTCTTTAAAATGTACAAAAATGCATTTTACTACACACAGAAAAAGACTGGTAAAAATTCCATCGATATGTTCAAGATTGAATTAGGAATATAATAATTTGATTTTTATTATTAATAATTTATAATCTTGACTTATTTTTTATATTAAAAGCTAACATTTGATATTTGCCTCTAAATGTTGATTGTAACACCTTTTAAAATAGTTAACCTGACCGATTTGTATCTTTACTAAAATCAATTCTATTAAATGGAAGATGCAACTAAACTTATTCAGCACATTACTACTGAAAACCGAATTTTGGTAGTTAGAATTATAAAAATCAATTGTATATTCTAAAATAGAAAAATTTTTGTCGTACTAAAAATAAAATTTGTACACATTATACAAAAAATCAACAATATTTCAGTTTAAAAGAACAAAGATTTCTTCAAAGTGGTGAAAAGTTCTTCAATGTTGTATGGTGGTAAGTTCAAAATTATCTCACAAAGCCATATGTAAATAAAATAAATTTAAAAATGTTTTATACTTTTCACAGAGGCAAGACTTGCAGTATAGGATGGCAAGTTCAAGAAACTATATGAAAAAGGGTATCTTGATTTCAAAGAAGGAGTTGGCTTAAATAAATGATTCACATCATAAAATTTATGATGTAAAATCTTATCACTGTAATTTATTTTTTTAATAAAAATAAATATTAAAAAATTATATCGTTTTATTTAATTCACAATAATATTCTATAGTCACTTAAGAATCATTTAAAAAAATAGTTGTGAGTGCTATACTCATTAGTTATTACAGCCGAATTCAAGATAATACACGCAACCGACAAAATTCGATTGGCAACGAATTCGGTTCCCCCAACAAATTTCTTTTCTCTGTGTATAAATCTTAAAAACTATAAATTATAGAGTGTTACAAAAGTTGCTGTTATTTGATGTGTATGACCAAACTGTTAAACAGTTGTAGACAGTTGATTGAAATTTGCAAAGAACCTTTATTGCTGAGTTCGCTATAATAAGTAGCAAACTGGAAATTAGAAATTAAAGTGGGTCCCTGATATATATATATATATATATATATATATATATATATATATATATAACCCTATCTTCGAAACCATTACAGCAAACTTTTGAAAGGAAGACAGTATATCCATTATTATATCAAGTATAATAACAATTATAATTTTTAAAGTTAGAAATTAAAGGGTGCCCTAATGGTTGTAATTTGATGTATATGGCCAATTTTTTGAACAGTTATAGACTAACCCCTAGAATTTAAACAAATTTTGTTTTTCAGTGTCAGCTATAAAAAGTGCAAAAATAAAGTGTGATCACAAAACTGCTGAAAGTCCTGAAGCAATCTCTCTCGAATATGATTTAATTAATGTATAATTACCGTCCAAAAGAAATATGATTTTGAGTTTGTCTCTTTAGAAGTCGGGATTTTTTTTTGCAAGAATTATGTAAACTATAAATTTATGCAGAGTCTGAATAACAATTCACGCTATAAAATCAATATGTTAAAAATAAAATTTAAACTTAAAAGGTGTTCCCATGTAAGACGTGGCTTTGACGAATTTGGTAGTGCAACAATAACATGTCCGCTTTAGCGTCAAGTGTTAAATAAATCTCAAATCTGTCTCATAGTACCAAAATAATGTCAAATGGCTCCCGAAGATGCCATGCAGGTCGGTTCTCTTTCCTCTTGAGAATTTATAAAAAAAGATTTTAGGCGAATATATAAATTTATGCAAGGGATCTAATGCTTTAACATAAATATTTTTAAAGTATTATAAATATATAGTTTTGTATATTTATTAAATTATTATTATTATTATTATTATTATTATTATTATTATTATTGTTATGATTATTATAACCCTGCTGAAATGAAGGTTTTTATTTTGTCGCTAGCCCCACAGTGCAGGAAGTAATAATTCGCAGAAAATGATAAAATAAATTTTTAATTTAAAACCACTGCTAACTAACACTTACTTTACTTGCTTCTTATTTTTATAAATAAAATTTTCTTTTTTACCATTTTTTTTCTGTTAACAATGCACATTTCTTTATTGTTGCTGTTAAAATGTATTCGAAATTGCGTCGTAAATATCAAATTTTAATAGTCAACACTAAACAAGAATTTCTGACTAAAGATAGCAGTTTTAAATTAATTTATAAAGGCAAAAATAAAAAAATTAATGAAATTCAATAAAAATATTAAGAATAATTTTTCAAACTACGAAATTTTAAATTTATAGTCTCACAGCATATTTATTTTGTTTATTTTTTAGTTTCTTAGTTCGTTTTTACATTATTTATGTATTTATGTTTATTAATCCATTTTGTTTAAATTGTTGTCTGTTATATTAGATTTAAGCATCAAAATTTTATAGTTTTTTTTTTTTACTTAAACAAAGTAGCACGTTTTTAACAATTTTGTTTTAATGCCATTTTTAATGTTTTTCAATTTTCCGTAATGTATATTTTGTTGGTGCACTTTGGTTTTTATTTAAATTGGTAAGAAATTTTTAATTTGTTGTTATCGGGCCATTATTTGTTTATAATTTTTATAAGATTCCTTTATTAGATCAATTATGAGGAAACAGATTTTTTTCTAACTGAACCTTTAAATTTTTAAATCGTTTTTGTTTTAAAGCTGATGGTTTAACACGACTGTAGTCTGTTAACTTCTTTACCCACGGCAGGCAAGTGGGAAACTCTCCAAACTCTATGAATTTTTAAGGAACAGAATAAAACACTTGACAAAGTTTTAAATATGAACAAGTATATGAACAATAGTAAACTATTACCTTTAATTAGTAATTCTTAAATTAAGAGACATTTCTTAATATTTAAATAAAGACCGGGAGGAGAGTTGTTAAAAGCAGTGCTTGTAAAAAGTTGCTATCAAAGGAGAATTGGTAAACGTAATTTGGTATAACGAACAACAGTTTCTGGTTCTCAAATTAAAAAAAGAAAAGTTTAGTCAAAATAAATGTCTTAAATTCAACGACAATGTTGAGCCCAAAAATCGGTGCTCCTTATCAAACATCGCTAGATAAGAATCGTTTCCGTAAAATGCAAAGAGTGGACCGACCGGTCGAAAATTTAACATTCTTTATTCCTTGGAAATCTAAACTTGTCAAAATGTTTTTTTTTTTCAAACCTACAGTTCGCCATTGATTTTTGTCTTTACTTTTTATACCCTTCACCACAAAAAGTGGCAAAAGAGAATATCTAAGTTTGTCATTCTGTTTGAAATTTCTATAATTTCCATTTCCGACCCCATAACGTATACATATGATGAGTCCTTATGCGAAGCGAAGTCGATTGAGAAATGTCCGTCTGATCGTCCGTGTTAGTGTTGAAATCAACTTTGCCAAGGCACTAGATGAGCTAGAGAAAATTTAAATATGCCATTCGATTAGATAAATATTCGAAAGAGTTGTTATTGAAAATCAGCCAGATCCGTGTATGTCCCTTGAGGCAGTTGACTACACACCACGCCTACCTCTTATTTTTCCATATTATTTAGAACGATGAAGTAACTTCAATAAAAAAACAAGTGTATGCGGCGATAGAGAATTACAAAATAAGAAAAATCATTAAGTTAAAAATTGGTGCTCGCCCATATTTTCCGAGTCATGGTCCTCTGAAATGTTTTAAAAAAAGTTTGATTGTCATTATGGTGAATATGGATTCGGCATAGCCGAATATGGTACTCTTACTTGTTGATTTTATTATTTTAATTTAATCAAATGGTTTGCACAAAATTCTTTTGTTTACCTGAAAGTTTGTGAGAAGTTGCCGGACGAGCTAACTGACCGGTAGTAAACTGGCCATCGAGATTACTTTCACCTTCAATAATTAATATCTGTATATTTTAATTATTTAACTGGAAATTTAACACACGAAACACACGAAACGTTATTTGACTTTAATAAAAATTATTAATTAAACATTTTTTTGGGAACCAAACTAAGCTTGGAATACCATTTCATAGGGCCACTTTATTAAAATTAGTTTTTTAACATACAAAAAAATTTTTTTTTATCTATTTAAGGTTTTATTTGTTTTTAATTTTAAGTAAATAAATTTTTAATTCTCTCCATTGTGTATTTAATTGAAAAATATTACAAAATTTTCTCATTAAATAGTTGATTGAATTAATTAAAAATATAATTAAATCTCAATTTGAAATCAAATACAACATTTAATAGGTGCGAAAATGTTTTTCGTATGTTAAAATAAATTTGATAAATTATTATTAGTTATGGCAAATGTTATCAAATCCATTTCTTAATAAAAGGAATTGCGTACATTCATAAATAAATATGGCGAACATACAATAATATAATAAAAAAGTTTATTACGTTCAGATAAAAGGTGGTAAATTAGTGTAATAGTGTTTATTCTACAGTACAGCCGTCTAAACTTCTACTGTTAATACTCATATGCTTCATTTTTATTAATTGTAATTTTATATTAAAAATAATTAACTCAACTTCATTAAATTTGATACTGAAATAAGCTCAGCTGGAAAGAAAAGACGAAAGCAGTAGATGAAAAATGGGTGTAAAAAATGTGAACTGTGTTTTAGTTTAACACAGGATGATGAAATTATTTATTAGGCATACAAGCTATCATATTCCCTTTTAGTTATTCAAGATAGTTATTATGACTCATCAACAACTTAGAAGTTATGAGACAATCATTGGTCGTGATAACTGCATTCTGCTTGTATCTAATAAAATGAACCACAGAGTGATTGGGTTTTGCTTAAAAGCAAAAAGAAAAAAATAGATAACGAAAAATATGTAATTAAACAACATAGGGTGCTAAATTCGGCTATGACGAATCCGATACACGCTTCAGCATGTATGAAAATCTAGTTTAGTTTAATATTGAGGTAACAGAGTTTAAAATTAAAAAAGAAATTATACGCAAAAATGTCATCGGTTCTTAATGGGTTACAGATTTTTAAAAAATTTTAGTATATCCTTAAAGATCTCTTCAAAAGCTTTAAAATGAAACCCATATTGATATTTTAAAAATTTTGAAAATTTCAGAGGCCCGTAACTCGGAGAATATGGACGAGCGCCAATTTTTTTACTTGGTGTTTTTCTCTTATTTTTTAATTCTATATGGCCCCATGTTATTTTTTTTTTTTGAGTTACCTTATTTTTTCATAAGATATAGAAAAATTAAAGGTGTTTTGCCCGCTGCGTCGAAGAACATGGACCGATCTTGCTAATTTCCAACAGCACTTCTTTCGACACTATGTCTGATCGGTTGGCATATTCAATTTTTTTAAGTGAAGGGTAAAAAAAAATTTAACGTAACGATTTTTTGTACAGATATATACCTTCAAAATAATATGGCTCATTTAGTTTGCTAATAAATACCTTAAAAATTATTTTATCAAAATACTTTTTTCTCTGTTGTTCTTCTCTTAGATATACGCACGCATTCCTTTAAATATATTTATATAATTTTCCTACCTTAAAGAATTATAATTTCTATTTTGTTGTTTAATTTTATTGCTTTCTATTGCTCTTTTAATGGGTTTCTTTGCGTAAAGTGAACATTCATTATATTGTGTATTTCTATTCTTTTTTCTCGGTTTCGTGGTAGATGACAGCAATTTTAATTGTTTCATTAGTTGTTAAGCTAAGGAAATAATAAAGTAAAAAAATAAATAAATAACACAAAATGGTAGCGATGGTGTTTATTTAATATCAATAAATTAGTTTTACTGTACCGCTACCTCAATAAGATAGTTATGTTTTATTTCGTATGGAAGGTAAAATGTCCAGCGTCTCAATCCAGCCAGTGTTTCACTAGAATATGCAAATTTTTAAAGAAGTTTTATGAACAAAAAATGAAGGCCCTTTGTATTTTACTGATTATTGTTGTTTTAATTAAATGTTCTATTATTTTGGTTTTAATATTTCTTCCATTTCTTTTATCCTTTACAGGTATCGTCAGACACGTTTTAGTTCTCGGCGAGTACGAAAACGTGTGATATTCAAACATGGTGATTGTAATGTGGTGCAAGGAAATGTGGCCAAAAGAAGGCGAAGGTATCTACAGGTTAGTTCATGTACAAACAGGCGCAACCCAGCAAGTTTTAAAATTCAATTTTTTGTGGGGAAATATTTTCTTGATACCATTAGATTGGCTGCAGCAGTCAACTAGAAATACATAAAAAAATATTTATTTCCAGAGCAGTAGAATTATTTTCTAGTTTATTTTATGGTCACTTATACACAAAAAAGCGAACTGTCTGCATATTATAAGGAGTTCTCAGATATTAATTTTTTTAATTTTTAAAAAGATTCTTAAAAATGATTATGTTTTTTCAACGCCTAGTAACAATATTTTCATAATCTATTTTTTTTTGCTGGGAAAATCTTTCATACAAGGAAAAAGATAAATGACAGGTTGGGTGTTGGGTAATGGACTAGTAAATGTAAGTGTTCTATTTCACCTTGAGACATAATAGAAATGGTTTAAAGAATAAAGCAAATAGTTGCTACTTGTTTTCTAAAGAATAAATATTTGTATTTTTAAAGTTTGCATTTAAGTTTTTTTTATTACTTAAATTGTAAAATAAACTCTGGATACACAGTAAGATTTTAAATTTCCTTACTATTAAAAAAAAGTTTTTGCATTTGTTTAATAAACTGTTAAAACTAAATACTATTATGACGAGAAATCAGAAAGTAATTATAAATACACATCAAATATAACTGTGACCAAAATTAAAAATTGGACGTTTAAAAAGTGATGCTTCAAGATGGTGCTATTTACACCGTCTTTAGCATACCCCTGTCTGCTTGTGGATTGCTTTAAGGAGTCAATATCTTCGATTACTAGGACAATCTGGTCCTATTTGGATCAGGGAAAAGCGGCTGCAATACTACAGTAACCGAAGAGTCGATTGCATAAACTGGTGACTGCGGTTACTGGGCACTATCTGTTTGGAGCCAATGCTAGAAGAATGGGTCTCCATTTAAATGAAATCTGCTGAAATTGAAAAGAAAGAAAAGGAGGAAGAGATGGTGAAACACGTCATCTTTCTGTGAACCGCGCTGGGTTATATACGACTGAGATACTTAAGTCAACATTACTAGTTGTGCCTACGTGGTATGTTACTACTGAGACCATGCCAAAATTCAGACATTGTGATTCCATCAATGAAACCAGTGCACTCTTTGGCCACCAGGTCTATCACGCAGGGTCTTCTCTGCATTCTTTATGGGCACAGTTCTTCCTTTCTCTACTCTTTCTCTTTTCCTTATTGCTCATTCTCATATCTTTTTTTCTTTTTTACGTTCTGATTTTCTTTTCTCTCTCTGTTTCTTCATATGGGTTAGAAGTATGAGTTAGTTATTGGTCAAAATGGATGCGCCCGGAGCATGATAGTGTTAAGGACCCTTCCTCCCTGACACTATTGCCCTTATGAGAACTTATATTTTTTACAGGGACTTTTTAATTTACCCAAAGTATATTTTATTATGTCCACTGTAGAAAGTTAAAAAAATCAAATTGAAAATTAAAGGGTGATCAAAACATGGCATGGAAACCCTACTTGAGTTGGCCAAATTTGCATTTGGTGTCTTTATTTCTAAAATATTTTGATAAAAAATTGTTTTTTAAAATATTTTTTATTAAATAAAATAATTCACAAGAATAAATTATCTGAGAGTGTAAAATTTAAATTTTAAAAAATGAAGTAACGAAATTGATTTTTTTTATGTATTAAATAGAGTTAAAATAATTCTCGCAAAAAAGATGACTTTAAAACAGAAAAGTTTAAAATCAGTTTTCTTAGGAACGGTAATTATACAAAAATTATATTCTTTTATATTCGAGAACGATACCGTCAGGATTTTTTATATGTCGTAGAACAAACTACGAATGCAATTTAAACAAGAAAATTCAGCAGTAGTGTGGTCACCCCTTTCATTTTTTACACTTTTTATTGCTGATACAGTAAAACAAAATTTGTTTATATTCTAAGCGTCAGTCTATAACTGTTCAAGAGATTGGCCATATGCAAACATCATTTTACTACCATAAGGGCATCCTTTGATTTCTAATTTTAAATATTTATACTTGTTATTATACTTTATTTAGTAATCGATAATCTGTCTAATTTTCAAGAGTTTGTCTGTAACGGTTTCAAAGACAGGACAGGACAGAATAAAGGTCAACTTACATCATTCTATTATAGCGGACTTAGCAATAAAGATTCTGTGCAGATTTCGATCAACTGTCAACAACTGTTCAACAGTTTGGTAATATTCATCAAATAACAGCAACTATTGTAACACATTATGATTTATAACTTAAATATTTATACTTCGCACAAAGTAGTGGACGTTCTGTTTAATTTTCAGGTGTTTGTATGTAACGGTTCAACAATAAGCACCATATAGGTCAATGTACTCCTTAATTTATAAATTAAAATTTTTTACTTGTTTTTATAGCGGATTTGGCAATAAAGGTTCTTTGTAAATTTCAACTATCTGGCTATATTAGTTCAAAAACTTGGATGCAGACATTAAATTACATTAACTGTTGGGGCACCCTTTAATTTATAATTTTAAAGGATTGTACTTGTTTTAATGGTAATAGTAATCGACATCCTGTCCAATTTTCAAGCGTTGTATTGCTTTTTGCTATTGGGAACTATAGTAATACGTATTTTTTTAATTTTAAGAAGTGCGCTTGACTGTTCATAATACATTTAAAAAACATGTATGTTGTAAGGGGACACCCTTTAATTTTTAAGATTATAAACTGTTTTTAAAACGGGATCAATCTGTAAGCATAATCTATCAAATTATAAAACATTTTCAGAAATAACTGAGCTCTGCGGGCACAAACAAAAAAGAAGCGACATTCAGTCGAATTGATAACCTCCTTCGTTCGAAGTTGGTTAAAAATATTGAATATTGAATACAAAAAAAAAAAAAATCACGTATTTTCTGACGTATTTTTATTTTTCTGGCCAACAAAAGTCTTTTCGTAAAAAGATATTAATTTTCCCGTGCTTGTCTAAAGAACTGTTGATTATGGCGATTTATGGCCACAAATATTTGATCTACAAATTAAATTTATTTGAACACTTTATTACTACTGAAACGTATTGCTTTTTAGCTGCAAAAAATAAATTCCTCGTCGTTGACTTAAAAGTCGTCTTGTTGACACTTAACTGTACTGAAAACATCAATAACCAATTATACAGAATTGTTATCAACATTTTTTTTAAACATTTTTTAAATGATTAAAATTTTTAAATTAGATTCCGTTCATATCTCTCAATCATCGTTGCAATTAACTTTCGTTGTTGCAGTTGACCTTTTTAGAAAAGTCTGATGTTAGAATTTCTATTGACATAAATGACGTTTTGTTTAAATTTTGCTGATTGTTCATATCTGTTCTGATAATTAAATGTGATGTTTTAAATAACATTGCTATGTAGTGGTGTGTGTTTGTGCTAATCAAATTAAAGTTGCTTTTAAATACTGTTATCAAATCTGGCAACTCCATTGCCACTTGTGCTTATCATGAACTGACAAACGTTAATTCAGATTTTGGACAATTTTACAGAAGTGTCACTGTCGGTGACATTGCTGCTATACAAAAAGGGCATAATCATAGTTTATGACATTCCTTGAGTCTGAATCTACATTTGTAGTATTTTTTTTTTTGCTGTGATCATGTCACTTATCTAAAGTATAGCATTTGGGTTGATGATAAGTGACGAGAAATTTGAAAGGCACTATTGCTACTCGTACCTCAAAAAAATAAATATTTGTAAACTCTTTGGCCCGGACTAATTATTTCTCTTTACTTTATTACAGGAGACTCGCTAAATTTCCTTTCAGAAAATTGTTGTCACTTTATGCACCATTTCGGTGGAAGTAAGGTAGTGGCTCTAAATATTTCCAAAGCGTTTGATTGAGTTTGGCATGATGAACTTCTGTCAAAACTTAATGTTTATGGTTTCGGTGATAGCCTTTCTTGGTCTATATCAGGCTTTCATAGGGTGGCTCTTAATAAGTTATTGTAGACAAGATCTCATCAAACGAGTTCAAGATAAATTCAGGGGTACTACAAGACTCTGTTATTTCTTCTATCATGTTTCTGATTTTTCTAAATGACTTTTTTGTTGAACTTAAAACAATATTTAACCTTTTGCAGATGACAGCAGCATCTGCCATTCATATTCATTCGGCAAACGGCCAAGCATTTTAGGGGTTGGGGCCAAGCGACTGAATATGAGTCAGGATAGGGTAGATTTTAATGCTAGTAAGACTTAATGTTGTATGGTTATGCACAGATGTTCAATAGAAAATCGTGCTTTATCTGTAAGTAGGGGTGGCTTAGGTGTTTAAGGAATTAGAAACTCTTGATATTCTTGGCATGAAAACTCAGTCTAATGTTCGATGGACTACATACATTTTTCAAGTCTCTAAAGAAGCTTTAAGGTGTCTCGATTTTTTTAAACGCTCTAAAAGATACTTCACCATCCGATCTCCTTACTATTTATACCACTTACATTCGGCCAAGAATGGATAACAACTCTCATGTTTATACAGGTGTTTCAAAGTCTGTTACTCGACCGCGTACAGTTGAGGGCGAAAAGACTCATAGGTAAAAGTAGGGCAGCTATCTCTATTTGTCACTCTTGATCATCGAAACAATTTGAGTTGTGTTTCACCGTCTAATCGGTACTACAATGTAATGTGTTCTAATGAGATTAGGGAACTCATTCACGATAATTGCAAATTTTTAAATACAACATGCTTTTTATTAAGAGCTTATGCATATGATCGATTAGCTAGAAATTGCACTATATATTACAGAGAGAATTGGTTTCCTGAAAAGGTCTTTTCTCTTACTTTCAATGTAGGAAAATTAAAATCAAATGTCTACAAACACTACGCCTACTATTTTCCTTCCCATAACTTTATTTCCTAGTTTTGGCATAAAGCATTGCTTCAGTAGGAGTCACTCCCTGAGTAATGATCCGACATAAAAAAAAGCTTTACAATCAACGATATAGAGTTAAGAGTTGAAATTTTTTGCAGCTGTAGCAAGTTAAAAGCATATTTTTCTACGTATCATACAACATGTCAAACAATCATTTTACGAAGAGAAATATTTTGCGAAACAGCACGAAATATTTAAATTAAAAATTTTGTGCAGATAAAATTAATTGGTATATTTGATTCAAAACTAATTGTGCTTAATTTTATCCCAACACCAGCTTTATTTAGAAAATTAAACGGTTAATTACCTCTGGAAATAATCAAAATTTATTACTTTAAATTGAGAATGTTTTTTAAAATGCTACGCGGGATTAATTTAATTAAATCTATTTTTATTTTACAAACTTATGTGTTTGTAGGCCAATTTCTATAAATTTTGATCTTACTGTAAAATTAATTTCTTTAATTAAAATATTATTTTTGTATCCTTTTATTAATAGGATATTTTTACCACCCTCGTTGACGCACAATGGCGTTGGACCCTCATGGTATTCGCTTTTAGTTTTCTTATTTCATGGGCATTTTTTGGCTTCATCTGGTGGACGATAGCCTACGCTCACGGTGATCTAGAGTGGATAAAACTGCGCGATCATCAACCTGAATTAATACAAAATATAACACACACTATGTGTGTGACAGAAGTACGTTCATTCATATCAGCATTTTTATATTCGATTGAGACACAGCATACGATCGGTTATGGCAATCGCTTCATAACCGAAGAATGTCCCGAAGCGATATTCACGATATGTCTTCAATGTATAACAGGTGTATTTATACAAGCATTTATGGTGGGCATAGTTTTCGCCAAACTTTCAAGACCGAAAAAACGTGCCCAGACGTTATTGTTTTCGCGCAATGCTGTCATTTGTCATCGTGATGGGGTGCCCTGTCTAATGTTTAGAGTTGGTGATATGCGTAAGTCTCATATAATTGAGGCTCATGTGAGAGCACAAATAATAAGAAAAAAGGTGAGAAAATTTAATTTTGTTAAAACTTGAATTTTATTTCAATTGTTATTTTTTTGTGTGTCTCTTTTTAAGGTCACTAAAGAGGGCGAAATTTTGCCTTTTTACCAACAAGAACTTACTGTGGGTGCGGATGGCGGTGAAGATCGTTTAATGTTTATATGGCCAACTACCATAGTGCACAAAATCGATCGTCATAGTCCTTTGTATATGCTGTCGGCTTCAGATATGCTCAAAGAAAGATTTGAAGTGGTTTGCATGCTGGGTATGAAATCTAATTGCTTTTTTCTCTTTTTTAATAGATATAATTTTTGTTATCTCTTGTTTTGTTCATAAAGAGGGCGTTATTGAGTCTACTGGCATGACCACTCAGGCTCGCAGTAGTTTCTTGCCTTCAGAAATCTTATGGGGCCATCGTTTTGTAAACGTTGTGTCATTTCGTAAAGAAACCGGAGAGTATGAAGTGGATTATACGCTCTTCAATAATACCTACGATGTGGATACGCCTTTGTGCTCAGCCAAAGAATTAGATGATCTTAAAGAGGAATATATTAAAAATAATAAATCAGGTTTTGGTTAGTGTTTCCAAATTGTTAATATAACTTTAAAATTGTTTAAAGACGGCTTTTCTCTTAAATATTTTAGATCGTACTTTATCGGTAGGCTTTATTAAACGTATTGCATCTGCTGCCTCTGTGGACCATTTGGATCCAGCCAGTGATGAATCATTAGATTCGGCTCGTTTACACATACGCTCAAATTCCATTCCCAATGGTGCTCTAGCAGCTGAACTAGAACCTTTAAATAATAATAAACCTTCGTTTGTTGTGGGCGGTTCCACCATTATACCAACAATAACCACAAATTTCCAAAGTATTAATGAATTAAATAATTCCAATACAAATTTAACACCATCAACCAAAAATAATAACACAAATAGTAGTTTAAGGAAATCCTCTAATTCTCGCCGTCTTTCCATAAAACAAGATCAGCTACGTTTAGATTCATTATGCTGATATTTAAGTAAACTTTTCAAAAAAATATTTTAATTTTATTTATTTTTGTTAATTTGAATTCGATTTTATATTTTGAAGTTCTTTCTGTTTTTATTTATTTTATTTTTTATTTTTAATTTTTTTAACCTGTTTTTAAATGCTGAAGAAAATTATGGGTTTAAAGGTGATGAATTTAATAGTGACAAGGACTAAAGACAAAAAGAGCCATTTGTTAATTTTAAATTGCGTTTAGAATTTAGGTCTTCATAAAAGTAAATTTATACAGGCAGCTGTCTAAATCAGGCTTTATTAAGATCTAAAGGTTGTTCAACTACAAAGGGAAACAGATTTGGCTTATTTTGAAAAATTTTGCTTTCAAAACACAGGTTTCTTTTAGAAAATATATCATTCAAATATCATTGGAAAACTGCCTTCATATTTTTGTTTGTAAAAATTATTTTAATAGATCACTTACCTTTCCAATGATGAAGATTGAATAGTTAAACAAATGTAATAAATTTGGAAAAACTTAATTTGTGCTTTTTGTTTTATAAAAATTTCATATTATAAAATTAAAAATATTTTCGAAAGTAATTAAAACTTTTCTAAAAAACGAAAATCACAGCATAGAAAGCTATATTCAATTTTAATTTATTTTTACTAAAAGCAGCTCTTAAGTTAATTATGAAAAAATAAAATTTTCTGTCATTTTAGATCAAAAACTAAAATGCATAAAACTCCAGCATTTTTTTAGAAACAAAAAAAAAAAAAATATTATTTTATATTAAATATTTTCCATTTAAGTTATCATTAGGCCTTAACTCCCTTTATACTCCGCTTAAACTCTGTTTTCTTTAGTATTTTCTTTGTAAAAATTTTTTTTTCCAGAAAATAATTTTTTGTAATTATTGGAATAACTTAATATTTAATGCCATATTTTTTTATTTTTTATAAATAAGTTTAAGTTTAATCAAATAAAACAGAATTTATAAATTATATTAAGCCATAAGCCAATTTAATAATAATTATTTTTTTTTCTTTTTAAATAAATTAAAAAAAAAACAAACTGTAAAAATGTCAAAAAATTGTGATTGTCTATAGATAGAAACTAAAATAGAAAAGAAAGTAATAAAAAAATAAAATTGCACAAATAAACAATAAAAGGATCCTTCACAAACAACACACAACTCAAAAAAAAAACTATATTAAACACAAAGCAACAAAGGAATTAAAAAATATCATTTTTAAAAATATTTAAACCAACAAAAAGTTGTAAAACGCTTTCAAATAAGAGAAAACTTTTTAAGACAAATTTTTAATGAAACAAAGGGGTGTTTTCTTTTTGTAAAGTTGTAGCTTAAAGTAAATCGTATTTTTTAAGGATTCTGTTTAAAGAAAAGAAAAAGAAAATATACTCTTCCTTTAGAAAAAACATATTTTTTAATATAAAAAAGCTTTAAACAAAAATTGTTTAGTACTTTAAGTTCATTCATTTCATTAAGAAATTCTGTGAGAGAGATTGGAGCAGTTGTTTTACAACTACAATACCGTCAAGTAAGATTTTTACTTGCTGACCTTAAATAAAATGACTGGGGCCATTATACGATATTCAATATGAATCGAAGTAAAAATGAAATCTTCTCCTTGATTTTTATTGATGTTGGTCTTTAATTGCTCAATCTCTTTAATTGAATAAGCTGAATGAACTTTGTTGTCCATAAGTTTACTTTTTAAAAATTTGGCAAAAGCTTATGGAGCGCAACAAAGTGATAAGTTTACTAAATATTTGGGCGTATTTAGGTAACTCTACAAAAATAATCAAATGTTTACATTAGACACAATAATTCAGTTCTAAGAATTAGGGATAATCTTCTTCTTAATCTATAATCTTTTAATATCTTATAGATCCGTTGTCTATTTATGAGGTCGAAATAATAGATTTTTGAAGGGTCATCCAAAAAACGCGCCTACATGTTTCTTTAAAATAAAACACAAATTATTTGCAATTTTTTCAAGCTGTTTTTTTTTATAAAAAGTATGATCCATTACAATTATAAGTGGAATAGAATATTATTCAAATGTCCACCATGACTGCGTCTGCAGACATCAATCCGAATATCGAAATTTTCAATGACTTTCCGACATGTTGCTGGTGTTATTTCGACTTTTCAAAAAACCCCACAAAAAAAATCTAATGGTGTTAGATCACATGACCTTGGAGGCCAATTGAAATCTGCATTTCGTGAAATTACACGTTGAGGAAATTTTGATCGCAAAAGCGTAAAGTTTTCTCGAGTTGTGTGACATGTAGCACCGTCTTGCTGGAAATAGACGTCAGACACATCAATATGATTCAACTGTGTCCATAAAAAGTCTCTCAACATTGATTGGTATCGCTCAGCATTCACAGTAACAGCATTTCCAGCATCATCTTCGAAGAAGATTCTATTCGCCCAAAATGCACACCAAACAGTAACTTTTTGTGGGTGTAGAGATTTTTCATGAATAACACGAAGATTTTCATCACCCCAGATACCACAATTTTGCTTATTGACGAATCCATCCATTCTGAAATGAGCTTCGTCACTAAACAAAATTTTGCTTGAAAACAATGGATCTGTTGTTCGTTGTTCAATAATCCAACTGCAATGTGTACCTGTCCATGGTTAAAACTGTACTACCTTCTAATAAAACAAAATGGCTTATGTCATTTAAAAAGATGTCACGTGTAAAAATTATACAGTGCTGACATCTAGGCGTCACATTCGGATGACCCTTTATTTGATTAAAAATCTTCCTTGCGTTTATTCTGTTCAGAAATGCATCACTGTGCTGCATTTGAAGGGTATTCTGATACTGATCTAAGACAGCTGATACTGAGACGCAGCAAAAAGCTTTTGTTTAATTTTTTAACTAAAAAATGTAAAAAACTGGGAAAATTAATCAAAAATATTATTTTTAGTATATATGCTCTGCATCCAATGAAAAGTTCATTTGAAAAATTATAAAAATGATAAATAACTCGAAAATGGCTGACGCATTGTTAAATGAGCATAAATCTAATACAAAGTGAAAACGGATTTTGTTTAATATTTGACAGATTTCAATTAAAAACTAATACTAGACGGCAAACCTGTTAGGTTTTAATCAGCTGCTGAGAAAAAACAACAACTTCCGAACCAGCACGGTGATCGACCAACTGTTAATTAAAGTGTTGCCTTGCTAGATTTTTCTGCTTACAGGCAGAGAAACTTAGGCAACGCCAGGTTAAAGAAAATTCACTTTAACCGCACAATAAAATATTAAAATGTTATTTATTAAATTCATTACATTTAATCTTAAGAACTAAGAGCAGAAACTCGTGTTATCAGCAACTATTTTTAAGTATTTTTTCTTTTTTTTCGCATAAGCAGAACAAAATAGTAGCGAGCGACCTTATCACTTTGAAGCGCATATCCTTAAATAATATTGACAACTGTTTCGAATTTGCTTTTAATAGAATAAACTCCAACTTTATTTTAATTTTTAACAGCACACCTCACCTCGAGCGCTATACCAGCACAAAATTTTTTAATAAAAATTAAAATTAAACAAACGAATTTATTATAAAATCTTTTGATCATTAATTTTTGTAAAAATCTTGCATCATTGTATTCAAAAGTTTTTCACAGAATAATTATTCTTTTAATTTTATAATAAAATATCTTTTAAAAATAATAATCAAAAATTATTTTGGGTTTAAGAAAAATGTACTGAAAAATGAATATAAAAAATTATATTAACAAAACATATTTTTGGACAATAAAACGCAAATGAAAATATTTAGTTTAATTAAGAACTTGTAAAAATGTAAAAAATTAAAAAGTAAAAAAGAAACTCACATTGTTTTTAAAACTAAGTGCAAAACATGGAAAAAACTATTTTAAAAGAAATATATTTTAAATAAAAATCAATTCTTAAAAAGACGCAAATACATAATATGAAAAATAATAAGTGTTTTATTTATAAACAATTCTTGAAAAAAACCGATCTCAAAACAAAAAAACTTAAAATCATATTTCTTTCAGACGGTAGTTATACATTAATTATATTGTGTTATCTTTGAGAAAGATTGCGTCAGGCTTCTTATGTGCCGTAGAACAGAATATAAATACAAGTTGAACAATAAAATTCAGTAGCAATGTGGTCACCCTTTCATTTTTACACTTTTATTTGTGTAAATTCTAAGCGTCAGTCTATAACTGTTCAAAAGATTACCCATATACATCAAGTTACACCCATTAGGGCACCCTTTAATTTCTAATTTTAAATATTTATTCTTGTTATTATACTTGATTTAGTAACGGACATTCTTTCTAATTTTCAAGAGCTTGTCTGTAACGGTTTGAAAGATAGGGCCATAAAGGTCAAATTACATCAGTTATAGGGGCACCCTTTAATTTCTAATTTCAAGTTTGCTACTTGTTATAGCGGACTTAGCAATAAAGGTTTTGTGCAAACTCTAATCAACTGTCTACAAATGTTCAGTAGCTTGGCCATATACATAAAATAACAGCAACTATTGTAACACCCTATAACTTATAATTTTAAATATTTATACTTCTAAATATACCAGACAAAGTAGCGGACGTTCTGTTTAATTTTCAAGTGTATGTATATTAAGGTTCAAACGATAGGGCCATTTACGTCAATTTACTTCAAATATAGGAACACTCTTTAATTTCTAAATTCATTTTTTATACTTTTTGTTATAGCGCACTAAGCAGTACGTGTTCTTTGTAAATTTCAGCCGTTTGTCTAAAACGGTTTTAAAATTTAGCCTCTTACATCAACAATTGGGACACCCTTTAGTAACCTAATGCAAATTGTATACTTGTTATTGTTATTATAGCTAAGTATAACGGTTCTTTGTAAATTTAAATTTGGCCACATTTGTTAAATTACATTAACTATTGGGACACCCTTTAATGTATAATTTCTAACGTTTATACTTGTTATTATCATGGTCATAGTAATCGACATCCTGTCCAATTTTCAAGCGTTTGTCTATAACGGTTCAAAAATATGCGCATATAAGTCAACTGAAGTCACCTTTGGGGACACCCTTTAAGTTTTAGTTTTATTTTTGCATTACTTTTTGCTATTGGGAGCTATTGTAATACGCACTTTTTTAATTTCAAGAAAGTGCGCTTTACGGTTCATAAAACACCTAAAAATATGTAGGTTGCATAGGGACACCCTTTAATTTTTAAGCTTATGAACTGTTTTTAAAACGGGACCAATCTGTATGCATAATCTATTAAATTAGAAAAAAATTTATCAGTTCAGAAATGACTGAGTTTTGCAGGCTCAAACATAAAAAAGCAACATTCAATCGAATTGATATCCTCCTTTTTTTATGAAGTCGCTTACAAATGTCTTAAAATGGAAGATTATTATGGAAGATTATGGAACTTGAAACTGACGCATAATGGGCATTGCCGGTTTATTATTATTAGAGCTACTTTTGTAGAATTTTATTAGCTCTTCATGCAAGAGGAAATCATCTTTAGCACAAATAATAATTCTTTTTGCTTTCTACTTTTGAATATACAAATGAATATGCAAGAATTATAACCAAATTAGATTGCATAATTGCAAATTACAAAAAATTTATGATTGATTTTTGGTTTGTTTGCAAGATCTAGTATTCAATATGACACTTTTCATACGCAGCTAAAGAACGATATTAGATAAAATTTTGACATTTTGTGCAAGTAAGACTTTTATTAATAAAAATAGATAAAACGAGGCTTTACAAGATTGGAACAGAGGACGTTATATTATTCACGTATTACTACAGATCTCTTTCAAATGCACTGCTCCATACTGGGTCATTTTTATTAGCATTGAAATTTCATTGCCATTACTTGAATTAATGACAATGAAAAACAATTAAAACACCATTTAATACTAATGATTTGGTTTTAATTTTAATTACTTGTCATGGTGTTAATTGAATTTTATTTATTATTATTATTCTTTATTAGATCCATAATAAATTATATATCTAATATAATTTAAGGAGCACTAGCTGCTAAGACTATCGGTTCGAATTTAGATAATAAAATTGTGATAAAATAAAATTAACTTAAGAATTATATGATTCATAGTTTATAGTTTCCCATTTGAACTTGAGATAATTCAGATAACAAAATTAAATTAATAATCCAATTTGAGAGATATAGTTTTTGGTTTTTTTATGTTATCATAGGAAAGGTTTTTTAAAAGATTCCTTAGAAAGGATTTTTTAACGATCTAAATTTAGAATTCCAAATATTAACGAAGTGACTGCAGTATTAAAGAATATGATCAACGGGCAGAATTAAACCACATTTCGGACAGGCCAAAGATGATTCAAGAATGAAAAGGTTACTTGTGTGTTGCATTTGTATGTCCTAAGCGTAAACTAGAAAGGACCTTGATTTGCTGTTTATCATTATTGGTAGGGTAAGATGGTTGATTGCAGTTAAAATTTATATCGTTATAACGGGGTTAACGATAGCTGCCAATATTGATAATTTCCTTTGTCGGAGATAATTTTTTATTAAACATTTTAACTCCATATTTTCTGTTTTATTTTCCATTATGACGGAAGCGCTATTAGCGAATTTAGCGGGTCCGTCTGCTTTATTATTGCCTTTAATATAAGTATATCCTGGTACCCATAATATTTTTTGTGTATCAGGGTTACGTATTATAAGATCATGGTTTGCAGGAAGTATAAATGTTTAAAGGAGTACCAATACAAAGGTATTCTACTACAGCAGATGAAATCCTATAACGTCTTTAAGCGACAAATTGTTTTTTTAACGAGTTATTGGAAAAAAAAAAATAATTTTTGGTGTTAATTTTAGTTTAGCTTCATATATCCGATCTTCCAATGAAGGTAAAGCGAATTCTGCTAAGACATTTTTTTTATCGGGATGGTTGGAAAAGCATAATACTGGATCGGACTGTTTGGTTGTAAATGCCTTAAGCGAAATTTATATTTATTTTTGGGATATTCCCAGTAATAAAAAGTGCATAGTTAATTTTGTTAAGTGTTATTGTTCTAGTTAGGTTTGCTAGCGAGTTTATATAATTGAAGCATTTTTTGCTGGACAGGAAGCCAATTATATTGACTCTCTGGATTAGTGGTTTCTTCAGTGAGAAATAATGATTTCTTTGGGAGTATTTTCCTGTAAATGCAACAACTAAGATTTTTAATTGCTTAACATTTTCAATAGTAGCGTTGTCAATAAGCACGTCATGCGAATTAATGTCACAAAGCTTTTTCCTACAAATAAGCATTTTGCTTGCCTTATTTATCGAAACTATCGCACCGGGTTTTATTAACCAATTGTTAATTTTATTTCAAACATTTTGTAAACGTGTTTTTTTTTTTTGAGAAAATATATATTTTATCGGCATAAATACAATGATTATTAGATTAATCTCGTTAAATACTATAGAAAATAAAATAATCCACAGTGGTGAGCCATTGTAATTAAATTTTAATGAAACTGTTTAATTAGTTATTACAATTAGGAAAAATAATTGTTCTTATAAAAAACTAAAGCTACAGTAGTCGACTCAAAAGTTGATAAGATTTAAACAGAAGGCGTGGCATTTTCATAATCAAAAAAGTATACACCTAGCAGTACCTAGAGAGCTTTTTTAACAATATGAGTAGATTGACCCAAATTTCACCGGATAAGGACGGCGAACGTGGTATCGTTCATTCATAGCTATTGACTTCCAATAGGTTTAATGTTTACATTTCATACATATATTTTCTTACGAAGGGTCTCATATATTTTTAATATGATTGAATTTATTTGATTATGAGAGACAACTTCAAAATTTCTTTATGACTTCTCTTAATAAAGCTACAAGCAAATAGTCTTCATTGCCTTGTCTGTACTATCTAGCTTTTGTATTCAAAAAGCACGACTACTTGATGTCTACGATATTACTCATGACCTCAACAAATGAGTTTTATTTTTCTGATTCAACTTTCCCTATTAATTTCACAAAATTAAAATCTTTTGCGAGTTATCTAATCTAGAAGGACGTTATCAATTCGACTGAATGTTGCTGTTTTTTTATGTTTGTGCCCACAAAACTCAGTCATTTCTAAGCCGATTTAAAATTGTTTGTAATTTGATAGATTATGCTTACAGATTGTTAAAAATTAAAGGGTGTCACCATACAACATATATATTTTTTAAGGGTGTTATGAACCGTAAGTTGCACCTCTTTTAAATTAAAAAAGTAAGTATAACTATAGCTCCAAATAGCAAAAAGTAATACAAACAAAAATTAAAAAAATTGAAGGGTGCTCCCATAGGTGATGTAAATTGAGTTATATGCGCCTACCCTCTCAGCCGTCATACACAAGAGCTTTAAAATTGTGCAGGATGTCAATTGTTATGACCGTTAAAATAACAAGTATAAACATTCAAAATTATAAATTAAAGGGTGTCCCAATAGTTTATGTTATTTGATATATGCTGCAAAACTTTTGAACTGATGTTGAAATTTACAAAGAACATTTATTGCTAAGTACGCTATAGCAACAAGTATAAAATTTGTATTTAGAAATTAAAGGGTATTCCAATAGCTGATGTAAGCAAATATATGTGACCAAAATTTTGAACTGGTTTATACAGACAGCTGAAATTTACAAAAGAACCTGTATTGCTAAGTCCGCTATAACAACAAATATAAAATTTGAATTTAGAAATTAAAGGGTGTTCCCATACTTGAAGTAAATTGAACTATATGGCCCTATCGTTTGAACCGTCGTATACAAACACTTGAAAATTAAACAAAACGACCACTACTTTGTCTGGTATATTAAGAAGTATAAATATTTAAAACTAAATTACAGGGTGTTACAATAGTTGCTGTTATTTTATGTATATAACCAACTTGTTGAACAGTTGTAGACAGTTGATTGAAATTTGCACAGAATCTTTGTTGCTAAATCCGCTATAACAAGTAGCAAACTTAAAATTAGAAATTAAAGGGTGTTCCCCTATGACCCTATCTTTGAAACCTTTACAGAAGAACTTTTGAAAATTAGACAGAATGTCCATTACTAAATCAAGTATAACAACAAGTATAAATATTTAAAATTAGAAATTAAAGGGTGCCCTAAGGGTTGCAATTTGATGTATATGGCCAATCTTTGGAACAATTAGAATCAGAATCAAAATTTAAACAAATTTTGTTTTACTGTGCCAGCAATAATAACTGCAGAAAATAAAGGGTTACCACATAACTAATAAATTTTCTTGTTTAATCTGCATTCATGTTTTATTCTGCGATATATTAAATACTGACGCAATCTTTCTCTATTATATTACGTCGAGTAAAATGTGAAGTGAATGGAAGTAGGGTGATAGAATATTAACACTTCGATATATGTTTGCATTCTCTGCATATTGTATGCTCTTTTGGTTTTTTATTCATTTAAATAAAAATTAAAGAAAATATCTGTGAATAAAAGAAATTATCTCACACATTCCATTTGGAATAGTTATAATTCCGTATTACGAATTTCGATATAATTTGTCTTACCTACTCTAGATACAGATCGTTTTTGTATATTTATAAAAACCGCTGAATTTCCAATTTTTATTTTCAATATGCCAACATTGGTCAAACATTTTCATATGCGGATACAAAAAAAAGTAAATTTAAAATCCGAAAAAAAAATAAAATTTGAAAGAAAATTAATTCTAGTTTCGAATTAAAGAAAAGTTTTATAAAGAAAAATTTTCTGTTTGCTAAAAAACCAATTTGCAAAATTGAAACCACTTTCGATCGGAATTTACTTCTTTGATATGTTTGTATTAATTAGAAATAACTAATTTTTAAATATGAATTAAAATACCTAATTATTGTGGTAAATGCGAGATTTTTTAATTTTTTATTATAGAAATTTCATAATAATATTTCAACTCATATAAGTTGCTTGTTTTTTATCGTTACTTTAATGCAGCCGATTTGACGAATATTAAAGTCAGGCGTTCAAATTAAAGAACTCTTGTAAAAATTACTATTTCAAATTCTGTTGCATATTTTAGGGATTTAATTTTGCAATAGAATGTGGATCATATTTTAAGTCTATCACAAGATATTAAAGAATGGCAAACGCAGTATTCAATTTCATCAAAAAAAAAAAAAAAAAAAAAAAATAATAATATCGTATTGAGTCCATATTCATATTTATTTAAACGAAATTTTTATAAATTTTTAAAAATGTCTTTTGGTAAAAAAAAAAAATTATGTAAATAAATAAATATTGTTGTTTTTATATTAACTATAAAAATAATTTTTTTTCAAACGCGTTTTTAATATATGAAGAGTAAGGATTTTTTAAATGGGTGTGCCGAAAATCTATTAGAACTATTAAACCTTTAAGCTTGTCAAATATAATGTCGAGATCTTCCCTATTTAAAATGGTTAAGATTGATAATAATTTTTGAGAAATAAGCAAAAGATAGCTACGGCCGCTTGTACCCTTATTATTATTGTACTAGTTTTGTTGCAGTAGTATTTGAACAAACTTTTAGACACTGAAATAATTTTAATAGGAAAAAATAATAATAATAAATGATTCGCTGTGTTTTTACAAAGCTACTTTTCAGTAAATTTTTCACGAATTTTGCTGTTCGCAAGTGAGAACGGGAATAGGAAGCAAATGTATAAGTGAACATTCTCACATTTGTGCCCCTAAAGTCGGAAGCAAGAATACATATACACACATTTTCATCAAAAACTAAAAATTTATTATTAAATAAAAGAATGAAAAAAGTCAACATTTAAAAGAGCCCTTCCTTACACTTGCTTTCTTTATTTACTTTACTACATTGGGGTAGGGAAACAAAAAATCTTTTTCTTTTGCAGGGCACATCATTTAAGAAAAAAAAAATTACAAATGTGAAATATAACGTTTGCTTTTTTTTAAGAATATGTTTTAAATTTAAAACAAATTTTCAAAAATCAAAAAAATCAGTTGGCTGAAGACTGTTGAACAAACTTAGCAAAATAAAAAGTATTTTCTGCTTTATGGATGCTCACATCCTTCAAGTAAAATATTATTCTTCCTAAACATTTTCTCGCCTAGATTACGTGGTCTAGTTAGGATTACATAGAAAAGTCGAAGTAAGATATATTTAGAATATTTTGGCAACTTGTATAGTTACAATTCGAATGCCATCCCGTATCTTAAATTTAATTCTTGGCACATTTTTCCCTTCTTTAACATATGATTTCTTCTGATTTCAAACACCAACACCGTGACATATTATTTTGTCTCTATTTCTAACTCTATAACTCTAAATATTTTAGTTACCATAAATCTGCACACTGCAATTTTTTATGACTCCGGTGAGACTTGAGCTAACGATATTCAGTTTTACCCATCAAACCTTTTATTAAACAACTCAGTCACACACTGCTTTATCGCATCTGCTCCGGAAGGTTCAAACTGCTGTTTTAATTTATTTCCCTTTGAAACAATTAAGCGCGGCAGACAATTAACCAAAACAAATTTTCTGTTTACTGAAGGCATTGTTAGGACTTAACCACTTGAATGGTGGTCTTATGTTTAACAAACAAGCAGTCACCCCAACATAATCTCTGCGACTGTTAAACGTCTGTTAGTTTGCCTTCTTTTTGTTTTATTAATACACCACACATGGAAGTAACAGTTTATTCAGCGGTGTTTTCAGCGGTGTTTTATCTAAAGCACAATCCAGGATTTGTGTAGACAACAACATCAATAATTTTAAGCTTTGTTAGTATAGATATGAAAAGGTTTCATTTATATAAATTTGAAATTAAAAAAAATTGAATTAAAATAAAAACTCTATCAAATGTGGATGCAAAAGAAATGTGCCAAATAAGATTGTGCGCTGCAAGCGAAGCTAAGCCGGAAGCAACAAGATGCTATTAACCATTCTGACTTCAATATATTTTAAAGAACGAGCTCAATACTCGCTTTTAGACAAACCAAGCGATTTGATTAGACAATACAGACAATGTTTAATAACCAATGATCGCCAAGTTCGTTGCGCTGGTTCAAGTTAACAATTCAAACACAAGCAAAAGAGCAAAACACATAAGACATAAAAAAGTAATTTTTTTTGATAAAAATAATTTTACTTTGAATTTTTTTGCTTGCATTAACTCAGCATTAAATATTAACTGTTTTCATATTTGTTAATATAAACTAAATAAGAGTGCTATATTCGGCTGTGACGAATGTTATATACCCTTCACCATATATAAAAATCTATTTTAGTGAAGTACATAACTCTAATAAAAAAACAAATTTTGGGGTGAAAGAGAATTAAAAATAAGAAATAAAAAAAAATTAAGTACTTTATATAATTTTACATAAAAATGTCATCAGCTCTTAATGGGTTAAGCTTTTTTAAAACATTTTATTATTTCCTATAAGATCTCTTCAAAAGCTTTTAAATATTAGCCATTATGATATCTGCAAAAATATAATGCACAATCGTACTTTTCTCTGAAAAGTTGAGAAGTCCATGACTCGGAAAATATGGGCGAATGCCAATTTTTTCACTGTTTTTTTCCTTTTTTTTAATTTCCTATTTCCTTGTATTTTGGTTTTTTTTCTTTGGAGTTACTTAGTTTAACTAGATTTTTTTCAAATGATATGGATAATTAGAGGCAGTCGTCGTGTTTTGCCCGCTGTCTTAAATTATATGGACCGATTTTGCGGATTTTCAATATCAAGATTTTAAAACTATATCTGATTGATTGGCTTATATAAATTTTCTTTAGCTCATTTAATGCCTGGGCAAAGTTGATTTTAACCCAAACACGGATGGGCAGACAGATACCGCTCAGTCGACTTCGCATTTGGACTATATACACCTAATAGAGGTGGAACTGGATATGGCAGAAATTACAAGTGGTAAAGGGTATAACAATATGACATAAACTGTAATTATAACGAAGAAATTTGTTTCGGTGTAAAATCACCAATTTATTTTCATTTAAAGCAGACTCTCTGAATGCCGACCACTGTTCATAACTTATTAACCCAGTGCTCTACAGTACATTATTTAATACAACTGTGTAAAATACGGTTACACCTCCATCTTTCTTTAAAAGTCACCCTTTTAAATACATTTGTTGTTTCTACATTAAACAAAAAAAAAAAAAAAGATACAATAATATTTACACTAGTCATGTTTAATGGTTCGTAACAAACTAGAATTTTATACATAAAAATTAAAATGTCCATATCATCTATTCATTACTTAAGCTACGTAATACATGTAATAAAAAGAATAAACAAAATAATTTTATTGTTAAATGCTGATGTGGTTATGGTTATAACAAATTATATCATGTTTTTTTTTTCTTTTTTTGGTCAAACTATTGCGGAATGAATGGGGGATTCATTCCCTGTTATTTTTCACTTGTTATTCAATTATCACAGTCAACAAAATGTATGTGTGGCTGTGTGTATGTGTTATATTTGACACTTTTCTTGTGTCAAGTCTGGCTTTTTAATTAAATTTTGAACGAGGGGTAATGTTGCTTTAACAGCATGTATGTTTTGTAGTTGTTGTTGCTTTAGTTTTATATTAAATTTAGTTAAAAAACAAAAACATAACTTTATTAATTAGTTGATCATATTGTTGACATTTGTTTTATATTTTAAAATTTATTGTTTGTTTATTGTTTAAGTTGTTTTATTATTGTTGGTTTTATTGTTTGTGTTATAAATTTCAAAGCCCTTTGTTTGCTGTTTGTTCTATTTATAGCAAATAATTTTTTTTAGAAAAGTGACATTGTTTTGTCAACCATATGACGGAAGATATTAATGTCTTAATATAACTATATAACTATTAACTATTTGGTCATATCTGGTTTGTGGGTTATGTTTCGTAAGAGTTCAAATCTTGGATTTTTTTTAATACAAAAAAATTTTTTTTGTTACTTCTATTAAAATTTTATCATTTTGAGTAATGAAATTAATAATTTTAGATTTTTTCTTTGGTCTTAAAATAACGAATATACATATTTATTTAACACTTATTTCTGGGGGCATATTGCGGGCATTCAAAATCGATCGAAATTTTTATTTAAAGTGTGTAGAAATTTCGATCGATATCGAATAATATAATTTGCCTCCTGCTATAAAATGAAATGGCGAAACTAAGAATATAAAATATTTAATCCAAAAAAAAAAAATTGAAATTTCCACACAATTTTTTTTTTAACTTCAAGCCGCTGCCTTTTCGCAATCTTTTTAAGAAGATGATAAAGAAGATTGACTACAAATATCGACTGGAAATTCCCCTGTAATTCATTCATGACATCCACATTTTATATGCTGCTGACCGTGATTTCAGCTTCTGCCGGCATGTTCTGTCAACAAATCAATTTTTTAGTTTGTTACTGTTTTTTAAGATTCTGGCTTTAGTTAACATTCCAATTTCCAATTTACGTAGTTATTATTGTTGCTTTTATTACTGACGTCTTAATTTGAGATTATGCAAGACGGCACGCTTATTATAATGCTGCACTTTACTTGTAACTTCTTCGCCGTATCACTCACTTCCGGATTTGTTGAGTCGATTAGACACCTCTTTGATAGTTTTCTGCTCCATAAGTGTTTGCTTTTTCGTTTCTGCTTTTGTTTATTCATGCTTTACTTCGACACTTAGTCAGCGCAAGGAGTACCAGCGCTATTGCATTTGATTAAACAAATGTATATATGAGGCAGGGCAATTAAAATGTGAAATGTGTTGGAGAAAGAAAATATTTTTTTAGATCTTTATGGTTGGCTTGCGCTTACAGGAACTAAAAAGACATCATTTTTTGACCTTGTAGATATTTTGTAACAGGTCATTTTAAGAAGTCCCACATTTACCAACAAGAAGCAATTTTACTGCAAAAAAAATTGCTCATAGGACCTGAGACCGCAAATAACTTGGCACATTGGGTACCAGTACTTAGTCCGTCATATTTATCGAATTATTTTCCTGTGAATATTGTGAGGTATAGTGGGATAATAAATAAGGAATGTGAACAAAATATTTTGAAATTCTAAATTGTCATTATTGCCGTGAAAAGAAACCATGCAATAGAAGCAATGATAATAGTTTAATTCCTTATTTTTGAATAATTAAATGCATGACATGTTTATAGTTTAAGCTATTATTGTTGTGCCAATACAGCTGGCATGTACCCACTTGGAAAAAAATAGACAAGACCTACTCCCTTGGGTCGTAGTAATGTTTTTTTTTTTGCAAGATTCAAAAGTACAAACGATGATATTTTTAAATATATTTTTTAATTATATTGAATACTTTGTGTATTTAGTTAAAGTACTCACATTTTAACGTATGAATAATTATATTAATCTGTGATTGCCTCGCAATTCTCGAAATGTTTATTATTATTTTTTCTAACGATCTATTATTGCCCATAATTGTTATAAACTAAAAAATTTTCCAAATTTTAAATTAAAAATTAAATTATTATATTAAAAAAAATACTTTATTTTCGTTCAAAAAATTGTATCTGTTATCATCTGTTTTTTACTTCAAGTTTATCACTTTAAGTAGTTGCTTAACAAATTGTATTTTATAAATTTTATATTTTACTGTCACTTTATCTTTTGATAAATATTACAAAATAAAACCTTATTATTTAATAAATAATTAAACAAACTCTTATATCAAGTGTGCTTTAAAATTGTCACTATAATGTATGAAGCTGTGAAACACAATATAATTTTGATGTCATGTGCTCAAATACAACGTGAATAGTATAACTGATGATAAAGTGTACAAAACGAGGAAAATTATAAAACAGTAATTGATGAAGCTGTCAATATATTGTTATGAAGTTCTTTTAAGTGCAGGAATCCTTTTTATTGCAAACACTAACATTACAATTATTAGTTTACTTTCCTGTGGCTTTTGTTATTCTCCCATTTCTAAACTTTTACTTTTTGGCTCTGGGTTTATTTATTCTCCCTATCGTATATTTACTGAAGGAACGCTTCTAAACGCTTACACTACAGCATTCTGCTACTCGATATCTTGTTAAGCAAACATGTACCCTTAACATACGCAGTCATTTGAACCATACTATGCTGCGACTACGGCGCAACCAGGTCCTTTTTATCCAACTCAACCTTGATTTTCCCACATTGTTGTTTTGTTGGTAATTTCTATAGTAGCTAAATCTTATTTCTGATTTGCTGTTGACCACTTAGTAACGATAGCTCAGTGTTCAACTGCTGTTTTTTATTTCTTTGCATTTTAAATAACTCATCCATGGCTGCTGGGATTTGAACTCATGACTCATAATCTTCTGTTAAGCAAGTAAGCATCTCTACTAGCAAAATAACGCTGCTGCTGAACATGTGTAATCTTATTTTCTTTTGTTCTGTTTAATCACACCATTCTTTGTAGTAGTGTTTTCCATTTCAAAAATTCAACCCAAGATTTTTATAAAAGAAATTGCCAAACATTATTTCTGTTATCAATTCGTGTCGCTTAAAAGTAGAATCACTGCAAAAGTATTAAATCAAGTAAAATTTACAAAATTTGGTAAGTAAAGCTCCCGGGATGTTTATATGTACAGAACCGGAATTCGATTCTCTTCTTATAAAGGGTCATCCAAAAAACGCGCCTACATGTTTCTTTGAAATAAAACACAAACTATTTGCAATTATTTCAAGCTGTTTTTTTTTTTTTTTATAAAAAGTATGATCCATTACAATTATAAGTGGAATAGAATATCATTCAAATGTCCACCATGACTGCGTCTGCAGACATCAATCCGAATATTGAAATTTTCAAGACTTTCCGACATGTTGCTGGTGTTATTTCACGAATTGCAACTTGAATGTTGTTCTTTAGATCATTAATTGTTTGCGGCTTGTTAGCATACACTCGACTTTTCAAAAAACCTACAAAAAAAATCTAATTTTGTTAGATCACATGACCTTGGAGCCCAATTGAAACCTGCATTTCGTGAAATTACACGTTGAGGAAATTTTTGATCGCAAAAGCGTAATGTTTTCTCGAGTTGTATGACATGTAGCACCGTCTTGCTGGAAATAGAAGTCAGACACATCAATAAGATTCAACTGTGTCCATAAAAAGTCTCTCAACATTGATTGGTATTGCTCAGCATTCACAGTAACAGCATTTCCAGCATCATCTTCAAAGAAAAATGGCCCAATGATTCCATTTGCCCAAAATGCACACCAAACAGTAACTTTTTGTGGGTGTAGAGATTTTTCATGAGTAACACGAGGACTTTCATCACCCCAGATACGACAATTTTGCTTATTGACGAATCCATCCATTCTGAAATGAGCTTCGTCACTAAACAAAATTTTGCTTGAAAACAATGGATCTGTTGTTCGTTGTTCAATAATCCAACTAGCAAAATTACGACGTTGTAAATGGTATCTTTCTTTCAATTACTGGGTTAATTGAATTTTATAAGCATGTAAATGCAAATCTTTATGCAAAATCCTCCATAAGGAGCCATGTCCAATTCTTGCGAACGACGCGAAATTGATGTTGTCGGTTTATTAACAACACTTTCACCAACAGCAGCAATATTTTCATTTGTGCGTACAGTTTTTGGTCTTCCACTTTTTGGTTTATCAGTAACACAACCAGTTCTTCGAATTTTTTCACTAATCTTTGAATTAAGGATTGATTTGGCCGATTATTTACACCAAAAAAATCACGAATTTTGCGATGGGTATTTTTCAAAGAACGGCCATTTTCATAATAACTTTGAATGATGTAAACCCGTTGTTGTAAAGTGTACCTGTCCATGGTTAATACTGTACTACCTTCTAATAAAACAAAATGGCTTTTGCCATTTGAGAAGATGTCACGTGTAAAAATTATATAGTGCTGACATCTAGGCGTCACATTTGGATGACCCTTTATTTCTAGCGTATAAATTCTTTTAGATGGTCTTACGATTTTGTGTGTTTTTGGTTTAAGTGACTTCACAATAACCTTATATTTGTTATCAGGAAAAGTTTTGTGTGAAAAATATTTTTGGAAAGGTGAATTTTACACTTAATATTTTTAGGTAAAATTATCAAGGCTATAACAGCTTAAACTACTAGACCAGTCATAATGGCATTTTTACAGGATAAATTTATCCATTAACTGGACAACGTAATCATTTTTTTATATGTGAAGGTGTGAATGATTAGGCATTGAAACTAAGCCTGCCTTGAAGAACTGAATGCGACAATTTTTGTTTATTTATTTATTTATTTTTACGTAAGAAAGACGGGGATAGCGGTTATAAAAAAATGAAATGTTTTGAAGGTTTTACCACGGTTAATGCTCTTTATACCTGTATTGTTAAATGTGTTTATAAATTTAATTACTGTCGATAAAAAAACAAGCAAAATATGATAAATATTTATTCAACATATAAATCCATAAATTAATTTAAAATTTTGGGGTTTGGCTCTGCTGATAAAGGTATTTTTGATACTAATTTTTATAATCTAAAAAGCGTCAGTTATATCAACATTAGGTATGTGAGTAATTGTTAAAATAAAGCTGGATAATATTAAGAGAAGAACTTATTAATGTTTGTGAAATGGAATGAGGCGTAGAGGTTTTACTTTAATGCATAAAAATATACATTTTGAGAATTTACCTAAAATTTATTTTTGGCTTTAGTTAATTTTTTAATTTCTAAAAACTTTTTTTAGAAAGAAAAATTATTTTACCAATGTATGCGGACATTTTCAAAGAAAACAGTTTAATTAAAGTTCTATGGCCACTTTGTGAAAATTCTTTTGATATTCAGTATGATGATGATGCAGTAATTTACAACAGTTATTTTCTAAAAAATTAGAAATACCTACGACGGAAGCCTTTATATAACTGTAACGACGAGTGGTTAACAGAGATATATGAGCTTTTACTTTAACCACTAGATGAGCTAGAGATCAGACATAGTTTCGAAAATTTTCCTATTGAAAATTAGCAAGATTGGTCCGTGTCCTTCGAGGCAGCGGAAAAATCACCACGGTTACCTTTATTATTTCCATATCATTTGGAATATAAAAGTTACTCCAATCAAAAAACAAATAAATAGAGGGATAGAGAATAAAAAAATAAGATAAAATATCAAATGAAAGAGCCGGTGCCTGCCCATATATTTAGAGTTATAAGCTTCTGAACTTTTTATAGAAAAGTACGATTTTGGACCATATTTTTTAAGACATCAATATGGGTATCATTTAAAAGCTTTTAATAAGATAATACAAATTTTAAAAAATTCTTAACCCATTAAGATCGGATTATAATATTTTTATGTAAAAATTTTTTCTCTTATTTTTTAATTCTCTGTCATCCCAAATATATTTTTACTTTTACTTGTTTAACTGATAAGTCGTTTTAACTATGAAGCTATTTTGACTTAATTGAGATGAGATTCTTTTTTCTTAATTTTTAATATATAAAGAAATAAGCAATTATTTTTATTTAAAGCACTGCCCAATTGGAATATTTGGAATATTTGAAATATATGTAGGCTAAAGTTCCTTCCAGACATACAGATATCTCTGCAAGAAAATCAGGTAAACTGTTCATAGACTTTAAGCCAGGGTTTCTCACCAAATTCCTGCTCACGGACTCCTAGTAAACTAATTTTTTTTCGCGGACCCCTCTGAAGCCCAAGTCCAAAATAAAACTCTTATTATTTTTAAAAACACTGTTTTTTCGGTTCTTCATGCGGACCACTTGGATGGTTGCTACGGACCCCCAGGGGTCCACGGACCCCCATTTGATAACCGTTGCTTTAAGCAAACACACATTCATATTTATAAAAATAGGTTTTGGGTCTATCAAATGCAAAAATGAAAATCGTCAAAAACCAATCTGAAGCCAAGAAAATTTATATATTTTTGAAAAAAACTTTTTATTTGCAAATACCTATTTGCTCATACATTCATTTTCACCCTTAGATATACATATGTATATATGTACATATGCATATATTAAAGAAATAATCATATTAAATGTCAACTCTTCCTGAAAATGTTTTCGCTGGTGTTTTGTGCAAATGACACCAAAATCTTAAAATCATCTCTTCCTATAAAAAATTGAGTGTCTGTGCTATGTTTGTTACTATTGTTATATCCGTGATATGTTGATATGGTTGTTGTTTTTACTTTTTTTAACTCAATTCTACTTGTGTAGAAGTGCAAAACAAAAAGCAACACCACTTACTACAGTTATTTTATTGGTGCTTTTGTTGTTTTTGAGTGTTTGTTATTTCTGGCAAATTGTGTTGTTGCTGTTATTGTTGATCGAAATGTTTGTAAGTATTTCTCTTTTTGAGTTTTTTTTTAATATTTTATTTTTACCAGTGATAATGTTTTCAATGTGTTGATAAATTATAATTGAGTCTTGTTTTGATGTCCATCAAAGAGAAGAAAATTTGCATCGGTGTATTAAATTTGTCATAAAGTTTGTTGCACAACAAAATATTTAATAAAATAATAAAAATTCAAAGCAGAAGACGAATTTATCGCTAACACAATCCTCATTATTAAGCTGGATTCACCCATTGTTTCTAAACAAAATTATTGTTCCGAAACAATGGGTGAATCCAGCTTTATAAGCCTTCGTTAGGAAATAAACAATTTTTAATAAATAAAAAAAGAAAAAAAATAAAAAATAAATAATAAATTTTAAATAAAGGATCCATAACGTTAACTAAATCTTGATTTTATCCGGTTTAGCCAGATAAGGATACGAATAAATATTAAATTCCTAATGGCGAAATGAATATCACAGCTATTATATGTGTTAACATATCCTATTAGCTTTACTGAGCTTAGATGAGCACATATACAGCCTAAACTCAAGTGTTATGTAATTCTTCCCCCCCTTTGCAATCCTATTTTCCATTTATAACCACTTTAATTTAGTAGTTTTAAAAATTTTCTTACAATTTTTTACATTGAGTGAAATTTCATTACAAATCCTGTATACATTATCAGTTTCGAAATTTAAAGCAAAAAAAGTTAGAGTGAATTGGACTCAAGTGCACTGTGCAGTTTTTGAACCGTCTTAGAAATAGAAAGGAGATTATCGACTCGTCTGGATGTTGGCATTTCTAAGCCGATTTAAATTTTTTTTTTTGTTTGAAAGGTTGTGCTTTAAGACTGATGACGTTTTAAAAACCTTATATAATTTATAAAATTAAAGGTGTGTGTTATAAACCGTAATGTGCACCACTTTTAAATAAAAAAAAAGCATATCATTATAGCTTCCAATAACAAAAAAAAAAAAAAAAACTAAAATAAAAAATAAAAAAAAAATACCAACAACAACCAGTATAAATTTTGAATTTAGAAATTAAAGAGAATTTTCATAATTGATGTAATTTGCTTTAAAGAAGCATGAATTTTCTATTTTTAAATTTCTCTTGTGGCCGTTAAATTCACATCTAGTCTAGGGTGGCCTATAATCGATTGTGCTTGATTTCTTCAAATATAATTATTCCAAAATCTTCTAAAATATTGATTATTTTAAATTAAATATGAAATATAACAAGCTGCGAAAACATGTCCGAATGGCCATTTCCCTACTGCTTATATAGTTTACCAGCAGTGCCCACGACTTCATCCGTGTATCATTTCTAATTCTCTTAAAATTAAAATTTAGAAAAAATGTGTTTTTAAATATTGTTTGTAGACATCTATAAACAGTGTTAAAAATTTTCCATCTACAAAAATAAAATGTACTGACAACTGTTCTAGGATTATTCTACCGGTAAAAATGGGAGCTATCAAATTTATATCTCTAGTTTCTCCACGAAACAACCTATTTTTATTCTATATTTATACCAAGAGTCTAAGGAACCTCCTCACAAAATTTTATTAAATAAAGTGTTCCGTATTCCATATCGATTACTATTTATACCAACATCAAATTTTTCAGAAAATATTTTATGTACAGAAATGACCTCGTTAATGTTTTATTATTTGTATAGATAGAAAATTGCGCACTTGCACATTTCTCTATTTTCTCTAGGAAATGACACATTCTTATGAAATAAAAAGTATTTTATATTTTAATCAAGCTTCTAAGGGACCTTCCCACAAAAATTTATTCAGCTTCCTCTAGCAGTTTTTACGTGATGCGAACACAAACAGACAGACAAAAATTCAAAAAAATTAATGTTTTTAAACTTTCTGTTGATTGTAGTGGGTATTATATATTCGGTTTAACCGTTTATTCTCTTTTTTATTTGATTATAAGTTCGTAGTGGGATCACACAAACATTTCATTCATATTTACTTGTTGTATCATTTATACTTATACAAGCGTTTTATTGTCTTACTACAGTACTATAGTACAGAACACAAAACAATCAGACAGACAGGCAAACTTTTATCCATTCATACATACAATAACACTCACTTAGAACAATTGTTTATGTGGTGTAATAAAACTGATCTTGTCACTGACTACTTCAGTTTTAAAAACTCGTCAAACGTTAAACATGCATTCGAACTAAAACAATACGACTTAAGTGCTAAGAAAATAAGAATTAACGTAAAATATTTAAATTATTTTTAAAGAATGTTAATGGAAGAAAGTATACTTTAAATCCTGCCAAGATTTTGATCGCTGCAAAAAAAAAAAAAACTTATAAAAATACTCATTTTAAGATTTTAAAAATATTTATTAAATTCATTGAAAGCAAAAAGCTGTTTACACGCGTTTGAATTATTAAAGAAGCTGTTAGTTAATACGTGTATCTTAAAATGCAAAATGTTTATTATTTGTTGTTTGTGCCCTATTAGTGATAATTAATTAATGTAAGTTTTTTTTTGTTAATAATCCTAAAAAGTCATAAAAGTCATCTACACTTAGTTATACTTAGTGTCAGTTTATTAAAGAAAAAAATAAAAAATAAAAATAATAATAATAATAATAATAATGCGATGGTCTAAATTGGTTTCCTTTTTGCATGAAAACATAAAACATTAAAACATTTAAAAAATTATATCTTTGCAACCTGTTTAAAATTTTTCTTACAACGTCAAACGAAGTCCAATCTTGCGCATAATAGACTTCTAAAGAATCTAAAAAAGATCACATTTGGAAATTATTAGAAGATGATTAAAATATTTGAAATTTAGAAAACAAATATTTTTTTTTTTTTTTTGCAAAACATCCTTAGTAATGAAGAGCACTTTTCTTTAGATTGCTTTATAATCGTTTAAATTGTCACACTTGAGGTTTACAGACATGTGTTACTGCCGAAAAACAATTACTTTCAAAACTTGTCAAAATTAATGATTTCTTAGTGTGAAGAAAGGGCATCAGTATATTATACTCTTCGAAAATACATCTGCTCAAACAGTGATTGATTCTGCGTGATTCACGTAAAGACGTGATATTTTGTTTCAATGAGACGTAACCCATCACAAAAATTATTTAATAAGACATTGCCTATTCTCTCTTGTTTTTTTATTCAAAAATGAGCTTGAAGTAAGTGTGATACAAAATCACCAATGCATCGAAGAAGGAAACTAAATGCTGCATTAAAAATAACAAATTTTCTAATTACCGAGACTGCAATTTAATCTGGCGAGTAATGGAAAGCAGAAAATTAGAAAGAAAATTTGAAGTGCATTTCATGCGTGCTAAAAATTATTTTAAATTCTTAATGAAATGCAAAGTTAGCAGTTATTGGTCTTCTCTTTAAAATCGCTAGGCTAGAGAGATTGTCTGCTGGATTTAAGGACCAGAATTATTTGTTCATCGCTAAGAACCGAAAGGAGGGTATAAAAAGGACCTAGAAAAACGATTGTCGTGTTTATGTAGTCTCTCAGGGTTCTAAGCAAAAGTGTTTGTTGAAGCTGCAAGATTGCAAGCTTATTCAGCTGTGCTAAGTCTTATATACTTTAAGCAGAGGTTAAAATAATACTAGTATATTGTTTTAATAAAACTTAGATTTTTTCGTTTAATGAAGATGTTTTTGTGGTACCTGGGTTGCCAACCAAAGGTCGGTCTCTTTAGCTTTCTTAATTCTTTTAAGAATATTTCGCTATTGATTGCATTGTTTTTCACCCTGTTACATATTTGTAAATTTTCGGCTTTTACTCTAATGACTTTTAGCTTCTCGGTACAATTGTTGTATTAGGGAATTAAAAACTTAGTATTTTGTTTACAAAAGAAACCAAATTAAATTAAAAACTAATTATCTAATCTGAAATAAAACCTAAATAAGCTTAAGAATAACCTGAGCTCAGGATCAAATGACAGTGAAATGTATTTTTGTTTAAATTAATTTTTGTCGTAATTTTCAAATGAAAAAGTGGTTTTCTAACACAACTGAGTTTTTTTATGAACTTAAAATTTTTTTTGTGTATTGTCGGTATTGATTAAAATTTTTGGATTGCAATTTAAAGGAATTTCTATTTTTGATTAATTTCGATGAACAAGTCCTGATTTTTTGAACATTTAAATTTTTTATTGCTAGAAAAGTTTTTTTAAAAATTTAAATTTTTTTGAAATTTCTTAAAAATAACAAAAAAAAAAAAAAAAAAAAAAAAAAATAAATTCATTTTGGCTAAAGTTTATTTTTATTTTATTTTTCTTCTTAAGAAAGAAAAATTATTTACAAATTTATGCTGGCGTTTTTTAAAGAGAACAAAAGAAATCTAACACCAGCAGAATGTAATGTAGCATTTTCTGGATCGCTACATTATTTTTAATTATTCTTCACATCTATCTACACTAAATAATTAATATTGAAATCATCATTTATTTAACCAACTGACTTTGTAAATAAAAATACGTTGAGTATCCACAATCAACAAATATAAAGCATTTCTTCGCTGTTCTCCCTTTCATTTTTGAAAATATTATAACTTTTTTGGTAAAATTTTAATCGTTTAGTTTTTTTTTTTAATTTTGATTTCCAATATATCAAAGAAAGCATAATAAAAAAAAACATCAGCATATACAAAAGTGAGAAAAGCAAGTAAAAATAATATATTCGGCTATGCTGAATCTTATATACCTTTCACCACGTATGTAAATCTATCCAAAAACAAATATTGCAACGACGCCTAGATGTCAGCACTATATAATTTTTACACGTGACATCTTTTCAAATGACATAAGCCAATTTGTTTTATTAGAAGGTAGTACAATTTTAACCATGGACAGGTACACATTGCAACAACGCTAATTGGATTATTGAACAACATACAACAGATCCATTGTTTTCAAGCAAAATTTTGTTTAGTGACGAAGCTCATTTCAGAATGGATGGATTCGTCAATAAGCAAAATTGTCGTATCTGGGGTGATGAAAATGCTCGTGTTATTTATGAAAAATCTCTACACCCACAAAAAGTTACTGTTTGGTGTGCATTTTGGGCAAATGGAATCATTGGGCCATTTTTCTTCGAAGATGATGCTGGAAATGCTGTTACTGTGAATGCTGAGCGATACCAATCAATGTTGAGAGACTTTTTATGGACACAGTTGAATCTTATTGATGTGTCTGACGTCTATATTCAGCAAGACAGTGCTACATGTGACACAACTCGATAAAACATTACGCTTTTGCGATCAAAATTTCCTCAACGTGTGATTTCACGAAATTCAGATTTCAATTGGCCTCCAAGGTCATGTGATCTAACACCATTAGATTTTTTTTTGTGGGGTTTTTTGAAAAGTCGAGTGTATGCTAACAAGCCACAAACAATTAATGATCTAAAGAACAACATTCAAGTTGCAAGTCGTGAAATAAAACCAGCAACATGTCGGAAAGTCATTGAAAATTTCGATATTCGGATTGATGTCTGCAGACGCAATCATGGTGGACATTTGAATAATATTCTATTCCACTTATAATTGTAATGGATCATACTTTTAATAAAAAAAAAAACAGCTTGAAAAAATTGCAAATGGTTTGTATTTTATTTCAAAGAAACATGTAGGCGCGTTTTTTGGATGACCCTTTATTTGTCTCTTTCACTGGAGTTGTTTTATTGTTTCAAATGGTATGGAAAAATTGGAGGCAGGCATGGTGTTAAGCTCACTGCCTCGAGAGATATGGACTGATCTTGCTGATTTTCAATAGCATATCTTTCGACACTATGTCTGATTGATTGGCATATTTTATTTTTTTCTAGCTGATCTAGTGCCTTGGCAAACTTGATTTCAACACTAACACGGACGGACACACGTACATTGCACAATTGACTTTGCTATGCATAAGCAGTCAGAATAGATATATTTTATATGATCGGAAATGGATATTGTAGAAATTGCAAATCGAATGTCAAACTTAGATATACCCTTTTTCCACTTTTTGTGGTGCAGGGTATAACAAAGTCGCCGTGCTGGTTCAATTTCCAGGTGGTAGCTCTTCATACGTTTTTCCGGATAATGTCACAGTCACCTCTGTTTAAATTATGCTTATGATTTCAGCCTGATTACGGATAGGTGAACATCTTTAAATAAATTCTTTTATAAATGGCGTATTGATTTAGCGTACAATTTTTAACTATTTTATAGTTTTTATAAGCTTGACATTTTTTAAACTTGGAGGGCTTGTCATAGTGTTATATAAAGACTTATGTGGAATTTCTCTCATCTTATTTTTAGCAAATTTCATATTCAAATAGATAGGTGTATATTTAGAAGTATTTACATGCGTATTTTATTTGTTTGTTTAGATCTTACAATTCGTGATAATGATAGTAATAAAAATTTTACAATATTTTTTTAATGATTAAAAAAAAAACATTTTAACTGTTTATGTTTATTTTTATTTTAAAGCTTTTAAAATCTATTGTTAAAAAAATTCGAGCACGAGTTAGTTAATTCAATAACAAAATCTTTTTATCTGTAAGTAACAATACAATTTAATTGTTTTTAATAAATTCACACACATTCCGACATACATTTCAACCCTTTAACTTAACACCAACAATCAGATAATTCTCTGCCTCTTCTTGAATTATCATATTTAAATTGGATTTAGAAAAACTCACACATATTTTTTTACTATTTTCTTTGTTTTATTACAGTACAATAATAAATCAATAAAAACAAATTTACATATGTCTATTTAAGAAGGTGTATTATTTTGTAACCTGTTAAAACTTGTACGTGATGTAATTTTTCTATGATTTGTTGTTGTGGATGTTATATGTTCAGTACAACCACAATGTTTAGTTTAAATAAAGGACTACATTTTTCGCATAAATTGATCACTAGACTTAAACTGAATAGGCTCAATTGCAGAAACTCATCTCTCAGCTTGCAGATTTATATTTTATAGCAATTTAGATTTCAGAGTAGACTTGATCTTAAAAAATCAGACGATAAAAAAAAATAAAATTGAATATTAGCCTGTACAGAATCACAAATATGTATGATAAATATCGTTTTATATTTTAACAATTAATTTAAAATTAATTTTTGTGTGTTTTTATTCAATACTTCAGATACATTTTTGCAAAAATTATGTGCATAATAACTGTTTTTCATGTCATGGAAGCAGTTTAGATTTTTTTAAAAAAAATTGACATTTTTGTTCTTGATATTTTGGTTTTCGGTACTCGGCTTTATATCTGATTTTTTTGAGTTTGAATTTTTTTTGCTATTTTTATTGCATTGACTTTAGCATTAAATATTCCTTTATTTATATATAATTGTAATCAAACATTAAAACTAACGTCAGTAGTCGAGAACGCCGCTTTTAATACAAAATTTAACGGATTATAATTTAAATTAAAAATTTCGAATTAAATCTCCAAAAAAAGTAACGGAAATATTCTTTTGACCTTGAGTGAAATTATCAAAAGGATTTTGAATATAAATAATTTTTGTAGTCAGTGCTAGTAAACGCTCTCAATTTAAAATTCTTGATTATTATTCATTTAAATTTCAAAAGAAAACAAATTAAATTTTTAAAATTTTATTTTTTTCTCTCTTCATTTTTATACTTCATTTTTTTAAAGAAAATTTCCATAAATTTTTTGGTTTTTGAAATGACGTATTTGTGGTAAAAAAACCACCGATTGGACCTTTACCTCTTTCAATCTATTTTTTTTTCTTTGTAAAAATTTAAATTTTAAATTATTTTTTTACGAATGTTTTGGACTTTTCTAAGATTTTCGTTAAAAAATATTTTTTTCTATCTTGAAATTTTTGTTTCAATAAAAAGATTATTTGAGTATATTTAAAAAAAATTATAATTAATATTTTTTTTATTTATTATATTTCACCACAAAAAGTGGAAAAAGGGTGTATCATTCCGTGTGTAATTTTTACAATTTTAATTTTCAACCCCATTAAGTATAAATACTCTGACATCTTATGCATAGCGAAGTCAATTGTGCGATGTCCGTCTCTCTGTCCGTGTTGGTGTTGAAATCAAGTTCGCCGAGGCACTAGATCAGCAAAAAAATGTAAATATGCCAATCATTCATACAGAGTGTCAAAAGACGTGCTATTGGAAATCAGCAAGATCGGTCTAAGTCCTTCGAAGCAGCGGCCAAAGCATTACGCCTACCTCTTATTTTTCTATATCAGTTAGAACAATAAAGTAACTCCAATAAAAAAAAAATATATATATGAGGCAATAGAGTATTAAGAAATAAGAAAAAAAAAACAATAAGTGAAAAAATTGGCGCTCGCCCATATTTTCTAAGCAACGGGCCTCTAAAATTTTCAAAATTTTTAAAATATCATTAAGGGTATAATTTTAAAGCTTCTGAAGAGATCTTTAAGGAAATATAAAAATTTTTAAAAATTCTTAACCCATTAGGAGCCGATTGCATTTGTATGTAATTTGTTTTCTTTAATATTTTTTCCTTTTCTTTTTTTTTTTTTTTTGATTGGAGTTACTTCACTAAACTAGATTTACATACATGGTGAAGGGTATGTAATATTTGTTTTTTTTTACAATTTCTTAGTTTTAAAACTAATAAGCTACTTAAGGGCCATTATTTTTTTGCTATATCTGGAAAAAATAAATGTCGACTTAATTACCATACAGTGGGATAAATTTAATTTTTTAATTATTTTGTTACAATCAAAGTGAAAAACTAAGTATTATTAATCCAAGAGGAGAGCAAAATTATTAGAATTATAAAAAATTATTTTAACCTACACATAAGACTGGTATTTGAAATAAAAAAACTATTTAAAAAAACTAAGAGAAAGAGATTGAATATTTATATTAAGACCTTGAATGATATTCAAATACCTTTTTTGATACTATAAATGATCTGTTACTAAGTGCCCATTAAAGTTATTTATGAGACCGAAGTACTTGCAATATTTACCTTTAATTTTTGGAAGTAAAATTTAATCTTAACGTTTTAAATTGGGAAAATTGTAAACAAATATTAAAAAAATTATGAAAAATTACAAGTGCTTAAGAATCGTTAATAATTCTTAAATTATAAATTTTCATTGCAGTTGATATTTATGATTTTACAACAACAAACAGAAGCTTCATAAAACCAAAATGATTTCACGTTTAAAATTGAATTATTTTAATGCGGCCACCCACGAAAGTGATAATAAATCTCCGCCAGTTTTAACGAAAGCATTAGTGGAACCATTGACAGATCCGAAGAAAATCCAAAGACAAATAACAGTTGAACCTGAACCAGATTCACTGGATAGTGTTTTACTAAATCCACAATCTTATCCGATCACTATAATACCAAATCGTCCAAATACATTTTATGGTTTGACAACACACAACGGTAAACCATTAATGAGGCAGCAAAGTTGTAGGTAAGTGTATGTGTGAGTTGTAGGAATATGATTTTGAAAATATTTAATCCTTTTTATTTTTATTGTATTAATTAATAATTCAAGAGTTCATTTTTGAAGGAAATTGTTGGCAAATTTTTTTCTGCATTAATTTTGCAAATATCGAAAAATATAGTTTTTTTTTATCAAAAATAACTTTTCAAAAGTTACATTGTTTTGGAATTATGCTTGAAATGTTGTCAAGCTCATTTCCACTAGATTTTTTTTTCAGATTTGAAACGAAGGTCATTATGAAAGAACCCAATAACATGTTTTAAATGTATGTTGCAAGACAAAACCATAATTTTTGTTGCCTAAATAAGATTTTTTTCTATATCTGTCACAAGAAACGCTTATGTTGACCTAAGTAAGCTTGCTAGGATATAAAGAAAACGATTTATTGGTATAAATTAGTGCTTTAGTTTTAGAAGTGCTTTTGTTGCTCTTGAAAAGTAATGACAATTTTGTTATTTCAGGTCAATCTATTAGTTTTTTTTTTAATCTATTCAACAGGTTTTATTAGACAAGATAAGTGATGTTTAACAATAAAGCTAAATGCTTGAAAATGTTGTGGTTGAAGTGTGCACTTCAGATCACGCGAAAATTTGATTAAAACAAGAAACACAAAGGTTCTTGAAAGCTATTGGTGAAGGCGCATATATTAGTAAAAACAACAAAAACCTAGTTCGAAGCTTAATGGAAATGTTTAGTGTGGACTATGACATAACATAAAAACAGTATGTGACAGTCAAACAGTGGCTGAGTTGGTTAAAAGGAGATTGTGAGTTAGTGTTTCGCCGGTGCTACAGTGTAGTGTGCTGTAATAATAGCTACGCGAGTTAAGGCCACAGCCTGATAAACGAGACTTTTAATATTTCAAGACATTCCGAAGACATAAATAAATATTGCAACCAAAAAGCATATAACAGTTCCCTGAAAAGACCTCTATAGTGGATGGGCTTTTTAAAAATAAATTTTTTTAAAAGGAAGAATCTAAAATAAATTACTTTAAAATATTTTTATGATAAAATTTTTATTTAAATTGTGATTTTTGTAAGCGTTACGTAGCATTTTGAACTTAATTGAGTGCAGGGACTTGTTTACAGTCAGGCTTCAATAAGGTGCATTAACTAATTTTAGCACCGTAACTAAAATTTTGAGATTCTTCGGAAAGATGATATATGAGTTTGTTATTCCAGTACAATATTCATGTACAACACCATGGCTCGGTATTTATAGGAAGTCGAGATAGCTGTTGTGTTGGCCTTATATTTCAGGTTGCTGTTCTTTGTTTTTAAGGTAATAACTGAAGACGATTCCAGTGATCTATAGAGGATAAGGGACGGACTGCAATGGGTTAATAAGCCCCAGAGTGCACTGGCTTAAAAATGTAAGAAATTTGTCAAATAGAAAGCATCGGACCATACAAAACTCAGAGATATATTGGGCTCTACAGCAAGGGGGTCAATCTTATTTCACGGAAAATGAGATTAAATTGACAAAAGACTGCAGACACTTAACAGGTCTATGTTTTGCTTTTCACTAAGCTCCAAAGGGTAGTCATTGGCCACTAGCTTGTAATATAAGAGACAAATCTCATCACTATAGAAACACTTTTTATATATTTTTTACTTATTTTTTACTTTTTGGACTTGTTGTTATAGTGGACATAAAAAAAATTAAACTGTCTGTTCATTACGATATTAAAACAAGGCCACGTAAGTTAAGATCACTTTAATATTGGAACACCCTTTAATTTAGAGCTATTTTTGGAAGTTGTTGCTATAACAAGCATAGTTTTACATACACTGCATTCAGTTGAGTCTTTAGTTCAATTGAACTAGTTCTTTAAATAACTATACAGTTCTAGCTGTTATATTTTCACCAATTTAACGCTTGGACTTTTAGCAAGTTAAAATATAATTTGTTTTGCAAGCTTTTGCTATTCCTAGCGAATATAAATTAAAAAAAAAAAACTAATAAATAATAATTAACACATTCTTGAGATAACAGATGTAGCTTTTCCTTAAAACAATTTTTCATTCTAAAAATTTAAAACTATTTAGTTTTCATACTGCTAAATAAGTCAACTATAATTTGATATCAAATTAAATTTTCAAAATTATTTTGGTTTGATATTTAACGAATCATTAAAGTGACCATCCCTTTTTTTTCTTTATCAATTTTTTGTTTGTTAATTTAATAAACGCTTTTATCTTTTATATCTTGCCATTTCCACAATTTGTGCCACAAAAACAGAATTGTTTTTGTATTTTAATTTCACGTGATCATTATTATTTCCACAACATTCTGAATATCGCTTTATTTTTTTTTTTTATATTTTGCATTTCAACTAAATGAAGTGTGAAATTGTTGCTAATGGCAGTAAAAATGTAAATATTTTTTCAATTGTTCATATAAATTTTCACATTTAAAACATAATTAAAAGTGTAAACATTTTTAAGCGAAATGTTATTAATATAATGAGAAGATTATAAAATAAAAAAAAACTTTAAACTTAAGTAAATAAGACGACTAAAATAAAAGTAAATGCATTAATGGAAATAAAAATTCAATATGATCAGTAATAATTTAAATAAATATCCTAAAATTAAACTTGTTTAAACTATTGTGATTATTTTTATTATAGTTTTAATATTTTCATCACCAAAACTTTAGTTCAGTTCTCGCACGCTTACGGGCAACAATTTTAAACGGAGTTTTTACAACTCCAATAATAAACGCTTAAGCTACTGTCTTATTGGAACGGAAATAATTGCTAAATATTAAAATTTTATTGTAATCAGTTGTTTAGCGTTTATTCTTAACAAAAATAGTAACAACATGCAACGTCCTTTAACCGATGTTCATGTTATTCATGAAACAGATAAAGAGAATTGCGATGATCAAAATTTTCTAATCAATAATATGAAACGTCAATATGTGCGAGGAATATCAACGACGACATCACAAGCTGGAGGTGGAGTTTATTATGAGGCCTTAAAGGGTTCTCGTAGTTCGTTAATTAAAGGGTGCGTTAATATTTCATTTCATTTTCATTTTTTTTTTTTGTAACAATCATAAAATATTGATAGAAAAACTAGAGCAGTAGATGTCAGTTATATAAAATTATGTCCAATGAGGCGATTACAGAACGTTTATTTCTGTACTAAAGTCCTGGAAAAAAATAATTATCATGAAAATTTATTATTCGAAATCTTTTTTACGTTAATTTGCTTTAATTCTGCTTGATTTCTTCATATATAAATATTTCATGAAAATAATTAAAGATTCTAAATAATAAATTTTCATATTGAACGTTTCGCTTATTTCAATTTTCTATAGTTCATCTTCGAAAAGTTGATTTAATACGAACACGGGCATAACGACATTGTCCAATCGACTTCGCTATGTCTATGTGTGTGTGGTAAAATGAGTTGTATAAGTTGTATAATACTAAAGAAGTGTGGGGTATGTGAATGAAATAAAAAGAAAAGTTCCACCGCACTGGTAGCGTTGGTAGATGTATTTGCTCATGAGTTCAAATCCTAAAGCGGGCTTAAGTCGAATAAAAAAAAATAATTATTGAGAAAGAGAGAGAAAGGAGAGTTTTTCAAAAAGGCGACTAAGTGGAATACGGCCATTTACAACTCTTCGAGTCTCAATTAGAAAAGGAAACTTATTATTATATAGTCGTGGTATATAAGTTGTTGAAGGCGCCTGAAAAATATTTGCCCAAGTTTCAACGAAGCGTGAGTTTGAACAGACCTGGTTGATTACATAGAAGATCCTGAGTTTAGATCTTTGCTGGAGCCACAGCTTATTGTGAGGTGAATGGGGTATTTAATAAGCGGCACATCTATTGTTTCGAAATTAACTAGAATAATAGATTTTTAATTGGAAAGCTGTGCAATTTTTAGTAAACGAGAAATCCTAAAAAATCTTACCAGGGGCAAACAGTATGCAACAAAAGTACACATTTTTAAAAGTATAATAAAAAGTTAAAGTGTTGGTATTTGCAATCATAAGAAACCCTTATTTTGGGAAACATAACACTATTAGGATCGTCGCTTAAAATTCAAGATTTTTGTTGAGAAAAACACCACTTTGAAAATATTTTTAAAATATATTAGACATATTGATTTTGACAACTAGCAGCGGCTGGAATAGGATCCCAGATTATCACATCCGCCCTATGACACATAGTCAACGTGTTAACCTTCAGGGATATAACTTTTTATCTGAATTTAAAAGGCCATATTCACTTACCCTCGTTAAACTAACGATGTATCCAACTCTGATCTAAATTACTTAACAATTTTTTTCACATTTAAACTTAGTGTCTAAGTGTTAGTAAGAACTCATGTCAAAATTTAAATTTTACAATAAATTTTGCATAAAATATTTCCTCATTATCAATTACAAGGAAAAAAATAGTGTCTTTGTATTCAATAAAAATCAAATATAATAGATCAAATGTATGCAGGCGATTTAAGTAAAATCTGCAAACAAAACTGTAATAAAATCATTGTAAAATATTTGTAGCATCCGCGTCAAAACAAAAACACAATAAAACAAAATTTAAAATTTCTTTTAAATAAGAACGACATTCAACTTGAACCTAATGAGGTTTGTTTTGAAGATCATTGTTTTTTTTTTGTGTTTTGTTGCAAAAATTATATAAATTGATAAGGAAATTTATCATATAATTAAAGATAAATTTTCTACTAGTAATTGCAATTACGAAAGTTTGAAATTTAAGATTGTTTAAGATTATAAAATTTTAACTGTGTGAAATTTATTTTGTATTTTTCTTCTGGTATTTGTGGTTTTATTTTGATTTGCGTATTGAATTCTTAAATGCAGTTAAAAATACTGTGTTTTATTTATTTTTTTTATTATAATTTTCAATATTATTTTTGTGTAACATAAGCACATGAGTCCAGAATATTGAATGTTTTTTTTTTTGAAATCCCACAGAATGAGCGAAGCGTTAAATGTCAAACGAACTCTAATACTGCGCCCACATTTTAACAATTATAATCGGTATACCATTATTATAATCACGCTCGTGGAACACTTTAAAATTATCCAATTTATAAATTTATCACAGAATTTCGTTTAGCGATAAATCTAATTTTTGACTTAAATGGTTTTTTAACAAACAAAAGCTTCAAATTAAGTGAAATCAATTCCAAACAGAACCCATTATAACCAGATAATGGGCCGTTTGTTGCGGCTTACATCCTCTAGATTTTATTATATTATTGGACCTCGTTTCATCAAAAATAAGGAAAGAGCTCGGGTAACGGGCGATGGAAATCGTTATCGCACCATGATCAATTATTCTTTGAAAAATTTGGATTTTATTGACTCGGGCAAAAAGAGTTTTTAACAGGATGGGACTATATATCATATGGTGATCGCAGCCATCGGATTTTTGCCATCGAAATTTTGCGCTACGTTGATTATGAGAAATGGACCTGTCAGTTGGACTCCAAGGTCGTGCGACTTAAATCATATAGATTATCTCGATGGGGCCACTTAAAGTCAATAGTTTATTCTGTTGAACTGACAACAACTGTTTGATTGGAGCCCAACATTGTTCGGGTTATTAGTAGCAAACGACCATTATTGCTCGAAAAAGTGTCCCATAATTGGTCGTCCAGAATGAGCTTCGAAAAGGGTAGTTAAGGTGGCCATATGCCCGAAATCTTTTTCAAATTTTTAAGCCATGTATTGATATTTCACTTAAAAAAAATATTTAAAATAAAATTAAATTTTTTGCGACACTTTTTACATTTTTATCGGGCTTAAAAAAACACCCTTTATGTTTATGTAACAACGCCATAATATTTTTATTTTAAATAATAAATTAAATATAATAAATAATTATATCAGCTAAACGTACATACAAATCGCTTACACGTTACGCCTAATATTAATTCTAATGTGATTAATTTATCACATTTAATAAAAAAAAAACACAAAAAATTGTTTCTATTCTTAAAATATATATATATATATATATATATATATATATATATATATATATATTTTATACAAAATAAGTGCAAAATTTCATTCAAATATTCATAGTTACAAACGTTCAGTGTTTTTAAATGCTCCCACTGCACCACAGCTCTCTTTGTTTATTTTATAAATGGCATTGTAAATCACTGATCTCTATGACCAAATTAAGTGCATTTAACACTTGTCAATTAGCGCTTGTGAATGGCACCCTAAATTATAATTAAAATAGACACTTTATTTGACACATTTACACAAACACTGATATGTTCGTTCATTTAAAATTATAATTTTTTTTAATTAATTAATTTCTTCAATGTAGTCAGTCATTCAGACAACCGTTTATTAAAATTAGCCATCCCAAACAAGCAAATTGGTTGCTGGTGTTGTTGTTTTTAGTTTTTATTGGGTTAATTCATTAAATACATTTATTCACGATAAATACATTAAATACATATATCCCTATCGCTACGGCTAAATGCTTTGAATATATTTTCTATCAAGTCATAAAACAAAAAAGGTTTAAGATTAAGCATTATTTGTTTGCGTTTAATCACACTTTGATTAAAAACTATATAGTATGGTTACTTATTTCATATTATTTTTAATAAGTCATAAAATTTTGAATATGATTCAAATTCTTTTTAGTTAAAATCGACAATCATATGATGGATAGATTTTAATAAAACAAAATGTTCTTCGTGACTAAAGTATTGCAAGATACAGCTATAATTTTTTCGTCGCATCTTTTTATTTTTACAGAGAACGTAAGATGATTATTGTGAAAAATTCACAACCAAGTTTTTTCCCTTTGTGTACAAAGCACCTTTCCGTAAATTATTTTAACAATTATTCAGGCATGTCACACATTCCGATCGGAATAGTTTTAATTCCGAATTAACAATTCCGATCGCATTTGTATTACCTTCTTTAGATTTCGATCGATTTGTGTTTTTAAAAATAAAAGTTGAATCTATACTTTTTAAATTTAAAATGGCAAGATGGGTCACACCAAAGTAACAAACAGGATAATCTCAATAAGGATACAAAATAAAAATAAATTAAAAAAACGCAAAATATAAAATTTGAAAGAAAATCAATTCCGTTTTGGAATTTTTCTGAAGAACTAATTTGCGGAATTGAAAGCACTTTTTATTGGAATTAAGTTCTGTGACAAGACTGTTTATATGTGTACATTAGTAAATTATAATCAAAGAAAAATTTACAGTAATTAGTAATAAGTTACTACAGTAATAATTAAATGAAGGCGAACATGTTTGTAATTATTTCTTTTACACGCAACCGTAATTTAAGAACAATATTTTGTGATTAATATATGTCGTTATAGTAGAACTGACACGGTTATTACATTATTTAATACGAACTTAATTAGATTTGAAATATAAACTCATTAAACCAAAAATTTATCTTAAAATAATAAATAACTGTTTATTCTTCTTTTGTACCCGAAAATTCTATTTAATTATTTTATGCTTATTATATGATTATTTTTAGTCATTCTTTGATCAAAATATATTATGGTTATGAATAACATATTATTATAAGAATTAATAGCAACATTGTGCTTTTGTTACTATTAAATGATCACAAAAACTTATTTTTCATGACCAAAGTAATGTTATAGATAACTATAATTCTTTCACCTTAACTATACATTATTACCGAGAAAATAATCTGCATATTATTAATGATTGAACTAAGAAATACTTTAATGAGGATTCTGTAGATATTAATTTATTATCTCTTATTAGGGGGATAAAAGCTAACAAATTAATTTCTAATCCTATTCAAGCTCCTAATCATGAATTAGCTGAAATAGAAATTAAACTTCCTATTATCAAAATAATTATAAATATAATTTTTGATGAATTATTAAAAATTAAAAAGAAAAGGATTGAAACCTTTATAAGTGGGGTATGAACCCAATAGCTTTATTAGCTTATCTTTTTATTATAATTAAATTATAAATGTAATACCATTGTATTTAAAAAAAAGAATTATAAAGGTTTAAACACATTTTAATATTTTTCCTGCAAAATAAAACACATTGCAATTATTAATAAAAAAAAATTAAAAACTCTGTGTAACATTAACAGCCACATTTGTTAAACGAGGGTGTAGTGTACTTATACACATTAATATTACATATTAAAATTCATTTATCGTTTTGTCTAATGTTTTCTCGTTGTCGCATTTTTTAATGACACTTCTTGAACTTTGTTGGCAAACTGTATTAATTAATTTAAAATTAATTTATTAATGTCAATTTACTTCTCTACAAAAAAGCCGCTTAATAATAATTAATTATTTACATTTTTATGTTGATTGAGAAAATTATGCAACAAACTAGTTTTTTCATTTTGTTCAAATAACATGTTTGTTACCTGTGGATCCATACCCAGCAAAAATGTCAAAAAAGGTAATCGAGTGTGGAATTAAGTATTTTTGGTGAAAGGACTTCCCAACTTGAATATCAACCTAAGGATTTTAACAAGGCATGAGACTTTTATAATCAATTACTGTAAATTGATTACATTGATTATTGTAGGAAATAATAATAATTATTATTAGTAAGCAGTTTAAGGTGTTCCTTTTTTAACTTAAAGAATTAGTTAAATTTTTACTTTCTTTACTTGCGAATCAATGTAATGTGTTTTGTAAGCGAGTAACAAAATTTGGCAATCACAAAAGTAAGTCATATAAGGCAAATCCTAATTTTTTGCTGGGTAATCATTGTACAAGTTAGAGTTACTTTTACATAAACATATTAGGAAAACTTTCAATTTTTTGGTGGGTTTTAGGATTAGAAGGTGCTTAGTCATAGTTCTTTTGAGCTGAATAGTACACAAATGTTTTTTTTTGGTTGCTTGCTTTCTAATTCTACAACAGATTCCACAATGATTAATACAAGTGATTTGCATTCTTATTTTTTGTTGAGTCCTGAAATTTTTATCATTTCTAAATTCACTGGGCTGTATAAAATTTTTTATTTTTTTTTTTATTAAAGATTCCACATCATACGAGCTTGTGGTAAAAACAAAATGAATGCATTTTTTATAAAATTTTCCAATCCTTTTTTAATATTTAAAAAATAAATAATAGATTTTGAATTATAAGTTACTCTCCAGTTTAAATTTTAAAGTTCTTTAAAAGGTGGACTAATGTTCCTTTGTTAACTGTATTTTATTCTTATTTAAATAAAAAAATTAATTTTTTACTAAGTTTGTCATTCCATTTGTAATTTCTACAATATCCATTTCCAACCCTATAAAGTATATGTATTCTGAGTTCTTATTCAAAGCTAAGTCGATTGAGCGATGTCCGTCTGTCCGTCTAGCTCATCTAGTGCCTTGGTTACAGTGAAGTAACTCCAATCAAAAACACAAATATATGGGGTGAAATAGAATATAAAAATAAGAAAAAAAAAACATGAAGTAAAATCATCGGCCCTCGCCCATATTTCCTGAGTTACGGGCGTCTGAACTTTTTAAATTTTTTAAAATATCAATATGGGTATCCTTTCAAAGCTTTTGAAAAGATCTTTAAGGAAGTGATAAATGTTTTCTAAAATGCTTAACCCATTAAAAGCCGGTGATATTTTTATGTAAAATAATATATCGTACTTAATTTTTATTTCTTATTTTTTAATTCTCTGTCACCGCAATATTTGTTCTTTTGAGAGGAGCTACTTCACTAAACTAGATTTATATTTCTATACATGGTGAATGCATGGTGGAGGGTATATAAGATTCGGCATAGCAGAATATAGAACTCTGGCTTGTTATTTTCAACATTGATAACAATTTGGTCGAAACGATCCACGGTAAATAAGCAACCTTAATAAAAGTCCAAAATATTCCTTTTAGGATGTCTTTCAACTAATAAACACAGATAAAGAAAGATTTTTGTTTTTACATTAGCTTAGATAACGATAACAGCCCCGGAATGGAAACGGCTTTTATAAAAAATAAAAATTACAAAAATTTTGGGATTTGTGGGATTTCAAAAATAAGAAATTTCGCTACAATACATTTTGTTGTATAAAATTTATTTGTAGTTCCATTAAAAGTAAAAGGCTTTTCTATAATGAAAGTTTATTGACAGATTTATAAATATAAAATTTGAAACCTATTTTTTTCTTCTTCTCTAAATTTCAAAACTGTAAAAATACCTCTAATTGTTACGATGGTTACAAGGATTTAAAATATCATTCCACCAAAAATTGTCAAACCTTACTGTGGAGGAGTCTGTACTTTAAAGACACATCTTTGCAAATATGTTTCTGACAGTTTAACTCCTTCTCTTAGTGGGAAGCTTTAAACCTATAACTATATAATATGTGATGAATAGCGCTCAGAACTTTAGAAAACTTCAGAAAATTTGATAAACTATAAATATAATTGTTATTATTAAGTCTTGTTTAAATAATTATTATACACGCTGTTCTTGTCTCATATATTCAAATGTATGTATGTGTAAGTGCTGTTGCATCTTGTATGTGACTTGACTGACATTTGTTTAGAAAAGGAAAACTATAAAATGTATGAAAGTGATAAATTTTCAAAGAGAATGACATTCGTAAATTTAGTACAATGTTAATTAGTGGGTTTTGTTGTTGAGAAAAAAACAAACAACTAATTTTTATAATTTATACACGATTTGTGTAATAATTTAACAGACAAATACGTTTATAGTATTTAATATAAGTAAAGACCGACAAAATAGTTTTTAATTATGTCTCCGTAAGAAAGTAACAACTTTGATTAAAGCGACAAAATACTTATAACGTCATTGTGGATAGCGAGCTTTGTAGAGTAAAAGTCTGCATGAAAGATGATTTTTTTTTTTTTGAAACTAAAGATTGAAAAAAGTTTATGTTTAAAGCATTAATAAATAAATAAATAATAAATTGAAAAAAAAAAATAATAATAATAATCAGTGGGAAAAGGTGATTGTTTGGATGATTAACTTGCTTTCTCTGCCACAACTAATGTCAAAAAAAAAATTTGTTTCAATTTTACTTATAAAAATAGGAAGAGAAAACCCGATCTCCAGTTTTGCAGTTACCGTAAGAATATAAAGAAATTGTAATAATGAGAAGGCAAGCTAATCCTTTCATAAGTTTCAATTCCCATTATTAGTATTTTAATACCCTTCACCATTGGTGGATAAAAGGGTATATCTGAGTTTGTCATTCCATTTCTAATTTCTACAATATCCATTCTCGACCCCATAAAATATATTAATCTGAGTTCTTATGCATAAGCAAGCCGATTGACCGATGTCTGTCTGTTCGTCCGTAATAGTGTTGAAATCAACTTTGCCAAGGCACCAAACAGGTCAATCAATTAGACATAGTTTCGATAATTTTGCCACAGAAAATCAACTAGCTCTAATTTTTCCATTTCATTTGTAACAAATTTAGTTTATGAAGAAGTAATTCCAATCAAAACACACAAAAAAAAAAAATTAATGGAGCGAGAGAGTAAAAAAAAGAATAAGAAAAAAAAGTAAGTAAAAAAATTGGCGCTCGCCCACATTTTCCGAGTTATGGGCTTCTAAACATTTCATGAAAGTAAAATTTTGCACCACAATTTTAAGATATCAATATGAGAAAGCTTTTAAAGAGATTTTTTTAGGAAATGCTAAAATTTTTTTTTAATGCTTAATCCATTAAGAGCCGGTGACATTTTCATGTAAAATTACATATAGTACTTAATTCCTTATTTTTAAATTCTCTGTCTTCTAGATTTACATACTAAATTTACATACATGGTGTAGGGTTTTTAAGATTCGTCATAACCGAATATAGCATTTTTACTTGTTTAACCTTTAACCAATTTATCCATATCAGATCAATTAAATTGAGAGCTTTGTTTTGTGTAAATAATTCCTTTTTATTAAAAATAATAAAAAAATTTATTTGGTTGGAAAAAATCACAAACATTTTTAAAAATTTTTCATTGTTCTAGCTCTCTGCTAAACGTCAGTTTATCAAATAATGCATTTTATTTTCTTTAAAAATCAACGCAAATACTTTTAAATAATTCTAGAAATTAAAATAAACGTAGATTTATACCGCATTTAGACTTGGCAATTTTTCATGAAACTGGCATGCAATTTTTGTTTGTTGGTGAAGCAAGAGGAGTAAGCAATATGGTATTGCTTGAGTCTTGAATGGATGTTACTGTAGCTTATGTTTATTTTTAAATAACGCATATTGCTGCAACCTAAATAGAGAATTAAGAAAAAAATGCCTCAAAAAGTTGCATAGTGTAAATCGGGACTTAGTCGAAAATATTTAATTAATTTGTCAAAAAAAAAAAAAAAATAAATATTTTAATAGGTAAACAATTAATAGGCAAACAATTCGATTTATTACTTGTTGTTCGAATAATTTTCATACTATCTGAGACAGAAATAATCCACACATCCCATTAATAAAATGAGGACCCTGAAAAAAGACTCTTAAAAGAGCCCACTTAGGAAGCTTTTTTTTTGAATTTGCGTTTATATGGCTTACGCTATGACTCCTACATATCTGACACTCAAATATGTGTAGCGTAGATTATAATTAATAAGTTGTCCTATTGAATTATAACAAAAATAATAATAAATATTAATAATAATTAAATAAAGATTTTTGTCCATCATCATTTCATCATTTTTAAGCTGCATAAAAGAGCCGAAAAAAGGTCAGCCGTATACAGTGGATAAAGACAAATAAAATCATTGCTGATTTTTTGTTCCTTAAACTTTGATTTTTGTCTTTACTTTATTGCTTAGACAGAAATCTTTATCTAACTTTAAAATATCTATGAGAAGTTTTTTAAAGAGCTAAGTAAGCAGTAGCGAAATGGCGAAATTAATATCATTCAGGAACTAGGAACTGAATAAATTTTAGTGATAACAATTATTTAAAATTTGGTCCCATATAAATTATGATCGTCCTGTTTTATCTAAAAATTTTTTCAGATAGTTTGGCAATTGTTTTATTGTTTTGTTTAATAAAATTTATCAGTAGAAAATAATTTAATAAATTTTTGAAAAATTTTCTTGCACTACATCTTAAAGAGTTTTAATAATCAATATCGGAGAATTTAATAATTTGGTCGGGATAATTAGCAGGATGTTTTATTTAATTAGCAATTACTTTGATTGACATGAGCAAAACATATGCAGTATAACGATTTTATATTTTTTGTTTATGTTTTTCTGTTTAAGGAACATTCATGATCATGTTTTATTTTTATAATTTTTTGTTTTTATTAAAAACTGATAATATTAAATATTTTATACTTGATATTATATTTGAGTCAGGCTGTGATTTAAAAATCCAAACAACTATGGTATTAAATAATATAAAAAGTGTTGCATACATTTTGGCGGAAACGTAAACTCATGTATTACCTTTATAGATCACGAAACTATAGACCTGGCAGTATGCGTAAAGTGCGACGACGTGCTGTATTCAAGAACGGCGTTTGCAATGTGCTACAGAAAAATCTAACGAGAAAACGTTTACGATTTCTACAGGACATGTACACTACACTTGTAGACTCGCAATGGCGTTGGACTCTATTGGTATTTGCATTGTCATTTGTATTATCATGGCTTTTCTTTGCACTGATATGGTGGTTGATCATGTTTACGCACGGCGATTTGGATGAACTGCACTTGCCACACAATCAGGGTTGGTGCTGCTTATTTTCAACCAATTTAATCATATTATCTATTTGTTTTTTTTTTTTTTAATTTCTAGAGGAAAGTGGCTGGCAACCTTGTGTTTCTGCTATTAATGGGTTTACTTCCTGCTTTCTCTTCTCCATTGAAACTCAGCACACTATTGGTTATGGTGTACGCACAACTTCAGAAGAATGCCCTGAGGCCATATTTATAATGTGCATTCAGTCGATATATGGTGTCATGTCATCGGCTTTTATGGCCGGTATTGTATTTGCGAAAATGACTCGCGCTAAACAGCGTGCCCAGACTTTACTTTTCTCGAAATATGCTGTCATTTGTCAGCGTGATGGAAACCTTTGTCTTATGTTTCGTGTGGGTGATATGCGTAAATCGCATATTATTGGCGCTAGCGTAAAAGCTCAATTGATACGTACTCGCACCACCAAAGAGGGTGAAGTTATGAGTCAACATTTTACGGAATTGGAAATTGGTTCAGACGAATGTGGCTCTGACATTTTCTTCATTTGGCCCATGATTATTGAGCATAAAATCGATGAAAACTCTCCGCTTTATTATATATCAGCCACGGATTTGCTGCAAGACAAATTTGAAATTATTGTTATACTTGAGGGTACTGTGGAGTCAACAGGTCAATCGACTCAAGCCCGATCTAGTTATATAAATACTGAGATTTTGTGGGGCCATCGTTTCGATCCTATCGTTGTGTACAACAAAGATCACCAGGCTTATGAAATTGATTATGCTCGTTTCAATGAGACAACACAAGTTGATACACCTCTATGCAGTGCTCGAGACTTGAATGAAATCTACAAGATACAGGAGGGCTTTACTACACCTGGTAAGTTTTCTTTTTAGCTGCTGGTTGTAACTGATGTGTATATTCACGCCAATCGATACATATAATAAAACAGTAACAGGGTCATTGTTATACATGAAATATATTTTTTTTTAAATTTTAATGCGGGTATAGATAGTAATCGATAAAGAACACAAAACACTTATTTTTGGAATTTTTGTATATCTGTCCTTTTGTCTGTTTGTGTTCGCATCACCTAAAAACTGCAAAATGGATTTGAATAAAATCTTGCGAGGAGATCCCTTAGAATCTTGTTTCAAATAAAGAACACTTTTTATTTTATAAAAATATGTCATTTCGTAGAGATACTGGAGATATCAATTTGAAGTCACCCAATTTTATCGGTATAATGGTAGTAACACAGTTGTCAGTACATTTTATTTTTGTAGATGGAAAAGTTTTAACACTTTTTACAGAATTCTACAAAAAATGTTTAAAAATACATTTTTCTAAATTTTAATTTTAAGAAAATTAGAAATGATACGCGGACGAAGTCGTGGGCACTGCTTATCATTAATATAATTTTAAGCTGAGTTGGTCAAATTTGTCCTATTTCTTGTTCGTTAATATATCTACAAAAACAACAACAAGAATTTTTTTCAGAAATATGCAAGATTGGAACTGTTTCCAATGCACATATCAAGGAAAGATTATAAAATGAAATTTCAATTAAAAGAGTAATAATTTGAGCATAAGACATGTTATTTAAATTTGCTCTAACTTCAATATATTCATTATGATTTGCTTGCGTATACTTATCAGTTCTCTCGTCTGCCTCGTGGTAAATCCCAAGGCAAGCACCGCTCAATAAGAGCGACTCAAGCCTGATTATTTAGATAAGGCTGTACAAAAGATCCCAAGCGCCGCTGTGCTTGTGTCTATGAATAAAATTAGCGCAGTTTGACAGTTCGTTGGACAGTTAAAATTTGTATAATTTATTAATTGCTGATTTTACGCCGTACAAGCTGTTAAATTTATTTTGGAAAGGATTTAAATTTATTAATCGACTAAAAAAGGTATCAGTGAGACTATTTATAAATTTGAGTTTCGCATGTATGGCTACATTTTTAAAACTTTCAAAGTTTTTTGCCATTTATTATTCACTGTTTAGTATAACTTTGCAAAAAGACGAAAAATTAATAGCTCAGTCGGCACGCAGTTCAGCTTACTACAGCTGGTAGGTAAAAAGGAAGAATTCGAGGGTATAGTTACGCCTAAGTGTTTAAGAGAAAAAGATAAAAATAAATATAATTAGGTTGGCATAGATAAGGAGTGTAAAAGATATTTATTTCATAATAATTTGTCGAAAAATTTTACTAAATTTATTAGCGAATCGTTACTATTTTTATACACTTTACCACAGGTGGAAAAAGGGTTTATTTTATATATTCGATCAGATATAATTTGAACTTGAAATTTTGATACTAAAAATCAACAAGCTGCATCTATGTCCTTCGCAACAGGGGACAAAAACAGCCCGGCTGCCTTTAAAATTTCCAAATCATTTTATTACTTTGTTGATACTCCTGTAGGTGTTTATGCTTATGACAAAAAACTTATAAAAAATGAAAGAAAACTTGGTGAGCTTTTCACCACTTACTACTTATTAACCACTTAATTATATTAGGAGCTGATACAGTAACCTTTTCATCTACTAAGCTGGGACAACAACCCCAAGCAAAACTAACAATTTGCGACGAAAAAGCTTTTTAGGAAAGAATTTTTTATGCCGATTTATATGTACTTATGGTTACATGTATACGGTGAAGCGAGTAAGAGATTCGGCATAGCCGAATAAAGAACACTTAGTTATTTATTGGTTACATTGCTTAAGTGTTTTCTAGAATATTTAAAAAAGTTCCGCTTACAGATGAAGAATTTATTCATTCATCAATTTATAATAGTGATTTTTTTCATAATAATTCTTTAAAATATCATACCTTAATTTTTGTGTTTTTATATTTTAATTAAATCATCATTTAGTTTAATATTTCTTATGTTATTTTTTATATTTATTTTTTTTAACAGAAACCACATTTACCATGCGTCAAATGTCTCTCAACACTCCATCTGAATAGATAAAATAAAATAAAATCAAAAAATAAAACTAAAACTAAAAACAAAAGAATAAAAACTTTAAATTAATTTAAACACGCATTAAAATAACGAATAAATATTAATTGGTAAAACTAAATTTTATTTAGAATTAAATCATAAATCAAAAAATTTAATTAACAAAAAGAAAATCATGTTGTGAACATTCAAATAAAGTATTGTTTTGTTTGTTAAAAAAAATATATAAAACATTGAATTGTCTCATATTTTATTTTATTTATATTTTTTAATATTTTAAACAATAAATAGTATTTGTTTTAAGTATTTAATAGATATTCGTATGTATGTCTTTTATTCGTTAGTGTTTTATTAATAAATTGTAATAAAATATTGTTTGTTATGTTTGAAATTTCATACATTTATTTTAACATTTATTTGTGGGGTTTGTGGTTATTTTTTGTTATTTATTAATATGAATCAACTGAATATACTTTATTTGTATATTGGTGATGAGCAAAAATTATTTCGTTTGTGAGTAAGTATCGTTCTAAGTTTCTCTGTGCATTTGTTTTGTTTATTAAAGTTAAACATTTCTGTTTTATTACATATTGATATTCGAAATCCATTAAAACAGTATTTTTACTTTTTAATTTTGTATTTCAAATCTTACAGAGTGTTAATAAGTTGAATATTTTAAAGTGTTAAGATTATTATTCTGCATAAAAATGCTCCTTTTAACAAAAGATTTATGAATGCGGAGATTTCAATGTTCCTAATAAAAATCTAATTTCATATACAGGTATTTTTAGGGGCGTGGCAAATAAATATATTTAATCATAATTTGAGAACTGCTTACCCGATTTAGATCAATGCAACAACTGAAGATGCGGCATTAAATTTATTTGAACACAACCATTTTTAACAGTTTTTAAACGATTACGACATAAGATGAGAAAAGAATTTAATGCAAAATTCAAAAATTTATATCCTTTAAAATTTTTTAAAATTTCAAATAACGAATAAGCTAAGCTACATTTTTTTTAAATCGATGCACAAGTTTAGATTTTATTTAGATTTAAGTGAAAATACTCCCCGACGTTTATAATTTCAGCGAAATCCTTAGATTCAAATTGTGTTGAGTTGGTCCTAGACTGACCTGAAAATCTCAAAATGATATTGCTAGAGCTGCTATTGAATGGAATCTTTAGTACCACACTCGAAGAACTGGCCCATCTTCGCAGACTTGGAATTTAAAAAAGAGTGTGAATAGTTTTTTTTAGTTCGTAAACGGTTAGTTTGCTAATATTAAAACATTACGAGGCCATAATAAAATAGTTTATTTAAAATTTCTGTGTTAATCTTTGATAATGTAGTTTAGGTCCGTTAGTGGGTCAAGTTGCCACCCTTAAAATAAGTTTTATTAATTGAACAAACGTCGTTGGCAGACATGCTTGCAGATTTTTTTGTTGATCACTTCGGCAAGTAACTCTAAATGACTGCATAAAAAGGAATAAATTCAAAACAAAATTTATTTGCGATTTTTTTAGCTTTTGTGTTTCTTAAAGAAATGCGTTCTATTTTAAGCAAAAAAGTGAGAGGTTACTAATATTGGAGTATTCAAATTTTTGTGAATAAAAGGAGGAATTATGAATCGACTTTGAAGAAATATAATTTATGTTGTTCTCAAGCCCTCTAAGATGAAAACAATAAACATTTTTTAATTCAAATTTTTAAGTTACTCAGGAAAAATGTTGAGTAACTTAAGGGTATTTAGACTCCTTACTTCCGATGTTCTGTTTATCTTAATTGGATAAAATGTTTATAGGCTTTGCCGAAACATATTAATGTGACTGTCCTTGTAAAATAACATTATGTGATAAAAAACGAAGAATTGAATGCAGATTTTTGTAAATCTTGTACTTTAAAGGAGAAATAGTTTTTCTTTAGCAGAATAGTGTTATTTGAGTGTTTTCTAAATTATTCTTATTATTATTATCTAACTATTGTAGGTGAAGGGTCTACCTTTAGGAATTTCTAAGGACTGGTGAAATCGATAACATTTTATAGCCTTTTAGATCGAGAGAGTTGTTTTAAAATTAAGTTTTTTAAGATCTAAAGGCAGTGCCACACATCGGATCCAATTTTTCAAATAACATATACGAATATGTATATTATATAATTTCGAGTTTTGCATTCAGGTATTGCATGTTTTAGCTAAAGATCTATTTTAGTTAAAATTTTTTCGTTTGTGAAACACATAAAATTAATAAATCGTCAATATGTTATTATTTAACATATCAATATTGAAAAAAGTATTCTTCTTTAAAGATGTAAGAATAAAAAAATGTAGTGTCTGCTTGCAGGCAGGTAATGTGCTGACAGGCATTTTCTTTTGGAACATATGAGGAAATTCTTAGTGAGCAAGATCTTGAAATCATTATTGCAACCAAAAACAGTGTAAACCAATCTACGGCGTTTTCAATTTGGTAAGAAGAAGAGATTTTAAATCTTTATATATTTATAATAACAAAGCTTCAAACTTGGACGTTAGAAATTTTTTACTATTATAAACAAATAATAAGTTATTAATTTTCAATACTAGCGAGTGTGGTATGTGTGTGTTTAAACACAATAGAAAGTTAGTTAGCCTGTGTTGGTATAGGTGTCTGTTTCTTTCTTAAGAGAAAAACAATTAAAAGTGATATATTCGTCTGTACCAAATCTTACATACCTGAGAAAGGAAATTACATTATTTTTACTGCTTTGAATACGTTCACACAAAAGTAATGTTGTTGACATAACTACACACTACGCCAGTGAAGCGAATGAAAACACATTCACACAGCGATCGTATTATGAAATATGATGTATGTATTGCATGTATTATTCAATTGTTATCAGTTATTCACAAAGATTCATGAATACCGTGTCTGTAGTTATGAATCATTTGTGAATACTTGTGAATGAAGAGCACACAGAACTAAATTAAAACACATAAAAGAGAATGTTAATATTGTACCTAAGGTGAGTGTTGTCAACTTTCCAACTATTTTTTCTGAAATTAGTGCGAATTTACAAAATAGTTTTATTAAAAGAGCAGATATATAAATGTGTATATAAAAGTGTACTACTTCAAGCTTGCTTGTATTTAAAACACGTTCGGAGGCAGCACTACTAGCAGGTGTAGCAAAAATTTTCTTAGCTGGTTTTAACAAACGAGGTTAATCGTTCGTATGATAGTTTCACTAGTCCAAAACACAGAAATTGATGTCACTCTTCACATAGCAGGAAGAATACCAGTTAAATTCATCCGTAATGCTTCTATTTTGTAGCAGAATTTCTCGTGTGTATAAAATCAGAAGGAAACAAATTGAAATCACATTGGGCTTCGTTGTCGTTAAGATATCAATGTGTGTTTCAGAAGTTGAAAATGAATGAAGAGTATAAAAAGAGAATAAAACTCATGAAAATACGGTTAAAATACAGAAAAATTAAAAAAAGAAAAAGACACTCAAGAAAATAGCGAAGAACAAAAAGGTCACTGTAAAAAATACCTTGGTATTGCCCTGGTACATTTTGTACTGTCAAAACTTTTAAATTTTTACATACATTATTCTTGATCAATTTTTGGATTATAATTTACATCATAGGTGAGAAAGATATTCTAAATTTGTGCCAATGTTCGTAACACATTTATTAAAAATACTGCCATAGAAATACTAAAAGAAATAAAGATACTTTCTTGTTAAAAAAAAAAGTTTAAACTTCCACAAGATCAGTAAAATGGGCAACACGGTGTATATTCCGACAGACTCTTTTTCGGCGTATGTACAATGTTCGTACGCACAATTTGTGATTACTTTTCGTACAAGCAAAGATTTTGTTTTCGTTTCTTATTTCTTTTATTTATGCATGAATACGATGAATACCATGATAAAAACTATGAAATCTGATGATCAGCAATAAATAGGTACCGGTGTTTTGAGCAGTTTTCAAAATTTTCAGATGGCATGAATGAAATGGTTGATTAACTTGTGCTGGCATAATAAAAGAAGTAAAAACAAACAGCTAAAGCAAATGGAAGGTTAAATACAAGCACGTCCATTGATGTTTTTGAGCAGTTAAAGGAACCGCAAAAGCAATGAACATATGAATGAGCAATAAAATTGAATATGCAATATTTTTGTCTCTGTTATATACCCTTCACTCTCCCCGTGGGTGATACAAGTCTGGTCGGACTAACTTAGGCTTAGACACAGGTGCTCTCGGGGTAATGGGGGAACCAGCCCCCGGTGTGCAGGCATTAAGTCTCGATAGGCAAATTGGGCACTTGTCAAAGGGCTGATTAGTGCCCTTAAAGAGACTGGAGCCACGGGAACTGGTAGCCCATATAGAGAGACGCCTATCTCTATAGCCGGTTATTGGTGAGGTCCTTCGGGGTATACGCGGTAGTTGTTAGTAAAGGTCGGTGTCCGAGTGGATGGTGCAGTACCGTTCAGAATGTGCTGTTGCATTCAACAGAGAAGTTCGATAGTCTCCAACTATAAAATAAGGGGAAGAACATGGTCGTGCCAGCTATGTTCTTGAAATTGCAACTCTGTTGGCTACGCCTACAGGGGACGCTAGTATTTCACTGAGTGGTAAGACCACTGTCAGTTTATGGCTAGATGGCTAGGGACTGACGTTAATCTTTATTACGTATACCCTTCACTATATATGTAACATCCTACCATTAGGTTCTTCTGTTCAAAAACCGCGTCATAATTGTAAGTTTTGAAAGTTGAAAAAAAAAATTTGGCAAAGCTAAAGGCAGCGTGGTGTTTTGCCCGCTGCCCAGAAGGATATGAAACGATCTTGCTGATTTTCAATAGCAACTCGTTCGAAAATATGTCTGATCGGGTGAAGTATTTAAATTTTCGCTAATTTATCTAATGCTTTGGCAAAGTTAATTGCAACACAAACTTGGACGGACCGATGGACATCGCTTAGTCGATTTGACTATGCATAAGACCTCAGAATATGTTTGTACACTTTATGGGGTTGGAAATGGATATTGTAGAAATTACAAACGGAATGAAAAACTAAGACATACCCTTTTCTACCTTCGGTGAAGGATAACAATATTTGTAACTGCATATAGACAAAGGTAGATAATTTGGAAAACGCGTCTGCATATAGGAAAGATCATGAGCCTTAGTAATAACATAATGGTGTGAGACACTTGCAACTAAGTGGGTGTAAAGTCCTTGTTAATAAACAAGACATATGAGTTCGCATCTCGTCGGATTCAGGATATATTTTTGTTGAGATGACTTCTAAGTTTGCTTAAATGCATGTCTAGTAAACTAGATATAGTAAAGAGGTTAACAAGTATGATGATATTAAAATGTTTCTCTTTTTTTTCTTGTGCTGTACGTTTTACTTTGTGGTTGTGAAAAGATTTGTTATATTTGTTACATGTTACATGTTTATTTAAAATGTGCTTTAATAAACTCACGCAGCTATCCATCTATCCAATACTCTGTAGCAACTGAGAGATTTATTCTCTCGATTTGTTTAGTATTTAAACCAGATCCTTCAACCAACTCAGTCATCACTGCCGTATACGTTATTATTGTAATATTCGTCTTCAGATAAAGCTATCTCAAGGCTTGGATCAAGAATTTTTTTTATTTCTCAGGCGCTTTTAACTATTCTACCTACTGCTACATATTATTTATTTACCTCTTCTTATTAAAGCTCCATCGATATTTGAAAACAATAATTTTTATTTGCATTTAACAATCTAATGGGATTTGAACACATAACCTTTTTTGTTTAACAAGCTAGCAGAGAGCTCTTCAAAAAAGCCAATGCAACTGCTCTATCATTTTTCTATTTTATCAATTATTAAAACACCACACTTAAAAGTAGTTGAAACTAGCTACTTATTATATTTACATATTTCTTTGAAGGACCTCTCTAAGAGACGGACAAAAAATAATTTTTTTCCATTAACTATTGCTAGACAATTAGCTGATATATTGTTATAAAAATTTAATTTAACAAAAAACTGTTCAGAAGTTATAAGATCAAAACTTATAAAATTCAAGGTGAAAATGAACAATTTCATCAAGTACTCCATTGAGCGCAATGTAACGCCAAAAAGCTATGATCTGATTAGCGCTTTTATTTATTTAAATCAGTTATTGTTCTAGAAATATAATGTAATGTAATTATTATTGAATCGAAAATAAGAAAATTTATATTTACAAAATGCTTTAAAGCCTTAAAGTCAATTTATCTTTATTTGTGAAAATATATTTTTTTTGATTTTAATTCTATTGATTTTTTATTTTAGACTTATGTAAAGAGTTTTCTATCGGTCATGAAAGTGGAAAAACAAGTAGGAGCTTTCTGCGATTAAATTCAACGAGTTCAACAAAACACCGGATTCCAATGTATTCTTGGCAACTTTCAACGGATTCTTAGTTGGTGATATATAATTAAAAATAGATAAATAAATAAAATTATTAAAAATTTCGCCAATATTTTTAAACATTTTCAAATTTAATGTTACAACTTTTTTTTATATTTAATTTATTTTTCATTTTGCTAAAAGTAATAAAAAATTTAAAAAGCCAAATAACATCCAGCTGTGAATGGTGTTTTGTGGTTTCATTATCAGTTAATTACAATTTTTTTCTCTCGGTTATAACTAATATGACAATATTAATAATGTTTAATAAAAATCCATAAAGCAATCGAGGAAAGCATATATTTTTTAATTGTATAGATTTGGATTCGTGGTTATTTGGCAAAATTCGTAATTTTTTTTTAACTTTTTTTTATTCATTTGTGAGTATCATGTTACAGGCACTTAATGGATTGACAGACAGTAAGTATTCCATTGATATTGATAAGTGAAACCATATATTATGTAGGTTAAGGACATTAATTTGACCAAATAAAAAAAGCAAAAATAAAATAAAATAAAACTGTTGCAAATTTTGCATTTTAAATATTGAATGAAATATTACTGAAGTAGATTTGTAACCAGAAATAAAAATTGTAAGTAATAAAAATATATTAAAGCTAACAAAAGTTTGAGTTATGAGAAACATGTACCTACAAATTTTAATTTAATAAAGTTTTGAAAACAGTGTGACAAATACAATGTGGGACACACAAAAAAGGGGATTATATGTCAGTTATATTTTCTCAATATATAAGTAACTATTTAAAATCTAGTTAGTGTTTTAATAAGAATCAAAAATAAAGTTCGAACATTTTTTTATGATTCTTCATTTAAAATGCAATTTTAAGTAATCTGAACCCTCTTTTTGTTTTGATTAGGTTTCCATTAGACTGTGATGGAGGTTAAAGAGTTTTGTTTACTTTAGTTTATAATTAAATTGCGTTTCTTAACTTCAAGCAATATTTCAGAATAGAGCAAATATATGTGAGCCACCGTTCAAGAACCAGAAAATTATGTTGAAAAGCTGAAAAATTTATTCTACAGAAAACTGTACGAATAAACAAAAACTTACAACTACTTTACTGACTAATCATTTTCAAATATTATTCCAAATAAAAAGGAGTTGCCATCCAAACTCTGTTGAATATCATCAGTAAAAACTGTAAGCAACGGAAGAACTTTCTGAACGACTCTCACTTGTTTTTGTTTTGCTGTCGTGCTGGCTATAGATGCTTAGTACGTTCATACATATTCAAAGATTCACATTTTCTGATTCTTTGGGGTTTTCAACCATTTGTTGTCATTAGGGAATTTTTTAAGGACGTCACCAATCCATTTTATAATTCCTTTTTTACTAGGACTTGATAAGCATTTGTTCGTAAAAACATTCTTGGGGTTTTTGTTATCAAATACTTATTTATTAACAATTCAACTGGAAATTATCTTTATTGAACAAATACCTGGCTTAGCAGCTGATGATTTTTATTGGTCTAAAGACCAAAGCACCGCAAGATTGTTTATAAAAACTTGACCAATGTTTTGGTCCTTCAAACCTTATATTTAATTCAAGTAACTAGAACATCGAGAGAGTGTGACTCACCAATGGTTGCAGGTGAAGAAAAACGTACACACAGACGTACTATTGATCGTTAAAATTTGGTAAAAATATTTTAACAAAATTGTCTCATTGTGGACTAGAATATTCAATCCACTCCCGTTTATTAGAAGGAAAGGAAATTTGTTAAAAATGGGTGAGACATATTTTGTTTAGAAACAAAAAATTTTATTTTTGCTCTAAAGCTAATTAAGTGAAAGTTTGTAACCTACAGCTGCATGTAAAAAGAGGAAATATCTGACCATTTTCGATACTTTATTGTGCTTAGAAAATAATTCTGGAGATTAAATGTTTTAATAAACTAATACGGTGATCAATTTCAAAATTCTTCAATTTTTAGTAAAATTGTCCAAATCTGAATTTAAGGTGCAAAGTTTAAATTTCTTGCTGACTTAGAAAACGAGTTCTCTTTATTATTGCCTGAAATAAAAGATGTTTTAGTTGAAAACTTAAAAACTTTATTTTAACGAAAGTTTAAGTTTTAAAGCATAAAATATCAAAGCCTAAGATCATAGGAAAAATCCTTAAATTTTTATTTTTGGTCTAAAATCTCAGTATCAAAATATTGAAAGTGAAAAAAGTATAAATATGTTTGAACTTGTAAAATTTTAGTCTTAATATAATTTCTATTATTTCTCTTTGCAGTTAGAGTTCTACAGCAAAACTGTGAAAGCTAAGGCATCTTTAAAAAATCATGGAAGAGATTAATTTTGGTCAAAAAGTGAACATTTCCTAACAATTAGAAAATTAATTAAAAAATAATCTTTATTAACCCACTTCAAAATAGGTGGTTGTCAATTCGTCTATATATTTTTTTTAATTTGTGAACGCAGATCTGAGTCATTCTTAAACCGAACACTATTTTTATTTTTGATAGATTTTTAAAACACAGATGATCTTTCATGTCTATTAAACCATAAGGAACATTCATGTAAAACTTTGATAAATTTGATATCACAATATTTCACAATATTAGAAAGTAATAAGAAGAAAACTTAAATATTATAGGGTGTACCCATAGATGACATATTTTAACTTTTATCGCTCTATAGTTAAATATTCGAATTGCAAAAAAAGTCACATCACACATGTATTCACTTTTCCTGTTGAACAGCAGTTTAAAATATACGAGTATGCCTTCCCTTTCTTAAAAATTAGGTTGATCAAAATTTTTTTTTCAGATGACAAACTTGGTTTCATAAAAATTCGTTTGTTTAAAAAAACAACAATCCGTATATTTTTGGTGATACTGTAAGTTGTGGGTTCCAAATAGCAATTATATGTAGACGCCCACTGTAATAAAAGTATTAGCAGCATAAAACCATAAATAAAACAAAACGAAAATATGTTTTGTTTTAAAATAATTTTTTTCTTTTTCGATTTCATTTAAATAGTGGGCTGTTTTATAACAGTTGAGGTGTATAGGATACTTATGTTGGTTTTTCTTTTTAACAAAATATTATTTATAATGATTGTTTTTGAAAAGCAATTAATAAATGTGTGTATATTTATTTGTTGGAATTTTGCTTAATAAAAGTTTTTGTTTAAGTTTTACCAAAAAAAAATTCATAAATTTTAACTTTAAAAGGTGTGTTGAAAATTTACGGTACTTATTTTGTAAAATCATGCTAATGGATCATAAATGTTATTAGAATAACCACTTAAGCCAGTTACAAAAATCACGAGCACTGTGGTCATAATGAATGGTTGAGAGAAGAAAAACAAAAGACTTAAGAAACAAACTGGTATTTTATGAGATTATTTTCATAATAAATACATCAATTCGTAATTTTTTTTAATTTTTATTTCAATTTTAGAATATTTATGGTTAACATATTTTATTTGTCTTTCCTTAAAATTTAAATTTGTTATTTTGGTGTTTATTTTTGCGTGTAATTAATTATTGAAAGAATTTTCTTTTATTACTTTAAGTTTGATCTTTAGAACTGATGTAATTTGTTTCTCTTATTATGACAACTTTTGTTCATTTTAGTTGAAGCAGAAACTATTTTTCATTTCTGTTTTTGATATAAAGAGTAAAGTTTTATTTATTTTAGTTATTTAATATTGCTAATTTGTTAATACGTAAAAGTGATAGTGTATTTCACGTTGTAGTGGTTTTAAATAACAATATTCTTAAGTTTTAGAACAAAGGCACCCTACAATTAGGCAGTTAAACATACAATTAAGGAGTTTCTTAAGTAGTAGAATTTTTACACCGAATTTTTCTTGACTTAAGCAAGCAATATTTGGAATCTCGCTCAAATGAAACGCTATCCACACTGGTAGCTCTGATTCTGGTTCTGAAGAGGGCAATATATTCTAAATATTGCGACAAAGTTTTCTTTATAATGAAATTTTATCTTCTAGCCAATTTTAAAATCAAGTTTTTACCCATTTTTTCTCCAAAGCTTTTTATTTGCCATTTCTCCTGCCATACTTATATTTAAAAAAATTTGCACAAAATCACGCAGTCGTTTTCTGTGCATTTTTAAATTTATGAATAAAATTATTTGTTTTGATTTTCTTTAAAGCGTAAAAAGCATGCAAAAAATAATCGTAAAATATATAAATTAAATTCCAATTTCAAACTATAAAAACGTGTTAAATTGTAACAGAAAAAAGAATTAAGCACCTTTGCCACTCAGGAATTTTTGGAGCTTTTAATAAAAATTCACAACAAAAAAGAAAAAAAAAAGAAAATAATACGTCACATGACATGAGTTTTCTATACAATTTTCTCAAGAGAAACTGAGGAACACGTATATGTGCCATACATAAAAGTCACATATAAATGACATGAGTTTTGCAAAGAATTAGTGTCGCATCTATGAGGCATTAAGTAGTTTAATATCTTTCAATAAAACAGAAGTTTACAAAATTCTTTTTATTTAATAAATGTTTGTTACAAGTTGTAGTATATTATTTTTGGCTATCCCAAAGATATGAACATAATCCAATTACATCGCCCTCTTTGTCTCTGCAGACTAACATAGATACTCTGTTGCGGTCTGATGCCTCAGTCGGCATCTTCTCTTAGAATTTGTCTCTATTGCTATTGTGGTACGAATGAACAATTACAAACGCATTAAACGTTAGTTTTTATATCGATTACTTCTTAGAAATATTTCGGGGAGTATCCTTTAAAAATACGAAATTTAAAATAACTGCTTTTGATATCCACAAATTGCAGCACTCGTATATATTTGACACTTTGCCAAAGACTAAGTTCAGATTTACGTGTGTGATTATTTCATGCCATTTTTTTCAATTCTGCTTAAACGTTTCGCGTCCATAAACTATGAAATTTTTTAACGGCATCGGAATTTTAGCATTTTGCTTTGAATTTACTCTCATTGTTGCAAGAGAGTTAAATGTTATGAAATTTAATTAGTTTAACAGGATTTTTAGTATTGGCAAAAAACATATTCCTGCTTACCTAAACAGATAAACTATTTACTTTACATTCGTTTTAGGATATAAGTTAAGCTAAGTTTGCCTGTTACGGTTTCAAAGAAAGGGCCATATGGGAGAAATTACATCAGTTACAAGGACACCCTTTAATTTCTTATTTCAATTTTGCTACCTGTTATAGCGGACTTAGCAATAAAGGTTCTGTGTAAATTTTAATCAAATGTCTACAAATGTTTGGTGATATTCATCAAATAACAGCAATTATTGTAACACCCTATAATTTATAATTTTAAACATTTATATTTCTTAATATATCAGACAAGGTATAGGATATTCTGTTTAATTTTCAAGTGTTTATATAAAACGTTTCAAACGATAGGGCCATATAGGTTAAATTACTTCAAATATGGGAACACCCTTTTATTTCTAAATTATAATTTTATACTTGTTGTTATAGCGGTCTTAGCAATATAGGTTTTTTGTAAATTTCAGTTCTCTGTATTTAATGTTTCAAGAGTTTGGCCACATACATCATTGGTACACCCTTTAATTTCCAATACAAATTTAAATTTGTTGTTATAGCGGACATAGCAATAAGGTTCTTTGTAAATTTTAACTATCTGGCTGTAAAAGCTCAAATGTTTAGCCACATACCTCAAATTATATTAACTATTGGGACACCCTTTAATTTATAATTTTGAATGTTTATTCTAGTTATTATAACGGTCATAGTAATCGACATCCTATCCAATTTTAAAGCCTTTTTCTATAGCGCATATAAGTCAATTTAAGCCAACTATGAGGACACCCTTTACATTTTAGATCTTTTTTGTATGACTTTTTGCTATTAGGAGATACAGTAATATGCTTTTTTTAATTTAAAATATTTGCGCTTAACGGTTAAAATACACTTAAAAAACATGTATGTTGTATGGGGACACCCTTTAATTTTTAAGATTATGATTTGTTTTTAAAGCAAATTTTCAAAATCGGTTCTGAAATGACTGAGTTTTGCAGGTTTTAACTTAAAAAAGCAACATTCAGTCGAATCGATAACCTCCTGCTTTTTTTTAAGTCGGTTAAAAAAGGAACCTCAGATAAGTAACATTAACAATTAATAGGTATGTTCTTGCTATTCCTATGAATAAGGTACAGCTTTATACTTTATACTCCTGATCAGACAGTCGGTTCGATTCTCAATAAATTTTATAGTCTTATCGTCCTTCGCACATGTTTTTTACAATCTTTGTCTATAAAATGAAACAATTTCTCTCACAGGTGTAGGGTGCTCGTTAAAAACTTAAATATTTTTCTTAAAAAACCTTTAAAAAATACTTTTATTTTATTAAAAAAAATGTTTAAAATGCTATTCAATTAATGATTAAGATTTTTTCAAGCACGTTTTGTAATAATTTAAAAACCTATTTAACAAAAACTCTCCTACTTAAGCTGTTTTAAACTTGTGCTGCTGCTATAGTAGACAGCGTACTAAACCTGCTCATTATGTAGGTTTTCATTGCAGATATATATATGTTAAAGATATGTGTGTTTGTATGAGTTTCTATTAAATAGTTCCAAATATATGATTTCAAATTAAAATATTATCGTGTAATGAAGTTTTTATACAACTTCTGAAGAAAAACTAAATTTTGTAAATTCATGCCAATTTTTAAAAGAAATACGTGAGTGGTTTTAGAATTTTGTTAAGGAAAATGTGTATGATTTACGTGTTAAAAAAAGTTAATAAGTTTAGTCTTGTTATTAGAAATTAATTTAAGAAACCAAGTAGAAGAGCTACAGTGGTATGGATTGATATTTAAAAATAAATAAAAGTCTACGTTCAATGAATATAAAGCCTACTGCACAGAAATTGTAGTAAAACCTTTTATATTTCAACTCAAAGCAGATTTTATAAAGGGTCATCCAAAAAACGAGCCTAAATGTTTCTTTGAATTTTTTTCAAACTGTTTTTTTTATAAAAAGTATGATCCATTACAATTATAAGTGGAATAGAATATCATTCAAATGTCCACCATGACTGCATCTGCAGACATCAATCCGAATATCGAAATTTTCAATGACTTTCCGACATGTTGCTGGTGTTATTTCACGAATTGCAACTTGAATGTTGTTCTTTAGATCATTAATTGTTTGTGGCTTGTTAGCATACACTCGACTTTTCAAAAAATCCCACAAAAAAAAAAAATCTAATGGTGTTAGATCACATGACCTTGGAGGCCAACTGAAATCTGCATTTCGTGAAATTACACGTTGAGGAAATTTTGATCGCAAAAGCGTAATGTTTTCTCGAGTTGTGTGACATGTAGCACCGTCTTGATTCAACTGTGTCCATAAAAAGTCTCTCAACATTGATTGGTATCGATCAGCATTCACAGTAACAGCATTTCCAGCATCATCTTCGAAGAAAAATGACCCAATGATTCCATTTGCCCAAAATGCACACCAAACAGTAACTTTTTGTGGGTGTAGGGATTTTTCATGAATAATACGAGGATTTTCATCACTCCAGATACGACAATTTTGCTTATTGACGAATCCATCCATTTTGAAATGAGCTTCGTCACTAAACAAAATTTTGCGATGCGTATTTTTCAAAGAACGCTCATTTTCATAATAACCTTGAATGATGTAAACGCGTTGTTGCAATGTGTACCTGTCCATGTTTTAAACTGCACTACCTTCTAATAAAACAAAATGGCTTATGTCATTTGAAAAGATGTCATGTGTAAAAATTATATAGTGCTGACATCTAGGCGTCACATTTGGATGACCCTTTATATTTTGAACGATACGAAGGAGTTACCAACTCTTCATGTTAAAAGACCAGTACCGCTTGGATTTAACTTTCGAGATGTTCAAAAGGCAATTTATTATTTAAATTCTAAAAAAGCAAGTAGATGCTCATAGAGATGCCGCATAGAGTAGTCCATTCTTTTTATTTATGCCATTCTTGCCTCCAGCTAAAACGCATTCTAAAGTAGCAAACAATCCGAACAATTAAAGAGAACTAGTTACTAAACTTGTTAAAAACACTTTTTGATTAAAAAATATATTGTTTTGCACTTTTAACCATCGTTTCTCAATCAATTGACAACAGGTCAAAAGTTTATACATTTACTGACGTCAGAGCTTTTCTTGGTATTTAGAAGGCCCATGTAGCATCTAGCAATTAAGAATAAAAGATAATAAGCTCCTTAAAGCAAACCTAATGTAAATGAAATTAAAAGTAATAGAAATAAACTGTATCCCATGCAGAAACTCTAAATTTGGCCTAAACTACAAACTGCTGTTTACTTTCCCAGCAAAAAAAGACATGCAAAAGAAGTAGGTAACTCATGGGTTCTACGTAAAACGAACTGGTTTAATTTAGGGGAAAAATGTATGACTTTAACATTGGCTTGTCATTTGCGAGCATGCGTTCTATTAGCTTGGTATTTAAATGAATAATTACAACCAGTGAAAATTCCATGATTAGGACACGTTTTTTCATTAACTTTTGTTTTTTATAATTTCTTTTTTCATGAATTTTCACGAGTTTTTCATGAGTTCAAAAGCTAAGACTTAATTAGAATAAACGAACTTATTAAAAATGCATTATAGAAAACAAGTGCAAGAGGAGAAATGAAAATACCCATGATTTTTAAACTACTTCATTTTTTTTTGCTGGGTTATAATGCGAGTCCCAAGTCTATATGTTGCTATGGAATATAATTATGAAACACTGACTCTGCTTCAAACTGAGGATAAATATTAAGACACTAAATAAAAATCTACAAATATTCACGGCTGTTACTTGGAATATAAAAAATACGAACCTTAACTAAGTCCATTGATAAAAGGCGACTGAGTTTGATTATCACAGAAATGAATGCTAATGATTGTTTGCGTCCACAATTTTATCTACAACTATTTCGACTTAAGCTTTATTATAAGATTTTTGACTTGAAAACTTATTTTTAGTTCAAATATTTAGTATTCAGAAAATAATTAAAAAATTATAAAAACTTAAGCTCTCTAGTACTTTTGCACAGGAAGCAGAGACGAAACAGAGTAAAAAAGGCATCACGAAAATGCTTAACAAGGTCCTAAATGAACTCGCTGGCAACTCTTGGGAATGACTAAGGAGAACAATCGTGATCATACATTAACTAATTAGTCGCTCTCTCCCTAATTATTCTACCCGATGTGGACCCCGTTTCTTAGCGACAACAAATAACTAATTTTAAAGCTGCTCGAAATAATTCAGTCAGAATCGCTAAGAATGTGCTAAAATAACAAACGTCGATTATTTCCAAGTGGAGAACAGTACACTTCCGGTCAGAAAATATAATGAATTATTGGGGGCATTCCATTCTGATCGGTTACCCTAACCACGCGGTAGCAACTCAGATGCGCCTCTTGACGTAATGATATCCGAGATATAAATCTACTCAGAATAAACCTGATAGCTATTGCGGATACCCAAAAGCTGTTGTATCAGCAGGCAGTATAAATGGTTAAAGATTCAACAAGGTCCTAAGTGAACACCGCAGCAATTTCAGAAAACGAAAAGCTTTTACCCAGGTAAACAAGTTCAATTCTAGCATAATGCAGTTGCTGGCTGATGCAGTTTCATCAATTACTTCCGTAAGCGAATAGCTCCTGGAGCTTTAAGTCATCGCCAAGCCAGACTCCAAAGCCCTCCAGACACAGCGTATTTATTTTATTGTCCCATTATAAGCATGAATTTACGCTTTTTAGACCTAAAGCAAAGCCAGATTGATTTAGCAAAATGTCTCTAACTTTAGATACCTTCTGTTAACACTAAACCTACAATAAAATTTTTAATTTTTTAGGGAAAAACTTTTTAAAACAGCAGAGCTATTGCAATAACAGAACCCATAAATTGATTCTGGTAAAATACCAAAATCATGCTTTTTCCCTAAAAATTTCCCAGTAAAAAATTCCAGAAAAGCTAATCGAGTGTGGAACTAAGCATTTTTTGTGGAAGTACTTCCCAACTGGATTACCAACCTAATGATTTTAACAAGGCATGAGACTTTTATAATCAATTACTGAGAATTGATTACATTGATTATTGCAGGAAATAATAATAATCATTAGCACGCATTTTAAGGTACTCTTTCTTTACCTTAAAGAACTTGCTTAATTACTGCTTCTTTTATTTGCGAACTAATGTCATGTCTTTTGTAAAGGAGTAACAAAATTTGGAAATCGCAAAAGTAAGTCATTATATAGCAAGTACTTTTTAAGGTAACGTCTCATTTTTTGCTGGGTCAGGCTATAATTTTTTTCTTAATATCAAAAAACTTAAAGGATTGAAAAAGAACCCAAACGGGCGTAGAAGGTCTGTTTCACTATTTTCTCCAAGACCCCTATTATCTTAAATTCATTAATTCATGTCGATTACTTCTGTTAAATTAATAAACTGTAATATTTTTTTTTTGATAATCCAACTTGATTATGACCACAAGTTCTGTAAAATTTGCAAGGATATTTTAATTTCTAACCGGCTTCAATAAAGAAGGAGGTTATCAGCTTGACTGAATATTGCTTTTTTTTGTGCCTGCAGAACTCATTTATTTCTGAACCGAGTTTAATTTTTTTGTTGGAATTTGATAGGTTATAAAAACAGTTCATAATTTTTCAAAATTATAGGGTGTCCCCCAAACAACATACAAGTTTTTTAAATGTATTATGAACCGTAAAGCGATCTTCTTTAAAATTAAAAAATGCGTATTACTATAGCTCCCAATAGCAAAACAAAATACAAAAATATATCTAAAAGTTAAGGGGCGTCGCTTTAGGTGACATAAATTGACTTAAATGCGCCTATCTTTTGAAACGTTATAGACAAACGCTTGAAAATTGGACAGGATGTCGATTACTATGACCGTTATAATAACAAGTGCAAACATTAAAAATTATTAATTAAAGGGTGTCCTAATAGTTAATATAATTTGATGTATGTGGCAAAACTTTTGAGCTATTATAGCCAGTCAGTGAACATTTACAAAGAACCTTTATTGCTAAGTCCGCTATAAAAACAAGTATAAAATTTTAAATTAGAAATTAAAAGGTGTTCCCATATGTGAATTAAATTGACCTATATGGACCTATCGTTTGAAATGTTATATACAAACTCTTGAAAATTAAGGAGAAAGTCTAAAACTAAACGGTGTTACAATAGTGGGTGTTATTTGAAGTGTATGACCAAACTAATAAACATTTGTAGACAGTTGATTGAATTTTGCACAGAACCTTTATTGTTAAGTTCGCTAGAACAAGTAACAAAGTTGAAATTAGAAATTAAAGGGTGTCCCTAAACTAGTGTTATTTAGTCTATATGGCCCCATTTTAGAAAACGGAACATATAAACTCTTGAAAATTAAACAGAATATCCATTACTTTGTCAAGTATTATAAGAAGTATAAATATTAAAAATAAGAAATTAAAGGGTGCCCTTATGGTTGTTATTTGATGTATGTGGCCAATCAGTCAGTAATAAAAATAATAATAAAAATAAAGAGTGACCACATAACAGCTGAATTTTCTTGTTTAATCAGCATTCATATTTTGTTCTACGACATAAAAAAAATCCTAACACAATCTTTCTTAAATATAAATTAATTAATGAATAATTACCGTCCTAAAGAAATATGATTTTAAGTTTGTCTGTTCTGAAGTCGGTTTTTCTTGCAAGAATTATAAAAATATAAATTCATGCATTTTATACGGACTTCTTAAAACAGGTAAAGTCAGTTAGTGAAATGAAGGATGAAAAGGACTCAGTTTAAGCTGAAAATTAAGTGAATTTGTGTTGTATGTTTTATAGTGCCTCTAGTTTTAAGTAGGCGTATTAAAAAACTTTGTATATAAATAAAATAATTTATAACTAGCAATCGTCAGGGTACTTGAACCGTAGAGCAAAAAAGTTTTTAAAATAATTTTATTAAAATATATTTCAACTCTATTAACAAGTTCGATGACTTGTTCATTTCAAATAGTAATTTTTCAAATAACAGGAAGTGGCACTTAATAAATTTTAATAACAACAATAACAAATGAAATAAACATTTTTCATTAACACACCGCCCACGGTATCTGCAGGCAACAAATATTAATGTTGCACGTTAGAAAAAATGTACTTCAAACTATTAAAATAAATATTTCAGACGTGATATTAAATCATAAAGTCGAAACAAAAAGAACTTGTACATTGTTGAACATAAGTAAGACACAGGTAAATAATAAAATTGCTATTTAAATTTTTATTACAATATATTCGTAGACATACATGCAACATTAGTTTGTTTCACACACTTACTTACAAACACAGCAGTTATAATCGCTTAAGATTTAAAGCAGCAAACTGATTTATTTTAAATGATCACAAATAGACAGCAAATAAGACAAAAATTATTTAAAACTAAAATACAATATGGGTGGTTTTTTTTTATTTTTTTTTTTTATTTTTGGATAACATTGTTACGCCAAAAATTATTGTTAAACGTGTGTGGTTTTTGTTAGGAAGTTGTTAGTTATTTATTAGTTTTATTTATACATATTTATTTTTTTAAAGTTTTATCCTGCATTAAAATTATTTTGTATTGAAAACATACTTATACAAGCAGCAACAATCTGCTTGGATTGTTTGGCCTATTATCCAGCTTTAGATCGGCTTCGTTCATTTAAGATCTTTTTATACAATTCGTACATATCTAAATTAGTCAATTTGAAATAGTTATAAACAATATTATTGCAATTTATTTATTTTTTATTAAATTTCAACAAAAAAAAAAAAAACATAGACGTGATATTTTTTTTCTTCTAAGAGTTTTTGTTTCTAGTTTTTTGTTGATTTTGTTAAAGCCTGTACAAGTAATAAATGTTGTGGTCATGCAAGCGTAACTAAAGCTTATGATACATTGTTTGTTCACTAAAATATTGTATTGTTTTTGTTTAATTTTTTTTAATACAAATGTTGTTGCAAATAAAAAAAATAAAATAGAAAATTTTTATAACATTTTATTTGAGTCCCCTACTTGTGAAAAGAAGGTAGACTATTTCAGACGAAAATCGTTGACCACGCATTTTTTTCCTTATGTGCGGAAACAAGAAGAAGTCATTAGGTGCCAAGTCAGGGCTGTGCGGCGGATGACCCATTAGTTCGACATTTTGGCCGGTCAAAAACGCTCTGGTTTGAGCCGATGTGTGAGAGCTCGTATTGTCATGGTGAACAATGATTCGTCTTCTCTTGTTGGTTTTTCCAATTTCTCCGATGACTTCAGGCGCACAAATTGTAGTGTACCACTCAGAAGTGACCGTTCTACGTTGCTCAAGCGGAACAGTCGCCACATGACCAGTTTTGCCGAAGAAACAGGCGACCATTTGCTTCGAAGTGCTTCTTCCATGAACAACTTTCGTTGGATTTTGCTCGCCTTTGAAGACCCACACGGTCGATTGTTGTTTCGTTTCGGGCTCATACGCATAGATCCATGATTTGTCACCTGTGACGATCTTATAAACGTCTTTTGCAGCACCGCTATCGTATTTTTGCAACATTTCTTTGCACCAATCGACACGAGTTTTTTTTTTAAACGACTTTCAAATTGTGCGGGATCCAACGAGAACAAACCTTTTTTACGGCCAGGTGTTCATGCAGTATCGAATGTATGCTGGTGGAAGAAATGTCCAAGGATGTATCTATCTCTCGGTATGTCGCATGTCGATCTTGCATTATGAGTTCACGCACGGCATCAATGTTCTCTGGCACAACAGCCGTTTTTGGACGACCTTCACGGAATTCGTCTTTGAGCGAGCTCCGGCCACGATTAAATTCAATATACCAATTTTTCACAGTGCTATAGAACGGTGCTTCATCGTCATACAAAGATTTAAGTTCATCAATGTATTCTTGTCGTGATAATCCACGTCGAAAGTTGTGAAAAATGATGGCACGAAAATGTTCACGAGTTAATTCCATTTTTTTCTATATTAAATTTTTCAAGTCACTGTAAGCAACACAAATAATGGTCGTACGTCAAAACGTTTTGAGTACGATTATGCTTAAAAATGACAAAATTTCCAATGGAAATGTCAGATTGAACTTGGCAGCACTTAATGCAGTCATTTTTAATAAGGCAGAAGTTCATATTTTCAGTTTTTATTTTTACAAAGGCGAGTTATAATTCTGTTACCACATTTTTGAAGAGAACAGTTAGGTAGTATAATAAAAATATAAAAAACAAAATTTAAAGTTCAGCCTAATTTATCATCAACTATCACCTTTTCTTTTTATGTCTTCATAGTTGCAACAATAAAATAAAATTTTCATCCATATTTGATAAGAAATTTAGGAGCAGTAGATGCAATTTTTATTTTTTTTGAAAATTTATGATTAATCCACAAATCTCAGCTTTTCAAATTTTCTCTTTTTATTTTAGCTTGCGTTGCCTGAACGCTTAAATGAAGGAGATTTCAAATTTTGCTTGAGATTTTAGATATTCTTAGAGCATGAGATTTCAAAATTTTTATTGGGGGAACTAGCGAAGGGATATCCCGGCGCTGCGCAGTTGCTGTTAATTATGATAAAAAATGCTAGGCAAGTTGTCCGCTGAGTCGAACACTTATTTAACAACTTGCATCACTTTTTATACTCTTTACATTGCTTTTCCTTTTTAATTAAAATAAAAAAATTGTTCAGACTTGAGTTCATTTTTAAAAGAAATATTTTTTTTTAGTTATTAGAGGCAGATTTGTATATTAGACATTAGTTGAATAAAATGATTTTTCTTTGCAGCTATATTCTTTCTCAGCCCTATTTGCTTTTCCACTATGTTAGTGTTAATAGGGTATTCTCATATTTTCATATTTTCAAAGGTAAAAAGATATGCAGATTATTCAAGCAGAATTTTTGTAATACAACTCGATCCTTTTTTTAGAGTACAAAAATTTACGTATTTACAGGTTGTCAAGTTTTATTAATAGTATCTGCGCTTCATAATTCTCTGTGAACTATATAAATCAAGTAATATAGCGATACGACTTCAGTGCTTTATCTTGATATATGATGTGAACAACATGTGGTCTTAACAAAATCTCTCGAGGAGTTATTTAAAATAAATAATTTCTGAATGAGACATTTTTCAGTTATTCATTGCCTCGTTAAAGTGGCTAGAAATTTTCTCTTGAATAAGTAATTTAATTAATTCTATGCAAGCAAGCTCTGGACTATTTGTGATAAGAGAAGAGAGTTCATGACTTAAAAGAATACCAGTGCGTAATATAGAAATTTTAATAAAGGGTATGTATATCCTTTCTCTTTGTTCCTGCTGCAACTTTTCATTAATATGTCATTCAAACCCGATAGATAGTCATTAAGTCCGATAGAACATTAAAGTGTAAAAAAAATTATTTAAAAAAATTATGTCAAAAAAAAAAAAAAAAAAATAAATAAAATAAACATTCCATTAAAATTTGAAAATAGTTTCAGGCATTTGGCCAAGTCAGATGTTAATGACGAAGAGCATTCTAGACGTCTAGTTTTAGGACACTTCCTTGAGCACCTTTAGCTATATGTTACGTATAATACGAGCAATGTTGATCTTCAAGCCTGTAAATGTTGTCGGTTTGTAAGCATCAGCCAGTAATTAAACGGAATTACACATAAAACAGTCGAAAGACATCAAATCGCCTTGCATTCGAGGCTACTTAATAAATTCATATCACGAAATTTAACTTTAATAAAATTTTGATTTTAATAAGTTGATAGCTTTCGTTGTCGTGTGGCATGTATCGTCATCCTGTTTAACCCACATCTTACCCGGAGTAATGTCATCCATATTTGCAAACAAAAAGCCATGAATGGCAGTGCTTTAACTATCTTAATAGATAATGAAGGCAACAATGTGTAAATCGCAATAAACGTTGCATTTTTCTTTATGTTATGGGTTCCGTAAGAACTGGTATGAATTACTTTTGCTTCTATTTTTACTATTAAATTTGCAAACAAAATCGTTTAGCTAAAATTGAGCTCCTCGCTGAACATAAATTTGGGATAAAACGACGCACTAATAGTTTCGTTTCCTTAATTTCTGCACCAGGTTGATCTTGTATAGGCTGAGACCCTGATTCGCAGAACGACCGACGAAGAGTCGATAAATTTGAAAAGTTTTACACACCTTTTTTTTTTGGTTTTCTGTGACGATATTCTATTTAGATTACATATTCTTTCGATGTGATTTTTTTGCATTATTTACATGGAATGAAATTGATCCGCAGTTCGTTGGTGGGATTGTTCAGATAGATGATAATTTGCCCTACTAAAAACACGTATTCATCTTTAAGTTGTATAAATTGATGATTGAGTTGCATAGTTTAATTTATAATTTTGTAGCGCTTTTCAAGCGACAAAAAATTCCTAATGATTCGCCAGAGTATCATGATAAAAAAATGCCAAAAAGTGATAGCAGTGTGGATGTTACCATTTCGTAAGTTGAATCAAGCTAGAAAACTATCCGATATATGAAGGTTTACAGTATTTTAACAGTCTTATTGCAAGAATAAAAAACTAATTTAAAAGCAATTCTTAATATTTTAACAATAAATAATAAATAATATTCTAAATTTTGTTTAGTTCACAATAAATTCAAAATGTAAATGGCCACCAAGTTTTTCTAATTTTAGCTGCTTTTTTTTAAAACTTATTATAGAGTATCAAATTGCCGATCATGTCTTATTTCATTCAGTTTTAGACAACTGACTTTAATTTTTTAACTGTAAAAAAAAAACAAAAGTAGCAAAAATATGTAAAAAATCAAAATAAAAATTATAAAATGTTTGCAAAGTGGCAACACGCCTTAAATGCTGTTGATTTTTATTTTATTTCTTTTACTACATGAATGATTATTATTATTTTTTTTGTAATATTTTTAGACAAATATTTTAGTACGTGCACTTTATTATTGTTTGATTTTTTTTCTTTGTTAAAAAATTTTTGATTTTGTAATAAAGAAACAAACCAAAAAAAAAAAACATTTTGTTAATTGTGCTTTGTGTGGACTCCCAAAGATTTTTCAAATTACTACAAAATGAAATATTTTTAATAAAGTGTTTAAGTTGCTGTTTGCATTATTTAGTAGTTAATAGTAAATAGTTTTTAATTTTAACTTTATTTTTAATTACATAATTTACACCAATTATAAAACTTGACTTTCAAATAAATTATTTTGTTATTCTTAATGGAGTTTTCCTTAAAAAATTTTTTTTAATAGAAAAGTTCGTTAATGGTTTTTTTCAAATATGTCTTAAATGGTTGTCAAATGTGCTGTATCTCTTGTTTTCAAGTGTTTGCAACTTGATAAGATCTATGCTATCAATGAGGTGGCACTTTTAACAGCAGCACTTGTGGTGTGGAAATTTGAGTTTCAATTTTTATTTTCATATTATGTTTTAGTTTTTATATTTAGGTTGTGGTTTGAGATAAATCAGAAAAGTTTTATATGGCATTTATATTGTTAATCAATTTCCAACTGGTTGGACATAATTGTAGGTTCATAAAAAAACTTGCTTTTCAGATTTTTAATTTTTTATTATGTCGACAATTAATAAAACGAAATTTTTGGAAACTGTTTATATATCAGCTTTTTTTATGAAAATATATAAAAATAAAGGAAATTAAATGACTTGCCATAATTTTAAGACATAAGGAGCTATTTAAAATTTAATTATAATTAAAAATTACCCCAGAGGTTTAAAGCGCTGACCAGATTCGAACTACTAAAATCGTTATTGTTTTTTCAAACAGGTGATTTAATAAACTCAGACACTTAATGTCACCTTATAAAAAATCGAGAAGTAAATGTTTAAGACCACAAAAAAGTCCAAGAAAAATGCTAAAGAAATTGTTGTATCTACCAAAAAACTCCAAAGGAAATTTACCTCGTTTCTCCATCGGGCACTCAAAGTCAAAATTGAACGCACAACAATTTGATGCTAAAAAGCAAACAGAAAACAGATGGGTATATGTTAAGCTGACTCGTTTGTTTAATAAGCTATTGAAGTAATCTAAAAATTAGTGTTATAAAGAAGAAGTCTATAAATCCGATTCAAGTGCAAAAGGTGAAGTGACGCCGTTAAGCTTACATGCAGGTGGCAGATACCCGTAATATGATAATAAACCAAGGTATAAACTTTAAAGTGGTAGTAATTATGGCGCAATCTGTGAGCTATATCAATTATCAGTTAAATTCCAAAGATTAGTAGGTAAAAAAAAAAAAAAAAAATAAATCCCGAATCAGTAACGCATGACTTGAGGAGAAATAAACAAATAACAAAACAATTTGGCATTAACGACGCAACATTAAAGAAGCTTTCCTTAATTGACCCTCAAAACATTATTTATAAAAAGTTTCTTCAATAGTAAGTCTCATAAAACTTTTTCCAAATTTATTTAAAAACAGTGAGATACAAATTTTTAAACGAGAAACTCTGCCATATGAATTAAATAAATATTTTAAGAATTTAGAAAATGTTACAGTGGAAGAAAAAGTGCTGGCATACAATGTTAAATATTTCTGAACTAAATGTTTCCAACTTTGTTAAAGTTTGCAATAAATTCGATACGTTTCCCTTGTTCATCTGCAAACATTGAACAGATATTTCCAAAAATAAAAAGAAAAAAATTTTTGAAAATTTTTTTTTTATAAATGAAGATTTTTCTATGAAAATTTCTGGCCCCATTGGTTAAGGGTTTTCCATCAAGAATTTTGTTTTAAATTTGTGGCAACACATTACATTATATTTCTAAAAATCCGCTATGAAAATTCGTTTAGGTTTTTTTTCTGAAAAAATTATTTTTCATACTAATCTCTTCTTCACTTATCAGGGTATTTCTGCGTTTGGGCTTCTGAAAATCTTAAAATTATTCTTGAGATACTTATGCATACTTAGCGTGTCACTGTATTGTGCCTTTATGCTCTGGAGGCGTGACTTGGGAGTTTTTTTTATTTGAAGATAAGACTGGAAATGCGATAACGTGAATAAATTGATAGACAACTAAAAGAATCGAAATCTGACAGCGTGGTCGTGGTGAGTATTTGCCAGATATCATTTTTCATTCATAATTGCCAAAATTTTTCCTTCGTAATACAATAAAGATTTGAATAAATTTTATCTGAATTTTTTGTTTCAGATTGTTTTAGAAAACTAAGTTATTGGTGAAAAACCCGATATGTTCATTCATTTTCTCTTTATATTGAAGTTATATCTGCATTTTTGCTAAGTAAATCACAACAAATAAAATTTAAATTTTTTTGCTTATATCTTTTTCTTAATCAAGGTAAAGTTTGAACAATATATTTGAGGTTTGAATTAACATTTTTGAAATGCTTTTAAAATAATATCTTAGTTAAGAAGATGAACCGATGACATATTGTTACCCGGGATACAACCGATACCGATATATCGGCAATACTTTCGGTTTTCCAATATATCGATATCGGCAATATTTTACTGTCGATACGCCGATACTTCTTATATTTTGCTTTTCAGTTTTTAAACAAAATATTCTGTTTTCAAATTTTTTTCTTTTGCATGACAACTATAAGAAATAACACACAGAGAAAAGAAATTCGTTGGGGGAACCGAATTCGTTGCCAATCGAATTTTGTCGGTTGTGTGTATTATCTTGAATTCGGTTGTAATAACTGAATAAGTATTGCACTCACAACTATTTTTTTAAATGATTCTTGGGTGACTATAGAATATTATTGTGAATTAAATAAAACAATATAATTTTTTTATATTTATTTTTATTAAAAAAAATAAATTACAGCGATAAGATTTTATACCATAAATTTCATGATTCGAATCATTTATTTTAATCAACTCCTTCTTTGAAATCATGATACCTTTTTTCATGTAGTTTCTTCAACTTGCCATCCTATACCGCACGTCTTGCCACTGTGAAAAGTATTAAGCATTTAAATTTATTTTATTTACATATGGCTTTGTGAGATAATTTTAAACTTACCACCATACAACATTGAAGAACTTTTCACCACTTTGAAAAAATCTTTGTTCTTTTAAACTGAAATATTGTTGATTTTTTGTATAATGTGTACAAATTTTATTTTTAGTACGACAAAAATTTTTCTATTTTAGAATATACAATTGATTTTTATAATTCTAACTACCAAAATTCGGTTTTCAGTAGTAATGTGCGGAATAAGTTTAGTTGCATCTTCCATTTAATAGAATAGATTTTAGTAAAGATACAAATCGGTCAGGTTAACTATTTTGAAAGGTATTACAACCAACATTTAGAGGCAAATATCAAATGTTAGCTTTTAATATAAAAAATAAGTCAAGATTGTAATTTAGTAATAATAAAAATCAAATTATTATATTCCTAATTGAATCTTGAACATATCGATGGAATTTTTACCAGTCTTTTTTCTGTGTGCACATTAAAAGCAGGACATAAGATTCAAATGAGTTCTGTCGCATCTGAAAGACTATTTTTCACTGCAGGTCTGTTTTAAACGGATTTGAAAAATCGTCTATTTTTGCAAAATTTGAGAATAATTTGTTTTTTAAACAAAAATGTTATTAATATCAATTTTAAATATTAATTTTTTGCAATGCTGTTTTAATAATTTTAATTCAATTTTAACATGATCTCAAATTCAATTCGTTGTTTTTAAATCTTATTAATATCAACTTGAAATCTTGAGCCAGTCTAAACTGAATGCCATCATTTACTTTGTAAAATCATATATATGGCAGACATTTTGTAGGTTGAAAATTTGAATTTTATAAACTGAAATGTATTAAAAATTTTGATGATTTGAATGATTAATTTATTAACACTGCTATTTTGTATAATAGAAGAATTACTCAACTTGAGTTTTGTTAATTTTTACTTGAGCTTAATTTCAATATGCGTGTCGGTATCGACGATATTTTTTGAGTTTCGGTATCGATATCGGATCGGCGAAATGGCGTATCGTTACATCCCTAACTGTTTCATACTCATTGATTGTTTTAATTGACTTGCATTAAAAAATAACTAACTAAATATTCTACTGCCACCAGTCTTATTACAGAAATAGATTATAAATAATACGGTGGTTACTTTGCAAGACAATCATCAGATTTGTCAGACTCTCTTTTAAAAATTCCTTGCAAATTTTATACAGGAATTTGTTTTTCTTTATCTTCAACAATTTATTTGTATGTTCTACTTTACGAATATTGTACAAACAAAAACCTAAGGCATCACGATAGATTTATATCTCTTAGTTTGTAGGATGTTTTTATTCATTAATACTTCTCTAAAATATATCGTATTTATATAAACCGTTTTTATACTTTATATTTCCAGACAAAGCGTACACAACAAGCTGCCATAAATCAGTTTTAATTTGTTAATGACACATTTTAATAAACACTTCATTTAATTATACAAGAATTTTATTTATAACATAAACTCTTCTTAAATACATTTTTGAACTTATAATTAAGCGCACGAAATTTCTTAATTTACAACGTTAAATACAAAACAGCATACATATCTCCATCTCAATATATGTGAGTTCAACAAAAAAAAAAAAAAAAAAATAATAAATAAAAAAATACTGAAACTGCCAAAAAGAAAAAAGGCGACACAAGATGAGTTTAAATGTTTTTTATATGAACTAAGTTTACCCTGTAAGATTTTTTATATCGTTTGTAAAACGACAACAAAAATATAATAGAGACATCATGTGTATCAACATTGAGATAATGACGATAATAAAAAAATGCAAGGAAGAAAAATTATTAAAAAGCAATGCACATTATAGGTATTCATATATAGAAGAGTACTTATTCAAAGCTGGATAGAGAGAGAAAAATAAAAAATATTGCACATGATCATTATTCAAAATATAATCAACATAGTGTTTTCATAAATTAAAATTTAAAAAGAAGATGAAAATAAACACAATGTATTAAAAAAAAATGGCCACAAAGATGGCATCATCAGCAACAAGGAACTACAAAATACAATATGTAGGCTGTACTTTATATGATTTATAATTTTTATTTTATTTTTTCATTTAACTTGTAGCATGACTTATTTAAAAAGTATTTTTTATTTTTTTGGTTTGTTTTTTTTTGTTGACCGGTAATATTGTTTTCAACTCAGCGCGAATATAATTTATTATGTGTATTTTTTACAGATATAATGAAGGCAGAAACATTAAAATACAAACAAAATTTTAGGCTGTTTAAAACGAGTGGTGTTTTAAAAAATTTCAAATGATTTTAAATTTCCATAAAATTATTTAAAAGATTAACTAAAGAGAACTCAAGCTAACCCTCGTATATAACTCCTCTACGCAATATACATACATGTGCTGAATGGTTAGTCTACTGGTGACTGGTAGCCTCGATTAGCTGCAAGTTAAGATCATTGAAGTTTTCACTATAATGGTACACAGAAAATTGATTAATTATAGTGTTTCGGCAGCAGCCACCACTATATCCTCATGCCGTGTTTTTTGGTTACTCATAAACATAAGCAGCAGCAGCAGCAAAAAAAAAAAAAAAAAGAACACAAAAACTAAAATTGAAACACGAACAATAAACGGCAGCTATAACACATGTCGATATATTAAGGACAACCTAAAAATTTTCTTATGATTTAAATTTTTTTAAGAGAATTTTTTTTTCATGAATTTTTACTGTTGTCTTGTGTGTGTTTTGGAGGAAGTCCTCAATAAAATAACCATAAAACAATGTAAAAACAGCGTGTTGTCTCCATAAATTACATACTTAAGCGTTAAGATTTTTTATATTTTATATACATATTTTTACTTAATTTTTAACATATTTATTGGTTCAGCTGAAAAGTATACTATATTTTAGTCAAGTTATATTTGTTTCATATCAAACTTGTAACATCAGCTTAGAAGTTTAGGCAAAAGTAAAGTGACAGTAACAATCTTTAACAGCTCAAGTAAGAAGAAAGTTTTAAGAGTAAGAATCTTGCTGTCAAATTAATACATACCCATTTAAAAAAATTCCCAAATCTATGAAAATATTACAATAATATTGAATATAAAAAACGCCTTAGTAATACCGAATCCACCTGAAAAAGTTCTAAATCGGGAACATTTGAAATAAATCAATTTGTTTGAACACCCACCACTCACAAGTGTCTAATAGAAAATTAAAAAAAAAAATATTGGAATAAACTATATCCGTCAAGTGCGAGTTTGACTTACACTTGAAGATTAAAAATTAAAAGTGTTTGTAATTACAGTTCACATGGTAAGACAATATGGGTCTCAATAATTCTTCTATTTGGACACCCTTTTATTATATTATTTAAGGGTTTTGCTTATTCTTTAGCGGATATATTTTTAAATTTTAAATGGCTGCCTTTCACGGCAAGTTATTTCACGTTATTGTAGGAACATCTTTCATAAATAATTTTTATTTTTTCGTACTTAAGTCTTTAGCGGATATAAAAGTACATAAATTTTAAGCGTCAGTAAAAAAGACTTTATTATGGAGACATCTTTAATTTAATATTTACTTTCTGTAATTGTTGCTATAGCAAATGTGCCTGTCTATTAAAGTTCAAAAATAGACATATTTTTATAAATAACAGGCCACTTTCGAAATATCCTTTAATTTTAAGTATTTGTTATAGTGGGTACACCATCCGTTAAGCTTTTTAAAGTGTAATTCATGCGGTTGCAGTGGTAGAGGGCTGAAACAGACGAAAATAAATTGAAGCGGAAAGAATAGGGTTACGTTTTTACTCTTAAAAGGTATGATTGCGTTACAAATAGCCTAAAAAATACAAGAAAGACTAATTTGGGTTTTAATTCAGTCTCTTTGTGGTGCCCGTGAAGGAAGAGTGTAGGCTAGAGAAATAAATGAATCAGAGATAGTTGTAGAATAAAAATATATCGCTAAAGTAATGCGGAAAGGTGAGAGAGAGAAAGAAATGTCTAGACATATAGAACTAGAATTAGAAGTATTGCACTTTCTGCTAAAGAAATGGAAATCGATTATGTACTACAAAATGACTTTGGCAAGAAAGCGGTAGAAAAAGTTAGAGGCATATGAGATAGCTTCTTCTTCTTCCTTGTTATGAGAAACTCTTTATCCGGCGATTGCCCTATTCGACTGATAAAAACAGGTCTAAAATGTTTAGTAACCTTGGTCATAATATTTTAAATTTAAACTCGGAAGTCCTAAAAAATTCCTTGACCAAACCTGTTCTAAAGTAGAAATAAAACCTTACGGTTGCAGTGCCAGATTCCACATTTCAGAGAAAAAACAAATAATTGTCAAAACTTAATAAGAAAAAACAACCATTTGGTTGTGTTGCTGCACCTACTTAGAAGCAAATCACTCTCGTAAATCATTCGAAGGTTTCACGAATTTAACTGATTTGGAAAAGATTATGAATGGCCACCTTGATTCCTCTATTAAAGACCATAAGTGTTATGCCACATGACTAGATGAATATTTACCCTGTAGTAGTACACATATTTGAGGCAGCCTGCCATCTAAGCAATTATAAAGTTCGATCACGTGTACCTTCATCCAAATACAGCACGCAGCTTCCTTCGTCGGTACTTCTTCATAGCACATTTACCGGCAAAGTAAAAAAACTAATAAAATGGCTTTACTTTCACCACCTGTTCTTTTCTCTCCTCTAGCGCTTTCATCGTTGCCTGAAGTGCTGCCTCCCTTTAAAAAAATTTAGTGCTGGTGAATAAGTTCCCAATTCAATTCTTGTATTAATAAAATCGCTGGTTTTTTTTTAAGTTTTCGAAAGAAATATTTTATATTTCGCTTGTGATATTTTTTTTTGCTGGAGGTTCATATGAATAGAAACTCTTATTTATTACAAATGCTGAAATACTGGAATATAGCTTATGCCTGCGACATAGTTTACATCGACCAGTATTTTAAAAAAATAATAATAAAATAGAGTACCATAATTTAATTCCACTTTTAAATAAAATGTTAGCGGACATAAACTGAAGAAAACTAGTCCTAGAAACTAATTTTCGCTTCAGAATTTGTTTCAATATTTATGGCCTTATTTTTCGACTGGCTGCAAGCGAATACTTTTCATATTTGTGTTTGTCAAGTCGAAAGGAGAGATAACTCCTCTCGTTCCATTACGCATCTCGTCTTGTCGTTTAAAAAGCGACTTACGGATTGTGTTATGAACTTTAAAGAATGCTTATCAATAAGTATAGAGATGACTTTTAATGAAACTTTGCTCATACTCATCCTATGGTAACTATAACAATAAAATAATAATAATAAATAATAATAATACTAATAATAATAAAAGTACTTTTAAATTAAAATAGCTTTATTGTTTTTCGAAATATTCTCCTTAATGATTAATACACTTTTGTGTTCTTTCGGTTTTCCATTCCTCTTGAGACACCTTCCAAACAGGGTTTTTGATCGCTTCAATGTTTTTTCGGTGCTCGCAAATTGTTGACCACGCAGTTAGCCTTTGATATTCAAGAACAGAAAAGACTAATTGGGTGCCAAGTCAGAAGCATGAGTCATCAGCTCGATTTTTTGACAGCTCATAATTAAACTTGTTTGACAGGATGTGTGAATGCTCATATTGTCATTAAAAAGAATGATTCGTTTTTGAAGGTTAGTTTTAATATTTTCTCCGAAGACTTCAGGACAAAAATTGGTTGTGTTTCACTCATAATTGACAGTTCTACGTTGCTTAAGCGGAATAGTGGCTGCATGATCCGATTCGCACAAAAAAACAGGGACCATATCCTGAGCTATGCCTCTTCCACGAACAAGTTTTGTTGATTTTAGATCTTCTTGAAATACACACACGTTCGCTTGCTATTTTGGTTTTGGCTCATAAGCATATATTCATAATTCGTCACTTGTCATGATCTTAAACAGGGACCAAATCATGGTATTCGATATCGATCAAAATTTCAATAGAATATAAATGGAAATTTTATTCGATATTGAATACCGTGATTTGCTCCAAGGTATTTTAAGGCACCACGATTGAACATTTTAATCATTTCCTTGCACCACTTGAAACGAGTCGTTTTTCGAGCAATTGATAAATTACGGGGTATCCAACGAAAACATTTTTTTTGTACAACAAAGAGTTCACGAAAAATCGAAGTATTGAAGTATTGAAGTTGAACTAATTTAGAAGGAGAGATAATCTACGTCAAAAGATGTGAATAATAATTAAACAACATTCTCTGTTGTAGTCGATTGAACTACGCACTACATATAAAACGAGTTATAAACTTCGATTTATATCAGAATGAATTTGCCTCAACTATCAAAATCCCATGATCTGTACTGAATAGTATGAAGATATAACAAGTATCTGTAGAACTTAAATTGCTGTAAAAAGTAGAGTTTGATAAGCACCAAAACGATCCACAGAAAAACAGTGAATTTAATGAGGTTCCTAACATTGATGTTAATGTATTTCTTTATTTAAATAAACTAAAAATGTGAAGCTACTCAGCAGAAAAAGTGCTGCAATGTTGTTAAGAAAACTGCCAATGTGAAAAATAGTTAAACGACGCGCTCTGTATCAAGAGCGCATTCTTTTTTAGTCGATTGACCTACGCATTACGCATTACAGGGAAATTTCGTTTTTTGCCGAATAGTTCGTATGTGGAATAAACACCCTGCACAGGTCTTTCCTGTCACTTTCAATGTGTGAAGATTTAAATTAAATGTCCACAAGCACTACTCCCTCCATCCCCCTTCCCACAACTTAATTTCCTAGTTCTGTCACAATGCATTCATAAGTAGGGGCCTGAACTCACTGTAAACAGAACAAATGGCACTTGTACATCACAATGTCGTTAGCACAAAACGTAAAATGTCCCGAAATATAAATAGTGGCCTTTAAAAATATAAAGAAATAGTTATTTATACTTTTCCGTAAAAAAGATTGAAAATATATTTGCAGTATGTCGTGTATATGGTGAATGCGCTAAATTAATAAGTCGAGCGAAGAGAAGTGGGCTCTTTAAAATAACAACCTGATACAATACTGAACAGTATATGCAAGAAATGCGTGGCCAGGAGGGAGCTTGGTCATAGTGTAAGAACTCTGGATACCTGTCAATTTCTAACTCAAAAACAGACTTAGTTATTGGCTGAAATGCAATAAAGAAATATTACATTTACACCTTTTAGAGGTAAAGAAGTTATTTTTTGAGTCGTACCAGTTGAGAAAGATGAAAGTAGTAACTTTAAATGAACAGTGCTGTGATAAACTATAGATAAATTTGCGATAATAGTTGCTGGAAAGCAAGCTTAACCGCGCGGAAGTTCTTTGGTATTTACTCAGGGAGATAAAATACAACCTGGGTCAAGAAACCGGTCTGGCAAACACCGGGAACATGAAATCAACTAGAAAACAACAGCAAATACTCTATTCAAGTTTAATAACATAAGTAAAAAAATAAGTAGTGTTTTGGATGTAAATGCTATGAGGCGTCTTACTCTAAACGAAATGATGATAAATAAGAGGATCCCTGTATTGAAAATTGTATTGGGTAATTATAAGTCAACGAAACTTGAGTTATAGTCTTCGGTAAAAACACATTGAATGGATGGTTTACATACTGAAGAGCCGGAAAAATTTTAAAGAAGCACTGCCTAAATTCATAGAGTTTATCGAAATAAGAAAAATTTAATTAACTATTTATTCGTTTTCTTCCACAGGCAGAATTTCTGTCTTCTACAATAAAGTCAGCCATAATGACAACTAAAATTAATTTAAGTTACTCTTAAACACGTCAAATTCTTGTTTTTTTGCTTTAATATAAAATGTTTAATTTGCTAAAGTTCTTTCATGTATTTTAAATATATTGTTTGTTGGCAGTTATAACTTTTTTTAATTGAAATTATTAAAATTTTACATGGTCAAAATGCTGCTTGACTTAAATTAATGCGGCAACATGTTGATTGGTGTTCCTGCCCTTTGGCTTAAATACTGCAGCACATTATGAGCATGTGAATAAATCTCTTGAGGACACTGACGAATAATTGCAAATTGTGTTAAGTAACTTAACTTAAGGGTTTTATTTTTTTATTTTTTTGTTAATAATTTTGCATAAATTTATGCTTTTTTCTGAACATGAATAAATTTATTTAAAACAATCACATAAAAATTTATTAAGAAATTTTCTTGTTACCGCTAACCATGGACAAGGAAAAATTATATAAAATATTTTATTGTTAAGTTTGTTTCCTAAGTCTTTTGATTTAGAAAAAATGTGTTTTATTTTGAAATAAAGTGTGAAGCTAATTTTAGTTAAAAAATTCTATTAAACTTTTTTTTCAAAATTTCTGTTTTTAAGACGTCTTTTTTAATTTCATTTTGTTAGATGAAGCACTGCTTATATGGTGTCCTACATTTATAAGCCACAGAGACTTATAATTAAAGTCCTTTTATTATAATTTCGTTAAAGGCCTTTAACCTTGTTGTTTCAGTATTCTACTTTAGTTTTAGGTCGATGTATGATTTTATGTTTAACCTTGTTATGCAACATTTAAACTGGTTCAGATAAAACAACTTGTCTGCCAGTTTTGTTTGCTTGTGTGTGAGTTGATATATGTACATGTTAGCATTATAATTTGTTGTATTTCGTTGTTTTAGCCAGAATTGTTGCTGAAATGAAACCTTTAATTAAGAATAAATTAACTGCTATTAAATTGTAATTTGCGCAAAAATTGCCAACGTTGCATAAAAGTAATAATAAGAATATAAAGTCTAAAAAACAACAACAATTTTAACAATTAGAGGTTTTTTCAAAATAAAAATTAGTACTGCTAAGTTTTAACTCAATTATTGATTACTTTATCTATTACTATCTTCATTTATGATTCTTCCAACAATCAAGTACAGGTCTTAGTGACATGTATGCAAAACGAAATAGTTTCGCTGCATGCCTTAAGGGTTGCCTAAATCTCATATGAAATTTTGACTGCTCCAGTAGGTATCTGAAATTTCAACTTCTTTCCATTTCCAATCATGTACAAGTTTTAGGAACTGGCGCGCTCCTTCTGGATAGTAGGAAATAATTGCGGTTGGGATTAGTAACGTTTATTATCGTATGTTAAGGCATGTCGGTTTGCAGTATCAGTTTTATATTTTACATTGTTTCAGATAAGTTTTGAGAAAACGAAAAACTTGTATTTAAAAAATTTATATTAAAAAAAATTTAGCTATTTTAGCGCTGTTTTTAAATTTCATTATTCCTAAAAATAATTAAATAATTAAGACTAAAATGTAATTTTTGTTTGTTTGTTTTATCACCAATATTTCTTTATTTCGTTGTTGATCTTTTGAGAAAGTTCAGTTTATTGTGTTAGTGATACAAATTTATTTGTTTTTTCATAATATTTAAAATTTACATTAATATTTTATTTAATTGTTGTTTTTTTTTGTATCAAAAGGTACTTAATTTTCTTGAAAATGTAAATTGATTTAGGATAGAAACATTATGTGATGGAGGTAAGATATAAAACTACAGCATATTCAAAAACAAAGAACTCTAAAGAGTATTATTCTTTGTGATGATTTGCAAAAGACAAAAGATTTTCGATATTTCCGAAGCAGAGTTGAGTAGTAAGGTGTTAGCCGAAAAATATTTAATTTTAATTTCGTAACAAATAATTATAACACACCACTCAATTCCCTTCGCGATTGAATATATTTCCGTGAATTTGTTTTTTAGAAAAATTTCTTCGAAACGAACCACTTTAAATTTTCCAGGTTGAAATGCTATTTTTAATGTTTTACAATTGAACATTTTATTTGGGTTTCGTTATTATAAGTGAAAATTAGTGACAAGAGGGAGTGGGGTTCGAGAATTTATCTGTATTCTTTAGACTGAATTCTAATCGAAAGTTAAAGGTTTAAAACTTTTTTAAACATTGGTTTTATTAAACGAAATTTAATTCATTATTATTGTGTTTTTAATAATCATTCAACATTATGTAGCGCCTAGCTTTAAGGCTTTATTACTAAAGCTAGTTAGCGTGTCTAAATATTGTCTCGTACAGTTGTATTTACTTATCATGCTGTATAAAACCCAGAGCATAGAAATACAAAAAAGAAAATAAAGATAAAGATTAACCGATTAAAATTCCAAAAAATAAAAGATAGCAGGCAGTTTCACTACCTAACAAAATGTAAAATCGGGTTTTCCAATTTCTAAGCAGCGACGACAAACTTTGTATGAGCTTGAGAATTTCTAACATACCTAATACAAAATTACCATTTCCTTAGGAGGACCTTATATACCTCAAGCTTAGGTGGCTTTAGTTTGGAGTTACTTTAATTTTTAAATAAGAATTTAGGAGAAATTACGATGTCACAGGTTTAGTTTTGGTTTTTGCTGAGCAATTGAAAGGCACATCTTATACAAAAAATTCAACTCCATTATTGTTTTTCTAGACTTTAGCTACACAGAACACATTATGCAACTGGTTGTATAATTAATTTAACATAGGGCTCTCAGTGTGTAGACTTATATATAAATAAAAGATATCATAATTTTCAATGCAATAGCAACAACAAGTTTCATGCATTGTTAAAATCATTAGGTTGATAACCCAGTTGGAAGGTTCTTCCATCAAAAATGCTTAATTCCACACTTGATTGCCTTTTTTGATTTTTTTTGCTGGGAATTTATGTGTATTAAAATCCTACTTGGAAGTGCCACAGGAATCCACTTTAACTCCAATTTTATTTAGGATTTCTATAAACGACTTGTAAAAGCAGGTTAAATTCTGTAAAATGTATTTCTAAATCGATGATTCAATTCCTTGGCCTTGAGGGAAACGATTATATGGATCCATTTGTTTTACTTAAATCTTCGTAAAAAATAGCAGTTTTGTTAAGGTGTTATCACAATAGTTTGTGTCGCACTTTAAGAGTATAACTTGACAATGGTTTTACTTTTGATTATCATGTAAATTAGATAATATCGAAAGTAAATTTTGTTTTAAAGCGATTTTATAATATTGGAATGTATTTGCTGAGATAGTTAGAGAAAAGTTTTTCTAACCTTATATTTCCTATTTTATAATATGAGTTACAAAAATGCTCTGGTATGTAACAGCATACAATGAATAAATTTAAGTTTCAACAGAGTTGTGAGACATGTTCTTCACCTTAGGTACAGAGATCATACACGTATGACTTCCTATATTATTGGATTATTAGAATGTTACTTTAAAAGTATCCTTATGTTGAGAATACTGATATATTTTAATAATATTTTGAACCTCGTTAAAAAATTTAGCTTTGGGCAGTGGACTATAATACACGCCCTGAATTTTCAAAAATATTCTTCTCTTGACATTATTAGATCGTTTGTGGTTTGGGCAACAAATTTGTGAAATCAAGTTGTGTCTTATAAGCAGAGAAGGTTTTCAAGATCTATATCAAACTTTAATATATGTTAATATCTATTTAATGAAAAAGACATTACTATGCTAGTAATTTGCTGCCACTTGGACATTCCGTTTAATATTCAAGTGTTTTTATAAAACGATTACAACGACATACTTCAAATATTGGAACACTCTTAAATTTCTAAATTCAAATTTTATACTTTCGTTCTAGCAGACTAAGCAATAAAGGTTCTTTGTAAATTTTAGCTGATTGTCTAAAACGGCTCAAAAGTTTGTCCACATATATCAACTTACATCAACTATTAGGACACTCTTCAATTTACAACTTTGAATGTTAATATTTTTTATTGTAACGGCCATAGTAATTGATATCCAATTTTTAAGCGTTTGTCTATAACCGTTCAAAAGATAGGTGTATATAAGTCAGTTTACGTCACCCATGGGAATACCCTTGAATTTTAAGATTTATTTCTACATTACTTTTTGCTATCGGGAGCTTTGTAATACGCATTTTTTTAACTTGAAAAAGGTGCGCTTAACGATTCATAATATCCTTAAAAAACGTGTGTGTTGTATGGAACCCCCTTTAATTTTTAAGATTATAAACTGTTTTTAAAACGGGACCTATACTTAAGCATAATCAATCAAATTAGAAAAAAAATTTAAAATCGGTTTAAAAATGACTGAGTTCTGCCGGCAAGAGCATAAAAAATCATCATTCATTTGAGTTGATAACCTCCTTCTTTTTTGCGCAGTCGGGTAACAAGAAATAAAACTGGATAATATAAATTTTTTAAGTTCGTAGTTTTGGTCGAAAATATCACCACACATAAGAAATTGAGAAGCTCTGCAATGAAAGACTAAGCTATTCCGTTGATATAATATGAATCCCACAGTTACTTTCTTTTTTCTAATAAAAATATTCTAGTAGTTTGCTTTAACGTTAATTAGTATTACAGCTTCGGCTAAATTCAGTTAATAATATTTAATAGAAAATTATATAAAATAAAAATTAAAGCTACGTTTTAACTATTGCAATTTAAGTTATTGTTTTTAAGACAATAATTTGCTTTTATAATCCCAAACTAAGAAAATAGAAAGACAAATAATAAAATAAAATAAAGTTATTAGCTTCAATGAAAATAAACAATGACGCAAATTCATACATAAAAACTGTTTTAAGACTCTATAAATTGTTATGAAAAAAAGAAAATAAAAAATAATAATGAAGCATTTTATATGCATCATAGTATGTCAGAATAAAAATGTGCAGACAATTGCATTTGCAAATTTATTTTAAATTTCGCAAGACTTGAACATAACTTAAATCCTACACACAATAAACAATCCTTTTGTAAAACACGCACAGGCATTAAGAAGTTGCTGTTAAATTATGATATAAAAAAAAAACACAAGAATGAAAAAATATCAAAAGACTTAAGCGACAAACTTGAATTAAGTAAAACTGCTACTGTTTTGTTGCTGTCGCATTCATTTGTTGCTTTTTGTTTTTTTTTTTGTTTTTTAAGTTTTTAACGCGTAAAATGGCAAACAGCTTTATACGTCATATTTAATGTGTAATTTTAGGTCATTTTTTAAACACTTGCAGATATGCGTGCAATGATTTCACAACAACATCCTCGAGGTTTTCAGTTTCATTTTAGTGTAGCTTTTAGTTTTCAGGGCAGCACCAGTTTGAGGCTGTCAGGTATTTGTAATTTTGTAACTTTTATTTAAATTTATGATTTAAGAAAGCATTTTGGCTTGCAATACATCCACCTCAGAAATACACAAAAAAAAAAAAAGAAAAAAAATTTCATGCGACATCAATTAAAAAAATAAAATTAAAAATAAATAAAAATCTTTAAAAAAAAGTAAAGTATAATTGTACTTTTTAAGTTTTATTACAATTATTGGAACACTTTTATGAGCCTGAAGTCATTGCGACTCGTGCAATAAAAAGTATTGTTGATTTTTTCTGTTCAGCTTTAAGCTAAATTTTGTCACCTGTTTTTAAATGCTTTTAATTTGTCCAATTTTTTTTTTGCTCTCATTGAATAATTTTATAATTTGTGTTGATAAATGGCCAGCAGTAGTGCAATAATCAAGTTAAGAACTACTGTTTTTGTTAATATAACTCTTTTTTGTTTATTTGACAATTATTATGATTTTAATTTAAAATCTTGTTAAAATTGCATTGCCTGCCTTAATTTCATTTAGTTTTTAGTTATTTCTTATTTTCGTATTTAAAATACTTGTTTTCATTTCAGTTGAAGTCTTTAAGTTGTTTTTTTTTTCTTGATTTTAATTTTGGTCATTGGTTATAGTTTTTTATATCACATTTTTTTATATGCAACAGACAGACTTTGGGGTTTATTTTGGTTAAAAAAAAGTGTTAAATTTAACAATCGTGAGAAAAGAATTTAATGCATTGTCTTGTTTGCATTTATGTTTTTTTCTCCGTTTCAGCTGAAATACTGAAGGTCATTTTGTTTTAATGTCTTTGGCTTAATAACTCCGGTATTGGAAATTTGTTTGTAGCCTTTTGTTTGGTATTGAATTGGTTGTAGGTGCAGTTTAAATAATTTCAACATACTTTTATTTGCTAAGGGATTCTTTGTAATAAAGATCGATACGTAATTGTAGACTTTTGCAAGTATTCTAAAATATCAGGATTTAATAAGCTTTGAAATGCACAGCTTTGTTTCACAGTATAATTTCTAACTTTGAAAAATTTTGAAACAATAATAAGAGAAATTTAAATCCTTGCTAGAGTAGTCATGTGCAACAGAAATTATTTTTTGTTAGTTTTAGTGCTACAAATTTGCCTGTTAATTATTCAGGAAATGGCCTATTCTATCCTCATCACACCAATATTCAAATCTTACCAACATATATGTCTACGGTACGCTTTCGAACGTATAGCCACCAATTTTAGTCCATCCTTTTAAACGTTGTTTGCACGAATAACATTTAAGACTCCCAGCCATCAATAAATGCTGGTTTAGCATCACAAGCCCGTGACTCAACGTGGCCCAACAGAAAATAATCGATGACTTTTAAATCGCATGACCATGGAGGGCAATTAACAGGGCTATTTCGCGAAATCAAATTAGTCATGCTTGAGGGCGCAGTATCGCAAGAGTAACGTATGTAATCCCACATACTCAACCAACCCTCGTAGACATAAATTCAATTATTAATAAATACAAAAAACAAACTTAAATACAAAGTCAAAGACACTGTTACAATGAAAAAAAGAAAATATTTATTCAATGAACAATTTTTTTACTTCTCTTTATTTTCTGAAATTTGATTTCATTCTACCGTTATTTCATAAACACCTAAAGTCAATGGCCCATAATCATAGTTAAAATAAAGTCTACTTTTAGGGAGCTAAAGTCGGTTTTACTTAAGAGTCGACTCTAACTCATTCATAGACAATTCAAAATATATCATTGGCGTTGAAGTCAACTCTAAATTAAAAAATAGCTAAAGCTGTTTTTAACTCATTTTTCCATAATTATTTTATTTGGTTTAAGAACACAATACTCTTTATCTGATTTGTAAGCCAAAGTGAACAAAATAACAACAGGGTTACTTTTTTCTAATGTTTGATTAGAAATCGTATGAAAACATTTATCAAACTTAAGTCGACACCCAGTTTAAGTCTATTCGACTTAAAGTATGCTTTATTTTCGACTATGAAAGCAAAAAAGATAATAAGAGCATTTTAGTTTAGAGTATACTTTAGCAAGAGTCGACTTTAGTATATGACTATGAATATGGGCCAATGACATTTTTTCATTTATCCAAATTTTAAAATACAATTTGGGTGAAATTCAAAACCTTTAAAAAATATTGAGAAATAATTGTTTGTGTGCAAAACCGCTTGGAGTCATCGATTTTCATTGCGATGCTTCAATAATTTAAAACTGAAGGAAAATAAAAACAACAACGAAAAAAAAAACAATAGAATTTATGTTAAGAATAGAATTAAGAAATTTTCAATAATTTAGTCTTAAGATCACATTCAAATAATAAAGACACAATTTAAAAAATTGTTCGTGTTTTATTCAAAACGTTATTCACGTAGCACGATTCTGTCGAAAATCCATCTCGTACATTACATTGGTCATGGTGTATTAAGGACCGACATTAAGCGTAATTCGAGCTCTGGTTTCATGTTTTAAGAATTAAGATCCAATGTTGAACCCAGCATGCAAACAGCAACAAACGTTTCTTTTTCTAGATGTAGCAGGGCATGTAGAATCTGTTATGGATCTTTGAGGTTTACTGCATGAGGGGCAATTCCGTTTATGACAAACCCAATAAACACAATTGAGCCACACTGATAAATATAATTTTGCAATTAATTGATAATTTAAATTTATGACTGACTTCAAAGTAAATCTCTTCGTCGAAAGGAGGTAAGACATAATGATTTTTCCTTAAAGTACCCAAACTATATTCTGAGGTGGCTTATCTTTCAAATTTCGCTCCGTTTACACCAACTTAAATCAGAGCGTCAAACAAACAGTTGAGTAAGATTTATACATTTTGTATTAGCTTGAGATTCTCTAACAGACCGCTATCTGAATGGGTCTCTTTTCGACCCCCTTCTGTCCGCAATAGTTTTAAGCAAGCGATTCTTAATGCACAGCAAAGTAACCGACATTGAGTCACGTGCTATTATGAGCCTTTACTCTTGAACTTAGAGATGCTTGAAACTTTAGAGATGTTTTTCCTACTGTCGACTGGTAAATTTCGGCCTGTATTTGGCCCAACTTAGATCGCCCATAATAATAATAGTAAGCCATATTGTTACGTGTCTTGAACTTCGCTGCAGATATGTCGCCGGCCAACTCCATGTCACAATCAGGAAAGGTGCCAACCCTAAGTGCAGTCTAGATACAAGTACAAATAAACAAACAAAAAAAAGGACACAAAAAAATCTTACTTCCAAATAGAACCACTCTTAAGGGGAGAGAGATATTTTGCTCTCCACTCGCCCACTCAACCTGGAACATAAAAACTTCCTTAATATTTTTTATAATGTTCCCTAAACTCCACACACACTTACAATACCACACTCACCTTATATCCCACCCAACTTTAATAATGCTTTAGCACAAACATATAATTGTTGACTGTGTTGCTGAGTCTTATTCCAGCCAATGCCAAATATTCACACACTATATATGCTATCGTCTTAGCTTGTGAAAGCCACGGTCATTTTGCCCAGATGACATTTGAAACGATATATTACTAACGCAGTTTTCCATTTCGGATATTTTCATTTCATTTGAGCTATTCGCCTTCTTGCCAGGGGACTCTTTAAACGGTATTTGAGACTGTGAACATGTCTTTTGAGGTTGAGTAAGTAGATAAGTAGGTAAATTAGGACCTTCACATGTTTCTCCCAAAATAGAATTTGTGTTAAGCTGCATTTACTGACAGTAGTCCTGGAGAACGGTTTATGAATATAAAAATAATAAAATTATTTCATTTTTTTTGTAAAAAAAATGTTAAAAAATGAACTTAAAATAATATTTATTTTAGGTTCATTCATTAAATAGTTTTTTTGGCTTAAATGAATAAATTAAAAAATTTATTTAGGTCCTTAAAATGATTACACCATACTTTAAGAAAGAAACATATTTTTAAATACCACATTTAATTTTTTTTGTTATCTCTATCAAATTACCTAAAAAAGGGGAGTAAAGATTTTGTTTATTTTTTTAAGTCTTAAAGAAACATGAATTAATTTAATTGCTGTTAAATATAAAAGCAGTAGCTGCCAAATTTAAAGCAACATCGAGATCAAGATAAAAGCTAAAATAATTAAATATTCTTAATGATGACTTTCTTAATAAAAAGCGTTTAAGCAAATTATAAACATTTTTCACTTGCTTAATTAGGGGATCCTGTTGTATAATTGACAAAATTAATATCAAACAACACTTGTGTCAACACTAAACTGTCTCATAAATAACAATTCTTAATATATTTTAGCACTTTCCAAATCTGTAGTTTTGCACAAAATTTTTAAAGGCCGTAATTATTTTTTAAGTTTGTTAAAAAAGCTATTAGGAAATGTATGAGAATATTGAATCTGGTAGTTTAAATATGAGAAGAACTCAACCCAAAACATATGTATATATTTTTAAATATATATTTTCAAAAAGTTTACCTGTTTTATGTTAACAAATATATTTTCTTAGCTTAGGGTTGTAAATAATAAAAAAATTCTTTTCTTTTTTTTATAAAATGAAGTTTTTATTACAAACAACTTCAATATTTTGACTAACATCGTTGGTCATCATCAGGAAGCTAATCAAATATAAAGAAAATTCTGAGTTCAAAAATGCATTTGATTCTGCTGGTTTCTAAATTTTACTGTCATCTTTAATAACGATTTTAATAAAAAAATTAATCTTAAATTGAAAAACAAATAGAAATAATAATTTATTCAAAAACCAATAATTGAAAATTGAATTGAAAGTCAATAACATTTAATATAAAAAGAAATAAAATACTTTAAAAAATAAAAAGAAAAGTATCCGTCGTTCGTTAAGATAACAAATAAAAATAAACTTATCGCAGAGTTTGCTACGCACGAATTATTTTCGACGAATACTCGCAACGAAAACTTCGTCGTTCATCTTGAATGTATAAGTTGACGTATATTTTTAGCCGCTGTATGAATAAGTTAAAAAAATTTGTATCCGCTAAGGAAATAAAGGTGGCCTGCTTTGCATCGGAGATCCTACACCAGAACGTGCTGTAAGCTGACCCTGTTGTGGGCTGTGCAGCCCTCCAGATAGTTTAAGCTTTTTTATCTGCACAATGATTTCTTAATGCAATGGGAAATTAAATTTCTATTCTGTAGAACAAAAAACAATCAAAAGAAAATAGTTTTGACTATTTTTGCAAATAACTACTGAGTTTTTCTTGTAAAAATATTAATAATAATATAATTTTTTTTATACATGTAGATAGACAACTATGAAATGTATACGGGCGACTAAATATATGGATAAACTTAGTGTGAGATACATTAGATACGCTAGATGCTTATGCAATATAATCTGTGTTAGTAAGTGATACCAAACAGTTATATAACACCAGAAGTCGCATTTTTTTTCTGGAAATCAAAAACATAAAAATATAAAAATATTGTTAACGAATACAAAAAGATAAATAAAATATTAAGCACTCGTATCTCATGTATTTACACAATTTGTCATACGGTATGCGTGTTGCAAAATATCTGTAGCTAAGAAAAATGAAACATTAAAAAAATTTATCTCAACTAAAATTTGCAGTTACAAAAATAGGAAAAAAGAAAAACGTTATAATATTTTGTTTATGCGTTTGAGGCGTGGTTTGTCGTATAACGCTCAATACGCATAATGGATTGTTAAATAATTTATTTAATCGCTCTGCGCTGTAAGACCTGATGCACTTGAGAAATACTATATTTAAAAAAAAAAAAAACTTTCTAAAGAAAATAGATTTACTTTTTTTTATCAAAGCAGATGAAATCTAAAAAAAAAATCGTGGTACAACGCTTTTCACTGGGTTCTGCTACACTGCTTGCGAAAGCAAAACGTATGTATACCAAATTCAAAAAACTGAATAAATGGAGCGATAGAGCATTCAAAAATAAAATAAAAATATCAATAAAAAAAATTGGCGCTCGCCCATATTTTCGGAGCCATGGGCTTTTTAACTTTTTATAAAAAAGTTCGATTGTTAATATGGGCAATATGGGTATCCTTCAAAAGCTTTTAAAGACATCCTTCAGAAAATACAATCATTTTATTAACATTTGAGGTAATTTTGTTTTAACTTTTAAAGTCTCTGTAACAGCAATATTTGTTTTTTTTTTTATTGGAGTTATTTTACTTAACTGTGTAAATCTAACATATGGTGAAAGGTATACAAGATCCGGCATAGCCGAGTGTAGCACTCTTACTTGTTTATATTATGATTGTACAAATTAAGCTGCAAACTAAATCTTCAGAATATTCCTTTCGAAGAAAACTCAGCTTATTAAATGCCTCTCTTTTCGCGCTTATGGATTTTTTGATGGAAAAGAATGCAAGACAGATCTCGAGGTAACAAAAAATAGCTGAAACTCACCCATAATATCTTCATTCATATTCCAACAGAAATACCTTATCTTAAAAAAATAATTACACAGTTCTGTTGGTGAAGTTTATATAAGATTTGGCACAGCCAAATATAGCACTCCTACTTGTGTTCTTTAAAAAATAAAGCTGAGCTTGTCTTGCGGTCACCATGATCAATGATTTTTAGTTGAAAACATGGATGACATTAATCTGGGTGAAATGTGGTTTTTTACGGCTTCCGCAAATGTCTAATTATTAAATACAAAATTTGGCTATAAGTTGATTTTAAGAAATTAACGTGTCTCTACTTTTGCTCAGTTACAGTTACTGGTTTATGTTGGTAAACAATTGCCGCCTTTCACGGTAGGTAATTTAACCCGAAAATGGACCAAAAATCAGTTGTTGCTCTATAAATGTAATGTTCTGTTAATAGCGTTTGGTTAGGAATATACAACTGCGTATTGGGCCCTCTTGGGTCTATTGATTAGTCCCTTTATGTTACCTGCTGATAAAGAAGAAGTAAAGTCTAAATTTGATATAAATTAAAACGTTTTTTATTAGTTATAATAGTAGGAGATAGGAGATAGTTAGTAATAAAAAAAAAATATTTCGGCGGACGTTATGGCTTTTGTCTACAAAATATGTGTTTCTAACTTGACTTCAAATAAGAAAATTTTTCTATAAATATAAACTTTGCATACACTTTTGATAATGTTGGCCGCGGACTGTCTTGTTTTCTTCATGAAAACTGTTAAGAAAAGATTTCTGAAATTTTTATTTTCGTTTTGTTTTTTCGAATTTGGTTTATATCACCTTCTTGAAGTGTACCCAAGGAAGCCAGTTAAAATTAATTAGGATAATGAACTTTAGAAAAAATCTGTAGAAAAATCCAAATTTTTAAGTTCTAATTAATTCAGTTTTCATTGATATTTAATAAAAAACACTACATAAAATTTAAACAATTAAGAATTAATAATACCTTATTTAATTAAGAATTTGTCTACATGGCTTATACGCCACTTTGTAAGCACCCAGTTTTAATCGTACCGAATTTCAAAAAAATATATCCGTTGGTTTTAAGAATATTTAGTTAGTTTAGTTAAGAATATTTAGTTAACTTTTTTCATATCGCGGCGAACCAAAAATACAGCTATACGTATCCATAAAAAACTTATATTTTCCCTTATTCACGCAAATTGGTTCAAAACTAAAATTAATTTTGATCTAAAAAGTAGCTTAAATTACCCAGTGTGCCTTAGAAGCAAAGAAAAGTTATGGTTAATAACTAAAAATTGTTAATAATTGTTACTAGAACGTGGTCACGTACTGAAAAGAGGCATAAGAATGTGAGAGAAAAAATTTATTACAAATTTTGGCTTGTAAAATTTTTACTAGCAAGAATTAGCCAAATAGCTGTTTTTTTCTTTCATTTACAAAATAATTTGCTTTAAAAATGTCTGGTAAAAGAAATTTTTGCAACTTTAAAATAAATGCAATTTTTTAGCAATTAAAAAAATAAAAAATAATATTATTTTATTATTTTTTTTATTTAGCTTGAGGAGTATAAAGCAAAGAAGTTTAAAATAACAGAAATTTCGAATCTTCGAGCTTTGCAGGTGTTTGCATTGTTTTTAGAATTTTAGAAAAGTAAACAAGCCAGTGATGAAACATTCAGTGCAATGTGATTTTTTGTAGAATTTAAAAGTAAATAGGAATGTAATTACAACTAAGTGGAGAACAAAATTTTATTCGCTATGCTCTTAAACATCATAAATGCTTTTGAAAATTACCTCATAATTTAAAAAAGAATGGTCATACCGTACAGCTTTTAAGTTTTTCATATTATTCCTGAAGCCCCAACAATTTTCTTTGCTAAGTTTTGCTAATAAATCATTCATTTACTTCTTTACATTTGGGGTTCGTTAAGTTACTGAACAGACCTATTGTTCATGTTATTTGTAACATATGGTCAGCAGTGCTCAAAAAGTAGTCAATAATTGAACCTAAATTAAGCTCTTCATCAGTAGCGCTTCTTTAACAGTGGCTAAGTACCCGGGACCATTATTAATTTTCGGTGTCCAGGCTGAGGAAAGCATCCTACATAAAAGAGAAAAAATATATATCCCAAATCTAATTTTATTGAACAGAATCACCTAAATTTGGAAAATTATCTATTGTGGCAAGCAATTTTTCGTTTTAAGCAAAAGACAAAGCCTCTTTTTTTGCGGTATACATTCTACATGCGATTTTACTTAAAACAGTGTATGAAAATACAGTTCTTGCCTTTGTTGAACTTCTTTATGTACCGCCTATAGACACGCCTGACCTAACAGCCATATAGAATACTTGCAAAACATTCAAGTGGTTTCGAAATGATTTACTAAACTGCCCTGAACTTTGTCCAGTGAAAAGATTTCTGACACAAATAACATCACGTTTTTTAAAATGTCTAAGTTATCTAAGACAAAGAATTTTAATTGTACTGGTTTTAAAAACTCTTGCAAAAAAGAAGCCAAAACTGAGAAGCGCTCTAAAGGACAAGAGGTAGAACTTTTTGAGAGTTTTGTTTACTGGTTTTGAAAAGCTTGGGGTAATGATAGTAATGTACCTGGTAAATAATTACGAAAAAAATTATTTACACATTTTAATACGTTCGCCAATTACCTCGAGTTTTCACAGAAAAAAAAATCTGAAATTCAGACCAGTCTAAAAACTGTTCTAAACAGTTTACTGATTATCTTCTTTATTAATTACCTAATAAAAACGCATTAGCCATGTTTAGCGAAAGTCTAAAAAAACAAATTTAATTTTTTTATAAAATTGTCATCTACTCTTTCCCCAAATAGCACAACTTGCACTACTCTGGTCACGTATTTTATTTTCGTGCCAATATCCTCAGTTATGTGTTTATAAACACATTTCGGGTGTATTAACATTTAAAAGCTTTGTGTGATATTTGTGTTTTGCTCTTTTTTTGTGACAATTGCTGGTGTGTAAAGTTGAAAAAAATTTTTTTTTTTAACTAAAGGATTAATTAGAGCTGTTGTTAAAAAGCATAAATAAAATATTTCAATTCATATCAGAATAATGATAGAAAGCAATCTTTAACTGTCATATTCGTAAACATTTAATTAATTGTTTTATGAAAATATGCATTTTGTAATCTTTTAAAGTTGCAGATATTTTTCAAATGATATAAAATCAAGCAACAAAAAAAAAAAATAATAATAAATCTATAAAATATGTGTTAAAATAGTTAAAACGATAAATATGAATAAAAGCAATTAAAATGTTTATATCTTAAGACTTATGTTCGTTAACGCATATGTATGTTATGAAAGGAATATTTGTTTTCTGTATCTAGATAATTTAGACTATAAAAAATTATATGAGCAAATAAGAGTAAAACAGCTGATAATATCTCATTAATATGTTTAGAAAAGGCATAAATGCATTGATTAAACTGTTTTGCCATGCAGAAGAAAATCAAGAATGATTAACAAAAAATAGTTTTTACTATTTCACGTGTAAATGAAATAATTCAAGAGATTTTTTTAAACAGATTTGCAAAATTTTGAACAGTGTTATACAAAGATAACTAATTACGGTTTCTAAATAAATAAATAATTGCAATCAAAAAATATGTAATACAAAGCTTAAATGAGCCTTGATTGCCTCTGTTTTAGTAAAATGTTAATTAAGTGAAATCACATACATAAATCAATAATATATTTCTTTTGGTTTTAATTCGATGCCATGAATTGACTTGAATATTTTCCTCTTAATTAAAATATATTTTTTATAGTAAAATTCCATAATTAAGAACATTTTCTTTTTAGTTTGCTTGCAAAAGTAATTTATATCTGAACAAGCATTTGTTTAAAATTAATTTTAGGTTTATTTATCGTTTAAATTGCTTTTAAAAATGCGTTTGTTAGATGATCCATATTCATTTTTGTTGACTCTGAAAAAACAAAATTGTGTCAAATAAAATATTTAATTTTACTGATTCTATTGTGGGTGAAGCACATTTCAGGTGTCCAATTTTGGGCCACATTTTCGAGCATTGCTGGCCATATGTAACGAAGAGCAAGAACAACGTTGGCCTTCAAGGCGTCAGTTGTTGGTGGTTTATTATCATAAACCAGTGTTTTCTTGTGGTTCTATGAGAAATAACTGTGGGTTTTTAAAATGCCAAAATTATATTTTAATGATTATGGTCGGCGTATGCCATGTAGCGCGATCTAATTCAGAAAATCAGGCATATAATGAAAAACAATCAATATACCATGAATGTAAAAATATAGACGTTAAAGTTACTAAAAATATTTCAGAATTGATGATTGATTTTAAAGTAAATCGGGCTGATTTGGGTCATATTGCTTAAATATTCTTCGTAATAAATAATCATATAAAATAAAATTCCTTTAGTTATATATGAAGATACAACTAAGATATTCTGCTTTTCCTAAATGTGAAATCGTAAAAAAAAATTATGTAGTGTAACTCAAATCCTTAGCGAACGAGGTCAAAACTGTTCAAATCTGGAACAAATAAATCTTAAAAATTAACTGGCAACTAACTGTGAGTGTGATGAATTCCAAAATAATAAACTCTTTTAATGGAGGCTTGCAGTAACACCGTTTCATTTGAAAGCAAATTATCGGCCCATATTTGAGAAACCATATGAACAAATTTAATATTGTCAGCCTTAAAAATAGCAGCACTACGGTATACAGCACTAATTTGTAATCAAATAGATAATCAATCTATCCAAATAGTTCTGACTAGGGTTTGGGACTTCCCGGAATTTTTGTTTCACGGGAAACGGAAACAAATTATTGCATTCCCGGAATTTTCCGGTATTCCCGGGAAAAAAGCAATTCTTGAAGAAAACGAGTTTTTATTTAATGAAATAATATTAAAAAATTCACAGTGTTTTTAAAACATGAACAAACAATGAAAGAAATTGTTAAATAATAGTTTTAACAATTTATAAAACTTAAAAACAATTCAGGTGACAAGACAGACATATGTACATTTGCATTATATACGTATAAAACGTGCAGCCTCCTTCGTTAGTAATTCGTCTTAAAATATTCGCCGATAAAGTAAAATAACTAACTCTCTTTCTTTTTTCACCACCTGTCTTATCTCTCATCTATCCCTTTCCTAAAGAATGTAGCATGGTTACCAAAATACTTGCCTGAAGTGCTATTTCTCTTTAAAAAAAAAGTACTTTCTAAGATAATGTCTAATTTTTTGCTGGGTAGTTTCTCTATGAAATGACATATTTTTATGAAATAAAAGTGTTCCATACTTCTAAGTTCTAAGGGACGTCCTCAAAAAATTTTATCCAAATCTATGTAGCAGTTGTTACGTGATGCAAACACAGATAGACATACAAAAATTTTTAAAATAGGTGTTTTGTATTCCATATCGATTAATTTCTACAACAACATCAAAATTTTCCAAAAATATTTCATGTAGTAGAATTCACACGAAATGAGATATTTGGAAATTTAAAAATGTCACAACTTAAATATTTAAAAAAAATAATTATTGTATTTTTTTGAAGTGATAATGATTTTAAACTTTCCGTTTTCCGGAAATTTAGCAAAAATTCTCTCCCTAGGGTTCCCGTTTCCCAAACTCTAGTTGCCACGTAACGTCAGCTATAAAAGTTATTACAGTAGTGAAGTTACAATTATGCGAAATAATGCAAAACTCATGAGTGAAACTTTGCAATTTATTCTCAATATTTGAAAGTGAGGGAAAAATTATTTATTTATTTCCGAAATCACAAAAGCAAAACTGAGTAAAGCAGTAGCACAAACATCTCCTTTAACAAAACGGAGTCATGAAAAATAACATCAAATTGGTGTAGTAACTATCTGGCAGCTAGAATGTAGTAGACAATTCCAAAGGAAGAAGGGATGTGTAGATGTTTTATAGCGGTTTGCTAAGGCACTAAAAGCAAGGAAGGAGGTTTTTTCTTGATCGTTAAATGAGTTATTAGACAGTAACCGACAAAAATAATAACACTTGTTAGACATAGAGGCCTAGAAGAACCCAAAAGTGTTCGGATTTAGCTCAAATCTCAAATATATCAAATCTTTAATAAACATTATCCTTTTCATGTTCAGTTGGAGATGTCCTTTTTCATATTTTTCATATTAATTTTATCATGTAATTTTTTTTTTGTATCTCTTTTAGCTCCTAGCCAAAAACTATTTTTCACTGTTTTAACTTTTTTCTCTTAATGTTGTTGAACATATATTTTTTCAAATCAATCTGAAAAAAAAAGTTTATTTATAGGTTTATAGGACATAATTTCATTTTAAGTCATTTAAGAGCTAAAAACAATTTTTTTTTTGATGAAAACAAAAATTCCTTAAAAAAATTACAAATTTACGTGGGTGTGACATTAAACAAAACCGCACGAATTAAAAATGTTTCCGAATGAATCAAAATAAAATCATGCTCACAAAAAAATTCTTCACGAAACCTCAAACATGTCACATCTATAAAGCATGATCTTTTATTTTTTATTTATTTTTTTTTTTTTTTTTGTACTCTTTCGCTAGAAAAATTAGAAAAACAAGAGTTGGTTTAAAATGAAAATACTATTCGGGATGTCTGATGGTTGTAGAAAATACAACTTTTCATAGTTGCAAGATTGTGAAGAAATTTTCCAACCACAAGCATTTTGGGTGGTCACACTCAGTCTTTGTCACAGCTTAAGGCAAACAAATCGAGAAGTTAACAGTGAATGAGAGGATCAAAGCAAAAAAAAAAAAACATTTGAAAAATTACAAAAAATCTATTTGAAGAAAATAAAACTTTTAGGCGGCCTTGCTAAAGGTAAATAATCGCATTATGCAGTGATAAAGTAAAGAAAAATAAAACACGCGTGGTATTTGCGTTTAATTGATTGCAAGTTTTTTTTGCCAGCGTTTCATTTTGTTTTTTGTTTGTTTTGTGTGTCTCTCTGTTTTTGATGAAAATTTAAACAGCATGCAACCCACACTAAAAAAAAAGTCACAAATATGTTCTTTTTAAGTTACAGTACCTCTAGGGTAAATCGTCATAGGAAATCACAAAAAACTATTGTAACAAAATTTAAAAATCCCCTACAGTCCTAGGAATACAATCCAAAAATAATATCACGCTTCGCGTTTAATAAGTCCCAATATTGTAGTAAACATAATTTTTCAGGTTCCTTACATTAAAGTTTAGGAATCAAAAGTATCTTTGTTGTAAAATAACTTAAAAGAAAATCAACTCTTGAACTTTGTTTTACATAATGTTACCAACAAACAAGGAAACTTAAGGTATCCTGAGCAGTCAGCATGACGTAGGTTTGAAAAGAAAAAAATAAATTTTTAAAACAGAAATACGGAGTAAAAAATAAAGAATCGACACGCGATTTTTGAAAACTCGTACAACTAACAAAGTGTATCTCTTTGTGTTTAAATTAGATACAAAAAATACGTTTGATTAAAATAACCAAAAAAATACTTACATACACCGGTACATATGTAAATACTCACACAAATAAATTTTGTTTTTCTTGACAGGAACAAAATGTGCAGAAGCCTAAAACAATCGATCTCATATGGAGTCAGCACGCGCACTTTGTGTGTGTTTCTCTTTATTGTTGCTGTTTTTGTTGTTGATTTTTTATGAATGTATTTAATGTATACGCTATGAAGGAATACTTATTCCTATAAACGATTGAATAAATGGATGGATGTTGCCACCATCATAGTACAATCCAATACATGTGTATGTCTGAAGTTTTCCAAAGTTTTATTTGATTAAAGGAAGGTTTTTTTCTTCACCTCTTTTATTGTTTGTCTTAAGCATGCATACGAATATGTTGACAGATTGATGCCGCTTGCAGCCGCCAAAAAGCCTTCATTATTCAAACGCTTTTCTATTTATCAAAGTCTAGGCATGTGCGGCATTATTTTTCTGTTTTTTTTTTGTTTTGTCTAGTTTTGTGTGTTTTTATTGTTGTTATACGTATGTAAGTATATTTGTTGGCTTTTGTCGTCGTGGATGTTAACTGACAGCACCCACCAAAAAAGCGTTTGCCACTGCTACCTTTCCGTTTAAAGTTTTGACTTTACATGACTTTTGTAAACTTAAAAAAAATGTTATTTCGTTGGTAAATTGATTTTTATTTGCTTATCTTCATTTAAGTTAGTGTTACCAGCGGTTTTAAATATTTGCTTAAATGTGGCGTTTTATGCTAAATATTGATGTATAGAAAACAGCTCAAATCTGGTTTATTTTGGAGGTAAAAATTAAAAAGAACATCATTTGAAAAATATCTGTCTCTAGGAAAAAGATCTACTCATCCTTTGAGGTTATCCACCAATCGACCCTATTTTGTATTTCTTTTAAGTAGCAGAAGTGGTGAGCAATATCAGAGTTCTGAATAATTATGCTACGTTTGATCAAGCGTTGCACTACTCAAAAATAACTTTGTTCTGGTCATGTGGTGATGTCACGCGCAAATTTCTAGTTAATACGATAGCTCTAGTCTAGTCTGCTCGTAATCATTTTATTGAAATTCAATTCATGATTGTTTGAAATTAACTCTACGTCTTTAAAAAATAAATTTTCAAAAGTTTGAAACTTTAACAAGCTAAAAGCAAAATGAAGTGAATACACTTTTTTAATCAGAGTTGGTGGAATTGACCTTAAGAATGCTGTACTCTTATTTACCCTTTAAAAGAATTATTTTTTTGGAAAACTTTTAAATTAATGATAGTTTTTTGTTATTTTTTTTAATATCTTGGTGAAATTTACATTCTTTAGTAATATTCTAATTACCCGATAATTTTTAGTTTTTCTTTGAAATTTATTTTCAAAAAAGCACAGCAAAATACATCAATAAAAAAGTCCACTTTTAAATATGAAAAACGTAAAGAAAGTAATTACCGATATTGCTAAATTTCTATATCACCTCTTTCGCAATTATCTCTGAATATCTATTGGTCGTAAATTTCTTGTAGCTCATCTAGGAGTGAGTTAAGACTGTTTTAGCCCGATTACCGACATATGGCCATATAAACAGGCATAACTAAATCAACTCGCATATACATAAGGATCATGAATATATACGTTTAATGGAGTCGGATATGAATATTGAAGGTTATAAAAACGGGTATTCCAATATAACATACGTGAATCATTCGAGAGGTAAGGGGCTGGAATTTTAAATATTTTTAAAATGTTTTTCACTAAAGCTCCCCCTAATTAGATGCTAACTTAAAAATTAAAAGATGTCTCTATAGTTGGCATTATTTTATCTCTTAAACCGTTTCTAAATCGTATAAATTGTGCATTGTACATTGAAGATCACCCAGGGCTTATAAATTAATCAAGTGACAAAAAATAACGTACTTGTATATAACGATTATAGGAAGGACTAGTTTTTGCTCTCTATCTTGATCAGCCAATTGATCTATTTGTGACCGATACTTTAAATTCTTAATACTTATCTTGACTGCATTTTGTGACTGATTTTTGACTTTCTATCCAGAGCAAGAGCTAAAGCGAACTCAACACTTTGTAATACTTAGACCACCTGTTTTCTATCATATTTAGTGTTAAATTTTCAAAGCATCTGCGATAGCTTGACCAGACGTGCGTATAAAGATATACATATGTGTCGAATTGCATCATTTAGAGCCGAATTGTCAGATCCATTCCGAAAATCAACTTATCGCTACTTTTTCGTTCCCATAAGTGGATAGTTGCGGTCACCTCCTGTTCACCTAGTCCTAATTAATGTTATCTACCTAAATTTTCAAACTAAAAGTTAGTGATTATAGTGTGTTATAAAGATATAGGACCCAATGTTTTACTTTATATGTAGCAATTTTTGTTTTATTCACAAAATAATTAAAGCAAAAAATTAGCATTTCGATTATAGGGATTTTACAGTAAATTGATAAATTAAATTGGTGACGAATTTTAAATTGGTAGCGTTTTCATGATGAATAACCAGAGTACATGGGTCCTAAATATCTTAGAAAGAGACCGTAGAATAACTGTCGTTTCACAATTAACCCTTTCGCAAGTTCTGTCGGGCTTTAAGAAGCAACTACTTATAAAGCTGAATATTTTATTTAGTAATTTTAAATTAATATAGAAAACTGCCATTTATAAAAATTACTTTGATTTAAAATCTTCGTTTACACAAAATTTTTATTCAATTTTAAAGCAAACATTCGTACATAATACTTGTGACAGTTAAATTATTTCTTATTTTTTATTTTTATTATAAGTTGTAAATATTAAATCTTTCATTTGTGCTCAAAGTCTTTATTCTTATGTCCGCGCGAGTATTAATAATATGTAGCATTTATAGGGTGTATCTCTTTTTTTAATTGTTTTCTTGTTGAAGTATTGTTGTACTACTGATGTTTGGAGAGTGTTCGCTTGTTGCACGGAGGACTGCTAAGGCTGTTTTTTGCTCAGTTGTACCTTTTCGGATTTTTTCGATCTGACCTGTGCACGGCTTACCTTATCCGTAACTTTTATTTTGTCGTTCCAACATATATTTTATTACATATGTTGGATCCGTCACCGCCACATGTGACCTTAAGCCTAAAAAGAGATTAACTTATTACTTTTTATTATTATGAAAATGGCAGCAATCTTATATTGCTACCTTTAGAACTGCATGAGGTCTAAAGCTAATGAAGGAAAATTAATCCACCTACTTCACGTTTTGATTACACTTGTTATTTATATTTAAGCACAATAAATAATATCGACCTAAAAATTTCAGCCTTGAGTAAAAATTAATATATGCGGGTCTTAAGGTGCAGTCAGACTAGTCAAATATTTGACCAAAAACGCGTAACCATTATTTTACCAATTTAAACAATTGTGACATATATTAGAGGACAATAAAATTGCCGAGGACAATAAATTTGCCCACAAATAGTGAATACTGGTTTGGAGACAATTAGTATTAGGACTACTTTTTGGTATCTACAAACAGAAAGGTTCAAAAATTGTGAAAATAAAAGATTTTGTGTACCACCTGATGGCAGTCAGGTGGCCAATCGAGAGATGGCAGTACGTTAATAATAATATAACATACTTATTTATCGCTCTGGCTCTCCGGATGTACATATGTATGTGACCATGAGAATCCTTTCCAACGTCACAAAAAAATTTATCTTGTCTAAAGAAAATTATTATAATTTTACTTTTTTTAATTCTCTAATTATTCACATTTGGCATCACTACGTGTAACTTCTTGAAAACACTGTTAAATAAAAAAATATTGTCTTAACATTTTATTATGGCTTTACTTTTCAGTTTCTGTTTTAAATTGGGCATGTAGGCGTCAAATGATTTGCATCATGTTTTTTTGAGGTCAGTTTCGGTTTTTGTTTTCCTCTTGATATAAATTTTTTTCTTTTTCATTTGCCAAAGAGGGAGTAGAAACAGTTGATGGTCTTCTTGTTGGTCCAGTAAATTCATATCGTTACTTTCTTTTATTATGTTTAGTTTAAAAATTGATCAACAGTATTTTATACGAATTGTAGTCATATTTGTTTTACTTGAATACGGCTATACAAACATACACACACATATATTGTTTATCATTTGATTGTGTAATACACATACACATACACACTTAAATATTGCATGGTTATCTTTAGCTTTATATTCATTCATTTTTTTATATGCAAATTGTTACGAAAGCGTATTAATGGCAATTTCAACATCATCAAGAGTTTTGTTTTACCAAGTTGATGCAAAAGTGCTGTGGCACCACTGACCATCCATCCTTCCACCAACCAACCGATAATATATCCAGTGAACTAAACTAACCAGCAATCAGTGGCTTAAATTGTGTCATTGGCATTTAAGATAAATAATATATTTTCTGGTAATACATATTTTCATCGTTGATTAATGTGATTGATAGCAAAGCATAACATTTTTAAGACTAAATTTCAAAAGTCAATAAGTTGCAGTTGATTAAGAGAAATTTTTGCAATATTTTCAATATCATTTCAGTTATTGATTATTCTCTATAATTCAAAGTAACGCAATTAATTACAAACCATTTTTGCAATGATTTATTAAAGAAAAAAATTGTAAATGTTTTGAATTTAGCTTATAAAGATGTTGCTGCGTATTGAATAATTACCACAGATTAAATTTATATCCACAATTTCTAGATATGAATTATAGTGTAGACATTTTAAACTGGTTATTTTATTAGCCTAATGAATGCAAGTAAGTTTGCATAAATTAATACGAATTTTGTTCTTTAAAAAAAAGTAAATATTTTTCATGAAAAGCGTCAATCATATAAAATGCTTTTAAAGCTGTTAACCTTGTTATTAATTTTACTTTTAAGGGCCCCTTGTCAAAACAAAAAAGCACTCATAAGAGATTTCACGGCTCAGATGTCAGGTTACCTGTCAAAAAGATAACTTTTAAATAAAAAATATAAAGAAATATTTTTGATTAAGCAACTATAAAAGTTAACCTCAAAAAGCTGCAAGATAGTGGCAATAAAAGTCAAAGAAATCTTTTTTTAGTGGATATTAAAAAACAAGTTAAAAAACTACAAATTATTTTAAGTACAATAAAAAAATTATAAATTATAATTTATAAATATTAAAGGATCTTAGAATTTGTTTTTCAGCATTAAATGAATTGTGTTTTTTATCGTTAAATATTGGGCATAATGAAGCGCTGAAAAACTTTTTGTACATGAGATATTAAAAAAAAATTTGATGTTAGATTTTGGACGATAAAGAAAATTTTGTAGGGAGATCCCTTAGAGCCTTGGTTTAAATATAGAATACTTTTTTCACAAAAATATGTCGTTTCGCAAATAAATAGAAATACAAATGTGTAAGCACCCAATTCTACCGGCATAGTTAATGGTACTAGAACAGTCGCCAGTACATTTTAATTTTGTAGATGGAAAGTTTTTAAAACTGTTTAAAGAACTCTACAAAAAATGTTTAAATACACATTTTTCTAAATTTTAATTTTAAGATAGTTAGAAATGATACGCGGACAAAGTCCTGGGGCACTGCTATTTAAATATATAATAAAGTATTTAATTAGAAGCATAAATTTTTAAATTATTGTATAATAGATTCACTTAAAAATTTAATAATTAATAATTCTATAAATAAAAATAGGTGCAAAAACTTTTTTTTTTGTACCATTGAAAAAAAAACTTTTTACAGATTACAAAAATCACAAAAATATTTAATTTTATTGCAACGGCATTTGAAAGGGCCTTTTACAGCAAAAGAGACAAATAAATATTATTGATACGCCATCCAAATTAATTTTTTTTCAGTAAAAAAACTTATTAATCCTTAAAATTACGTTTTTTAATTAAATGACCCACGTAACAGCTAGTCGATAGTCTTTTATAATTTCCGGTATTTAAGGCTGTCAGTGGATCTTTAGAACGTTGTAGTAATTGCCTGAATACCAGGTTGTCACCTGAATTGAAGGAGAATTGGTTGATGAAAATTTTTAAAAATTTTAACTCTTCGCTTGAAGTTAAAGTGGTTAAAGTGTTTCTTTAAAGTAAGTGATATTTTTGGGTGGAATCCATGGACTCTGTAAAAATATACCGCCTTTTTCTATGCACATTGATAAAGTTGTAAATAAATTAATTTCAAGTGGTCACTTATATGTACGTAAGATTGATTGCCTTTACAGTAAATTATCAAGTGAATATTAGCGCACAAAAAGTAAATTTCAAATAAAATAAAATAAACTATTTTTGCAAATTTTTACCGCAACTAAAGTTTGATGTGAGACAACAACATGGCTCTAGTAACAATAATATTTTCGTTATGTATTACAGGAATTAATAAAAAAATGAATTTGCTAAATCGAATTTTGTGTTTTATGTGGCCTTCATGCAACCAAATTAGCATTTAGTGATTGTAAATATTCTTTGTATTCTTATTTAAAAAATTTAGTGGTTAAATTTATGATGCCTACAATCTACATAACTAATGTAGACAGATGCAAAAAATATTTATGACGGATGCAGTGACCTAGTCTGATTTTTCCTGTTTTCTTAAAAAACGTCCACTTAAGTTTGTAAATAATTTCTTCTTAGAAAAAATTAGTCAATCACTTCTCTTTGTAAAAAAGTGAGGAAAAAAATGTAATGTAAACACGGCATCAACTACTAACGAAGTGGTGAACATTTGGGTGAATTTAACACAGGCATGTCATTAAGTTATGTCGTTTAACAGCATAGAACTACTTCTTATCCGCTTTCTAATTAAGTTTTATTCAAAAATATTGTCGTTATGCAAAGAAAAATGTAAATCTAATAAGTAGATCAATATGATATTTCAAAAAAACATTTAAAAATAGCTAACAAAACCTACAAAATTTTTATTAGCTTTTTTGAATGTAAATAATACTCGTATGCCCTTCTCTAAGAATGACATCCATTTTTTTTTACTGGGTAGAAAAAAAAACTGGTTCACTCTAAATATGTTGCTCTAATTTTATGGTTACCAAATTATATTCTTTCTTTATAATAATATATGTAGCAATTTCTTATGGTGGTGAAAAAACGACGCTATTACATTTTAAATGATTCTATACAACATTTGGAGTTTCATTATCAATTAGTCTTTCTTGAATTTTATGCCTCCGTAAGAGACGACCAGGTCAGAAATAATTATAATCTTATTAAAATAATAATACGATACATAGTTCTTTTACATTTTAGTTTTTATTCTGATTAATACATCTCATTATTTTACATTTTTCCAATTTTCTTATTATTATTTTCTTAGAAAAAACTTTATTCCTTAAGGCAGTTGTTTTAAGCATCCAAATAATTCAGTGTATTTCTTTATGACTAAACTATTAACAATTTTCAAATTTCGTATTGTATTTAATACTTTTCTTGTAGTTGTTTTAAGGATTTTGAATTAACACTAATGAAAATTTGATTTAAATAAAAAAAAAAAAACATTAAAACGTATATTTGTATAGGGAAATAATTTTTAGTAGTTTTATAAAGTCATTGCTAAATTTAAGCCCATATAATTGCTGATTGTATCTAATTGACTCTTATGCGCCAGTACGCTGCATTGTGTATAACTAAATCACATCTTACATTTACAATGAAAGTCAAAACAATTTCAACTGAAATAAAATTTCACTAAAGTCTACTTCTTGTCAAGTAGAAAAAAAATTAAATAATTAAAGTAAACTATAAGGAATTAAGCTTTAATTAACATAACGTTGATATTTTATAAACGCCTTTCGTTGTGTAGTTTTTTAAAATACTTTAACAAGAAAATTTTTTATTTGGAATCTTTATTATATTAATTTACTTTAATTGTGCTTGATTCCTTCATATATAAAAATTTCATGATATTCTCATGAAATATTAATTATTTTAAACTAAAATATGTATTACTGCGGGAAAAGCATATCCATATGGCCATTTCACTATTGCTCATATAGCTCATCAGTGGATTTAAAATAAATATATTATTGTTATTACTTTATTTTATAGGCGCTGTTTTTTTTTTTTTAACTTAGGGTCATTGTCTGCCTGATAAATAGCATTGCATTATTACTGACAGAAGAAGAAAGTACAAGTCCACGTTATCAGTCGATAACAGAACTTATATTCTCTCTCTTTAAAAATAGACTGGCTAAATCAAGGCAAACAGAAAACTTAACTACTCATAGGAGCTCTTTGTAAATGTACAATTTTCAATATTCCTAGAAATAATAAAAGTATCCATAGCAGACCGTGGAAACTTTAAGTCCCAGCAAAAAAAGTAAGAAAAAATTTTTATTGAAAACACCGCATCTACGAATAACGAAGTGGTACGAATTCGGGTGAAAAACCAATGAATTTTACATAGGCGTGTCATTAAAAGCATGTTGTTGTAGTTTTTTAACAGAATTTTACTACTTTTCATTCGCTTTCTAAATATTACAAAAAGCTATAGTTATGCCAGGAAAAATGTAAATCTATAAAGTAGATCAACATGCTATTTCAAAAAACATTAAAAAAATAAAGAGTCATGCAAATGTGACGCCTAGATGTCAGCACTATATAATTTTTACACGTGACATCTTTTCAAATGACATAAGCCATTTTGTTGTATTAGAAGGTAGTACAGTTTTAACCATGGAAAGAAAGAGACCATTTAAAACGTCGTAATTTCGCTAGTTGGATTATTGAACAACGAACAACAGATCCATTGTTTTCAAGCAAAATTTTGTTTAGTGACGAAGCTCATTTCAGAATGGATGGATTCGTCAATAAGCAAAATTGTCGTATCTGGGGTGATGAAAATCCTCGTGTTATTCATGAAAAATCTCTACACCCACAAAAAGTTACTGTTTGGTGTGCATTTTGGGCAAATGAAATCATTGGGCCATTTTTCTTCGAAGATGATGCTGGAAATACTGTTACTGTGAATGCTGAGCGATACCAATCAATGTTGAGAGACTTTTTATGGACACAGTTGAATCATATCGATGTGTCTGACGTCTATTTCCAGCAAGACGCTGCTAAATGTCACACAACTCGAGAAAACATTACGCTTTTTCAATCAAAATTTCCTCAACGTGTAATTTCACGAAATGCAGATTTCAATTGGCTTCCAAGGTCATGTGATCTAACACCATTAGATTTTTTTTTTGTGGGGTTTTTTGAAAAGTCGAGTGTATGCTAACAAGCCACAAGCAATTAATGATCTAAAGAACAACATTCAAGTTGCAATTTGTGAAATAACACTAGCAACATGTCGGAAAGTCATTGAAAATTTCAATATTCGGATTGATGTCTGCAGACGCAGTCATGGTGGACATTTGAATGATATTCTATTTCACTTATAATTGTAATGGATCATACTTTTAATTAAAAAAAACAGCTTGAAAAGTTGCAAATAGTTTGTGTTTTATTTTAAAGAAACATGTAGGCGCGTTTTTTGGATGACCCTTAGCTTACAAAATGTGTACTAGCTTTTTTTGGATTTAAATAAGATGTCCCTCTCTAAAAATGACATAAATTATTTTTAACTGGGATATAATATTGTCAGGATGACAATAAAATAAAACCAATTGTTTTCTCTAACTGGAATGGGCTGAAATGGCAGACTGTGTTGTGTGTGAATGACACTGTCTAGCATAAGACTAAAAGCAATAGACAGGTACAAATATTTAAGGTAGACGCTGTCAGGGATCTTAATATGGACTATCGATAGCCATTAGACAAGGCCCTGAAACGAGATAGAGTATCGACTTTATTAAGTCGCAACAGTCAAGATTAAAGACTTATAAAGGAAACTCTAAACTGGTCTGCTAAGGTGTTCTGTCTCACCTACACATATAAAAAAAATTATATCTTTTTTGAAGTTTTGCATATCTAATGCGCTTCTTTACGAAATTTGAAAAAATGTTATCATAATTTTTTTTAAATTAGAGAACAACTTGCTATTTGATCTTCCAAAAAACAAAATTCTGTTACAAATATTTTTTTAAATTGTCTAAACAGCTCTAACATTTCTCGGATTGCAAACAAATCATAAAAATTTTTATTTAAGAGCAATCACAGCTAAAATATGAACCAAGTCTTTTTCTACTTAATTCAGAAAATTTCTTTTCAATGGACTCAGATATGTTTGGATTTGGTGGTTAAGTAACGACATAGTGAAATTTTTCAATGCTTCAATGTCAACGCAGTTTGTTAAATCTTGTGCCATTTTTACTATCCCAAACTACGATTTTAGGACGTAAAATTGAACAAATCAGACTGTAAAATGAAAACGCAGCTCGTAAAAAAGAGTTTTTTTAACTAAATTTAATATCCAGTTGGAAATTTTGTAATGCTCAATTAGAAACCCCATAAGCATGTGTATGGTCCTTGACCTTCAACTGCGTATTTTGTTAGGCCTTGTAAGCAAACAAACTTGAATCGTTGAGACAAATTCTCGTAATACGAGTACGTGAAATGCCGAGTTATAAGGAACTTCTTGTACAAACTAGCTTTCATTACTGCCAGTAGGTGCTTCGTTTTGGAAAAATTTTCTTTTTAACAAAAGAACTGTTTAGACATCCCATCACTTATTTTGGAAGTAAGGTTGCAATATGTCTGAATATTACTTCAGTGAATAGTGAATAATCTTTATTCTCGAAATTATAACACTGACCGATACATCATATTTCAGACAAGTTTTCATCGCTACTGTAATATATTTGAAATTCTCTTTACAGTGGATTAAACAGAGAAAGTATTTATATTTAATGCAACTTTAAAACCTTCAAAAGTTAAGTTATAACCCACAATCAAGTATCGGCACTACTTTGTACTTTGTGTTTTTGTTCATTTAAAACACATTAATGATGGAAATAAAATCGAATGTATTCTTATTTCTTTTATCAGGCCATGCAACCTCAAGAGATAAAGTTAAAATATGTTTTTAAATAAAACTTAAAGAGCAAAGAAAAAAAAAAAAAACATATTGAAAAGAAATAATGTGAAAAATTTGCTTAAAATCAATAACAAACTCTCCAATAGTATGGACACACAATTATTTATTTTACTTTTAACAAGAGCCAACATCTTTATTAAGTTTATTTGCTCAATCATCAGCCTGTCGTTCTGTCATTTTTTAAAACTTGTTTGTATTCCCAGATTATATTTATTTGAATGCGTCCATTCATCATTGAATATCAGCCTGTGCCCGTGTCCGTGTTTTTTAATCTTTTATTTTTACTGTGGCGTTTAAATTTTTATCAAATACAACACTGTTGTAAACGTACATCAAAATGATGATGAATGTAACGAAAAGTGTTGCAATTTTTATTGCTGTAAATTATATGTCTTCGAAACGAGCAATCGATCTGATGGTTAAAATATTAAAAAAAAATAAAAAACGGAATTATTGGTTTTTAATGTCTGTATTGTATGTAAGGATTATTTTTTATTCGTTTTTATTTTGTGTTTTATATACCACAATAAATAAATTTTAAATATAAAATATCGATTTAAAAGTAACACATCAAACGAAATTAAAGGCTAATGGTCATGTTTTTTTTAACATTTTTAAAACTGTTTAAAATTGTTTGTGGAAAATATTTACTTATTTTTAGCTCTACTTAATTAATAATAAGAACTTTAGTTATTTCAAATAAAATCGTTACAAAGTTGGCAAAATTTATTTCTGTTCTTAGGCTAATTTGCAAAAAGGTGTAATTAAAATTTCTTTACGAAAAAATATCATTTTTTAATTTTCGGTATTTTCAAAAAAATTGGCTCAATTAAAGGCTTTTGAAAAAGCTTCACTTGTAATGTGTATTTGTTGAATAACAATAAGATGATGAAAATAATTAAGAGAGGAATCAAGTTTGTAAGTATATTAAAGCGTATGACCGTGACTCTATTAATGATGCGGCAAAGCCTAGGTCACAGGACACAATCTTTGGAATCGCAATAGTTAATTGCGTGAAAATTTTACAGCTGTATTGTTACCTAGATGTGATTTTCTTGTATATAAGTTGACACTTGCAAAATACAAAAAATAATATGTCCACTATAAGTATAAAAACACAAACAAGGTGTGACTTTAATATATAAAATAAATATATTCAGCTCTATTGCGAAAGACGTTGTCGACGTCGTTGTCAATTTTTAGTCGCAGTCAAATTTGGTCGACGCAGGCGTCAACTCGACACACAGTTGGTATCAATTTGTGCGCATGTGTTGACGTCGACACGTTATCGATAAAAATTGAAGAAAAAATATCATCTCTATTTATTTTGGCAGTTAGTAAACTTAATTTTCGAAATTTTTGTAAAAAGAATGTTGTTTATATCTGAATCAAGTGAAAGCAGTGATAAAGAAAATAAAGAAATGTCTAGGGTTCGGAGAAAAGTAGTGAGACACGTAAGTAAGTGCACTGAGAACAGTTTTGTTGAATATTATTGACTGAATAAAACAGCATTTAAATTCGTATTTAAAAAAAATGAGCCTTTAATGAGAAGCGCCATTCGTTCAACATCAATTTCCAACACGTTAAAGTTAACAACAACATTGCGGTTCTGAGCTCAAGGCTTCTTCCAGTCGAGTGTTGGTAATGATTTTAATCTTGGTTTATCGCAACCAACTGTATCCTTAATTTCGGAAGAAATTCTCGATGTTTTGGAAAAAGTCATCTACGCCCTTTTTATTAAATTTAAAATGGCTGAGGAAGAGAAGGTTGAATGGAAGTAGTATTTCTTTGAGGAGACGAGATAGGCTGCATAGACGACAAAATTTAAGCTTCTAAAAAAGATGATTAAAATATGTACTCATTAGAAGGGCTTTTTTTAGTTTAAGTGTCCCGCGTGTAAGATAGAAAAAAAAACAAACAAAATTTCCCTAAGTCGATGATAAAAACTTTGTTGACAAAAACAAAGTCAATTTTAGTCAACGTCGACGTAATATTGCCTTCGTTACTACAAATTTGCCGCCGATAACCCTTAACTTCTCTCAATATTGACGACGATAATACAGTGAGTGTGCTGTCGGCATCACTTGTAACGACGTTGACATTCGTAATAAGGGTGATTAAATTTAAATGTTTTCAGCAGATTCATGAAATTATAAATTAAACGGATCGTCACATATGAGTCCAAGTCCTGCTTAACTTATGTTTTTTAACAGTTAATAAACTTTTTGACATATATGAAAAAAATAATAATAATAAACCGACTTGGAAAGCGCATACAAGCACAACAGCATGTTACTGCCTAAAGTTGTTAACGGCCTTATAAACTATGCGCTAATGATATCACTGGCAGCTTGGAAGGCAACGCTTTTTGTTTTTAATTAAACCTTAAAAAGGAGGCGGTCAGGATTCACAGCAAACCGTCCGTTGCGGGCCTGTAGAGTGAAAGGCTGCGATTTACAGAAACTTCAAAAATAGTTGTGTAACGGGACGACTTTTGTTTTTGCAAAACGTAACAAAAGGGTTCTTGACATTATGTTGGAGATCACAAGTTGTAACAACATGAACTACCTAGCAAAAAAAAAACAAAAAACAGCTTAAAAATAGATTTCTGCACTTTTAATAAAAAATAAATAAATCCGTGAGTGTGAGTTTAAGTCATACATGAGGGGTACCGTACCATATTTTGAACTTCATTTCATTAAAATATTTTACACTTATTCTTATAGCAGACAAAGCAGTTAATGTTCTGTACAAATTTCAAGCAACTGACTATAACGGCTTAAAAGGGCTGTATTTGTTAAGCTCGCAACCTTTTGGAAACACGCTTTGATTTCTAAAGTAATTGTACATACTTTGTGTGTTCACTGCGGCTAAAAACCTGAACCTATAAACATGAAAATCGCGTCAATATTGGGCACCCTTTAATTTTTTTTTTTTAAGTTTATTTTTTTGTTGTTTCTATAGCGCATATTATTTTACTGATACGGAGCCAATTTAACTTTTCCTACAGTTCAAAATATAATAATAATATTTTTATGAAATTCAACTCATTTTCGGAACGCGTTTTAAGTTTTAATGATTATTGTTGTAGCTATGACAATATATTATCTGTGAAAACTTCAGAAGTCTACCTATTACGGTTCCAGAGATGGAGGGGTGTAACAGATATACAGATATTGTAAATAAGACAATATTGTTCTTCGTAAAGGAAAGCCTAAAAATAAAAAATATTAATAGGTGACACACAAATATGTAGAAATATTTAATTAATATTATAGTACATGCAACATTGCTAAACGGAAACAGATAAGTTTAGTCATAACGTGTACGTTTACGTAAGAGTAATTCTAATTTAATTATATTCAAAGGAAAACAGAAAAAAATTTTAACAAATAGAATAAGAAACAGAAAACACACAAACCTTAAAAAATGTCTCTGTTAAAAAGAATTAATTAATTACCCCCGAAAAACATGAAATGACGAGAGAAAAAAAAGGTTTTTAAGAAAAATAACAAAGTCATGTCCAGCATTCAAGAACGAGACATGATTGACAAACTACAATGTTGACCCACATATTATTTGAACTTAAATTGTGAAAAAAATATTTATGCAGAAAAACAGAGCCATTCATAGAGACAAATGTAAAATAAAATTGAAAACAAATCAAAACTCTTTCAAAACCACATAAACTAGAAAAATATTGTAAACAAACTGTAGAAAAAACAATATACAGACGCACGAATTGTAAAACACTCTAAAGATTAATTAAGAAATTCTCCTAAGTGACTTAAGAAAACAATGTTTCAGCAACATACAAACTCACACACACACATACAAATGTTTAGTCAAATAACATTTACTGAATTTAAATTATTGATTTACATCTATAAAAATTAAAATGGTATCAAATACATTTAATATTGAAAAATTGTAATAAAACTACACGAACATGACAATAAAACAATGCGTTTGTATGTTTTAAAACTAAAACACCAGTAAACATTTTGGCCACAACAATTTATACAAAGGAGTATGAAGTATGAATATGGTACGTCTACTTGACTATAAAAAGTATGTGGCCAATTTTATGTGTCTAAAGGTTTTTACAGAAAATATTACATTTTCAATAAATCTATGTTAATCCTATTTTTTAGATATTTATTTAAAAACATTTTAATTATATAATAATATGTGAGGTCTTAACTTCATCTTTCGTTACAAAAATATTTAACAATTGGTGCATCATGCTACCATCCGCAGCCATAAAGGAAACTTTGTATCAAGAATCTAAGCTCTATTTGTGGCGTAACATGTTAAGCGCAAATGATTTAAAACACCACTAAGAATTTAATTGTTATTCACTTTTAAAAATTACTTCAAAATTACTTTTTTATTCTCAATACTTTCGCGCGTTTTTTTTAATGTAACAAATAATCTTTATAATCTTATTAAAAACGTGATGATAGTTTATTTTCTAAGGTTTACTAACTTGAGAAAAAGCTTTTATGAGTCATATCACACTTCCTCTTATTGTGGGACCGCCTAGCACAAGCAGAACTCATTACTCTGCCAATAACATATATCCATGAAGCCCTCTCGTCTCTTACAACAACGAGAAGATCCAATTGTTCTATTTCTGATGAAATAGCCTTAGCATAATAGAACTCACGAAAGGCTTAACTGTCATACTGCGCTAACTTTTAATATAGGGTGTTTTTTTAAGCCCGATAGAACTTTAAATTGTTAAAAATAACACAAAAAAAAATAAAATAAATTAAAATTATTGAAGAATTTTTTATATACGAAAAATCAGAATATGGCGGCTGCTCATGACAAAACGCATTCTGGAAGTTCATTGTTTGGGTCACTTTTTCAAGTACTGCTGGAGGTATGTCACGAACAACACGAACAATGTTGGCCTCCAAAGTGTCAATTGATGCTGGTTTATCAGCATAAACCAGTGACTTCACGTGACCTCACAAGAAATAATCAAGAGGTGTCAAATCGCACTACCTTGAAGACCAATTAACAGGTCCATTTCTTAAATCAAGTTATCGCCAAATTTTGATTTCAATAAATCGATAGTTGCGGTCGTATCACACCTAGCGGTATCTTGTTGAAACCACATTTCGTCCGGATTAATGTCATCCATATTAGCAAACAAAAAATCATTAATCATGGTGCGGTAGCGATTTCCATTGACCGTAAAATTGCTATCCGGCTTCATTTTTGGAGAAAAAAAGGTGGATGCAATGGAGTCTGTAGGGTATGTTGTTGAATTGTCGCACTGCATATGCGGCAATTTTCCTTATTAAAAAACCATTAAATTCAAAAATGAGCCTCATCGCTGAACACCATTTGGCGATAAAACAACGGGTCCGTTACTAACTGCTCTAGAGCGGCGAAAGAGCGACGCATATAACTGTCTCGTGACTTTAATTCCTGCAATAGCTGGATCTTATACGGGTGTAGGCCAAGATATTTGCGCATAATTTTTCACGAAGTGGACGGTCCTGCGACCGACGATGAATCGATAAATTTTGATTTTCTTTCACAATTTTGTTTACAGCAGCGATATTCTTAACAGTACGTACATTCTATCAACGTGTTGGTGTTATTGCATCCTCTAGAGAGTAAGTGGTACAAAATCTAACCACAGTTCGACGGATGGCTTGCTCAGAAGGACGATGATGTGCACCATAAAAATCACGAAGTCGTCTAAAAGTTGCTCGAACTGATGGCTGAGTGTGAGCGTGAGTCTATTCACAATGATTTGGTAGAGTTTACTGAAAATAATAAGAAAACATTTTTGAGCAAAATTTTATTTTTTGTGTTATTTTTTTTTAATTTAAAGTTCTATCGGGCTTAAAAAAACACGCTAAACTCATTAATGGTATACACAAGCAAACCGTCATGAATAGTTTAATGCTTGAACAACGCTACCAAATTAATCACATTTATTCTGAAAATAAAAAATAAAATAAAAAAATATAATGTTTTAGAAATTATTAACATAATATTTAAAATAAAATTATTGAATTTTAAAATATATTTATAAATAAATATTTTTAAAACTCGATTTGTTGAACAAACGCTGTTAATTTGCACATTGCATTTGCATGTCTTATAATTCAGTTATTGTACGCAAAATGCATTTGTCTCCCTCGAGGCATGTTTCCATACACTATTTTTGTGTGCATAAAACATATTGTTTACTGTGTGTAGAAGTAGAATTGTTAAGTAATAAATCAATTTTATTGAATTTCATCAAATGCAAATTGTCAGTTACAGTGTTGGACAACAGATAGACATACAAATGCATGACGAATTTCAAAATAATAATTGTTTCCACTTAAAATAAAATACAAAATCTATTTACATTTGTATGTGTAATTGTTTTAAAAATCATTTTAAAAGACTTTCAAGCCAAAAGCTATAGATTCATGTATTTAAGTAAATAATTATAGATGCGTTTATTTAAAATATTAAATTTAAATAATATTTAAGGAAAATTGTATTTTTGGTTTTAATAATTTGTGGGCGTTGGCATTAAATGACAATTTTTAAGCTAAGACTATGGGTGTCATGGTTTGTAATAATGCATTTGTTGTCCGAAAGCTACTTGTATTATTCTTTTTCATAACATTTTGACATGCGTGTAATGAAATGGAAATATATTCATTTTTTTTAAGGTGTATTTCAATCATAACCACATTTTGACATGTCAAACATCGAATGTGTCAACACGAAAATTTTTAGAAAAAAAAAACTTTAGAGTTTAAATCTTATTGTAGTTGATTCTAGTTTGGTATCAGTGTTGGTAAATTTAAATTTGACACCGTATTTTTCTAGGTAACTGAGCAGAACAAACAGAGGTCCATACGTACACACATATAGAGCGGTAATTAGAAGAGCAAAATAACACTTAATTTAGGTTTTTTAGTTTTTATAATTAACTAGTGGTTTTTTATTAATTTGTTTTTTTTTATTAAAGCTTGATTCCTAGCACTGACGGACAGAGAAGTAGATAACTATTGTGGTGTGACCCTGGACACCGCTGAGCATACGCTAGCATCCAGCAAAAGCGTGTCATCACAATATCAATAGGCTATAGAAAATGTCTTTATTTTATTTCTGCAGAAAATATTTTTTTAGAACTTTTTACATACTTGATATCGGTGAGTCTTGCTTTTTGGGCTTTTCTGTTAATTAGTAATTCTTTAGTTGCTTTACAATGGCATAATCAGGCATGTCACACATCAACAATTCCGATCGATTTTGTTTTACCTTCTTTAAACTCCGATCGATTTTGTTTATTTCTGAAAAGTATTGAATCTGCTCTATTTAATTTAAATGTGGCAATATTTTACACACCAAAGTAAATAACACGGCTGATCTACAAAGACACATCATAAGAGTAAATTTAAAAAATGCAAATAACCAAATTTCAAAGAAACTAAATTCCACTTTAAAATTTGAAAACGATTTTATTCAAAAGAAAATTTTCGTTTTTAGTTTTCTGAAGAAGCAATTTACGTAATTGAGACAACTTTCAATCGAAATTGAGTTCTGTGACATGCCTGAATATCTTATGTACAGTGTGTGACATATTCATCCATGGTTGTAGGGAAACGAGTAGCTGAGATATTTTAACTGTATATTTTCAAACTCGAAAAGAACTGATTTAAGTTTTGGTATTAATTGCCGTTAAGGCTACGTTTCCCGTTTCAAGCAACTTCTTCTCACTGCTAGTTATGATTAAATGAATTTCAAAGTCCTAAAAAAATTTCCTGCTGTGTTTCTTTAGTTAGTGTTTCCCTCACTACGAAGAGACTTACCGATTATTAAGTTAAGCTTTTCTCAAAATTTTTAACTTATCTCGGCTTATTCTTGTTTCCAAAATCAGAGAAATAGCTATTTTTTCCGTAACATTTAACTGGAATTTCGGAGTAGATATTCCGTTAAAAAATCGGTTTAACTGTGTTAGAGATGCACGGGCTACGTTTCCCGTTTCAAGCAACTTCTTCTCACTGCTAGTTATGATTAAATGAATTTCAAAGTCCTAAAAAAATTTCCTGCTGTGTTTCTTTAGTTAGTGTTTCCCTCACTACGAAGAGACTTACCGATTATTAAGTTAAGCTTTTCTCAAAATTTTTAACTTATCTCGGCTTATTCTTGTTTCCAAAATCAGAGAAATAGCTATTTTTTCCGTAACATTTAACTGGAATTTCGGAGTAGATATTCCGTTAAAAAATCGGTTTAACTGTGTTAGAGATGCACCTGCCTCGGCAGGTCAGTTTTCTATTTTTTTAGCAATTCTTTGAACGAAAGGGAAACTTCATCCTTTGAAACTGAAAATAGTTTTTGGCCAAACTTTTTTTCTTTGATTTGGAACATAAATTATCATAAGATTTGCAGAGAGCTCCACTTAATGAGAAGTAGGATGAGAATTTCTTAATTGTGTCCGTCCAAGTAAAATACTTCACTTGAAATTTATTTTTGTTTTCGCATAGGGATTTCATGACACAATTAGTTTTTGCACGGCCTTAATTCTATCAGGTGTCTTTGTAGCACTCTCTTAAACTCTCAAACGTCAAAGTGATCAGAATGATGCGGTTATTTATATGCGTGTTATTGTCATCAAAATATTTGGGACGCAGTTACATTTTTAACCCCTTTTTAAATATAGTTGTTTTTTCTTACAGGCGCAAACAATGTTTTTCTTTCTTAACATAAAATTATAAAAGCGAGTTACGTATTGTATATTGTCCATAAATTCCCCATATGAAATAGGAATCATGGAATGCTTTCACCATCAGTTCGGAGTACATTTTGTCTTCTTTTTCCGATCCCAGCTGTGGGGTTTTAAAAAATTTAGGGAAAAATCAAAATCTCGATGTAAAATAGGACAAACTAAAAGACCAAAATTTTCCACAAGAATAATAAATTTAATACAAAAAAAATTTTGATTAAACGTACACAGATATAGTTAGCTTAAACAAAAATTAAAATTTTTTATATATTCCTTTAGAACAGCTTTTTCTATAAAAAATTTTTGGGCTAAAATACACAAAAAGAAAGATAAAATCTTAAAATTTTTTTCTTTAGAATATTTTGAATGTTGCTCGCTAACTAACTAATTTTTTCAGGTGCGAGGTACAAAATTTCAAGACTACATAGCACTATATCTGGAGAGTGGATGATAACCAGCTTCAAGACTAAAGCTTCAAATGCTTCTCTGCTATGCTCCAGCCAATTGGCCAAGTCCTTTACAAACGGCTGAGATATTTCCAAATAATTTTGATTCTGCCCCACTGAGAACTGTGACATTAAAATTTAAGTCTTTGTTGACAAAAAATCCAATCAAAAAACCACAAAAGAAAATGGTGCATTTTTATGGATGTCATGGATCTGTAGGGTCTCTTTTCGATATTTTTACTCCATATACGGCAATGTGGCCTGCAAACAAAGCCGGTATCTCAAAAATTAGCCTCATTACTCAACACAATTTTGCAATAAATTCATAAAATAAACTGATGACTTATTTTTCAAAATAACTCTGGATATTTTGTTAATGCGTTGTTAAAGCGTCAATTTAATTATATAAGTTGTTCCTTAGGATTTAAAACAACAATGATAACTTTTCAGGAAATAGTTCTAAATTTATTTTGTTCTTTTTTTTAATCAACTGAAGTTTGAGCAATTTTAAAGAAGTTTTTCAATTTTTTCAATTTTTTCCCTAATTTTTTTTTTTTTTTTAATCATTATTACCCTCATTTATGGTTGTACAAATCTGGATTAAGGAGTAACGCATTAGTACACGTCCCACATTAGATTTGCAGTTCTCTGTATCAAGTGTCTAATGTGTTATTTTTAAGTGGCTATTTTTTCAATTTCTTTTATTTACGTATTTTTGTCATTTTGTTATTGCGTTTGCTTATCTCTCACTCTTTAAATTGTAAAGTTGCAAGTCGTTGCAGTTTTTGTGAGCCCCACAAATATATATAAATATTTGCTCACATTGCGTTAGCTGAAATATGATATGACATTAGCAATACTGGTATAAAATAATGTTTAATTTGATGTTAAATTACAGGTTAATAATGGATCAATGTCTTATTTTGCAGTTTTTATTAAACACCCTAAAGAAAAATTTAAGGCACTCAGGGCTTTTTAAAGACAGTCTCGATTTTGAGAATTTAAAAACTAAAAGGACGTTAAAAATAAGTTGATCTTAAGGAAATCCAATGGCTTAATTTTTATGCAGAATATATACCTGTAGATGAGCCTATCACAGGAGTAGAAATAAATTTTATCTTCTTAAAAAAAATTTGTTTTATTGCAGAAGGCTTTTATAAATTTCAACTTAACATTCGCATATTTTCTAGGCTAGAAATGACGTTGACTATTTTGCTTTTGTAAGAACTGTAAGTTTTATATCTAAAAAAACTATTCTAAGGTTTTGAAAAATTCTGAAATCTCTAATGCAAATAAATGTTTAAGTGTGTGATGAAAACAAATAAAAATAAAAGAAAAACGGTAAGCCTCTTTAATTTGGGCAGTTGGAAAAACAGCTGAATTCTAATTGCGCAATTTTGTTTTGCTTTTTTTCGATAACAATATCAAGCGCTTTTAAGATCGAAATGCACAGCTGCTTACGCCAAATTAATCTTTCTTACTTAGGAAGACAGAAGGATCTTCTTTGAGAAACTTGCATTTAGTTGGGAAAACAGCATAACAATACGGCATTTACACTATGCAATTTTTCATGAAACTATCAAAAAATATTTGATTGTTGGTATTGCTTGAATTTTTAAGGGATGTTACTGTTACTTATTTTTAATGTTTTTTAAATAACGCACACGCTGCAACTTAAATAGAAAATTGAAAAGAAATTTCCTTAAAAAGTTTCATAGTGTAAATCTGTACAAATCTAAAATAGAATAAATTGCATACGTTCCCGATCATATAAATAGAAGCATATAATTTTCAGTTAAAGTACAAGAGAAAAATCAATTAAAGTATTTAAATGTAGCGGAAGATCCCAAAACCGATGTTTATTGTTGGCGAGGATATTCGTATCGAACCATTGCAAATGAAATTGGACAAACTAACAAATCTTTGCTTGAAAGGTTTTAAAAGCAATAAAAAAGAAAATAATATAAAGAATCGCTTTAACTCCAACCGAAAAGAGAAAAGTCTTTAGAATTATGTCAAACTCTTTTTCTGTGCTGAAATACAAGAAAATTTTAGCATAAGAGATCATATGACATTTGACGTTCAAGCTAATAACTATTGGCTTTCTGTAGTTTTTAGTGATGAAAATAAATTTAATTTAGCCGGGTTAGATGGCTGGAGCTATCATTTTCTCTATACAAGGATAGATGACCTATTTTATGATCGCCATCACAACAGAGGAGGTTATGTTTTAGTATGGAGCGCTATAGTATATTGCGGTGCAACAAATTTAAAATAAAAAAATTACTGCAAGAATTTTCAACACAGGTCTCCTAAATGAAAATAAAATTTTAATACCGATTTTCTTTAATGTGCAAGAGGATAATGCTCTTAAAATAATGCATGAGTTGAAAAATAATACATTTCAAAATCTTTGTCCTTTTATGAGGCCATCACATTCTCCCGACCTAGAAATCTTTGAAAATATTTGAGTTGACTGAAGGGTAAGATAATCCGACAAAAGGTATTAATAAGGATTAAGGATTCCAAGAAATGGATTTCTTAAGTTAGTTAATTAGTTAGGAGTGGCAGCCTCTCGCGACGAAGCTCACTTGAGCACAAACGAATGGCCCGTTGTGATACCACAAAGAAGGCGGCATGACTCCCTTTACCCAGCCGAGAACCATGAGGATTTACGGATGAACTTCGCTATGTCCCTTATAGAGTGAGATGATAGCTCCGTAAGAGTTCCAAAGAACGGAGAGCCCAGAATTCTTAGTCTTCTTCAAGCCAGGGATGGGTAGTGGCACAGGAGGTGCAGTACGGTCTCTTCCTCATCCTCCGAGCCACAGCTGCGACAGAAAGGATTTCTTAAATAATTATTAAAGTCTAAAAAGGGCATTCTTAATTAAAATTCTTTAGAACTATTGTCTGAAAACTTATCACTTTAAAAAAATGCAAAAGTTTTTTAAGTTAAAATTTTGATTGAAATTGCAGACACAGTATATCCACATTAGAATTTTTGTTTGTTTTAATAATTATTTTGCTGTGAGACTGTAGCAAACAAATATGTGATGTTTTTACTTTATGTTTGAATAGTTTGAATGCACCTTAACACGTAATCTTTGCCAGCTCTTCGCTGACTGCCGGAACAGTCCTTTTTTTGGAAATACAATTCTCAAATGCTTTTCTAAAACGATAATTTAAATTATTAAAAATGAGAATAGTTTTTAGGAATCTATAAAACATTTAATTTTTCCTTCTGCTTTACATACTCTGCAAGTGATCTTTCAGTTGTTGTAGTCTCATTCAACTAACTACGATATTTCATATATATATATATCTATTTCATTTATTTAAATTTTATTTTCTTAATCCAAAATTAAAAAAAAAGTAAAACAAACAAAATAAGATTTTATTACGATTTTATGATTTTGACTGACAGTTGTGTATGACTCCATTCTCGATGTTTATATTCGTATTTATCAAAGTGTTTGTTTATTTCATGGTGATTAGACATTTGCATACAACTCTAACAGCATTTTTGCAATAACATATTAAGTTTAAATTTTGGCTTAGAAAACAACACACGTACAGAAATGTGGGTATGAGCTTGTAAGCGAGTAAGTGAGTTAAATGGGTGAGTGAGTATGTCACTTGTAGTTTATGTGTATTTCAAATCAAAGTTACATATCCAGTTAAGCTTGACAGCGTATTTTCATGCTTATTAGTTATGATTTGCGTCCGGCGTTGCCAATTAAATGGGCGTTATGCGTTAATTGATTGCGTGTTGTAGTTTATTTTTTTTCCTTACTTTAACATTTAAGAAAACAGTAACAAATACAAATTTCAGTCGTAATACTTATTTCAATTTTGTTGCTTTTACTTAGAAACCGCCCTGTTTTTTCTTTTTTTTTTTTCGTTTCATTTAATCAAGTCAGCAGTGTGGTGACCATTATTTGCTTTGCATGTTATTTAATAATTTTTAAAATTGCATTTTGATTTTTATTCAATATTTAAGTCTTTACGGATTATTAAATAATAAACAGTTTATATTTTTTATGTAAATTAAATACTTTGACCCAGTTTTATTGTTAAAAATTATTAAATGAACATTAATTAAACTGATAAATGTTTTTTTAATTGAAATTTATGAAAAATCGGCCTAAAGGCTTTTTGGATTTTAATGTTTCAATTGCTCGTATGGTTGATACTTTGAAATATATAGCTACAACGACATGTGCACACAGTATAATCTGAAAAGATAAAACTAAAGGATCATTAAGAAACTTTAAATAAAAAAATTGCAAAATATTATGGCAGTGTTTAACTAAATTAAATAATTTTTTTTTTTATAACGTTAAAGAATTTGTTAAATTTTTCACCACTATTTTTTTTAAATAAAGTGAAATTGGTTTACTGAAGATTGTTTAAAATTTTCCAAACAACTGCTAGTGTAGGTAAGATAAGTCCAGATGTGTGATAAATAGTTTTTATTCAAAAACTTTTGTTTCATAATATTTTTTTCAGTTTAATTGGGCACTTTACAATGCAAAATCTTCTTGTTTGATCTAATAAACAATTAAAGGCGGTACAAGACTTTTGAATGGAATCAGCAAACAACAATTAAACAAATTTAATAACTTTTTAATTTCAGTTAAGCTGTATCCTGATAATCACAATACTGAATGGCCTTAAAGTTTCCAGTTTATTCACTTACTTCCGGAGCCAGGAATTTTAGAAAACGTACCCAATTAAATATATTGAAATATAATAAATATTTGAGGATTTATTGCTCTTATAACTTGAGAATTTGTTGATCCTTCTGTTGAAATTTTATAAACAATTCCAAGCTTTCGTAAAAAAAAAAACAAAAGAAATATTAAGTTGGAAACAGCTTAAAAGTAAACATTATAGAGTCCACAGTAATCGGCTTGCAGGCACATACTTGGGTGCGCTGTAATTGATTATATTGTCAGAAATTCGTATAAGTATGAAAAGCTACTCACCGTGTTGAATAGCTGCTACATAGTTAGGATTTCGCTCTGCTAGGTGACAGATATAGTCTTTTAAGTGAACTCTGGATACCTGTCGGCCTTATGCGCTTATGAAGCTCTGTCTTGGTAGAAATTTTTTCTGAGTAAAAGATAGAAATTGTGTGATAGAAGTAAGAAAAGCAAATAAATCAATAAATTTTCAATGAAGAATAATAAAACAGGTTTCTAGTTTTGAAATATATAACAGCAGAAGTGGTTTATTTTTCACGCTGTTTTGTGTAACAAATTTTTTTAAAAAATTAAAAAATTGATGTTTACCTTTGCCTTTCGCGATGTTTCCATTAAGAGAAAGGTATGAAACTGCCCTTTAAAAATTGTTTATAAATGTTGTCCGTTTTTACCCCATTTAAGTTCATTTTCAATTTTCAGCAACATTCGAATTCCATCTGAAATTATCGACAGTGAGTTAGGAGAATCGTGTTCAAGAAAAGCAAAAGTCCCCAATAGGCAAAAGATCAGCTGGAAAGTGATATTTGTTCTTCTGCAGAGATATTATCATAAAATCATATTTTTATAAAGTACATTGCTCACTCCGCCCATTTTTACACAAATAATAAGCAATTTAAAAATAAGGCTAAGTTAATGTTTTTCCAAGTCTGGGTTCTATAGGAGGTGAGCGTGGAAATCATCCAATTTTGATATTCTTTTTATTTCTTATATTTTTTTAGTGAAATAAACCTACATATAAATTGCAGTCGTATGTCTCGCTTTAGTGAATCAATGCCAAAAATATAGGCTTCTGGACCATAGTGCAATGGATAAAAATATTTCTAAATATCTAAAAGCAATTTAAGGCAGTTACCCCTCTGTAAGAGATCAGAAAATTAGTTAGTGCCACGTCATGGAAACTTTCAAGTTTCATTTAGCCAATATAAAATTCGAAGAAGATGATAGTTTTATATTGTTTGCGAAAGGAATTGAGATTTAAACACATACCACAACTATTGGCACGAGCTAGCATTTAGCTTAGAACTATATGCAGCTATACATACATATATTAGACTGACTGACTGACTCTAGCACAAAGAAGAAGAAAATCTACAGGTATCACTCGATAGTCTAAAAGCACTACTGTCGAGAACAAGAGAATTAACAATCACAAAGAAATAAGAAAAATATATAGACGACCTGGTAAGCTGTAAGCAATTGCAATGTTTATATAAAAACCTTAAAACACCTGCCACCAACCACCGTCCTGGTGAAGTGCGTATAGGGAACAGGCAGAAAATAACATTTAAAAACACTATTAACCCCATCGAAAAGTTTTTCACCCTGAGTATATAAAGTGATATAGTTGAGTGATTACCTGTTAATTTTGAAGTAACTCTGAAGAGATAACTGCTTACTTTAACAAAACCAAAATTCCTGGTCATTATAAAACCAGGATGCTCTTCAATTGTTCCATATAGTAGTCGAGATAGACTTTACACCTTCAATGACATTTTAAGAACGGATACTATCCTAGAGAACGAAGGGATTTTTTGGTTATTATTGTTATGATGCTGAGAAAAAAGTATTAATTCGCTATCGAGCGAATAAAGTTCTCAAGGAAGTTCTGTACATTCTTTGACTTTAATTTGAAAAATAAACTTATATGCTCGAAAAGTTATTTTTAAACATATTAAAGGGTGCTTCACAAGCATTTTACAAAGTGTGGCACTAAAGTTTAATATTGAAGCAAAATTGCTCAAAAAATTCTTTCAGCTGTTAGGAAGTTGTACACTTATAAAAACAGATTGTGTAGTAATTTATCTATGCCAATTAAAGCTGCATCTTAGGGCATCTTATTAAGGAGGACTTTTGTAAACAACAAAACTGACAGAAGAGAATCTTATCTAATTTGTGTTTTTACGAAAATATGATATGGCAACCCTTGTTGTTGTCAGTATGTGCGTTGAAAATATAACAAAGATGAATAAGTTACTTCACCAATGGTTTTTGTATGGAATAATACGACAATTAGCCAACAGAAGTAGAGTCGATGTTTGCATTGGTATAGGTGCGTCCTTTAGAGCAAAAGATCATGATTTCGAACTCACCATAAAAATTGTAGTAGTTTTATGCAATTAAAAATTGAAAAGCAAACTTTCCGGAAAAGAAATAGACAAGTTATTGTATGAAGCCATGACGGATACATTAGTCAAGACGTCTTTTTAATATTAGAGTAGCAGAGATAATTGTTAAGGAGCCCTTTATAATAAAGAGAAAGAGATGTAACTGTTTGCGCCGGAAATTAACAGCATATCAAGAGTGTATGGCACACGTTTGCTGAGGCTATGGATTGGATGTACAGCGTAAGTAAGACTTCGAATAGTTTATGTTTTACCGGAGATCGACAGTAGTGTAGATTGGTTGTCTGCATTTACAAGCCAGAGAACGTAGGATCAAGAAGTATAGTCAGAGATAGAGCCGCAAACAAAAAATAATTTATATAAAATATTTATATTTTCAAATAGCGGTCAAGGAGTGCCGAAAAGGGGGAAGCAGCTATTTTACCGTTATTTTTTACAAAATGAAACATTAAGTATTTATAACCGAAGACTTTATTAAATGCGATCAACAAATACAACGGCTTTTCTAAATATCATTAAACATCACACAGACATCACTAGATCGACTTCACTATGCATAAGGACTCAGAATATACTCTAGAAATTACAAAAGGAATGACAAACTTAGATATACCCTTTTTCCACCTGTAGTAAATGGTATAAAAATAAAATAGGCAAACAAATTCATAACTATTAATAGTTATAATTTTTTTCTATTTAATATTAAATAAAAGGTATTAAATTAATTATACCACAATCAATAAAATATAAACAATTTCTACTTTTATTGACCCAAAACGTGCAGATGTAAAGCATTTTTCTTACCAGCAGACTAATCGAATTTTTAAAAAATGAAACGATTAAACTTTCATGTTTGTGTAATAAATTGGTTTAACTCATTTATTTGATCTAGTTAAAGACAGACAGCCCCCTTTTTTTATTTTCTTACTTGCCAGTTAAATTAATGTTGATATTGAAAAACTTTGAATTTTTCAATCACATCTGCTTCAATTTTCCAAATGCTTTAAAAAGTTATTTTGTAACCACTTTTTAATCTAATTAAGTTCAATTTTAATTAATTAATTTAAAGTAACTGTAAATTTGTAGTTTGGCAAACGTCTTTTATCATTGTTGCTGTTTTTTTGTTTTTTTTTGTTTTGAATTTTGGTACAACAAACGTAGCCGGTCAATGGGTGCGGTTCATCTTCTATTGGTCTTATTCATTGGATTTGATTCGGTTGCTGAATCTTGTAGCGATTGTGTGATTGTTATTTTTTTTCTCTTTCTTTTCTTAAAAATTTAATTCGTTTTCATTAAATGATACAATGCCAATTCAATTGTAAACCAATTCATTTTATAACGATTTGTTATTGTGATCATTCTTTTTGCTTTGTATTTTTTTCTTTTGCTGCTTTTAATTTTTTTGTTTCTATTTTAGCCATGACTTGACTGGGCTTGTTATTGATCTTGGTTTGTTTTTGATTATTTGGCTACAGTATGGGCTGAATGGAAGGTTGAGTGGATGGTATATTTTTGGGTGGACAAAAACTTAGTGTTGTGCACAAATTCGGTTGGTTAAATGTTTGCAATCTACATTTTGAATTTTATTCGAATTTTGTGTCCCTGAAAATTTACAGATAAATATTTATCATGTATCAATCTTGTTGCTTTTTATAATACTTGCATATTTTTTTAATTGAAAGTCAGTCATCTCCTCTAACGTTAATCATATAAGCGATTTAATCAAATTTTTGAAATTTAATTAAATTATTCTGTTAAAGTAATAATTAATTTTTAATAAATAAAATATAAAAATAAGCATGTTTTTCATGACCGCTAGAACTTACGAAAGGGTTGCCCAAATGAACTGTGTTACTATTATTACTTTTGGATATTTAGAATCATGATATTCTTGCAAATCATTCTAAATAGACTAAAGCTTGAACATTGTTATCAATTAAGTTTATCATAAAGTTGTGTGCTCCTTTATAGTTTGATAAAATAAATAAGCTTGCCAAGTATGGAGTTAAACCAATCCGCAATAGACCCTACATACTCCACTAGATACAGCGAAATGCACCGTTTGTTGGTGTTTACATGCTGGTCACACCATTTTATCTTTTTTTTTTTTTTAACACAACAGTAAGAAGTATTATGGTCGATGGAGATCTCTGACATAAATGCAAGAGAGAGATGTGGTTTCAACAGCTACGTACGATAGACTTATTAAGACCCTCTCGATTATATCCTTTAACGTAAATCAGTAACAATTGACGCCTTAGAGTCCAGCATTGTTCATGGTTTTTGTTAAATGCGCTTTCCCGAGAAAAATATTTTTTCTTATTTAACTTTAACTTTTTTATTATTTTTTACAACTTTTGATAGACTTAAAAAACACACATAAAATAAATTTGTAACCACACTGTCATCAATGTGGAATATAATTGCATTATTTGAAATTATGCATTATTTTTTATTATACATGAACTTTATAGAGAGATAACTTAGGTTTTGGATCAATATATTAGATACATTTTTAAAGAAAAAGTTTTTTATCCAAAAATAAATTTAAAAAAATGAGATTAATTTTTTTTATATAAATTACGCTAGAAACTTGACATGTGTTGTTTTTCTAACGTTCTGCTTATCTTGGTTCTATTATATTTAAGAAATTGTTATTATATAGCGTTTATTTATGATTATTTTAATAGAGAATTTCTGAATGAAAAACAGCTTTAATGATAAAAATTAATTATGCTTAAAACATGTGTGAAAACAATTTTGACGCCTTTTTTGAAGAGAGAGTAGCTCAGATAAAGAACTACTTTCTTACTTATATTGGTATTAAAAAAATTTATATAGTATATTGGCTCTGCTTGGAAGAAGAATCCAGCTTCAAGAGATAAAGCTTTAACACAAAAAAAAAAAAAAGACAACTGATTCAAGGTTAAGATATCCATGCTAATGAAAAAGGTTTTATACTTAAAATGCATTAATTTTTTTATTTTTTCCCAACCAGGATTTGAATTATGGATATTTTAAATGAATAAAAATTTTATTTTTCATCTTAAGGTTCATTTTTTAATTTAATTTCTAAATGTTTTTAAAAAGAAAAATTATTTACAAATGTATGCGGACGCTTTTTAAAGAAAACACGAAGAAGTAGACACTAGCAGAATGAAATGCATTATTTTTGGACCGCTACATCGTTTATCAGCATTCTTCATTTCTATCTACCATAAGTTGTGTACATTGTAAACATCATCTATTTCTTCTTTCATCTTTGTAAATAAGAATGCGAGGAGTATTCATATCAATATTAATTATTAATAATAAATTGTTTTAGTCGACAGTAAAATTTATTTTGAATTATTTTGCAAAAGATAGCTTTTGTATTTGGATTCTATGAAATGTTATTCTCCCTATGAACAGAGAAAGCAGCCGAATAAAAATCAAATCGGTTACAGTAGGGTATCCAGTTCTATTGATTTGCTGGAGCAGCGACACAATGTAAGATATGTTTCACAGTTTTATTGTCACTACAATGGACTCTGTAATTCGTAAGCGAAATCGGCCATTGAATTGCTACTGTGCACTACAGAAAAAAATCTTATTTTAAGCGGAACAGCTCGTATATGAAGAAAAACTTTATGCAGACGGTTTCCCACTATCTAATTTCCTGCCGTTGCTTGAGTGATATGGCCAATTAAAAAAGGAAATTGATGGTAGAGAGCACTTCTGAGTATTATTTGTGGCAGCAATGCTTTTTGGAATTTTAAAATTCACTTTTTTTTATGTTCAACGAAATTTACAAGTGTCTGCTATCTAAAGTAGTTATTTTTTTGTTCTTTTTAAGAACACAATCCAGAGATTGTAGTTAAAAATTAAATAAAATAAAATTAATAAATATCTAAAAATTTATGTTTTTAGTAGTCAGGATAGGACATAAACCCTGGATTAAGTTAATTACATTTGAAGTAGTAAACGCGCTTAATATCACAACATATTTTAAATGAATCAAGCTTCCGCAAAAATAAAAAAATTATGATTTTTCATGTCCATATTTAACCATGAAACTATTATATACTAGCAGTGCCCAAGACTTCGTCAGCCTATTATTTATAACTTTCTTAAAATAAAAATTTAGAAAAATATGATTTAAAACATTTGTTATACATATATTTTTGTAAACAGTGTTAAAAATTTTCTATCTTCAAAAATAAACTGTACTGACAACTGTTCTAGTATCATTATACTTATACAATTGGGTGCTCTTACATTTGTATCTCTAATTTCTCAACGATATGACATACTTTTATAAAAAAGAGTATTCTATATATAAACCAAGGTTTTAACGGACCTCTTCACAAAATTTTATTCAAATTTATCCAGCAGTTATGACGTGATTCTAACACAAACAGACATACCAAAAATTTCCAAAATAGGTTTTTTGTATTCCATATCGATTATTATCTACACCAACATCAAAATTTTCAACATATATTTCAGGTACGAAAATGACCCTGTTACTGCTTTATTATTTGTATAAAAGACAACAACAATCTTTATATCTTTTAACTACAACCATATGTTGCCCACAACATTGTGGTCACCTTACTTACGTTTTTTTTAACCGAATTCAAAATGTGAAGTTGGTTATCATTTCGTCTGAGTGTTGTTTTTTTTATGTTTGTGTTCGCAGAGCTCAGTCATATTTGACCCGATTTTGATTTTTTTTAAAGCTTTACATACATATTTATTCCCGTCATAATTGTAAAAATTAGAGGGTGTCCTCATCCAACATACATATTATGAACTGTAAAAGCACCGTTTTAAAATTTAAGAAATTACGTATCACTACTGGTTCCGATAAAAAAAAAGTAATACAAAAATAAATACAAAAAACTAAAGGGTGTCACCATAGGTGACGTTAATTGACCTATATTGGCCTACCTTTTGAACCGTTTTAAATAAGCGCTTAAAAATTGTACACAAGAATATATATTCAATATTATAAATTAAAGGGTGCCCAATAGTTCATTTAACTTGATGTATTTGGACAATTTTTTAAAGCGTCCTCTAAAGCAGCAAGTATGCAATTTAAATTTAAAACTTAACTTTCTCACTTCTCTGCCTCTGATTAAACTTTGTCTAATGATCTGCTTAGAACAAACTAAAAAGTATTAATTTAATTTTTATGAAATTAGAAATTGAATTGTGTATATAAATAAATTAAAATTTATTTTTGGCTTAATTTCATTTTCTAATTTCTAAAAACCTTTTTTTAGGAAAGAAAAAATTTACAAAGAGAACAGTGAAGAAATAGTTTGGTTTGGGTGTCGACTTCGTCGAACCAAATTTATTTTTATAGGAATATTCCTCGTATTCTTATTTACAAAATAAATTGCTTAAATAGACGATGTTTACAATGAACACAACATAAGGTAGATAAATACGAAGAATGCCGATGAAGGATGCAGCGATCTAGAAAATGCTCCATTTCATTCTGCTAGTGTCTAATTTTTCTTGTTTTGTTTGGAAAACGTCCGCATTCATTTGTTAATAATTTTTCTTTCTAAAAAAAAGGTATTTAGAAATTAAAAAAATCAACTTAAGCCTAAAATAAGTTTTAATGCAATAAATAAACCTAAAAAAAACTAAACGCTAATATTAGCTTTAAGAAAATCTGTATTTTCAGGCATCGCTAGCGCAGAGCACTTATATGTCGACTATATTGGCTTTAAAAATTTCCACTCGTTTCTGTATTTCTTCCTTTTTTTTGGGTTAGTTCAATTGAATTTAGTAATTCATTTAATTTTTTATACAACAGCTCACAAATCGATTTTTGTATTTGCTTTGCTTTGGTTTCATTTTATTTCTTTTCTTTAGTTATTTGCTCGTACAAAGTTTATTAGTTCGTGCATTCATTTTGTAATTACTCGATTACAATTGATTTTAAGCGATGAGTCTTCTTACTCCAAATGTTTTTTTTTTTTTTTTTTTAATTTATTTTGCTCTTCGATTTAAGTTCGGTTAAAGCCATAAATAGTCACTTTTTCTAGTTTGTTTCCCTGCAGTGTCCCTCCTGCTGAACGAAAGTATGGCTTGTATTTATAAGGTTGTCTTTTAATGTGGTTGTATATCTACCTGACTGCATGGCAATTCTAATTGCGAAATCTTTCTTATAGCCAAAATCTGAGGTGTACTAACCTAAGTAGATATGGATAGAAAGTTCACATATCATAAGAGGTGTCAAATTTGTAATGTGTTAAACAAGTTAAGAAAAAACATTTCTGAAATAAAGAACTTAAAAAAATTTAATTGCACATTTTTATGGCACCTGTTTAATAAAAATTTAAAGTTAATCCCAACCAGATTTCAAATATCCTAATATGATTTTGTCTATTTGTAAGGCAGCCTGTAACAATATTATTTCTAAATTTGTTTTCATTTCTTATTTCCTATTTGTTTTTTTATTTTATTTTTTATTTTTTTATTTTACTGTGATGATTGTAAATCAGAGTTTATTCTTTTTGTTTGGATTTATATTTTAGTTTTCTAGAAACTCATAGAGATGCACTTGTTGTTTATTTGGCTTTTGCCGAAACTCACGTTTTCTGTCTTTCAAATTTTGTGCCATTATAATCCTTGTGAGGAGCAGTGAAGTTAAACTATGTTTTTTATTTTTTTGTAAATTGCAGTTTAGTTTATTTATTGTAACAAATAGCACAACCACCCAAAGCCACTGTATCGAAAATAAAAGAAATGATAGACCAACCTTTAGTTAAACTTAAAACCATTAAAAAGCCATCATGTACATGGTGCATAGCGAGTGTATATATTTGTTTCTGTGTGTTTGTTGTCTTTGTAACTGTACAACAGGTTCAAATGCTATATAGCATTTGAAAAAAAAAGGTAAGCGAACGACTTAAAGACTTGCATTAAATCAACACAGAGATTATAACAAATCCGCAACTGTTATAGTTTATCAGTTAGTGCAGCTCGCTCTCAATTCAACAACTACTTACCTGTTGCACAAAAATCGAAAAAAGAAAAAAAAAATTAAATGCTCATTTCATTTAATTATCAAAAATATTTTAACGTAGTTTTTCTGTCCATCCATGGTCTGTTTATTTTTCGTGTTTTCTTTTTCACACTATTTCCAGATGAAAACAGAGACAATTGCAATTTCTTAAATTTTGTATAACTTAACCGCTATGGCCGTTGTGGTTGTATATTTTTCTAAAATGAAAATTGTTTACAAATGTTTTAGATATGCTAAATTCGATGTCAACAAAAACTCAACTTTATTCTAATTGAAGTTAGTTCTTAATTCTTAAAAAAAATATTTTGGCACAAGAAAATTTTTTGTTTGTTTTTATTATAAAATTAAAAACAAATTAGTTTGAAATTTCGTTAATAAATATCTTAGTTTTCGCTAAGCCATTGATATTAAAACAAAAAATTTACAAAAATAATCAACCGGATGCAATTTAAATTTACACCATAAACGGGTCACTGAATGATATCTGCCTGACTTCTGATATATATTATTTTTGACCATTCATATATCGATTAATAAAATTCCTGACAGTCAAAATACAACTTCGTCTGATGCTCTCCTATTATATATAAAGCAATCAACCGGAATGAAACGGTTGAGAAGACTATACCTGGTAATGAAAACCAACAAATTTTTTTTAATCAAACCTCACGGGATTAGAAAAAATACATTATTGGAAGGAGGATAGAGGAAGTAGTGCAAGAAAGACCTCTGCATGGAGTTTATTCCAAATACGACCTGCTTGGCTACAAAACGAATTCTTTTTTCACTGGCCAATCGACTATAAAGGGATGACGTTTGATACAATAAAACAAAAATGTAATTGCGCTTATGAAAAACCAAGTTATAATCGCAGTAGTTTAAAATATTAAAAGTAGTCAAGCCTTATCTCTTTTTGGATAAAGTGTTTATTAAAACGAATTCTTTAAAATCATTAACACATTAGTTAATAATAATATTTTTGTTTTTTTTTTTAACTAAATAACAATACAACTCTTGAGTCAATCGATCTATTTTATCAATCCAAGTTAATTTAAGGTTTATTGTTTTTATTATTTAAAATGTAAAATATGTGGATGGTCCTTGGAGTTGCAAAAGACTTATTTTCACTTCATTGCTTAATCACATCTAGCACACATCCCAAGAGTCGTTTACTGCCATACAAGGAAGAAACAAGATCATTAATATTTCCTAGTGGAACGACAACCTTTGAAAGTATAAATTTGTCAATTTCGCTTTCACCACTGTTAGAAAATATTTTAATTTTTAGTTGGAAAATAAACCTTTTGCGAACCCACGTACCATCACCATATTTTACATTTCTATCGAAGGCAGATATATTATTGGTTCCCACTTTTAATGTGCTTTTAAAGATCGATATTTCTTCTGCAGGTGGGAGAACTTATAACCTTGAAGTTTTTATCAGTCATGAGATCTCATTGTTGTGTTACAACGAAGAAATGCAGTGGTTCATTGCAAGGGGTTTTACATAATCTTTTAAAATTCTAATCTTTTGAAGCATTCCTTACGCTGTTAACAGTGGATTCCGATACTTCGTATTTGAATTTCAAATTTTGTGAAAACTTTAATCTGCTTTGGTAAGTCCGAATTGCGAAAATCTTGACAACGTTCATGCACTTATTTGATAATAACTTAAAAACTTCTTGGATTGCTAAATTCAAACTTTGCAATTTTTTAGGCTGACATCAAGCAATAGCATATATTTATCTTAAAATTTTAAAAACCTAGATTTTTTTAGAAAAAATTTATTTTTTTAAGCTTACAAAATTTGAAATTTTATGTCTCCATCTTAATCAGGAGCTGAGATTTTCTCATTTTAAGATGGTAAACTCTCCCGAAATCCTCTTTTTTTTCTCCAACTTTGCCGTTAAATAACTCTCAAAATACCTAACCGAAAAATCGAAAGCTTTGTAAATACACTAATTTTATAGCCTGCAATATGCGCACAAAAATATGTGTAATTCTAAGAAGGTCGGGTTGAGAACTGTGTTGATTTGGTATGGATTGACTCATAAAACAGTTTAAAAGACAATATAATGCACAACATTACCAAGTCCACTATATGAACAAAATTAAACTTTCACCGTTTTTGTTAATTGTCATCCTATAAGGAAACATTTAATTTTGTTATCTATTTTTTATTTAATTATTTTGTATGGATTTTCAATAACAGTTTTTAAAATCATGTCACGCTTTGAGTTTTATTTCAATTTCTTAAGTTTGCCTTTATAGCGGACTTAATGGAAAATATTATTAAAAATTTTAAAAGTGTGTTAAAGGCTCTAAAATAGTCAAGTCTATGTCTCTTACAATTCAATAGATAGGTGACTGTGACTGACGGATAACTATTGAACCAAAAACCTTTTGGAACGAAAACTCTTAAAACGATCTTATTTATATTTTTCGTATAAATTGATTTAATTATAATAGAAATATAATTATAACAAGATTTAAAAAAAAATTTTTTTAAGTACCAAAATTAAAACAATCAGAAACAGTGTACTTTGTCTTCGATCTGCAGTCTTGTATAGTTTTTTTTTTCTATATAACATTTGGCACTGTTTAGTTCATGTTTTGTTCTAAAAATAATTCTTAACTGTTGGTTTTACAATTGTTACTTGTATAAGCAAAAAGGAAATTAGAAAATGAACAAGAAATATAAGAAGTATAATTAGATTTTTATTTTAAATCACTTTATTAGATCTGTTATTTGATTCTTAGCTTGACTTGTTAGTGCAGGTTTATTGGACTTTCGATGTCTGAAATACACTCAAAAAATGTGCTTTAAAAGAGAGCAGTAGTATTCTTGTTTTAATATTTTTTACAAATATTTTTATATAAATGATTTAACTGTTTATCGATTGATTAAAATACCTAGTATAGTGTAAACAACTACGCTAGTGCAAAAGCACTTTAATTTATAGTGTTTAGCGTACAATTTAGTTGAAGTAGGCCCCTTGGATCAGCCCCGGCAGTGGGAGTAAGATAGAAAATAGGAGTCATTTTTAATGGCTCATTAGTTATATTTAATTCCAAATTTAAATATTCTAAAGGTCCATTGGGAATTTAAATACGTTGATATTCGGTAAAAAACAATAAATAGATTTCTAAAATTTTAGTGGAATTTTTGCTGGAATCTTGACCTTAACATTAACTGCTTTTATTTATTTCGAGCTAAATTCAAGGTTATAGTTCCCTTTCAGTATTGCCGGTATAGATTTTTGGGACGCCTTGGATTGTTACTTTTTTAGGGATTATATTTATTCTACGTTAAATGTGTGGCTTTCTTCTTTATTTATTATTGCTATTTCGTGTTATATCAGTTCTTAGAAAATATTTAATAGGAAGAATGTCAGTCATTTGATAGCTCACTGAACTATCACTGTCGACCCAGGAAGAAAATTTTAATTTATTATTAAACGTAAATTAAATAATTCTTGCAAAAGCAAGCTGACTTCAAAACAGACGGTAATTATACACTAATTATATCATATTACATTCGAAAAAGATTGCGTCAGGATTTTTTTTATGTCGTAGAAAATAAAAATAAATATTTATAATTGTTATTATATTCAATATAGTAATGAATATTCTGTCTCATTTCCAAGGGTATGTCTGTAACGGTTTCAAAGATAAATCCATATAGGTCAAATTACATCAGTTATAGGGACACCCTTTAATTTATAATTTCAAGTTTGCTGCTTGTTAGCAATAAAGGTTCTGTGCAATATCCAATCAACTATTCGACAGTTTGGTCATATACATCAAATAGCAACAACAAATGTTACACCCTATAATTTATTATTTTAAATAATTATACTTCTTTATATACCTGACAAAGTATTAGACATTCTGTTTGATTTTTAAGTGTTTGTATATAACGGTTTAAACAATTGGGCCATATTGGTCAGTTTACATCGAATATGGAAGCACCCTTTAATTTATAATTCAAAATTTATATTTGTTATTTAGCGGAATTAGCACTACTACTCTTTGTAAATTTAGCTGTCTATCTTTAACAGCCACATATACCAATTTACATCAACTATTGGGACACCCTTTAATTTCCAAATATATTTTTATACTCAAAATAGGCAGATATAGGTCAATATAAGCCATCCATGGGAACACCCTATAATTTTTAGATTTATTTTTGTATTACGTTTTGCAATTGAGAGCCATAATAAAGCACATTTTTTTAATTTTATAGAAGTGCGCTTTAAGGTTTATAATACCCTTACGAAATATGTATGTTGTGTGGGAACACCCTTTAATTTTTAAGGTTATGAACTGTGTTTAAAACGGGACTAATATGTAAGCATAATTATCAAATTACAAAAGATTTTCAAAATCGGTTTAGAAATGACTGACTTCTGCAGGCACAAAAATTAAAAAAGCAATATTTAGTCGAATCAATAACCTCCTTTTTTTTTAATTCGGTTAAAAATGAGGTGCTGTTAGGGCATTAAGGTACTTTGCAAAGATTTCTACTAGCTTATGACAAAGAGTTTCGTTGATATTTGAAAATAATACGAATACACAGAAGCTCTTGTAATATGCAAATAAGCTACGAAACTTTGACTTAATAAATTATTTTAGCAGATAAAAAATAGGTTGAAAGAATTAGCCAAGATCTGCTGTGATATTTTTACAGCAATACCTATGAACCTGAATATAAATTACTTTTAAAGTCAAGCAAAATCTCTGAAAGCTTTAGCTTTATTTAGCGGGTTAAACATGATTCCTTTTTAAACGTTCTTTTAGTGAATCTCCACAGAAAACCGCCTGAATCGAATTTTCAGCAGTTCTACGTAAACCATTTTCCATTATTTGTTTTATTTAAACAATTTAGTCTTTTGAAATGTATTTTACAAATTAATTGATTAAAATTTACAAATTTATTGATTAAAACTTTTGAGTGTATTTTGTTTGTTATAAATGACCACATTAAGAACATTTTTCTTTAGAAAAAGGAAGTAGCAAAACCGTTAAAAAGGTCAAAGGTATTCAATCTTCTGTACACTTAGTAATTAACAATATATTATTCCACTTTAAGCACTGTTCATTTACTGTTACAATGTCATTGATGCCAGTGATTATTAAAAAATGCAACCCAATTTAACTGCAATTAAAAAAAAAATATTATTGAGTCACTGTTAAACACATTTAACTTGTTTGAAGCGTTTAGTTTGCTTATGGCACTTCGACATTGAGATATAAAGATTTTAATTGCTGTGGTCTAATAACTTAGCAAAAGAATTTATTTCATACTTTAATAAATTGAAAAAGTCACAGGCTTTTAATTAATGCAAATACTACAGTTTTAAGAGGACTGTGATTTTAAAGACTAAAAATTAGTGTAATTATAAGGCAGATTTAAGAAACTTTTAACTCAACATCGCACAGTATTATTACTAATTTATATTTAAAAAAGAGCAAATTGTTAGCCTGCAGGCTTAGCTATTGTTTGTGCTTTACGCTTTTTTTTTATAAGAGCGGTCTTATAAATTGTGGAATAGTACGAAAACATTCTTTTGAAAAAGAAATGAGTCTATGAAAACATTTTTATAGTCGAATTAAACTTTAAACGAATTATTTTAGATACCGTGTTAGAACCAGATAAAAAAATTCATAAAACTTATAAAAGCAGTTGTGAGTTGAAATAACGAAGTCCTAACACTGAAATAAATAAGATAATAGATTTTTTTTAATATATATAATCAATTTTTTTTTGTTTTATTAAATTATTAATTGTACTGTTTGATATTATAACGAATAAATTTAATTAATTTCGGCTTAAGTTCATTTGAGTTCTTAATTTCTAAAAATTTTTAGGTTTGAAAAATGATTATATGCGAAGAATGCCGAATATGGATAAAGCGATCAATAAAATGCTTCATTACATACTGCTGTTGTCTACTTTTGCCTGTTTTCCTTGAAGAACTTCCGCATACATTTTTTATTATTTAATTAAAATTTTTCTTTCTGAAAAATTTCAGAAACTAAAAATCAATATGAACTTAAGACGAAATTGATTTAATTCTTTTGTTTTAATTATAAATACTATTTCTAATAATAAACAATTATGATTGTGCTCACTAGTAGGCAAGAATGCTGGCCGACCGAGAAGTTTAAAACGTTTAAAAGGAGACAGAAATATATTTAAAGATACTTTGACACACATATGCACATAAAATCTTTGGAAACAATTAAACTTCAGTTTTCAAAAAACAATTTTTTTTTTAACTATTTATCAAAATTAAATTTTATTGTCACCGGAAAGAGGACTTTCTCAAGTCTACAAAAATATTAACAACAAAACAAAAAAAAAAAAAAAAAAAATAAATAATATTGTTTTAACGGCAAAAAGCTTCAAATTCTTTTTTAAATTAACAAACAATTGATTTTAATGTACAGGAGCATTTTATTGTTGAATAATCCATGAAGCCAGTACAAAAATATCTCTCATTAATAAGAAAGTTTTTTTATTTATTTCAGCATTCTGCAATTCTAAATCGATAGTATCCTTGTTAAGCTATAACACCGCAGAATATTACTCTTATTTATCATATCGTTAAAAAATTATATCTGGGCTATCTAAATTAAATTAAATAAAATTATATCACTAACAATCATAGAACCCCAATTGGTAAGCCGACATCCTGCTTAAATTCCCCACTTTATATGCTCTCTTGAATATTGTAATCGATTTGTATCTCACACATTATTCTACGGTGGTTTTTCGTCAGGGTTTAAGTTTCAATGTTGAAGGCTTTTAATCAGTGTTGCCAGAAAATTTCTGGCTCTTATCCTTAATTTGACTTATGATGTCCCCAAAAATCCCAACTTCTAAACGAAAATTACAAATTTTATCCTTGAAAAGAACAATTTTAAATACGCCCTTTAATTGTTTTTTTTTTTTCTTAAAAAAATCTTTTTTGTTTATTGTTTTCGTATACATATAATATGTATTAATTTTGATACTTTGAACTGAATGATAAGAGTCTATATCATTCAGAAAAAAAGTATATCTTTTAAGCATCTCTTTCGCTAGTACAATTAAGTGTTCTAAACAATTTTCGTTAAAATCAATTTGATAACAATTTTAATTCTTAATTAATTAATTAATTCACTGTTTGCTTTATCAATATCCATTTTAGTGGAGAGTAAAAGAAGTAGTTATACAAGAAATACGACTGAGCTGGGGATTGATTTTGCCGATTCCGAGCTGCATAGGTTTAGTGAATGGTAAACGCATTGAACTACTTTAATATAATTATTTTACCTTTTAAGGAAAACACAAAGAGACTTTTTTACGCCACATATATTGCTTGATGCGTCTGTTCCAATGGCAGATAAGTTATTAAGACCTAAAGTTCATAAAAAAAACTGATAATGCCTTTGCTGTTACCTCTGCTTTAACTTAAATGCTCGAAAAACCCATGCAAACTGCAACCTTTTACCTCGACACCTTCAATGACTCATCAATCAAGAGTATTACAGACATCCCATTAACATTAATTATTGGCTGTTTTAATAAAGCAGTTACTATAACAAATTTTATTATTGCCTAACATTTTGTCCTATGCATTTTTATCATAGAACAAAATGTTACTTTGAAAATATTTTACAAAGATGATCAGTTGGTATTGTACTAGAATGTGTAATCTTAATTTGCATAGAAAAATATTTGAACCACACTCAAGTGTCTATACATAAAAGTTTATATCGTGATACTTTTAACATGTTAAATCGACTGGATTTACATGTAAAAAGATATTCAAAATATTAAATTCAATGCCTGTAAATCAAAAATGAATTTCTGTCCTCAAAATGATGTTAAAATCCCCTTATCTGGCTACACTGCTTTCATTAGCTGTTTTTACCTTAAATATTCTCGACTGGATACCAGCTTGAAAACTGTTTATCTTTTTTTTGTTGAGAGAGCACGGTTTTTTTTAATTGTTAAGATTTTTCTGTCTTCTCTCTTTTTAGTCGAAATTAAATAATGATTTCTTAGTATTTAATATCCTTTAAGGATCCTAGCACAGTTTTGTGATTTCGCTAATTTTTCAATAACGTGTTTAAAAAGAAAATATTTTTTTTTTGCTACTAATATTTCAGTGTATAAATAAGAGGCGAAACTTAAAAAAAAACTAAAACGAAAAGTGGTTCTTATCATATGAAGAGCAAAAAGTATTTATTAATTATCTTTTTTAGAAAAGGACCTTTAAAATGTTGTACCCCTAAAAAATACACATTTGGACGGTAGTAAAAATTTTAGCTATTGAAAATACATTTATACATTAAAGTGTATTCGAGAGTGTATGAAAGTTTTGTTGAGTCTTATGGGAAAGATATTCGATTTCCAATAGAAATACATTTTTTGGTGACTTTTTTGTTTCTACAAAATAGTTTTTTTGAATAAATGCATTTCCTTTTTCAATTTGTATTTATTTGATGTTGCGTGAGGGAATCTATGACTTACTTTATGAAAATTTAAAAACAAGTACTTTGTCACGTAATACTGAGGTGTAGGTTGCCCAGGATGAGATTTCTTACTCGTCATAGTATCGTTAATTTCTCTTAGTCTTAGCTTTAATTTAAGTTTGAAAATAATAAAATGGAAAGTGAAAAATATTACCTTTTATGTACTCCTCTGGCACATAACATCATTTAAAGAATTTCTTGAAAATTATCATGAACCTTTCAAATTAAATATTTCTATTTTTTTAATGTTTATCATTTTCAATTTGTTTATATTTTGTTCATTGCTTTGCTTTTTTCTTCTAGCTCATTTGAGTGCACTCTATCAGTTTCGATTACTGTAAATGATGCATTATGACAAAAGCAATTTTCGCTTTTATATACACCGTGCTGCAAGTCCAAACTTGTAAACGGGAAGAAATATATTTCTTCTGGAATGCATTAGTTTCTTTCAATGCTGCTTTTCAATATTGTGGGCATTTAAACTACTTTGCTAAAGACCATGTAAAATTGTGGACTATAGCGTCAATGAAAAGAAACACATACATGCACATATTATATTATGATGTATTTAGATGTCATTTTGAATAGCAAAGCGAGTCTTATGAATGATCTTTTCTCTCGTTTTTTCTTTTTTGTTTTTGTTTTTATTTTACAGAGTGTAAAATCTTCAAAATAAACCCAGCCATTTAATGTTGGAAATATTTATATTGTCTTGACCATTAAGAAGCAACATGGGAGCATGACAATGATGAAGGAGGAAAAAAAAAATAAATAAAAATGCACCGTAAATTGCTGGCAAGACTTGACGCATGATGTATTATACTCGTAAAATATTATAAACATTGCCGCAACTAAATGCCTCTTTATACAAAAAGGTTGCTTTATTATGTTTTTATTATTTAGCCAATTTTGTGGTGTCTCAAAAGTAATATCGTAAAATTTTATTTCATTTTTATTTTCAATTTAACGTTTTATGTTAAGACATCACAAAGACGCCCTAAAATATTTTTTGAATACAAAAATAAAAAAATCTTAAACTTGTTAAGGCTGGATTTTTTTTTCTTAAATTAACTGTAAGCTTATTTGCTTTTTGTTAAAACTAAGGCATTGTTTTGTTTAACCTCTTTAGAGACGGCTGTGAGAATAAAATTATTTCCATTTTGCTTTGTTTATTCATTTTAAGCTATACGAACAGCAATTAAGGAAGTACAACTGGAATTTAGAACAATTTTGAGTTTCATTCGGGACATACTGGCTTCATAGTTTTACACAATTGCCGATATGAACAAGACTATGGGGCACAAAGGTAAATTCTGCAATTGTTGTTACGTTAGCAAGCATATCACATTCTAATTAGGATGGAAAGGTTACATCCATCCTTATTTCAGCTCTAGAACGCATAGTTATCGACATAATCGAGTTTTTGATGCAAAAATTTAGTTTCTTGGGATCAAAATTAAATTTTTAAAATTTTTTCTTCTTTGTTATATGAACCCACTTTAATACATTCTATAGGTGATCACAGATTTCGCTTATTTAGGATCTGGGAAGCATAGTTGTCGAGATAGTCAAGTTTTAAAGTTTTCAATAAAAAAATTCATTTTCTGAGGTCAAAATTAAATTCTTGTTTTTGATTTATACAGGCGGATCATTTGAAGGCAATGAGTATAAAAGTGGTCCAAAAATCAATGCCACTAGAAGGGACTTGCTACAACTACTTGCCATCTTTCTGACGAGACTAAATCAACAATTAGTGATACACTGTACAAAAAGCTTCTTTTAATCACCACTTTTTTTCCTGGCCTAAATCCTTTGTGGCGATCTAAAGAAATTGTGTTTAGCCAATACACTGTCACTTTGAAAATTATATTTAATTATGGCTCGAAATATTATATTATCAAACCCTGTATGTCACAGAAACTGTTTCTTTTCGACAAAATCGTCCGAATGACCAGAACTTATGAAACAAATTATAAGAGTAGATCTGGCTTACTGATGATTCTAAGCCGGAAAATTTTAACATGATGGCCATAAAAAACCGATTTTTTTGTAAGAATTCGCTTTCGCTTAAAAATAAGGACAAGATGTAAGAAATTCAGCTTGGGTTGTTAAAGTGTATGTGCCCTTAAAAAGAAAACTTTTGGGCGATATCTGATTGATTATGAAATGGTTTTTTAGTTGTGATGGCTCTGTTAGCAAATAACGAATGACTGACTAGCAAATGGGCTCACTGAAAATTGATGACGTCAGAGACCTTATATCTTTTTATTTTAATTGATACCTGATACTCTACAGTAATATTTTTAATCTACATAGGTGAACAACACATTTTTACAGATCCTAAATGAAAGAGTGCACTAATGTTTTGGTAGCTTTAAAAAATTTTAAATTTACCTCTTCTATATAAAAAGCTGCTCATCTGACTAGGCACTCCAAAGGGGTTAATACTTTAAGTCTTTAACCTTAAGCTACAATTAAATATTTACTGGGCATTGTCAGGGTGAAAATCTGATAAGTTGCTTTTATAAGCACACAAACCATAATTACAAAAAAATTTACTGTGAAAAAATGGGCTTGTGTGTTAAAAAAAAAAAGGAATTTTAATCTTGCAAATATGTAGTATTGCTGAGAAAAAAATGTAACTTTTTTAAAACAATGGTTTAAATATAATTTTGGTTAGTTGCCACTAAACACTCAAAACTTTTATTTCAATGACTGACAAAAATTTTTGTTGAAGAATCACCATTGTCAAACTCAGAAATTCATTTTAAGATGAGTTATTCAACATTAAAGAGATTTTTATAAAATATTTACTTTTACATCCCGTTTAGCCGGAGTATTATTTAATCAAAATAAATATTATTATGAAACATAAATCACAATAGGAATATTTAAAAGTACATCTATCATTCTTGTTATAAAAAAATCTGGAAGTGGACAGGTTTAGAAAATTTTAAAATTAAAAATAAAAATAATTTTTAATGTGGTTTTATCAGAATTTTCACAACTGATTTCCCATCGAAAGTGCCTTCAATTCCGCCAATTGGGTCTTCAGAAAACGAAAAACGAAAATTTTTTTTCGGAATGAAATCACTATTAAATTCCAAAACGGAATTGAATTTCTTCCAATTTTATATTTTGCGGTTTTTAAATTTACTTTTATTTTGTATTCTCATTAGGATTAGTTTATTTGTTACTTTGGTGTGACTAATGTTACCATTTTAAATTTAAAAAGTACAGATTCAGCTTTTATTTTTTAAAACACAAAATCGATCGGAATCTGAAGAAGGTAATACAAATTCGATCAGGATTTTTAATATGGAATAAAAACCACTCCAGAAATATAAAGGAACATTTTTTTGTCTTTCCATGGATTTATTTCTTGGCCTCGAGTTTGCAGCTTGTCACGGAAATTGTTCAAGCGTCTTGAGGTTGATTATCCTTTATTACTTTATACAGTTTGTTTTGAACTACTGCACATCTTGAATACAGTTCTCTATTCAAGAGAACTGTTGCTTATGTATCCATTAGCCATTAAAGTCCACTAGCGACTACCACTTTATGTAGTGGCTTAAAAAATATACTAAAGGAAAAAAATATAACATTTCTGAAAAAGATAAGCGATCCGTGAATTTTTTTTGCTATGTGGTTTTTATAGGGTCTCCCTTAATTCCATTCAAAGTACTTAAATATTTAGTGACTTCATCTGTGGTTAAATAATTTCAATAATCACTATTTGTCAGTTAGTGACTTTTGGCCAGAATTAACAGATGAATTGATGATAAAACTTCATAATTTGTGTGGCAATCAATACCTTAGCATCATCGAGAAGTTCTATAATAAGAATTCAATCTACTCAGCCTTCGCTGTTGTTTGTTTTCTCCTGAATTTTGTCGACCGCTCCATTGATGTAAATTGGAGATGAAATATAAATTGGGCGTGTTATTCCCATAAGGTCTATTTGGCACACTACGTGTCCAAAAGGAAACATAACAACTCATAATAAAGGAAACTCAGCATAAGTCCTATAGGGAACTGATTTAATTTATGTTCTCTTTAGCTTACTCGCACACATTACTGCAATTTCTAGCCCAAGCACTATCGAACTTTTGGAATAATAATAGATATAAATATTATAGTAAAATGTATGCCTCTTGAATAAACATTTAGAAAATTCAGAAAATATGAAACTCAAGTCCAAATGAATATTGACAATTTATTCATATGAAAGTAGTAACTCTTATATTGGCATCTTAGCGAAATCCACGAAACGAGTGTTATCAATAAAAATTATCATTCATTTACAACTTTTTTGTAAAGGTTTATTTTTATTATTAAGTTGATGCAAGATATAATTAATTATCTGATCGTTTGTTTATAAATTTAGTTTTTTTTTTTTAATTTTAAAAAATCAAACTGTTTATTTAAGAAGTTTTTTGGTCGAACGTACAATTTAAAAATGAACAACATCCACTTCACTCATGAAAAAAAATATGTGTAACAATATATTTGTAAACTTTGGGGCGAATCTTAATCAAAAACTGGCTCATAAACTTATCACAGCCATTAATATGGTTCGTGAACTTTTTAATGGTAAGTAATTTGTTGTGAAAATTAAAGATTTTAAAGATTTTTTTTAATGGTTTTTATGTCTACTTAGACCTAAAAGGTGTTAAAAATAAGTAAAAATTTTACGTTTTTTGGTAATTATTTGTAAAAAACATCAAAATATAAAATAAATTCTTAAAAAAGTTTTTAATGTTGTGAACTTAAAATAAGAATATAAATTGATCAACAAGTCTTACAGGAAAATTTAACGATATTGATTTTAGGCATTACATTTTAAACAAACTTGTAAATCTATTTAAATCTCTCTTAAAAAATTTATTTGTTTTATAAGAGTGCATTTTAAGTCAATAGAAATTACGAAAGGGTAAACTATCAAAGGAACTGTCATACTTCGCTCGCTTTTTAACATTCACGATCAGTATACTCTCGCAAATTGTCATAAAACAACTAAGAGTGCTATATTCGGCTATGCCCAATCTTTTATACCCTTCACTATCTATGTAAATATAGTTTAGTGAAGTAACTCCAATAAAAAAACAAATATTGGTGTAACAGAGAATAAGAAAATAAAAAAAAAAAATTTTGGTTCTGCATGTAAGTACATATATAATTTTACATAAAAGTGACATCGGCTCTTAATGGGTTAAGCATTAAAAAAAAAATTTAGTATTTCCTTAAAGACCTCTTCAAAAGCCTTAAAATGATACCCATATTTATATTTAAAAAGATTTGAAAATTTCAGAGTCCCGTAACTCGGAAAATATGGGCGAGCGCCAGTTTTTTTAATTGATGTTTTTTATTATTTTTTAATTCTCTATCGCCATATAAATTTATTTTTTTGATTGGAGTTACCTAGTTGTTCCAAATGACGTGAAAAAACTACAGGTAGGTGTGGTGATTTGCCTGCTGCCTTGAAGGACATGGAGCGATAATGCTGATTACCAATAACACCTCTTTCGACACTACGTCTGATCGATTGACATACTTATTTTTTCTTTTTCAGATGGTCATTGCTAAATGAACTTCGCTATGCATAAGGATTAAAGAATATATATACTTTAAGGGACTTGAAATTGGATATTGTAGAAATTATATACGGAATGACAAACAAAGATATTCCCTTGTTCTACTTTTTGTGGTGAAGGGTATAAAAACCAACGATATCAATTTAACTAACTCTCCTTTAAGAATCGGTAATCAATTTTTATAAATTACAGATAAGCAAAAAAAAAATTGTCGCATATCGCGTGAAACTTTTAAAACATTGGCTGCATTTAATAAAAAAATACAAAAAAAAAGCGAATTGAGATTCGAATTAATGATGCATCACACGAATTGCTTTAATAGTATATTTTGTTTTATGTTTTAATGGCTCAATGAAAAAAAGGAAAATAAAGTGTCATTTCTCTGCTAGATCCAGTTTAGATATTTTACATTTCACATCAACTATTTCAATTTTGGAATTTGGAATTGCTCAAATCTGTTGTATTAAAATATCTGAAATTGAACCTACCTGATTCTTGATAACTCCGTTAAGATTATCATAATTTTGGTCCCAAGAGACTTATGTCTTGAGAAGTGATGTTGCTTAAATTCACATAGGAAGTTAAAAACCAATTTAGTATTATAATGTACTCGGCAACTGTGTGTGCTGAATATAATACCAGGTGACTACTCAACACTGCTAGAAACCGTTCTTCCTATTTATCAATTGCTCCAAATGCTTAAGAATATAAGGTGACTACATTTTTCTAATGAAATTTCAAATGTCTTGCTTACACCATAGATTTTTATTTTTAATAGTTCAAGGGGCATTATAACCGACATTGCAATGGAGGTGTAAAATTTTGACTAATCCAACTGCCAAATTATTTTAAAAGTGCGCAGACCAGAAAGATGTTTGCTTGGTAATTTGGTCTGGCATACTTGAGCTTAGCAATGCTGACTACAAATAAATAAAAATAAAGTCCCTTTAAAACTTTTACCAAAGGATATTTTACAAGCATCCCTTTTATAACGAATTTTGCCCATGAAATTGTTGCCCATTAGGAAGGTGACAAGTGTGTCTTATATCTAACCCTTATCTTCTATACTTTGTTTAGTAAGTATTTTATTTTAAAATCAAGAGAATTATAGTACCTTTTTTTCTTTCCTAATGTCCATCTAAAAGGAAACAATATACTTAACAAGCTCTCAAAGTATTTCGACAGATCTTCGTACCCAGTACAATTTGCAACATATTTTTTTCTTGAAGCAGTTTTCACAAAGTGATAATTTTTCAATTTAAATTAATCAAAGAAAAAAGAACAAATATTGGGTGACAGAGAGTAAAAGAGATAACAAAAATTGCTTGCATAAAAATATCACCGGCTCTTAATGGGTTAAGCATTTTTAAAAAATTATAGTATTTCCTTAAAGATCTCTTCAAAAGCTTTTAAATGATACCCATATTGACAATCAAATTTTTTATTAAAATTCAGACGCCCATAACTCGGAATATATGGGCAAGCGCTCACTTTTTTATTTATTATTTTTTTTTATCATTTTTGAAGTCTCTATCACTCCATATATTTGTTTTTGTTTTTGTCTTTTTTTTTTTTTGTTTGATTGGAGATCTTTCTTTGTTCCAAATAATATAGAAAATTTAGAGACACTGCCTGCAGGGACATGGACCGATTTTGCTGATTTTTTCTAGCTCATCTAGTGCCTTCACAAAGTTGATTTTAACACTAACACAGATGGAAAGACGCACATCGCACAATCGACTTCGCAATGCAGAAGGACTCAGAATAAATATACTTTATGGAGTCGGAGGAACATATTGTAAAAATAACAAACAGAATGACAAATTTAGATTTATCCCTTTTCCGCTATTTGTAGTGAAGGGTATAATAAGATTTTATTAAAAAGTTATGTAATATGTGTGTATTATTTTCTCTTAAGTTTAGATCATAAATCTTTTATTTTCTTGAAACATTGTTTTTACCAAACAAAACACAATAATTGACTATTAAATCACTTTTTGACTATTAAGTACTCATTTTCATTTTCATTTAATTTCCTTGTTGTTTCCTTAAAACAATTTTCAATCAGTATGAAAAATGGCCCGTTCGAAAAAAGGATTAAATTTAAACATAAATATTCATAACTCTTATTTTAAATACATTTTTCTGTCAAATTATTGATAAAAAATGTATTTAATAACTTGACAGCTTGTAAGAGATTCCAAAATGTAATAAAACAAGCTAAAATGATATGTATTTTTATTACGTCTAGATTCAGTTTTATTAACTATTAGCTTTTATTGGTTGGACAGAGATAATATGATATGTGGTAGGTGCTATAAATTGTGCTTAATGCGATTCTGTTGCAAACGTTAAATAATCATAAAGATCTAAGAAAAAATTTATTTGTTGTGCGGGCAGTATTGTTTTTATTGCTGCAAAAATGCCGCTCAAGTTATTAAAACAGTCAATAAAAAATACACACATCATGTAACAGCAGTTAAACAGACAATCTGTCCATTATTATAGGCGTTGATCATATTGTAGCTGTTGTTTAATTACTCATTAAAAAACTTTTTGATATTCTATCAAAAATAAATAATTTATGATCTGACCTTAGCGACAGTTGCCTTACCTTAGGGAAAGTGATTTTTCGTTTTCATTAAAAGTGAGTTGTGTAAAATAATGCATATTTTTTTTACAAATTATTACCCGTATGAAAGTTTTTTGGACATAAATTATTATTAAAAAATATGTCTAACGTTTTTACTGTCGTTTCAGGCAATTTTATCTTACCAATTGTAATGAGTTTTCTTCAAAGATTTAAACAGTGTGGTTTCGTTTCGTGAAGTTGAGCAAGTAACATCAATTAGTTTAGTTGAGTCCACCGGCTGATAAAATTTTTACAACTGCAAAAGAGAGAATGGAAAGAAAAAGAGAGTTTCGATTTACGACTAATTACTGAAGTATCACGACAACCTGGAAAAAACTCTACAGCCTGGCTGCAACTCTTGGGAATGGCGTCAATGAGCCAGGTTCGTAAAAATGAACATTCTGTTCGGAACCTCAGACTGACTAAAAAGACTTGCGTCAAAATGTTACTGTTCAACCAGCATAACACAAATGCAAAAGAGACGAGCTGTCGTCTTCCCTTTCTTCTCATTCAGACAACGTTTGCGTTTTTTCGGGCATCATTATAAAATTTGCAAGTGTCCCTTTACAGTGGTAAATGCGCCATTGTAAGCTCTACAATGGCATTGTCCTGGCCCGATCCGATACTCAGAATTTTTGCATATAGTTTTATAAAAATGTCTAAGTGTTTCAGTTGTTAAGCCAGCCAGCTTAGCTCCGTTAGCAATTAGTGTGAAATAATACAATAATATATCCCGTTTTTAGCATTGTTTACAAATATATATTTTAAGTGAAGAATATTGTCAATTCGAAGTTTTATTAACTGTTGTTAGAGAAAGTTAAGTTAATCAATTTTCGTATTTATTTATCTCTGTGAAGCATTTCGGATAATTTTCTTAATAGCCTCGCAACAAAGTTGGTGGCCATATTTCTTTTTTGTCAAACCTCGACTTTTGTATCTTCACTCCCACGTGCAGGGCCAAATCAGGACCTAAGTAAGCTAACACTTTCTTCATTTTTTTTTGGCTGTTTACAAACTAATAGAACCTTTTTTTCTGGTTTAAACATTTAAGTCTCTCCACATTTTTCACCTTTTCCGTATTTTCTCTGTTCATTTGTTTTAAGTTGAAATATTTTAAAGAGAATAGTAAACGGCTAATAACTTTTATTCACGTAAATCAATTAAATTTTCAGGAAAGTGATATAAATATGCAAATGCCATGAGACAAAACAGTTAGTGGAAATGTAGGGTTTAGTTCCAGGTCCTTAGATGCCGTATAAAATTATTTTACTCAGACTTCGGATTTTTGTATCTAATGCCAACTAGCTGGCTATTAATCCGGGTAGCATATGTTTTTAATTTTTGTTTGAAGTTTAGTACAAAGAGTGAAAATGTAACCCTATTGTTTTCGTCACAATATCTATTTTCCTCTCATCTTTCCGTGTGTTACAGCCAGGTGCGTTACCATAAGCGTTGCAACAAAAAATAATATGCATTAAAGGGCGTTCTCAAAATGATGTGATATTAATTAAATTGTTATGAAAATTATTCAGAGGACGTACTGCTATGGCTGCTACAAGAATACCCTTGAAATGTATAAAATGAAAGGTATACCGGTAGTCACGTAATTTTCACATAAAAGGCCTAAATTTTTTGAACCTCAATAGGCGAAAACTATAAATTTATGCATCGTATGTATTGCTAAGCTGATATAAAAACAAATATGAAAAATTTAAAGTTGTGTTAATGTAATGTAATTTTTATAAGGGTTTTTTAAATTTACATTTACTATGTTCACATAAAAAATAAATTAAAAATTAAAGGGCATCCCTCAAATGGTATGGAATCCTTTGTGTTTTAGTCTAAGTGCCACTTGCCGGACTTATTTCTTAATTCAATTGATTAATAGAAAAATCAGTAGTAAACGAATGGCATTCTTTAAGCATTGGGGTTCGTTTGATTAATAATTCTTGCAAAAAAACCCCACTTCAAAACAAGCAAACCTTAAATCATATTTCTTTTGGATGGTCATTATACATTAATTATAATATATTATATTTGGGAAAGATTGCGTCAGGATTTTTTTTATATGTCGTAGAACAAAATATGGTAGCAGATTAAACAAGAAAATTCAGTAATTATGTGGTCACCCTGTTTTACCTTTTTATTGCTGACACAGTAAAACACAATTTGTTTAAATTCTAAGCATAAGTGTATAACTGTTCAAAAGATTGGCCATATATATCAAATTACAAACATTGGAGCACCCTTTAATTTCTAATTTTAAATATTTATACTTCTTTTTTTACTTGATATAGTAATGGACATTCTGTCTAATTTTTAAGAGTTTGCTTGCAGCGGTTTCAAAGATACGGCTATAAAGGTCAAATTACTTAAGTTGTAGGAACAGCCTTTAGTTTCTTATTGCAAGTTTGCTACTTGTTATAGCAGTAAAGTTCTGTGCAAATATCAATTACCTATTTAACAGTTTGGTCCTATACATCAAATAGCAGCAACTATTGTAACACCCTATAACTTATAATTTTAAATATTCATACCATACAAAGTAGTGGATATTCTGTGAAGTTTTCAAGTGTTTGTATATAACTTTGCGGACCATAGGACCATAAAAGTCAATTTACTTCATATACCGGAACAGCCTTTAATTTGTAAATTCAAATTTTATAATTGTTGCTGTTCTTTGTAAATTTCAGCTGTCTCTCTTAAACAGTTCAAAAGCTTGGCTACATACCTCAAATTACATCAACTATTAGAACACCCTTTAATTTATATCTTAAATGTTTAAAGTTGTTATTAAACTGATCATAGTAATTAACATCCTGTCCAATTTTCAAGCGTTTGAATACAATGGTTCAAAATGTAGGCAAATGTAGGTCAACTTACATCACATTTGGGTACACTCATTCATTTTTTTTTAGATTTAGTTTTGTATTCCTTTTTGATATTGGAAGCTATAGTAATACTCATTTTTTTTAATTTTGAAGAAGGGCGCTTTACGTTCCAAAAAACATGTATGTTGTATGCGGATACCCTTTAATTTTTAAGATTATGATTTGTTCTTCAATTGGGACCAATCTTTTAGTTAAATCTAACAATTTAAAAAAACTTTCAGAATCGGTTCAGCACTGACTGAGTTCTACAGGCACAAACATAAAAGCGACATTCAGCCGAATTGATAACTTATTTTTTAAAGTCGGTTAAAAATACTCATCAATTTTTATTTTGCTTCTCAGTTTTCTATTATTAATTTTCTATTGCTTTCAAGCTTTGCTATATTTGTACGGACGTTTAATAAATTTACAAGACTACGCTGTAGCTCCGGAATAAAACCTCGTCCCGTTTTGTACTCCAGACTTTAACAAACTCAGCCACGAGTTAGACACACTGTTGCTATATTGCTATTTCTTTCTCTGAGGCTTTTCGTTTTTGTTTATGAAACAAAGATTTAAAAATAAAACAGACTAAGTCATTCCTTGGAAAATAGTTTCTAAGTCGAGTAATACACATTTTTAAATTAAAGTTATTGATTTCTCAATACCCCTTTCCAGTTTTTTCTTAGATTATTAGGTACATTTGCTAATTTTGTATCGTTGTTAGAGGACAACATTTCAAATGCTTAAAAATCATGTGATTTTTAAATTAAAAATTCTAAATTAATTGCATTTTTGTGTGTTTAAGAATAAAATAAATCAGCTTAGCAGTTTGTAAATGGCTGAGTTATTTTTACATTTAATTGATTAATTCACAAAACCGCTTGTATTCGTGTATACTGAGTATTGTTCAATTAAAATGCTTGTTGTTGGAAATTTCATATAAAATTTCAATACATCAATACACATTTATTTTGCATGTTTTTGAAAAGTTGTATTGGTATTCGTGTTATCAATTACAAGTGAATTCCATATCACATTGAGAAGAAGAAAATAAACAAAAGACATTTGTATTGTTGATGTTTAAAATTTGTTAACCAAAAAAAAAAAAAAAATGAATAGCATATCAGAAGTATACTTTTCAGTCCTATTGTCCATTTTATTTCATGAAAACCTTCTTCTGAATACTTATTTTCTTCTTCTTATTTGCTTTTTGACGTTTAATATACAAAATAAATTGATACAATAGTAAACTGCATGTTCACAAGCATATGAACAGAAATTGCATTCAATACAAAATACACCATACAAGATTTTGTGATTTAAGCAAATGATTCTGCACTATTGCACGCAGCTATATACAATAACTGTCTTCTTATTCTTGACTAGGATGCCAGAGTTTTATGCTACTGTTTTCCATTTATGAGCGCTTGCTAAACCAATTCTACTTACACACACTAAAGTCATGCAATTAAAAACTAATTCTAATAGAAATGCTAAATCAAAATAAAAACTTAACCTATATCTTGGAACTAAAAATATTTGGAATTAATCTTTATCATTGTAATAAACACTATAAGAAATTAAATAATTTTTTATTAGATGATTGAAATAGTTTAATTAAAAATCATTATAATATTTGTTTGATATTTATTTTCTAGTTATAAATCTTAAACTCAAAAGATAACGATTTCATATCTGGTTATTATTTTATTTTTAGTTTTTATTTATAATCATTTAAAAGATAAATAAAAAATTTAAATGTTTAATAGTAAAGTTGTTTAATGACACTGTCATTATCGTCACAACATAATGATCCCGTGTATTTCTGTTTTTTGTTTTTTTAGATAAACGCATCATAAATCACTCAAGTTTTATATTATATTGCTCGTGCCTTAATGATAATGTTGCTGTTTTTTATTGTTTTCTATGGTTATGACGATGACGCCGATAATGACGACTTTGATGCATAAAATGATGTGTTTTGGTTTGCTTTTTCTTAATCTTGTTACTGGTAACAGCAACAAGAAAAGCTTAATAAAATATCGTAGAATATAAACAACTGGTTAACAGAAATACAACAATGGCCCATAGAATATGAAATTTTAAATATCAACACCAGCAACAGTAACTACAACAACTGCACAACAAATTGATTTTAGTCACGATACTGTCAATTAGTTAACCACATGGGTCATCCTTTATTTTATAAAATAAAGATGAAATAAAAAAATATGTTAAGCGCTACCATCAACTACCATAAATTTGTATAACAAAAATTTTTCATCAGTGGCCGTTGTTTAGTGAACATGGCGTTAAATATCATAGTTTATTCCGTTTCCTTTTTCTTCTTTGAGTTTTATCTACTTTTAGTGGGTGTTTTTTTTTCTTTTTGTAAATATTTAATATATCTTTGACCCGTTGTATTGACAGACTGTTGGAAAACTTTTCAAAACACTCTACTATCTGCAAAGAGGACGAGTCAAGTCTTTTTTTTCAGGGCTTAGCAGTTCATACTCGCTGCTTGAGTAGGAAACTTATGTGCTGTTAGTTTTTTGAGTTATTTTCATATAGATTTTCCAGACGAGTTGATCACCTGTGATACAGAAACAGCACATTAGACTTCATTGACGCTGCTATGGACTGTTATTTTTATTTTAATCTTATGGAAGCCAGTTTAAGGAGCTTCACTGATCAAATGAAGCTCTTGGGCTAGTAGAACTTCTTAAGTGTTCAAGCAATTGCATAGTCCTTAACAGTCAGTGGATATGAATTCCATTGAATACCTTAGCAGATAATTGACCACGCATAAGGAAAAATATAAATATTTTGCGAGAAATAAAAAATAAACAACAAGTTTGTCGGAATTGTATGCAAGCATTGATAGATTTCTATTATCATCTTTTTGTTAAATAAAAGCTTACAAAACAAAGTCTGATGTTCAATGTAAATAAATTTTCTTATTTAATAATATTACGAATAAAGTTTATTTTTTATTAGTTAGTTAATTTTAACTTTGAAAAATCAGAAAATTATTTTTATCTTTTTTTGTCAAATGAATATTCTTCTTGATAAATGCCAGACCTTATTGGGTTACTGTACGTATTTAAAGAGGCAGCGAACCACGAGTTAAGGCAAAGCATCAATTATCTGTAAACTCTAGAACTAACAGCAGAGACATTTATTGTTTGCGCCTTCTGTTCGCCAATTTATGCTTACAAGGTCCTACTGGCACTCACAGTTTTACGACTAGTCGAAGCCATAGAGATACACTAAGTCTAAGTACTTCCCCTATCTAAGTGGCCATATGTATGCTGCTGATCGATGGAACCCAAAGACTTTCAATTTTATAAAGTACATCCATCTCGTTTAACAATCGTTAATTGGAACGAAAACTCTAAGGCTGATATGAAGTTCCGCCTGGCGGAGTATATGTTCACAGTGGTACTTGAACTTGCCTTCTCCCTTAATTAAATTCATTAATACATTAATATAGTTTTTTATTTGTCCTTTAACTTAGTATATTTTTTTTAATTTTTTAATTGAAAATATTATTAAAAAAAATCTATTGCTTGAAAAATTTAATAAAATATTAACTAATTAATCTTTAGAATATCATCATGTAACACATTGCATTGTCTTTTTTTTGTATAATGATTTATTGTCGTAGAGCACACAAAAAGCCTCTGCTTGTTGATGCTTGGGAGCCATATGTATTAAATTTTTCGGCTCGACATATTCTCGGTGAGTTGTCACCCCATAAATTTGATAAAAGTACTCGCAGATTACTAAAAGTCTTGAGTGTTGAATTATTTACCCGGCAGTATTGTCGTTCAATGTATTGCACTGGCCACTCTACTGCGAGCTAAGCGCATATGAATGGCAGAGTCGCAATGTTCTTTCTACCAGGTCCAATTGTAAAGGAGTGTCTTCAATGCACCAAGTTTTTAGTCCGGATTAAAAGCTTGCATTCAGAAAATAATTATTCTGTAAGTAAACAGATAAAATTATATTTCATACTTGGAATTTTTTCATTACAATTAAAATTTCATTGGCCTTTCCCTGAGAATGTTAAAAAGTATTTATTAAGTATTTAACCAAACTTTTGTGATCAAGCTGCCATTTTAAAATAACGCTTTACTGTACTCCAAGATGTGTATTAAGTGTACAAAGACAAGGAATGCATTCAATAATGATAACGATTTGAAACCATTTAGTCAATGCTAATGATTTGGTTCTTTAACTAATTATCAATTAAACTTGTTCTTTAAAAAGCATTACCATTAGCGAAAATAATGACTACGATAAATATATCATTACCAATTATAATCATTCAATGCTATTGAAATCTTCACTAAATTAGTTCAACTAATTAACTTCCTCTATAATGCGGTTTAATTATTCGGTAAAAGTTTTAGAGTATTTCCAAGTTGGTGTCTAAGTTATATTTCCTGTAATTTTCTTTTAGCTTTAATGCTACTTTAATATACGACATGGCATAATGTGATAGGCAACAAAACCATGTGATAGTTGCAGAAAATATTGTAATTTTATGTCTGCCATAAAACACCTATAATTTGTCCCACGTTTGCTCATCTTCAAGAAATATATATTTCTCTTCATACAACTACTCATTTTCAACTATTATTTATGTTTTAACACATTATCGCTTTCTGTTTGCCTATGTGTATAATAAATATATCTAATTTGATAAATAGTAAGATAGATAAATATCAGATATTAAGATTTAACCGTTTAACCTCCAACATGATGAACACACACGTTGTGTTCATAACTTTTGTTGTAGTCTTTCTTTTATATTGTCAAAAATTTTTGTATAAAAACAAACTAATTGGCTGCAAATTATAGTTATGATTCAAAATTATAAGTTAAAGAAAAAAAAAAGGCCTTAATAATCTCTATTTATTTATTTTATATGACACTTGCTTTTTAGCTGGTGTAAATAATGTATGTGACTACTTTCAAGTTGAGCAGGATCAATTTAAGTTTAAAACAAATAATAGTGATGTGTTCAGTTACTCCGAATTTTAAATACCTTTCCAATATTATAAGAGTATTACTTAACTTTTATTGTTCCTTGCATTATTTGACGGAATAAAGTTAAGTTTCAGTTCGTGATAAATTGTGATTAATTGTAAAAATAAATGTAATTAATGACTTTTGTAAGGGCTCTGAGTTTTCTTGGTTTCTTAAAGATAAAAAATACTTTGAGGGGTTTTATGTTTACCAAATACTGCGTACTGATTCCTGAGTAAACATACATACATCAGCACTGAGTTCCGATTTATTTCAAATTTGCTATAAAACTGTCTAGGTTTTTGACATTATTTGGCAAGGCTCTCTGCGGGCTTCTAGTGTACACAAAAAAATGTCGTTGTGATAAGAGGCTTTTAAATCTTTGTTGAATAATTTTTGTCTTCGATTATATCAAGCGAATTATGTAGACCATTTTATCAAATGTATGTAATAATATAATGCAAAAACATAAGACATTTACATTTTAAAAGGTTAACAAAATTTAGATGAATTGTCTGGCGAGATTTAAACAAATAAATTTTGTCACGATGGCCTTTTAAAAACGTATATTGATACACTGTTTTAAGTTTTTGCAGGTACGTAGTTATGCTTAAATATATAAAAAATTATTATTTTTTTACATTACTAGAAAATAAGATTATAGGAAAGAAATAGTGCTTGTTGACTTTGATCTGAATCCTCCGCCGGAAGTTTATTCGGATTAAAAACGAATTTTCTCTATAACGTGTAGTGCGTATCACCGGCTGATCGACTTTAAGGGGAACATGCTCTTGATGAAAAATTGCGCCCATAAAATTACGGTTTTCAGGAACAAGTTCACTGATGAACACATTGCACTGATAAAGGTGACACAGATATTGAGCAAAACAAATGAAGTGAATTATTTCTTTCCGCGTTTCAGAAAACCAAGCCAATTTAATACTTCTTTTGCGACTTGAGATATATACTTGTCCCATCAAACATTACACTGAATCTTTATCCCAGGAACATCGAGAGACACAAAAAGAAATAAGTTCTGATATGAGTGCACCATTCAGACCTTATCAACGACTTAAAAATATTGAGAGCACCTACCTTACTTTCTTCGAATTCGTGAATAGATTAACACCATTTGCCAAAAAGAAGGCCAGTAAGTCACCGGTAGAGCATCCTCTACGGAAGCCGTATCAAATGTCATGTTTTAGGCTGTTGGACTCACAAGATAAAAGTTAAGCATCGCTTTGGAAAGTGTAGAGCACATTGGTATTGGTCAGACATTTTTAAGGTTCCTAGCCTCTCTCTTACAGCATGAAGGGAACTCACCAACAAGGTAAAAACAAATTTTGCTAATGGACTTGCTAATTTCGAAGAGCACTGCTTCAAGAGCAGCAGAGTAATTCCACTACAACTCTTTCTGGAGATGTGATTGGACCGTTTTTATTTTTGAAGATGAGGCTGGAAATTCGGTAACGTATATAAAAATAATAAAAACTTTGGTAAAGGATTCGATATCTGTCAGCGTTGTCCTTGTGAACATTTGCTAGATATAATTTTTTATTCATAAAACCCGAACAGTACCTGTATTTTGTTTTTTTACCGCTAGGGACAGGTTTAGCTGCTTCCTTTTTTATCTGACTGCATTTTTTTACGTCAAGCAAAATAATGTTTAAAACCATTTTCGCTATGGTAACGAGGCAATTGTTGCGATCCGGGTTGCCCAGAGGCAAGAATACTTATCAGGGTGGGAAGTAAGAAACAGGTTGAGAAAATTGTGTTGTTGACTTTTAACACCCGAAATGTACGTTGGCTCATTAACTATTTGTGCGAGGTTGTTTTGCACGGCGAATATCTTAAAAAGGTCCCCCGTTATAGGTTTCAATAGGAGTTGCAAATATCGAAATCACCAGAAACAATAATTTCGCTAATATAACAATTTTCTAAAAATTTTGAAATAAAATTGAAAAGGACTTTGAAGTCCAAAATAGATTTATTACTTCCCGCGTTTGGGCTTCTTTATAGAATTCGAAATTTAAAAAGTTTGACACGATTTGGAATCAATCCTAAAACAGGTTAATCAGACACTGGGGCTTTATAGTTGCTGGCGTTTTGTGCACGTCTTGATTAAGAATGTACAAGACTAAACCCTTAATATTCATCATATTGTTTGTAAAGATGACTTTAATGTAAATAAAATAATTATAACTCTAAACTTTAAAAAAATCGTGCTGATTATCCTGATCGAATTATTTAAATCACCGATATTGGCTATTGAAGATGAAAGCATTAGGAAACTTAACTTAACTTAACTTCACTTAAATTTTAAATAAACTAAAGATTTATTTCCAAACAACAAAGTAGAGACAAAAATCAAAGTTTAAGCAAAAACAACAACAATCAACATTGATTTTACTTTTCTTGATCCACTGTACACCGCTGACTTTTTTTCGGATCTTTTATACAGTTAAAAGATGTTGAAAGATAAAATAATGATGATCATTTATTTTTGTTTTTTATACAGGCACGGCCGGGATAATCAGCACTATTTTGAAAGGTTAAATTAATAAATATTTCCGTGTTTTAAAAATCTTAATTATTAATTATTTTTATTTTAAAATACGTCCGCAGATATTTGTAAATAATTTCTCTTTTTAAAAAATTTTTGAAACGAAAATAAAAAATGAGCTCAAGCCAAATTATTTAATTCATTTGTTAGCACTTTTTTCAATTTAATTGAAACCAATCTAAGTTTAAAGACACTAATTTTTAAATAATTTTATTTTAATAAGTCCAAGATTATACATTATAATTTCTCAAATATCAGTTAAAATATATATTTTTCTATGTATAAAATATCTCTTACTTAAATTAAATAAATATTTACTTGATCTGCTCATTAATCTTTTTTACTAAATTTAAATCATGTGTGTTTAATGCGTACGAGGAAAAAGTTTTCTTTTTTTTAGTATAAAAATTTTTAAAACTTCGATTCGAATATTAATTTAATATCTTAAAAAGCACTGACTTTAAGAAAAACTGCCAAAGCAATTTATTTTCTAAGCAGCGTACAATAATTTATAAAAAATATTTTTACTTAATTAAAGTTAGGTTCCACCATTACTATTGCTTATTTATGTTGATTTGTGTGTAATTTAGTGGTGGTTAAATTTTATTTTCCAAAGAAACCTTTATTAATCAAACTCAGTTCATCTAAAAAAAAAAAGAAATGATTGATATTATATATTAACCATAATATATCATTTTATAACCTTTTAACCTCAATAATATTTTGATAGGTGGTTTTTCAATATCAAAAGAAATTTTTCCTATTAATAAAAATAATAGAAACACAAACAAACATAAAATAGCAGACCACACACACTTAAAATATAAATTAAAAAAAAATATTTTAAACCTACAATAAGTTTTGGTTATTTTTATTTCTTTTTTTTTTTTTTTTTTTTTTTTTTTGTTTTTGCTTTGCGAAATTTTCTGTCTATTAAACTATTAATATTTGCACAACAATTGATATTAAAGTTAGAAGTATTTTGTAAAAAAAATAATAAAAAATAACACATTGTTTGTAGTTGCAGCGGTTGATTTAGAAAATAAAAAATGAAGCATGAAATATGTTTGTCTATTTATGAATAAAACTTAAAGATACAAATACTCTTTGTATTTGTTAAAAGTGTATTAAAGTATGACTGGGTTTATACGTAAATGTTTGAATATTGTTTGTATGTTAATGTAAACTGACACGCAAATGCGGCGTCATTTGATGGTGATGACTTGATGATGAATCAAATCGTCTTGAAAATTATGGCAAATAAACTACGATGAATAAAATAATATGATAAAAGCTTTAAAGGAATTCATTCGTGAAACTACAGCATCACAAACAAGTTTCGTATAGCCAACGTTAAGTTGAAATGTTTAATTTTACTTGTAATTAATTTCAAAGATAATGGATCAGTTCTGAGAGAGCGTATTTTAAATATTAAAAAAAAGTTTTGTTTTCGTATTGAAAGTATCTGCCAGGCCCACGATGTCGCTATCGTTCGTTCGTTCGCATAATTAAATTTTAAACAAAAACAATTTTTTAGAATTTGTTTTTGTTTTGAATGTATTTGTGCGAACGAACGAACGATTGCGACATCGTGGGCCTGGCAGTAAATAATCACAACTTTCTCTAAATTATATTTTAATTTATTGTTTCTAAATATAAAACAAGCAAAATGATTTAGTGTTTTTTCAAAAAAAAAAAAAAAAAAATATCAATTATCTTTGTTGGACCTTCCGCATAGAATAATCAAGTATCAACTCAGCATTTTAAATTGTGGCAAATACCAGGATTCTGCATTATTATATCTCAGTAGAAAATTGGCAATCATTGCTGTAGACATAGAGACTATCTAAGGAGGACTTAGCCGCCATCAGAATAAATGTTGATCTCTGTCAACTTTGCTTCTATAAAGCTGTACCGAGTAATCTAACTTCTAATAGTTGGATTATTATCTAAGCCCTTATAAATGTTTCCTTAGGCAATTTGAGTGTTATATGAGATGCTTTTTTTAAGCCAGATAGGATTAACGAACAACTCTACCAAATTATTCAGATTTACTTAGATTATCACTTATTAATTCGCTCAACTCTTAGACAACTTCGGGATTTTTTTTCGCTGCAACCAATCGTCTTTCTGAGCGAGACCTCCGTCGAACTGCAGATAGATTTCATCCTGCTTATGGAGTAAAACTATTCCAAATTAGACCCTACATGACTCATTACAGCCAAGAAAGTTTTACACATATTTTTTGTTTTTGAAAATATGGGTAGCAACAGGATAGCGCTACGTGCTGTACAAAGAAGGCAACTATCTACTTATGGAAATCAAAATTTTGCGATTATTATTACTGTCAATTTGGCTCTAAGATTTGCGATTTGACACCTCTAGATTATTTTCTTGGGGGCTTTCTGTAAACAGTGGTTTATACTGACAAGCCAGCAAAATTGACGCCTAACAGCTCAACATTGTTTTTCTTATTTCTGATATCCGGCCAGTTATGTTTGAAAATTTTATGAGTATTTTTTTAAGGTAAAATTCTATCGGTTTAGAAAAATATACTGTTTACTTTTTATTTTCTATTTATTCACACATTTTTTGAAGCAAATCTATGATTCTGTACATCTCGATATGATACATGGGGCTTTGATAAATATGCGTATGCAATGTAAAAATATTTATAAGATGGATGACACGGTACCACTTTGAAGAATTAAAGTTTTATTTGACTAATGGGAACTTAAAAAACCTCTTTCTTCATCGGTGAACTTACGAACAATTAAATAACTTTTTTAAGGCTTATAGAAATTCGTAGCTTTGTTTTGCTTCCATTTCAATAATAAGTTATGATGTCTCACATTATCAAATGCTTAAGAAATTTTGATAAAAATTACAGAAGAATAAAAGTCCAGCAAAAAATTTCAAAATAGGTAATCGAGTGTGGAATTAAGCATTTTTGACGGAAGGACTTCCCAACTGGCTTACCAACCTAATGATTTTAACAAAACATTTATAATTAATTATTGAGAATTGATTACATTGACTATTGCAGGAAATAATAAAAGTCATTAGTACGTATCTTAAGGTACTCTTTTGTTACTTAAAGAAATAATTTAATTAATACTTCCTTTATTTGCGAACTAGTGTAATGTGTTTTGTAAGCAAGTAACAAAATTTTACAATCACAAAAGTAAGTCATTATATGGCAAGTACTGTTTAAGGTAATGTCTAAGTTTTTGCTGGGTGTTTAATGGTCCTTTGCATACACTTTAAAACCTGTGTATATTGATAAATGAATTACAATCATCCTTCCTGCTCCGAATAAAGTTAAGCCTATTAAAAAAATAGCAAAGCACATGTCTTCGTACGCGTTTCATTTCTAATTTACTTAAAATTTAAATTTAAAAAAATTTATTGTTGAGTTTTGTAAACAGTGTTTAGAATTTTCCATCTACAAAAATAAAATGTACTGACAACTGTTCTAGTATCTTTATACAGGCAAAATTGGGTGCTTTTACATTTGAAATTACTTATTTGTACAAAAAAAAAAAAAAAAAAAGAAAATGTAGAATACATTTGAACCAAGGTTCTAAGGGACCTCCTCAAAATATTTATTAAAGTCCAGCAGTTGTTCCGTGCGTACACAAACAGATAAACAGACAAAATATTTAAAAATAGGTGTTATGTATCCCATTTCGTCTACTATCTACACCAAAATTTTCAAAAAATATTTCATGTACAGAAATAACACCGTTTCACAACTTATATCATACTACCTTTGTGTGATCATTTAATGTTTTCGGCATTTTTGAAAATTAAAGCGTGCATCCATGCTCGAAGATAGTATTCACGCGCCATATGACGCAAATCTCAGAACGTCAAAAATAAAATAAAAATATTTTAAAATAAAAATGAGAACATTTATTCTACCTGATTTTTATATTCTGGTTTTAATATGGACATTTTTTCTCTTCTCATTTAATATTATTAACGATTATAGGCCTCTCATCTGTTTGCATATAGAAAAAAAATTATTCATTGCTTTAATATTTTAAATTACTCTTTGTTTATTTAGTTGTTTGTGTGTCATTCATGGCTAAAAAAAAACTGTGCCGATTTTAATGCAATTTCAAACAAGAGTAGATAATTTTCCTCGTGGTAAAATAGGGTATTAATGTTTTCAAATAGCGGACCAGGAGTAGAGAAAAAAGGAACCGGGCATTTTTGTGTGTCGGAATCGGCTAATGGATTTCAATGAAACAAAGACAGGTCCTCATGTATATCGTTTTTCTGAGCAAATACTTAAATGAGAGAAATGGGAATTGCAATAAAGTGTTAAACATTGTTAGATATTCATGAAAAGGGTAAAATATTTTTTTTTAACAGTGACAACAACATTAGGTTTTAAAGATATTTGAAATATAGATAAGAATATATAACCTTATCTATTACATCCAAACTGATTTAATAGATTGAACCTGAAAGGTGACCCACATTGGTTGAAGTGTGGTGAAAATTAATTTTTTTCGTATTCGCCGATTAAGATAATTTGTTGGTATTTGGTTGTCAGATATTTGAATATTATGATTCCGTTATGTTAGGCTAATATATTTATAATTTGTTTGGACAGACATGCTCGAAGTTTATATATGTTCGCTTGTTTAAAACGGCATGCAAATTTACTGTATATTCAATCTTTTGGTTCAACCGCAGTAAACTTATTATTTGACTTTGTTGTATATTGTCGTAAATGGGAATTGTCATAGATAAGATTTGCATTAAAAAAGGTAGAAAAAGTTCTTCATAAAAATTTCGTTTAACCAAATATAAACAACATCAAAATTTTAATGTTCATCAACTTCAGTGGACTGCATCTTTTGAGCGCTGGGGAGCACTGCACAAAAGATGTCAAATAACTGCTTGAAGTCTCAGCTAAGAGTTAAAATAAAATTCATCTGCCTCTACCTGCTCTTTCCAAAAAACATTAAAAGCTATAAAGTGATAAAGTAATAAAACGTGAAGTTTCTTTCATGCATGTTGTTGTTTCCATTATTTTTTACTGTTAAAAATTATTATATAATGTAATATGCATAAGGTAATAAAGCTACCAATGGACATAAATGTGGACATAGTGAATCAACTATGTCCACAAACGATGGCAATAAGGCAAGAAGATTTTTCGAATATCCGTCCAAAACTGCAGAAATAATTGGCATAAAAGAAGAGGTTATTTTTAAATTATTTTAACTGCAATAAATTGTCATACAGATCAACACTAACAAATTTCATATATTTTGCATGGATATTGTTGTTTTTTGATCTCTATGGTTAATAACACATGCCTGGTGCATGGAAGCAAAATTATAGCAAAAGCTGTTCTAGCTATTCTATCTCTATCTAAGGGCTAATTAATCGATAATTTGTATCGGGTATGCTGTCTGAGTAATATCAGGAAGCGAGGAATAAAGGCTATAGAGCCTATAAATTATATCATCCGCGAAGAATTATATGTGTAGCCATTAATAATGACGGAATACATAATCTTTTATTGTCTTCAGACCCATTTATAAATTGATATCGCTCAAAGCTTCAAATCAAAAAATTAGAGTACGATTATGATGTTAAAAAATTGCTAAAAGACTATGCTTAAATAACTTATTCATTTTTTTCTCTGGGAGATGGACGATAAGGTGGGCGCATCAGGTATATATTTTCATCAGTCAATTCTACAATTATTTCAACACAAGTTGTGCAGGAAGTGGGTGGATTTTTTTAAAATTTCACATAAATGATTCTGAGTATTTTAAAATGCTATGTGCTAAAACACAATACCGCAGGTCAAATTAAAAACGTGTGTGTGCCAAGTTTCATTGTGCTCCCACTTCTTTTATTTTTGGTCTCTCGTTCTATGAACTTCAACCAATGTGTGACGTCTCTTCTAAATTTTTTATTATTTTATCACAGAAATTACATTTTTGATTGCAAGATATTATTTCACATGTTTTCAGAGTGGAGTTCAATAGCAAACAAGACTATAATATAAAATACAGAGCCTAGAAAAACTCTAAGATTCAACGCAGGCAACGCCGGATACAAAATGTGAATAAATTATTATTTAATTAATCTTTTAAGGATTTAATTCTTTAAAGTGCTGTTATAAGAAAAATAAAATAAAACTAATATTTTGATGACTGTGATGTTTGATTTGTTTGTAAATACCTTTTTTGTATATGAAGATTAAGAAGATCTCCCGTATAAAGTTGGTGTTACTGATGGCTTTTGAGTTGTTAAGGCTGGAGGAGTTGATAAAAGACATGACTGATTTTCAAGTTATTAAGGCAGATATATTATAAATATAATCTGTTAATTTTGTTGATATTTTCTAATGGTTTAGTTATAAATTTATATATGTATTTAGAGGATTTATCATAGTTAGTTTAAGACTACTGTGTCTGTTATTAAAAATTTATAGCCAATCAAGAGTTTATATAGGAGTTCGGGATTAAAATCGTTATGATGTATTTAAGGAGATCTCATCATAAAAAAGTATTCCAGAAAATATGCCATGCGGTTGAGCTATGTATAACTACTTTGTAATAAGTTTTCAATCTAATCATTTTTATTAATGTTTTTTTTAAAATTGAAAGGGTGTCCCCATAAAACATTCATGTTTTTTACCTGTATTATGGATGGTAAACGGCACCATTTTGTAATAAAAAAATCGCGTATTACTATAGCTCCCAATAGCAAAAAGTAATACAAAGATAAATATAGCAATTAAAGGGTGTCCCCATAGGTGACGTAAATTGACTAATATGCGCCTATCTTTTGTACCGTTATACACAAATGCTTAAAAATCAAACAGAATGTTGATTACTATGGTCATTATAATAACAAATAGAAACGTTCAAAATTATAAATTAAAGGGTGCTCCATTAGCGCATTAAATTCGATGTTTATGACCATAGTTGTATAAAGAAATTTACAAAGAACTTGTGTTGCTTATCTGCTTTACCAACAAGTATGCAATATAGATTTGGAAATTAAAGGGTGTCTCAATAGTTGATGTAATTAGATGCTTGTAGTAAAACTTTTGAAACGTTATAGACAGACAGACGAAATTTACAAGTTATATCAAGTATAAAATTTAAATTTTTAAAATAAAGGGTGTTCAAATAATTGATGTAATTTGAGCTATTTGGCTCTATAGTTTAAGCCGTTATATGCAAACACTTAAAAGGTGCTACAATAGTTACAATAGTTGATGTAATTTTAAGCATATGGCCAATTTTTTTAACGTTATAGACAGACAGCTAAATTATCTTTTGAATATGGTTAGTTACGTGCTACTAACTTTAATTGGGTGGTTACTTTTTAGTTATATGTCTTGTTAAGAAACTAGATGAAACTGAGAGTTTTGTTATTCGAGAATTTCTGTTGCTTGATTAGCAAACCGGCAAACAGCCTTACACACAGCATGTGCAATATCTTGCTTGGCCAGATTATTGTATATCAGCTGAAACAAATTTACTTTCTTGGAATTTGCTAAACGTATTCCTAATGTGCGAAATCGGTCAAAACTGTAAGAAATTGAAGAGAGTCTCAAACGGGTGCGAATTTTTGTACTACAAAGAGGATAGTAATCTGATGACTGAACGTAATTGTGCTGCTGTGTTACTCCGCAGTGATATCAAGTGCTTATATATTTTATGAAAATGTTTTCTTGTCGCTTCTAAATATATAAGTGTTGCCAAACCCCGTGTGAGAGTTCATTGCTTGGCTATGGTTGTTCGTGCTAATGTGTTGATGTTAATAGATAAATCTGCGGCATTATAAGGGACACGGAAATCAGTATGACCTTTCGATATTGACCAATAGGCATGAAATTTATTTTTTTTTTTTATTTTCTATACAAAATTTGGGTAGGATTCAGTAATAGATTTTGTTAACAACAGCAAAATGGCCATTTGGATATGCTTTTCCCACGGCAATACGTTTCATTATTTTAGTCTTAGATAATAAATATTTCATGGAAATATCATTCACAATTAAAGTAAATTAATTAAAAAATTTTCCTGAAGTTTTGTGGTTTTGTTGATGACTCTTAAAAACGCACTGTTCGCAGAAAATGGCCGTTTGATAATTTATATTTAATTAAAAAGTGTAAAGATCATTATGTAAAAAGTTTTTAATGAATACCTGTATACAAATAAATATGCGTTTCCAGAAATGAATTAACTAAGCATTTTTTTTTAATTTTTTGTACCATAAAAATATATTAAAAATAATAAATTGTTGTTTTTATTTAGAAGTAAAAAAATAGAATAAATAATAATAATTATGAGATTAAATTGGTTAATCTTTGGATAATGGAATTAATAAAATTTAATTATAATTAAAATTATAAAAAAATATAATTCAAAAACAGATGATTTAAATAATTATTTACAAGGAAATGCATTGAAAATTTTGCAGCTTTTAAAGCTTATTACTGTTGCTTTGATTTGTTAGTTAATATAAGAAATGAACTGAGTAAAAAAAGCTTTTAATTTTTCATAAATTTATTAAGTAAGACGCTTTAAGAATCAAATTTTTTTATTTTTCTAAAAATTTTTCGTAGTTGATTCAGCAATTTTAACAGCAATTGTAACAGATATTTGTAGAATTTTTGGGGAATTATTATGAATTTCCAGGCTAAATTTGCGTAAGATAAAATTGTTAATCATAAAAATATTGCTCTGTGATCATCTGCCCTTCTGCATGTCTTGAAATGATTTTTGCAAGAATTATTTTAAAGTCGGCTTAATTTTGTTATTCTTTTTAAAAATATTTAATTTTAAAAACATTTACTTCTTTATAACTATATTTGATTTAGAGAATCTGGAAACACGACATATATTTTATTATATTTTACTTTAATGGAGTAATATTTAATTTTATATGAGAATAATTTTTGATATAAGACTACCAAACTTTATTTGTTTTTTGGTAGTGATTCTTAAAATAAACAAATAAAAATAAAGTTTTAGTTATTTAGTAATGATACATTAAAAAACTAATAATCAATTTCAAGCGGTTTTTTTACTGCCAAAAAAACTGACGAAATTTTAAGACTATAAAAAGTGATTCCTCTACTGTCTCCCAATAATTCAAAACTTCAATTATGTGTGGTTCATTATTAAAAAATAAATAATATATATTTTTTACGACTTTATTAAAACATTTATTTTTCATTTCATACCTCTAAGCTACCAGCATCTGAGTGGTGGCATTATTAGTCAATTTTATTTTATTGTTTTTTTGTACAGAAGCCACAAATTATTTTGTTTAATTATCTAAATTGCTCGTTACTTGCATTGTGGTTTTACAATTGAAATTTGTATCTGTTTTTTATTTATATATTTCTTCATTTCTGCTGTTTTTAACTCTTTTTTTTTTTTTGTTTTAATTTTTTTCTTTACTGTTTTTTTAATGTTGGGAATTTGATTTGATTTTATTTTAGTTTTTTTTCGGGTTTATTTTTTTTTGTTTCTTGTTTTTGTTCCTTACATTACTGCACCTTAATTGTTTAAGCTTATTTTATTGCTGAAATTTGTATCTTATTGTCTTGTAGTCATTTTAAATTAGCCGTTATTTTATTTGGAATAAGAGTCGATCTTGTGCAATCCCCTTTTTTTAATAATTATAAAAAAAAAATTTAATTTTCTTTTAAAAACTAAGAGCTCGTATTGCTGAAAATATCAGCAGGCCAAGGGAGTAAAAAAAAGACGATGATAATTTTAGCAGGTAGGGTTTATTTACAAATTTAGAAAAAAAAAACTTGAAAGAACTTGTAACGGGTAAGCGCTAATGCGATTTGCACAGCACGTAAGCTCCTTAACGTATTTCTCTTGGCATATTAAAAATTGTAGTCAAATGTGTTTAAACTATTGCCAAAAACCTTAGATATTAAACAATATATATTTTTAACTAAATAAAAATTTTAAACATAATGTTGCCACGGGGGTTATGAAAGGGTTTTAAAATAAAAACAAACCTGTGCACTCCGATGATCTTTTGCAGGCTTCATTCATACTTCTATCAATTATTTGAAATTTTCTCTTTTTAAATATATTTCTATCTCGGCTTATGTCCCAGCTATAACTTTTTGCAGTGAGTATCGCTAGAGAAGAATAAACACTTCATCAATTTCTAAAAAGGAATAAATTGATTCAATTTAGCTTCCGTATTGTAGAAATCAAGAAAAAATATCGGGTTCAAAACTACTGAAATGATGTAAAAGTGCGAGAGTCTATCTAAACATTTGCAAATTCTATAATGTATGAAAAAAAAATATTTTTTGTTGAACAAAAGGTATTTTTACATTTATTCATTCTAATCTCTTTCCCGCTTAAAATACTATAAAAAATATATCCTTTATTTTAATTTATGCTTGTTGGGTTGAACAGTCAAAAAACTTCATTTTGCTGTTACTGTACCATCCGTAAAATTCAGTATAGGATAATTCATATTTAAGCCTTAAAAAATCTGAGAAGCTAATTAGGGATGAATCTATATATATCGCAAGATTAAGCTGGTATGTGTCACGTTTATCTAGCTACTAAGAGTGTGTCCAGATGAAGCCATTTGCTTTCTTCCGTTTTAAAGTTATTATATTTCTAGTCTTCTACAATTGATACCACATAAGAAAGTTTTAGGAAAATCTAACTTAGTATGAAAATATAAAAATAAGTCGACTTAACCAAGAATGCTTTTTTATATTGTTCATCAAGCAGAATTACTATTTGAATAATACAGTCACATAGTTATTAAAACGTATTAGTTGCAGTTCCTCAGGGCGAGCACATATATTGCTGTCATTATTTTTAACAATGCTTTCCGTAGACTTCTAACTTCTAGTGTAAACTTAAAATACTCTATAAAGTTCAATGCAAGAGTAGCAGAAGTGTTAGCTTAAGATCTTCAAATCATGGCATAGTTCTTGACCTTCAACGTCCAGAATGTTAGTTGTTTTAGATCAATCATCCTAATGTAGCCTTCACACCTAAATTTAATAAAAAAAGCAATGGAGGAGAAAAACTACTGAAGCTGATCATTAATTTTAGGTATCCCTTTTCGATCCATTTCCTTTATTGCAGATATCTACAGCCATATGCATAGCAAAAAGTTGGCAGACCGTTGGCATAAAGTCATAAGGCACTAAATATATTTCGGACAGCGACCTGCTAGGCTTTAATTAACAACCTGCCAAGATTATTCTAACAGCTGTTCAGTTTAAAAATATTAATTTAAAAGTAAAAATAAAATTTATGCGATAAAAAAAGACTCTTGGACGCTTTAAACAAATTAGATTATTTTAAACCTTGTAGATCTATTCGCTAGAGGAGTAAAATCTAGAATTCTAGAGTTTTGCCTTAAATATAGATTTTCAAAAAAAAAAAATTAATTTGGTTGGTGAAGGCAGACCTAAAAGGAGAAGAAAAAAGAAATGGAGGTTGTATTCCGCCATCCACACAAATTCTGGCAACACTAAGCTATTGGGGAAAGAATCATGTACAAGATGATTGTATAGAGTACCACGGTTTTTTCCAATAAACGATGAGCCAAATTTGTGCAAAGATTGATCAGGCGTTTTCCCGAAAGTCTTATTTGTTGATAAAAATTACAACATTATCTATAAACAAATTTCGTTTGTTTGTCTGTTTTAATTTTTTTAAGTTTAGTATTTTCGCTTAATATGGCGGCTAAAGAGGAAATGTCAAAATCAAGGGTTATTATTAGATTAATGGTTGCATACACAGTACTACTTTTTATAATTTGATATACGACTGTTTAAGTGTCCGACCAAATTTTGTTATGCATAAACTTTGTACCAACCATATTCTAAGACTAATCGGCATTCTAGTTAGCCACTCGTTGTGCGCAGTGATCAACGGTCTGCCAACTTTGTGTTATACATATGACTGCTAGTGTTTTATTGGTAATTTACGATTATCTTAAAATCTTATGTGTTGTGCTATCACTTGTTTTTATTATGAAACTTCAGTGATTGCAAACTATCGCCTGTTAACTACTAAAGTTTTTCCTAATCTCTTAGCTCCATAAAGTACTCATTTATTATGTGCCTGCCTGTGGTCCTAAGCTTCATGCTAGTCAGTACTGGGTATTCACACTTCTCTTTTATAAAAAAATGTTCCAAGTACTGTGTCTAACGATAACTGAAGTTATTTAAGTAAAAGTATATACTGTCGAGGAGCTATTGCAATAGGAGTGCATGTAGATATTTACCCGTCTGGGACTTACAAGATCTTCTTGCAATTTTTTTTTTTTTTGGGTTCCCCCAGAATAAATAAAAATACAAGTACATTTCGCACTGCAATGTTAGGATCAAGAAATAGCAATAACAACTTTTTCCTTACTCGACTTTAGTTACTTTTCTAAACACTAACTTCTTAGTACATAATGCTGTTTTTTAAAGGTCTTAGAGTGATTAAACATTACTTCTGATTAAATCAAGTTTTTTAACCAGTTTCATGTAGGGTATAAAAGCCAACAATAAAAACTTGTAAGAAACAACTAATTGTATTGTCGACGCATTGGTTTAGTGACAATTTACCATTATTATTTTATGCTTTTTTTGTTGTTAATTTTTTGCTGGTTGAATTTGAAGTTTTGTTTTCATTTAAAAGGTTTGTTTTTTACGGTTTTTTTTGCAAACGATCGTGTATTGTCTAGAGATTTTGAAAAAATTGATATGTTTGTTTGTTATTTTGTTCATAGTTCTTTCTTGGTTAATTAGCTGTTAGTAGGATTTAGAGCTTTTAGTTATTTTGCTTATTATTTCTTAAATGTCATGTCATATTAAATTTTTTAATGTTTTAATTATAAAAAAAGTATTAAGTCATTTCTTAAAAAAATAAATAGTTGTCGAGAAATAAGTTTATCTATAGTAGACTGACATAAAAATGATTTTGTTTATTCGTTGGTTAAGAAAACTCCCATTCGGAAGCTGAGAATGGGTGAGAATGAGACCTCTTTTGTTATTTTAAAAAGATATTTAAAAAAAAGGAATTTTATTCTTACAAGTGGAACTGAATTGTTTAATAGCTCTAATTGCGTTAATTGTATTTAAACTACAATTTCAGTTTTCAATAACGCATTATGAGAAAAATTTTCAAAATCGGTCGGACAAAATTTACCCTCTTTAGCGTATGGAAAAATTATTAGTTATTGATATAAAACTTAATAACGGTTAAATTGACAGTTGTTATAATATATAAAAGTACAGTCTCTATGAAGACAAAAATGACCTTCTGTGATTACAATTTCTCATCTCACTTTATTGCACTAAAGAAAAGTTTTTATTTTCGATTTTTTTTAAAGAGTTTTGCTTATGTCCCTTGATGTCTAATAGATACTTGGAAAAAATGAATCGAATTAGTTTTTTTAGAGCCTTAGTTTTTGTAAGTAAAGTCAAATGTGAATGTGCTTTGGCGTAAGTGTATATTAAAGACAGATAGGAAATTGGCTTACAAAAACCAATGTTGTTATACTTATATAGAAAGCGACCAATTGTTAGACTTTTTTTAATGTCATATAAGTTTTGATGTCGTTTTCATTGTCATCAGTCCTTTTTGTTAAACTACGCATTTATAGCTTTTCCATATTTTTTTTAACAATAAGATAATTCCTAATGAAATTATTCTACTTTTTTCGAAGTCTGATGCCCCACAACGAAATGACAAAAATTTTAAATATCTCTTACCAAAATAATATTAAATATTTTTTATTATTCTTTCTAACATTAAGAATTATTTCGTTTTAAGGAGATATTTCTAATCGGTTAGTTATCTCATTTTTAAAAATTTTTTAGTCGCGTATAAAATATATGTAAGTATATAAATTGAGCACAATTACTTTTTCTACATAGGCTTGTTTTTCTAAAAAAGCTTCTTTGAACATTTGACACAAAAAAAGTTTTGCCTGGCTGTATAAAATAAATATCTATTGTTAATATCTTATTTAATGTTTTTTTCTTTTTCCTCTTGTGCTCTTCTTATTGTAAATGTAGGTCAAATAGTTTTTAATTTTCTCGCATAGTTTTTTTACTTATGACGTTTGATTTCTTACTCAGTTGCTCTGGCTCTATCGTATTTATACGATCATTTTTTTCCATTTACTTAATGTTTGCTTTTAAAAAACTTTTTCACTACAATATTTAGTTCTTAAGTGAATATGCGCCTTTCACTGGTGCATTCAACACTGTGACTTCGACGAAATTTTATCTATTTTACACCGACTCAAAAAAAAGACTAATGTGCTGTTTTTGTATTTCAGGCAATCAATTCGTTTGAAAAATTTATATCAAAAACACTCAATTTTTTGAGTACTTTCCATATAAATTTTTCAAACGAATTGATCGCCGAAATACAAAAACAGCACATAAATGTTGCTTTTTCTATGTTTGTGCCTGCAGAACTCAGTCATTATTGAACCAATTTTGAAATTTTTCAGTAATTTGATAGACTATGCTATGATCTAATGTGTTCTGTCCTTTAAGTATATTCAGAACCGTAAAGTGGACATCTTTAAAATCTAAACAACTGTGTTTTACTTTAGCTCCCAATAAAAAAAAAAAAAATAATACAAAAATAAATCCAAAAATTAAAGGGTGTCCTCATAGGTGAATTAAGTTGTCTTATGTCTGCCTATCTTTTGAACTGTTATAGGCAAACACTTTAAAATTGAACAGAATGTCGAGTATAAAATTGTATTTGGAATTTAAGGGATGTCCCAATAGTGGAGGTAAGTTAATGTATGAAGCCAAACTTTTGAACTGTTCTAGACAGACAGCTAAATTTATAAAGAACCAGCATTGCTTATTCCTCTAAACAACAAGTATAAAATTTGAATTTAGAAATTAAAGGTTGTTCCCATATTTGAAGTAAATCGACCTATATGGCCCTATCATTTCAACCGTTATAAACAAACACTTGAAAATTAAACAAAATGTCTACTACTTTGTCTGATATATTAAAAAGTATAATTATTTGAAATTATAAAGTATAAGGTATTACAATAGTTGCTGTTATTTGATTTATATGACCAAACTGTTGAACAGTTGTAGACAGTTGATTGAAATTTGTATAGAACCTTTATTGCTAAGTCCGCTATAACAAGTAGCAAACTTGAAATTATAAATTAAAGGGTGTCTCTATAACTTTGACCTTTATGGCCCAGTCTTTAAAACCATTACAGACAAACTGTTGAAAATGAGACAGAATGCCAACTGCTATATCGACTACAATAACAATTAAAAATATTAAAAATTAGAAATTAAAGGGTTCCCTAATGGTTGTTATTTAATGTATATGGCCAATCTTTTAAACAGTTATAGACCAACGCTGAAACAAATTTAAATTTACTGTTTCAGCAATAAAAAATAAAGGGTTGCCGCGTAACTGCTGAATTTTCTTATTTAATATGCATTTGTATTTTGTTCTACAACATATAAAAAATCTTGACGCAATCTTTTTCGAGTATAACGGAATATAAATAATTTTTAATCTCGTCCTAAAAATAAATGATTTAAAGTTTGTCTGTTTTTAAGTCGGTTTTTTTGTCAAGAATTATTTACTGTCTCGCCTTAGTCTTTTCATGTGATAATTAAATATACATTCGTTTTCAATAATTCATTCATCGGAGCAATATTATCATTATTTTTCTTCCTAATCAAGAATCCAGAAGGTTTTATGAAACTTATCCACCGTATCAACAACAAATTTTTTTATTGAAAACTCCCTTACCACCCCAGCCACTACAGCTGCTTAATAAATGTTGTCTAACTTCTCCTTTTATTTTTATCATATATGTACCACAATTTTTAGTGGTAACATAATATATTGATCTCTGTTTATCTAAGGAACAATACAACATTGCAACAATAGCCTTTGGCTTTGTTTAAGTTATTACAACTTTTTTTAATTGCAGTTAATGTTTTGATATCAAAAATTATTTCATTTTTGATGGGACCGTCAACCAAATTTTTTTAAGATTTTATGAGTACTTAATTTAATAGATTGATATTTTAAATATGGCACAAATCATTTTAAAAATTGTAAAGTATATTTTTATTACTTGATTACATTGAATTAACTGCTTTTATTTAACAGAGCGAGTAATTTACAGCCCTGGAGTATTCCGAGTTATTAAAAAAATAAAATAAGTTTAATAAAAAGCCTAAATACAGTGAAGAATTAAAGTTTTGAATATTCAAAGAAAATGATTCTCATAACGTTATTTTTCAGGACTCTTTTTCACTATTTACCATAAAGCAATTTAGTTTTTTTCTTTCAATCGCTGCTGTTGGATTTAAGGATTGTGCAACCATTCTACCTCAAAGTTTATTATACAGAAGATATCAGCACGATTTAGTTTTTGTTCACAATTTTATTCTTTTAATATTTAAACTAAAAGAAATTATCGCATACAACCATTAAGACCATAATCATAACAAAAACATTTTGGTATTTTAAAGTCAAACAATGACCCTGTGATATGATAATATCCATTTTATTAAAAGTAAAACTTGTTGTGTCTGCTATATTTTTATAAAAAAGTTGTTATTGAGTTGAAAATATTAAAAATATGGTTAGTCAATTGTATTTCACCTGAGGATATTTTTGTTTAATAAAAATTATTAACCACAGCAACTTGAGTTGCCTGCACTGATGGCGGATATGTTTTACATATGTACTCGTACATGTGGTATCTATTTTAAACACCGTATGCAAAATAAACTTGTTTTTATTTTAGGTTAATATTCAGGTAATAATGTGGTTTTCTAATTAATCAAGGACACTAATAAATTGCCATATTTGAAATTTGTTTATGATCATTCTGATTAGAACAGTGTGTTCTATGTGCTATGCTATGTCCTACGATGGAGAGGTATTATCTTAATTAAAAATTAATATATCTCAACACATTATGTCGTTTTTGTTATTGTTTGAGTCCTAAAATTCCTAAATCATTGCAACTTTTAGATTTGTTAAGGTTCTTAAAACCAGTTTCAGTTTCTTAACAACAGATTTAAGATTTTTGAAAATATTAACAAAATTCGAAATTCTGCTAAAAACAAACGTTTATCAAATATTTTAAATTAATCTCATGTTATTACTATTCTACTAAAAAATCAAATGTTTTTTAATCTTTCAAATATTTCACAACACCAAATTTTAGTTTAGTGGCTTTGCTGTAAAACAAACTGGAACAATTTTTGCTAATTTGATTTGTTCAAGAATTTAGTTCTCGAATATAAAAACACCAAATTTTCTTAAATTTTCACTTGGTCTTAAATGATGTTAAAGGGTCCGCCAAATAACTTTTTTTTTTTTAAATGCTATAAAAAAAACTACTGAATATTTTCTCAAATTTATTTTTTATTATTTTAAAGTTCAATCCTTCCGGTTAATAATTCAAAATAATTTCATTCAAATGCTTCCTCGGCTGGCCATAGAGGAGCCTACACGATCGGTCCAATTTTTAAGAACATTATCGATTGTGTGCAGCTGTATTTTACCAATGGCTTGACGAATGTTGTCTTTTTAAGCGTCAATGGTCTTTGGCTTGTCGGCGTAACACTTATCTTTGACGGCACCCCACAAATAATAGTCCAATGGTGTAAAATCGCAGCTCCGAGGTGGCCAAATGACATCAACCCTGCTGCTGATAATGCGATCTTCAAAAACAGGGCGCAAAACATCGACTGTAGCTTTAGCTGTGTGACACGTAGCGCCGTCCTGTTAAACCAAATGTTTCCTATATCCTCCTCTTCAAATTTTGTGAACAAAAATTCATTCAACATGGCCCGATAATAATCACCATTGACTGCAACGGCCACTCCTTGCTCATTTTCGAAGAAAAATGGCCCAATTATGCCTTTGGACTAAAATACGCACCAAACAGGGACGCCTTTTGGGTGGTTTTCTATGCATACATGCGGGTTTTCTGTGCCACAAATGCGACAATTTTGCTTGTTTACATACCCACCAACATCAAAATGAGCTTCCTCTGAAAAGATGATTTTTTTTTGCAAAATCGCCATCTTCTGTAAGTCTACTTCGCGAGGCGAAAATGCATTGGATGGTCTGTTGGCTTAAAATTGGATTTTGTATGTCATCATACCAATAAAGCACTAGTTGAAAAAGCACTAGTTAAAAAAAACGTTAGATGGCGGACCCTTTATTTAGAAATTGCTAACATATTCTAAAACATTTCTTTCCTTCCTACTAAACAGTGTTTACCTAAAGCAGAATTCCTCCATTTAAGGCTCGTTCTAGACACATTATCTTCCCCAATACTCACCTTAACCGAAATTTATTAGAAGTTGCCATATTTCGTTACCATTTCAGCAATCAAACTTGAAGGTGCCATCAGATAAGTCAAATATTTGATAAAAAAAGCTTAACCATTATTTTTACAAATGTTAATGAATTCTTTCTTAACAAACATCATTACGAATTTTCATTTATAATATAAAAATTTGATATCTTACATTTCATATTCAGTAGGATCTTATTTTTCTTATTAAAAGATTGAGAAGAACAAAAATATTTTTCCATAATTTAGTATTTAAATATTTGAAAAGTGGGAGTACTGTCTTTGCCTTCTTGCTTTTCATCTTTATTCAAGTCTGCTACGGAAGTTGTCTTTTACTATAATTTCATTCTTTTGGAATAAAACGATTGTTAGACCTTGAATAGAACTATATTATCCCGCAAATCCGTTTCGAGTTTTAGTTCATAACACACAAATCTAAGCTTTAATATTCTCTTTTAAGGAGGCACCCTTATAAAGCTTTAGGATACGTTCAAATCAGTTAAAATTTTCTCCGTGAAGCTTGTATGGTCCAACGGATACATCCAAACACTACTGCCTTGGAATCGGACACTTGGTCTGCCGAATATGCACCAGTACCCAAACGTAGAAAAATACTATTCATGTTTAGAGTTTGCCAAAATATTATAGTGACAAGTGAAAACAGTATTTGTTGTAAATAAGATTTTTTCGGTAAAATCAGCGAAATTCGAACGAAATTAAAACTATCATGTCCTCGGCTTTGCCTCAATTGAAAAACAAATTTTTTTTTGCTAAAAACCTCTATATTATTTTTAAGCAAAGTATAAATAAAAGCAAACAAGTAGTGTTTGCTTTGAACAATACTTTGTCCAAGGACTTGCAAAATGCTTTTCTAACAGACTAATAATTTGTCTATTAGCCTTAAATTTAAAAAGTAATTTATTGTTGCAGAATTAAAAAAAAATTAAAATTAATATACAAAATATGTAAAAAAGCAATAAAAGAAAATTTAAACTAATAAAAATAAATTATATAAATAATTATTTTTTCAATTCATTTTATGCAAATTTATATTTTTAAATAATTTTTGTTGCAATGATTTCTTTTATGTTATGCAGCATCAATCTAAATCATTTCTATACGTATAAAAATAAATCTTTAAAAATGGAAAAATAAAAAAACAATAAATTTTATCTGACTTGTTTGAGGATACAACTAATTCAGTTTATAGTATTTGTAATTTATGCAATGATATTATTTATGAATAAAAAAACCAAAAGCACAAAAATTCCCAACCACATTCAGCATGCTCTAGATCCGCCCTAATTACGGAACCCGAATTTATTTATAAAGAAAAATTGTTAAACGTATTGTTGACAATGAATTAAATAGTTCAAGCGAGGCACCAATGAATCAGACTTTTTCTATTTTGTTTTTTCTTACCTTGTTAATTAAAATGCAATATAATTCAATTGTACTGAATGCTTATTTTTAATGCGACAAAAAAATTTGAAGAAGAAAAGAACACTGATTTTATTAAAGTATTTGTTTATATGCAAGCGATAAGCTAAGCTCTATAAAACTAGATTCACAGAAGAGTAGAGGCTTAAATATGAAATATTTATATGGAATAAAATTTTTGTTTTCCATACAGTGGTCTAGAATTTGTAAAATAAATTAAAAAAAATATTTTCAGTTAAAAAAGTTTGTTAATCACAAAAAGGGGTGTTATTTAAAACAGAAGCAAAAACTATTTATCTATAGCTGACCCTGAAAGCAGATAGCAAGTTGTTTTAATAGGAAGGTAAGGTTATTCTGCCTTTTCTGGTGTTTTAGTTAGCCAAAAGAAGAAAACGTTCTCGACTTAGGTGACCGTTTTATAATTTGCCATGCTTTTTAAAATACTGTACGTGATAAAGAAAAATGAGAGGTGATTTTTTTAAGAACGTTAAATCTTCTTCTTCTTCTTTTTTAAAGGAAGATTTTTTTGCAGAATTGTTATTATATCAAATAAACATGATTTAGTATATTTTCTCTAAAAATGCATTTTTTTCTTTAAAGAACTTATTGTAGCGTTTTTTCATCAAGCCTATCTTAAAAATTATCCTGTTTTTAATTCTTAATATTTTAATGATTTTACAATTTTTTAGGATTTTTTTTATTTTTGGAAAATTTAAGGAATTTTAATAACAATGTTCAGCAGCAAGATTCTCCTTTAAATAAAACTTTGTGGACTATATGGATTTTGATATTTTTCAGTTTGTCTTCAATACGAAATGTTTATTTTTATATAGGCGTGACAAAATTTTCCCTTTAAATTAGACAAGTACAAAGACATATTTCAGCCTATCTCGAGAATGACTCATTCGATTTTCAGAGGCAAAACACAAAAGTATGCCTAACAAATTATATTTAACTTAACTCAATATATTTTTCGTAAATTTTATCGTTTTGGAATAACTAAAATATTTAAGGAGGAAAAAATTGTTTTTCTGACAAAATTCTTTTTTTGTTTGTTTTAGTTTTTAAAATGCAATAAAAAAGAAAAAGCAAATGTATATATTTTGCACACTTATCTGAGAGCAGAAAATAAAAAAGGTAAAAGTTTAATATTAAAAGAATATTTGGCAGTCTTTGGAGCCTCTGCTGGAGTGGCAGCATAAAGTGGTTTAAATAGCTGCGAGGGTTATAGGCTGTATAGTTGAGCTAAGCTTTAGGTCTTCCTTTTTTTGGTTCTCTTGATGTTAAATAATTGGTCTCGTTCTAAGTTTTCGATTTTAAGTGAACTTCAGTTTTTTTTTTGTAAGCTAAATTTTTTTGTGATTTAAATATCTCTTTTAATGAAATGACGAATTCTCAAGCTTTTTTACCATCCGGCTTAAAATTTAATTAATTAAACACTTCATTTTCGTTTGTTTGTTGTAATATCAACCATAAAAAATTAAACACACTTTAATTTTTTATATAGATTTTTGTATCGATTTTTTGTGCTTTTGCAAATTTATTATTATTTCTAAGCTTTTGGAATTTTAGGAAAATAATTTTTTGTTATTCAATATTTCGATTTTTTAACTTTTTCAAGTTTAAAGAAGATTGGAATGCATGGTGACGTCTTATTTTTTGGTCTTTTTTATTAAACTTAGATTCCATTCACTTTTAAGCCGATTTTAACCAGTGAAAAAAAAGATCATAATAAGCAAATTTAATGTATGGGTCTTTGATAAACTGCAAAAAAACATTTAAAATTGGGACCGAGAAATGGATGTCGACTTATAATGTCTAAAACCTCTCACTTGTAAAACAATCTGATTAAAATTTAAATCTTTTTCAATAACTTTCAACTGTTAAGTATTTGTTTTTTTTTTTTCATTAATCGAAATTTTCATTTTCTTTACAGAAAATATTCGTGTGATATGTTTTCAGAACAACTCCTTAAAAATGTTTCAATCCATCAATTTAAATTTAGTTTTTTTTATATTTTCTTAATAAAATCAATGTAGTGGTTTGATTTAAGGAAGTCCCATTGAAAAAATTAAGCTCTGAAAGCCGATTTGTTATTTTAAACTCAGTTTGCTTGGCAACTGTAGATTTACAATAAAAATTAAATTTTTTATTAGCAAGTAAAAATATACATCGACTCTGGCCTACTGTTGACCGCATACGCAGCTGTTGCTTTGCTTTTTTATTTGTCACGAGTATTTTTATTGCGGTTTTCTCATGTATAGGTTTTTTTTCAATATAAATAATATTTCTTGTTATCGTTTCTTCTCAATAGACGGAAAATTGTAAAACAATTACTTATTTAATCATCTTAATAAGAATTAAAATGTGGTGATTTAATTTTCTTGATATTGTTGTTCTTACCTTGCATTTCTATAAAAAAGTAAAATGAGCAGCAGAAATTTAAACGAGTCATCATCAATCATCAAATGGTAAATACCGCCAATACAGTTTCTTAATGTTATTTCTTAAACCAAAACTAAGAATAAAAAAACACGCGAGTTTTTCCTAAAGCAGTTACTAATAAAAATAAGAAGAAAAAAAAAAAATAAAAGAACGCAAACAAAAACTGACAGACTGACAGATTGACCGGAATTAAATAAGTTAGAATTCCTTTCGTTCATTGTAGTCACTGAAGGAGACGAAGAAGCCACTTGTTGGCAGGCATGTTTATGATTTTAAAATTGAATGAATGAAGATGGAGTTTCGAATGGGTGTTGTCATATTATGAGTACCCTGCTTGAACATTATTATAAATCCGTTAAGTCAAAAACTGTTAAGGGCAACAGTAGAAAGAGGGAATTTCAATGCTGGCATAATCAGCAAGGCTAAAAAAAAAAACGAAAATTAAAAGTGGTTTCTAATATTTACTTATAATTAAATATTGAGTAGGTCTTCTATATGAAACCTTATGCAAAGAGAAAATGTTTTTGCGATCATTGTGTGTGGATCGAATTTTATAATAATTGAAAAAAATTTCCTTTAACTGTAAAAGTTAAATAAATTATGAAATATTTAATAAAGAAAATGGCGGTGCGATTACTACTAAAATTGCTATTTTATAGCAGAGGCTTTTAGCCTTAGAAAGATACTTTTCTAAAAAACACCTGAAAATTTTCCTATAAACAACGTGTGCACATTTGCTCAAATTTTTAACTATTTTTTACAGCTTAAAATAACAATAGTGCGGTAACTAACTTATAGAGCTTCTTAAATAGTTTAATGCAGAAATGATAAATATGGGTGGCATATACGAGGGCTGCTCTATATATTTCTGGCCTAATAGTGAAAATGCAAATATTTATAATCAAAAATGGTTTTATTATTTTTCAAAGTATTCTCCAGCATGATTAATACATTTTTCATGCACTCAAACCAGTTGTCGAAGCACTTTTTCCACTCCGATTGAGACACCTCTAAAACATGGTTTTTAAACACATCAACAGCTACTTCTGGCGACGAAAACCGTTGACCAAGCATTTTTTTATTGATATGCGGAAACAAGAAACAGTCATTAGGTGCCAAGTCAGCGCTGTACGGCAGATTACCCATTAATTCGACGTTTTGGCCGGTCAAAAACGCTCTGGTTTAAGCCGATGTGTGAGAGCTCGCATTGTCATGGTGAACAATGATTCGTCTTCTCTTGTTAGTTTTTCGAATTTCTCCGATGACTTCAGGCAAAAAAATTGTAGTGTACCACTCAGAAGTGACCGTCCTACTTTGCTCAAGCGGAACAGTCGCCACATGACTAGTTTTGCTGAAGAAACAGGCGACCATTTGCTTCGAAGTGCTTCTTCCACGAACAACTTTCGTTGGATTTTGCTCGTTTTTGAATACCCACACGGTCGATTGTTGTTTCTTTTCGGGCTCATACGCATAGATCATTGATTCGTCACCTGTGACGATCTTATAAACGTCTTTCGAAGCACCGCAATCGTATTTTTGCAACATTTCTTTGCACCAATCGACACGAGCCTTTTTTTGAGCGACTTTCAAATTGTGCGGGATCCAGCAAGAACAAACCTTTTTTACGGCCAGGTGTTCATGCAGTATCGAATATATGCTGGTGGAAAAAATGTCCAAGGATGTCTCTATCTCTCGGTATGTCGCATGTCGATCTTGCATTATGAGTTCACGCACGGCATCAATGTTCTCTGGCACAACAGCCGTTTTTGGACGACCTTCACGGAATTCGTCTTTAAGCGAGCTTCGGCCACGATTAAATTCATTATACCAATTTTTCACAGTGCTATAGGATGGTGCTTCATCGCCATACAAAGATTTAAGTTCATCAATGCACTCTTGTCGTGATAATCCACGTCGAAAGTTGTGAAAAATTATGGCACGAAAATTTTCACGAGTTTATTCCATTTTTTTTTCTATATTAATTTTTTCAAGTCACTGTAAGCAACACAAATAATTGTCGTACGTCAAAACGTTTTGAGTACGATTATGCTTAAAAATGACAAACTTTTCAATGGAAATGTCAGATTGCACTTGGCAGCACTCAGTGTTGCCAGGCCAGAAATATATATAACAGCCCTCGTATAACTTCTCTTCACATTTAAATCAATTTTAATTATTTTTAGAGAAACGTACCCTCATTGACTACGTCTGTTGCAAAAGTACCAGTATTCTTACTCTACGTTCTTATATATTTTTTGTAAATACACACTTTATTTAGATAATTTATATCAAAGTTTAAGACTCTTTCTATTGTCATGTTCGGTCTGACTATGCAATTTTATTTTGAATGCTCTCCTTACACCCAGTGGTATTTATACTCTACCTTTTTTACCAGTTGCCCGGGTTTGCTAAACCTTAAGCTGGAAGCCAGAGTTTTTTGAAGTTTGATCATTGGCTATCTATTGGTTATTGAAGTTGCACTTAAACAGCGCTGGTGGTCATATCGCTTTTACCCGCATGCTTCAATATTTTTAAGTACAAAAACAATATAAGCTTTAATGCTACAGTAATCTAAGGGGTGTCAAATCTTACGAGTATTAACATAAAATTATAAACACCGAATTTATAACAAAATCCTTTCTGTTTGACAAACATTTTCGTTTTTTATATAATTATGTTAAGTTGCAATTCACGAAACTTTTAATTTGACAAGTACTTTGAATTCCTAGCGATGCCTATAAAATTGTAGTCTTTCTGATTCAGTGGATTTTTTTTTTATTAGACAATATTGCTTCTGTTTTATTTTGGTTAATGATTATATTAGAACAACTTATAAACAAAGCTACCAATTATACTATTGTCTGCGTAAAGGTCAGTTTTAAAGGTTTCTTTACAGTATTCTAAGACTGGCTACATAAACAAGCCTTGATTAAAGGCTTAAGTAGTTGAAGTTGATAGTGGTCTGGAGATATTTTATTAATAGAAAAGAGCCTGTTTATTAGGTAATATTAATAATAATGTATTTAGATTAAGCCTTAAAAGAATAATTAAAATTATTGCAGTTATAAAAGACCTTGAGAAGAATTATTTTATTGATAAAATCTTTTTTCTGTAGATGTCTCGCATTAAAAAAAGTACACATTGAGTCCAGGCACTATCCACTGCTCCTAGTAAAGAAAGAATTTTTATAAATGATGCCTGTGTTTTCCAAATATTAAGAATGAAGTACTAGACAAAGTTAGAGAAGATGAAAGTTTCCATATGGTCCATTGTAGGCATGCAAATTCCAGTAGCATTCGTATAAATGAGCCCATTTAGTTTGGCCACTTTTTTCGGTATTTGAAACTCCCTAAATAGAAAATTCGCTGTATCGGAACATCTTAAAATTCGTATTTCATTGCAGGCACAAAAATTGATGTCTTGACAATATGTGTGTCGAAAACATGAAAAAGATTAAATAATTATTATAAACATTAAAAGTTTAATAGCATAAAATCTATACATATAACAAAACCGTAACGGTGTCATTTCTGTATATGAAAAATTTTTGGAAAATTTTGATGTTGGAATTTTTGTCTATCTGTCTGTGTTCGCATCACGTAGAAACTGATGGTTGGCTTTGAATAAAATTTTGAGGAAAAGGTCCTTTGGAACCTGGGTTCAAATACAAAATACTTTTTTTTTTATAAAAATATGCCCTTTCGTAAAGAAACTAGGGATATGAATGAGAAAAGCACCCAATTTTATCAGAATAATGGTACTAGAACAGTTGTTAGTATATTTTATTTTTGTAGATAGAATGTTTTTAACACTGTTTACATACCTCTATAACAAATCTACATTAAAAAAAAATTTTTAAATGATACACAGACGAAGGCGTGGGAACTGCTTGTAACAGTAATAAAAATAAAAGAACTTCTTTCTAGTTGATATTATGAAAGAAATTATTATTAGTCTTCTTATTTGCTTCACTTGCCACTTGGATGATGGCAACAATCGAGACAAGAATTATTTAATGAGCACCTGGTCTAATGGCGAGTATGAAATGTTTCAGTAATTAAAAATGATTCAGTGCAAGATAATCAATCTTTAAAATAAAATAATTAATCTTATCACTATTCTTTCTCTACTTCTTTATTTGCAGCATTTAATTACCTTGATGGCAGTTAGAATTTAATCGCTGAGTGCCCATTTTTTGTGTGATTTATATCGAAAATGGGAAAAAGATATTCCATATATTTAACTTTCCTTTAACTTACTTCTTTAGCTTTTATTATGACACAACCTTGCGAAAGTACCACAGGATATAAACTTCTAAGTATTAAATCATCTAAATAGTGAATATTTTTATGTACAAAACTAATTTTTCATAATAGATTTTACCTTTTTTCGTTTTTTCTTACTCAGGATTTGAACCGTGAATATTATAAATAAGTTAAAATTTGCTTTTTTCGGCTGTGGTTAATTTTTTTTAATTTAACTTCTAAAATTTTTTTGAGAAGAAAAATTATTTACAAATATATGCGGACGGTTTCCAAAGAAAACAAGAAAAATTTGACACTAGCAGATGGTAATGCAGCATTTTCTGGATCACATAATACTTCATCACTATTCTTCACATCTATCTATCTAACTAAGGTTGTTAGAAATTAAATTAAAAAATGAACCTAAGCCGAAAAAAATAAAGGGGCTTTAACAAGTCCAGCACAAACTTAGCTCAAAACTTTATTATCATTTAAAAAATTGTAGCTCATTGAAAAATATGAAAAATTTATTTATCTTAAAAAAAAAAAAATACGAAAAAAATGAGACAGGATAAAATACAATGAATAAATACTTAACAAAAGCCACTGCATTTTTAAGCTTAAGCATAATAATATAAAATAGTAAATATGTTGTTGCTGCTGCTATGAAACTTGCATTTCTGTTATTATTGTTAGTTATGTTGCGGCTATTATTATTAAACAACAATTATCTAGTCAACAGTCAATCTAGTTGAACTTGAGCAGAAGAATTCATAGTCAAGTTTAAACGCGATCGCTTAAATCAATCGATCACGTTTATTTAATATTTTTTTTTTTTTGCTTCCACTTTCCTCATGTTTATCTATACAACTAAAGTCTTAAGTCTTGAAAAATAAAACCAAGCTAAGCTGCTTAGAAATGCAAAAAAAAAAAAAAATAATAAACTAAATAGATCTTTATGAAATAGGAAGATCACTTGCCATTTACTCAGCAGAATTCTTTAGCTCCTGCTGGTGTTATTTTATTTTATTTCAAAGCTTTTACTTTATTTCTTCTTTATGATGTTTTATACTGTTGTGGTTATTCTATTCGTTGCTATTGATTGATTGTCTGAAACAGTTAGAAGACAATAGCTTAAGCTATATAACTTACAAAAAAAAAAAAAGCAAGCAAAAAAAACTTATTGCTATTTATGATCTTGATCCTATGGATTGAGGGCAAAAACTTTTATGTTCAAAAACATAATCTATTTCAAGAAGCACAGAAAAAGCAATGAAAAAAAAAAACAGAAAACTGCAAACTAAAGTTGATGACGTTAGTTAAAGGCAATGTCGCTTTATTATTTTAAACTAGACTTGCTGTTGATATACAAGTGTTGGTCGTTGTACTTGAGTTACATTTTTCTATAACTACCATAGCTTGCGATAATAATACTGATGATGAAAAATGTTTTAAGCTTAAACGAAAATCCATAATATTTTTTATACTTATTATTTTTGTAGCTCTTTTTGTTGTTGCTGATTTTAGATGTTTGTATATTGCTAAAAATATGTTTTTTTTATTATTAAAATAAATGGAATGAATAACACTAAAACAGAGCATAAAAAATAAACTCTATTTACCAAAATCAATGTTTTACTTGTTTTTATTGTTAAATTGCACTTATCTTTGATTACTTGGTTAGCGCTGTTGGTAAGTAGTTGATCTTTAAATTATAATTTGTAAGCCTTGAAAACTAGAAAACAGTTATTTTTATTAAAATCCCTTAAGACTTTGTGTAGTGGAAAATAATAAAAAAAAAAAAAATAATAATAATAAAAAAAAAAAAAATAAAAATTGGTAAATAATAAAAAGACTTAAGCAAAGAACTTGACTTCTATTTATTAAAAAGATTGGAGAAACGAACTTGATATGCTATTGAAATTTTTAAGAAATTCCTCAACGTAGGAAGCTTAAGAGGAAAAATATTTAACAAAAAGTAATATAAAGACCGTTGTTATCTTGTAGTAATTATAAAAGAAAATAGAATTAAAAATCTTATCTGACTAAATTTATATTTAGCAAAAAATTAGGAACTTTATCTTAAATTAGTTAAAATTAAGTGTGCTAAATGAAAAATACATGGCAGCAAAGAACCCCGCTGACCGCTAAGAGAAAAAGTAACACAAGTAGTATTGAAGAGAAGAACAGCAAATCTACAGATGATCTGCCAAGATTGCTTGCGTGCCGAAAACATAGTGGCATCGATTATTATAAGGTAGGGTAGGAGGTTTTACAACGGTAGATTTTTAGCATTTAATGGGGTGGATATCTTTATTGGCGGTGAAATAATAAAACATCAAATGCCATCTAATCCATATAAAATTCAAGGAAAATTGTTGTTACTGTCGCATGTTATAAACAAGCGTTTACACTATTGCAGCTAAAAATAAGACATTACCTTAAAAAGTACTTGCCATATAATGACTTAATTTTGTGATTGCCAAATTTTGTTACTCGCTTACAAACATTACATTAGTTCGAAAATAAAGGAAGTTCTAGTTGAACTGGTTCTTAAAAATCTAGACATAATTTAAGCAGCCTTAATATAAATAAAGAAGGTGTTGTTTTAAATACGAAGCGTGAATTTCGTCATGAGGTCGGGTTTCATCATGACTTGATTAAGCAGGATCTGAAAAATTAAAAGCAAAAGTACAGTCCTTTGAACCACTGGCCACTTATTAGTGAAAAATGAAGAAAACATTACCGCCATAGTAGGCAGTATCGATTAAGATATAGAAATGTCTATCAGTAAACGATCAGCTAGTTTAGAGTGATGTTAACTAAAAGTTTAAAAATATTGCTCGATAGCTTTCAAATGTTCGAGCTTTAGTTTCACTTGGATAGCGCAATACAAGGGTTAAAAATTTATAAAGTAAAAATTTGGTAAATAGAAACTCTCAGGGAGGCTACAACTCGCCTTACTACATCATGATTATTTTCTAATAAACTTACTGGAATAAAAATACATAAAATTTGAGCCACTACTTGACTTACCAGCAGTAAATCCAAAGAGGTCATTAAAATTTTTTTGTATACAAATGAAACTTAGAAATAGAGCCATAATTAATTTGATATCTTGTTTCTTACCAGATTATTTTCTAATGTTCTCGTCTGGTCACCACGTCCCCTTGGTCAGAACAGTAGTCGTAAGGAGACAGGAAAGACTTAACATTAAAAGAATGCAGTGCAGCATCTAGATCGCTACTCCGTTTTTTCTTTACAAAACGTCTGTAAATATATTTAAATAATATTTTATCTTGAAATTTTATAAATTAAATTTTTTTTAATTGCCTCCCAATCAGGATTTGAACCGCGGATATGATAAATGGATTAAAATTTACTTTTTTCGGTTTAGGTTCATTTTTTAATTTAATTTTTAAGAAAATCCCAGAAAGAAAAATTATTTACAAAAGTATGCGGGAGCTTTCTAAAGGCAACAAGAAAAATTAGACGCTAGCAGAAATTGAATTAAAATTAAAAATGAACCTAAGCTGAAAAAAAGTAAAATCGAATTCATTTATATTTATAAATTTAAATAAAAGTGAAGTTAAGCCGATAATAATTTAATTCATTTTTTTAAAATTATTTTCAAGATTATTTTAGGTTTAGGGATTCTATATACAAAAGGTAGAAACATAGTCCTTCTGTTAGTGCTACAATATGATTCCAACTGTTCGCCACAAGCATCTGTCGATGGTTACACATTTAAAAATGTTATATTATTATAATAGTTAGAAAACAAAATAATAAAATGAAATGAAATTAAAACTTAAATAATATAACCATAAAGGGATATTTTTGTGTATGGATATCTTTTTAAACCGCAGTAGGCAGATGTGTGAAGCTTACCATATCCGATATAAGGAAAAGCTTTAAAATGAAACTGAAAATTAAAGGAGGTTCCATAAAATCATCACTTTCATGTAAATAAAGTAAACTTATATTCTGGTATAAAAATAAAATTACAGTAAAAAGGAGAAACAAACATTGCCTTATATTTGGCAGGATATTTTAAGATTGTAACAAACCTTTTACGTGTGAGTTTAATCCGCAGGTAAACAAATTTTGTAAAGGGTCATCCAAAAACGCGCCTACATGTTTCTTTGAAATAAAACACAAACTATTTGCAATTTTTTCAAGCTGTTTTTTTTTATTAAAAGTATGATCTATTACAATTATAAGTGGAATAGAATATCATTCAAATGTCCACCATGACTGCGTCTGCAGACATCAATCCGAATATCGAAATTTTCAATGACTTTCCGACATGTTGCTGGTGTTATTTCACGAATTGTAACTTGAATGTTGTTCTTTATAACATTAATTGTTTGTGGCTTGTTAGCATACACTCGTCTTTTCAAAAAACCCCACAAAAAAAAAAAATCTGATGGTGTTAGATCACATGACCTTGGAGGCAAATTGAAATCTGCATTTCATGAAATTACACGTTGAGGAAATTTTGATCGCAAAAGCGTAATGTTTTCTCGAGTTGTGTGACATGTAGCACCGTCTTGCTGGAAATAGACGTCAGACACATCAATCTGATTCAACTGTGTCCATAAAAAGTCTCTCAACATTGATTGGTATCACTCAGCATTCACAGTAACAGCACTTAAAGCATCCTCTTCGAAGAAAAATGGCCCAATGATTCCATTTGCCCAAAATGCACACCAAAAAGTAACTTTTTGTGGGTGTAGAGATTTTTCATGAATAACACGAGGATTTTCATCACCCCAGATACGACAATTTTGCTTATTGACGAATCCATCCATTCTGAAATGAGCTTCGTCACTAAACAAAATTTTGCGATGGGTATTTTTCAAAGAACGCCCATTTTTATAATAACTTTGAATGATGTAAATGCGTTGTTGCAATGTGTACCTGTCCATGGTTAAAACTGTATTACCTTCTAATAAAACAAAATGGCTTATGTTATTTAAAAAGATGTCACGTGTAAAAATTATATATTGCTGATATCTAGGCGTCGCATTTGGATGGCTCTTTATAATTTATCTATCACAGTTTCTGTCTTTCTTTAAGCCATTCCAAGTAAATACTTATTTTGTGTCTTGTGAACCTTTTTATGCTTAACTATAATTTTATTTCAATATTTCACCTACAATTAGACTGTATTTTTTTTTTACTTCAATCAACACCTAAAAAACGAACTCTATACCAGGATTTAATTAATATTTTGCAACAACAAAAAGAAAATAAACACTTTCGTTTAAAAAAATGAAAACTGTTTAAGTAAAACGAGACGAAATTTTATTAAAAAGAAACTTCAATTTCAAGAAAATAATTTAAAAACGTGAGTGTAATCATGAAAATATTAAAAAAATTTAAACTTTTAAATTAATATTTTTCTAATAGCACGAAGGCGCTGACATGACTTTAGTGTCTAAAAAAAAACAAAAAAGAAATCACAAAATTAATGGGTGGAGTTGCTGTAATGGCGTTACAACGTTACAGTTGTTTTTTTATGAAACTAATTTAAGGCCAACCGTTTCAAAACTATACCGGTATTTGAGGATAATGATGAACTTGAGTTTAAGGTACAAATACATTAAATAAACTAAAATTTTGTTAACTTTATAAAGAGTAAAAATAATAAATTAAAAAACTTTATATAATAGTGTTTGGAAATCATATTGTTAAACACGTCCTGAAAATATCAAGAGTAATTTTAAAATTTTATTTCGACATGTAATTAAATAAGAAGAAACAAAAAGACAGGCGGGCTACTTTAATGGTTTATCATTCACAACAGAAAAGAAAATTTACTAATTTCCCACTGCACCCATTTTAAAACAATGATGGTTTTTATTAATTTTTTTCTACTTAAATTAATCTTTTTCTTTTATTTTTTAATTTTTTTAATTCACTTTTTTATTTTTATTTATTTTTCTTAAAATACTTTAAAAACTGCAACATCAATTGCCAGTTCAATGCTTAACGTTATAAAGCGGCGGAATGCTTTTGGCTACGATACGAATATTTGATCTTAACACTGCAAATATTTTCTTTAAAATTTCTAAAAACTTATTGTGAAAATATATTTATTTTGCAGCAGCAGCTAAATAATTCAATAAGATAATTTAGTGTGAGAAACTGAAAAAAATGTAGCTGTGAAACACTGTTGTTGTTTTAAATAAATTTTAAATTATTTTTAAAAGACTTTTTTAATTGTTATTAAAAATCAGTCAAATAAGTGAGATTAAAATAAAAAATAATTTAGGCTGTTAAATATCAAAAATGGTTTTAAAATAAGACGGAAAATTTATTTTTTACACAACTTCCTATATGAGCTATAGTGCAAGAAATATTTAAATCAACTTAATAATAATGGACTTAAATATTTATGATTTGCCAAATGAAAAATAAAACAATTTATTTGCTCGATATATCTACGAAAAATTTAGTTTCCTTCACTTAGGGTTTTCTTGACAGTAAACTCTCCAATATCAGCAGGTCAAAACTAAAGGAAGGAATCTTTTTATATCCATAAATATTAGAGCTTATAAAAAACGTTCTTAAATATGTGTCACTCGTTTTTAGAGAAAAAAAGCTGAAATCAAGCAGGGTATCATTTAAAAACTTTTTTCTGCTTGTGAGGCTCTTAAATATAATATACACTCACAATTCATGTTTTAGTCCCCCATTTAGATTTAGATCATAGTGCAATACCTCATGGATATGGTGAATAGTTTCACCAAGACATAGATCTTGCAATGCAAAATCGTTGAAAGAAAAGCTTTTTCTATCTTTGACCAGCACTCAGATGATTAATCTTACTAAGATATGATTTGTTCCAGAACTATAACATTAGGTTGTGGGAAGGCGGATAGAGGGTGAAAGTAACAGGAAGAATCTCTGCAGGAAAACGACTCTACACATAAAATATTGGGATAAAAACAAATTCTTTCTGTAATGAAGAGTACGATTTGCTAGCCAATTTACCACAAATGGATAAGCTTCTAATAAACAGCGTTTTATAAGCAAAGCCTTGTGAATATTGGAAAGGAGTTTGCTTGTCTTATTAGAGCAAATTCCAATTAAGTCTTGATAAAACAGCGAAAGGCAATCCACATTACGTCGACGAGATTTATGGAGAGAAATATCGTTTACACCATTTACAAAGACCTTATAAGCGTTTTTTTTTTTTTTTTGAGACTTGAAAAATGTGTATAGTCCATCAAAAATCACACTGAATTTTCATGCTAAGAACATTAGGAGCTTCTAATTTCCTAATATTTATATAACCAGTACTTACAAATGAAGCACTATTTTCGGCCGAATGTCTGTGCATAAGCATTTAACATTGAGTCTTACGAGGAATTACGCAGACTCTATTCGACTGGCCCTAATCAGATATTTTTATGAGATTTTGATTGATCGCATCTTTTATATTCTGCCGCTTGGCCCTAACTGCCCATTTGCTGAATGATTTTTGTTGGACGATTTGACAAGAAACATCAAATGAGAACAATTAATGCAAGCTTAATGATGTAAAGGTCTGTTCACTAATCAAGGTTTGTATGTAAATTTTTATAAAATTATGTAACAATATAAATATGAAAAAAAACTTTAAGTTGGTCCATTTGAAAATTTTTATAAAATAATGAAAATTCCTTAAGTTTTAGATATAGTTTTTTATGCTCAAATTTATATTTACTTCAAGACAGTATTCGTAATTTATTAGGGAAATAGATAAACCAGCCAGATTTCTAAAGAAATCCATTCGAGATTGAAAAACGCTGAAAGCACTTTTTTATTAAGCAGTTTAAGTGGTTTACATTAGTGCTACTTCTGCTTAGAGGACATAGAAGAAAAAGGTTTAATTTTCTAGAAGTCTGTAAATAATAAAAATTTTTCTAGTTATAAAGTTGTGTGAGATATGTTCGGCACATTTAAATATTTCTTTATATTGGAATAACACCTTTTATTTTTATAAACAAATTTTGGGAAGTCTCCTAATTAATTCACAGTGCTCTTAATATATTACAAAGTTAATTTTTAGTTATTATGTAAAATTAGTGATTAAACATCTTGATAAAAAAGAACAAATATAATGAAACTTGTGTTAATTTACAAGTTCATAATCTTTACTTATCGAGAAGGGGAAGATCCGAAGCTGTAAGACAATTATCTATCTAGAGGTTAATGTGATGACAGCTTGAGCCAAAAAAGTTCGGTTAGTTAGTATAGCACATTACACAACAAAAATTGAAACTCTGGCACGATGTTAAGATTTCTAAGGACTAATTTTAAAAAGATTGTTTTCGCAGTGTAATGATTTTTAACAAAATTTTTAATTTTGGTCTCTCATAACTTTTCAAGCCATCACAACATGTTTTTGTTCCCACACAACCCACGTTTTCAAACAAATTTTTAAAATCTTAGATTAAAATATCATTAAACCTATAAATAGGACTTAATGTCAAGAAAATTATAAAAAAAAATTATTACAATTCATTAATAGTAATGTGTTCATGTAACCATATAGTTAATAAAATTAAACAATAATTTTCAACAACCCAGAAATATCTTGGCAAATTATGAAGTACAAACAAAATTTGTTTGTTTTTATTTTGCATGCAACAACTATTTACCACAAATATTAAATTTAAGTATTTTACTTTTCATTTGGGGTGAACATTATCATAAATCTTGATTAGGAAAAATTAACGATGAAAAAAATCCATTTCTTGTTAAAATGCCACCAACAAAACACCTTAAAATGTGTTCTCTATTGAATTTTTTTTCAATATTTTCTTATTTTATCAATATAAATTTGTTGTTGAGTTTTTAACAAAAATCTGTAAAAAAAATAAAAATAAAAATAAAATCGCAAAATAAGCAAAATTAAATCATTTTAAAACAAAAAAGCTATTTAAAGAGAGAAAAAAATAAACACCAATTGAATAAACATTTTTTGAAATGACACGCCTTTTTGGGCACCCAAAACAGCAGCAGCCAAAGTCAGCAGCAACTGTGAGCCACAGCAACAGGAAGGCAAATGCAAGCAATTGATTTAAAAATCTGCCCAGTTCGTTTAAAAAATGAATATGCATGAAAGTGTTGCATGAGTTGCATGAATTGGTTGTACAAATGTTAGGATGGATGTATGGCATGTAAGAATGTTCATGCATATAAATCGATATGAATGAATTTAAATTTAATAGTGATTTCTGTTTAAGTTCTAATTAAATTTAGCCTTTTTTTTAAATTTTAAAATTATTGTTAAAGTTTATTGCAATTTATAGCTCCAGAGACCAAAAACAGTAACCAGAACTACAAAATATAGCGGCGGGAGAACTGTAAGCTAATAAATACAGCCAAGCCTTATTTGACTCTTTTTCATATTCGATAATTGAAAGGTTTCATTTATTTGGCTTCTTGTTTACATATTTGCTTATTTTAATAATTTGTAAAATGAAATCTGAAATTAACGATTGCAAAAAATAAAAAAATAATTTTATAACTTTATAAATCAATAGCTATTTTACATTAAACTAATCAAAGTGCATCGTGTGTTATAATGAAGAGAAAAAAAATGGAAAATAGAAATTGAAAGTATCGGTTAGAACTATTTTTTTCATGGTACTCTTCTATCAAGAAAAGTAGTATTCGTGAATATTATCGTAGTGAAACGACAACCATTTAATATGCTGCGAGGTAGCGGACTTAGGTGTATTCAAATTTCGTGCTTCCACATTAGCCACTAGTAAGTTTAAACCTTGTGATACTAGTGATTATTTTTTCATTAAATTGTGATCATCGGTTTCGGCTTGAAGGTGGTATTTGTTAATAAATAAAAAACAAACAAAAAATGTGTAAAATAAATATGTAAAAGCAAGAGTTTTTGTTTTCTATTTAATAACAAATAGGACCTCAAGCCGAACCTTATGATCACAATTCAATTAAATAGAAAAAAGTTCTGTAACGAACAACTTATTTAATTATATTTTTTTTTGTCATTAAAAATTTTTTTGGGAATTTTTTTAATATTATTTATTATATTATGCTAATAACATTTTAAAATAAAAATACAATTTATTTCTTGGTTGGAAAAGAGAGTATCGATATGTATTTTGCTGGTTGCTTAAGCCAGCTCATCAGGAGACCTTTATCCAATTTTTATAAAAGTCAAAAACATTTATTTTAAGTATAAAAACTTTAAAAACAACATAAGAGTTATTTCAGAAGCCAGTACAAAAATTGTTAAGGCTTTAACAAAAATTACCAACAAACAAGCAAACATTTAAAGCCTTAACTTGGCTTCGACTGTGTCTTTGACCACAATCGTATTTTTGCATAACTCGGAAAATATGGGCGAGCGTCAATTTCATCTCTAAATATTTTTTTCTTATTTTTTAATTCTCTATCGCCCCATTTATATTTTGTTTTTTCTTTTTATTGAAGTTCATTCACTAATTTAGATTTGTTCCAAATTATATAAAACATTGGAGGCAGGCGTGGTGTAAAAAAGGACGTGGACCGCTGATTTTAAATATCTAAATTTTCGAAACTATATCTGATTAATTAGTGTATTTAAATTTTTTGTAGCTTATCTGGTGCCTTGGCAAAGTTGATTTTACTACGAACACGGAAGGACAGACGGACAGACAGACATTGCTTAATCGAATTGGCTTTGTATAAATATATATATTTCATGTGTTCAGAAATTGATGTCATGGAATTTACATTCGGAATGATAGACTAGATATACTCTTTTCCATCTGTGTTGAAGGGTATGATAAAAAATAATGCACAAAATAAACAAAAAAAAAAATAAATAAATAAATAACAATTGATCTTTTGTGAATTTATGTTTTTAAATAATGTTTGTAAGAAAGCATTAATAAATAAAATAAAAAAAAAACCTTTTAAATAAAACCAAAAAAAAAAAAATCTTTTATCTCAAGAACGTTTGCACTTACGAGAACACATTGTGATACAATTGCAATACATGAGATTTTTATATAAATCATGATATTTTAATTTAATCATTTAATGTTTATATTTGAACACAATAATTTTCTATTTATTTAATAATTTTACATTTAATTAAATGTTTATATTTTGAACATAATTTTGTTCATACCTTACCATGCTATTGTTATGCTTAACAATAATATGGGTCTAAGATCAGTTATATTATTATTAAATTTAACCATACTATGTTCTGCTTACAACTATATAACAGAAGCATAATATGTTGCTCTCATCTCTTTATTTGCATGTATAATATTTCTTTCCCACCCTATAATAACGCTGTTATCTGATAAAAAAAAACAAAAGACAAGTTTTAAAAAAGTGGGACGCCATATTTCAATAACTGACACCTAAGTTTGTTCTTCAAAACATAAAATATTAGAACTTAAAGATATTCAACATCCCAAAAATCAATAACTATTTAATATAAAGGATTTTTACCCAAAAATAATTCAATAAATAACTCATACTTTTAATGACGAAATTTCAATTAGAACGAAAGCAGTCAAATGTGGAAGTTCAATGTAAAAATGAATCTAAAGGCCAAAATGTACTGCTTTGATAGCGCTATTTTATTACCAAATTAATTTTAAAAGTTCATCGACGTATAGCACTGCGATTGATATGGTATAAATAACACTCATACTAAATATTCGGATAAGAAATGTTGATTTTGCTGTTAAAAAAAGTAAGAAAAGGGATTTCGTTAAGTTTAAAACTTTTATTTGAAAGGAAATAACTTGAATCTTTTTCTATCAAAATTGTTATAATTCTTAAGGTACAACCAAAAGAGTGTCATATACGACTACTGAAAGAAATTTATAGACCGCCGTTTATATTTCTAACCCTACACTCCCCCACTTTGTAAACTAATGTCAAGCCTGTGTGGGTCTATAACTTCCATTTGCTTGAATCAGTCGTCCTAGCGTCATATGGGCAGCGCTAACCTACGCCAAATGATGTTTTATATACTGGAACAAACATTTATTTGAAGCTGAGGAATACCATATTCAAACGAATTACATTTAATTTTTATTTTAAATTAGCTTTTAGCTGGCACTTTTCAGAGTAATATAGCAATGTTTTTCAAGATTTAAGCTTCTTCTTTACTAGTTTCAACAGCACATCATGCTCTAGGTCCACAGAGGAAAATATAGATTACGTTTTTTCATCATGCTGGTGTGCAGAGTCCAAAATTTTATTCCTCATTCTTCTTCCTGACTTTTTTTCAAAGAAATCAACATAGAAGCCAATCGCTATGCCTCAAGTCTTCATCACACAGGAAATCTTTATTATAATAAAAATCAATTGGTAGGATTTATATTAGCGCCAAATAACCATTGCTATACATACTTTGTCGTAAGTACTTAAGCATGCGTGAATATTATAATTTTTGGTTTAGTTGTAAAATTTTTAAATACGACTTAGTTCTCGTAATAACAGAATGGAGTGTTTTTATTAACTTTTTTATATTTATTTGTATAGAAAAAGGAATTATATTGATTGGATTTAAGCTTTTGTTTTTCGTTTTTTTTTTTTTAATTCGTGATTTTTATAAATAACAACGAACAATACGTAACCATTAGATATCAAAGACAAAAGACATTGGTAAAAATGTTGATTTCCTTCTCAGGTATGATCTGCTGTGGTGGCAGTTCAATAAATATTTGTGTCTTGTACATAAATAAACACGTGCTTTATTTGTTTTTATAATTCCTTATTTTTATTTGTTCTCTTCGATAAATTAACAAAAGATTTAACAACAATTTAAATGCACGATCAATCTTTTTTTGACCCAATGTTAACATACAATATTTCAAAATAGAGTTTATTTAGTCAAGGCTTTTATTTTCTTGATTTTCTGTTTTTCTATTTGCTTTTTTTCGCTGATTTAATGCTGCAGACAAAGATTTAAGATGACCTTCGTATAACAGTTCTTTGCTACTTAAATTTTATGATAAATTTTTATTATTTTAGTTAATTTAAATTAAAAGAAACATAAATATAAAGAGAAACGTTTATTTACTAACAACAATTATACATTTGTTTCAAGGAATTTCAGAGTTTTAGAGGGTTGAAAATTGTTTTAGGCAACACTCGAATAATTTTTCCTTAATTAGAAAATATTATTCGCCCCAAAATTCTTCTTAAACAGCAACTGTACAGAAAATTGTATTAACATTTTGCTGACGAATTTATTAAACTATAAACAGTTTGAAAACATAATGAAATTTGGTGTACAAATTAAAAAAAAAGGATGCTATCGAAATCTGAACCAAAATCTGAAAGACATATTTTGCAACGGGAAACAACTTATTTCATTAAGATATAGAACGCATTAATTTTCTTTTAATTTAATCAGATATAAATTCTCATTGTTATCTCACTGAATCAAAGTCTAAAAAAAAATAACTTCACACATTTTTATTTATTTTTTATTTCAAAGAACAGACATCCGCTTTTTTCATTTATTTTAAGAAAAATTTGTGCATTGTATTTTAAAAATACCAAAGTTTACCCTTTATATACTCTAGTTTTCAAAAAATGATAAAATTTGCGTTGCAGCATCGTCTGATGTTGACTGGAGCATTATAATGATGTTACTTTTATTGACTGCAATTATGTTTGGAATAAGTATTTATATGTCTGGAAAAATACGATAGACCCACTTCTCTTAGTGACGAGGTAATGCATTTGGAACAATAACAAAAATGAAATTATTTCTGTATTAACGGAAGTGGATTTCCTTTCCACGGTGTCTTGCTTTTTTTAAGAATTAATGGCGGATAAGTTTAAATATTTCACTCACAAAGCAGCCGTGGAAAATTTTAAATTTCATCGCAAACATCCCTTCATTCTTATTTAGTGATATAAATAATTGTGTTTCATCTACGATGGAAAATCTTAAGCTTAACTTGTACGCTGTATTTTAACTAGAGCTTTGTTCACCTAAAGCGCCGGAAAATATTTCCAAGAAATAAGTATTTACTTATATCCCGATATGGTGGGATTTTTATTGGGAGTACCTGAATTCAAAATAATACAACAATGCAATTAAAAACTAGCTACAAAGGAATCAGACTTTTAAACAACTGTCGAAAATGGCAAACAAATTTATTGTTAGTGTTAGAGTGTTAAAAATAACAACCAGAAAATGAGTTACCCGCCGCGGCTGTCATATTAAACTTGCTCAGCTCGAAATTTAAGTTTGACATAATTCTGGGTTAAGGCGTCATTTGGAACATGGCCCTATGATTTGAATAGTGACGGCGAAGAAGTACTATTTACGTAATCAACGCCTGTGCGTTAGAACTACATCAGATTGGTTGTATCTGAGGAAGATTTTCGAAAGGCTTTTCATAGTGTAATAACTGCAGTTTTCCGCCTTAATTCATTTTTTGCTCGTCTTACTCGTAAGTATTAATGCTCATGGTGCTACTGGTAAAATTGGATTTGTCAGCAAAATATCTCGAAACTGAAAAAAGTATATTTTGTTATTCACAGCATTCGAATTATTTTAGAATCGGCTATTGTGATTTTGGCATGTTATTGCCATTGTGGAAGAGGCCAATAAAACTGCTTATATTTTTTAAAAGTAGTGCCCAAAATTTCGTATGTGTATTATTTCTTATTCTCTCATAATTAAAATTTAGAAAAATTTGTTTTTAAGCATTTATTGCAGAGTTCTGAAAGAGTGAAAAAAATTTTTCATCTACAAAAATAAAATGTACTGACAACTGTTCTAATACCATTATAGCCTTTTATAATTAAATGGAAACCTGATGCAAAGGTTGCTGTGTGGTATAAGTAAAAATATGTTTAACAGCAAAAAAAAAAAAAGGAGTTAATGCAAATACTAAACTGATATTTATTTTATGAAAAAATTTAACAGGGATAAATAATGTTCTTAACGCACCCAAAGCGAGAATCATACCCCTAGACCATTGAGCCACCTGATGTGTCTGAGCTTTTAACAATGTGATAATCTTATTGTTTGTGTTTGAATTTCAAACAACATATTGTTAAATTATAGCAGGGCATTAAACTGAAAAACACATTAACTTGGCATTTTATTTCACTGTTAAGCTTTGTTTAAAAAAGCATAAGAAAAAGTAAAGATATTTTGCAGCGGAATGTTGATTAGATAGAAGAGAGACTGCTTCACATTAGACAGGCTTAAAGATCCGTAGCTCCACTTATCGTTCTTTTTTTTAATAAAAATTTGTTTCTTTTTATCTTTAAAATTTTTTATCCTTAATTTTTTTTTAAAACATGCTATTAAACATATTTGACTAACATGTCATCGTTTAAAAATTATTGAAAAGTAAAAATAAAAATAATTTCTTATACAAAATCCAGTTATGGAAGTAATATTGTATAAAATCAGCATCTACATTGTTCTTGACCAATCGCATGCTTGACGTTAAATTTTGAGCAATTGTTTTCACCATTGCTGGTCGTATGTTAGGAATAACATAAAAAATCTTAGCCTCAAAGGCCGTTGCCGGTTTAACACCATAAATCAGTGATTCACGTAGCCTTGTAGTAATTAATCGGGAAGTGTGAAACGGTACTACCTTGCAGGCCAACTGACAGATTTATTTCTCCAAATCAGGTTAATGTTTAATTTTGACTTTAAAAAGATGTTCACGACCGCGGTATGGAACATAGCGCGATCCCAGTGAAGCAACATCTCGCCCGGATCAATTTCATCCTTATTTCCATCCAAAAAATTCCTTGATAATGTAGTAATGATTTTCGTTGACCGTATTACCAGCTCCGGCTTAACTTTTAAAGAAATAGATTCTTATGATGACACCAGCTTATAAGTCTCATTAAACAGATAATTTTTCTGGATGTAATAGAGTCTATTGTCTGTTATGGATTGCTCATATTTGGCAATTTTCTTTTTTAAATAATTCTTTAACCCAAAAATAAGCCCCTGAGATAAACAATTGTTTGATGACTGATTTAATTTCTTATTTTCAAAGTATCAATATCGAAATGTCATCTGTTGTAGCTTATTTCTTTACTTGTACTTTCTTTAATATTTGCTACTATATTTTAAAAATTTTTTTATATTTTTAATTTTGAAAATAAATAGTCGAACTATTGAGCCAATGAATAATTTCAACTTAGTTTTTAAAGAAAACAGAAAAAAAAATCGAGAATGTAATGCAGTATTTGAGTCTTGTACGTTATAATCATCTGTTTCTTATTACCCAACTAATTTGATAAATAATAAGTCCGCCAAGTATGAGTTTTACTCACACATGAACGATTCCATAACAGGTGATGGGTTAAAGTATAATAAAATGTACTTTGGATAAGTTTTTTTTTTTTTTTTAAATTAAAAATAAATTTTTAATTAAACGCTTCCGACTGTAGAAATACTGAGAAAGAATTCCATTTACCTGTGTCAGCATTAATTAAATACTTCAGGAGCTCTTAAAAAAGAAAAAAAAAAATATTAAGGTCGGTGAAAGGCTGGTAGTTGACATACACCTCTTCGTTACAGGCAGAATTACATATGAAATATTTGCTTTAATCGCTATATTGCACTGACGTGAAGACAGTGAATTGAAGTCTTTCGAGACTCGGAGACTATTCTTTGGGATAATATCCGTGTAATACTTGCAAGAAAATAATCCTTGCAGGTCGAGGATTTTTCGGCGTGATGTAGAGAACTATTAAAAAACTATAAGAACCCTTAAAGAGTTAGTGAAAAAGTACAAGAGTAAAGAAATTAAAGCCCCGATAGCAAAGAGGAAGTCAATATCTAAGATAATTTCTAGAGGCGAAAATCCTATAAAATCGAGCCTGGGAGCAAGGGAAATATTGTTAGTGCTTTGAGATAATACTAGAAGAGCTTTTTAAGAGTTTTAACAAAATGTACTACGAGTAAGTTTATAATGGCATTTAAGTCTCAAAATCATACACACATAATTGGTGACTACTGAGCTCTAACAGCAAACCGCCTAATGGGTACAAAAAGAGATGAAGTGTTATAATATTACTCTTCTTTTTTGTTCTACCGCAGTCAGTTAGAAAGATCTTCTTGTCTTTTTTACATTTTTATTTCCTTGAAGAAGTTGTCATTATCCTGGAATAACTTTTTGTCACTAAAATGAAAGAAGGCCAAAACTAACTAAAATTTATGCACTTGCTTAGTGACAACTTTTTATTTTTTTAAAATTTCTTTATTTTTTTGTCTTCTGGTCTTCGAAAACAATGTGTTTATTTTGAGCAGAAAAACATGTAACTTGTCCTGTGTCTTAAGTTTGTTTGTTTGTCTGTCTTATTTTTTTTTTTACTGTCTGTTGCATGTGTTGCATGGTTTTTGTTTAAACTCTTGTCTGACCTGCCTATAGAGTTTTTATTTTGTTTGTTTAAGGTGCTCTGAGTAATAAGTCTTATGCTTGTTCCATCGCTTGAATATTGTAAATCTTTGAAGAGTTTGTGTGTATGTGTGAATGTTTGTTTGTCAATGATTGTAAAAGTAGTAACTATTATAAATAAATAAAATAAACAGTCACAAATAAACTCTATTTGATAAATCCAAATAAAATAAAATGTATTTTTCTACTTTATTCTTATGTTTTTTTTTTTCTATTTTAAACCATGTGTCAGGTATTAAAGCCATGTCTTTATTCACAATTCGCAAATGTTTTTGGTAGTGTCTGGTGTCAACACTCGTACTGCCATCTAAACTTGTGGCTTTTCCCCTTTTACACTGTCATACATGTGTATGGAAGTTTTTTTTTTTGTTTGATTTGTTGTTGTTTTCTTTTCTCTAATTTATATGTGTATGCAAATGTAAAGAAATTGTAAGTTTTTCATAAAAAATCTATGCATTTATTTATGAATATCGTTTTAGGCAACAACAAAAAAATCTCCATAAATTGTAGATTTCCTACTGAAATTTATTTTATTTCAAATATTAAGATGATGAAAACTTATTTATTTGTTGCTTTTAGTGTTTTGCCAGTTGAAAAAATATATGTAATGCATCTGCAATTATAATTTTAATGTTAATGTTATAAAACAACAATTAATAGTTTTAAAATGGTTATAAACCATTAAAATAATAAGCATAAAATTTTGTGTTCCCACATTTAAAGTAAATTGACCCAAATGGCCATACCGTTTTAACCGTAATATACAAACACTTGAAAATTAAACAGATTGTCCACTACTTTTTCTGGTATATTAAAATGATATATTATAGGGTGTTACAATAGCTGCTGTTATATAATTTATGACCAAACTGTTGAACAGTTGTAGGCAGTTAATTGGAATTTGTACAAAACTTTATTTAATACTCTGAGCCAAACACAGGAAAAAAAACTCCTCTATTAAAAATCCTCGATTATTCGACCCCCCCCCCCCACTTCGAAGTATTTTTTATTTAAATTCTTTAAAGATTTCGAAATATATAATAATATTAATCCATTAAGCACACGAAAATATTGTTGGCTTTTAAGTTTAACTTTGTTTAACAAATGATTATAAATAAAAGTCTTGGTCGAAGACGAAATCGCTGTGGAAGGAAAAGTCTCGGTTGAAGGATTTTACCAAACATTATATCATTAATTTTTAAATATAAATCAATTTTGTTTTCGTCTATTTTTGTAATTTATTCAAAAATTTTCGTCGCTGCGTAGTTAGCTTTGTTTAAATTGCCAACTTTAATAAGCTGGAGAACTCCTTCTTAATGTATCTCAACGTTCACTGCGTATTTACACAGCGCAGAAAGGTATTAACTTTTAACATCCTTGTGGATTTAATAAAATATCCCAGAGCGTACAAATAAAATAAAAATCAAAAAGATTATAATTTTGTATAAAATTAAAAACCAAAAAACGTTTTTTAGTTTGTTAAATTTCTGTCATGAAAATTTTTTCCATCAAGTTAAAAAATAGCGGAATTGAAAAAGTAGATATAGAGAATAAATTTAATCTCAAATTAGATTACATCAGTTTTTTAAGAATGAGTGTTATAATACTATGTTTATAAATCACAAATATAGTAATGTTATTGTTGAAATTGAAGAAATAATAAATGTTAAAAATTTTAATTTCACGCAGTTTTTGCCTTAATAACAAGACCTGCAAATAATCTGATTTTATACAAAATAATTTTTTTGATTGAATGGTTTCCAAGCATTTGTGATTCTACCAAAAAAAATTTTTTGAATGAAAACTAGCGATAGTTTGCAGATAACTAAACAATATAATTTTAATAAGAGATTGAATAGTTTTTGAATTCAATTGAATTGACATTCTACATGAATGCAAAAAGCTGAACCGAGAGATTCAATCCCATCCAATATTTACGGAAAACAGCATAAAATCAAGTATTTAAAGAAGATGAGGATGGTTTCACAGCTCGAGATAAAATTGATGAAAAATTATAAAAATTTTGGAGTCATTATAATTTATTCATTCATAAATAAATAAATATATAAATAAATAATAAATAAACTAATTTATATAAAGATTTTGAAAAAAAAAATAATATTTAAGCAATTGTTTTTAACACAAAAAAAGGCTTTTAAAAAACTTAATTCACTTTTTTGAGTAACAAAATTTTTATTAACAGACTTCGTGGTTCCTTGAATCGATAAAATAAAAAAAAAAAAAAAAACAAAATCAGAAATGCTAAGCTGACTATAACATTAACTAACTGGTAACCGCTAAAGTAAAATTTATAAAAAAAATACCCCTTCCACCTGTGAACCCAATGTTCGCCAACAACACGATTTCCATTTATCTATACATTATTTTTAAATACATTTTTAGATACAAAACCAACAAGTTTATTGCCTTTTGTTTGCTAATTTAATAAATTGATATTTCTCTTTGATTTGTTATGTTTGCCGTTAAATGTAATCAATCATTTTTTGATTTTTTTTTATATAATCGTTTCTAGTACGTATAATTTTGTTTATGTATTATTTTGCGAAATTTTGTAGGGTATTGAATTATTTTCAGATTTAAAAATAAATAATTTATTATTGATTATTTTTGCAGGGCTTTTTATAGCTTGAAATGACAATACAAAAAAATTTTTACTGGGAGACAATGTGTCGCCATTAGCGGTAAAGTGTCATAATTATTAACACCCGCACCCAGATTTTACTCCTATACAACTAAATATATTTTATTGTTGAATTGTTGGTGAACTCATTTATAATAAATTCTCATGTACTGTTTTATGTTTATTTGACTATAACCAATAATGTAAAAAATCCAATAATAAATTATCCAAATCTAATACAAACCTAAAAAATGAGAACTTTAAATTGTAATAACTGTGTATATGTAGAAGCACTCACACTAACAAACTAATGTATAAAAACTATGTTGTAAAACTTATATAAAACAAAAGACTAAAGACACGAACTTCAAATATAAAACTCACGTTTGCAAAACTAAACTTTTTATAAAAGAAGTTTGTTTGGTGCTGTTGTTGTTTTTTTCTTCTTTCCATTAAATAAATAAAATTATTAAATACCATTAAATTTTATTTTAAAGATAATTGTAAAGACATCCTCTTAAATTAAACAAACAGAGTGTAATCATCTTTAATGAAATATAAAAACAGCAACTGCAATAACAAAAACAAACGGTAAATTGAAGTGAAATTTTACGCAATAGTATGCCATTTAAAACAAACATGTATATTATGATTGAGTGCGTGATAAAAGTAAAACTTTAACAGAAGTCAATATAACAATTTAGGGTGACCCAGCTATAAAACTATTTTATTATTAAATCTTTTTCAACAAATATCTAATAAAATGTATTTATTTTATAATTTTTAAAATTTTTAGTCGAACCATTTTCGTGTTATAAGTCTTAGTTTATAAAAACTAGGCAAAATAGACACTAGAGAAATTTCATGAAGCATTCTCTGAATCAAAATCCATCGTCAGCAAATTGGCATTTAATTCTTTCATGAAAAAATCGTTAATTGAAAGATCTTGTGAAGAAAATGTATGTCTGTTCGTCCGTGCTAGTGTTGAAATTAAGTTTGCCGAGGCACTAGATCAGATAGAAAAAATTCCTTCGATGCAGCGGGCAAAACCTACGCCTATCCTCTAATATTTTAATATCATTTGGAATAATGATCCAATCATTATTCGTTGTTTTGAAATTTGTAAAACGGAGAAAATCCCAAACACTTTGGTAAATTCTAAGGCTGAAATATTGCATAACATTCAGCTTTTTTCTTACATCTGGTCACCCTTTTGTAATAAAGCTAAAGTTTTTTGTGCCAACTATTCGATCGCTTATACGATCTCACCAAACAACATTGTATTCCATTTTGTTATTAGTTTTTCTTCTTGACCATTTTATAAAATGAAATGATTATTTTGTAATTTTCATTAAAAAGTGTTTGATGATAAATTTAACAAAATAATTTTAACCACGTTGTTTTCATATACGTATCAATATTTCTGTTATAACTTCAGCTTTAAACTCTAGTTTATCGTTGCAATTAATTTAACACAATAAAAAGTAAGTGTTTTTTAAGAAAAAAAAAAAACAAAAACTTGGTCAAGTATTTATTTCATTTGTCGTAAAACTTTTTGTTTATAAAAATAACAAATTGTTATAATTGAAGCATATTTTATTATAAAAAAACAAATAAATTTTATAAACATAATTAATTAAAATATCCTTATAACTCACCCATTACTTTCCATTTCCATTTGGTTTTATTTGTTAAAGAAGTTTTAAGCCACAAACTTAAAGCAACACCCAATTGTCACCTCACTTACTCGTAATTATAAAGTGAATTGATTTTAATGATCAATCAACCTTGGGGAAACATAATTTTATTTTAAGACTATCTCAACTCTGACGTTTAGTTACTCCATCTAAATTAAGTTCATTTAATTATGTTAATAAATGTCATTGTTAAACACAATATCATAAAAATGTCAAACAATACAACGTTTATTGCGGAGGTATTAGCAATTCGCCATGCTTTAAAATCCATACATACAGTCTAAAAATAAAGAATAAATTTTTCTAAAATTATTAAATCTTAAATATAATTAAACTATCAATCATTAATTTTTTAATTAAGTTCAAAAGTGCAAGATTCAAGTTTAAATAATTTAATTTTATCAATATTGCTTGTTATAGGTGAAATAACATTTTGATGACTATATGTAGCCTTATTTTGATACATAACTTATGAGTTGTGTCATGCTGTCATGTTATTTTTGTTTAGCATTGTTTAGCATTTCATAATGGAAGGACTTACGCCTGAACAACGTTAACACATTGTTCAACTTTATTATGAAAATTTATGTTCTGTGAGGAATGTATTTCGTGCACTTCGCCGAACTTAAGGTCAATATAATCGGTCTACTGAGCGTACTATTCGCAACACCATCACCTATTTTGAGACCCAGCATTCATTATTAAACAATATTCGACTGAAAAGACCAAATCTAGCACGCTGTGAAAAATATATAGCGGCCGTAGCTCAGAGTGTACAGGAAGACCGTGGAAAGTCGATTCGGCGCCGTTCGCAGCAACTTTGACTGACGCATGAAACGACTTGGCGCATTTTACGTCAAGGTCTTAAATAGAAAGCATAAAAAGTACAGTCTGTGCAATAACTGAAGCCGCTGGACCTTCACAAGTGCCATCGCTTCGCTCTATGGGCTCTTAATGTAGGAAAACACTCGTATTCTACTCAACAAATTTAGACTTGTTTATTTATAATTTATTTAATTATATTACCCATGAATTTCATGTTTGTAAAATACGTTTTTCAAATTTGCTTTTATTCATTCCATTGTAAGCAAGGCGAATTAATAACAGGTGGCCTTAACAGCCCAGGTGAATTTGTGATTTTTCCATCTTCGAATGTCAAAAGTTATATTCTCCTATTGTACTTTTTCTTTTTTGACAGCCGAAGACGGTCTTTACAAAAACAAAATGTACATATTTTTTTCCCAGTGTTGTATTCATTTTCGCCGTGAGTATACCTGTTATGAATTCGCCTTGCATTGTAAGTTTTCTTTCAATAAACATTATTTTAATTTAATAATTGTTGACCTCTAATACTTAAAAAGTTTCAAGAAGATTAAACGTTTTCAAGACAAATTTTGTTCAGTGATGAGGCTTAATGGATATGTAAACAAATAAATTGCCACATTTGGAACTTAGAGCAACCTGAAGAGATTGAAAAACTGTCGCTTAATCAAAAAAAAAAAACAATGGTTTGATGTGGTTTGTGAGCCGGAGGAATCATCGGTCCATATTTCTTTAAAAATGATGCCGATGGGAACGTACCGTCAATGGCAGCCGTTATCATGCCATGATAACCGACTATTTGATGCCTATAATTGAAGCTCTTGATCTTGGCGACATTTGGTTTGAGTAAGACGGCACCACTTTCCATACATCGCATCAATCAATGGACATATTGAGAGAATACTTTGGTGAGTACATAATTTCACATTTTGGACGGGTCGATAGGCCACGCGTGTGATATCACACCCTTAGACTTTTTTCTGTGGGGATATGTAAAGTCTAAAGTTTATGCAGACAAGCCCTCAGCGATTCTGGCCTTGAAGGAAAACATTACACGTGTCAGCCGCCAGTTAACATTCAAAATGCTCGAACAGGTCATCGAAAATTCAACTCAACGGATGAACCATCTGCGACGTAGCAACAGACAAAATTTAATATACATAATCTTCAAAAATTAAATGCCAAAGAATGTTCTTTGAAAGGATAATAAACATTCTCCATTAAATTTGAATTTTCTGTGTTTTTTTCTGAAAAAAATTAGGGAATCTCGAAATGGATCACGCGTTACATATATAAATTTCGAGAAAATTTTATTTATGGAAAGAAATGAAGATGATTGGTTGTGAATTTCACTTCCATTTTGAACCTTTAACTGCAGGATGCATTGTATTTATATTTTTGATGATGGAATACCATTCAAATTCTTTATTTTTTTGTTTACTCCCAAGCACTTAATAAAACAAAATGATGCTATTAAAAAATATTAGTTTTTAAACGATTTTTTATTTTAATTTAAGTTTAGAGTTGCCTACAAACTAAATACAATTTTTACGAGTTGTAATATATATTTTGGCCACAAGGGCTATTTATAATACGCAATGATAAAAAGAAACAAATAAGAGTGTTTTATTCAGCTTTGTTAAATCTTATAAACCCTTTACCATGTATATGAGTTTAGTTTACTGAAGTAGCTCCTATCACAAAAACCAATATTGCGGTGACAGAGAATTAAAAACAAAAGAAAAAAAATATAAGAACGATTTATAATTTTACATAAAAATGTCATCGGCTCTTAATGAGCTAAGTATTTAAAAAAAAAAATAGTTTTTCCTGAAAGGTATCTTTAAAAACTGAATGATACCCATATTGACCATATTGACAAGCGAACTTTTTTATAAAAATTTCAGAGGCCCTTAAATTGGAAAATAAGGGCGAGCACCAATGTTTTCACTTGATGTTTTTTTTTATTTTTTAATTTTATATCGTCCCATATACATTTTTTTATTGCAGTTACTTCATTTTTTCGAATAATATGGAAAAATTACAGGCAGGTATAGTGTTTGGCCCACGAAAGCAACTCTTTCAAAATTATGTCTGATCGATTGCCGTATTTAAATTTTCCCTACTTCAAAAAAGGAAAATTAATACTAAATGCGTACAGCTGCCAATTATCAGCTAAGGCTGCAAAAACATAATTAAAAAAATAAATTTTAAAATTAATAACTGATTGATCACTGAGGAATAAAAGGGTGTTGAAAGACACTTAATTTAATAAAAAATTTTCTTTTCTTTATATTGTAAATAGTTTGTAAACAGCAGAGAAATTTTGAATAACTTCACTCCCACTGTCTAATGGTGATAATCAGTACAAGTAAATAAATTGTTGTTGTATTTAAAACAATTGAAAAGACCATTTTATGTAAAAAGGGTGTGGTAAAAAATTTTAAAATAATTATTTTGCACTTTTTTGGATACCAAAGTGGTGTATTGAATAAAACAAAAAGTAAATAAAACGAAGTTTATCACAAAAATTTTAAAATTCTTTTCTATTTACAGTTAAAAATTTTCAACTACCACCAACAACTAAAATAGCTAATTGACATTAACAAGCTAAAAACTTTTATTCAAACTTGCAAATACCGATAAAAAAAAAATCAGTTTTAAAAACTGAAATTATTTCATATATTTAGACAATATGTTGAACATACACTTACGACTTCTGTCAATAACTATTAAACAGAGTGTATTGGCATGTTGAGAGGAAATACATATTATTTTTCTTTTAATATAAATATGTATGAGCTGCTGTCTTGTGATTAAATAGGTGACAAAAGTTTGTTCGTTTGCTTATTGCTTACTTACCATTCGCAATAATTGTAGCTGTTTATTTGTTTAATGTCTACGAGTACATAAAACCATGTTATTTCCTCGAAGCCCAATTAGTTCTTAACAATTTTTATTATAATTTTTTTTTTGTTATTTGTTATTTATTCGCAACAGATTTTTTACACAGATGATAATTGTGCTGTTATTTTACTATGAATTGTAGTGAAATAATGAGAATCATTAAGTATGCAGAACGACTGGCATTTAGTACCGGTAATATCCATGTTGATGTAGCACGCTTTTACATGTTTACCGATATTATTATTACATACATGTGTATCTATGTGTGTGTTAAATGTTTTCTAGCTATAATATTATGATTTTCTTGCAACAGACTAGACATTTAAAATAATTACTTTAACGGAAGTTATTAAACATTTTGAATCAAACTGTTTTTGTAATAATTATTTGCTAAAGTTTGTAATTTTTTTTTTTTTGTTCTTAGGACACATTGTTTTTAAATCAAAGAGTTTTTGTTGATATAAATTTCGAACAAAAATTTGCAGACATGTAGGAAAAGGAGTGGTACAAAAGTAATAAAATTTCACCTGTTAAAGGTTAAAAAGAACCCCGAAGGCAAAAACAATTAATGTTAAGAAGAATTTCAAATTGTTGTGAATCTACAACTTCGGTCATCAAATGGAAAAAATTCAAGCGCCTTTATTTTCTCTATCTTTTTCCAAAATGATGTAGTTTATTTATATTTTAACGGAAACGAGATAAGGCAATCCCTTAAACATTTTAAACAACCGAAAGCTAATATTGTTGTTGTTGTTCGTGTAAGCGCGATAAAACAGGGATTAAACGAGTAAAAGTGCTATAATCGGCTATGCTAACTCTAATATTTTGAACAGAAAATAGAGATACAAATGTGAAAGCAAAATCGAGATACAGAAGTGTCCGCACACTTTTACAATTTATATTTAAAACACATTTTTCGAAGTTTGAATTTTAAGAAAATTAGAAATTACACACTGACGAAGCCGTAGCACTACATTTTTATTATAAAAAAGTATACAGAATGTAATAAAAGATAAGCAAAACGTCATTTACCATGTTTGATTTTGAGAAATACAATTAGAAAAGTCCGTATAATATGATTCGAAGAAGACTTACATACGGCTAGTAATATCTCCAAAAAATGGTTCGAAAAAGTTTCCTTTTTGATCAGAAGTACGATTGAAAATAGAACCTTAAATGAGTCAACAAGGAGAGTCGCGGCTAAATACCATATTCTCTCGACAAAACTATCATTCTAGATTCTGAAACGAGTGCATAAACGATTAATAAAATCGTGTAGAAGAGTCAAAAATGATTCGAATATGATCAATAAAAAATTCTAACTGGGTTAAATTTCAAAATATTAATTTATACAAAAAACATTGTACAAATACAGACAAATGCATTTTCTTGATAAAAATGTTATAAACAATTAGTTAGTTAGTTAGTTAGTTAGGAGTAGCAGCCTCTCGCGGCGAAGCTCACTTGTGCACAATCGAATGGCCCGTTGTGATACCACAAAGAAGGCGGCGCGACTCCCCTTACCCAGCCGAGAACCATGAGGATTCCCGGATGAACTTCGCTATGTCCCCTATAGAGTGAGATGATAGCTCCGTAAGAGTTCCAAAGAAAGAAGAGCCCAGAGTTCTTAGTCTTCTTCGAGCCAGGGATGGGCAGCGACACAGGAGGTGCAATACGGTCTTTTCCTCATCCTACGGGCAACAGCTGCGACAGTAATCATTAAAGGGCAGTCAGAGTCTTTCAGCATGCCTGCCGATTAGACAGTGTCCAGTAAGTACCGAGACCGTGATACTTATGGATTTTCTGTCTAGTCTGAGCAGCTGCCTGGTCCGCTTGAGGTCCAGTGTAGTCCACAGTTGTCTGGAGACACAACAGGAACTTTCCTCTACCCATAATTTGCGGGCCAAATTGAGGTAGTGGTTCTTTATAGCCATTTTCACCGTTGCCAGAGGAATTCCAACGTCTGGTAGCGAGGAGACGTTAGGAAGCAATGTGCCCCGTTTAGCAAGATCATCGGCCTCACAGTTACCCTGGATATCCCTGTGACCAGAAACCTAAAACAGTTCAATCTGTGATCACTCCGATAGAGAGTTCAGTAATGAGCGACAACTCAGGACTAGCTTAGATGTACTGTATGCACCAGCAAGGGCCCTGATTGCCGCCTGACTGTTCGAAAATATCCGAATGGCAAGGCCAGAATGATCGTCTCTAAGCGCTATTTCGGATGTTTTCAGAATGGCCATTACCTCGGCTTGAAAGACACTGCAGTAGTCGGGAAGTCTAAGGGAGAGTCTTAGTCCAAGGCTATTGGAGAAGATTCCGCGACTAACTCTGTCGTCCAGTTTCGAGTCATCGGTGTAGATGTCAAGCAATTAAGTTAAGATACTTTTATTGTCTAAAACACTGCGCAGCATTATAAGCATCTGCCTTAAGGTTTATTCTTTTTGTTGTTGGTACTTTAATTATTTGAAGAATTTCTAACTGATGTTCATATTTATTTCCTATATTTAAAACTGATGCATCGTCAAAATTAGGATAATGATTTTATCTGGCACAGTGGGAAGACAATGCAGTTTTATACCATGTGCAGCCATTCTAGTTTTAAATTAGTTTTTTGTTGTACCTACATATACTTGATTACAATCTTCACTACCATTACCATTACAAGGTATTTTGTAATCTACATTTAAAATGTCCCATTTTTGTATTCTATCCTTTGTTTTATTAAATGATCTTTTTAAAGTATTTTAAGTTTTGTATGCTTTTTTTATTTTTCAGACTCAAACGTTTTGGTTTTTGTATCCCTTCTGCTATTACTGGTACACAAATTAAAGACTTTTAAACGTTGTTTCTGTCACATTTCTTGTGTTACGAGAACTTGTTCTTCTGTAACTAAATTGTTTAAATAAACTATTTATTACTTGCATAGAAAAATTTTTATCGCCTAATATCTTTATATTTTAAATTTATTTATTTTGTGAAAGTCCTTATCACTAATTTAGGTACTTTCTTTATCAAATATTTGCCTGATTTATTAATTATTATTTTATTATGTTTAGAATAAAAATTAATAATTCACCCTGAGGCAAAAAACTATGTGTTAAGAAATTAAAAACACAATTCTTTTGGTGTAAGGTATATAAAATTCGAGACAGCCAAATAAAGCACTCTTCCTAATTTTTGAACAATTGTCGAAAATATTTAAAAACAATTTTTGAGAGTTTTTAGGAATATTATACTTTTTGATTTCGATACTTTTCTGAATTAATTTTTTGTCGTTCATTTTTTTTATTGTTTCTGGCGAGGCCGTCTTTCCCCCAATTATCATGAAATACAAGTAACTTAATTAAAACAAAACGACTTGTAAAGTGGGAAAATTATTTCTTACCAGAAAAAGAATTTAATTTTAGTTAAATAAAAAAAATATTAATTAGGCATTTCTTATAACGCGCAAAAGGCAGAATGAATTGAAAAATTGTATATTTTGTCTCTTTTAATGACGGGTAGAATTTCGTTAAATTCATTTTTCTCGTTTCTTAACAAAACCTTCTATTTCATAACATTCGGATTTTAAAATGATTAAGATTCATGGATTTTGCAACTTTACTTACGGAAAGTGGAAACAATATTACACACCACACATTTAAATGGTATCTCAGTCATATTTTAATATACCAATGACTGTAATAACTTTAGTATAAACGAATTTTTAACATATTTGATTTAATATTGAAATTAACTTGGTAATTGTTGAAAAACAATTACCAAAATAACAATTGTAATAATTTCTCCTGGACATTAAAAAAAATACCAAAATAACATGGCATATATACTCTATCAAAAAAAGGAGCAAAGACTGCTTAAGATCAGCGATACATTCATATATTTTAAAAGACTAAAAAGAATAATTTTGATGTTTGAAAAGAAGGAATTTAAACAAAGATATCGCCATTAAAAATCATTAGCTTGTGTTATATAGCATTTTCTTTAAAGTTTCTTATTTAGAAATCTACTTTGTGATAATCAAAAATTTATACTGGTTTACAATTCAAGGCCTTCAACATTTATTTTATTGGCCGAGCACAAGTATTTTGTATTTGCTTTTAACTTCGCCTCTGCGGCTTTTACCTCTCATTGACTTCAAACTTGTACAGGAAACTCAGCACTTTACTTTCCTCTCTTTATCTTTACCTCTTTCTCCTTTCAGTACGCGCTTAAGCAGGGTTAGAAGGAAGGGAATTTTTAAAACATATTGCAACTAGTTTACACTATCAAGGCTTTGCAATGTATCCAGCTTTCTTCTCAAGAAAACCAAAGCCTGTATGTTAAATTTTTTAACAAAAACTTTTAAAAGGTATTTGAGTTTTCAGTTACAGGGTATCAAAGTGCGATATATTAAGCACGACTCTCGACCGTACTAGCTTCCAATTTTTACACCTACATTGTTGATTTGTGGATTTAATACAAATTATTAAATAAACTTAAGCAAGAGTATTGGAATCCGAATTAAAACAAATTACAAATTTGTGCATTAACTCTACTTCATATGAGAAAAATAACAACAACAAAACAACAAATAACAAGGTTAGAAAAACCAAATTTTTATTTCTGTTATAATCAAATCTTTATCATAATAATAATACAGTACAGAAAAAAATTCGAAATCAGTGAATACCAAATAATTGGGAGTGTCCATTATATTTACTGGTCATTACGTTAAAATTTGCTAAAAAAAATGTGTAAAAAAAGAAAAAAGCCAAAAATCTTAAAGGCTTAACCAACGCCAAAACAACATTATACATATTCGTAAAATACAATGAAACTGAAAATACCAAAATATTGATTGAAAGTTACGATACCGCGGTTATTTATGTTGCTAAAAATGTTGCAACAGCTTTAAAAACCAAAGACATGATAAAAATGCAATTCTTATTTTCATTATTTTCAAAATACAAAGTGGGAGAAATTTTCTTTTTCCAAAGCACAAAAAAAAAGCATAATAATAACAATAATAATAAAAATAAAAACGTCTGTAGTTTATTTTAGAGCAAGAAATGATGTTAGTTTTTTTTATTATTTTACACCATTTCAAGGCTTACACATGCATTTGAATATCTTTGCTGTACTCGTACATGCTGACTTAAATTATTTTATCTTTGTACAAAAAAAGAGAAAAAAAAAACTTAAAAAAAATTCTTTAAAATCCAAATATTCATTTCAATTGCTACACCCTCTAACAGTTGTAAAATATAATAGAGAAAAATAAATGTTAGCCCAGTAGGCAATCAGTTTAGGACAATTTTCTTTATTGTTAGTTGTTTTAAGTTTTTTGCAACAAAGTTAATGTCAAGTTTTCTTTTATAGTGTAAAATTTAAATAAGACTTAAGTTGTAGCAATTTGTTGAAAAAAAAAATAAATTGCTGAACTTAGGATTAATATTTATTAAGTAAATAAATTAAAAAGTACCATTGATATAAAAATGATGCGAATTGCTTTAATGCATTTGCATTTTCTATTAAATAAAAATATAAGTTAGAGTGTTGTAGAATATTTTGAAGTGAAGTCACTGAAATATTATACAAATTTCAGTATATTCGACGACCGCAAGATTTTTGTTTTAGCCGTACATATACGCCACTGAAATTGAGTTTCAGAGTAGAACTGTAAAATAACTAGACAAATAGAAAAAAATACTTAAAGAACGAGTCAAAAAAGCATTTTTTTTCTTCGTAGAAAAATTTATTTAATTTTTTTTCGTTCCTCGTGATATGTGGAATGCAAGCTGCAAAAACAACATGTTATATGAGTCCATCTAAGAACTCGTGAAATATTTTAAGATTTTTAAAAGAAACAAACTAGCGCGCAGAAGAGTAAATATTTTGTACCTCTGCTCACACTGTTTTTATTTTACCCATAATACCCAACCCAAATGCACTGATTGCAGTAGATAGTGACCAAGGCGAATTAAACTGGTGACTGCATTAGTTCAGGCAGTCAACATATGTTTGTTGTTTTCTTTTGCGAGTTGTCAAAATTGTTGAGTTTTTCTTATTGTGTGTGACTTTGCTAATAAGCAAATCGCTCGTCATGTTTTAAACATTTGTAAATTTCGTGCACATATTGACAGACGTTTTGGACAGCTCAACAATAAGCCTTGATAGAGACGATCGTTTATTTAGTATCGACATCTTATAACACAATTTGATCAGGGGTATTTGGATTAGCTGACGATACTAATACATGATTACAATTGTCCGAATATATTTTTCATTTCTAATTATCCTCTTTTCCCTTGTAAAGTTACCATCTACAAATTAATTAGGCATCGCCAAAATGCTGTTGAAAATAAAGGTTTAATATGGATAAACTTAGAAAACTATTGCTTGTTACCAAGAAATGTTGTAAATTTTCTTTCCCACTTTTCTGGCAAGAGTTCGGGATATGTTTTCTAAAGTATAGCCTCTCTCCCCATTTCCATGATGGATCTTACAACATCGTCAAGCTAGCATTTGTCGACATCTCCTATTCCATTATTAAAGCTTGAAATAAAATATTCCCTACAGTACTGAGCTTTCCTGCAAGAGATCGTACTATACTTTTCCTATAAATTGGTATTTATTCTAATCAATAATAAATGAGGAATTGCTTAATTTGGATAAGAAATCAGACCTTGAAAATTGTTTTCCCAAACCTAGAAATAGTAGTTAGCTCTTACAGTAGACATAAGGGACCACATGAATCTTGATACCCTGCAAAACTTTCTAACTTTCCAGGACTTATCTGTGTTGTTTACGTTTAACTTCCCTATAATTGTCAGAGAGTGAAAGTAATACGCAGCAACTAATTTCATATTTTTTTAAAATGTGATCATTTGTGTTTATTTATTTTTGTGATCTTTAAGAATAACCGATTTAACAAATCTCATTTTTCATTTTAGTTTCAACAAGTAAGAGTTTTAAATTCAGCTATTTCAAATCTTATATACCCTTTACCATTTATCTAAATCTAGTTAATTGAAGTAACTCTAATTAAAAAAAAAAAAAAATATTAAAAAATTAAAAAAAAAAAATTACACAAAAACGCCATCTCTCAATAGGATAAGCATATTTAAAAATTTTAGTATTTCCTTTAATATCTCTTCAAAAGCTTTAAAATGATACCCATATTGATATTTCAAAAAAACATTTAATTTCAGAAGACCGAACCGCGGAAAATATAGGCGAGCGCCAATTTTTCGCTTTATGTTTTTGTCTTTTTTTTAATTCTCTATAGCCCCGTATATTTGTTTTTTTTTTAATTGGAGTAACTTCATTGTTTTAAATGGTATAGAAAAATTACAGTTAGGCGTGGTGTTTTGCCCGCTGGGTCAGAGGAAATGGACACATCTTGCTGATTTTCAATATAAACTCTTTCGACATTATGTCTAATTGATTGCCGTATTTAGGTTTTCTTCAGCTCATCTAATGACCTGGTAAAGGTGATTGCAACACTAACATCGACGAAAAGACGGACAGAGGGATATTGTTCGATTGACTTCGCTATACATAAAGACTCAGAATATATTTACTCTATGGGGTCGAAAATGTATATTGTAGAAATTACAAAAGAAATGACTAATTTAGATATATCCGCTTTTTGTTGTTTGGTGTATAAAAATATAGTTAAGGAATTCGCCATGCGAATCATTATCTTACTCTTGCTTGATACTTTTAAAGTTTCTTCTTTTGTTTTTAATCATGTTAAAAATATTTGAACTAAAACATATTTGAATAACGCGTGTTCTGCCTGGGAACAAAAATCTGTGGAATAAAGAGAAGTTATGGCTCTTAACCCAAATCTGGGGGCAAATTACGGCATTCGATATCCTTCGAAATTGCTATAGAATTTAAACGTAAATTTCGATCGATATCGAATGCCGTAATTTGCCCTTTGATTTTAGGTTTTTCTATCAAAAATATAATTTTAGGGAAGTAGCAAAGAAGAACACGGGTCATTAGTTTATTTTATCAAAACGCGAAAATAGTTATCCGATTTGGATAAATGAAACAAATTCTAGAAAATGCAGAATAATATTATAGGTCTCAATCGTACTTGGATTTCTTCAGAATACTTATTTTGTAAAAACAAGCGCGATTAACACTTGTAAACTTAAGTGGTTCCAAAAAAATTCTTTCTATTATTGATCGTATGCACTTTGCAATATAAATCTTTGTTTATGGTTTTATTATGTTTATTTGTAAATATTTCTTTCTAATGCATTCTGGAATATAAAAATGGAGAAAAAATTAAAACAATTTTAATACTTTTATTTACTAAAAAAAATTTAATTATATAGTATTTTAATATGATCGAATACGATTCTTATTTTATAAGTTTTGTTTTAAACAAAATTTGTGTAATAACCACTAATAAGCTATGTAAGCGAGAGAGAACTGAGCTTAGAAAAATATTTTCCCCACATAATTCCAAGCACGATTAACACTTAAACTAACACAACTTGAAAAATGCAAAGAAAATTGCCTTTTGTGTCATAAACAGTGAGACACATTATAACTTGTGTTTGCCTTTGCGTCACACCACCCAACAAAATATTTGACATTGAATTAAAAAGTACTTGCCATATAATGACTTATTTTTGTGATTAGCAAATTTTGTTACTCGCTTACAAAACACATTACATTAGGTCGCCAATAAAGGAAGTAGTAATTGAAATAATTCTTTGAGTTAAAAAAGGAATAAATTAAAATACGTACTTATGATTATTATTATTTCCTGCAATAATTAATTTAATGAATTCTCAGTACTTATTTATAAAAGTCCCTGCCTTGTTATTATCATTATTATTACCAGTTGGGAAGTACTTTCGCCAAAAATGCTTAATTCCATACTTGATTATCTTTTCTGAAATTTTTGCTGGGCACATACGTATCACTACTGCAGAATAAATAACTAAATACAGCTTTACAATCGTCCAAATTCCCTCATTCTTTCAAACATATTATTCCAAAAATATAACTGATACTTTTTAAAGTTTTTAAAAAGTCAAATCATAACCTAAACAACGAAAGCAATTCGAAAGTGTTTCTGGAGAACTTTGGTTTCAGAAAAAAAAGTTATTCTAGCATGGTCAGCACCAGTGATGCAAAACTGAAACTATAAATCTTTGTTAGTCCGTAGGTATTTGGGCTTATGAAACACGTAATTTTAAAAATTAAGTTGAATCAAATAAAAGAAAGTGTAGCTTTTTCCTGAATTTTTTTTTTAATATTTTTAATTCGCTGAAAAGTAAAAAAGGATGAAAGGCTGAAAACTGAAATGTTAAATGTATCTTAAAATTAATTTTTTTATGTAAATCAGAGGTCCTTATTTGGCAACTAATTTCTGAACTACTCAAGCAATGTGGATGAAAAAATATACTGATGAACTTTTTAACACAAAAATTTTCTTTCAACGTTGGTTTGGTAAATTAGATTTTTTTAGTTTTTTCTTTTTTTTCGTTTTTTGTTAAAAACTAAAGCTTTTGCTTATCTCGAGACCTACACCAATAAAAAAATATTTGATCATTAATTATTAATTTTTAAAAACAGTTTTCATTTGTTTTTGCTAATTACAATAAAACAGCCAAATTCCTAAGTTCAAAATATAAACCAAATAAATGTTTTGTCGTTTATGTCGAAAAAGGTATTCAATTGCAACTCATATATATCCATAATACTTGCTTTTCATACTTTATTTATATAATTAATTATTTTCAATCAGCAGTTTTTTTTTTTTTTTAACTGTAGAGAAAAAGTCATATTTAAGCATTATGGTTCATTAAATACTATAAATTGCTTGATTAAAGTATTTGTGCACATAAATTATAACTACGGTTAGCTGTGCCTTATATTTCTCTTCTCTAAGACAAAATTCTAGTTTTTGAAAAAAAAAGAAAACAAAACTAAAAACAATGCCTTAAACCAACATGAGTCAAAATTTGCAAGAAAAAATACATTTCAAAAATAATGATAATGAATAAAAAATAAAAATAAAAATTAAGCATTAAAGAAAAACAGCAACGTAAATAAACAAATATCATTTTGCAACCAGGTTTGTTGTTCAATATATTTTTTTTTTCTGTTATCTTTTTTCGGCAACATAAACGACAACATACTGAACGCTTTGTAAAACCACAGTATTGACCTTATTGTGTCTATAATTTGGGAGATTTTCATTAATTACAACAACACAATGTCTTGCGACTTAAGAAACTAAATTTTATCCTATAAATAAAGCATTTGAAATAACTAGATCTAGTAGAGTTAATGGAGGTTTAGAGGTAGAGGAATTGACAAATATTCATACAACATTTGACATAATGCGATGGCTATTTTTCTTTTTTAAAGTTCAAGTTGAATGTTGAATTTGTTGCAAGTGACATGTTGAAAATGAACATGCTGGCATGGAAGACATGTTTAATATTGCGAAATGATTAAAATTTTATATATCAATTTATTTTAAATTGAAGCTAATTTGACTTTTGATCTGTCTTACCTCTCAATGTTCTTTTACAGAGTGATGATGTCACAATTTATGGTAGCGTATTTTAAAATCGAGTTTAAAAAGTACAAAGTAGCCAAAATATTTTTATAAATCAAAAAACGTATTTAGCTTAGCTTTTGGAGTAGAGAAGCTGAATGTTATTATTTTATATTTTTTAAGAGTTTGAATTCAAGTAAATGCTTCGAGTTTTAAATTCCATTTGTAATTTCTATCCCGACCCGACAAAATATTTTATTGATCCTTTTACTAATGAAAACATATTAAAGATGTGTTAAAAAAAACGAGCGCCTTCGTTTTTTTTACCTCTTCAAAGGCATTTAAATGATACCCATATTGACCATATTGACAATTGAACTTCTTTATGAAAATTCTATGGATTCATAACTCGGTAAATGTTGGCGAGAATCAATTTTTTTACGTCATGTTTTTTTTCTCCTTTTTAAATTTTCTGTCACTCCTTATTTTTGCTTTTTTGATTAGAAATACTTCATTGTTCCAAATGATATAGAAAAATTAGAGGCAGGCGTAGTGTTAAACCCAGTGCCTCGAGGGACATGGACCGATCTTGCTGATTTTCAATAGCACCTCTTTCGGCACTATGTCTACAGAAAACTAAAAGAACCGACGTTGTATAAAACGACCATAAAATTTCTCATAGAGCGATTTTTATTATTTGTCTGAAGAATCATAATGGCTCGAATCATAATGACATGATAAAATCCTACTATGTTTTATTTTAAAAGGCCTCTAATATAAGTCCGCTTGAAATATTATTCTTGCAAAATTTTTTATTTTTTACTTTCCTGTTTTAAATTTTATTAAAAATGATCTCACCAGTTGTAGTGAAGCTTTACTCTAATTGAGAGTTGTCGTATTGTAGGTGATTTTAAAAACAAACTATTAAAATCAACGACTTTTCAATAAAAAAGAATTGAATTAAATTGTATACTCCATTGGCTTCATTAAATTAAACTAGTCAATCGGGACGTCACTTTAATTTCTAGGCTTCGCTGGCCATTTTTCTCATTTACTATTATTATTTAGATTCCGCAAACATGAATATGATAAATTTCTGACTGTTGCAAAAAATGGAAAGAGAGTGTTATTACAAGAAGTGAGGACTGAGAATAAGGTAACTGGAATGAGACTCTTGTTTTTTTTTACTATGTAATAAACACGTATGCTCGGCTTATTCTGGATGATGGTGGATTACCGCGTTCTCTATGATAATTTTGGGCTTCGGATTCTAAAAATGGATACATTTTTCTTAACGATATATTTAGAAAGCAGTTGGCTTAAATGTTGTACTTTACAGGTGGTTAATTATATGTGATATTTAATACTTTTCTGTTTCAGTTGTTATTGGTTTTAGTGTAAGACCATTCGCACAGCTTCAAGTTTAAACACGAGTTTTTCAACAATTGATGCAAACTTCTATATGTAAATGGCAGATTGCAGTTTTAACATTTTTCATTTTCAGTGAAGTAAAAATTAAAGTATTTTATTGGTGAGCAACTGGTCGGTTATCTGCCTAAAGCAAACTGTAGTAAAAAAAATTGGTGCTAATTTATATTCACTTTGGTAAATTAATTTTAGTAGACTTTTAAGATGAAGACAACTATCACTATAAAGTTAATGATGCGAGTAATTTATATGCAGTAAAAATTGTTCAATTTTTATTTTTTTCATTTCAAACAGTATGGTGAACAATTAACCAAATAATACTAGTTTTCGTAAATGAATCGATACAATTTTTGCCTTTGTAAACAAAACAATTTAACATTTTCCCTTTAACCCGTTTGACATATGACATACCAAACTTGTTAAACGAAACACGCAGCCAAAAAACAAATAAGGAAAACTGACTTCACAATAAATTTTCATTAACCTGTAAACTTAATAATTTCACTTTCAATAAAACTTGCCAAAATCATCTAAGCAAATTATTACATATAAAAGCAGAATCTATTTTTTTTAAACAACAGAGAGGAAGTCAAAACATATAAAACTTTTTGAGGGAACGAAGTTACTACTGATTATATGTGGCATACTACTGAAGATGCAAACACCTATGCGAGGCAGTTGCAACACCACAATAAATGCGGTAAAATATAAACAATTTATTTTTATTAAACATGCAACATGAAAATGTTGCCATTCGCTGCTATCAACAAATAACTAAAAAAAAAAGATATAAAAAACAAAAACACAAAATATTTTCACTTGGAAATTATTTACGACCAACCAAAATGTTTTAATACAGTAAAACAGTCTAAAGTCTACTCTACACCATCATTCGTTAGGTCTACCATAGCCGACTGCATTATGCAACTCGAAAATAATTCTTGGCACATCTCATTTCTATCATTTTAGCACTGATAATAAATGGCAGCTTATACTTTACACGCCCTATGGATGTGTTGTTTTATGTCATATAAAAATTGTCTAAAATGATACTCAAACCTTTCTGCCACTACAGAAAAACATATTATTTTTTTTTAGATTTATTCAAACGGGGATAACAAATGCTTTCAAATAAAAAATTTTCAAATTCGGTTCAGAAATAAAAAAGAGAAATTCAGACAAATTTAAAACCCTAAAAAACCTTTGTTTAGAGTCGGCTAAAAATTGCTATTTGGCTTAAAAATATTTTTAATTCAATAGTTATAGAGATGTAAATTTTTATCATTCAATGGTTTTAAGATGTGGAGAATCAAAAGGAAACTTGCGATTATTTCGGACCGATCACAGGAAAAAGAAGGCTGCGCTTTGAAACTAGCAAAACATTACTTCAACAAAAATGCTGAATGTTAGAGCTTTCAAAAAATTCAACATACTGACACTAACCATAAGACCATTTAACTTGTTTTTTTTTAGTAAACAATAAGGAATAAACAATATTATTTAATAATTGGCGGTTTTATTATTGCAGCAATAAAATATAAAACACAATAAAGCCGATGATTTTGAAACATGCAACAACATTTTTATTTAGTAGCAAACACAACCATCATGTTAAAGTAGCATCCACAAAAATAAATAAAATTAAAGGAAGAAAGCGAAAATATTTTTAAAATAAACTTCACTAAGAAAAAAAAGTTGTAACAAGAAACAAATTATTTATTTATGTTCTTTTGTTATTTATCATTATAAATTTTTCCAGTGATAAATTCTTGAAATTTCTGAAAACCTAAAAAACGTATGCAACGTGTGTGACTTTGTATTTTAGTGGCAATAGGGAGTATGAAAAAGAAAGAAGTTGCGAAAAAAAAGACAAAAAAAAAAAAACATTTTACAATGTCTGCTGGTTGTTTAGTATTGTCTGGCTTGACTGTTTTTATGTGGCCAATAAAATCTTATTGCCAACTTAAGTCACTATTTGCAACATGCCACACGATTGCTCATATTAGCAATAAGTTTAAAGGAAAACAAAAATTAAACAGAATTAAATTTCTAAAAGCAGAGTATTTGCTTGATACTTTTACAGAGAAAGTTTTTATTTTGGGAATATTATAAAACGAATATATTTTTAAGCCTGAGCACGTTAATTTGTGTTAAAGCCAAATATTTTAGGTCAAGAATTTTATGCGTTGTTAATTTGTTATCATCGGCTTAAAGAAACAAAGTATTTGATTTTTGAATTTTTAAATTTTAAACATAATGACCTTCATGCTTTTATATTTATCTTTTTTTTGTAGTTTTATTCCGGAATATCAAAAAAACAAAATGCAAAAAAAAACTCTCTGTGAGCTAAAAACTGAAATTTTATGTGACTTTATTTCTGGTTTTATGGTTTTCAATCAAAAATATTAACTCACATTGTAATCGTTTGCAAATCACGGTTTATTTTCTTCACGTTTATATTTTTCTATAAACTCAATAATATGCCTTTTCTTATTTCAAATATGTATCTGTGAGTATGAAACTTTATTTATTTTTTTTTTTGAGTTAAATATATTTTTTTTAAAAGTTTTGTTTTTGTGTTGTCAAATATTAGGCGACCCTAAGGTTCGTGATACTAATCGCATTTTGATTGTGTGTATTTCTGACTAATTTTTTCTTATAGTTTTTTAAATTACAGTGTTCTTAATAATCTTTTTAAAGTTCTTAAAATAAATTTTACAAAATATATAATTTTTAAAAAAATTAAAAACATTTTTCTTTTTTTAGCTTAATTTTTTTTTATTTTATAAATATATTAGGTTTTTTTAAATATACAATTAATTCTTAGCAAATATGTATCAAGAAACAAAACTTTAAGCAGCCTACTAGTGTATTGGTAGAACAAAATAAATATCGCTACAGTTAGGAAAATAAGTTATTTCGGTATTTATAAAACTATTAGTTTTATTTTTTTATTTTTTAAACACAGGAATACAAAATTTGGAATAATCTAAAATTACTTCGTGTAAAAAATACGTAAATATTGGAACACCTCATTATTTTATTTTTTATTTGCTTAAAATTATAGTCTCAACTTGTTATGGTTCAAATAATAAGACCACATATGTAGAAACTGCATTACTATGGGAAAGCTTTCATTTTAAGGTATTGAAATGTTTTTTCTTTTGGTCCTTGCTAAGAATAAGCCTCTGCCACTTGCCACTTTCAAGCTTCTACCTATAAAAGTTTAAAGTACAAGGACATTTTTTGATAAAATCACGGCTTCTATGGAAACACCTTTAAGTTTTGAATTTATTGCTCACACCTTTTTTGAAGGCAGACATACTTTAAACTCTTTATAAATTTAAAAAGTCTGCCTACTCCAGTTAATAAACTAAAGCCATTTACGTCAAAATTACTTTGCTGTGGGAACCCTCTTGAGGCTATACATCTTCTGTGTCAATTTTCATAGATGCCCTATTATAGTTCTTAATGGATTGAGTAATATTAAAAAAATATGTGTCTAGTTTTTTATATTTTTTCCTAACTAAGATTAGAGTTTATAAATAAATTAAGAAACAAAAATAAAAATGTCACAAATTTAGAGAATTTGTGTAAATTTAAGTCAATTAAAATTAAACATTAAAACGAAATACTAAAAAGATGGACTGAGAAAATATTTAATTGAAAAAAAAAATAATAATTGCATTTTCTCTTCTATTAAATGTACAAATAACTTTAAAATACATAATCAAAATTATAATCATAAATAACACAAATCACTTAGGCCATGTCAACCAGTTATGTTTTCTTAGAAAAAACCAGGACATTTGATTTAATTTTAGAGATCATTTCTGCACATAATATATTTTTTGAAAATTTTGATGTTGGTGTAGATAATAATCAAAATTCAATACAAAACACTTATTTTTGGAATTTTTGTTTACCTGTCAGTTCGTCTGTCTGTCTGTGTTCGCATCATGTAAAAGTTGCTGAATGGATTTGAATAAAATCTTGTGAAAAGGTCCTTTAGAACCTTCAATTTTCATAAAAAAATTTTATATTTTAGGGAAACTAGAGATACAAATGATAAAGCACCCTATTTTATCGGTATAATGGTACTTAAACAGTTGTCAGTATTTTTGTAGATTGATATGGATATTGACAGCGTGAGTTACTATTGGAGTGGGGTAAATTAGAAAATATAGAAAAATATAGAATATATAGAAAATATTAAATCAATAATAATTACATTAGTTATAATCATCACAATAACGATAAAATTAGCAATAAAGAACTTAAAAGTAATGAGCACAATTACTGCATCTTTAATTATGTAGACGTATTAAAATGTTTACATCATTTTAAGAGCTTTATAAGCCTGTGAAATACTTCTGGCAAGTTGGATCGTTACTTTATTTTAAGTCCCAATTCAGAATGACATTTCACACTGATCCCAAAACTACATACAAAGATAAACCAATAGCAATTAAGAATTTAGCAGTCAAAATTTTACGTTTATTGCTGAAATACAGCGTTTTTATATTTTCGGGATTTTTTTGTATGAATAATTGGCTTATAAATCCGTATTTGTACCTGGTATGAAATGAACAAGAACACGCGAACAATAGGGCGCTTTTTTAATTCCTGAGCAATAAATTGTTAAAAATAAAACAAAAAAATTAAAATCTAATAATCCAAAACCTCAAAAAACTCTATTACGAGGGCTGCTATATATATTTCTGGCCTGGCAACACTGAGTGCTGCCAAGTTCAATCTGATATTTCCATTGGAAAGTTTGTAATTTTTAAGCATAATCGTACTTAAAACGTTTTGACGTACGACCATTATTTGTGCTGTTTACAGCGACTTGAAAAAATTAATATAGAAATAAAATGGAATTAACTCGTGAACATTTTCGTGCCATCATTTTTCACAACTTTCGACGTGGATTATCACGACAAGAGTGCATTGATGAACTTAAATCTTTGTATGGCGATGAAGCACCATCCTATAGCACTGTGATAAATTGGTATAATGAATTTAATCGTGGCCGAAGCTCGCTCAAAGAGGAATTCCGTGAAGGTCGTCAAAAAACGGCTGTTGTGCCAGAGAACATTGATGCCGTGCGTGAACTCATAATGCGACATACCGAGAGATAGAGACATCCTTGGACATTTTTTCCACCAGCATACATTCGATACCGCATGAACAAATGGCCGTAAAAAAGGTTTGTTCTCGTTGGATCCCGCACAATTTGAAAGTCGCTCTAAAAAAGGCTCATGTCGATTGGTGCAAAGAAATGTTGCACAAATGCGATTGCGGTGCTTCAAAAAACGTTTATAAGATCGCCACAGGTGACGAATCATGGATCTATGCGTATGAGCCCGAAACGAAACAACAATCGACCGTGTGGGTCTTCAAAGACGAGCAAAATCCAACGAAAGTTGTTCGTGGAAGAAGCACTTCGAAGCAAATGGTCGCCTGTTTCTTCCGCAAAACTGGTCATGTGGCGACTGTTTCGCTTGAGCAACGTAGGACGGTCACTTCTGAGTGGTACACTACAATTTGTGCGCCTGAAGTCATCGGAGAAATTCGAAAAACCAACAAGAGAGGACGAATTGTTGTTCACCATGACAATGCGAGCTCTCACACATCGGCTCAAACCAGAGCGTCAAAAAAAAAACTTGGTCAACGACTTTCATCGCCAGAAGAAGCTGTTGAAGTGTTCAAAAAGCAAGTTTTAGAGGTGTCTCAATCGGAGTGGAAAAAGGGCTTCGACAACTGGTTTGAGCGCATGCAAAAGTGTATAAATCATGATGGAGAATACTTTAAAATACAATAAAACCATTTTTGATTATAAATAGTCGCATATTCACTATTAGGCCAGTAATATATAGAGCAGCCCTCGTAATATTTAAAATTTAATTGGGCAGTGTGGCCAATTTTCTTGACAAAGCTGTATCTAGACATTCAATTTTGAGCCTCTTTTTGCACAATCTGGGCTTTCAAAGCTTCACTTGTTACTGGGTGGCAGCATAAATTGGCGTCATCATCAGGTAATAATCGAAATGTGCCAAATCTCATGACCTTTAAGACCCATTACTCGAATTCTTTTCATCGCCAAATTTTCATTATAATTCGATGGCTGCGGTCGTCGTATAGCACATAGCGCGATCCCTTTTAAACCGCATCTCGACCGAGTCAATGTTAAATATTTTCTAGCAAAAAAATCATTGCAAATTTGCGGTAACGATTTTTATCGACCGGAATGCATGCTTTTACTTCACTTCAAGAAAAGTAAGTTGCATTAATGCCACCAGCATGAAAGTCGAAACAAATAGTTTATTTATTTGTTTCTTAATTTTTTAATCTAATGCAGCCTGTATATTCTGTTGTGGTATTTTTTCACTTCATGTGCCGGGATATTGTTTATGAACATACCCGTTAAGCCAAAATTAGTCTCACTGCAAAAGAAAGTCTTGCAGTAAATTGATACATTGAATTATTGGCTGATTTTCAAAATAAATCTAAGTAATTATTTATGATAATGCGCCCTAGTATATTGATCAGATATGTTAAAATGTGTGCAAAATTATAGCTCTTTTAACAGTTAACCGCTTCGTAACGAATATCTGAAAAAACATTTTATAAAATCGGATATGTTATTCAAAATTATGACTCGTTATTTAGAATAATTTTTTTTGCATAAAGAGAATAAATTATAATGTTAAGGGAATGTTAAGAAATTTAAGTTCTTAGGCGCTTAACTAAAAGCTGATATTTTCCAGGGTATAATGAGGGCCTTAGAGATATATTATAATGTTTAAATGTATAAAAGTAATAAAATTATTAAAAATAAAAGGAAAAACGATATAAGCTTTGGCTTTTGTATGGATTTCGTGCAACTAAAGTAATATTAAGTGATTTTAAATATTCCTTTCATTTTAATTTAAAAAACAATTTGCTTAAATACATGATGTTTAAATTGTACATAATCTCTTCAAAACTCCGCATTACTTTCGTAAATAATTTTTTTAATAAAAATCAAGAAATTTCTTAAATCACTTTTTATAATATTTAATAAATTAACATCTCAAATAACTGAAATTGCCTGCCTTTAGAGGTGTCTGAGATGACAGGTTTTTTTTATTAAAATCTTTTTTGCACTGTGTCGATGTTTGGGGTTCAGTTTAACTAATTTCTGTATCTAGATTACATGCATGAAAATCAGGTCTAGTAGAAAGGTTTTCTGTATTGAAACCGAAAGAGACGTTTTTTGTTGACTTTTTTGTATTAAAACATGGCTATCATTTAAAATCTTTTCTCTAACATATTACGTGAACAAATATCACACATAAAGATGAGTCTAAAAAGATGTTTTGAGTCTTAAAACAAAATTTTTATGATAATAAAAAATTAGAGACTTAAATTATTGCAGTTATCAAATTATAACTATGAGAAAATTAAACTACAAAAAATCCTTTTCGTTTACATTCTGATGGAAAACTTTTTTTTATATAATTTTGGACAAATGGCTTCACTATTTCATATTTAATAATAAAGGAAAACAGTTTCTTTATTCTAGCAAAAACTAAAAATATTTATGTATTTGTTTTATGTTTATTATTTATAGGCAATAAACTATTAACACACTGTGCATCTCATGCATGCTCTCATGCACCACATCGCAGACGTCGTCATCATCAACATCATCGTCAGCATGTTTGGGAATGTGAAGAAAGTAACAGAAAAAAAAAATGGAAAAAATACTATACGAGTATTTTCTCTTCATTTATCATCATACAGTCAGTTTGAGTTCGAGTATAAGTAATAACGAAGTTCATATAAAGTTTTTTTTTAAGTTTAATATTTTTACTCTACAAAGGTCATCATGGTTTAATTGTTGATTTATTATGTTTTAAAAATTTGTCAACAAATCGTGGTTTATAAATTTTCTAAATAAAAATAAGAAAAATAAAATAAAAATAATAAAAAATTGTGTCATGTTCGTGGTTGTCTTCGTTTATATTTATTTTATTTTTATTATATTTACATGCATTTGGGGTGTCATTTTAAGCGCTTGATTTTATAAACACTAGAAGGGAATATTATAATTAAATTAATAGTTTTAATTTGGCTTAGAATCCTGTTTACGTAAATTTTAATTGTGTGTATTCATCGTATTTTTATTCCCTTCGCTACAAAAATTAGAAAAAAGTGATATTTAAGTTTGTCAATCCGTTTTTGAGATTATGACTCCTTACGCATAGCGAAGTTGATTGAGCGATGTCCAATGTACTGGACGAGCTAGAGAAAACTTTAGTACGCCAATCGATCAGACATAGTTTCGATAGAGTTGCTAATGAAAATCAACAATGATCGGTCTATGTACCTCGAAGCAGTGGGGTAAAGACCACGCCTGCCTCTTATTTTTCATATAATTTGGGACAGTAAAGTAACTTTAAACAAAAAACAAATATATGGAGCGATAGAAAATTATAAAATAATAAAAAAAAACATCCAGAAAAAATTTGCGCAGTTATGGGCCTCTCAAATGTTCATTAGAAGGTTAAATTTTCAATATGGTCAATATGGGTTTTATTTAAAAGCTTTTAAAGAGATCTTTCAGAATATGCTAAAACTTTTAAAAATTAATCCTTTTAAAGCCGGTGACATTTTTGTATGATTTTTTTCTTAATTCTCTGCCACCTCAATATTGGTTCTTTTGATTAGAATTACTTCTTTTATCACACACTGAGACCTAAAATCCGTTAGTAATTGACCAAAAAAACTGCTGTAACCTCGAACAAATGACGCTGACCCAAAAAAAGATTACCCTTTATTATTTTATTTTGTTTTTATTATTGCACTATTATTTCTGATATAAAATTTATATAAATTTCCTTTATCTTAACAATTGATTTTGTAGATTTTTTTTGCTAAAATATTTTTTTTTAGTTTTTGCCACAAAATATAGAAATAAATGAATTTAAATATTGTGCTCTTTTAGTTAGCAGATTGATTTATGGCTTTCTTTGCTTTGATTTATTACCAACCTAATTATTGTGTCACTTTACTAATTTATTCATCAAGTGTCTATTTTGTTGCTGAAGTTGTTTTCCTTCTTATTTTCCTAAGTTGTCTTTTTTTCTAGACACTGTAAGTTAATTTTTGTTTTAACTTCTACTTGAATGTTGCATAAACAAACATTTATAACAGAGGCGCAACATAAAATAAAAAAATGTTTTTTTAGAATAAATTAAAAAATATTTTTTAACTAAATTCAAATAACATTTTCAGTTAAATTTGCATGTTATGCACGAATTAAAAGATTAATTTAGTACGTGGCTGACAAGTCTATGTCAGGGATACGTATTATAGGAGTTAGCTGGATTTAAATGAAGGCATTCCAGACAAATCGTATTCTGAGAATATACAATTTATCAAAAATTTATGTTAAGTACATGTAGACATTATAATCGAGTCACAAAGAAGGTTCGTTTGTACAAAATTAAAAGGTAGAACATGATGCCGCAGCTTAAATAGTGAGATCTTACGAGTGACGTCCTCAATAGTTAAGCTCCAAGAGCATAAAAATTCACACTGGTCAATCGATCTGGGCTTATCAGCGTTGACTTTAAACTTTACACATTTGTACTGAAAATAGTTTTTCGCCTTCAATTTGCACGATTTTGGAGGCCAATTTATGTGTTTGATATGTAAAACTATTAGTTTACCAATGGTTTCCTTCAATAAATTAGTTGTTGCATAAGCTGTGTGACTTGTAGCGCCGTATTGTTGAAACCATAGCTCCTGCATATCACGGGTGTTCCACTGATTAGTAAAAAAGTCAGTAATCATACCTCTATGGCGGTCACCGTTGGCGAAAATTACAGTTTTGTTTATTAACTAAATAAATTAAACAAAAGCGAGCCTGATCGCTAAGCAAAATTCGCTAATGAAAATCGGGACCATCGTTAAACTGTGTGGTTTTAATTTTTACTTTAGTTTGATTTTGTAAGCACGCAAATCAAGACATTCCCGCAAAATCTTCCATAAAGTGGATGGACACATACGATTCTTGTTTACTATAACGGATAGACTACACTCTACAGTAGCAATGACTTCTTCTAAAGAGCTGCACGACATCTTTATAGATGCGTATTATCATTTAGAGGGATGCGAATACATTTTATATTTACTAAATTAATTGCCCTGATGTACGATTGTGTGGACCGTAAAATGAACGTTTTGCGCGATACGTATAGAACCGTGATTTTCAAAATAAATAAGCACAATTTGGAAGCTTTATTCAAGTATTTGTCAATTCACGTTGAAACGCCAAACTTTACTAAACATTAATTACTTGACAGCTGATAAAATTGCCGCCAGTTAAGAAAGTGTTGGCATCTTTAAGTTCTATACGTCTATTAAAACATCTTTTATTATCAAAGTAACGAAGTAGATAATTGCTCTACTTGTTATTCTAATTTTAATATAATCGGGTAATTGAAAATCCTTTTGCCACATGCCGAGTATTAAAATCTTTAAGATCGTTTAATGTGTCCTTCATTTTTGTTTTTACAGATGATTACTGCATCTAACTTTTTATAGAATTTTTGTATAAAATTTTAATTTTCTTATTTAATACTCTATTAAAGTAAGGCTTAAGTTGCGCTCCTGTTTTATTTAACTAACTGCAATATCTAGTTAATTTGATGTCAAATTAAATTATCAATCACCAAAATTATGGCTCCAAGTGCATTTTTCAATTTTTATTTAGTTGTTTTACAAAATGAAAATGCCCTCAAACTTTTACTTTATTTTTTACTTTTTTCTTGTTTTAAGTTGTCAAGCCACCCATAAAGAAAAGGAAGCAATTTCTACGAAATGTTACATAGAAAAATAAAAATATCACAAGACAAAAAAAAAAAAAAAAAAACTACTGAGCTTGTAAACCATTTTATTTACTCTTGTATTTTTTTTATAAATTTACGGATGTGATGCAACTTTCATTTATTTAGATTTTTTTAGTTTTGCATTAAAATTTATTCCTTTCTTCACTTTTATATTTTTGGTTGCAATTATTCAAAATGTTTAGTTTAGAAATATTGCACAAACCATTAACACGACAAAATCAAATTTTTAATGTATGTCAAATTTAAAATGAAGACCCAACAGGTTCAAATCAACCAATAAATAAAACACGACATGAGCCAAAAACAAAGATCAACACAAATGCTGACTTTTTCGTTCGTTTCTTTTTTTACATTTTATGTTGAACAAAATATTAAGTATTAGAGAAAAATGTAAATTACTTTGAAAAAAACTAAACTTTTTCAAAAAAATAATAAAATAAAAATTAAAGCGAACAAATTTACATTTGGGACACAATTTTAAGGCATAAAGTAACGACTGGCAAGAATCAGTACATAATGACTAAAATTAGCAGAAAATAGAAAATAAATCTTATTGCTATGATCCTAATGTGCACTAATAAAACACGAAATTTTTAAATCAATTTGAAGCAGATGGAAATCCATATTTATTGACATTTTTTTTGTTGTCTATTAAAAGTGTAGTTTATTTTGTGACACCAGTATTTTAAGTTTTATTCTTTTTTTTTACTATGCGAAACTAATTATACAGCTACCGGCTTGGTTTAAAGTAACTTTTTTGTAGTTTTAAAATATTTTTTAAAACATTTTTTATTGGTGACATTCTCTAGAAATAATTCAGTTTTTTAAGTGTATTTCACAACTGCAATTATTTTCAGTTTTTAAATATAAATTTTCGTAACATCAAAAGTAATTTTTACGATATGTTTGATGTTTGCAGTTCCTTTGAAAGCTATTAAAATAAAAAAAATAAGTTTTTATTAAGTGCAACCGGTTGTAAATATTTCAGATACATTTCGCTGAGCGCTCACTGCCTTTACATATTTTTTTACACGTTTATGTAAATATTAAAAAAGATTGTAAATATTATTTAGTTGGCCTAAAGCTACGAAAATATAGTGAGTGTGATAGCAAAAAAATAAAGAAATAAAAAAAGTGATGGTACAGTGTGTAAATAATTGTTCTTAAATTCAAAATGTTTTAGATAAAAATGTAAAAACATTTAAAACATTCTTTACCGTCTTCTATTGAATAACTGCTAGTTTTATAACATTTACCCCCGATAGCTAGCTTACAGATATACATGACAAATGCTTAACAACTATCGAGTGATGATGCATCTATCTTATTCTTTTAGACATAAATTTTTCTTATAAATCTAAGCGCTTGTAAAATGGTTATTTTTGTTACTATTGCATTAAAATTTTGTGACAATTTACATCTGTGTAAATGTATTGGAATCAAGAAAAACCTCAGTTTTGTAAAAATTCGACAATAACGATAAGCAATTCAATTGTGTATATTTGTATGCTTGATATCAATGCCTTTTGGAGGGATCATTCAATGTCACTTACTAGGTATCTTGAGAAATTTGAAGAATAATCCCTTAATTTTAAGGATTTAAATTCGTATTACAGAAGAATTATAAGAAAACCTTCTAAGTGTAGCGGTGATAATAAAGTATATATCGATTAACTCAAGTCAAGGTCGCATAGTGCATCTGTCTAATAGAGCGAACGAGCAAAAATAGTAGGAGGTTACGCAGATTATTTAAATTTGGTGTAGGAATTTATTAGAGATAAATAAAGATTTTTGTTATATTTGATTTTTTTAATATAAAATATTTTTTAATTAGTATGTAAAATGTGTGATTAATAAAATAAAATAAATTATATTAAATTAATTTTTATAAAATTAAGAATTTAACTATGAATATAAATGAATTGAATTTTTTGGCTTAGGTTCATTTGTTTTTAATTTATAAAATATTTTAAAAAATTAAAAATTACTTTACAAAATACTCCTCGTATTCTATTACAAAATTAGTTGGTTAAATGGATGATGTTTACAATGTACACATTTTTTTTTTTTGTTCCGCATACATTTGTAAAATATTTTTTTTTTTAAATAAAGAAAAAAATTAACTTAAATTTAATTTAAATATAATAATTCAGAATTGTAACGTTTTTTTTTTTAACTTTTTTATTAAATTAGGGGTTGAACTGTTGATATAAATGAATTAAAATTTATTTTGGCTTAAGTTCATTTTTTAATTTCTAAAAACCTTTTTTATAGAAAGAAAAATTAATTTTACAAATGTATGTAGACGTTTTCCAAAAAAGTGTCTATAGTCTAATTTCTCTTGTTTTCTTTGGAAAACGTCCACATATATTTGTAAAATTAATTTTTCTTTCTATAAAAAATGTTTTTAGAAATTAAAAATTTAACTTAAAACATGTTTTTTTTTTACCACAAGAGGCTTTTTGTATTATACAATGATAACAAATAAAATAAAATAAATAGAAGACCAAGCAGTCTTCACACGTCAATTTAGTCATTTTCTAAAAGTATTAATTATCTAAATATTAAAATTTTTTCTAAATTTAAAATTTTTTAAACTGATATTTGTCTTAGTGATGATAACATAAGATCTAAAATTAGTTATAAATCGAACCTTGTCACTTGTCTGGATGTTTTGCGTGTATGTAATTTGCTTCTGTTGGGTCGCCTTTTCCATGCCAAAAAATAAAATCATAGTAGGTAGGAAAGTATATGCACACAAAGCTAATAACGCAGCAATTTTTAGACTATTTTAATAACAATAAAAAACTAGTGAAAGAATTCTGGGTGCAAAAATTAACTAGAAAAAATATGTAAATTTAATCTGTGAGCAGCCCGTATGCACTCATCCTTGAACTGCAATTTGCATAGTTTTTATATCTGGGATGTTAAAAGTACCAATTTGTCTTTTCTTAAATACAACATTCGAAAATATATTTTTTTCGTTACAAAAAATGGCCATCAACATTTTTAAATTGCTTTCTTTTTAACTTCGTCGTAATTCCAAATATCAGCAATTTTTACAATATTTTTCATTTAGAACCATTCATCTAAATTTGAATGGTTAAGTAACTTTTAATACTTTGTATAGACAGGAAAGTTAGAAGGCATTTCAAATGACGGCAACAAGTCAAAGATGGATGTTTCTGTAAAAGAGAAGAGAGTTTGCGGTGGTCTCTATAAGGAGAAGTTTTAGGTCAGGATGCCTTCTAGACTCCCGGAAGAAGGCTGCGAATTGTCTGGCACACTTTAGAATATCTGGCAGGGCTATTCATTTTTGTATGAAAAGTCAGGCAACAATAAAGTCCTACGGTACACATACCACATCAAAAATAGCCACGGAATTTCGAAGATTCTTTACTAGCACGGCGGAAAATTTTCAGTCAACCCGTGGACACGGGCATTGTATGCTGATAATCTGGCAAAGGGGGTCTATCTTTCAAGATGGGCACATTGATGCTTTCTGTGGTATCCCTCTCTCGGCCTACTCGACACTTGACCACTTTCTGGAGTGATCGATGGAAAGATGGCTTAAAGAGCCGTTATTCTTAAATGCTATGATTATATGACCACCATTTAATCAGGCCAGGGCAGTACGGTCACACAGTGTAACTGTGTGAATCAGTGAACATGATTGCGTGAGGCATTCCAGAAAGATGAGTTTTTATTAGAATGATTGTTGCAGGACTGCTGCCTACATAATGCGGAGAAGACGACAGCTTTTTCTTTATGCTCTCTGTATCACGCAGGCTGAATACCGCCTACGGTTGTTTGATTGCTTTGGATATGAACCATGGAAGGATAAGTTCATTTGTGAGGATCAAACAGTGGTCTGGCTGGTGCCTTATCCCGGCGATTATGCTTTATTTTTTATCTTACTTACTTTCTCCTTTTCTAAAACAAATACAAGAAGGACCCAAGTCGCATACTTAACCTTACCTATTCTAGCCCCCTGCGAACTCCAGCTTGTGATGCGAAATTTTTTTTTAAATTTGTCTAAGCTAATTTAAAAAATTTTTATTTAAAACTACCAGTGCCCACGACTTTGTTCGCGTGCCATATATAATTTTCTTAAAATTCAAATTTAGAAAATAAGTGTTTAAATATTATTGTAGAGATTTCTAAACAGTGTTAAAAATTTTCCAGCTACAAAATAAAATATATCTTTATATCGATAAAATATGAATAAAAAAAAATTTTAAGAAATAACTTTTTTTTTTACAACACAAAAAGTATTCTATATTTGATCCAAGATTCTAAGCGACCTACACACAAAATTTTATTTAAATCCATACAGCAGTTTTAACGTGATGCGAACACAGACAGACAAAAATTTCAAAAATAGGTGTTTTGTATTCCGATTCTAATCGATTTCTATCTATCAACACCAATATTTTCGAAAAATAGTTCATGTACAGAAATGAGCCCATTACAGGGTTGCTTCGGCTTACATTAGTTAAGTTTAATTTTATTAAATTTTATCAAATGTAGCAAAGCCGAATGAGTTTCTATATTATCGAAAATTTTATAAAAGTGTGTATAACAAGCGATATTTTAAACAACATAAGTTGTCGACATAAGCTAACTAAACTAAAAAAAAAAACAAATTGAATTCATGCAACTAATTCTACAACAGAAATATGAAGAAAAAACTAACAAACTTTAATTTCAAATTTTGATGGCTACAAAATGCAACATATTAATAGTTAAACTCTATTATGAGTTCATGTAATGTATGAAGAAGCAACTCCTGTATTTATTTTTATTTTTTTATTTCATTCATTTGACTTCTTGTTGCATTGTTCGATGGGTGTTTTAAAACTACATGAAAACAAACAAAATATAAAAAAAAACTTCTTAAATATTTAAATCAAATTTTGTTGCTACAAATGATGATACTTTGTGTACACCATTGATGCATCACAACAAGTAGTCGTATTAAGAAAAAAACAAATAACTACTAATAGTATTGTTTTTTTGTTTTAATTTTCAAAAATCGAAATAAAACAACAACAGACGACGACTTGCTAAATATAAAAATGTGCAACTTGTTGTTTAAAGATGTGACCTCCTACTAACTTACAGACATACTTCTTGAGTTTCTCACATAGAGAGGACATAACAGAAAATACTAAACTGACAGGAAGACAGACAGATAGATAAAAGAACACATAATCTTTAGACATTCATATTAAAATCAACATAAACATTTTTTACATCGACAACATCATTCTTAATTCAGTTGAGGAGAGTGTAGAGGAGAGGAGATCGTTTTGTTAGACTTCAAACATAAACACGTACAAATTTGGTTGCACGTTTTTGCACTATTTAGAAATTTATCTAACACCTGCAACATGATTTCAAACATTGTTTTAAAAAAAAAACACACACACACACAAGTGATGTTGTGTATGTAAATTCTGTTCAAACTTTAAATTTTTGTGTTAAAAAAAAAAATAGAAAAAAAATCAGCAAATAAAACAAATATCATCAGTAACACATTTGATGGAATCACACAACCACAAAAAATACAAAAAAAAAAAAAAAAAACAAGGTATCATTCAAACCGACAGTTACAGATAAAGTTTTTTGTTGATTTCTATCACAACGAATATACAAAACACCATTTCATTGTGCTACGCTTTAAAATGTACAGCAGTTTTTAGTTTTTCTATATAAAAAGTTGCATTAAAACCGTAGTTTAAGCGGCAAGAGTAGCCAGTACAACAACATTTATATTAAACTTTTGTTTAATAACGTCAAGCAAAGAAAAACGCAATTCATCTCATTTCCATTTAAAATCAATTCAATATTTCCGCAGTTTTTTTTTTCTTCTTCTGAAATAACAATGACTTTTAATTCTGTTATTTTTCTAACAATAAACTTGTATCAGAGGTTCCCTAAAAAGCAACTTAAAGTTGAGAGAGATGAGAGATATAATTTTTGAAAACTTTTGAAAGTTTTGCACCCTTTTAAGTAAGTAAATTTATTGCAAAATTAAAATCCAATAAATATTTCCCTTTAATAAATCGATAACCATCATAATTAGTTCCTTAAATGTATTGGCGTCTACAATTGAAATCACAGCTCTTTTGTAAGAACTCATAGTCCTACTTGCACCGTAATTTCAATCCGTCTGTTAGCAACGAGTCCCCTACTAGAATCTGCGCAAGGTTTTCGCTCAGACAGGATTATCTATTCTGCAATAGCTTTTCGCACAACCATTGTGAGAGGGATCTGACTTTATTATTTTGTTGTATGTAAAAAGCTCTTTTGGACTTCAATTTACCTTCTTAGAGGAATTAATGATTTCGATTGATCAGCTGTAGGTGGCCTACTCTATTGGCCACTTTATATTTAATTTAAGTTCCTAATTCACTTTTTTTTATTTTTCATAAAAGCTAATTAGTAAAATAATAAAATCAGTTAAGAATCTCTTTAACTTTGCATTTTGTTTTTAAGTTGCTGGGAAGTTTATAAAATTAAAATGAAAAAAATTAAACTATTTTTTTTCTGATTAACATCTTAACTATCTCGACTAATACAAATGAAGACATTAAAATGTCTTTTGCTTTCAAGTAGGTGGAAGAAACTTTTTAAAACTTCAAACAAACTGGGATACTTCCCTATAAAATATCATCGGCATTAAATTGAAAATAAAAGATGTTAAACATTAAACATCAGTTGAAAATATTAAAAAAAAGCAATACGATTTTTCAAATTTATTTTTATTTTTAGCGTGATTTTATTTGTATTTTTATATTGACGTTGATGTGTTCACCTCGCTTTCATGATTTATGATTTCTATAACCATTCGAATGAAAACTGCATAAATTTTTTTTTAATGTTTTGATTAATTTTAAACTTTTTATTTTCTCAGTTTTGTGTCAAACTGAAATATTCTTGTGAATATTTTATTAGATGCAAATTTCTAATGGAAATAAAAGAAACCTGTTGAATGACTGTGTCAAAGAAAGTGATGGATTTTTAATACTCTAACATCTGTTTGAAAACGTTAAATGATTGTCTTCAGAAGCAGGTGATGAACTGCTTGCTTATTCAGTTGGGACTTAACTTGTTTTTACACCGTCTGCGATATGAGAGAGAACTTTGAATGCTAATAAAATTCACTTCGTTAGAATAATAATAAAGAGAATAATTTTTCCTTGCCTTTCATAACATTTGTCAACATTAAGTCGCTAAATTTGTTAAGCTGGTTTTGAAAATCTAAATTAGATGATCGCTCCAAAGAGGATTACAAGTCATGAATTATGTAGATGAAATTAAAAGTGCATGAACTTAATCGCCCAATGTTTACATGTAAAGGAGACATAATGTGTTCTCTATGCAGATTAATTAAAATCGAAATGACACTTTCGGGTTTAACTCCACCACTTTATTAGAAATGTATAAAAACAACAACATCTAAATTTCAAAATATCATGATAGACCATTCTTAAATATTAACCGATTATACTGATTTTTTTGCACAAGTTGAGTGAAAGATCCGCAATGAACCCTCGCTTTTTAAATTGTTTTTTTTTTTTTTTTTTTTGACCCAACCAATTTTTCTATTTACTTAAGAATCGCGCAATTGAATGTCTCAGTAACTACAAGCGAAAAATCAACTTCACAATCGCGAAAGAACGAATATCGAATCTCTATATGCCTTTTTCTTCATTGTCATTGATATCGTGAAGAAAGAAAACAGTTTTATCATCATCATCATCATTATTATAGTGACAACGAAAATATGCATAGGAATTCTACTCCACTATTCTGCAAATCTTCCTAACGTAATTGCTAAAAACAAAATCTAAATCTGTCGCCATTTTTGAGCCTGTTAAATTTTGTTTCGGTGCCGTGGAATATGGTCTCTCTTTATTAGTTATTTAAATACTGTCTCCCATTCAAGTTGCTGCAATGGAGAAGATGACGAGTAAATTTCGTACTTGTGTAATATTTGAAGCTCCTTATTTTCAAATGAATTTACGAAAAATTATTAATGTTAAATAAATAATATAAAAACTTTAGTTTACACAATACAAATCGCAGTTTAGACAATACATTCCCATAACCTTTTAAAAAAATCGCAAAACTAATATTTTATAATGTTTTTGCTGTATTTTACATAACAATAAGCCATCACAAACTGCTTTGAAAATTTCGATTAATATTTAACCCATTTTTCGCCAGCCGCTGATTATAATTATTAGCACTTCCAGGCTTTGTGAATTTTTTTTATACTTATAAGTGATAAATATTTATGTAACCAGGTTTAGTTTTTTTGAATGCATTTTATATATTTTTCCAAATTTAAATAAAAGGTCAAAAAGGTCATTTAGGAATCTAAAGATTTAAGTACTATGATAATACGATTTTTGACAATTTCGTTTGCATCATTGAAACTTGTTATATAGTTTTCTTATTGCATCGACTTTTTTACAAAAAATTGCATTTATAATGAGTTACTGCGTATTCAACATGGTGGTGAATATAATTATCATTGGCGAAAAAGTTATACCTAAATATGAGCTTTATAAACACTTTTGGATGTCATTAAAACAAAATACTTATAAGGAATAAACTCATTCGTTTTGGTTTTTAAATTGTGGATTTTCGCTTCATCTGTATGTATAGTTGTATGCACTACGCTTATTCTCAGTAGCCCTATAGTAAGGAAACCATCTTTGGGGATAATGTTGTCTTGGGTTTGCTGGAATATGTGAAGAATCAAAACAACTTTAAATATATTTTAAGAACTTTTTTTCCTTTCATGTCATGTGCCTTCAGTCAGAAAATATATTTTGAGGTACATTGTTACGTTTGCGTCCAATTTTGATACGAACGATCCTTTTAAAACTTCCTGGCGTTATAACCGAAAATGTTTTAAGTGTGTTAGTGGTGAAGAACCTATTGTGATAAAAAAAATTATAACTTGCACATGGGAGGAGTACATATGGTAGACAATGCCTTATCGAACTACCGCATAAATGTAAGAGGCACTGTTTTTTTTTATTCGTATATAAGAAAACCATAACTAGAGCAAAACTAGACTTCCAGTCTGAAATCGCCAGAGCTCTATTTGTTCTAGAATGAAAACTATAAGCAAACAGAATCAGAAGAACCAAAATCAGAACGTACGACATAGTTGTATCACTGCCACAATCACACACCATTTATATGCAAGTTATGTAAAGTTCACATACACCGAACTAACTATATTTATTATATATTTATTTTCTTACAAATTTATTATAATTAAAATTACAATAAATCAAAAGCTTAAAGCACTAGCAACAATGGCTATCGACTTATTATTTCTAGAATAGTTATTCATAAATAAATGTATGTACTTATGGCTTTAGAAATTTAGTATTGGCGTTTTAAAATTTATATATTGAAAAAAAGTTTTTTTTTTTTTGGACAAAGACATTGTGAATATTGTTATTAGTTGGTGTTTTTAGCAAATCAATGATTTTGGAAGATTTGCAATTTGATACACGTAAGTTTAGTAGGGCCGGACAGTCTGTCAAGATGTAAAAAACTGTTAATGATGAAATACCACAGAAAGTGCAAATTGTTTGTCCAGTATTGTTGATCAATTATTGATGAGTAAGACGTGTATGCGTTAGACGTAGCCTTGTGATGCATTTATTTTGTAAACAGTTGGTTAAAGATGGCAGAATTAAGGGATCTTTTGTGGGCTTAAAGATCTTGTAGCGGTGTTAAATTTGTTTTCTAAGGACATATTATTTTATAAATTTTTTTTGTATAATTTTTATTTGTAAAAAAAAACGTTTTTCTCTGATTCTTAAAAATTTCATGTGCTTACAGTTTTCGCCAGTGGTGACTATAATCACCACTCACTTTCCAGAAAACTCAAAAAATCGTTATTAAAGTTAACAGTTTTCGTAATTGGTATCATAGAAGATAAAAAATTAAATTTTATGCAAATCTGGTCAACAGGAACTATATGAGGCGAAAAATGGGTTAAATTAAATAATTTTGCCAAAAAAAAAAAGACTTTGAAAGAGATTTTAGCTGTCTGTCTTTAACGATTAAAAAAATTGGCCACTTACATAATATTACATCAACTATTGGGACAGCTTCTAATTTTAATATTATTAATTTATACTTCTTATTATATCAGTTAAAGTAGTGGACATTCTGTATAATTTTCAAGTGTGTCTATTTACAATTGATCAAAAGTATGGCGATATATTTTGTAATTTTTGTCTAAGCTTAAGCCTATAATGGTTAAAAAGATATGACGACATGTGTCAATTTACGTCACCTTCCTTTCTTTATTAATTTTTGTATTACGAGCCATAGAGATAAGCAGTTTTTCGTAGTTTTTAAGTGGTGTCCTTGACGGTTCAAAATACAAATAAAACACATGTATGTTGTATGGAGACACCCTATAATTTTTAAAATTATGCACAGAAAGTAAAGAAAAACAATGCAATAAAATCTAGAAATGGCTGAGTTCTGCAGGCAACATTAAGACAAATCGATAACCTCGTTCTTTTTTGAAGTGGGTTGAAAAGGAGTTCAATTCAGCTGGCCCTGGCTCTAGAAAGTTATAACTTAAAAAATAAATTACAAAGAAACGTCTTGATTGATTAAGAATACTTATCGTATTCTTATTTACAAAATTAGTTGGTTAAATATATGATGTTTACAATATACATAACCTAAAAGAGATAGATGCGAAGAAGGCTTTTGACATCGTAGTACAGGCAGTAAACTTATATTTAATTATTGAAGCATATAGAAAATACTTAAAATGTCATAACTTAATTGGTAATAAATTGTATTAAAACTTTATTAATCATAAATAGATAGAGTTAATTAATTGGACAAACAACACATTTTATTATTTATTTTTTACACACTCAAGATTACTTTTATTTCCACATGAATTTGACCAAAATACAACGCATTCCAACTATTGGAAATCTTATGTCACACATTTATATCCACCAAACAGTTAAACTGTTGCAATTTCCTGTATGCAAAATACTTTAATTTTAGTTATTTGCGTGTGGCAAACAAAAACCCAATTAAATACAAATAATGATTAAAAAGAGCACTCAATTGTAAAAAGCCTGACTGTATACTAACAACTCGGAACAACACAGAATTTAGTTAGAATTTACACGCAGTGCAAGTTAATTAAAGATATAACTTAGTAATATCAAACATATCTGAATGAAAAAAAATAGTATATTAAATCTTCGCACGTCTGGACACAAAAAGCTATAAAACCTATTTTTCTTTTAAAACGATGGATTTGATCTAAAAATATAGATGAACAAGTTGTTAGTTTTCACCACTCACAAGTGTGGTGTATGTGATAAATGTAATAAAAAACAAAGCTTCAGAAAAATTGTTGAGCAGCTGCCAAAACTATGTTGCTAGCAGTCTCGGCTTGTTTGTTAAACAGTTTAAGTCATGAGTTAAAATTCCAAGATAACTTGAGTTGTTGAAGGTGCATAAATAATAAAGGCTTCTGTATGTTAAAACATCGCTAAAGTGCACGTTCAGTAACACATGATATTCCTGATTCATAGTTTAGCGGAGCCGTAGTTAGAGAGAAAATTACCAACATAACAATGTTTTGCAATCATGGCTGATTTGGCAGAAAATATAATATCGCAAGTTTGAAATTTCTGAAGTCTCATGGTGGTGTGTTCCGTGGGGTTGCACTGGTATTCTTGCCAATCAAAATGTCACGAAACCGCAGTATCTTTGCTAATTAAGAGTTCGAGTTTTGCAGATGTTACACAAAAAGATCTGCGCTTGGAAAGTCAAAAATATGACGTAACTTTGTAACTTTTCAAACTGCTTGCAAGTTATACGGAATGCTGTTACCCCAACCTTTTCAACACTTTTCCTACTTAAACGCTTTACATACGAAATATTTTATTAGAAAACGTATGGTAGACTTTCTTTTTGGTTTGTGTGTGGTAAATAATCCATAACTTTCATATAAAAAATACTTCCATCAAGGCACTTGGTCGCATTTTTGTTATTATTTATTCCCTTTTATCCCTGATAGAAACATTGAATAATTTAAGATTCAAAGTGGCCTACTGATGTTTCATTTTTTGTTGCAAATCCTTAAGTTACTCATTGTGAACTCATGTACATGATTTTATTAATGACTGATTCATATTTTTATCTGTCATATTTAACTGACAAGTTTTCTATTCTGTCTGCAAAGCGGGCACATTTTTTATAGGAGACACGATATATTTTAAAATACTGCTCATAATAGACCGACTATAATGAAAGCAATTTTTTTAAATTTTATTTTTAGCAATCATACTTTTAGATAGAAATAAATAATTCATTTATAAACCAGTACTCACAGCTGTTGATGCTGATGATGTGCATCTGATGTTTTGTCGTTTAAATTAAAAAGCTTTGCGCAATAGAGCACAATAAAATTAAAAATACAATTTCTCCTTAAAAAAAATCATAAAATGCACAAATTATTTCTACAAATATAAATTAGTGTATTTGTATTTCACATGACTGCATTTGAGAATAAATTTAGAAAAACTAAACTAGACAAGTTATTTTTTTCTTCACATCTCTGCATATAGTTTCTGTTGTTGTAGTTGTTACTATAAAAAAGCGATTAAAAATAAACACTTGTCCAGCTTTTACGATACACAGCTGATTTTGGATATTAAATGCAAAACATAATCAAACTCGAAATATTTTAAAGAAAATTTTAAATGTGCAAAACCTGTAACAAACTTTTGTCTTTCTTGTTTTTAAAATTAAGACATTAAGAATGATGGATCTGTTATGTTCGCTAAAATGCAAATGAAATTAATAAATAGTATAATTTTTATATTAAACGAATATTACAATATTTTTAATTTTTTATTTGTGAAGATGCCAATAGAGCGAAACCAAGGTAATTGTGGTCTAAACTTCCACGGAGTTTTATTTAGGGAGGTAAACAACAACATTACAAAACATTGTGTCGTGTTCGCACTTGAATTGGTTGTGCAACAAATGATCCTCCTTTTAAGCCTTGCTGAAGCCATGAAGTACATTTTGGAACGAATAATTTCGCATTCCATAAGTTACTTTCTTTAAACCTGTCAAACTGTAATAAAGGTATATAAAATACAATGTTCATAAGGCAGTTTGTATAGGGTTCATACCAACATCTTAAATAAGAATACAAGATTTCAAAGAAAACTGATAATTATTTCTGTCATCAAAAATCTATCAACTGTCAATCATAAAAATTTGAAATATCCTTTTTATGCAGACAAAATGAGTTTGATTACAATTAGCAGTGCAAATGTTAAATACATCTGTGTGTAATTACTGTTGATGTTAGAGACAGTGATGACGTTGCTGCTTGTCAGAAAATCTAAAATTAATGAACGTACTTACTTAGCCAGACATCTTGTCAACACCAACTATGATAACATGAGCATATAATTCTCTCCTTTTAATTTTATATTTTTTTTAGTCATTTAGTTTAGCTGTTTTGAAAAATTTGCAACTTAAGAGATTTTGGTCATTTATATCAAGATATTTACGATAATGTATTTTTTAGTATACAACACCAAAAAAAATATATATTTTCAACAATCCAGAAAATATAAATAAATAAATTGCAATATGCATAGCAAGCTTGGCGTCAACAGCACACAAAAAAGCTCATAAAAAAATATCATCATTTATATGCATAAGTAAAGGATCAGTTTAATGCTTAAATAGTTTTGACTCCAACTCAATGGCAGAGAAGTGATAAAGGCAATGCTAACTGTTATTATATATTTTTTTTTTGTCAAAAGACGATGTTGCAGAGGAGTAGCTTAAAGAATACTATACAAAATGAAAGCTGTAAGCGTTTTATTAATTAAATTGTTCAGTTTATTTGTCTTTTATATGAGCAAGACATTACCATTTAATACACAAGTTCATTATTAATACGGCACTTACACTATAAAACTAGCATGCAATTTTTGTTTGTTGGTGAAGCTAGAGGGGTAAGCAATACGGTATTGCTTGATTTTTAAGGGTATGTTACTGTTGCTTATGTTAATTTTCAAATAACACCTATCGCTGCAACTTAAATTGCAAAAAATGCAAAAAGAATTGCATCAAAAAATTGCATAATGTAAATTTGGAAAAACTCTTCATGGAACCTGGGGGGAATTTTTGTTTAGCATGGCATACATTTTAGGGGAATATAATGGTTGCTCATGTTTTGTTTAAAATAACGAAAGGCCCTGCCGCTTAAAAAGAGAATTGAAAAATTGATCCATCAAAAATGGCATGATAAAAATGTGGACTAAATTAGTTCTATTAAAGATTCAATAAATTAGGAAAAAATAGATGCTAGAACTAAATTTTTTGGGAAACACCAATTGTTGCAGAATCATGCATTTAGAACTATAGCAAAGACTGAATTTTGATATTTTCTTGTGCACTTAATCTCACACTTCATTTCAGTTCGTATTCGACAGTGAATGCAGTCCAAGTATTTAGAAATTTTTTTTACTAAAATTGTTTGCTCTTTAGATATGTTATTCTCTTCGCTATCTCATATAAAAACGAACTAAGATCTAACTTAAAAATGTAATTAATGCTGAGTTTCTGGGTATTACAAAGTTGTATCATTGTTTTATAGAAATGATTCTGTTAAGAAAGCGTTATTTGATGAAAGAGCAAACCTCCACAAATCTTTTTTCCACAATTTTAAATGTGTGAGTGCCATGGATAGCTTCCTCAAGACTTATGCCTTCAGTTAAATTTTACAAGAATTTGTTAAAGGTTTATAGTTCTATGGCTCAGACGATTCCTGTGTAGTTAATTCTGGACTTTTGGATGGTATCAGTCGTTAACCGCGATCTTCAAGAAAAAATTTAACTAGGTCTAATCGCAGTTCCGAGGCTGATTTCCGAACTAATAGCGCACAGTATTAATTTCTTGCTTAGCTGTGTAACACGGTGCGCCATCCTGCTGAAACTGAGGACTAGAGAAATAAATGGGCCAATGGGCCAATGCCATCATTCCAAAATCCACAAAAAATAACCCGTAGCTAAATAAATTGCTGAGTCAATTGTAAATTGTAAGTGAATAAGCGAACACCGAGTTTTTAGGGCCGTTGACGGGATTGAGTTGCAAAATTCAGTCAGTATACTCTGATCTCTACATACCGTACATCAATGGGAGTGTTATTCACTACCAAGGCTCTTTCACGCGTGGTGTTTGTCCTGGTTCGTTTCGACCAAAACTTCGTTTGGTCGGCGGAGCAATGATATTAATTGTCATAATATCTCACATAAAAATTATATCAATATCAGTGTATTTACGACATAACACACTAGCAATACCATAAACTTAAAATCCCGCACAGTTGAGAGTTTTAAAATAAATTTAAAAATTTTAAACAATTTTTAGCAAAAAATTTGTATGTTTTCTTCGTTAATTAGTTATTTAGAAATTTATAACAAATAGTTTAAAAAGTTGAAACTACTTTGAAAGCTAATAAATTAAAAATTTGTATCATTTCTCAGCCAGTAGCCTTCTAAAGTAAAAAAAATTTCAGTAACTTATGAAAGCGATTCAAAACTTGGTTTATTGGCTTAAATGATTAACTAAGTCATGAAATTTGTCTCCTAGCTTGTTCTATGATACCAACAGCAACAAAAAAAAAAAAAAAATAAATAATAAATAACTTAAAAACTTACGCTTTTGAAATTAAGAAAAAAAAAATCCTGGGAAACGTGTGATTTTCCCAGTCAATTGAAATAGAAGAAAGAAAAGATAATCATAATTTTTTTTTGGCATTTAAAATAAAGCGATTCCTCAAAACAGAATCAATAATATATCCTCTCTGTTTTTGCATAAACTCTTTTAAAAATTGTTTAATTCGTTAAAGTTGGATACGCCTTTCAACAAAAGGCACAATTTCCTAAATATTACTACATCATATAACATTTATGTCGGCTACTTGAGAGGTCAAGTCAAAAACAACTTTTAAAGGATGGCCAAACCAAAAAGCATGATATTAATTGTTAATAAACCGAAAGTCTTTAGAGAATTTTATTTAATTTTTATTATAGAATGATCTATGGCAATTGTGCATGAAAAAAACCGGACAAATTCTCGGTGCGGCTTTGGTAGAATACTTTCATCCAATGGCAATGACAGATATAAGCAAGATCCTGTATCCCTAATGTGCCGAATAATCTTATAACTAAGCTGTTGAATTATTTTTGACTAGCAGTGCACATGACTTCTTTATATTCAAATTTCGAAAAATGTCTTTTTAATTATTTATTGTAGAGATCTGTAAACAGTGTTTAAAATTTTCCATCTATACAAACCAATTGTGCTGACAGCTGCCTCTCTAGCATTATACCGGTAAAGTTGGTTGCTTTTACATTTAAACTCCTACGTTCTTTACGAAATAACTTATTCTTACGAGTTAAAAAAAAAGAATTCTATATTTGAACCAAAGTTCTAAGGAACTTTCCCACAAAAATTCAAATCCAGTAGTTTTTACGTGATGCGAATAGAAATAGCCAGTCAAGAATTCCAAAAATTAGGTGTCTTGCATTCAGTATCGATTACTACCTACACCAACACTAAAATTTTCAAAAAATATTTCATGTACAGAAATGATCCTGTTACTGTTTTAATATATTTATAGATTTATTGACATACACTTTTTCTTTTAAATATCCCAAAAAAAATCCAGCGGTGTTAGATCACGCAATAGGGTCCATTGTTTCGATAGCTGTGTGACTAGTGGCAACATCATGTTACAACCATATTTTACCTCGGTCCATATGCTCAAACCCTGGCCCCAAAAAATCCATTATCATCTCGTAGTTCCGAACATCATTCATTGCTTGGCCGAACTTTTTCCTAAAAATAGAACTTTGAAGATGACGTCGCCAGCTCATAAGCCGTACCAAACAGTCACTTCTTGTAGATGCATCATCTTTACAACAACTTACAAGTGAATTTTCTTTTTTTCAAATATTGCAGTTCTACTTGTTAACGAATCCACTAAAATAAAAATATGTATTTTTGCAGAAGATGATATATTTTATACACCTTTTTTTTCTGCTTGCCCAAAGAAGCATTCAATTGAAGCTTGTAAGCATATCATTTCAAATCGAGGTCGAGGCTTACGACAACAAAACTAACAAAATGGACGAGGAAAGTGTTTTTACCTTTTCTTCAGACCCGGTTTGCTGACATCTGCTCACAATTTTTTTGATTGTAAATATATTTGATCGATTAGGCTGGCAAAATAAATGGCAAAGGAATTAAAACTTAAGTGCTAATAAACAAGATTATCATCTGTATTAAATTCCATATTACAATATGCTGGGAAAGGTACGTATACTATCAAAGTTCTTTCCACTTTTTTAATTTTAAATATGATTTCAAGCTAAAAAAATAAATCAGAACAAATGTAATTCATGATATGTGTGCTTCTTTAAAGAAACCTTTTCAAGTATTTCAAAATATATACTTTTCAGGTGAAGGCTGTAGATGGACTTATCTTTCAGATAACTTTAAATTTGATAGAATAGAGGTAGATATGGTAATCGTAGGGCTTTATTATTTCACTTATTGCCAAGACCTCAACATATTTAATTTTTCTTTACTGGATTCTTAATTTTTTTATAAGTTGTTTGCTTAAAGCCATAAAGAAATTGTCACTTAATGAGATTTTGAATATTTTTTAAGCATTTACGCTTCAAACACAAACAACAAGAGGACACACTAAACTTCAGTCTTTCCATGATGCGATGGCAGGCAGCCTAATTCAATGGATGAATGCAATGAGTGAGCACATAAGTTAAGTGTGTATTTAATAAATTTGGTGTTTATTATTATTAAAGTCAAATAACGTTTTGGTTATCAGTGGGCGCTGCTACGTGAGGCTGATGTGAGTACTGCTACTTTTGCCAAAGCTGCTACATCAATTGTCGTCGATCAACCATTTTAGAAGCAATAAAGTTTCACATGCAACACGACAACAACTTTTTTTTTGCTTGCTTGTTGCATTAACTACATATTTTGATTTTTTTTTTCAATTCTTCGTTAAAACAAAATATGCTGAATATGATTTTGTCTTTTCCTTATAAATAATTTTTATTTGATGTTGATGTCGTTGCTGCTGTTATTACTTGCAACGCTTTTTTTGTATTAAAAAACAATTTGTTTTTATTAAAGAAAAAGAAGAAAAACTATAATTAAGTTGTTAGACATTAACATTATCATACAACTGCATTTTAGATGATTAATTAATGGGAATGTAAAGACACCTGCTTCGTAGAGTGTGTGTGATGTAAAAATTTATGATAATAAAATCATAAACAACAAGTACAAGACACGCGGTGTTATGTGTCCGATAATAATCTACGATTAAGGGGTTATGTAAATATAATTTAAATAAATACATACATATATATTTGTTTATGAATTTTGTTTTTGATAACGGTAAAGTTTTTCATTGAGTTTTTCAAGAATCCAAATATTATTGCTTTAGTGTATTGCACCGTTGTCTGGCTATTTCTAGAATAGTTAGCTTATCTAGAAAACGGTCTATATGCTGCTTTCGCGAAAGTTATCGATTTCACTGTTTATATTTAAATAATCGTTATTTTGTGTGTGTGTAGATGAGTTTGTTTTTAGAGAATATTTTTAATATTTACTATTTTTAATATTTTTGAAGTAATTAAGCATGACTTAAGATAACAATGTCAAATTGCAAAGAAAACATTCAATAAAGTTATTTTAAAACTTTAAAAACATCACAATTATTAATTTGAATAAAAATTCTTTAAATTTTTTTAATAAATATTTTTCTTCTTAACTGAATTTTATCTTAGAGATACAAAAATTCGCCAAAAGCCATTAAATAATAATTTAAAATTTAGCATTTTTTTGTCATAAATTTAATTTTTGTTTAGAACGGAAATTTTTTTATTGTCAATAAATAACAATTAAAATTAATTACAAATTATTTTTTTGAAATTTTGTGTTGATTTTTTTTAAGTAATACAGAATTTTAAACCTACTATTTACAGAAAATTAATAGCTGTAATTTTTAATTCAAAATCAAATCTTTCTGTGCAATTTTTGTTGTTGACGATTATTTTTTATATTGTTTTGGCCCGTTATTACAAGTTATCAATAGTTTAAAGTTAGATTTTAAGGACCATATAATTAGCTTTTAGTGGGACTTTAATTTATAAGATACCAACAAACTGAAGCACGAGTGGTTAGTCCTTGGACTTGTAACAAAATTTTTATTCAAGGTGTAGGAAAAGAGGATTCTTTGCATCGCATTATCCTATATAAAACGTTATTGGTAACTTGTAATATGGAACTTGATCTTTTAAAATAATACTTATAATAAAAATACTGGCAAAAACTATTTAATCAGGCATGTCATAGAACTCAATTCCGATCGAAAGTGGTTTCAATTCCGCAAATTGCTTCTTCAGAAAACTAAAAAAGTAAAATTTCTTCGGTATAAAGCCACTTTCAAATTTCAAAGTGGAATTAAGTTTCCTGGAACTTTTGTTATTTGCGGTTCTTAAATTTACTTTTATGATGTGTCCTTCTTAGATTAGCCTTGTTGCTTACTTTGGTGCGAAAAATATTGCCACATTTAAATAAATAGTGGAGGTCAAAAGTTTTCAGAAATAAACAAAATCGATCGGAAGGTAAAACAAAATCGATCAGAATTGTTAATACGGAATTAAAACCATTCCGATCGGAATGTGTGACATGCCTGAATATTTCAATGTTTTTTTTTTCATACTATGAAAACAAACTTAATTCATTTACACGACTAAACAAAATTGCTTTTTACAAGACTTTCTTTTAATCATTTTTTTTCACACGGACATATATTCGAAATACAATATCGTTTATAAATAAGTAAGTATCGTTTATAATAAGTTATTTAAAAATGATAAAAAAAAAAAATAAATAGCGCTTGAAACATTGCAACTACAGCAGGTATTAAAAACTTTCGTTGCGTCTCCTTAAAATAACATTTTTATGTTTACTATATTTTTGAATGGGTTGATTAAATATTTAATGAATAAAAGAAAAAATTATTATTGATATGTGAAATTATTTTGATGAAGAAGTATATTTTTTGATAGAAATATTAACATGATAATTTGGTTTTAAGGTTTTTCAGATTTTGATATCTCCTTATTGGATCTGCTCTCAGGGGTCGAACGTTGAATGTTAGTAGCGGGAAAGACATCAGTGGAGGATGAATTTATTTTCTCGCTAAGAAATAAATTTTTCCTAAAATACGAATTAGGATTCAAGGGCTGAGCGAAAACAAAAGGATATACTTTCGCTGTTAAACATACTGAAGACAACCGAATCTTTTTTCGTGTCCAGTGAGTCAATAGATTATGACAGGTACTCTATTGTGTATATTATCCACAACATCCTAAACTGCTTTTAAATAGTAAAATTTAAAATATAATTAAAATACCAGCTTACTGCACAGGATTTGTATTGTATCTAAGACAGAATAAAAATTTTAAAAATAGTAAAAACACATTATAGAGGTAAATAACTCTTACACTATAAGAAAGAGCCAGGATTGTGAAAACCTCATATGCGATATGAAAAGTTGAATTAGTCCTATTTTTTAATTAATATCATATATAATCACAGAGAAAGCAGCATGTGTCCTTTAATGATTTTATGACAATATTACTTTAGACCCAATACGTGTCTAAAGAAATTGAAATGAACGAAACAAATAATTTGACTAATTGATTGTGACTCACATACGTCAGAAACCCGAACTGTTCTTGTCTTAGTATGGAGTGTCACTTCATTACCTTAATCCAAAACTAACAAAATATTTACATAAAATAAGGAAAAAGTAGCTAAGTATTTTAATTTTAGTCATAGAAAAGTAGAGTAAAGGGTATAATATATAAAAAAACCAAATTAGATCTACAAAACCATTCAAAATTTTTAAAGGATCGTAATCTAGCCAGGCTTTATTTTCCTTTCCTTTGATTTTAATTTTGCTAATTATATGTGGCGGGATAAGTGAGTCTTATTGTAAGAAATTAAGGTATTTTATTTTTGAGTTTCGCTCCAATAACTTTTACATTCGAATTGCATTTTTGAAACTTCCATACAACAAAATAAAGTACACATACCATCGAACATATTGTAGACATAAAAGGAAAAAATAAAATAATAAATTAATAAATAAAATAAAATCTATCAGGTTAATATCGAATATTGAAATAATGAACCTGTGCTCACAGATCAAAAGCTTAGATCTTACAAGTTGGTAAAGATATGCTAATAGGTCTGTTCAGTAACTTAACTAGCAAAAACTAGCAACGAGAAGGCAAAACAGAAATTTTCAAAATTATTTTCCTAGCAAAAATTTGCAAGGAAAATTGTGGTTTCGGTAATGATATGTAAGACTTAAAAATTGTAAGGTATGAAAATTAAATGGTAGCATTTTTAAAGAAAATATACTTGAGTGCAAAAATGTTTAAAAGAGACCACTTAAAGCCTGAAAACTGGTAACAATACGAAAAAACTGAAAGTTGTACTCTAAGTAACCAAATAGCAAAAGTATTTACATAAAACGTTTTAAAGACGCATCATCAATAAAAATTTTTTTCTGCAGTTACTTTTAATAAACATTCTTATTGCCATTTAGTTGTAAGAATATATATACATACATATAGTAAAAATAATTTTAATTTCATACATATGTAAAACATAAAGCACTAGGTCAGGTTTAAAATAATAAAAATATTGTTTTTTATTTATTTTTTCAATATTTCGCCACACCGTTAATTGATATCAATTAATAATTTGTATTTGAAATAAGTTAATTTTAATAAATTTGTTTCCTGTTTCCTGAAGATGCCACCCAACGGTGTGGCGAAATATTGAAAAAATAAATAAAAAACAATATTTTTATTATTTTAAACCTGACCTAGTGCTTTATTAAAAAGAAAAGAATAAAGAAAAGAATAAAGGTCAAAAAAACATTAAAATTTATGTAAAACATATTTATAATTATCTATACATATACAGGCATGTCACAGAACTCAATTCCGATGGAAAGTGGTTTCAATTCCGTAAATTGCTTCTTCAGAAAACTAAAAACGAAAAATTTCTTAGGAATGAAACCACTTTCAAATTTTAAAGTGGAATTTAGTTTCTTTGAAATTTTGTCATTTACGTTTCCAAAATTTACTTTTATGATGTGTCCTACTTAGATTAGCCTCGTTGTTTACTTTGGTGTGCAAAATTTAAATAAAATAGCGGAGATTCAATACTTTTCAAGATAAACAAAATCGATCGAAATCTGAAGAAGGTAAAACAAAATCGATCGGAATTGATAATACGAAATACAAACCATTTCGATCGGAATGTGTGACATGCCTGATAATAAAACAATAACGCCGTAATTTCAGACCATGAAATATTTTTGCTGAAACTTTTGGTGTTGGTGTGTATACACAAAGAAAAGAAATTCGGTTGTGTATAATATCTAGAATTCGTTTGTAATAACTGAATGACTATGGCACTCAAAACTATTTTTTTAAATGATTCTTAGAATATTATATTATATTATATTATATTATATTATATTATATTATATTATATTATATTATATTATATTATATTATATTATATTATATTATATTATATTACAGAAATAAGATTTTACGTCATAAATTTCATGATTCGAACCTACTCCTTTTTTACATCATGATTTTTTTCCACATAGTTTTTTCAACTTGCCCTCATATTCCTCTCATTTTGCCTCTGTAAAAAGTATTAAACATTTTTACATTTCTTTTATTTGCATGTGGCAAGCAACAGTAATATCTAAAGAATTGTTAAAAGTATTGATTAAATATTTTTTTAGTATTTTATCTTTATTATCTCTCGTTATAAAGTACAAACGTACATGTGTATGTCTTGTCACCTGAATTGTTTTTTTTTCGTGAATTGAAAATTTCTGGAAAAACGCAAACCCTAATAATTATTTATAATAATTGTACTACTCTTCTTGAAATTGTACAAAAAATATGTGCAACTACATTGAATGTTTCATCACAGGCTTGTTACCGTTTAATTCTAATAACAATACAAATACCTGCAAAGCTCGAAGATTCTCAACCAAATTTCTGTTGTTTTAAACTACTTTGCTTTATACTCTTCTAGCTTAGTTAAGAAAAATAACAAAATAATTTTTTTATGTATTTTTAATTGCCGAAAACTAGAATTTTTTTAATGTTACAAAAATTTCATTTAGCAGACATTTTTAAAGCAAATTATTTTGTAAACAATACTAAGGAACAGCTGTTTGGCTAATTCTTGTTAGTAAAAATTTTACTAATCCAAACTTGCAGCAAACTTTTTCTCTTTAACATTTTTACGCTTTTTTTACTCTATTTACTTACTCTCAAGTTGTTTGAGCACGTGAATATATTCCAGTAACAATTAGCAACAATTTTAATTTAATGAACAGACCTAATGTAACAGCGTCCGGGAATCGCAACTTAGTTCATACTGGTAAACGGGCCACAATTGCTTAAGCAATAACATGGTAGGTGTGATTTTAACAGAGTTGTTTTTTGAAAATAAAAAATGTAACACTCAATAATATTGCCTTTTGTAGGGTGCAAAAAATTATTATTAATTTTTTATTTTTAAATTCTACTGGTTTTAATAATCAATAATCTTTAAATAGTATATTAATATTGCACGATTAGTTAGTTTAAAACAAAAAAAAAATAAAAAAAATAAAAAAAAATTTTTTTAATGCAATAGTTGCCAACAAACCAGCGATGTGGCATTTTCTGTAATTGCAACTGTAATACGCGTCTCTAAATCTGATATTTTTATTTAAAATACCCGCTGCTAATGGATCAAACTATAAAATAAATAAAAAACAAAAATATCTTTTATCTTATAAAGGAATAAATTTTAAAATTTATTTAGACATTTTATAGCCGTTTGTTGTTTTTTGTTTTGCTTTTATTCCATACAATCGTGATTATAAATCACAATTGCCAGTTAAAATTGAAAATTGGCGTTCATAATCATACTGATCTGTTTTTCCCCCTTCAATGTATTTTCCTTAGGTTTTTTGTTAATGTTTTATTAATACAATGCGGGTAAATAATGTTGGGTTATGTGATGATTAAATATGATTTTTTGTGTAGCTTTTGTTACATTAACACGGGTATTTTATCACTTTTTAATGTAAACGAAAAGCTTACTTATAATATAATCTTATACAGGTATAATGTGTGTAAACAAAATCTTTTTGTATTTTCAAAATGCAGAAGCGTGGAGAGCTTATAAATCTACAAAGATCATTGCAGTTTGAGCTTGCTGGCAGTAGCGTTTCAGAATTTGTTGTTAGTTTACCGAAAGCACATCTATTTTAAGGCAACTGAATTAATACGTAAAAAGTAATAAACAATAATTTGGACTTAAAATTAGAATAACTAGCATTTTAAAAAAATTTTGAAGTCTCTAGACTCTAAAGTCTAGTTATAACAAAGTTTAAATACTGTTGTCGAAGATGAGTTTTCTCACAAAAATACATTTTAAGAAAAATATATCATGCGATAAATTTATATTTTAATAGATACCATTACTGCGTCCACACGTTTCATCTCAAAAAATCAAGCCTATGGTAAAGAAATCATCGTAACATATTCTGCAATTAAACTGCAGAGTATGATTTTTTTTCAAAAAAAGTCATTCAAAAGAAGTGGGTAATTCATGAGTTTTACTTCAAATGAACTGGTTCAATTTAAGGAAAACACGTATAATTTTAACTTTAGTTTGTCATTGGTGAGCATGGCTTCCAATTAAAAAAATGGACTGGAATTAAAATGAATTCTTAAAACCAATGAAAATTCGCTGGATAGGATACTTTTTTTCATAAACTTTTCGTTTCTTATAATTTCTTTTTTTATGAACTTTCATGAGATTTTTATGAGTTCAAACTTAACTAGAAAACAAACTTATAAAAATACATTATAGAAATTACATAAGTGCAACAGAAGCAATGAAAATACATATGATTTTCGACCTACATTAGTTTTTTTTTGCGAGGTTTCTCTGCATTTAAAAAATTTATCATAAACGGTTCAAATATTTTATGATCTATATCTGCTCTTATAGTGAACTAGCAACACAGACTCTGCGTTAATTCAAAGTCTTAGATTACAAAAATAAGGCCATATATTTGAGAATTACAGTACTATCGGGACACTTTTTATTTAATTTTATTTAAACCTTTTTTACTTTTTCTTTTAGCTGAAATAGAAATAAATACCTTGTTCGGGTTTTAAGCGTCTGGCTAAACAGCCTTAAAATATACGGCAATTTTCGTCAAAATAACGGCCTCAATGGAAATACCCATTAGTTTTGAAATTTTATCATTCAAATATATTTTATAATGCGCATATTTTTACATACTGTATGTAAATTCTAAATATATTTCTAGTACAGTTTAAATACTAAAGTCATATACCTTACTTTAGTAAAAATATTGTTTGTTTTCTAATTCTTCAAGCACTGGGTCAGTTTTTTAAAATAAAAATAATCTTTATTTTTCAATATTTCGCCACACTCTTACGAGGCATGTTCAGAAACAGGAAGCAAAATTATTAAAAAAATAAATAAATAAATAAAATAAAATACATAAAAAATTTTTTTTCCTATTTCTGAAGTTGCTACTCAACGGTGTGGCAGAATATTAAAAAAAAAAAAAATTTAAAAATGTTTTTATTAAAAAAAAACTGACCTAGTGTTTTAAAAATTAGAATAGGAAATTGATTATAAAAGTACGTTAACGTCACGTCATTATTGGGACCCCCCTTTAATCTTATTTTTGTGCTTGTTGCTTTAGTCCACATAGTTTTAATAATACTGCGAAAATTTAAATTGTCTGCTTGCCACAGTTCAAACAAGTAAGAAAGAGTGCTATACCCGTCACCATTTATCTTGATTTTTTGAGATAAATCTAGGTTTGTGAAGTAACTATAATCAAAAAACAAATATAGAAGTGACAGAATTAAAAAATTAAAAAAAAAATTACATAAAAATGCTATCGGCTCTTAATGTAACCCATTAAGAGCCGATAGTAGTAGTTTTAAAAAATTTGGCATTTCCTTAAATATATCTTTAAAAGCTTGTAAATGATACCCATATTGATATTTTAAAAATTTTGAAAATTTCAGAGGTTCGTAAGTCGGAAAATATGGGCGAGCGCTAATATTTTCGCTTGAAGTTTTTTTTCTTTTCTTAGTTTTTAATTCTCTATCGTCCCATATATTTGTTTTTTTGATTGGTGTTACTTCATTGTTGCAAATGATGAAGAAAAATTAGAGGTAGGTGTGGTGTTTTGCCCGATGCGTCGAAGGTCTTGGAAAGATCTTGCTGATTTCCAACGGTACCCCTTTTAACACTATGTCTGAGCGATTGATGTGTTTCAGTTTTTTTTTAGCTGATCTAGTGACTCGGCAAACTTGATTTCAACACTAACAAGGACGGACGTCGCTCAATCGACTTCGCTATGCTTAGAATTCAGAATATATATACTTTAGGGGGTCGGAAATGGATCCTGTAGAAATTACAAACGGAATGACAAAATAATTTATACCCAACAACTTTATGACTGTTTATGTTGCTGTAGCGGTTGAAGCACTTCATCTTCTTTAACAAACGCGCTAAGTCCAACGTGAAGCGAGACAGAAAGCAAAGCCCTCCTATATGCTCTGTTTGAATCTTATCTGTTTGAGTCAAAAACTTCTTGTCAAGGGGTTGAGCACAGACCACATTGCTGTGATAACTGTTCTGCGCTTAAAAATCTCATTTAATAATGTGAACATTTTCTGCGCTCCTAAAAACAATTCGTTTAAAAATGATTATAACATTCTTTTCAATCAAAATAATTTTTTCAAACATTTTAATGAATTTTGTGTGTTTTTATTGCCACGTTCACATGCTTGTACTAGTGCCAAAGTCTAGTGGTAAAATTCTTCCAGTTTTTTTGTTATTTACAAAAAATTATTTAATATTTTTTTTAATTTTTTGTTGTTGTTGTTGTGTATATTTTGTCCTCAAGGGACATGTTTAATTTATACTGCGGCTCTTTTGTAAGTAAGTAGTTGATTGTAATTTTTAAGAAATCTATTTTATTTGGTTATATTTCATGTGCACAGAGCAACTCAAAATGCAAGAGGTTGTTTTGAAGCCTTTTGGGAAGTTTTGTTGATATTTTTATTTTCTTTAATTCAATAACGCGATGTGAATCGTTACGCCTCTTAATGAATTAATATTTGAAATTAATTATATTAAATATTTAATTCATAGATGGGAACAAAATCATATTTGCAATTACATTTTCAACAGCATGTTCTTGGTTGTACTTAAATAAATGATTAATTGGAATGTTTTTAATAAAGTGCCTTCGAGGCACTGATTTACTAACAGTGTATTTTAAACAATGTTATTAAATTAAGTTTAAATAGATTAATTTTTATAAAATAAAATTAATGATTTTTGGTCCTTTATGTTTTAAAGACTTTTGTCATAAATCAGGGCTGATCTAAATGGGCAATACGTACAAGAAATTATTGCGTAAGGATTTGTTTTTCACTCAGATGAATTAATATTAATTCTTTATTTATTTTATTGTTTATTTATTTTATTTCTAATTTATTTTTTTAAATCAAAAGATTAAAAGAGTGAGATGTGTAAAAAATTTAAATTTTTAAGAACATTTTTGGTTACAAAAAATTCTATAAAATTATTTAATTTTTATATTTTTAATAAAGATTTAAACAATTCTTTGATAATTTTGCTCATAATAAAAAATCAATAAATTACGATAAAAAATTGAACATGCTTAAAAGTTCGATTTGAATATGTTAACTTCTGAATTTCTAAATGAATTTTTTATCAGTAATAAAATTCCAACACTGATAGATTTTAAAGAAAAAAATAATAAATAAAAACTTGTTCTCACTAGATTTCTCACAAAACTTACAAAATCCACAACTTGCCAAAGAAAAGTATTTTGTTTCAACAAAACTATTAGTTTTTAAGTAAAATACATTTGTAAATATGTGCTGGAATTTTGCATGTACGCACATGTCTGCCTCTTTATCAATTTTGTTTTAAAAGCTTTTCAATGATGAAATTTCGTAATAATTAGTAAAATTCATTGGTGTTATTATACGGGAATATTGACAAGATTAAGATAAGATTTGTAGCATGATTAACGATTTATTGGATTTTGCGTGCAGTATGTGAACGAATGAGTCTATTAGTCTTAATATTGTCATTTATGTAAATGGCTTTGTACAACTAATATTGCGAATTACATTTAATCATTGATCTTTATCTTTTATTCTTTTTATAATTTATTTAAATTTTTGTTTAGTTTTCGCTTTGATTCATACAAATTTTTTCTTCAATAATTTATTATTTATGTAAGTTGCTCTGATTCTTTGAATTTAGTACAGAAACCAGTTTAAATATATCAAATTGCTATAATGCAAATTAGTAGGAATCTTTTTCTTATTTGTTAAATGTCAGTTTATTTTTTTCTTTTGATTTAAAAAAAAAAATTTAAACTACTTTTAATAAAAATATAAATAAAGTTTCTGCTACAAATTATAACCAAATTTTGTAGAGATTTAAAATTCCGCCAAAAATGTTCATACAAGGCTATTTATGATTATTTATTATTTTTTTGTAGTTCAAATATATTGTTAAATCGAAAAGCAAACGAGGATGAACACGAACGAAAAAACAAAATTATGTTGTGTTCAATAAACCAAAATGTGGGAAAACTATCAAAACCTATTTCGAATGTCTTTGGCTTAACTTAAGAAATAACCTTCAAAAACTTCATTTCTGCACATGTTTTTCAGGTTTGTTATACCGCGGACTTCCATATCTTCTTCCACCTGGATCATCCACCTTATCTTTTCTGTCTACGTTTGCCATGATAGTTATAATACAACGGTGCTTGTGTTCATTCGGCAGACGTATTCGCTATATTTTTATACGCTTAAAGGCCAGGATTCACTATCATACACAATCGTACGATTTAAAAACACAAAAATCTGACAGAATTTTTCCTAATTTAAAAATCAAAATGGTGTCGTAGGTGCCACATTATTATTCAAAAAAAAAAAAAATGCAAAAAACAGACTTTTAAGTATTTTGTTGTTTTTTCCTCCTCATCTTCAAAAAAATTAGCTCTGATCGCATAGAAAAAATCATTTTATAAATTAATTCAAAAGATTATAAAATCGTACAGATCTCTCAAAAAGTCTGTCACACACATACACTTTTTAATCATACTTTTTGAGCACACATGCAATTTTTGACAGATCGTACGACTGAGTATGATAGTCAATCCTGGCCTTAAGTGCGTTTGTAAGAGGACATAGTTCAATTAACACGTGGTTGGTTCTACATGGATGGCGTAAGCGTATTTTGTAATACTATTATAGTTTGTCAATAGAGAGATTTGTTCTTAAACTGTCTGCTTAGCTCGACATAGAACCTGCTGGTCAAAACGATTCTTCACTTTGTTTCGATGCTCATATTATCATGTGTATTGATTGCGGAAGCCGAGTGCATGAATTCTTTTACTACCTCAGCGCTGCAATTACTGGTCTTCACAACGACGTCAAGAAGTTTGCCTAGGTGTTCTCTGCATCTGTTTCACTTAATTTAGCTTCTTCCAGTATTATCTCCATCAGTATTTTGAGGAAGCTGCATGATAATCATCGTTACTATTTCCATATAATTTGATCTCTCTCTTCGTCCTTCCTTAACTTTCGGTACCTCTCAACGGTACCTCGCATTACGCATACCCCATTCTTAGCCTAAGTGACGGCTTAACACTCATCCTGATAATACTGGTTGCTTTCAATTGTCTTTCGATAATCAATTCTTTCCTTGGCTGGTTCTGTTATATGGACTTGTGTATGTGATGCGATTGTCCATTTATATCTACGGGGAAAAGGGTTCAAATAGCAGATGTAGAAATAACTTTATGGAAACCTCGGGGATACTAAAAGTCTAGCGGAGGTAACCTTGACGGAACCAGTCCCCATCAGTGCTGGCACCAAATCTTGATAGACAAGTATGATACTTGTCGAAGGACTGACCAGTGTCCTTAAATATACTGGAGCCACAGGAATCGGTTGCCTATACAGAGAGCTGTCCATCCTTGTAGCCGATTATTGGTGAGGTCTTACCGGGGTACACGTGGTGGCTGTTGGTTAAGGTCGGTGTCGGATGATGTTCCAAGTGTGCTGTTGCGTCTTTAACAGACTGGGATTGATAGGTTTCAACCCTCAAAGAAAGGGAAGTTCATGGTCCTGGCTACGCCGATGGAGGGCGCTAGTCGATGTTTTGTATTGTACTCAGTGGTAGGACTACCGTCATTTTAGGGCCTCATAGCTTGATACTGACGCCAATCGTGATCACTTATAACTTATTGGAGTCCACCCCGCCGGTTTTAACTCTCCAGGATATTAATACCTAGGCTTTGACGAAATTCTCCCAGAAAGAAAGAGAATCAGTCCTGTAGCGTGCAGGCACCAAGTCTGGATAATGTAATGTAATATTTGTCGAAGGCATGAGCAGTATTTCTATTGACAAGTGCCACGGGATCCGGGAGCCCAATAAAAAGCCACTCAACTCTGTCATCGGTTATTGGTGATGGCATATGTGGTGGCTGTTGTTAAGGTCGGTGCCAAACAAAGTGTTTTGTTACTATCAACAGACGAGGTTGGATGATCTACAATATTTAAGCAAGGGGTTGTTTATGGTCTTGACAACCATGTTATTAGATTTAAAACTCTGTTAGTTGCGCCAGTAGAAAGCGCTAGTCGACGCTTTGTATTTCACTTAGGGGTAAGACCACCCCACGTAACTTCATAAAGCATGCTTCGTTTATTGGTAGTAAATAAGGTTTTTTAGAATCTAGATTTTTCTTTGTGTTCACAGTTTTGAATGCCCGTATTTTATAATGCTATCAATTTATTTCTTTATTTTTCATCCGTGACAAACATGTTGATTTAAGGTTTTCAATTTTTTAAACCTCTTGCTGCTTTTAACAATATTCCTTGTGGCCGTAGAATCGATCAGCCCTAACTTATACAAGTCGAAATGAACAATTTTACCGCTATGGACGGGACAGCGGTCAAAATCCTCGCTTTGACGATTGCAAATTGATTGGCAGAAATTGTACTGATGAAGAAAAAAATTCGTTCCGTGATCCGAAATGTTTCTTGCCGTTCGTTTAGTGGTATGTAACCAGTCACTAGGTGACGCGCTCACTTACTCACAACAAATCCGCATACGATCGGATGCTTCTTTTATTGCAGCTATAAAAGATATCGAAGTGAATCCGTGAACGTTTGTTGTGTTTCGAATCCATTTTTTTGCATTCGTTTTCCTCTTTTTGAAGGTCTTTTTTGTGAAGCAGGTTACAAGTAAAACTCTATTTTGATTGAGGGAAGGCTTAACCGCTCGCATGGATTCACTAAGTTAAAACAATCAGCAACTTTTTCTTATGAAATACTCGCCATTAACCATTAAAAATAATTAACTATGAACATTTTTATTTTCTCATAGCCCCTCGTTACACTTATATATTCTTTTTTTGTCTCTTGGGCGGCATTTTCATTTTCACATTTAAGCCTGCAGCTGTCACGTTGTATGAGTTAACAACCATCTTAAAATAAAAACAAAATTCATATACAAGTATTTGATCGTCTAGTAGTTCGTTGTAACGATACATATTTCCTAATATCTTGACAAAATCATATTGTATTTGTCGTAATGCACTAAATTTAATAAATACTACTACAAATACAGACAATTACATGCAAAATATTTATGTGCCGATACAGGCATATGCAAAATATGCCAAAAATAAAGTGCTTATAAGTACCTTACGAAACTACTACTAAAGTTTGTGTCAATATTCAAACATTTGCTTAACAGTGCAAAAGTTGTTAACAATTGGTAACTGAAGGTAATATAAGTTGTGAATGAGGTATGTTTATAGCAAATTTGATAGTACTAAGATTAAGCAATGGCTCATTGTTTGAAGGGAAAGGAAAACTGGTGTGATTTCTTGATAGTTAATTTTTAAAACATTTGCAAAGGTGAGAGCATATCTTTTAGATTTCGCAATATTCTTAACTGATTTTAAATCAGTTCTCCATACTCTGGCCAATCTCTGTACTCATTCGAGTTGAAGTAAAATAAGACATCCAAATTTAATATCAAAATCTATATTCACACACATACACACTGTTCCAATGCAATACAATTACGCAGGTTGGTTACCCCAAATCTCTTTTTTAGTCTTTCTATTTCTGCAAAATTCGCCTAATCCCTCTTTTTGGGCAGTGATTGGCTCATATATATAAAGTGACCATTTTGTCACCTGTTTAGTGCATTATGAATAGTTTAGTTAAATATTTCATTAATTCTCTTTATAGAAGATTTTAGGGAAAGGTATTGATTTTCATGGTTGAAAAATCCAGCTCATGTAACAATGAAGCTACACAGTCACCCAGCACTACTAAGATTCGGTAAATCCTGTTTTTATAAGCGAATTTTGTTTAGCGAAGAGACTTACTTTTGGTTGAATGGCTACGTCAATAAGCAAAACTGCCACATTTAGAGTGATGATAGTCCAAAAAAGTATGTTGAGACACTGGGCTGTTGACATCGCTGAATTTTGTGGCTAGTTAATGCCATTAAGTCCACAACGATGGACCCCTTGGTGGACAACATAAGCCGGGTTATTGCCGATGTATGGCCACAAGTGTCGGAAAAAGACAATGAAATTAGGACATCCAAATGAGACTACGTCATATACGAGAAATCATATATAAATTATCATTTCAAAAGATTATTTGTCAAATTAAGTAAATTTTATATTAATTTAAATAACGGATCTTTTTTTATTCCATTTTAAATTTTTATACGTATTTAAAGAATACCCTTCATTATTTTGCTTCTTTCCTTGTTCTGTTCAAGCAGAAACGATGGGACCCTGTGAGACTGCATCACTCGTTTCTAGTCACCTTGTTGTCGCGACATCATAAAGTATCCATACAACATCTCATTAAGTTGTGATATTATGTAGTTGCTCAGAAATCTGCGTCTCGTTAGATATAAAAATGATATTTACAGAGAAGGTGAAAAACTGACTCCTAATTTTCTATATTCTTACAATGAATATTGAAATGAAGACCGAATTTACGTTCAATTTCGTCTCTAGGAAATTTTCTTTTTATGATTGCATTTGGTCAGGATTTTTAGAGCTATCAATTTAAAACGATTTTTTTACTTTTGGAATTTTTTATATCACAGATATCTCCAAAATTAACCTTTGTTGTCCACCAGATCCACCTGAATAACTAAGCGAGTTTACAAAGTAAGCAAATTCAGACAAACAAAAATGTGAAATAATTGAGATGTCTGAGCAAGATTTTTTTAATTACTGATCTGGTCTGATTTGAAATAATGTTTTGTTAGAAATATATTTAATTAAGCATAATCATAGAGTAGGGTTTCTCCTTAAACTGTTGTTATACACTGCTTTAAATCTCCTCAGCATCTTTTGTAGTTGACTTAAATTTGTTGCCAATGTGCCACAACACACGTTAAACCTTCGACATGCAAAAAAAAAGAACAGCATATTTTGTGTTGTTATAATTTTTTATTTTATTTTCTTTGGTAAATCACGATTTTTTGTTCGCTTTATTTTAACAATGAAATGAAAAATAAAATTAAAAAATGTATGGGCATCATTATGGTTTTTAAATTGTGGTATCGTGTGTAAATCACTTCTTATTTAAGATTTTGAATGCTTTTTTTTGTTTTTTTTTTTTTTTTTGTTTGCTTGTGGTAACAGAACACAAAAAAAAAGTTAAATATGTGGCAATTACAAGCATAATTTAAATAAGAATACATGACGATTGTGCAAATAAATAGTAGACAAAAAAATAAATACACAAAAAAACTTAAATTGATTGCATTGTAATTTTTAACAAACAAACTTGTTTATTTAATGATAATTTCTTAACTTTTTTATTTTGGTGTTTATGGCATGAAAATTTATTAAAGTAAAAAAAAAAAATGTTTCTCCTTCTTAATTTGAATATCAAAATCCCTCATTAAAGTTGTGTTAAGTGCAATTACTTGTATGTTTTGTTCATATCTCATCTAAAAAAGTCACACCTGGTTATATTTTAAAAACTTCATACTTAGCACTGCGTTTGATTTATATACTTTAATAAATTATCTAATTTTATAAATTATTGTGCTTATAATTGTTATGTTTTAAGTACTTGTATCAAGACTAAAATGGTTATTTTAGTACATACATCATCTGCAATTTAACATAATATAACAAAATGGCCGAATCACTAAAAAACTATAAAAAATGTGTAAGTTAAAATCCATGATAAAGTTTGAAACAGTAGAGAAGATAATAGAGATATCTACAACGACTCCACGAGGGACTTTAATCTTGAACAACTGCCAGCAATTTTCTTGAATTTTATGCAGATAAGGTATTTTGTCAAGCATCAAGGGATAAGGGATGAATGGCGCTGGATGTGTTTAAATATTTTGCCCTATACTGCGTAATAAGGGAAGGTTATAATGGTCCCAAATATGTTGTTATTTTTCCGTATCCTCACTAAAATGCAAGTAACTCTTGTTAAACTGTTCAAAACTTATATCATAATGGCTAAAACAAAGAGATGTGAATAAAACATGGAAGAAATGACTTCATCGTATTACGATGAGAAAACAGGCAGAGTAAATAAGGCAAAACAACTAAGAGTGCTATGTTCGGCTATGCCAATTCTTATATACCCTTCACCATGTCTGTAAATCTAAATAAAATATTTCTTTATAAACCCACCTTTGTAAATTTAACAAATTTTATAAATCTATTATTATTTACTAAAACTTGGTTTTAATTATTTTTCTTAATTGTGATTTGTTTTTCACAAAGACATTCTTATGTTTTTATTTTGAAAATAGGAAAAATTATTTGAAAAAGAAAAATTGTTTTTCATCATAAACCCAACTAAATTTTGCGTTTTAAAACTTTGAAAATAAAGTTTTTCGAAAAAAGCTTGATGTCTAAACGGTTTTTGTCGAAGAAACAAAAGTTTTATATTTTAAGACACAATTTGCTTTCTAAGTAGGTTTACAAGGGAAGGCTTTATAGTTTTTCATAGTTTTTTTTTCTAATTAATTAAAAAAAAACTTTTACCTTCAAATCTTTAAATGTTAGAAAAGCACCATAAATCAGTTAGTTTTGGGATGTGAAAATCCCATACTGTGGGGGACATAAAAAAAGTAAATAATTCTGTATTTTTAAAACGGCTTCAAATTTCAGACGACTGCAGTAGAGAAATAAGCGAGCTTAGAAATAAAATAATAACTCTTATCAAGCTCCAAGAGGAAAGCATATTCATATGGCCATTTCGCTACTACTCATATAGCTCATCAGTGAATTCTACACAAATTTTGTGTTGGTGAATTTTAGTGAATTTTTATTTATTTTCAAAAAATTTTAACAAAAGGTTCAGCTCTAAAACTAACTAATTTTAAAAATATTCTTTGCCTACAAAGGCTATCATATTGATATAAATATTTAACATTTGCAATGCACATCACTTGCATAAAGTCTAAAAAGAAAATACATTTTATTCCCAAAAAAGGGATAAAAAGGGGAAGCTCTTAAAAATTTAATTACGAAAAACATTTAAAATAGCTTGCAAACAAATAACTTAAGACTATAAAAACAAAAAAGAAAAAAATCAAAAAAGTAAAAGTAACAAATTTAAAAAAAAAAAATAAATAAATTGTATCAAATTTATATTAAACCAAAAACCCTCAAATATTATTAACAGTAAATAAAACCGACAAACTGATATTCGTTCTTTGTTGAAGTCGGTTAAAATGTAACTTCTTGTACTGAAATTATGTTACATTGTTGAAGAATTGTACACGCAACAGCTATAAGCTATGAACTGTATTTCACAGTTTTCTAACAACTAATAAAGCAATATTTATTTTAAAGAAAGTTTTTTTTTTATCATAATCATAATAAAAACTGCGGGATGGACTTGAATAGAATTATGTATGGAGGACCTTTAGAATCTTGTGTTTTCGTAGAGATACCAATGTGAAAGCACCCAATTTTACCAGTGAAATGGTACTTAAACAGTTATCGGCACATTTTATTTTTATAGACTAAAAATTTGTAGAACTGGTTACAGATCTCTAAAATAAACATTAAAGAACACATTTTTCTAATTTTGAATTTTAAGAAAATTAAAATTGACATGCGGACAAAGTCGTCGGCACTGCTAGTAATTCTTAATTACACTGCATTTCCTTGGTAACTGTTTATTAAAACCAAAACAGTTAGCAGCAGAAAAATTAATAATGTTTGCTACAATTTCAGATATTTTTCAAATCTAATGATATGTTTTATTCACAACCACTAAATAACGCATTTATTATAAAATTACTTAAAAAATATGGTCCAAATTTGGGTTTGGCGATAGGGACTACTAATAATATGCGAAGAGTATTCATTTAAAATATTAATACACACAACTTAAACAAAACTGTTTTTTAAATATTTGTCCAAAATATCCTCATTGAAATTAAATAAATCTAATTTTATACAAATTTTATTTATTGGTTTTTTTCATTATAAGACCTGTTCTCATGTTGCCACAAAATAATAATATTTTGACTTTTGGTCAGTTTTGGTGGCCAGTGTTTGCTGTTAAATCTGAAACTGTTTTGTTGTTGTTGTTATTATTTGTATTTTTTCTTATTTGAATATAACACCAATAAATGACTTTCATGCTGACAACAATTTGCATTGATTTCAATATCTAAGAATTAGCTACCGGTGCGCTAGAGAATATTTGCGGTTAACTTTTTTCTTTTTTGATTGGCCCAATAGAAAACATATATATTGATAAATCTCAATTTATAATATTAACTAATGAGAGGTTATATAAGATTTAAATCAATATTTTTAACTTTTTTCAATAAATCAACATTTTTGACATACATTTTTATTAGTTAATTAAAATTTCAAATATTGCTGCATAAAAATGATGGATGATTATTTTAATGTTTAAGTTAATTTGCATGAAAAGTAGCTAAAGCGATTTGCTTAAATCAAATGTTGAATATTTTAGCAATAATAATTAATTAAAATACTCTTTATTCAAATATTTCGTGTTTATAATGGCATTAGTAGTTTGAAATTAACACAGCAGTGTTAAATTTATTGTTTAACTATTAAACATTTTTTTAAATAATTGTCAAAATTAAATAAATAAATTTTTTGAAGCTAAAAATAAATAATTCTTTTTAATGTGCATGGATAGAGGATAATTTACAGATTATAAAAGTTTGTTACTTTAAAAATTAGCTGGTTGTGTATTTAAAATATTATAATAAAATAGTTATTGGTTTGTAAATCATTTGAGGTACTTTTTGTGTCTTGTAACTTCACTGAACACAGACCTTCCAAAAAGTTTGCAATCTTCAAACTAACGTAAGGTATACTTTATGAGCACATGATTATTCTCGTAAAAACAATATTTACCCTATTAAAGCAAAATATTTTTTTCTTAGTTTTGATCCTAAATAATAAAGTGAGAGATGTGTATTGCTCATAATATGTACACAGCTTTGTTTATGTGGTGGACGCTTTTAGCCGACTTTAGAAAAGGAGAAGACTAACAATTGGTCAGTTCGTAATATTAAAAATTAAAGGGCGTCTCTATACAACACACACGATTTTTATGTCTATTAACCCATAAAGGAAACCAACATAAAATATAATATACCCAACAAAAAATTTCAGAAAAGGTAATCGAGTGTTAAATTAAGCATTTTTGGCGGAAAGACTTCCCAATGAGATTACCAACGTAATGATTTTAACCAGGAATGAGACTTTTATAATCAATTGCTGTGAATTGATTACATTAATTATTGTAGGAAATAATAAAAAACATAAGTTCGCATTTTAAGGTACTTTTTTTTTTACTTAAAGAACTAGTTCAATTACTACTTCTCTTATTTGCGAACTGATGTAATTGTTTTGCAAGCGAGTAACAAAATTTAGCAATCACAAAAGTAAGTCATTATATGGCAAGTACTTTTTAACGTAATGTCTAATTTGTTACCACAATAGCTCACAATAGTAGAAAGCAATAAAAAAAATATAATTTAATATTAAAGGGCGTTTCCATATATGACATAATTTTATTGACTTTGCCCAGCCCTTTGCACCGTTATAGTTGAACACTTGAAAATTATACAGAATGTCATATGTGATATTAGAAATCCACGTGCTATTATATCATTTAAATATCGTTATTACTTAAACCCTTATAGACATTTAAAATGTTAACAAGGTTTTGAATGCTATGACTACTTATACAAGTGTTTACAACTAAAAGTGATTTTTCTAAATGTATTTTAGAGAAGTAATCCAAAAAAAAAAAAACAAATATAGTGGTGACAAAGAATTATAATATAAAAAATACATCAAAATGTGATAGCTCTTTATGAGTTTTAAAATGATACCCATATTGATATTTTAACAAATTTGAAAATTTCAGAGGCCCGTACTAGGTAAGTATGGGCGACCACCAATTTTTTCACTTGATGTGTTTTTTTTATTTTTTTAATTCTCTATCGTCCTGCATATATTTTTTCTGATTGGGGTTACTTTATTGTTTCAAATTATGAAAAAAAAAAAAAAAATAAGAGTTAGGTGCGGTGTTTTGTCGCTGCCTTGGACATGGACCGATCTTGCTTGATTTCCGTTAGCACCTCTTTCGACACTATGTCTGACCGAGTGGCATATTTAAATTATTTCGAGCTGATTTAGTACTTCGGCAAACTTGATTTCAACGATAACACGGACGGAAAGACAGACATCACATAATCGACTTCGCTATGCATAAGAAGTCAGAATATATATACTTTATGGGGTCGGATATTGTAGAAATTACAAATGGAATGACAAAATTAGTTATACCCTTTTTCCAACTTTTGTGATAAAGGGTATAAAAACTAAATGGTTGTCCAATATATCAAAATGAAATATATTTTTATTAGATAAAAAGCTTCTATAGACATTATTAGTTTTCAATTTCACTTGCAGTTATTATCAAGAGGTTTTGGTTAAATGGTTGCCTGTCATTTATTTAGAAAATATTTCTTTTGTTACAGGCTGAATGAAGTATTGCCAGAAAAATTACTTTTATTTTTAAAAGTTAAAAAAAATCGCTAAATGTAATCGCAAACTGATTAAAGTTACTATTTAACTTCAAAGGTAAGTAATAGAACGTATAAATTTGTGACAAAGGAAAAGCATCTTTTTATGTTCTATATGTCTTTTTTAAATATTTTATTCTCTAACGGTCTAATTTATTAAAATTTCATATTTTAGCTTAAAATTTCTAACTATTGTTAAATTTTTCGTTTAATAAACAGTTTTTGAAAAATTAAATACAATAAAAACATGCAATAACAGTTCTATAATTTATATAACTTAAGATTTTGCTAATTGCAAAATCTAAAAAAAAACACAATTTATTTTAATTTCGGTCTTTACGACCTTTTATTAAAGAGTTCAAATTAAAACTAAAACTAAATTTACAAATTATTGATTTTATAGTATTGTAAATGACCTAATTAATGAAGTGGCGTGATATTATTTCCTGTTAAACTTAACAAACAAATTTAGAAGAATTGCAGTTGTCGCAATTGCAATATTGCAGACGTTGAACTTGCAGTTCTTACCAAAGTAGGTTATCAAAATATAAGAAGGGAAATTGCGAAATGTTTATTGTGTTAACTAAGGGAAATTACAAAAATGTTCATTGTGTTAACTCTTCCCCTCTTAAGTCGATTGTCCTCAATCGGGGAGGTTTACAAGGTGTGTTGGTGAGTTGAGATGATACCAATTGAAGATATGGCCCATCTGAGCATGCGTTACTAGCAACATTATCCCGTAGTTGAGATGAAATATAAACTTTTTGCTTATAATTGACAATATAATAAAAAATTAATATAGTTAAAATAATAATAGTCACAATTACCATGTCTGAGCTTAAACTTATTAAGTGTGTATTTTTATTCTTATCAATTAACAATTTTATGTTATCTTGAGTGCTTAATTGGTTTACATATAGGCTTTCTAATTTTAAATCTAGTTTATTGACAGTTTTCTTTTCTTTAATTTTGGTTATTAGGTTAGGCAAAATAAAAGTTTCATGAATTCTAATTTTCGTGTTTGTGTAAGTTGCATTTGTTATTCTAATTTTACAATTTTCAAACTTAATGAGGAATGTTCCTTTAGGACTTACTTTTAATTGGTTACAATTTTGGGTAATATTTTCATAAAAATTTTTGAATATTAGTATTCCAGGCATCACTTCTACTACAGTGGATACTTGCACTGTCTCTAATTCACAATGTGCCTCTTGGAACTTCAAAATACTTTCAATACATTTGTTTTCTATTTTCACTAAATTTTTTTCCAAATCATCTTTTACATTCTTGCTAAAAATATTAGTGCTATTATCCATCAATACTTCATATTGGTTTAAGATTAAAGATTTATTCATTGCATTAGGGATTGGAACAAATTTTATTTGAGATAGAGTATTAGTGGAAAATCGGGGTATTAATAAGGTTAGAATAATATTATTATCTTCGAAAACAACCGCGATTTTCATTCTGCTGTAGCTGTCAAAATCACTGATTAATTTAAGTTCTTTATCTGTTAGTATGTCAGAAGGAATAATTCCCAATTTACAAGAAAATATGATCTGTCCAATGGCGTCGATATGGTTTTGTAAGAGGGTTATATCGTTGTCGATTCTGTAGGTCTGTTCGATAAATCCCACTTCGTCTTCTAAGGTTCTTATCCTGTTTAGAGATTCGTCCTTAAATTTGTTTATGTAACTGCTAATAAATGTCTGTTGTTTATTAATGTGGGTAGTGATATTTCTAATCTCCTCAGCCATGCCATTATTAATATGTATTAAACTGTTTAGTGTCATGTTGTTACCTTGTTCGTTATTTCGAATGTTTGCTATTGCTTCATTTATTGCTATCTCATCGTCACTGTCCATCGATCCCGCTATGTATTTTAGTCCCTTTCCCAAAACGTTAATCAGTCCGCGTTTTTGCTTTGAGTGTACATGCAGGCTGTTTATTTTCGCTTTTAATAGAATGAGGTTTTTATTAATAGTCTCCAAAAGTCGTTTGTCCTCATATGTCGTGGTCTTCAGGGTCTTTATGTTTTCAGAAATTAGGAGTAGAGTCTCGTCGTATAGCGTCATGTTAATAAAATGCAGCACCTTGTCATAACTTCCTATTGTCCTTACCTCTCCTACTTTTATAGGAATGTATCCGTTGTTGTTATTGAAGTCGTGTATATGGAACTGTTGCGTATTTATTACAGTGGCCCAGGCTAAGATAAACATTATAGTCCGCATTTTGCCCTGCAGGGAAATAGTTAAAAAAAAAAAAATGCAATATTACTAAGTCTGCCTAATATTATTTTTGTGCACAATTCTTCCAGATTGTGTTTTAACAGTCGTATTATAGTTTTCTGCTACAATCTCTTTTCTATATCTAGCAGATAGCTTATCTCCTATTCTCCTATTTACTTTAACAAAAATTTCTTCTCCTTGCTTGTATTCCTTTGGCGGGTGTCGATGTGCATTATGATAAGTAAGGTCGGCTCTCTGTTTTTCTGAAAGTTTTTTAATTGTCTCGTTCCTAAATTTTTCCAATAGTTGGGGATCACTACTTACACGCCGACCAAAAAATATTTCTATGGGCTTCTTTCCTGTAACTGAGTGAACGGAGAAATTGTATTCTTTCACCGATCTATCCAAAAGTTCCTGAAATGAGTGGTGGGTTTTGTCATTTTGAAGGCAACGCATTATCTCTTGCAATGTGGAATGAAATCGTTCCACCTGCCCATTAGAACAGCTCGTATATGGAGGGGTTCTATAAACAGAGATGCCTAATTCATTTTCTATCATGAAATTTATTGAATCAGAATTAAAAGCTTTCTCATTATCAAATACTATAGATTCAGGTATCATGGCAAAGAGGATGTCCCTTAGTGGTTGCCTTATGTCAACTGTTGCTCTTGAATTAATTAGTTTTGCCATACCATATTTTGAGAACTTATCTACAGCTGTCAGTACTAATGTTTTTCCCATCAATAGTATATCCAAATGGACCAGTTGTCCTGGATATTGAGGAATAGGCGTTGATTGTATTTGCATTTTTGGTGGGTGCCGATCATACTTGTTAAGTTTACAAATTTTACAACTTTTTATAATTTTTTTTAACTTGTTTGCCATTGCGGGAAAATAATATTTTTCTAAGATTTGGGTTCTATTTTCTTTTGCGTTTCTATGAGCTCTATTATGGAACCTAACCATTATATCCTCCTGGTGTTGATTGTCTACTATATCTTCGACTTCAACCTGAGTGAACCTTATCTTGTATCTGCTAAAATGCAAGGGGTACACCTCCTGTATTTTTCCCATTGTTCCCTCATCGGTTTTGATACAGTTTATAACCGAGGGATTAAGGTAACGCCTTAAGATTGTGGTTATTATTTCTTCTGAATAGTCTGGCTCGGTAATCACATGCCGATGATACGTTGGAAACACGATTTTAAATTGATATGTTGAAGCTACGTCCGTTTTCAAAAATATCTGATTTTTAAATGCATTTATAGGAGCTTCTACGCTAAGTATCAATCCATGGGATGAGCTCTCATCCGAGTGTGTGGCTATTGATAACGTATGCAAGGGTGATTCTTGCGAGGGCATCCTGGACAAAGCATCAGCAACAACGTTTGTTTTACCAGGTTTATAAAACAATGTGTAGTTGTACTCTTCCAGAATCGCCTTCCATCTTTTCATTTTACTGTTATGATTTTTGTTACTGAGCGCATACGTAAGCGGCTGGTGATCCGTGAAGATCTTAACATTAGCCGATCCGTACAGATAATTTCTAAATGAGTTTAAGGCCCATATTATGGCCAACATTTCTTTTTCGTTGGCGGCGTAATGTTCTTCCGCTTTATTTAACGTTCTAGATATGAACGCTATAGGCCTGTCGTTTTGAGAGAGAACAGCACCAATTGCAAAATTAGAGGCGTCAGTTACCAGTTCGAAATCTTTATCAAAATCTGGGTAGGCGAGAATAACGTCCTTGGATATAAGAGAATTTTTTATTTTCTTGAATGCTTCTACTGCGTCTGTGTTTAAAGAAACTTTAATATTTGACGACTTTGTTTTTGGGATACGTCCCCCTTCCCCTCTTAAAAGGGATGTCAAGGGTTTTGCTATCTTTGCGTAATCCCTAATGAAGCGCCGGTAATACCCTGACATACCTAAAAAGCTTCTAAGTTGTTTTAACGTACCAGGCTGGGGAAAGTTTGCAATCGCATCCACTTTTGCGCGATTGGTTTTTACACCATCTCGGGATATTACATAGCCCAAAAATTCTACGCTTTCTTCAAAAAATTTGCACTTATCAAGTTGTATCTTCATATTTGCATCTTCTAAAGTTTTAAAAATTTTTCTAATATGTTTGAAATGATCCTCTTCCGTTTGGCTAAATATTATAATGTCATCAATGTAGACATAACAACATACCCCGATAAATTCTCTTAAAATGTCGTCGAGAGCGCGTTGGAAGATTGACGGAGCGTTTTTTAGGCCGAACGGTAAGCGAGTAAATTCATACTTACCGTTATTAATTGAAAAAGCTGTCTTCTCAATATCAGATTTTTTTAGTGGAATCTGATGGAATCCACTTTTTAAGTCTAGTACCGAAAAAAACTTGCTGTTTCCAAGATGCGATATTACTTCCGTTATCTCCGGAATCGGATATCTATCCGCGATTGTAACCGCATTTAGTTTCCTATAGTCGATTACCAGGCGGTATTGCTTGTTTCCCGCAGAATCTGGCTTTTTCGGTACGATCCACACCGGTGAATTGTACGGCGATCTAGATGGTCTTATAATCCCATCGTGCAAAAGTGCCTTCACTTGCTTTTCGACCTCCGCTTTCAATGATGAAGGGTATGGGTAAAATCTCGTGTAAACCGGAGTATTCGTTGTAGTTCTGATTTCCCCAGTAATTTTTGTTGTGTAAGTGAGTTTCTCATTTGGGTCTGAGAAAAGATTCGAATGTTCTTTTGCAATTGATTTCATTTCTTCCTTTTGGAAGTTAGTAAGATTATCTAATTTTATATCTATATTATTCACCGATTTTGAAGGCAATTGTTTCAGGCCTATTTTCTTGCCATTGTTTAGTATCATATAATTTTCTCCCGTATGAATTATCGCTTGTAGTTCCCTAAGTGTATCGTTACCTAAAATCCCGTCAAAGGTTTTTAGGGAAGGCATTAAAAAAAATTTTATTTTATTTTCTATATTAAAAAGTTTAACATAAGTATGTTCTATTATTTCTATATCTCCCTTTATTGACTTAGCAAAAAATGGTGTTTCATTTTTTATTCTTTTCTTTGCCAGATGCGGTTGCAAGTAGTTTTTACTAGATCCTGTGTCAACTAGGAATTTAAGAATATTACCGCCCTCCGCTCTCACCTCAAAGAAAGGGAGTGAAGAGCTCATTATCCTAAAAAATAAATATCAGTTGGTTCCGAGTACCCTTCATTATCGACTTCCCATCCTGTTGAATTTTTATCTTGGTATTGCTGTGAAGGAGCACCAGTGTCAATGTGGAATGTTCGTTGCTCTTTTCTTTGCTGATTTTGCACCGAATGTGGCCTTTTCCCTTGCCAGTTACCCTGGCTTGGCCTATTCATATAGTTTATGCGACGAGAGTGCATGCTCTGGTCCACGTCCATTGGTTCCGGACGATTCTGAGGCTTTGGAGGCCTTGGCGGGGTATTAAATTGATGTTGTTGTCCCCTATTAAAATTAAAATTTGGTCTATGCTGCCATGTTGGCTGAATTGCATGTGGCATGTAGGTTAATTGCGGGTAAAAAGGGTGTTTTCTCTGCCCTATATTTTCTCTTTGTGTCGTTTGCGGTTTTCTATGACTATGCGACGTTCGCCATTGCTGATTTTCCAGCTTCATACAGAGCTGTAACGCTTGAGGGAGATCCACAGGTTCTTTAATTCCGAGCAACTTTGGTAATTCACCGTTAAGACCCCTAATAAAAGTATCGAGAGCCTTGTTACGGTATGACTCGGTTAACATGTGTAATGCCTCGTTGCTCATTTGCGAACAACCTAGCTTGTTTAACATTAGGGATAGATGTGTATAGACCCGTTGATAAAATTCTGGGATTGAGCTACTTCCCTGTACCATCGTTGTCATTTGGTGTTCCAATGTGGATAAATCGCGCTTGTCAGCGTAGTGCATTGCCAAGCATTTTGATATTGCTGGCCAGTCGAGTGGCGTGTTATATGACTCTAGCGCTATATCTGCGTTCCCTACAATTTTGTTTCTTATCACGCTCAATATACCATAGTATTTTGGCGTACCCTTTAATGTTTCATAAATTGATAATATCCTGTCTACGCTCTTCTTCCAAGAGCTAAATTCCCCTATTTGTCCTGAAAATTCCTTAAGACATTTAACAATGTCAGGAATTTTGTCTAAGTCGGTTAAATTGTTCCTGTGTCTATCTTCTATTACCTGATCTGTCACATTGAGAAAGTTAGTATTAGGATTTAAAACTTCTTGAATGATTTGTGGTCCTTGCTGTCTTAACAGATTTGAAGCTACAGAGTTTATTAAAGAGGTTAAGTCCTCTATGCTTAGCTGCCTGTTTGCATTTGCTACAGGAGCAGCCGGGTCGTTAAGGACCGCCGGTCGAACTAAATTGCTAGGGTTTGACATTATGAAATATTTATGGAATTTCTACACTTTTATTATTTATAACAATTTTTCCAATAACAAAATATCTTAAACTAAGGTAAAGTATTGCAAATATCTTTTGGAAATACCGTATAAAAGAGAAAAAGTATTAATCTACCTTATTTTATTTGTAGATTGGGTTACGGCTTCAACTCAGTTTCTTCAGGGGTGATAGGTTTCTTCTACAGGTCACTTCACTATTCACAGCTTCTTCGAGATATTTATAGCAGTTTCTTCAATATAGTTGTTCCAGTTTCCTCAAGGGTGATAATGAATTTCATAGCCACGGATAAATATTAATTTCAAAGTTTCTTGAATATAATTATTTACGCCACAGTTTTTCAAAGATAAACATTAATTTCACAGTTTCTTATATAAAAAGGATTTCTTGAACAATTATTTTTATTTAATGTTATTGTCAATAGCTTTTATTTATTAATATCCTTCATGGATTTACTTTTTCTGTGGATTTATTTTCCTTCACAGATTCACTATTTATTGTTATCCTTAACGGATTTACTTTTTATTTTTATCCTTTACGGATTCACTGTTTATTATTATCCTTTACGGATTCACTTTTTATTTTTATCCTTTACGGATTCACTGTTTATTATTATCCTTTACGGATTCACTTTTTATTTTTATCCTTTACGGATTCACTGTTTATTATTATCCTTTACGGATTCACTGTTTTTAGAGCCGTCGGACAGGCTGGCACATAATACCCCCGTTTTGTTTAACACTACTCCGGAGCCTAGTTACCGAAACAGGCTTTTAAAAATTTGCTCGGGCGCCACTTAAGATTTTGCTAATTGCAAAATCTAAAAAAAAACACAATTTATTTTAATTTCGGTCTTTACGACCTTTTATTAAAGAGTTCAAATTAAAACTAAAACTAAATTTACAAATTATTGATTTTATAGTATTGTAAATGACCTAATTAATGAAGTGGCGTGATATTATTTCCTGTTAAACTTAACAAACAAATTTAGTAAGAATTGCAGTTGTCGCAATTGCAATATTGCAGACGTTGAACTTGCAGTTCTTACCAAAGTAGGTTATCAAAATATAAGAAGGGAAATTGCGAAATGTTTATTGTGTTAACTAAGGGAAATTACAAAAATGTTCATTGTGTTAACTTATACGCTAACGTTTTACCTGGCAATACCCATTCTCATTTATTACTTTGCGCTTCAATTAACCCGAAAACTGAATACAATTTTTGGTTTATTTAACACCAATGAGAGCGTGGTGTCTTGCGTGTAATTTTATATATATTCTTGGACAAAAAAAAATCTTTTTCGTAGTAAAGGTTTAAAAGTTTAAAGACGAAGTATCCTGAGAGCCTCCGTCGTAATCTACCTATATTCCAAGTTTTTCCACGATGCTCTTTAATAGCTTTCCTGCAAAGTATGTTTTATAACTTGGAAATTATAATAAGCCTACAGCAAAAGACGACCTCTTTCGAAAGATTACATTGAATGCAGTGTATTTGAAATAGAGCTGATTCAGCTGATTCAAATAAAATAAGTAAAATAATTTCGAGGGCGTCGAATTATGGTTGAATTATTATTTTTAATCGAATAAAAATGCAAACATTTTAGCGGATTGACGTACAATTTTCGTGAAATTTTTAACGATTTACACCGATTGTTCTCATTTCGAAAGCATTTTTTTGCAACATATACTGCTAGTCTCACGATGTCGCAATCGTTCGTTCGTTCGCACAATTACATTCAAAACAAAAACAAATTCTTAAAAATTGTTTTTGTTTTGAATGTAGTTATGCGAACGAACGATTGATTGCGATATCGTGGGACTGGCAGATAATTTTAATTCTAAAGCTTTATTTTTTTATTAAATGGTCTTTACGTTTTTAAAAATTTTAAGACTTTTATTTTATAAAAACAAACGCTTTTGGCTATTTAATATGCTTCATGGGTAAATATTTTTAACCGACTTAAAAAAATGAGAAGGTTATCAATTCGACTTAATGTTGATTTTTTTATGTTTGTGCCTGCAGAACTTAGTTAGTTCTGAATTGATTTTGATTATGCCTACATATTGGTCCCGTTTCATAATCTTTAAAATTAAAGGGTGTCCCCATACAACATACATGTTTTTTAAGTGTATTTTTAAAATTATATAAAAATGAGTATTACTGTAGCTGCCAATAGCAAAAATTAATGAAAAAAAACGAAAAATCAAAGGGTGTCCCCATAGGTGACGTATATTGACTTATATGCGCCTATCTTTTGAACCGTTATAGAGAAAAACACTTGAAAATATAATAATCACAAGTATAAACATTCAAAATTATAAATTAAAGGGTGACCTAATAAGTAATTTGATGTATGTGGCCAAAGTTTTGAACTGCTATAGCCGTATAGTTGAAATTTACAAGGAACCTGTATGCTAAGTCCGCTATAACAACAATGTTTGAATCGTTATATACAAACACTTCAAAATTAAACAAACTTTGCCTGGTATATTAATAATATACTTATTTAAAATTATAAATTTTAGGGTGTTGAAACAGTTGCTGTTATTTGATATATATGACCAAACTGAACAGAACCTTTATTGTTTAGTCCGCTATAACAATTAGCAAACTTGAAATTAGAAATTAAAGGGAGTCCCTATAACTGATGTAGTTTGACATATCTGGCCCAATCTGTGTAACCGCTACAGACAAACTCTTAAGAATAAGACAGAATGTCCACTGCTATATCGAGTGCAATAACAATTATAAATATTAAAAATTAGAAATGAAAGGGTGGCCCTATGGTTGCAATTTAATGTGTGTGCCGAATCTTTTGAACAATTAGAATTAGAATTAAAAAAATCTCGTTTTACTCTGTCAACAATTAAAAGTGTAAGAAATAAAGGGTGACCAGATAACTACTGATTTTTTTAATCTGCATTCTAATTTTGTTCAATAACATATAAAAAATCCTGACGCAATCTTTCTCGCATAAAATATAATTAGTTTATAATTAACGTTCTAAAAAAATAGGATTTAAGTTTGTCTATTTTGAAGTCGGTTTTTTGCAAAAATTATACAATCAACACCCTGTTTTGCATAACTCTTAAATCGTTGGGTATATGGCATCCAAAAACTTTGGGTGATTAAAAAACTTATCATATTACTAAAGAATATTCATACTGTTTAAAGCAACATAAACAATAATTGACAAAATCTATGGTTAAGTTGTCAATTGGCCGTCGGCCAGCTAAAGTCAAGGCTCCTAAATTTTAACTTTACTTGAAAGCGCGGTTAAAAATAACTATTTTATTAAATTTTATTTTATGCGTTAAATATATGTTTCTAGGATTTTGATCAATATCATATTTTAGTATTTTTTGTAAAGATTATTAAGAAAATAATGCAAATAATATCTACATATTATTGCCAGTTATCACGTTTTCTTGTTTGGTTGTGAAAAATTTATAAAAAAATTAGGTTTCGTTGATTTTCTTAGACATGAGAACTTTACAATTCATATGAGACCTCATAACAAAACAAAAAAAAAAGCTTTATTTGTTTCAACCATGAATACTACTTCATTTGCTTTAAACGTGTATAGGCCATTTAAATTATTTTTGTTTTATTGTTATAATTAAGTTAAACTGTTAACTCACTACAAAACAACAACATGAACACATATTCTTCCTTATGATGTTTAATGTTGTTTTCAAAACATTAAGAAAATAATATAATAAAATGTTAAACATCAGAATGATGTTAAAGTGTTGGAAATGTTTTTCTTTTTTACGTATTTTGTTTTGTTAAGTTTATCTACTTACGATTGCAGCTATTAAGGTAACAAGTGCTTAAAAGCAAAACAAACATACAGTAACAAAAACAATGTGCTAAAATATACAACTTAAAGCAGCAGCAGCAACATGAAGTAACTATGAGAAAGACAAGGAAGCTTTAAAAAGGTTCAAATAAATAAACAAACAAAAAATACAACATGATGAGTTTGAACAAATAATGCAATTTGTATAAATTTGGCTTAAGTGCCCCAAAAATATAATATTTGGTAAAAGGCGACTTCAGTATACTTTTGGTAAAAAAATCTTAATGCTCGTCCAACTTAACGCACTAATGATTCACCAAAAACCAGTTGATGTTGCAATGTATCTTACGAAATATAATTAAGTTAACTAAAGAATAGGATCTGGAATTTTATTTATAACTGCTTTGTAGTATATGAGATATCTAATATATTTTCCTTGAATAGATCTCATTTAAAAACGAACCCAAGTCTAACTAGAAACCAAAAGTTCGTTTGTAATTGGAAAATTTTAATAAATAAGAAACTAAACAAGTCAAAGCGCTATACTCGGCTATTTCCAATCTTATATACCCTTCCTCATGTACATATTTAAATGTAGTTTATTGAAGTAGCTCTTATCAAAAAACCAAATATTGCGGTGACAGAGGATCAAAATATAAAAAAGACAAAAATTTAGTATGATATATAATTCTACATAAAAACGTGATCGGCTCTTAATGGTTTAGGCATTTTTTAAAAATTTTGGCATTTTCTGAAGGATTTTTTTAAAAGCTTCTAAATGAGATATATATTGACAGTTGAATTTTTTTATGAAAATTTCAGAGGCCCATAAATCGGTAAATATGGGCGAGCGCCCATTTTCTCACTTGATACTTCTTTCTGTTTCTATTCTTTTTTTTGGATTGGAGTTACTTCATTGTTCCAACTGATATGGAAAAATTAGAGGCAGGCGTGGTGTTCAGCCCACTGCCATTGATCAAGCTTGCTAATTTTCAATATCACCTCTTTCGTCACTATGTCTGATCGATTGGCATATTAAAATTTTCTCAAGCTCAGTAACAGGCCTTCCTATTCTTCACATTCTGCCGAGAGTATTAGCCTTACAGAAGAATCCCCACATACGCGAGGACAAGTGAAAAATGTTTTTATTGTAGGGGTGCACACGAAACCTTATAAAAAATTTTGGCTGATATTTGCTGATATGCTGCTCCTAATCTGCCTTTACACCCTCTTAACATAAGCCATGATGTCTGTATAAACGTGGGAGTTTTTATTGTTATTATTTTTTTACAATGAAGATTCTAATGCGATAAGTGTGCATATTATTTATTTTTTTTAACAAATAATGAAAATTACTTAAAAATTTAAATTAAAAATTAAATTTAATGCTTAAACAATGAGGAATTTAGACAACAAACAAAACAAACACTTTACTTTGTTTGTAAATCTTGTTTATTGTAGTAACTCCAATCAAAAAATAAATATTTCCGTGACAGAATTAAAAATTAGAAGAAAAAAAATTTTAGGTACTAAGCATTTAAAAAAAAGTAAATAAAGATTTCTTCAAAAGCTTTAAATACTACCCACATTGATATCTTCAAAAAAATCGTACTTTTCTATGAAAAGTGCAGAGGCCTTTAACTCGAAGAATATAGGCGAGCGCCAATTTTTTCACTTAATGTTTTCTTTTTATTTTTGTAGTTCTCTATCGCTCGATAGATTTATTTTTTGTTTTTTATTAGAGTTGTTAATTGTTCCAAATGATATGGAAAAATTGGAGACAGGCGTGGTGTTTTGCCTGCTGCCTCGAAGGACATGAATCGTTCTTGCTGATTTTTAATAGCAACATTTTAAAACTCTATCAATTGATGTTTTTGAATTATCTCTATTTTAACTAGTGCCTTCGCAAAGTTGATTTCAAGACTATAGGGGTCAAAAATTGATATTGTAGAAACTACAAACGGAATGACAAGCTTAGATGTACCTTTTTTCACCTTTTGCGGTGAAGGGTATAAAAACGTACCTAATTTAAGTTGGTTTTCAGAGATTTTTTTGTTTTTAATTTTGTTTTGAAAAACATTAATTATAAGATGTTATAATTAAAATTTTGTGTTTGCCTTAGTTTTGTTTTAACATTAATTTGTTTATTTGTTAAGGAATTGAAATGCATGTTTTTTGTTTCTTTTTTTATCGCAATAATTTATTTGCTGATTTATTTCTTTTAAATATATAAGTTTCCGATTAAAATATCTTGATTAGCATTTGACTTTTAGTTTGAACCCACTTTCAATCCAGTTGAGTTTTTAAAGTACTACAGCCTTTATAGTGTGATAAGCTCTTCCACTCTAAAGAAAGATACCACCAGAGTGTTGTGTAGTATTTTCTGGATCGCTATATATGTCATCGTAATATTGTCAGTTATTTTATAAAAAAAGGTACCGGATGAGATTTATGTTCCCCATATGTGTTTTTCAGCATTTCGCACACATAGAGCTTAGCATTCAGTCTTAATATTTTATTTTGTCATTGCCTCCTTCTCTCTTCTTGAAGTTCTTCTTTGAAACTATTTATTTTCGTTATAAAGCATGAGTATTTTGTTGGAAGAGTAAATTAAAAATATTTAATTTTTATCAAATTGTTAGTTGAAGTTTTTGATATCTTTTTCTTTCTTGAGGACGTTTTCCAAAGAAACCAGGAAATTTAGAAGCCACCTTCTGAAATTTTAATGTCTGCCTTAAAGCTATAACAAATATATAAAATAAACAGTTGGTTATTTTATCTATTATTTTTTACACCCCGTTTGAGGAATAAAGTTTTTATAAGCAGCCTCAGTTTGCAATGCATAAAACTAACAAGAGCTTGGTTTCGAGAAAAACAAACAAAAAAAACCGCATCGATAAACTGCAACGTTATTGTGTTTTCTATTAAGATTTGTTTCTATTTAAAGAAATTTGGAAATATTTCAAAAAATTTGTTAATGTCATGGCAAAAGTCTCGTTGGCAAACTGTGGAATAAAAAAAAAAAAAAAAAAAAAAAAATATTAAAACAAAACAAAATAACTAAAAATGTACTTCAAAAGAATTTCATTCACATTCTTTACGAGAATAAATTAAATTAGATCAAATTAATAAGGAAAATTGAAAGAGTTAATTATTATTAAACTAATTGAATTCTGTTGACAATTTAGAACTCGAGAATCAACATTTCTAATCTAATCCTTTTAAGTCCAAACGTTTTTTATTGTGCGGCCAAAAAACAACTTAAAGTTTTGGAAGAAGAATTTAAAAATTGTCACGTGTTTATAACATGGAAGTGGGCGAGAAGTGTGACTAAAAAATTTTATTTGAGTGCGTGTAACTAAAAAAAAATTTACGTTAGTGCGTGCGATTAAAAAATTTGCAGATCACAAGAGGCAGACTTTCAAATACTGAAACCACACAAGTACCGAAATTAATGCAGACATTTGTTATAATTAATTTTTGCCAAAAAACTGCTCCTATTATCTGTAGTAGGCTCATTGAATTTAAATTTTTATGCATCAGATTTTGTGTAAGAAATTTATATAAAAGACATTTGTCGAGATATATGTTGTATTTTTCATTTTTTTTATTAAGTAAATCTAAGCAGACGTTTGTGGAAGTGTGGATGAATATGTCGAATTTTATTCCGTCTTCAAATAAATTTTTACACCATATCTGAAGCGATCGTTATAAATATCTCATAAGACTTCGTAGAGATTTGGAAACATATCCTAGCAAATTAATTGTCCTTCTTGGAAAAAAAATAATTTCACTAACCCTTCTGATCGGTAAATTATAAGTACTGATGTCTTGAATAGTACTTTCGGCTCCTTTTTTTAACGAGATGAAGTATTTTTTTTTAATAAGTTAGATTAGGCACTAAGGCTTAGAAATATAAATACAGGAAAATCCAAGCTTCATTGATATGAAAATACTAGAAATATTATGGAATTTGTCCAGATTTACACTATGCAATTTTTTGAGGCATTTTTGTCTCAATTTCTTATTTAAGTTGCAGCGGCATGCGTTATTTAAAAATAAACATAAACAAAAATAATATACCCTCAAAATCCCAGTAATACCATATTGCTTACTCCTCTTGCTTCACCAACAAGCAAAAATTTCATGCAAGTTTCATGAAAAATTGCCTAGTCTAAATGCGGTAAAAATATAACTAAAGAACGACAAACTAAAAACTCATTTAATTTCTGGGCTTATAAATGCGTAAAGAACCTTATAGGCCTTGTTTCAAATTTTTTTTACAGATTTTGTTCAGAAAATAATTAATATCTGTGTTATGTATGACATTTTTGTATAACCTTAACTTTTTCATATAATTTCCCTTACTCAATGTAATTGCTAATTAATTTTTACATTAAATCGCATGAGACTAAATGTTTTTAATTCAATTCTATACTGCTGCTAGTTTATTGTATAACGTTCCTAAAAGTAATTCTCTAAACTTTTTTGCGCACATAAATTTCATTATTTATATTCGCATTTCGTGCAATTTGTTACTTTTGAATTATACATATTTATGCAATTTTTTATTGTTCGCTTCCTATACCCGTCTGAATACATAAAAACATCAACTTTAAATGTTACTATATTTTTCTTTTGTTTAAGTTTTATTTACCAGCACAATTAAAGTTAAAACTTACATTTTCTAATTGATTAATTTTAATTGATGTTGAGAAATTGTTATGAATCAGATTGTTTTTAGTGTTTGTTTTTATTTTTGTAGCTACATTAAATAAATTTAAATAAATTATGTTATGTCATTTGCTACATCAGCAGCAGAGCATATCGCACCTATCAGTTTTTTAAGAAGGTGTGTTAAAAGTAGGGATGTGAAGTTGTATGGCTTAATATTGTCACCTTCAAATTGAAAGTTACGGAAATAACTATTTCTGTGATATGATTTCAAAAAAATAATAAATTTTTTCTATAATGTGGTCAAATATCCTCTGCCTGAATTAATAAAATTTTGAAGGAAAGCTGTTATATGGCTAAAATGCTTTAGGTTTTCTGTGGGTCACTGATTAGGAACACTGATTAGCGTCATCTCGGGTGCGTGTCTTTCTTTGCCGCCTGGACCCATAGGGGAATGAAGATAAGTGTTTCGAAATATGATGAGCACCTGGTTCCAGGGCAGCCTTGAAGAATCTTTAAAAATAACATAAACAGAAGACAATCGCAGTTCACAGGAGGTCAGTGAATTCTACAGATCATAAGTAAAACAAATATGGCACCTAATGGAATACAGGGACACTAATAAACCTTTGGGGTCAAATCGTTGTATGTTTTCTATTGGTTATTGACTCTTTTGACTTCTCCATCAATTTAAGGCTACTTGTGGAACTGAATGGTTATTTACCAGGCCACAGAGGGATGACCAATAGAACCTTAGAAGTAGTCAATAAAATTTGAGGGGTGGTCAATGAAGCTAAAGGAATTATCAAAGGTATTTTAGAGATGGAGAAATGCCCAGTATTTGGAGGTGGTCTAGCAGGCTTTGCACACGATTAGCTTCTGAAGAATATTCTTTATTTTTCTGTTCTGTTCCAGAAAGGGTCTCTGTTTTATCAGAGAAATCACTGATGTAAATGTATTACTGTTAGTAACATATTTGTAAGTGTTTTCGACGCTGTTGTTGTTATTAAAACCTTCCATATTTTAAAAAACTGGGAATTTTAATAAAACTGACACCAGATTGCATCAACCGTGAGCACGCTTGCACTTTACATTTTATTTTCTCTCGTGTGAATATAGACACATAAGCGTGTTTCCATATCACACGCTAAGTCTTCGTTTACTGACTGTAGGTTTTAAATAATTTTCTGCATTTATTTCTTAAAAATTTTTTTATTATTTTAAGCTTTATTTATTTTTTACTTTGCTTTAAATATATTTAATTGCAAAACTTAATGCAAATTAGTTATTAAAGTGTTTGCAATAAATATTTTTAACAATTCTATTTGTAATATTAAATCTAAGCATTTTTAAAATTAGATGAAATAAATATTAGGTTTTTATATTTTGCATAAACATCTTATTGTTATTTGTTGTTGAATTTTTATTGACTGCAAAAACTTTTTGTTTTCAAGTTGATTTAAATACATTTGCACAACTAATTTTAAAATAATTTCAATATGAATTAATCGTGGTTAAAAAAAAAATAATTGAAACTAAGACATTATAAAAAAAAACTTCACAATACCAGGTGACTTTTAATAAAAATTTTTTAATCGTAAAATGTGTTTTTACATTTACAGCGGTGTTTTTCGAGTATTTAGTTTGAAAATTTACTAAGTTTTTAATTGATTTAATTTTTTATTAAAAAAATCTTCTTTTCATTTTTAATTATATATAGTTGATTTATTAAAATTAATAAGCAATTTAATAAATATTTTAATTAGAAATTGTAGCATTTTATTTTCAATTTAAACTATAATTGAGAAAATTTAAAATGTTATAATAATTTTCTCTTTGCTTGTCACTAATTAGCTTTTTAATAATTAGTAATATATTTTAGGCTAATTATCCCATCCTTTTCCTAACGTTATGTAATTTTTTATTATTTATTTACAATTATGTTTTCAAATAAGTAGCCGTTAGGATTTCCCTTTCCATTTGGGCTATGCCGAACCTTATATACCCTTCACTTTGTTTTTAAATTCAGTTTATTGAAGTAACTCTAATAAAAAAACAAATATTGGGGTGACAGAGAATTAAGAACTAAAAAATGAAAAAAGAAAATAAGTATAATATTTAATTTTACATAAAAATATCATTAGCTCTTTATGAGTTCTGCATTTTAAGAAATTTTAGTATTTTCTGAAAGATCTCTTTAATAGCTTTTCAATGATACCCATATTGATATCTTAAAAAATATGGTCCACAATTGTACATTTCTATGATAATCTATGATAAGTTCAGATGCCCGTATCTCGGCATATATGAGCGAGCGTAATTTTTTTCACCACATGTTTTTTTCTTATTTTTTAATTCTCTATCGCCCCATACATTTATTTATTTTGTTTTTTTTTTTGTTTTTGATGGAATTACTTTACTAAAATTGAATTAGAGGTGGGCATGGTGTTTTGCCATCTGTCCCAACGAACATGGAACGAAAATCAGCATGATTTTCAATAGCGAAATTTTCAAAATTATGTCTGATTGATTGGGGTATTTATAGTTTCTCTAGCTCATCTAGTGCCTTGGAAAAGTTTTTTTCAACACTAATACGGACGGACAAACGGACATCGCTCAATTGACTTTGCTATGCATAGGAACTTAAAATTTATATACTTCTTTGTGGTGTCGAAAATTGATATGTAGAAATTACAAGTGGAATATAAACTTACTTATACCCTTTTTCACTTTTTGTGGTGAAGGGTATAAAAATGCAAAAGTTTAATGTTCCCAATGTAATATAATTTTTTGTTTAATAATAATCCTGTTTTATTACTGGATCCCTACTTTTTTAAGCTGCAACATTTGTCAAACAAATGTGTGCTATCAAAAGATTCCTTTGTTGTTGCACAATTAAATTTCTCCTTTTAAAAAATGTAGCAATATTTTTATATTAATTTTTTAAGCCACAATTCAAGTGCAAATATTTCTCTTACTTCTTTTCTCTTGTTGAAATTCAGTGAAAACAAAATAAATAAATTTCATTTCATGTGGGTGTTGATATTGTGAAGCTTGTGTGCTTGTTCAGAGTAGATTTTCACCTGGAAGCTCTTTTCTAGCTGGTGGCATGATGTGGCATTCAAGATATATGACTATTTGACGTGATCATAAAATTCTTAATCTACTTCTGCTAATTTGCATGCGTCGTTATCTTGTTACTATTTTTATGTTTAATTTATGATCGCTATTTTATTTTGCTTTTGAAAAATAGTATAAAAATAAATATAAAACGTAGAAATAAAATTGGTTTAATGACCGCCATTCGTTTTGCTTTTGTAATTAATTCACAGTTTTGTTGTAACCACTTTTCTTGTTGTAGTTAGTAAGCGGGAGTCAATAGGAAGCAAACAGGAAAACTGAAGCTGATGGCGAATATAGCGGCACAGAAAACACTGCGTTACATTCTGCTTGTGTCTCATTTATTCAGGTTTTCTTAAAACTAAACACAAAATATGTAGTTAATTTTTCTTTTTTTATAAATTTACAAAGTTAATATATAATAAAAAAATTAATTTAAATTTAAAATTTAAATATAATAATAAAAGTTAATATAATAGAAAAATCAATTAAAAAATAATAATAAAATTAAATAAAGAAAACTAGGATTCTTAAATATGGTTAAATAAACTTAACCCAGATTGCTGTTGCCGCCATAACGATATAACCGTTTTGATTTTGAACTTTGTCAAGTTAAGATTCGCTGTATATCTTTAACGTAGTAGCTTTGTCCATTACTCGAGTGAGTAAAGTTTCCACTGTGTATTTATGCTAAATAATAATGAAAGGTTAATGATCATCTAATTGAATTCTATAATTTAGTTCAGTTTTAAAAGCAGTGTGTAATAAAATAATTTAAAAAACCTACCGTTTACCAATCAAATAAACCTAATATTCAAACAGTTTCATTACATTCAACAGTTTTTATTTGATTATGCCCACTAAAATGGAAGTTACTTGAACGAGTTTTAAAGACCCTTCTTTTGCATTAACTTCACTATGTAAACGACAAAGCTTTTCACTTTTTATGGAAGGTTCCACGTTTCGTATTAATGCATTCAGTATTTTACTGTTGTCATACCTTTCTGTGAAGACCGTCTTCACTGGCTGTTTATTTAGTACAATTGGCGAGCACTTTCGATATGAGGACAAAATTTTCATTGGAATGAATTCAATTAACTTAATACCATACAGTTTTTCTTTAGGCCGTGCACATTGGTAAGGTAGTTTCAAGTACCGAAACTTAGGGCTCTAAGTGCTATAATTCTCTAGATACACAATAATAATTTTTCACTTTGTATGGGAGGTAGCACATCTAATGTTCTAATTCAGACATTTTTTTCTGTTATGCACATTAATAACAGAGTCACATGCAAAATTGCAGTATGATAATATTTATACACTTTGTATGGGAGGTACTATACAAATCCTTTCTGCGTTTCGTTAAACTGTGTATATTAATACCTAGATTACTGTCGCTCCATAATATACTAGTCTTAATGCATATTATTCATAATTTTTATTAAAGTCTACAATACAGTAGCGGGCGGCTATGGTAATATAAAGGTGCCTTTGCTTACCCACCTACCAGTGCTACAGATAAATTTTTTGTCTTTTTCTTGTCGAGACTCTGGGAGATTTATACCGCTGTTGCTTTATGTCAACTTCAATTCATTGTCAGCTTAACACATGATTTGTGATCTTCTGCGTTACAACAAGCAGTAACCTCTACCTGTTTAGCGGACAACGCTAGCTATTGTGGTTAAAAATATGAAGAGTGTTGCAAAATCTTATTTTCATAAAAATGTGTTTGTGCAATTATAAAAACAAATGTGGCTTGATAAGACTACACAATTCGTCCGCTATGTAGTTTAGCAGTGCAAAAGGTCTAGTTCTGTAGACGAGAGATATCTTAAAAGATCATGATGCCAGAATCTAAAATTTTACCAAGATCTTCTATATTGGAGTTGTTCAGAAATCTCCTTCTCGTGACATGCGTAGATAAGGTGGAAGATTATGTTACCTATAAGCAATTGTAACTAGCGAACACATATGCATATGCCAGAAATCAAAACTAACGTTCAAACAAGTAAGAGTGCTATTTTCGGCTATGCCGAATCTTATATAGTCTTCACCATGTATGTTAAACTAGTTTAGTGAAGAAGCTCTTATCAAAAAAAAATATATTGCTGTGACAGAGAATTAAAAAATAAAATAAGCAAAAAAATTAAGTACGATATATCACTTTACATAAAAATGTCTTTAGGTTAAGCATAAGCATTTATTGTAGTAGTCCTGAAAGATCTCTTAATAAAGACAATCGAATTTTTTTATGAGGCCCATAACTTGGAAAATATAGGCGAGCGCCAATTTTTGTTACTGTTTTTTTTTCTGGTCTTTTAATTCTGTATCGCTTTATATTTTTGTTTTTTGTTTTGTTTTGTGTTTTTTTTTTATTGAAATTACTTCATTATTCCAGGGGATATAGAAAAATTAGCGACATTATCACGATCTTGCTGAGGTGCTGTTACTCTTTCAAAATTATGTCTGATCGATTGTGGTATTTAAATTTTCTCTAGCTCATCTAGTGCCATGGAAAAGTTGATTTCAACAGCAAGACGGACGGACAGACAGACATTGTTCAATCGATTTCGATATGTATAAGAATTTAGACATATACTTTAGGGGGTCGAAAATGGATATTGTAGAAATTATAAACGGAATGACAAACTTAGATAAACCCTGTATCCACTTTTTGTGGAGAAGGGTATAAAAAGAATATACGTATATCCTAATTTGCGCAATCAGTCCCACTGGGTTCTGTACGGAAATTTTTAAGCATTTAATGAGACTAGACTTTGTAATAAATTTAGTTGGATATTAATACGTTCTTCGATTTTATGGAAAATATTTTACAAATAAAATGAAAAACATAATTTTATTTTAGCTTTGCTTTGTTACATTTAAAACATTAATATTAATTGAGATATTTTTATATCTTACTGTCCTATCATTAAATGAATTTGACATCCACAAGCGAGTAAGAAGTTTATTTCAACCCAATACAAAGTCAAAGCCTTAGGTTGGAGTAATCCAAGCGAATGAGTTAAATAGCAAGAATAAACCAACAATCGACATATTTCTTAATGTTGTTGTTAATTTTATTTTGCCTCAAGTATTAAATGTTTAAACGGATTTTGCATCTGGTACGGATGTGAGCACAGAGTAACTATCATCTGCTTCATTGCTCCCAATTTTTATTTCATTTGCATTTAACAAAACAAATTTGTGTTATTTTTTTTAAATGACTACAAAAATTTTTCGTATTTCTTGACATGAACTGAAAATAGTTTATAAATGTTCTTTTTTGTTATTGTTTTTGTTTTTTCTTTCTTTGCCGCCATTGATGGTTTTTATTTGCCTGTTTAGTGGTGATGAAAGGATTGTTTTGTTTTTAAATTTAATACAAGTATATGAAATGTTATGTTAAAATTGTGTAAAAGCATTAAATATGTTTTTTTAATTGAATTATATTGCCTGCAAAATATTATGCCGTTAGCTTTTTGAAGTCTTCATATTGTTTAATTATTCCAGCTAAGGTGGCTTTTCAATATGATGAGCTTTTGAAAGTAATAAAAATTTAATTTGAGGATTTTGAAAGATCTTCAAAGAACTTCTTGAACTCTAGCGTAATAAAAAAAGGCGTTGAGAAGCAATATAGTCTTAATACTTTTTAAATTGAAATAATGCTATTTCTTCAGGTATTTCTTCTTCTTTAGGGCAATTTGTTTCTTGAAGTATAATTTTTTTTGTAAAGAGACGCATATAGGATATAAAATCAGTAACTGCGTATAAAACTTGTTAACAAAAATAAAATTTCAATTAAGATTGCAAATATCGCGATCAAAGAAGACAACCCAATCAAATTAATTTTCCTTTTTTGATGTATTTATATGGATGACAAAGAGAAATTAGGCAAATTAAAAAAAAATTCGGCTCCTAATTTTAAAAGCTCTTACAAAGTAATGTGTAAGAGGTAACATAAAAATATTGAAAGTTTATGATACGAGAAGCAATAAGTAGTTTCAGGTCATACAATGAGCTCTTTATTTTTATAGATTAGATTGAACAAAGAAGAGTGTGCCTTAACATAAACTCTATTACACAGCGCTAGTATTTAGGACTTAAAAAAATACATCAAGATGAAGGCTAAAGAATTCCAAAAGAGAGAATTGTGGGCGTGATAGATGCAGTAATAAACCTGATGAATCAGGATCGCAGGCCAAAAAAGTTGGCTTAAACTATTGAATCGCAATATCAAAGTGAGGGGCAGTAAACCACTCGCTACATCTCAAGAAGCAATTAATCCTTCATAGTTTCAATAATGATACATTAGATAAGCCGTCATAATAATGTTGACCGGGGTGCTGGGTTTTATGAATTTAATCTTAAAAACTTCTACAGGAGTCATTAAACGGGAGACCCCTCCTTCTAGAATACGACCAGACAGTTCTCAATTACCACAGTCTCTAAGTCGTGCAGTCGAGCCCTCGATAATCTTAGAAGTGCAGCCGCGCTGCCCCGATCCAAAGCGGGCTAAATTCTTCTAGTAGTCGTGTGCGTGGACTTGTTACACCATTTGACCTAAAACAGATTGTAGAGAGCAGCGTTAAAAAGCTGTCCGCAAGCAGAGATGGGTATGTCACAGAAAGTATTAACTAAACCCTCTCCAAACATTGTCCCCTTCTTTGCCAGTTTGTCAGCAACATTGTTGCCAGGGTTGGTCTCGTGACCTTTCACCCATTTAAAGGTGTCTTTTTAAACCTCCGCCATTATAGTTATGTCCGGCAAACTTCAACAGACATAATTGCGGCATTGCTGTTGGTGAAGAAAACGATATCCCCATAAGATATGCTATGGTACCGCAACCAGTACACTGCCCTTCAATTCTCGCCCCACTCTGAAAATATCCATGTAAATACAGAGTGCTTGGTATGAAACCGAGTGACCATCAGTCAGGTTAAGGAGGTATCTCCTTGTGAAGGAGGTACTGGGGTGTAATAGTCAATGACATCAGAAGTAACACCGGTGATTCGTAGAATTCAATGCCATATTCTATAGTTTGATACATCTACGACATTCAGGCAAAAAGTAGAGCAGGTCGAAAAGTGCCTTTGTGGGTGTTGCCCTTTCCAAGATGGAAACGTCCGCCGCGTCGCCCAGTGCCTTTAATTAGACAAGAAGTCCATAGAGCAATACTGGCGTGATGACCGTCTCAAGAAGCCAATTTTAACCCCTTGCGCCGATACCTCAGGTTTTCCAATTGACCTCCGGCATGCGTATATTGCCGTAATTGCCTACGACGCCCTAGTCTAGTCAAGACAGCTTACAATTCAAGAGAATGGCCAAACGGAGGGCAGCGGTGAACTTCCGTTTTGGTAAGAATTACAGTCAGTACGATTCGCTGTCTCTAGGACGATTACTATCTTTAATACCTACTAATATTCAATTTTTTGTAATTTAATTTAAAAATAAAATTTGGGCTATTAGCACCGGCAAAAGCTAAATTATATAAAATAAATTTATTTTATTATTATAAATTAAATATTATAAATTAAATAAATTTTTCAAAAAAAAATAATTGTTTTGATAGAAAATAAATTTATGAGAGAGGTATGAATAAAATCCATAAATCTTCATTCTTTTTTAAATTGATATAAATTTGAATTTTTTTTACCAATTAATTTTAAGTGAGATAGAAGTTAATTTTTTTATATAAGATCTATGTTCCCACGGTATCTCATTTTTTCTTAGAAGGTTAAAAAAGTTATAATTCAACAACTAATTTGATAAAATGTAACCTTAAATAGATTAGCATTATCTCATCATTCAATGCTAATAAAATTATCATTTAATTAGCCCAATTAATTAATTACCACCATTAAATTAAATTTTATTTAAGTTATTAATTGATTCAATAAATTATTTATTGAGAAAATTATTTACTTTTTTATTTTTAATTAAATAAATAACTAATTGCAACTGTGTACATGTAAATGAAATCAACAACATTACATTTAATAAATGTTTTAATTCTAACAATTACTTTCTAAAGTAAATACGGTGTTACATATTCACTAAAAAAATAAAACAAAAAACTAAATATTTCATAGACCAATAATCAAAAAATTTTGCATTCCGAGGTCAGCTCGCTTAAGAAAATATACATTAAAATTAAGGTCGCCTTGACGATTTTGAGCAAATTAAAAAACATCCCCAGATTAAGAGCTTGCTACCATTTGAAATGGTTCAATTTGAAACGAAATACATTTCGCTCAATTCAAAAATCTAAAATTTATAAAACATGTTACCTTCGTTTTATAGGCTGATTGCCAAGAAGTACATATGTAAATTCAATCAATTTCAGTTTCATCTTAAATGGAAATAGAAAAATATAATAAAATTAGAAAACGATTGTAATAAAATACCATTAATTAAAGACCCCTTCATATCCAATTTCTCAATTAATTAAATATAAGCTACGTTAATTTATTGCGCCGTAAAAATAAAAAACATAAAATGTAAATACTATTTTGTAACATTAACGACTTTAAATATGTCGCTTGATTGCTATTTTACCTTAACTTTCTATAAAAAGTTACCGTTTAAATGAAGCATCGTATACTAACATTTAATATCCTAAAAAGTTAAATTTTAATAGTAAATTTACTTAAAATAAAATTATTTTTAAGTGTTTGCGAAATTTGGTTTTTCCTTTTTAAACGTTTTTTTTATGGCAGATTTTAAGTAAAACTACTATTTGCACACACAAAGTTACACATTTAAGGTTGGAATCATCTCCTGAATTTTCATTTATTTATTGCTATTCGAAGACTAGATAAAAGTTTTTAGTCAGGTTTCTTCGTTATTGTTAAAACTGATCTCATTTTGGAACAATGAAGTAAGTAACTCCAATTAAAAAAAAAAATATGCAGCAATAGAGAATTAAAAAAATAAGAAAAAAGGAGCAAGTGAAAAAATTGGCGCTCGCCTATATTTAAAAAGTTCTGGGCCTCTGAAATTTTCATAAAAAAGTTCGATTGACAACATGGATATTATTAAAAAAGCTTTTGTAGACATCTTTCAGAAAATATTAGTTTTTATTAAAAGTTAACCCGTTTAAAACCGATGGTATTTTTATGTAAGTAAATATATCGTACTTATTTTTTCGTCTTATTTTTTAATTCTCTGTTGCCGCATAATATGTTTTTTTGAAAGCAGCTACTTCACTAAACTAAATTTACATACATGGTGAAGGGTATATTAGATTCGGCATAACCAAATATAACACTCTCGTTTGTTTATTTCTTTAATAAAAACTGTAAATTTAAATCGCAAAGTAAAGCTAGTAAATATATTGGATTTGAAACTTTTAATTGGTGATCCTTTTTCTCAACCTAATAATAAATAAAGTGCTTTTCCAATTTCTCACAAAATTCTCGAAAATTCTTTTTTTTTTATTTTTATTTTGGTTGGAGTAGAGCTTTTTTCGGGCCAGTGAAAGTTTCCTTACCATCGCTTCCAGATTCTATCACCTTTACTCCCGCCAAAGACGTAAAATAAACATAATCTTTTTAGCAAAAGCCAGAGCAATTTAAATTTTTTTAACAGGATAACTGTTAGGTATTAAATAGAAACTTATAATTTTAATTTGAACCCGAGGTGGTCAGGCACGGCCAACTGCAGCTAAAGAGAATTTTTCTCTAAAGATGTTTCAAGGTTTAAACAAATCCAATAAGGAATTCAAAAGTTACATATTTAAAGAACATTGAGTTCGCAAGCGTCTCCCTTGTGCTGTGTTGAAAAAAAGTTTATAAAAAGCTTCTAAGACGATTCTTAAGTTTTAGATCGGTAATAGAATTATTTGCATTTTTACAGTTTTTTCCCTTTAATGAGCAAATATTTAGTACATACTTAAATGTGTGTAGAATTTTTACCCGGATTTACAAGAATTTAACACACTGCAATATTATAGCTATCAATCTGCGCAACGATATTTTAAAGGTAATTAATGCCTGAGAGTGATTATTACTTTTGCATATGTGCAATACAGCCCTTCCACAAAGCATTAGATGTCAGTTATTACTAGAGAAAATAGTGGATTTAAGAACATATTTATCTTTAGTTATTCAACAAATATTTGTTTGATAAATTAAGCAACAAATAAATGGTAATAAATAATAAGCAAAAGAATAATTTTAATTCCGCTTAAGTTCCCGTATATTTTAATATCTAAAATGTATAAAAATTAAATAAATACGTTTAGAAATGAGTCTTTAACTTTTAACCAAAAACTAAGCACAAAAAATAATTTTTGCATTCCAGCGGTGAATAAAAAACAATTTTTATTAAAAAAAAATAAATAAAAAAATAAAAAACAGAAAAATCGAAAAAACCGAAAAAAATAATAAGAAAAACATTTACAGTCGAATTCATAAATGTACTTTAATGTACTTTCAATGCGATGTTGGTTGGAACAAGCATATTTGTCATGTTGCAAAAAAGCATTCAAGTGCTTTGGTTTTCTTATAAGAAATAATTCACTCCATCTGATCTCCTTGCTATCTATGTCACCTTTATCAGACCGGAAATGGGATAGAAGTCTCATGTGTAGGTCGGTGCTCCAAAGTCTATTTTAGAATTATTCGACCGAGTGCACAAGAGATCAGAGAAAGTCATCGGTGTGGCTCTATTGATTCTATGAAGAATCGACGTAATGAGGGGTGTGTTTCACTTTTTTTTCGTTACTAAAACGGTATGAGCTCTTAGCGCATTCCTTTGTAGTCGTACGGCTATTGAATCGCACTACGCATTACAGAGAAAATTCGTTTTTTTAGCCGAACAGTTCGTTTGTGGAATAAACTCCCTGCAGAGGTCTTTCCTGTTATTTTCAATGTGCATTGATTAAGATCATATGTCCACAAGCACAACTCCATCTATCCCCCTTCCCACAACCTAATTTACTAGTTCTGGCACAATGCATTGCATAAGTAGGGGTCGTTCCCGGACTACTGGTCCTACTAAAACAAAAAAAAAAAAAAAAGAGTTAATTAGCCTCAAACAAATAAAAGTCGAAAAAAGAGTATTCATAAACGTTTAATTAATTAACCTTTAATAAAAACCAGTTTTCTCATTGTAGCCCTTACCACACTTTAAACCAAATATATTATGAATTTTGTTATTTATATTATATTTTATATTATCCTGGGGTAGAAAAAGTAATTTTATAAAGAAAATGTTAACTGACAAAATCGCCGGTAACCCATATTTTCAAACTAACACATTACTAAAGTGTTTCTAAATATTTTGTGATATCTTAAGCACTTTGTGTCGGCATCTGACTATGTGGGTATCATAGAACATCCAATAAAGCTCCTCTCAAGCGCTATATGTATCGCAAACAAATTTTAACCATTTATAAACCAAGAAGACTCTTAAGCAATAAAAATTAAAAAGTATCCCTTAGACCTTATTTTAGCTGGTACCCCGGAATCCATACATAGCTACGTACATCCAACAAACTATTTTTGATACAAAAAGGAGTCAATTTTTGTTTAAGAATGTGAAATTATTAGCAAAATTAATATTAAAAAGGTTAAATAACATTTACCTGATTTCTAATGGGCTAACAATTTTGCAACATAATTTTATAAGGATCCTGATAATTTTTCAAAAAGCTTTCCTACGATGCCCAGTTATGTATGTAGGTCCATTTCGTCATAGAATATTTATAACTTCATATAGAAAATTTAGAGGTTCGTGACTCTGAAAATATGGGGTAAGTTGAAGATTGTTTTTTCAAAGCACTAAGTAGTAAAAATAAGTAGAACTGTTATTGTAGGTTTTTTATGCGAATTTTTAAAAATAGTTTTTTTTAAAGTGTTTAATAACTATTGTATATTTTAAACCTATAATAGGAAGTTTTTATGAATTAGACTGTTATTTTATAAATGATTTTTTTTTAATTTTGTTCTAAGTTTTTCAAACAAAAATTTTTACTTTCTAAGCAATTATTAAAATGTGGTGTTCTTAACATTTAAACCTTCGAGTCTCTGTTCTGAATTCTAAACATATAGAAAACTAGACTTTTTCTATAGCAATGAATCGATTTACTCGATTAAAAACTGCTGATTTATTCTTCTCTTTTATTTTAAAATTGCCAATGTAGATATTGATTTTGTTACGTTTGTGTATTGGAATCATACCTAAATTTTTTTATTCATGATCCCATTGCTGATGGTCATTGTGGCAACACGTGACTGATGATGGCATGCTATGACCAAATGCTATTGTTTTTTTCTTATCCCTTTCACTTTTTCATGGTGTTATTAAGATTTTGACACGTACCTTAAACTTTTACAAACAAAAGCCAATAGTTTAAAACTTACTCCTGTTTTTTATTCCTAATTAAAGAAAAAATAATTGGTTTCACTTTGATTAAAGCTTTAGATATTTGTTTTTTATTAAACCTATTTTGAACAAATGCATTTCGAGTCAATTACAATAACTTTTCAGTAGCTGTGAATAGAATATAAATGTTTTATCAATTGAAAAATGCAAGAGGAAAACAATTTTAAATTTAAATTTTTTTAAACAAGTACTTATGCTTTTTTATTATTAACTTTTTATTATGAGTTAATTTTAGTTCACAGCAGTTGTTATAATTTTCAATTAATACTTAAATTGTATATAGAAAAAAAAGTAGGAAATGGAAAACATCATCAGCTCTCAAATATGGTAAAGACTAAGTTACGTCCTACAAAGTTTATGTCATTGAATTTGTATTAAGTCTTTTGTAACTATTGGAGCAGCTGAAGAATCAACAATAGAAACACAGTTGAAAAAACTGATAACTTATTTTAATATAGACATTAAAACCTAAAAATCGATAAGACATTTTTCATGAATCCAATGCAACATGTTCGATTTGCAGTACTATGATAACAATCAAGTTCAGGTATGGAAGGAATTTGTGTGTTGACCAAATATAAATAAAATGACACAATAGGTGTTATAGAACATGAATTCTATAAGGTTTCACTTAATATTTTTTTCTTGATTCCTGATTGCTGATACGTTAACAATATATGAAATCAAAGTGTAAAAAATAAATATCAGGTTTTAAAGCAAAAGAAATGTTTTCTATAATTTAGTTGAATGTCAATAAAAGGCCATATGCACATCAATCATCACTGAATTAAAAATCACTTAAAATTCCAGCATCGCCTTAATGTTAAACTTTATCGCTTCTGCCGGCCGTTGCAAGCAGCGAAAAACAGCAAAAATAATCATGAATAATGTATGAAAGCAATTGCTCCGCATAGATTGATGCCATTCATTCAGTCTCTGTATAAAGTTATATAGTCGCTCATCGCGTATTTTGGTATTTAAAGGGTGTTCCATTTTTAATTTGAAATTATTTATAAAAAAAGCCCACAAAATTACAATTTTTCTCCCTTTTTCTAAAGGGCATCCCGCTTTTTATTTATGTAATTTTAGTGACCATAACTCCTGAATTTTGTTTTAGACAGTAATGCAGATCGACAGTAAAAGCTTGTTTGATCGTAGTATTTGTGCAAACTAAAATAGATAATTGGTTGCTTAACCTGCTGGCTATTCAAGTTAAGTTAACTGACAGAAATGAAATAACAAGTTTAGCTCCTAGATGGTAGTGAATAAAGCACAATATCCACTATAGAGATATCGAAGCAGGTCATTTATTCCAATATCAAATATTATAAAACATTAATCCAGCATTTATTTGCATAATATTCTTTTCGTGATAATACTAAGGGCCGGAGAATATTAATCGTTAGATCGCAAGGCTTTTCAACTTGGTCGGCATTAAAAAGACTCAGACTTTAAATTCAAGCTTGCCATAGCTAGATAAATTAGCTTACTCTTTGCCGAAATGTTAGATCACATAGTTCATGGTAACGCCAGAATGTCGAATGTTTACAAATAATAATTCGTCTTACCTCATATCTGCAAGCTAATTTTCTAGTTCTGGCACAACGCTTTGCTCTAGTAGGTGTCATCCCGTGAGTGCTGGTCCAATTAAAAATGAGAACATAGCAGTCCACTTTCGACGAAAAAAAAAATGCATTGAGAGATTAGTAGACTTAACTTCATGATAGATGCATTCATTGACATCATATCATATTCTAACCAAAATTACACATTTAAAATTAACTTTTCTATTCAATAATGAATCTGTCTTTTTAACTTGGAAATAATGACGTTAAGGCTTAAAGAAAAAAGTAATGTAAATAATGTATTGTTAGGATGACAAAAAGTTATCCGACTGATCGTAGCTAACAACAATCTTAAAAGCATAATTACAAGTTATTTACCATTTAACATATTCAAATAATTTAATAAATATAAGAATTGGCAGTAGTTATCACGAAATGAATCTTTTAAAAAACTTTAAGCTTTAGACTTTTTCTCGATGAAAGCTGATTTTTTAGAATATTTTCCAGTTTTCGCTTATATTTTAATTGATTTACAATTTCTTATAGTTTACAGATTTTTTATATGGTTTTTGATCATTTTAAAATGCAATGTGATTATTTTTCAAAAATAGGTTGAGCGTGGTTGAAATGATTGCCAATTTATTAAGGAATACCTTTGAGTACTGAGAGATTCCTTAAAAAACATGAAAGAAAATTATGAGTATTCATTAAACTCTCTGATTTTTTTATTCGGAGGGTAACACAAGTTTCTTAAGTTTTAATTATTTCTCAGGTATTTTTAACAGAGCAAATTCTCAAAAGTCTCTTCAGGCTTATCTTCCACCATGGAAGCTGAGACTCTCGGAAACGATCTTAAGAACTTCAAACAATATAAAAAATATGTTCAAGTCACAGATCTATAAAGTTGTTATAAATTTATATTTTCAGACTTATCTGCCTGCCCTAGTAATCAAATAAGTTATGCATCCAAATACGTCGCCGTCTCATTTCAATAGTGGCAGAAGTTTGGTCTATTTTGTTTTATATAGATCTTCTACCTGCCTTATTATAGCGGAAGTTTTATTAAGATTTTACATAAATTTGTAGCTTAGGGGGCATCGCGATTTAAGACATAAATCAGGAAATATTTACATATAAGCAGTGCTGCCTAGTTACTCATAATTACTTTAAGGCGCATAAAGACAACAAAAATCAGTTCATATAAATTAGTTATTGTCTTTATATAAAGTCCACTTACAGAAAGTAGCAAATCGTCCAACGTAAGTCTAAGAAATTCACTACAATATTTTTTTCCTTAGAGCAGAAATAAGTGTAACTTTGAACACCAATTCGGGTTTAACTGCTTGTCCAAAACGAAAAAATGTAATTGTTCAATAAGTGGATAAACCTGAGGACATAACAAGATAATCATTTTGTAAAAACTATTGTTATAGAGGTAAAAAATTAATTACCCTTAATTCAAACAAATTCTTTTCCATTTTTGAATACTTCGAAAAATATGTAATAGTTAAGGCTTAAATGTTCCATAATAAAACGTCTCTTAAATTCTGCTGTTCACACAATAATAATTTAAATTTTATTTTATTTCTCACTTTAACCCTGAGTCCAACGGGTGTATAACAACCAACAACAAGTTATAGATAAGCAGAGTCTCATTACAACTAAGTCATTGGGTCTTATGTGCTATTTCGGAACACCCTTTAACATGGTATATGATATAAAAGCAAGTAGACTAATACTCAAATGATAGAAACTCAGGCTCATCATAAAAAAAGAGCAAATAGTTAGAGGTTTCACAAAAATACAATCCTTATAAAGATTATTCAAAAAAATTAAAAATAAAATCATCTTTTAATGGCATTTTTTGCTTAAAAGTTAAATTTTTATTGATATTAAATAAAATATGTCAAAATCTAAAAGAAAATAATACAAAACACGTGCAACAAAAATACATTTATCATTTTCTATATTATAGATGACCATAATAAATGAAATAAAGATGACATCAAATCATGTTTGATGGCGGCAACACTTGCATAAAGATCAATATATTGTTCCTCTGATCGTACAATGTTGTAAAAAAGTCCAAAGAAATGTTAATAATTGGATATATGACTGTCCATTTAAAAGGGTTACCAAATTTTCTATGATAAGTTTTAAAAATTTTTTTTACATTCCTCAACTTTAGATTGTATTTTAAAAGATTTAAAAAACTTTCTTTAAAACAAAAACTTAAAGGCTGGATGGCGTTTTAAAGAGAACAGAATAGACAATCTAAACAAATAGTTATTCTAATACAGGCAATAAAGAATTTTTATTACTGAATAAAAATTTTAATAATGAAAATTAAGCTTACTAATTTTCATTTTTTGAAATATCTGGCAGTACAACTTCCGTAGGGGACGCTCTACGGTTGACTAAGTGGCCTTCTTTTCGGAAAAATGGTGTCAGTCCATTCACGATTTCAGCAAAAGTAAGGTGATGGCCTAAGGTATTTCCGAGGCATTTGATAAAGTGTAGCAAGGTGCATTGATATCAAAACATATTGCTTTTTATGTCGGTGATAGCTTTTCCCGACTAAAATATATTAAGTTTTCTCAGGGATCGCACTATACGAGTTCTTCTAGAGGGGTTCTCATCAACCGAGTTCAAGGTAAATTTTGCAGTTCGGCAGGATTTCTCGTATCTTATTTCTTATTATATTTAACGAATTTCTATGTCAGAATTCTAACCCTATATATTCTTTTACAAACGACAGTAGCATTTTTATTTCGCAATAGGCCAACGCTTCAGAAAATTCGTGCTATGCGAATGCACATCGTCGATACTCTTAATCGCAACCTTTTTGTAATCTCTAAATGGTTGTTATAGATATAAGGGAATCAGAAGCTCTCGACGTTCTTGGCATAAAAATGCAATGCATTGTTTGGTGGAACAAGCATATTTTTCATGTCGCAAATAAGCATTCAGGGGCTTGGTTTTCTGAAACGGTGTCAGAACTACTTCAATCTATCTGATCTCCTTGCTATCTATGTCACCTTTATCAGACCGAAGGTGGACTACAAATCTCATGTGTGGATCGGCGCTCCAAAGCCTATTTAGAGTTACTTGACCGCATGTAGAAGAAAGCGAAGAAAATCATCAGTGAGGGTAGGATATTCAGCTCTATTTATACACTGGAGCATCGTATGTTTCATTGTTTTATCTTTACTACAACGAAATGTGCTCTTATGAAATCAAGGAACTTATTCCTGAAAATCACAATTTCGTATGCACAATGTTCTTTGCGCTAAGAGCGTATTCCTTTATGATCGATTAGCCTATGTATCGTACTACGGATTAGAGAGAAAAATCGTTTTTTAATCGAACACTTCGTATGTGGAATAATCTCCCTGCAGAAGTCTTTCATGTCACTTACAATGTGCAAAGATTCAAATGAAATGTCAACAAGCACTGGTTTGTCTATTCGCCTTCCCATTGAGATAAAAATTTGCTGTAAACTGAACCTTCTTGTTACTGGGAAATTTTTAATTAATCTTATAAAAAAAAAAAATAATAATAATAATAATAATAATAATTATCTGTGTAATATCCTTTTGAGCAGAGGAAAAAGAATCAATTACTAGAAATTTCTATAAACTCCATTAGAGAATTCATTACGTGGCAACCCTTTGACACAATTTGCTTAGTGCAAGGAAACTATAAAAAAACTTTAGAAATTGAAAAATGAAAAGTTACTACAATAACAAAAGAGATATAGAATGACAAAAAAAAAAAAAACACAAATACAAAATAAAATGGAATAAAATGAAATGAAATGAAATAGAAGAAATTATAAAAAAAAAAACTGTAATAAACAACAAGCTGAGTTGTCGTTTTACACTTGTCGCCAGCTTAGAGCCAAACAAGGCAAAAGCCGCGCCAACATTTTTTCTATTTCTATTATTATTTCTCTTATTTTTTTATTATTCCTGGTGATTTTTTTTATTTTAAATTGCTTAAAAGCAAAATAATGAAATTGAACATTGTTTGCCTGCACAAAGTCGAAACAAAAACAGCATGTGCTGTGTTGCTTGTATAGTGTTTTCTTCTTCTTAACGGATAAAAAACAAGTATGAAAAAGGAGGAAGCTGTAGCCAAAAACAAAAAACAAAAAAAAAAAATAATAAAATAAAAGCAACCTGCTCTATGAGTAGATTTCAATATAATATTTTGAATTGTAATTACGTTAGAGCAAAAATAAATATTATTTTTTTGTTTGTCGTTGATGCTTTTTCTACGAGTTGCTTATTGCAAGGGATTGTTAATTTAATAATAGACTCTTTTTTTTCTTATTTACCTTTAATACACGTAAACTGTAAATTAGGATAAAAGACCTGTATTTGGCTTAAGTTTCCCCCATTGACACAAAAAATAACAGTGCAATATAAGACACTTTAAAAATTATTGGAAAATAATTTGAAAGTTATATATAAAGTGTTGACCGATATGTTGCGATCCAAAACGAAACATAAGGAAGAATTGATTTGAAAAATAACAACAAAAATAATGATGATGATAAGTTTTCGAGATTGCAACTATAAACGGAATAAGTCACGAGTAAATTAAGTACCGATTGGGAAGTTTCCTTAATACTTCAGAAATCTTACTGTAGTGTATAAGTGCGGACTTGCATCTACTCAAAACAGCATAAACGATAGTCTGGTTGCTACGTGGACAAATGTGTATTTTCTTGTCCGGAAAATTTATATCTATTTTCCTTAATTCCCTAAGGAAAATTTTTTTAACACCATTAAAAAAAATTATTTTAGACTTCTTCCCATATTTTAGAGTTTTACGTTCAAAACTTAAAACGTTATGTCTGTGCTTAAAACCTTCGCTCTTAAAGGGTGAGCAGACACTAAATATTAATTAAAGTCAGGATTGACTATCATACTCAGCCGTACAATCTGTCAAAAATTGCGTGCGTGCTCAAGAAGTATGATAATGGGAAGTTTAAACTGAATGTGTGTGACAGACTTTTTGACAGATCTGTACAATTTTATAATCTTTTAAAATAATTCATAAAATGATTTTTCCTATGCGATCAAAGTTGATTTTTTTAAGATGAGTAGAAAAATAACAAAATATTAAAAGCATATGCTTTTCGCATCTTTTTTGTATAAAATAGTGGCACGTACGATGCCATTTTGAAACGATTTATAAAGTAGGAAAAAGTTCTGTCCGATTTTCGTGTGATTAAATCGTACGACTGTGTATGATAGTGAATCCTGGCCTTTATTAAGTAAAAGTCCTATATTCAGCTATGCCTAATCTTATATACCTTTTAGCATAAGTGTACAACCACATGTATATAAAGAAATTCTTTCCTACCAATAGGTTTTTCTCTTCAAAAATAGCGCACAAAATTTGAAGTTTTAAGAGTTGTTTTCCCAGAAGTTATAATTGTAGTAAGAGGTGAGCCAGTAGTAAACACAACTAGCAGAAGGAGCACAAACGATTCTGTGGTGAAGAGTAACGTAAACTATAAGAAGTGTGTAAACCGATACCGAATTTCACAACCCGCTTATTACATATCGGTAGGTTTTTACGAAAACGACGAATAACAATTCAAAAATTTTATTAGTGTGTATACAGAAATAAACGGTGACGTATATATTAGTTGAGTTCAATAAATCTGTGTTCGAGACATCTTTAATTTGTGTCAGGAAAAGGCTACCATGGCAGTACACATTGTGTGTAATTGTTCGGCTTTGCTTAGTTCTATGAAGAGAGGGAAGTGCGGTAGCATTAAATTAAAGCACATGCAGTTTAAGACGTCGTGAGTTGGTAATGGATTAATTTTTTTTTTTTGGAAGTAATAGTATTCGCTTATAACGGAGGAAGGTTATTGGTCCGATGTGCTTTTTAACGTAATGGATTTTTTTTTTAAATTTGAAGAAAAAATTTGCTATAAAATTCTTAATATTGAAAACTTTAACAGGGTTATATTTTTTAATTTAAAAAATCTACTGTCATCCAGCAAAAAAAATTAAGTAATTAAGTAATAAATTAAGTTCCTTTATTGTAATTAAGTTATAACTTTTGAGCTAATGAAAAACTCATGAATATTCATAAAAAAAGAAATTATAAAGAACAAAGATTAATGAAAAAACGTTTCCTAATGATCGAATTTTTACTGGTTTTAAGCATTCATTTAAATGACAAGCTATGTGAAGCCATGCTCGCCAATGACAAGCTAATGTTAAAATCATGCTTTTCTTCTCCGAAATTGAACCAGTCCGTTTTACGTAGAACCGATAAATTACCTATTTCTTTTGCATGTCTTTTTCTGCTGGATACGTATTAAGTAATCCGTTTTTGTCATTCGTTTTCAATGTGAAATATATTCTGGTTACTACCCAGTAAAAAACAATGGATGTCATTCTTAGAAAAGGGCATCTTATTTACATCCAAAAAAGATAATATACGTTTTATAGGTTTTGTAAGCTAATTTTTAAATGTTGTTGTTCAAATAACATGTTGATCTACTTCTTAGATTTACATTTTTCCTTGCATAACGACAACATTTTTGAATAAAACTTAAGTTTTTTTCAGTATTTAAAAAGCGGATAAGAAGTAGTTCAATGTTGTAAAAACCAACGGCATGCCTTCAATGCCATGCCTATGTAAAATTCACCCGAATTTGCACCACTTCGTCAGTAGTTGATGCCGTGTTTTCATTGCATTGTTTCCTCACTTTTTTTTACTGGGTACAGAGTATTACGGATATGATATGGGTTAAGTCATAAGACCGAATTTACAGTTTACTTTTTACCATTTATGATCGATCAAATTATCATGATTATATTTACGCTTAAACAACGCCACCAAATCATTGAGATTTATTTTGAAAGTCAGTCATGAATTTGGGCAACTTATAAGCGAGATCGTAATGTTTATGAGATAGGCCTTATTTTTGGCTTAACATTTTTTTTTATAATGAAAAAACAAAACGGCACATGGAGTGAAACTAATCTACAATTGACCCTACAAAACTCCACTTCTCAAAAAACAATGCACCGTTTGGTGGCATCGTTGGACATTACAACTTTAAATATACAATATTACTTCAGTTTTCCATCGGTTGAGATCGTCGCCATCCCAAGATTAATTATTTTTAGTTTAAGGAGATGGATGTTGGTGATCCGGGCTTTAACATTATGACGCTAAGTCTCATACGGTCACAGCAACCATCGACTTGTTTATATCATAATTTGGCGATAAGTTAATTTCGAGAAGTGAATTACTCGTTTGGTCCCTAAAAGCGTGCAATTTAACATCTGAGGCTCTATATAAATTCACTGGTTTACGCTCATAAACCAGAAAAATTGTGCGATTTGGCTTAAAAATAGACTTTTAGAATGGGATTTGTTAAAAACATCCTCTGTTGCCACATGACCCAAATGATCTTCAAATGTCAATACCACAAATTGTCTTTCGATTGAAAATATCTTTTTATTAACATTGAATTTTTTGTATAATTTTTTACAATTTAAAGTTCCATCAGGCGTAAAAACACTCTTAAGATCTTATTTTTATGCGGGAAAGGTCAATGTTGTTCCCATTATGCGAGATAAATTTTAATAGTAGAATTTTTACTACAATACAGTTTGCATATGTTTTATTAAATGCACCGCTGAAAATAGGTGCAACACTAATTGCCAGTTGCAGTTTATTTAAAAAGAAACCTTTTTTTTAATTTTTCTATTGAACTTAATTGCTTATTTTCTTGCACATAAAATTATATTGATACAAAATAGACCAATTGTTTTTTTTTTCATTTTTCTTTGCATTTTTAAATGTCACTTTTCATTGTTATTAAATTTATGACCATCTTACATTTTATTTTGAGTACTTCTTTATATTTGGTAGCATGTTCGTTAAGTATTTTATTTGGTTCTTCCAATGCAAACCCATTTCTAGCTTAAGTCATATGTCTTTAATCCGTTGGGTGTTATCTCACTTTATTATGATAATAGAGACAGTGGATATTTTTAAGTCACTCTGGTCATTTATGTGCTGCTAGAAAATAACTTTTTCTGTTTTTTTTAATCTCATAACAATAAGGCGCTCTTGGGACTTTGAGTTGCTACTGTGTAGCAAGAGTCATCTTTTATTTTATTTATTTGTTTGTTTTTTTTTTCTTTTCGTGTTTAAATTATGCCTTTGTTATCTTTTGACAAGTGTGGGCTTCACACTTTGTATTTGCTGTTGTTATGCTTGTTGTTTGCTTTGTTGTACTGAAGTGACATTAAGCTAGTATTCAAGTGCCTGTCAATTATTGCCGCTCTTTGAGTCTGTAATTTTTTGGTTGCTGTTATTGTAATGCTTGTGTTTTTTTTTTTTTTTGGATAATCGTTGCAAGTATTTTATTTGGCTTTGTTCTTTATAAAATTCGGCAGGAAGTGACAATTAAATTGTCATTTACAGAATTTAGTAATTTTTTTTAGATAGTTCTAACGACTGTTTGCTTGGCTGGCACGTGTTAGTTGTTAAATAGTAAAATAACAAAAGACTTAAGACACAAACTGCCTTCGTTGGCTAAGAAATACAATGGATGAATAATATAAAAAATAAGCTATATTTTTCTAGGATTAAAATTTATTTTCAATTAAAATGTAGCACATTTTTTATCTTAAGTCTCTTCTTTCTACAATGAGATGCATTAAAAAAAAAATAAACTGGTCGCTTTGTTGTGATTTAAAATTTAATAACATTACGTTCTTTAAGAAAAGAAGTGTAAAGGCAACAAAATAATATCCAAATATTCGTCGAGAGGGTGTAAATGAAGCCAAACGTTAAGAATAGTCTTTGAAAGGATTAACAATGCATAATTAATAATAAAATTATTATGAAAAGAATAGGAAAGTATTGAGTTAAGAAAAGTGTTTGAATGATAAAGGAAGTGCTACACTTTATGTATGCTGCTGTTGATATCGAACTCCTTGATTTTTATAATAATATTTATAATAATATTTAAGGCATAGTTTTTTAAAGTGATAAATTCACTATTTTTACAATATCGTTGGCAGTTTATATTTAAATAATTATAAAATAATTAATATTTTCTCTTATTTCACATTACTTTATTATAACGAGAATATCAAAATCAGAATGATAAGCGTGTTTTTCTGTGACCGCTGTTCAAGAATGTAAAACAGCAAAATAATATTTCACTATTTTTCGCTAGTGAAGTCGAATAACCAATACTAAATTTTAATAATGCCATATTCTTCGAAATTCCCTTATCACAATATTATGAAGTTAATGATTGTCTCAAAATCCTTAGAAAACTGATAACGAGAGCAAAATTTAAAAAGTGATGACAAACTCAAAGCGACATTTGTGGCATGACTTTAAAAAAATGTTGTTTCGAAATACTAAGCTAAAGATGAAATATGAGTTTAAAAATCTATTGTGAAGTTCCACGTTTTTAGTTTTCCAAAAAAGCCGTCAATCTACAGTTGCCAACAAGATTTTTAGGCAAAAAAGTTATCAAGGCCGTTGAAGGCTGTTATATAATGGAAGAACATTGCTGGATATTGAACAAAACTAAATAAAATATTGTTTGGTTTTAATTCGTTTTAAATACTGTTTTGATTTCACGTATTCATTGCTTAATGTGAATTTTTTACTTGTTAAAATAAGATTCTATTTCTTTAAAAGTAAATCTTCGCTATATAATAACCGAATTGAAATTTCAAAAAATGTTATTAAAATAAAATTATTTTATTTTACTCCTCATTTAAAATGATCAAAATTGTGTCTATTTGAAGACAAATGTTTTTTCTCATAAAATGATAAAATTCCGTGAAGGATGGAAATCATGAAAATGGCCCATATGAAATATTTGTTCTTAATACTATTTCATACATAATTTCAGTCGTTTATTTTGTGTTTTGTTGTAATCAACATAAATATGAAATTTTTATAATACGAAATTCTTAAAAAAAAATTAAGATAATTGAAGAAGCAAAATATAATTTTTCTGTTGTTGATTTAAAAATAGTTTTTAAAGTGCTACAAGTTTTATAAAAATAGTTGTTGCCTTGTCCCTCTAGAAATCAATCCAAATCCAAATCCATTTCGCTACTTTTAAGAAAACAGGGACCGAAAATAACAGTTATTTTTAAAAGTTAAAGTCAAAAAGTCAGGTGGATATAATTTGTCTATCAGATATTTGAACACAGCATATTGATGCTGTTATGCTAAGGAATAATAAACTTAAAAGCCTTTAATTTTTTTTACTTTTATCAAAAAGTCACTTTATAATAATTATTTTTTGACCGATATTTTTTCGGTCAAAAATAAAAATTATAATTTGACTTTAATTTTTTAAGTCAAAAATAAAAGTTAAAATATGACTTTTATTTTTTAGGGCAAAAATTAAAGCTAAAATTTGACTTTTTTTCCTATTGAAAGCAGATGTTAAAAAAGTTAAATAAAACTTTAATTAAATACTAGCAGTTTTTTTTTTAGAATTATAAGTACATGTTTTATTTGTATTAAAACAAAAAGAAAAAAATATATAATAGAGTATGTATACGAAAACGTTTATTGGCTAGAAAGTTAAGGAGTTGGTGTTTTGCATATTTTGCTCTGAAAATACAAATTACATTTAATTTCCTTCATTTTAATATTAAATTATTCACTCTTTCATTGCAATGACTCAGAATTCAATTTTACCATAATATAGCTGCAAGTTCTGTTCAGACCAATTGTTATTATTATTATTATTATTATTATTATTATTATTATTATTATTATTATTATTATTATTATTTTTATGGCATAGTCAATTTTTTTTCTGACTTAAAAATAATAGTCAAATTTTAATTTTTATTTTTAACTTAAAAAATAAAAGTCAAATTTTAACTTTTATTTTTGACCAAAAAAATAAAAGTCAGATTTTAACTTTTATTTTTGACTTAAAAAATAAAAGTCAAATTTTAACTTTTATTTTTGACTTAAAAAATTAAAGTGAAATTTTAACTTTTATTTTTCACTTAAAATAACTATTATATTTTGACTTTTTTGAAAAAAGTCGCAACTGTTACGGTCCCTTAAAGAAAATATATATTCTGCCTCATAGGTGGTTTGGTTTTTAATAATTTTTCTAAATATTATATGCTTTTTAACCGATTGCCATGAAAAATTTCTGGACAATGTCAATTCTATTAGAAATTAAAAAAATTTTTTTATAAGTTTTTGTTGAGTTCCTACTTAACTTTAAATGCTTTTTGCACTCAAATATCCTTTTACCAAGCAGAAGCAATGAAATGAATAAGAAAAAGTTGAATATATTCCTTGAACCTATAAAATAAATTCAGTTGAAACGATGATTCGATTGATTAGCCTATTGCGATTTATTGACCCCGCCACGACTTTACTTGTAAAATATGAAATTTCGGTCTATTAGAAAGCAAAAACATATACGTGTGATAATTGATAAAGAGAACAATGAAAAAAAAGCTTTTTGTTGTCGTCCAATCAAATTAATATTGATTTATTATGAATATTCTTCGCATACTAAGTAACAAATTTAATTGGTTAAATAGTTTATGTTTACAATACGAGTATAAACAGCCAGAGGAAGATAGGTTCAAAAAATGTTGATGACGTATGTAGAAATCTAAAAAATGCTGTATTGCAGTCTGCTAGCGTCTACGTTTTTCTGATTTCTTAAAATTTAACACACAAATTAAAATTTAAGTAGATGTGAATTTAAGCGGATTATTATTATTAATTTATGATAGAAAAATGTATTTCCAGAAATATTTGATAATTTTATTTTAGTCTTAAGTTACATAGATTTCGTTCACAACAGGCTTAGCTCTCAGGCTGCAAAAATTTAATAGAGGTTTTGTATTATACGGTTTTTAATATATTTGAAACATATTTCAAATAAATTTTTTTAACTTCTCGTACCAGGAAATAGGATGCTGCTTATGCTCTAATGAGATTTTCTTAAAACTTCACCAGAGGCATGTTAGCAAAAATATTTCTTTTAAAATTATCAACGTATTTGTTAAAAGGCTTATGAGGACCTTTTTAATCAGATATTCTTTTTGAGAAATAAAGTAAAAGTAAAATGCTTTCCAAATTTTTTTTATATGGCCACTTGCGCTATTAATTGTTTTGCGTTTAATTATTAATGTCTTTTGTATGAAATTGCAGACTTTTCTTCTGACGCAAATATCTGAGGCATAACTTACCTGATGTTAAACTTTAAACTGCAAAATTAAGTATCCTGCATTGTGATCTTTGGCTATGTGTCTTGTATACAATTGTTATTTTAATAAAGAAATGTTAAGTGTCGTCAAAAATTTCCTTAAAAAATAAATTGTATTTGGTTTTTTTTCTTTGATTTATTTTTAAATTAATAAAACTTTATTTTTAAAAGATTTTTAAAACAACGTTGCTAAGAACAAATTCAAGTCGTATATTTCTCTCGTGCTCAATCTACCCAATTTTCACACCAGATTTTATAAATATTTGCATAACGCAGCTACTGTTTTGTTTTTAATATTCCAAATTATTCTTAAATCTATTAGAACTCTGAAAATAATTTCTTATTCAACCGAATAAAATTACTAACAACAAATAATGTTTTGGGATATGGGATATGGGATGTTATAACATTTAATTATTTTTAATATATTTGAACAATAAAAAACGAATTTTAAGTAATTTCATACTATTTACTTGAGACTGAAAATATTAAGCGGTTATTATTAATGAAAAGCAATAAAAGTAAAAACTATATTTTTCAATTCGATTTCTGTTTTCACATATGTACATATACATATTCATATGTGTATAATGAAGCTGCTAATACCCAACTAAATTCCAACAGAAATGTTACTGTTAATCAAAAGACTTAAGACACAAACACTGTATTTGTTTCTTTTAAAAAAAAATTTTAACTAAAAGCAAAATACACATACGCTCTTCTTAATCATTAACTTGTTCAATATTTATAAAACAAAACTATTTCCAGGTAGCAAAAACATACTGCCAGCTTAATTTGATTGGCTAAACTTTAAAAGAAAACAAAAACTTTAAGCAAAATAAACAAACAAAATACATGAGAAGATGCCAGGCAAAGCATACCCAGCTTAATACAATATTGGAATTAATGGGCAAAATTGGAAATGAACGGTAAACTGAACACAACAGTTATATTTGAGCAGTTAATGGAAAACTCAGCAGTTAAAAGAGATTTTGTAATTCTCATTTTATTGTTGATTGTAATAAAGAAAAAAACACCAACGTTTCTCTTATGTTTTAAGAGAATACTGTTTTTGTTTTGTTTTTACTTAATTTCCTCTTTTATTTTTTATTCACTCTTAAATTTAGCAAATTGAAAACCTGCTTTGATGTTCAGGTTTTGCTTTTTCATCAATTTTAGCTGTTTCTTGACTTGGTTTTGAAAGATTTTCTTTATAGCGGCTCTTTGAGTATAACCACCATATGTTTAGTAGTGTGTTTGGTATTGTTACTGAGATTATTTAAGTTGTAGCTGTTCTTTCTCTCCAGCTGTATGTGGCATGACTTAAGCTATTTACACTGTATTACTCGGTCAGTCGGTCTTTGAGAGGTTGTTGCTATTTGCCATTTTTTGTTCGTTTGTTTTGTTTTTTCGTCGTTATATTGTTATTGTCGCCTTTTTGTTTTTTTTTTCTTTTTGCTCTTGCCACAATCACCAACACCAGCAAAAGCTATTGCTGCCAGTGAGTTTTATTGAGGCACATTGAGTTTTGCTGTTGTGCATTTGATGCTGTTGCACCGGCAATTGAAATTGTTTTTTTTTTTAAGTTTAAATATTTTTGCTGTCGACTGCATTGGAAGTCTGGTAAATGTTCGCTCGCCTGTTGTTTTAAAACTGTTCATAAGGCCTATTTGCCTGCCTGGCTGGCTGGCTGGCTAGTTTGTTGACTATGTGCATTGAAATTGGCACATGCGCATGTTGTTGCAAATATATTCCCTTGCAGTTTCTAAACGGCTTTCTTGCGGGACTGTTTGCTTGATTGCAATTGCGCGCTTAACGTGTGCGATAAAATGTAGTTGTTTTTTCTAGATATTTGTTTTGTTTTCCTATTTTCTGTACTACAAAAAAAATCGTAACGAATTCAATGTTTCGCGTTTTAAAAGTTTCTTAATGTTGAGTGTTAAATTTTTTTAAATAAATTTTTTTGAGGCTTTCGTAAGATTCTTAATAGCAGTTTGATGTAATAATTTTATTACACGATCGCTCTTTTAATTTTTGTTAAAAAAAATATTATTGTACGGTTTGGGTTTCGCAGACGCTAGCTTATGCTTTACGGGATCTAACAAATTACATCACATATTTGTGTATTAAATTATAAAAAAATAAATATGAAGGCAATTGCAATAAAAATAGTTGTTTAAAAAATACACATAAATATTTAGTAATAAAAAATTGATAATACTGAAAATACGTATTTAAATAAATATAGTGGCAAATATCAATTAAAAAAGTTTAAAATTTGTTCACAGTGTTTTTATGTAAATAAAATTAAATGCTATAAATATTTTAAATTGTTAAAGCAAGGAGCAAATATACTTAAGCTATAAATGATTGTTGTTACTGAATATAAAACAAAAGACTTAAGTTACAAGCGGTTAAATTGTACTCTTCGCAGGTGATTACATCAAAGAATTTTTTCTTTATAATAATAAAATCTAAGCTACTGTTTAATAATAAAAGATATAAAAATTATATTGCTATAGTCATGTCATATGAAAATTTAATAATGATTAGACTTTATTAAATGTTATATTCTCCAATAAGCTTTTTAAACATAAGAGTTTTATAAACCAAGTTTTTGTTAAATATTTTTTAATATTATGAATACAAATTTTTTTCTTATAAGACTTAATTACTCGCTTTCTAGGTGGCAAAATATTTTAAAGAAATAAATCTTTTTGTTTTGGTTATAAATATAAAGACCCCTAATTTGTTGCCCTTCTCCCTTAAGCTTCCTAATCTTAAGCAATAGCAGCATGAATTTTCTTAAAGCATTTCAAGTTCGAATGGATAAAGTAAGATTTAAATTTCATATGATTTAATGAATTCTAAGAAATTTTTAAATAAATTGTCTGTTCGTCCATTTGTCTTTCTGCAAAAACCTTCTTTCTCTAAAACTGTAATATGTTGACACTTGAAATTTTAGCAGAAGATGTATCACAAAAACCGCCATAACAAAAACCAAAAATTAAAAGGCGTCCAGAAAGTAGTGTGATAATCATAACTATACTGTAATTTCTTAAACTGCGACACGTGAAATCTACACAGTGTTAGTAATATTATGGACCAGCCACATGTAGAAAAAAAAATAACTTTATATTAAAGGGTAACAAGATGAACCTTAATAGTCTGAGACTTTAAGCTCACGGAGTGTTTATATTGTTTAGACGGTATGAAAAGTATAAAAATTAAAAAAAATTACATACTCAAAGCATATTTTGCAATGTTTATGTTAAAAAAAATGAAATTAAAAATTTAAGGGTAACCTATACATTGTATTGAACCCTTTGTATGTAAGCCAAACTCACAGTTAGAGGATTTATTATTATTATTTTTTTTTTTTGGACATGAAACTAATAGCTTAAAATTTCTCGCCTTTAAGGAGATTACGGTAATTAATCAAAGTTTTTTCTCAAAATTTCCACACAGTCAGTAAAGCTAAGATGGACAAGAAAAGAATTTTTCTTAGTTACAATTTTTTTATTTATGAAGCCAAAGACGATTTGTTTTTTAATAAATAATATTATCAGTGGTGCAAAAAATTGTCAAAGCAAAATCTTCATTTATCAAAACAAAAAAAAAAAAAACAAAAATCTTAATTTAGGAAAAAATTTCTTTAAAGAAGGAGACATATCAAATTATTGCAAACTTCGACCAAGTTGGAAACTCATTATCCGCTCTCATGTAACGGAGTTCCCTAAATTCGTTATATAAATTTTGTATCTCGCTGTCTTTAGTTAAATTTGATAAAAAATTTTTATTACTCTTACTATTGAAGAAACGTTTTATTAATAACGTTTTGGGGGTCAATAGAAGAAAGATTTTTTAAGGCTGCGTCACTAAAGTCAAATCGTTTTGTTATTTGTTTACACACTTCATTGTAAAGGACAATATAATTATCAATGAATTTATTAAATTCAGTAGCATTAAGCTTTTTGTTGGGAATTTTAGCTTTTACAGATATATGTACTTGATAAACGTCATCATTATTTACATGATTGTCTATTAGCGGGAGTGAACAAAATAAATATATATAAATTTACAATAAATTTACAATAAAATTGTTTCAAATTTTTCTTAGTAAATTTTAACAAGAAATTGCAATATATGTTGTCAAGCTACGAAATCAAAAAAAAAAAAATCTTAATTTTGAAAAAAAAGAATCTTCAAATCTTATTTTGATTCAAAAATCTTTAAAATTTAGCAAAGTTCTTCACTCTGGCATCGCTGAATATCATAAATAAAATTCTAAACCGCTATATTTTAAGTAAATATTTTTATGTTTTATTTGAACAGAGTTCACGTAACGACTGGCTATTCGAAATAATTCGTCTTTTCAATTTAATTTATTTGTAAGTTTTAAGATGTCACAAAATAAGTTTCAAAAATATTTGGCCAGAAATTTAAGGCAAAATATTTTATTTAAATAAACAGCACCTGGTGCATGTAGTGACAGCAGTATATAATATAATAATAAATTAGAAAAGTTAAACGAATTTCTTGACGGATGTATAGATTCTTGCAATATAAATTTAATGTTTTTAATTTATTTTTGTTCGTAGTACGAAAACCAAAATTTACTGACTAGAAGAAAACATATGACAAAAAAAAAAAAAAAAAAAAAAAAAACAAAGATAGTAAAAGAAATTTCTTTAATCATTTTATAAACCAAAACGTTTCATTATGCAACCGGTATATTTTAATTCCAATATTGTTTTCGAGTATAAAGAACTCTCGTATATATGAAAATACTTATAAATTTTTTGAAGCAAGATATTTTAAATGAAATTATTTAATTAAATTAAGTTTTCTTTATACCAAAAGTAAGCCTGGCTTTGCAAAATACTTGAGATTTGAATTAGTTGATTGATTTGAATTAGTTGAGATTTGATTAGTTGAAACTATTTAAGTAAAGTTGCGACATTATTATGGAGACGAGCAGTTCTAATTTTAAGAAAGATCAGTTAAGAAACTTAATTTTTTTATTTTATTCTCTTGCATTCTTTTCTCATTAAATAAGCTTAAACAAGAAGTCAACTATAAAACAATCGATTTTTATATTATAATATTGAAAGACGTTAGAATTTTGAACGTTACTCCCTTAACTCTTAATATCTTTTACAATAGAATTAATTTTTTTTTTTAATTTCTTCAAATAAGTAAAAGACATTAACTTTATACTTATTTAGTTAACGAAAAAAATTTTATAGACTCAATACACAATCAAAGTGAGCATTTATCTGGCCAGAAATATATCTGGCAAGAAATATTTTATAGTTTTATTGCACCTGCTTCTGCCGAGAAAATCTTCGCATTTATTTTGCATTAATGAATTTAGTGTTTCGAATGTTTTACTGTCTACAAATTTTTAAGAGTTTTAAACAAAACGATAAATATATGTAAACATTATTATATTTAAATGAAACAAATTAACGCGGCTAACTTTTTTATTACATAAAAAGAAAATCAATAAAAAATTAATTAGTAGCTAAACAAAAGTGAAGTTAGACAGTTTTACATAGAGGTCATTAATGTTCATCACTTATTTCTTTACCAAATCATTTAGGAAATTCATAATTAATCTTAACAAGTATTGGAATTAATAATAAACTTGTTTTTAATAAATAAAACCATTCAATAAAATAATATAGAATACGAAGAATTTTTTATTTGAACTTGATAAGTACCTTAATTGTTTTAAAATTTAAGTTCAATGAATTTATTAAATAAATTACAAAGAAACCAAAAGTAATAATCTGTCATTGAGTGATTCACAGTAATAAAAAATTTATATGTTCAAAAAAGTTTAACTAAATTGTTGGTTTAAACAGTGACGACAACAAACTCAGAGAATAATTAAAAACCAGTTAAAATTTTTTAAATCGGCCCTTGTTCGTTTTATTAATTTATAAAATTTTTTGGATTATAACAACAAGTTGAAAAAGTTGTTAACGCAAAAATAAAATTTACGTAACTAGAACATTTAAAAAATGCTAATATTTTTTTATTTTTAAATTGTAATCTACTTACTTTAGAAGCCTTTTGTGGGGAAAATAAAAAAAGTATGGTTTATAAATTAATGTTTTTGTTTAAAAACGCGTTAATAGATATGAGGTCTATTAACACTATAAACTGTCAAAGCCGTGTGATTAAAGGGTGTCAATAAAAAAACATAAATATCATTTTTATATGTTGGTTTAAAATAATAAAATTATTTTAATTTTGTAAACAAATTTTTTTAGTGTTATATTTACGAATTATGGCAACTAATTTAAATAATTTTTTGAAAACCTGTATTTATTTCCAGTTAGTTGAATGACTGAAAATATATGAAAAATTTATTTTGTTTCATTTTAAATTTAAAATTTTTTAATTTCAATGTAAAATTTAAAATTGAAATTTATACAAATATTACTCCCAAACACACTTTTAAAAACAAATTTTTAAATTTATTCTAAAATGATGACAAATAAATAAATAAAATTATTATGAAAAAATTGGGTATAATTTATTGTAAAAAAATTAACAAGTTTTAAAATTTCAATTGCCGATAAAAAAAAAACAGAAAGAGAGTAACGAACACATAAATACCAGAATTAATTAATTTGAAATTTTTATAGCACAAGTTACAAATTTTTAAATATTGGAAAAAAAATAGTAAAGATCAAACCAGGCTTTTTTTTAATAATTGTAAATTTTTTCTAAACATTTGTAAAATATTTTTTTTTTATTACAGAAATAAACATTGGGCGTTAATTGTTTGATGATAAAAACAGAAAAAAATATTACATTGTATTAGGATTTTAGACCTGATTCAAAAACTAGACTAATGACATTATCTTCATAAATTTTCTTAATTATTATAACTGATGTTTAATAGTGTCAGTAATTTTTTTACAATATTTGATTTAAAATAAAAATAAAACAAGTAAGAGTGCTATATTCGGCTATGTCGAATCCAATATACCCTTCACCATGTATGTTAATGGAGCTCCTATCAAAACACAATATATTGCGGGGACAGAGAATTAAAAAGTAAGAAAAACAAATTAATAACGATATATTATTTTACATAAAAATATCGTTAGCTCCTAATGGGTTAAGCATTTAAAAAATTTTTTTTTGATTTTTCGTGATAGATCTCTTCAAAAGCTATTGATGCCCCTATTTGCCATATTGAAAATCGAACTTTTTTATGAAAATTTCAGAAAATATAGGCGAGCGCCGATTTTTACACTTGATGTTTTTTATATTTTAATTCTCTATTGCTCAATATTTTTGGTTTTTTGAATTGAAGTTACTTCATTCTTCCTTATGATTTGGAAAAATAAGAGGCAAGCGTGGTGTTTAGCTTACTGTCTCAAGGGACACGGACCGATCTTGTTGATTAAAAAAAATATAACTTATGGAGTTGGAAAGAGATATTGTAGAAATTACATACAAACTATGTATGCTTTTTACACTTTTTGCGGTGAAGGGTATAAAAAAGAAATTAAGAATAAGAACTCGTTTCAAGTTTTCTTGAATTGTTCTTAATAAAATAATTATTAAAATTCATTTAATAATATAAACTTCACTTCAATATAAATTTGAATTAAATGACGTTAATATGCTTTTAAATTTGATTTGATTTAATTATGGAAATCAATTCAATTCGAGCTGTTTAAATTTCAATAAAATATTAAAGGAAATTATACAAAATATAATTATAAAACTGGAATCCAAAAGACTATTTCCATTTATTTTGCACAATTTGTAATTGAAATATTTTAATGGAATCGTTTTTTTAACTGAAAAATTTAAAACAAAATTTCATAAATTATTAAAGATAATATAATGTATTAAGCCACAATATATTATTATAATTCAGTATACATATGCTTGATTATAAAAATATTTTATTCTGGGAATTGACAGAATGCTCTTTTACCAGCTCAGTGGTTTAATTGTTAGATATCGGTTCATCTGTAGCCAAGATATGAAATAGACAACACATATTAAAAAAAAAATTAAACACAATTGACATCAGCCTTTATATTTATGTGTTTTTACATTCAAACTAAGAAGTTATTTAGTTTTGTCTTAGGAAATAAGTTATTGAGAAAACTTACAAGCGCACGTAACTAAGTTGTCATTAAATATTAAAGTTAAATTAAATAAAGTGCAGTAAACAAGCCACTGAACCAATTTAAATTTGAAAATATACATTTTTTAATTTAAAAGAATTATAGTCGACAAGTAATACAGTTTAAAAAAACACTTAAAAAATTAATAAAACTTACTAATTGACTTTCTGATATTCTGCATGACATTAACAGTGGAGCCAAATAATAAATATTTACAAATTATATTATCAGTTCAGAAATATAATTTGTTACAAATTTCGAACATTAATATGATTTTTTCTTCTTTTATGAGAAATTTTTGAAAATATTTACGTTTAAAAAATACCTGATTTCACAATATCGTTTTACAAAAACTTTTTCTAAAATAATTCAAATTTTTAATTTTAAAAGTTATAAGAATTGCTATCTAAGTTTAAAAAACAGCTTATAAAATTTTTAAAACTAAGAATTTAAAAGATTATATTAAAAGTCAAATTCTCAAAAGATATATCTAAAGCGTTAGGCGTCATTTTCTTCTATCTTCTTACGCAAAATTGCGAACTTAAAAACCTTAAAAGATTCTAATGTTTAAAAAAGCCAAAACTTTCATAAACTGCCTCTCGCTACTCTGCATCTAGTCCCACAGTGTGCTTAAAATAAATGTTAAAAACTACCCAAAAAATAGTAAAATTTATTCAAAAAGGCAACGCCAATTGTATTTAATTTAGAGTACTTAATAACAAAAAAAAAAAAAAAAAAAAAAATAAAATAAAATAAAATAAAATAAAATAAAATTAGAATTTTTAGCACAAAAAAAAATATATTTGAGTAATAAACCCAAAAGTCAATAAAGTTTTAAATACAAAACGCTAATAGACATTGAATCTTTTTAAATACAAAAAAATATATTTTATTAATCTCTTTTCTGTGTAATTGACAAAAAAAAAATAAATAAATAAATAAAAGCTATATAATTTTTAATTTTATTTTTACTTTACATTTTAACCAGTAGTCAAAAAAATTTTCGAAACGAAAGCAAATCAAATAAAATTTTAATTTTTATCAAATAAAATTTTAACGATTTTGGCTCTTAAGATAATTAGCTAAACGTTATATATATTAAACAATGTCCGCAAAATGCTCAACAAAGGAATTGAGTAAAACAACAGTAACTAGATTGAAACCAATAAAAATTAAAAATTTCTATAAATAATTTATTTGCTTTTGCCTACAAAGATATTTAACCTTTTCTTTAAACGTTAGACATTTATTGCCAATTTAATTAAATGAAATAACTAGCTAAAGTAATGCGGTAGTAAATATTTAATTATTGTCTTGAAAAATGTGATTTATATTCGAAAAAAGAAAAATTTATACTATTAAATGGGCATGCCCGCTTGTTTAAAATAGTTAATTGGAAAAAATATTTTTTCACAAAAATCTGCTTTGTGTTAAATTTAATTTTTTTTTATTTATTTCTTTAGATACCAAGGGATTTTTGATGATAAGAAATAATTTCATTTAATTCTCAATTTTATTAAAAGATTTATTATTTCTATTTTCTCAAAAATGTTTTATCACATTTGTGCAAAACTTCAATACCTGTTACACATATCGTAGTGAGAATACGTTAATAGATTTGAGTCCTATTCTCATTTTAATTTAACTCATATTCTAATTTTAATTATTATGCCCGTTTGTTGCATAATCATGCTCCAGCGGACAAACTAGTTCTAATAAAATTTAAAGCAGAGACAGATTTTTTGCTGATATAGATACAAGTAACTTTTGTTTTAGCAGTATTAATCGAAAGGAGACAACAATGGATAATTACTAAGACTGACCACTTATTCTGGGAATAAGTAATGAAATAATTGGACACTTCACAAATCCTGTTCGAAATTAAAAAAATTACGTAGTAACTATTCTGACCGTAATGGTTCCAGCTTTGAAAGATTTTGCTCGTTTTTATTAAACGAAAAAAAAAGTAAAAGTAAAAATTTGGTTGCCTTAAAAAAATTAAAACTTAAAAAATATTTGTGTTGTTGTGATCTGTATTTTAAAAGGATTTAAATTATAAATACTTTAAAATTTTTAAAAATTATAAAAAGAAAAGTTAAAATATTTGCATGATTTTCGGGGTAACTTACATTAAGACATTAGATTAGAGCTATGGATACAGAAATTTTTTCAAATTTTCTTAACGCTTTTTCTTGTAATTTTTTATCCATATTGATAGTTAAAAAAAAAAAATCAGCGATTTCTGGATTGCTACTCCCGTGATCAGCATTATCTACCTTATAATCGTCATCTATTTAACCAATTAATTTTGTAAATCAATATAATTGTGGTAAGACGAAGTCCATGCACAACAAAAAGCTTTTCTTCGCTGTGTTCTCTGCAATTAGTCGCAACAATTCTTCTTGCTATCAAATAAATCGCCAGAAGAAAGGGATACTTTCATTTTATTCACAACATTGTAGATGCTGTTTCTGTATCATAGTGATTGTGATAACGCCAGCATGAATGATCGCTGTGCATTGCAAGTGAATTTATTTAAAAAATATTAGTACAACTTTTTGAGTTTAAAACAAATGAATTAATTAATAGAATATGAGTTCAATTTTATTTTAATTTCTATTTTTTTAAGATAGAAAAGTTATTTACTAATATCGAAAAATTATTCCGTTCAATTCGTTTATTTCTATTGCATGTGAAATTATAGGAAATTAATTTTAATTCCAAACAGGATTTTGCTCCGTGACATGACTGTTTACCTTATAGAAAAGGTAATATAAACCGAACGTGGGATTGAGACAAAAGACCTTTTTTCAATCAGTTATACAAACATATGTATTTCATTATATAAAGCAGCGAGGCACATTTATTTTGTTCCACAAAAAAAAAAAAAAAAAAATATATAGAATGTTTAGGAGGTTGGAGAGGGTACCTGTAATGGAAGTCAATATTAAATTTCCTATATTTGCAAAGCTACAATAGTGAGAAGCATTAAATTTGATATGGGTAACAAAAGGAGAGGAAGGAGGAGATGGATTATCCCAATAAAAATACTAGTTAATTAATAATTTTTTTTCAAGTGCGCTGCCAATGAACTGTGATAGTAATAACAATAATAATTGCGATTATTTTCGAATTACCAAAGATACTATTAAACATTTATTTCTTTTCTTATTTAGTATGAAAGTTGAACTTCATTACGTTTTTTGTTTTTTTTTCAAAAACTTGTTCATTTATTTTAATTTTAAAACTAACTTGAACCTACAATGCTGCATTGCTGATGGGAGGGAATTTATTTCTAAGTCATTGATAGCATCCAATATCGCTATTATAATTTTTGAAAAAGTTTTCATTAGACCTCGCTCCAAATTTTATGTGCTTCGTATACATTTTTCATTCCAGAAGTTAGTTAATCTCTAGTATTCTTGATTAACCTGCTTAAGTTTTTACCAAACTTTGAATATATAAATTTATTCATGACTGTGTTTTTCAACGCTTTTTATTATTTTTTAATTTTAAAATTTTTAAGCAACTCAGAAATACATTCCAATTTAGTAGTGTTTTATAAATAGATTACAGAAGTACTTGTAATTATAATTGGAATTTTTTAACTACAACTACATTGAAGTATTTGCAATTTTAAATGATTTTTTGCTATCAAACATTTTAATTAAGAACTTCTAATTATAAGCATATCCAATTGTAATTAAAAAAATAACTATAATAATAAATAAATAACTATAGTAGTAAAAAAATTTAAAACTTAATTTATTAATTTATTCTGGATTCTTATACATAGAGTACAAGGCTTCGCGTTGTCCATCTGTCTGATTTGCCGTTAAAATATCGAAAACCTAATAAGTGTTGTTTTCCTTAAGTTCTTCGCATGTTGTTAGTATTTGTGATTTGTTGTCATTATTACTGTTTTGTGGTTTTTTGCATTAAAAGCCGTAAAATTCAGAAAAAAAAACTCTAGACTACTAAGAAATCTGTAATTTTAAAATATATTACATTTTCAGCCAAATTTAATTAAACAATTTTAATATTAATAGAAAATTTTATTTTCATTAAAAACTGAAAATGTGAAATAAACTGAAAAATGTCGATAACTCAAAGTTTCACTTAAGATCCAAAAATTAATTAAAAACGCACTTATGTTTTTTTCTGAATAAAGTTTTTATTTATTTTAAGGTGTTGTTAATTACCATTCAATTTTTTTCTTTGTAACTGAGCAAGTGAAGCCGTTTTTTACTTTGTTGTATTGAAACCCAAATTTTCTGAAAAATTAAACACAAACAATCGAAATTTTACCAAAATATAACATTTTCACCAAAAAATTTAACTTTAAAAAATATTTTAATTTATTGAACTCTGAAAATGCACAAAAGAAATTAATACGCACCGAATATATAGAGTTTGTTAAAGGATCTCTGGTATCCCATAAACTAACAATAAATCTACTATTGCTTCATTTTTAATATTTAAATTTTACAACTAAAACTACATCATTAAATAAAAAGTCAGCAATGGTGGAGATCAAACAACAAATCAGCTTTGTTATGCTTTAACATGAAAAGTACAGATGGAGTTACAGATTGGCTACAGTTAGAGCTATTATTATCCATTATCCAGATTTTTAATTTCATTTTTTTTTTTTGAAATGTAACATCTAGTTTAACCTGGATATATTTATATTTATTTCTCAAATTATAGAGAATCTATTAAATCTCTTTGGGCGTTTGAGAGATACTGGGTCTAAAGGTGGGAATCAATAAAATAAAAAGAAATGATTAAAAAACTTTAAACGGGTATAGAAGGATATGAAGACTTTTAGAAGGATTAGGAGAGTTTTTGCATAAGCTTTTTTTTAGCTTGCTTTATGTTTATAGCTTGTATACGTATAAAATACTATAACAAGTCACACGGTCACTAATGCGGTTTCTATTGAGCGGAGAGCAGATCCTAAAGCGACAAAAACATCCGCAGTAATTAAGATCCAAATGGCCGAATATAGCGCACTTACGTGTTGTTTTATCATTTCATATTTATTTATTTTTAAATTCATGCAAATGCATCACCTTAAATGCAAAGAAACCTAAAGTATGTAAAAGTCAAAAGTTATTTATTGAATAATAAAATTATTGCGTTATTGTTATTTGAAAATTTTTACATCCTATTTTTTCTATTTTATGGCAAATTATTATTTTGCCATAAATTTCGCTCATTACCCAAATCACCTGTCTAGCAAAAACTTTTACCAACATCATGGGAGAAATTCAAATATCGTTAAGTAAAACTACATTAACAAAAAAAAAAAAAGAAAAAAAAATATTAATTTTTGTTAAAATAGTAACCAAAAATCGTGTCCGCATTTTTTATGCTTTTCCTTTTACATCAAAATTATTTTGTATAATGCATCATACTTAAAAGATCAAATTTGCTTTTAGATTTTCTTTAAGACTTTTACATTACGTTATTTTAAAATTCATTCATAATTATTTTTTCATTTCGTATTATAGAAGAGGCTTGAATGATAAAATATAATTTATATTTATTTAAATAAAATTTATTTAATTGACAATTTTGTTCTTTTTAGTGAAGATGCCGAAAAAAAAATTATTAACAAAACAAGAAAAGTTTCAAAGAATATTAAATAGCAGTAAATATATAAATAAATAAATTTTGTTAATATCTGAAAAGTATTTCAGATAATTTCAATATGTTTAAACTAAAATAAATTTGTTAAATGCAAAATAAAATTAATTTAATGAATGAGCAAAAATTCAAATTGACCATATTATGAGTAAATGAAAACTAAAACGAAAAGCGCTTTAGGAAACTATGAAAGAAAAAATTAAGTAAAAATAAAAAATTAAAATTGTATTTAGTTGAAAAAAATTAAGTCTTCTTAAAGAAAAGAACTTACACAAAAAAAAAATAAAAAAAAAAACAAAAATTATTTATATGTTGTAAAGAAGCCTACTTTATTTTTGATTCTGAAATCAGGTAAGTGTTTATTTTTTAATTAGATTTATAATGTGCTTTTCTATCTCGAGCTCCCTTGGTCCTTGTTTATTTTGAACACAAGAGATATTCTTTGTTTTGCTTCCAGAAATAATTATTGTATCGTCAACACTAGATTTAAAAGTTATACTCTATTTGGTTCATCACATTCATAAAGCAGCTTGAATAATAATTAATTATTTTTAAATAGTTTTGACATTTTTAGAAAAATGTTAATTGAACGGTATGATATTACTCTTATGCGATTTTTCCTGGTTATAAGTTCATGGTAATCAACGAAATCTTTCATCGTTTGAACTGCTAATTTAGAAAGCTTTAGAAGTGTTCTAATTAATTGCAGTGTAAGTATCGGGGCTTACAGTTCAACGTTTACACGTGGTAATTTCGATGCATTGGCCTTTATATGTTACACAAATCAACTACCCTTTTCAGTTTAATTTCTTGCCCTTTTTAATTTAAACTTTGCTAAATACTAACGGTCGTTTTAGATTGCTGCTTGCTCGCCTCGCAAGTAGTTTTATTACGGAGTTCAATAAAGATCTTCTAGGTATTTTTTTGGAGATGCTGTTACTCCAAGGTAGTTCTGTGAGCCGCTTTGTGTGTTTTTGGATGTTTTTTAATTGTTTTGCTGACTTGATACTGCCTTATTTTTTAAGCCAAGAGACAATTAATTTAAAATAAATAAAATAGTTAACACTCTTCTAGCTGTTTATACTTTATCTAGCGATTCTCTTATTTAAATTAGTAGATCAAATGTAAAAAAAAAAAAAAACGTTACGTTTCACTATCTCGAAATAATATTATAAAATTTGGAAACAGAAGAAAATCGCTAAGAACTGAATTTAAATAACATGATAGATGCATTGAAATTAATTCTAATAGCTGACGAAAAGTTTTCTTCATTTTGTGTTGGCGCAAAAAGAATTTTGTTTTAGTTTTGTAAATTGGAAATTTTTACCCAAAGCTTTTTCAAATTCCGTAACCGCTTAGGTCACTAAAAAATATATATTACGAATGTTTAGAAGATTTTTCTTGCTTTGTCGCCTGGAATAACGAAGTTTAGTTAAACATTGCAAGTCTTTGGTGTTTTAAGTCAATGGATTTGATTTCATATTTTCAAAATGCTTCATAATAGAGTCAACAGAAATACCACAGTTCAAAAAAAGCTTATTTGAGACAAAAGCATTGAAGTAAGAGTTTTCATATTTTAAATCTGGTTTTATTTTGCTTACTCGATGAGTTACTATAACAACAATTTTCGTCGACATTTTTTATACTATTTTCCATGGAGCCCAATATTCTTGCTTTGCACTCTCATTCATGTTACATACCGCATTTATGTGGAAATAAACTTGCCTCGCCATATAAAATATTGAGAGCGAATAATGTTATTTTGAGACGACTTATATAGGGTCATCCAAATGCGACGCCTAGATGTCACCACTATATAATTTTTACACGTGATCTTTTCAAATGACATAAGCCATTTTGTTTTATGAGAAGGTAGTACAGTTTTAACCATGGACAGCTACACATTGCAACAACGCGTTTACATCATTCAAAGTTATTATGAAAATGGGCATTCTTTGAAAAATACCCATCGCAAAATTTTGTTTCGTGACAAAGCTCATTTCAGAATGGATGGATTCGTAAATAAGCAAAATTGTTGTATCTGGGGTGATGAAAATCCTCGTGTTATTCATGAAAAATCTCTACACCCACAAAAAGTTACTGTTTGGTGTGCATTTTTGGCAGATGGAATCATTGGGCCATTTTTCTTCGAAGATGATGCTGGAAATGCTGTTACTGTGAATGTTGAGCGATACCAATCAATGTTGAGAGACTTTTTAGGGACACAGTTGAATCATATTGATTTGTCTGACGTCTATTTCCAGCAAGACGGTGCTACATGTCACACAACTCGAGAAAACATTACGCCTTTGCGATCAAAATTTCCTCAACGTGTAATTTCACGAAATGCAGATTTCAATTGGCCTTCAAAGTCATGTCATCTAACACCATTAGATTTTTTTGTGGGTTTTTTGAAAAGTCTAGTGTATGCTAACAAGCCGCAAACAATTAATGATCTAAAGAACAGCATTCAAGTTGCAATTCGTGAAATAACACCAGCAACATGTCGGAAAGTCATTGAAAATTTCGATATTCGGATTGATGTCTGCAGACGCAGTCATGGTGGACATTTGAATGATATTGTATTCCACTTATAATTATAATGGATTATACTTTTAATAAAAAACAGATTGAAAAAAATTGCAAATAGTTTGTGTTTTATTTTAAAGAAACATGTAGGCGAATTTTTTGGATGACCCTTTATTAAATCTACTTGAGAAGATTGAAAATGTTCTGTCTTCTCCAACTTTTATCGCAAATTTATCTAAAAGAACTGTCTATAAATGTAAACATAAAAAATAAAGTTATGATCAAAAAAGTCCTAATTCTTTTAGCATAGCAGAATTAATTTTTTGTTAAATAAATAATAAAACATTATTTTTGTTGCAGTTACAAAAACTGTTCTATAGGTCAAGAGAACCATATGCAAAAATATTAAGGAATTATTATAAAAGTGTAGATTTGATAATAATAATTAACTTCATTTTCAGCTGGCAATAAGACATTAAAACATTCATAAAAACAATTAAAAATCAAACAAAACTCATTTTAATTAAATTGAATAAAGTTTTAAAATTTCACATCTGCATATTAGATTAATTAATATCCATTTTAAATTACTTATTAAGTTATTTTTTCTTCATAAAAGAAATCAACTGACATTCTCTCTAAAACTTCCCCAAACGCATATTAAAACACAAAAACCATATGATCTCGTTTATAATTGACAAAATCATGATAACAACAAGAAATTCATCTGAACATTATATTGCGAGTATTGTTAAACATTTTATAAGAAAATCAACTATTTAATTATTAAGTTTTCTATATTATATTTTATACAGTAAAGAGAAAACTAATACATCATAATGGGTTTTTGTCCGTGAAAACTGTGATTACTAAGATACAGTAATTAATTAATATTGGCAAGCGATGACATATGAAAAAATAGTTTTTACTTGAAACGGATTAAAAATAAATAAAATGAGCACAATTTATATAATTGAATTAATGTAACAAAAAACTGTATAAATCTCGTTAATTTTAAGATAAACAAATGGTTGTTGCCACTGAGCAAACTATTTTAGATAAAAATTATTATTCTTAATAAAATATAAACAAAGAGGTTTCTTCTAGCACATTTTTGCTTATTGGCTCAGAAGAAATAAAAAAGTATTATATATAAGAATTTCAGTACGTATTGGTTTTAATTCAAAATTGTTTAAAACACATATCTTTTAATACAGTACAACCCAAATTACATTTCTATTCATATTTTTTTTCTTTATTAATTTTTCATATCTTTTACTGAAAATTCTTATAAAAATATTTTCAATTAAAATACATTTTCAGCAGACTTGTATATTTCTTACATTAGGTAGTAGACAACTCACTTAGCTTATTAAGGTTCTACCTCAAGCCACTTAGCAAACTGTCTTTTTTATAGAGTGTTGAGATACGAATAAACATATTAATAGAAATGCTAATAAAATTTAGTATAGGCAAAGAAAATAGATCAAATGGTTAATATTAGATAAAATTAAAACACTGAATTTCAATAAATTACTAACACAATGCTGCAAATATTTTTTTGATAATAATCTTAGGGTCTTACTACTACAGGGTGCTGTTTAAAGCACAAAGGAGTTTAGAATTTGTAAAAATAATAACAAAAATTAAATTTTAATAAAAAATTTCTTTATTCCAAAGTTCAATAAAAAGCATTAATATATGAAAACAATGTCACGCAAATGGTCAACTTATGATGAAACACATTGGAGGTTTTCAATTTTGTGCCATTTTTTGAGCATCTCTAGCCATAGCCCACGAATAAAATGAGGCCTCTGAGGCTCACACAGTCGATGTTGAAAGTCCGCGCATGGTACATATATTGAAACTATCCTGTTTAAACCATATCTAGCTTGGTTCAACGCCAATCATGTTTTTAAACAAAACATCATTGATCATGGTACGGTAATGAATTGCATCAAGTGTACATCGAGCTCCTACTTCATTTTTTCAATAATGCCACCAGTGTTCAAACCGCAAGAATCTGTTCAATCTTGCATTTTTTTTTTGTGGATTTTATGGAGTTGTAAACTCTGTTTTGGTTTGGTTTCACTCATGCGCATTAATTTGCCCTTAAGACAAAAAAGAACCCTGAAAAATTAAATTATTAAATGATTATAAAAGTAAATCTGAAAATTAAGTACCGCTGTTAAAGCGTCAATTATTTGCCTGAGTTTGTAGAAATACTTTTTTGAAATTAGCAAACGATCAAATGTTCGCTATGAATTGTTTATACTATAAAATATTTACAAAAAATCGCACATGTAATTAATTTCATAAAAATAAATTAAAAAATCAGTCACGCACTAAATACCAAAAATAAAACCAAAGAATTTTTATAAAAAAAAATTTAAGAAAAAAAATATAACAAAAATAAATCAATTTCACACTTTACTTTGCTAAAAAAAAATTAATAATAATTATCGCCCTTATTGAAAATAAAATAATAATATTTACCGCTATGACGGGTTATCGCCCCTAATTTCTTTGTTAGCCAAAATATTTTTTAATTAGATTTTTCATTGCTTTTTAAACTTTTCAAACCAATGAACTATTTTTCATGCTTTACTTGCTAATTAATACAATTTTAGAATAAAAAGCCCTAAAGGTAAAATACAAAATTAAATTGTTTAATTTAGGCAAATTTTTTGTGGTTTTTAATTAGCAAAAACTATCTACTGTTTATCATATTTTAATGTGATTTAGTCGCTTGGTTTCTGCTGTTTCCCAATTTTACATTTTGTAAAATAAATCTATTTTTGTCTTATTAAATTTAGTTTAAAATAAGTTTTCTTCACCTTTGTTAAGCATATTGTTGAAGCACATTAGGCAGCCATTGATAATTGAATTTTTACGCATTACATAAGATTTTATGGGAAGTATTTGTACTTTTAAATTAAAGATTTTAAGTTTTGATTCTTTAATACATATGTAAGTTTTTTTTTTTGGTTCTTAATAAAGCATTTATTTTTTTATACGGATTTATTTGTAGAAAAACATATTAAAAAATTTTTATAGATTTTCTCATCGAAATTAGGTTTGATTTTATTTAAAGCGATTATACAGAATTTTTTTATCGTATTTAATCTTCTATTCAGTCGTGTTTGAAATTTTATTTTTAATTATACTTTCAGCTATTGTTTCTATTTCTTTCATTTATAGTTTAAACACATGTTTTAGCTGGATTTGTATTGAAAATCTTAAGGCATAGGGCTTAATCTATTTATAAATGGCATTTACCTCAAAATTACTAACTATAGTCTATGGCCGATGACAGCCATCGTAAATTTATTAACGCCGATGAAGAAAGAATTTTTTTGCTAACAATATTTAGTAGCCTTCTGGTTGAAATGGAGTAATTTTCAAATAACGATATTTAGTAAAATTCTATGATAATATTTTGCTTATAACATTGCCTTTTTAACTTACTTTGAAAAGGAGAAGGTTATTAATTTTACCGATTTTTTTAAATGTGTCCGCCGAACACAGTTATAACAGAATAGATTTTATTTATTTATTATTTTAACTAAAAGGTGATGGTGATAGTTTTTTTCCATTTCAAACAAGCGGTTCACTGTTTGAAAAATAAAAGGGTGTGCCTTAATAATAATTTTTGTTCCCATATTGTAATTAAATATCGACAAAGTTGGTATTACTATAATTCCCAACTAAAGATAGTCATAAAAAATAAATTAAGGTAAGAAAGTATCATGGTTTTTTGACTCATAAGGCCACGCCTTCTTACCATTAGAGTTAAACACTTAAAAATTACATATAATGTATACTTGAAATCTCAAGTATAAGTATTTAAAGTTACAATATAAGTAATCAAACTTTAAGGGTGTCGCCATAGGAAATGTTATTTGATTTGTATAGCCTTATATTTTTTACCATATTAGACTGATACTATTCTCATAGCTGAAGCAATCTGATATATATGGCCTTAACTTTTCAACAGTTATCGGCATAAGCTTGCAATAAATCCAGTATTTAAGCTATTACAGCAACTATAAATATATAAGAGTAGAAATAAAAGGGCGTCCCTATAGGTGATGTTATTTAATATATATAAAATTATCTTTTGAAATTCAAAACGAACATGTACTGTTAAGTCGTCTATAATAACAAGGAGAAAATATAAAATAAAAAATTAAAAAGTCAACCAATAGATGATATTGTTTGGCCGTTGTGCTGCTATAGACAGATGGTTATAACTTTCATGTTCGCTGTAACAAAAGTACTAAATATAAAAATTAAGATTAAGGGTTGTCGCCATAGGTGACCTGACCTTGTATTTTGAAGATAAAAAACTGAAATTTAAATTTAAATTTAAAATTTTTATTTCATACTAGCAGGGCCCACGACTTCGTTCGCGTGTTTTTATAATTTTCATTAAATTCAAATTTGAAAAAATGTGTTTTTAAATATTTATTAAAGAGATCTGAAAACAGTGTTAAAAATTTTTCACCTTTAAACATAAAATATATTAACTTTTTTAGTACCGATAAAACTGGGTGTTTTAATATTTAAAAAATTATCCTATATTTAAATCAAGATTCTAGGGACCTTCACACAAAATTTTGTTTAAATCCATCCAGCAGTTCTTATGTGATGTGTACACAGAGAGACAGGCGGACAGACAGACAAAAATTCCAAAAATATGTGTTTTGTATTCCTATTTGATTATTATTTACATAAACACCAAAAATTAAAAGAAATATATCATATGCAGATATGACCTTACTACTGTTTTGATAATTGTAAAGATTTAACTATCTTTTTAAAATTTGGTTTTCTTAAGAAAAATTTTTTAAATTAAAATGTATTTTGCTTAATTAAAAAAAAACAAGAGTTCAAGGTCCCTTATGGAAAATGCGGCATATCTTCGTTTTTCTTTATTTCCGGGAATGTTGAGCTTATTTCATATTTCTTTTGAAGTTCTCTAGTATTAAGTTTAAAGACACTCTTTTGTTTTTAATGGGATTTTGAAAAAAAAAATTCATTTAGATTTCCCAAATAGAGATATCAAATATTTATAGGGCACTATACCAAGGATTGAGAGATATTCAAGTTTTAAAGTAAGTATTTTTGTAATTATACCAAGTTTTATTTATTGATTTACTGACAGTTAAACAAAACTTAATTTTTTATTGTTTAAAAGAATCTGTTAAGAAATATTCTCTTCACTAAAATTTATAGGTCATAATAATTAAAAAAAGGGTTGTTGAAATAAATAGGTTACATAAAATTTTCTCTAAAACGTTACAATAAAAAATTTTGAATAATTATATTTCTATTAGATCCGAATTTTTTAAAACTGAAAATGAAAGCTTAATACTTTTAATATTCGAAATTATCAGCTGACGATGACGCTCCTAAGAATTCTATCTTTTGTTCTGTTAGCGTCTAATTTTTTTCTGTTTTCTTAAAAAAATAACACAAAATTTGTAAATAATTGTTCATTCCTATTAAGTTTAGAACTTAAAAAAGAATGTATGTATGTGAGCTCAGGCCGAATTTAATTCATTTTGAAACAAACTTCTAAGCGGTTTTTAATGACCACAAATGTTCTGTGAAATGAATTCGTCACCTCAGTAGTAAAACTTTTGGGACTTTTGAAGATTTTTCTTTTTTTTAGAAACATGGGTGTTTTACATTTCAAATAAATTTTTTTCAAGTTTCTATTATTTATTGTCATGATATCAAAAAACTGTTTTAATAATGCTCATAATTAGAAGTTCAAAACCACAACTAAGATTTTGTTGGCTAAAAAACGAAAAAATGCAGTTCTTTAATAACCTGCACAAACGCTTAAAAAAGCATGGTAAATTTATTATTTACCACTGAAAACTCTCTATTTGTTAAGAAGTAAAATTAATTATAATTTCATTAAAAATAAAAGCCTTGTATCGGATCTATTTTATGCAATTCACGATGTGACAAATTTTTACGTTTAAGGGAGTCCGCTCGTGCTTACATGGATTTAAATGAAACGCTTATTGTCTCCTATATATATCTAAAATTAGAATGTTTGCCTCTTTTTAAATGATGTTGCAGGCCGAAGCATATTTTGTCTACTTCTAAGCATAAAAAATTCTAGAGAAACTAATTTTATACTTCTTTTTTTTTATTGACACTGAATCGTATGATATGTTGTGTCAGTTGGTTATTGTTATACCCTTTACCACCAAAGTACTAGATGAGCAAAAGAAAGTTTAAATACAACAATCGATCAAACATAGTTTCAAAAAATTTTCGACTGAAAGTCAGGAGGTGGGTCCATATCCTTCGAGGCAGCGGGCAAAATACCACGCCTGCCTCCTATTATTCCATATCATGTGGAACAAAGAAATAACAAAGAAATAAGTAATAAAAAAAAACAAACATATGTGGCGATAGACAATTAAAAAATATTAGAAAAAAATACCAGGTGAAAAAAATGGCGCTCGCCCATATTCTATATTCCGAGTTATGGGCCTTTGAACTTTTCACAAAAAATTTTGATTATGCGTCATATTTCTAAAGATATCAATATGGGCATCATTTAAAAGCTTTCGAAAAAGAGCTAAGAGTAATTTTATGTGATTTTTTTTTTTTTAATATTTAAGTTTTTTAATTCTTTGTGACTTTAATATTTGCTTTTCGATTGAAGTTTTTTCACTTAATTAGATTTGCATACATGAAGATTTGGCATTGTCGAATGTAGCACTCTGACTTTTTAATTCACCATCCATATATAAATATCATAATTGTGTAGGTAATATATTGGCCGTGAAACAATAAAACTTTGTTTCAATTTATTAACAATTGTAATTATTGTTTACAATTTAATATGTTCAATGTTTATAATTTATATTTTCAAGATAATATTTTTAACTTTACTTTATAATATTGTTCAAGAAATATTTATTGACATTGCACAAAATAATAAATAAAAATATACTTAAACATTAAAATATTATTATCCAATTTGTTTTACATATTTCTTTAAACAATTACAACTGTAAAATGCTGAGTTTTGTTTAAAAAAATATATGGGGAATATATCCAATTTCACAAGGAAATTTTTACCGAATAGAGTATGGAATCACTTAGTTATTAACGACTAGAGCTTTAAAGTTATTTATATATTTTTTTGCTTTTGCCTTACTTACTAGTACATTGTTCCAACTTTGCTATTAGTTTAATGTTTGGGGGATCTCAACTGCATTTGCAATATTTGTATTGGGCATTACAGCAGAACCCTTAAAAATAAATCGATTTTCGCCGAATATTCGAGTTGATTTTTATTTTAGGGCATCAAACACATACATTCAGCAGAACTTAAATAAGAACAAATTGCTCATATTTGTAAAAGCTTTTAGTAAAAATCCAGTTAAAAAGCTATTAATTTAATATGATCATTTTAAAAACAGTGAAAAAATACTTAAAATATTTTTCTTAGAAAACTAACATCAGCAAAAATTATCAAACGATTATGCAAACGAACTGTGACACAAAATTTTATATTTTAATTTTAGATATTATTTTCCTGGTAAAGACACTACACATCAATCGAAAACTGCAAAGATTTAATACTTTTCAAGATTTGTATAAGTTAATGTGCGCCATAATTTAAACATCTAAAATTATTTTCATAAAAAAAAGTAAGTAAAATTTGTTTTGAATATTGCTGTACAAATATTTAATAAATTAAAAATTTTTTTGGGGTTTTATTAAGCTTAGCACACTTAACAGTGCCGGCCATGTTGAGTCGTCATTGTTCGCCAAATTTCTTTTTTGTTAATCAATTACTGATGCCAAATCATTTTTATAAGCTATTCATTTGTGCAAAGATACTTCTGACGGCTTGTACCAATATTTGTCCATACTTTTTGTTTGCCACCTTTATTGGCGGCCGATGTGTATATTGCTAATTTTTAGGCGACTCATTTCTTTTCTTAACTAATGTGATATTATAGACAATATTGGCCAGATAATATCTGAATAAAGTATAAATATGTGTCCAGAAGCAATAACAACATTTTTAATTTTATTATTGTTGTGCTAATTCAGGGAATATCGACTTTAGCTATTATTGCTTGTGGATACAGAAATGTTGCTTACAAAAGTGACCGCATACAGTTAAAAAAATGTTTGCAAATAATATAAATCGATTTCACACGAATACAAAGCTGTGGCAAATATCTGAACGAATTTCCATCTGAACAAATTAAAGAAAATGGACTCATATGACATTTCGTTTGAATCTCTGAGCAGAACTGAAAACATCACTCCTAATATTTTGCAAGAATGGAAGCCAACCATGTACAATTTACTTTATCTAGATCAAACTTGATTTTCTATTTTAAACGCAAAAAAGTTTGAATAAAATAAGTAGACTAAAATAGTCTACCGACTTGGAAAATCTTGTTAACATTTTTACAAATTTCTCTTGCTCAAATAAGAGTTTCTGTAAAGAGTTAATACAAATCCCGTTATATGACTTTTATTTTACTTTTTTTCATGGATACTAGTGCTTTTTGAATGTTATATAAGTTACAATATTGACTGTAATATAACTTGTGGTAAATTTAAAAAAATTAAAATTTGCAATTTTTACTATTTTAAGTTTCAGTTGTATCCACAATTAAATACGAAACATTAGTAAAAAAAAAATAACCAGAAGCTTAGCAAACATTTTATACAAAAACGACTTAGATACTTTTTTAGTGTAGTTGTTGCTTTTCTTTGCAAATGTTAAATTGTATCTCCGATTATTTACTCTAAATTAATAACGTAGGATGTGTGTGCGTGTGTGTGATTAAAGAAAAAAATTGAAAAATTAGACTAAGCGTTAGTTGCTAGACAGAAGTCTATGAGTTCATATCCCAAACGGAACTATGATTGTAAAGAAAAATAACGTGTTTGTGGTAAATCACCAATCTAAACCTACGAGGTTTTAGATTTAAGTCTACAAAATAAAAATTCTTTAGTAGCCAAAACTAATTAATCAACCTGGTATCTGTATATCAAAACAGCAGATGTGATGGTTAAGTCCACACAACTCCTCAGAGTATTGAAATTTATTTGGATATTTAACTTTGTTATACCTTAGCAAGCAAAGTATCCATTATCAAATCTAGAAAGAACCACAGAGAAACAGAGCTGATAACACAAAACAAAATTAAAAAACAGTAAAAATAAAAATTTGAATTTAGTTTATAAAATTATTGCTTGAGCTGTCTGATGCTATAAAACAGCTGAATTGATTTCATTTCGGCTTAAGTTATAATTATTTTACGACCACGGGCACTAATACTTACTTTATAACAACGATTATGATACTGGAACAACACCTACAGTATTATAAAGAAAAAAGTATGAAAGAATATTTTATTTATTTGTTTATTTACAAATTTATTATAATTAAAATTATAAAAAATCAAAAGCTAAAAGCACTAGCAACACTGGCTATCGGCTTATTATTTCCTGAATAGGTATATGCACACGTATTCATCTGTTAATATAAGTAATTACATATGCGTTTAGAAAGCTAATATTGGCGGTTTTAAATTTATATTTTGTTATGCAAAGAGGTTTTTTTAAGGAATTCAAAGACTTTGTGAATGTTATTATTAGTTGGTGTTTTTAACAAATCAATGATGTTGGAAGAATTGCAAACCGATACACGTAAGTTTAATAGGGTCGGGCAGTCTGTCAAGATGTGAAAAACTGTTAATGGTGAAGAGCCACAGAAAGTGCAGAATGGTTGTTCAGTTTTGTTGATCAAATATTGGTGGGTAACACGTGTATGTTTTAGACGTAGCCTTGTGATGCATTTATTTTGTAAACAGTTGGTTGAAGATGACAGAATTAAGAATAAAAATAAAGTTAACAAGGAAAAAATAGAATTGTGCTGTGTGTAGACTTTATGTAACCAAATTAATATTGATTGGTTATGTAATTTCTTCGTAGTAGTAGTTACAAAATTACTTAATTAAATAGATGATGTATAAAATGTACATAACTTTAGTTAAATAGATGCGAAGGATGCATTTTTATTGGAACTTAACACAAAATTTGTGATTATAAATTTTTTTCTTGTCTTGACTTAATTCTATAAGTTCTAGTGGCAACGCATAGAGAAAAATACCCTGTTCAATTACGTCTTCGATGTCTACCGCATAGCTGTAAGATTATTAAAATCTTTAAAAACAATGACTGCTCAAACAGAGAAACAAAAAATCTAAGGCATTAATCTGTTTACTTGTATACTGAGGAAATAAAAATTACCAGAAATAAATTATAAATATAATAAAAAATATAATAATAAAAAATAAAAAAAATAACAAGAAATATTTTTATTCCGTTTTAACTCCGCTTTAGAAATACGGAACATATATCTGTACTAACAGCATCAGTTCTACTAGAGCTAAGAATTAGAGATTATTAATCGATTTCCAAAACCCTTTAGTTTTAACTGAAAGTTATTCAAACGCAAGAAGTACCGCCTAATGTATAGTACAGCATTTTTTTTCAGAACGGCATTCTTATCCCTTATTCTTATCTTTAGAATAAGAAAATTATAATATAAAGTAAAACAGGAACATTTTTTCATCAAACAAGTAAGTTCTTTAAAAGTATGGCTGGCGACCGTACAGTCAAGCAAAACCAAACTTTCAAATCCAACACCTGATGGAAATAAAGTGCTAAATAAAAAAGTGTTAATTTTAAGAGTATTTGTTATATAAATTTGTATTTTAAACAACAATTTTTTTTCAGCTGTAATTAGTATTTTAACAATATCTGTCGAATATTAATTTTTAATGCCAGTTTAGCTTTTTTGCCATTGCAATTATTTAAAAAAAAAATAAAAAAATGCCCATAAAATTTCAATGGCGATGAAAAAATCCGAGGTATGATTAATCATAAAAAAGTTCAGTCTTTTTTCGTTGAATCAATTATTTGTTTACAATTAATAAAACTAAAAATTTTCCGATTTAATAGTCTATACTAATCCTTAAATGCTTAATATAAATATTTTTTTAATTAAATTTACTACGCATCCTCCGCGTATGAGTTATAAGTTATTTCGTAAGCAATTAACATACGCTACCAGGAATTAAATTCGACGTCAGACGGTCTGTCTATATTAACAACATGAGCTATAAGATAAAGTTTATTCACCCATAAAGAACAAGGAAATTTACTCCATCATTGAGTGACATTAATCTTATCAAATAAAGATTCTTAAGTCTTAGACCACATCATTTAATTGTCATAATTCCACTTAAGCCCCATTATACGATTAGTATTGCAAAAAAAAAAAAAAAATAATTAATAAATAAATGTTAAGTACAAAATTGTTTCAAGCTTTTATATATATATCTCAGCGTAATAACATTGTCTGTTATTGTATAAAAATAATTAAATAATACTTTGACATTTAAAACAGTTCAACAGTATTATAGCGATTCTAGCCTACTCATTGATGTAATTCAGTCATTAATCATACAATTCTATTGACAACTTTAAGTTGAAATTGATTTGATGTTAAATTATTATTTTTTTTATTTTTTTTTTTTTATTTTTTTAACTATACATTAATATATGTTGTTTGATGAGATGAATGCATCTGGTCTAGTCTGCTGACCAGCATTATTGTTATTATTTAGCTTAGATCTAACAAAAGACCAACTGTGTACGCTTTAATATTCTCATAAGTTAAACTAACAAAAAGTTTTATATTAAATCTGATAATTATGATGATCATCATGACGCTGATGATTATTAAAGTTTAAATTCTGCTTATGATTTTTTTATCTTTTGTTACCGGTTTTTTGTTTTTCTCAGAACGATGATCAATATGATGACATCAAACGCATAAATACAAAAATCAATAACGCAAACTAAGTTTGTCAGTTGTTAACAATTTAGACTGATAGACAGACACCTAACGAAACTAACTAAACAACAATAACATTGTCTATTCTCAAAGGTCGTTAAGGAAAAAAACATATTGACATTTATTTAATAATCGTTATAAAAATTGCGTTAACATTAGAAATATCTACATAAATTAAGTCAAGTTAGAGTGCTATAACCGCCCGAATCATTTATACCCTTCACTATGGCGATGTTAAACGTTAATTTATGCGTTAATGCAACACTTAAGTGTTTCAATTTTGCGATTTTCTTTTTTATAGTTAATTATATACCGTTGTGTTAATAAATAAAAACTAAGGCTTAAATACAATAAAAAATTAAAATACGTAGAATAATTTGAAATAAATTTTTCATTGCCAGGCGTCAATATTTTAAATGTTTCCTAATTTTTTAGAGAAAATATTTTTGTCGATAGTCCAAATTGCCAATAGTTTCTAGTTTTTTTTTACGAAAGAGAATACCTTACACTTTAATCTACATAGTTTTTTAATTTATAATATAAATCTGATCCATTATTTCGCAGGGATTATTTCTTAACTAGGAGTGCCCAAGACTTTGTCCTCGTATCATTGAAAAATTTCTGAAAGCAGTGTTAAAAATTCCCCACAAAATTTTTTTTCGAATATATTCGGCAGCTTCTACGTGATGCGAACACAGACAGATGAACAGATATACATAAACAAATTCCAAAAATATGTATTTTCTATTCCATTTTGATTACTATCCACACCAATACCAAAATTTCAACAAATATTTCATGTGCAGAAATAACCCCGTTACTGTTTTATTAAATGTGTAGATTATATTTAGTAATCTGACTATCTTATAACATGCACAAAGTGGGAAAGACATTTGATCTTGTGACATATTTCTATTGCCTTCCTATTCTGAATATTTGGTGAATTATGGTATATTTGTGCGTCGCTTAGAAGGAGGCTAAAGTTTATTGAACTAAAATTCTCATTTGATATCTGTTTATTTTTTTCTTTTCTAATTCTGAAATCTTCTCTTTCAGACCTGTCAGAATAGAACTGATTTAAAGTGAAACCAATATTTCAAAACACGTTTTTATGTTTTTTATTTGTTTGATGAGTCAAATAGTGGAGCAATAGACCACAAAAAAAGAGGAAAAATAATTGTATAGTTTTATAAGCAGATGGCCGGATTGTATTGAAGTTTTTATGGCTATAATAGTAATGCAGACGATTTTAAATTTTTCCGGTGTATCGCGATTTTAAAAATATAAAAAGTTTAAACTCTTAGTTTTCTCTATCCAAATAAACGTCTCTTTTCGTCTAGTTTTCGGAGATATTCGGTTTAAATTAAGTTTTTCACTTTTTGAAAATTAAATTTTCTCTTAATGCCAAAACCATGCACCGCAATTTTTTAATTGTATACAATTTTATACTGAAAGTAGATCAGTTAAAGAAATGTTAACTTACCAACGTAATTCCCGCAACAAAGTTTGATAGCTGTATTTATGATAAGACGAACTAGGAAAGTTATTCAAACTGCATGGTAAGAAGAGACATATTCAAGCATTCAAAGCAGTTTTTAGTCTCTTTATTTTATTTAGGAAATCTTCCAGTATATCACGGAACTAAGTTCATAAATTTCTGTAATTAATTTTTTCAAATGGTATTTTTATAAAAATAGCTATTACACTACATTATTACTATTGACCAAGAAATATTTGTTGCTGTTTACATTAAAAAAATATTTAAAAAACTTTTGAGAAAAAAATTAAAATTTATAAATTACAAATTACAAACCTAAAATCTCTCAAAACCTGAAAGATAATGCAAAAGAGAAATATATCAGGTGTGTAAGAATTTCACAAGGGGTATCGCCAGAATTTAAAAATTTCTAAACGAGAGTATTAATAAATGTTTTATATGTTGTTTTTTTTTACTTAATCAAGGCACCGTGGAACCACCTGTCTTAACAAAATTAAAAAATTAAGCCCCGCGCTAACCTTCTGGAAACCCCAGAATGATTTAATATTTTACCAACTCCCCCACTGTGCATCGTTAGATCTACTTTCAATCGCAGTACTAAATGTAGCCATGTGATATATTAAATGTTAGTTCACTTAAATGAAATATGGAATACAAAGAAATTTTTGTGTTGTTATTACAAAAAAGCTGTTAATTATAAAAAAAATTAATTTAAAACAATAAATAACAAATATTGTTTCATGATTCATAGAAAAAAATTTCTTGCGAAATAATGGGCGAGGAAATAGTGTTTTGTAATTACTGCTGAACTTGCACAAAGAAAGATTTAAATAAAAAAAATATCACTCTCTTTATGCTTTCCTTTTAATATTTTTTTAAATCGTGCAAATTTTTAAATATGTGTAATTTAGAGCTTGTCATAGAATTAAAAAATGGCAATTTATTAGTCAAAATATAGCCTTTGCCATTTCTTCATGCCATATTATTCAATTCTTTTTTAAAGTTTGAGCTAGTTTCATCGCGTCCTTTAGGGTGATATTATTGGTGCCATCGGAATTTATATATATTGCATATAGTTTTATATATGTCATTGCAGTTGTTTGTATTATTATAAATCGCAGAGAAGAGAACGTATACAAAGCAAGTATAAGACAAGTCATGTATTTTTGCAGACATTTTTTTAAAATTGTTTTTGAATATTTATTGTAGAGTTCATAAAGGTGCGGTCAGATTAGTCAAATATTTGATCAAAAATACGTAACTGCTAGATTTCTTAGTTTTAAATACTTATTTGAAAATATAAATTGCTACTGGATATAAAATATAAGATATTTAATTTATTATGTTTTAAATGTCATTCGTCATGATACGTAAAAGGAAAGATTAAATAAACATTTAAAAAAAATTGTGGTTTCGCTTTTTTGGTCAAACATTTCGCTTATCTGATCGCATCTTAATAGTGTCAAAAATTTTTCATCCACAAAAATAAAATGTGCTGACAACTGTGATACCATCATGCTGGTAGATTTGGGTGCTTTCACATTCGTATCTTTATTTTCTCTACGAAATTACTTATTTTTTAACAAAAAATTTAGAATTTTCTTTAACTTAAAAAATTTTGTTCAAATGGATACATGATGCGAACAGGGACAGACAGATATACAAAAATTTTTAAAATATGGACTTATTATTTCATATCGGTGACTACCTACACTAACAACAAAATTTTCAAATTTTAACATTTAATAACTCTTCAATCTTCCACTCTTAAGGGGCTTAAAGGAGGGCAGTATTGCCAAAATCTACTGAAGTAATACATACGATAACGATGAATACCTCGCAAGATAGTTTAAACGAAACGAAAGAAAGAAACCTTAAACAAAACGATTAAAGACAATTATACACACTATTCGCTGCAATCTAACCTAAATAAAATCAAACAAACATTTTTTTATTATCAAGGCAAAAATACGTTTATTTTCAAAATAGCGAATATTATAAAAATATTAATGTATAGAAACTTTAAAAAAATTGTCTATTTTGTTTAATATTGTTAATAAATCATGCTTTACAGACTACAGATAATCTACAAGGTGTAGGATTAACACTGTGCAACAGAAAAAGTTATGCAAACAACAAAACAATCGAATATTTTGTAATGATTATTTTATTTATTTTTAAGTAATTATCGACTTGTTAATTTACATGGCATCCTTTTTTGTAAAAGCAAAACTAAGTTTCTCAAATTGATTTCGATTAATATTTTCTGTTTATTTATGATGAATTACCTTTATTATTGTGAGTTTAAAAAGTTTGTTTTTAAACATTCCAAAAACAAATTTTACAAGAAACTTGTAGGTTTCTGTTTTATTTTTTAATGAACTAGCAGTGCCCACGACTTCGGCCGCGTGTCCTTTATAGTTTGCTAAAAATCAAATTTAGAAAAATATTTTGTTTTAAATTTTTTGAGGAGATCTTGAAACAGTTTAAAGATGTTCAACCTTTAAAAATAAAATGTGCTGGCAACTGTCTTAGTACCATTATAATGACTTCACGTTTGTATCTCTATTTTCTCTAGGAAGTGACATGTCTTTATGAAATAAAAAGTAAACCAAGTTTCTTATAGACCTCCTCACAAAATTTTATATAAATTCACCCAGCAGTTTTTACGTGATGTGAACGCAGACAGACAGACCGTTACACAAAGATTCTAAAATTAGGTGTCCTGCATTCCATATCGATTACTATCTACAGTAGCATAAAAAATTTCAATAAAATTGAAATTATTGAATTTAAATTCAAAATTCTTGTCACAAAAAAACTATCAGATATTAATTTTTTTCCAATTTTGTTGCCTGCTGTTATTAAGACAACAAATTCAAGTAACTACACAAATGAATAATTTATTGCATAGCTAACTTTTTTTACTCCTTTATTAAAATGTATTAAACTTGTTAATTAGTTTCTATTTGCTATCAGTAAATAATTAAGATGTTTCTCAATATCTACGTTACTCTCCTTTCCATCTCTGCTGGTTTAATGCATAAATTAATTAATAATTCCTTTCTTTCTTAAAAAAAAGCGGAAGAATAATAATATGAATTATTACAGATCACAACTTTCCAGTGACATGTATTGACAAAGCTTCAATTTCCTATATTTATTCAGACACAAAGTAAATTAAAGTAGAGTAATTATTATTAGCAAATAATAATTAAAATAAAATAAACATGATATGAATACTAAACATAACATTTTATATTTACACTTGTTGTAGCACAACTAAAACACAGATTAATAAAAAAATAATAATAAGAAATAATAATAATAATATGAAAAAAACCCGTCAACACCTTGTTTTATAAATTATTAATTGTTCAGTTATAAGAATTATAAACTATTCGCTTTTATATATAACTTTACTATTTGATATATACACTTCATATTTTTTTACAGCCTTCATCATATTTAATGAGTGCAAAACATTTGAACTAGAAATTTGTTTTACTCTGCTGTGAAAATTATACAGTTTGTCAAGAATGACTTCGGACATTAAAATTAATATAACATATTTAATTTAATTACTAAAAAACAAGAAAATTTATTATTCGGAATCTTTATTATATTAAAGTAAATTAAAGTAAATTAATATAATAAAGATTCCGAATAATAAATTTTCTTGTTAAGTATTTGTATGTGCACGTTTCGTATTTATAAAAATTGTTCACAATTTTTATTTTTATTTTTTCATTAAATCTTTCAAATACATATGAATGGTTTCCGATGGCAACCCTTATGTAGAAAAATGAAAGAAAAAATAAAAATAGTTACTCAATGGTTACTGTGTTTTTGTAATAAAAATTTTAGAGTTATTTGTGGCCTTTTTGCCTTATTGATTCAATGGAGTTCTCATTTAATTAATTTGGCTTTTGGTATAAGACTTTAGGGTTTTCTTTACAAAATTTGGGTAAAATCCACAGATGAGCTATACAAGCAGTAGCGAAATGGCCGTATGGATATGCTTTCCCCACAGTAATACATTGTAATAAATATTTCATTAGAATATCATGAAATATTTATATTTGAAGGAATCAAGCACAATTAAAGTAAATTAATTACTAAAAAAGTTTAAAAAAAATATTTTATTGCATTAAGATTTTTTTCAATCACTTTAATGTGCTGTGATTGTAAATATATAAAAACAAATATTATACACAAAAGAAACTTCTGACACTGCTAAATGTTGTTTATGTCACAAAGTTGTTTTTATAACACGACATCCTTTTGTTTTTATACCCTTCACTACAGAAGAAAAAAATGTATATCTAAGTCTGTCTTTCTTTTTGTAATTACAATATTCATTTCCTACTCTACAAAGTATATATATTCTAAGTTCTTATGCATAACAAAGTCAACTGAGCGATGTCCGTCTGCCCATCCGTGTTCAATTTGAAATCCACTATCCCAAGGCACTAGATGAGCTAAAGAAGCATTAAGGACGCCACTGCATCAGACATAGTTTCGAAAATTTTTCAATTAAACACCAGCTAGATCAGTTTATGTCCTTCGAAGCAACGGCTAAAGCACCACGCCTGTCCTTAGTCTTTGTCAGCATTAAAAAATAATCAACAACATCAAGTGAAAATATTGGCGCTCGTTCATATTATCCAATCTATAGGCCTCTGAACTTTTTACTAAAAAGTACTAATTCGCTCTATATTTCTTCCGATAGCAATGTCAATCATTTTTTTTAGTGTTTAACATATTAACAGCCGATGACATTTTTCTGCAAAATCATATTAATTTTAATGATATTAATTTTTTATTAATTTTTTTTAATTTTGAATTTTATATCACAATATTTAATTTTTTTTATTGAATTAGTCTGCGCTACCACCTGGTAATTGAATCGCCTTGATAAGTTGTATAATTGTAATCAGCCTTATTACAAGTTTTTGTTTATGGTGCTTTTGTTTATGGTGCACAACTTCGTTTATCTTCTTAACCCATTCCTGTCTATTGGGTATTTAAATTCTCAAAAAAGTTAAGCCAGTAAAAAATGCCAGCGTGGATTTGAATGATAATATATTTTGCTTTGTCGAAAAACACTGAAAAAATTTTTGCTGGATAAAGGACAATAACAAGAAAGGATTGCATTCAGCTTAAGACGACCCCTTAGCAATATAAGCAAGTTAAAGGCTATTTGTGAATGCAACTGATCCACACATCTCATAGAATTTAAGCGGGTATTTAAGCGTCCAACAGTACATAACGAGTTTTAATTTAGCCATTTTTTCATTTCGGTATATTTAATATCATTATTTATATCTATTAGTTTTGTAACCGCTCTGCCAAGAACTTTAACGTGTGAGAAGGGCGTACAAGGGCGTATTAAAGCCTCTAAAGTTAGAAATATACTGGGGTGTAACTGATCTTACTTTACTATTACACTTTTTTATATTTCTACTCGAAATTATAAAATGAGGCATTATAGCTTGGTCACTGGTGAAAGCCACTTTTTGCCGAGAGCATGAACACAGTAATTGCTTCTGGCGTTGACGAAAATATGATAGTTTTATTGAGAAAAATAAAGCTGGTCGAATTCATCACCTTTTTTTTCTTTATTGTGTGATTGCATGGACTAAATAATTTTGTTAGAATGGGTTAAACTAAAAGTATAAGAGGCTTCTTACTAACTTCTTAATGTCCATCAGTGCAGCATTACGATTACCACAAGCAGTACTCAATGAAAAAAATCCGTTTTTCAACCAGGGTGCCATTAATTAATGCCAAAAACATGAAGGAAGAAAGATACTACCCTTTCTCCTTAGTGGCAGTTTGTTTGAGCCAACTTGCTTTAATGCACTAAATATGGCATGATGTGATACAAAATGATTTTTTTTTAACGGTGAAATAAGAATCAATAAATTAAGATGTATGTAAAAAAATAATTTTTTTATGTATAATTAATGAAAAAAGTTTTAAATAATTCAAAAGTCACATCAGGTCTTTTTGGACCTAGGTCCTTTCCTCTTCAGTTTCTACATACCCGAGGCACATATTTAAAAAAATTATTAAAAACAAATATGTTGGCTTTTGTAACATGTTCTAAAAAGTGCAATTTAAATAAGAAATTAAAAACTAATAAAATTTGATTTACAAATTTAAAATGAAATTTTTCAAAGTCCATATAAAAAACATTTATTGAATAGACCCGAGTGAGGAACAATATCACAAAATGAAGCTCAAAACTTTCTTAAATATATTTTCCATCATAAATTATTTCCTAATATTTATTTTATCACGTAGAGGTTTTATTATTTTACTTTTTCTAAATAGCGTTATGTCTCTACTTTATAAAAGTATTTTTTACACAGACTAATGTATATTTTATTAACATTTAGTTTTTTTTTTCTTGCCAGTCACGAGTTGTAATAACAATTCATTAAACCATCTGCTTTTAAGTTTTCTACTATTTTATTTAATTAATAATAACGAACTTTTTTATAGTTTTAATTGTAGCTGGAAACCAAATTATTTATAAATACGATTTATGTATTTGTTTATATAAAGTGTGGACAGTTTAAATAAGATCAAATGGTATTTTTCAGCTTAGAATTAGGTTCTGTTACATGTGGAAGTTCGCTTAACTATTTTATTACACTATTATTTGTCAGGTTAAATTCGCATTCATATCGTAGGAGCTCAAGCCTTTTTTGGGATAAGGTCTATGCGACGTTATATTGAATCGCACCATGACTCGTATGTTTTTATATCTCATCTTTAACTTAGAATGATGTATATATAGAGGAATACGAAGCTCTTGATGTTCTCAGCATGAAACTTTAGAGAAACAAACATATTTTTCTACTCAGAAGAAACATATTTAAGTGCCTCAGTTATCTGAAACGTTGCAAGATATATTGCCAATATTATCAGACCAAAAATGGAATAACATAATCAAGTATAAGTTGGTGCTGTAAAGACTATTTAGGAGTTACTCGACCCTGATAGTAGAGTATCAAACTTTATTAATTCATGGTTTTTTTCTTTACTCCAGAGGGATTTGTTTTTATAATATTAAAGAAATTGCTTCCTTATGTCTTGAACACAACACTTTCGTTATAAAAAGACCATTCCTTTGTATTCGACTGGCCAATGAAACGCATTACGCAGTAGAGGAAAAATTCGTTTTTAGTAGATCAACTCGTATGTGGACTAAGACGCCCAGCAAAAAAAAAAAAAAAATTAAGAAAAGATAATCGAGTGTGGAGGTAAGCATTTTTGGCGGAGGAACTTCCCAACGAGATTACCAACCTAATGATTGTAACAAAGCATGAGAATTTTATAATCCATTACTGAGAATTGATTACTTTGATTATTAGAGAAAATAATAAAAATCAGTAGTACGTATTTTAAGGAATTTTTTTCAATTTCTACTTTTTTTTACTTGGGAACTAATGTAATGTGTTTTGTTAGCGAGTAACAAAATTTGGTGATCACAAAAGTAAGTCATTTAATGGCAAGTACTCTTTTAAGGTAGTGCCTAATTTTTTGCTGGGCGCCCACAAAAGCCTTGCACATAACTTTGAATATTCATATATTCAAATCGAGTGTCCACAGAAACTATTCCCGGTATCTTTTTTCCTACCACCTTTTTTTCTAATAGTGACACAATGTAAATATAACGGTAATCTAAAGTCCAATGTCTTGAATTTTAGCGAAATTTCAGTTAAAAATATACCCAAAAATGCTTTATTTGATAGACAAAATAATAACTTAAGCTATTGGGGCCTTAGAAGTAAAACTATTGTTAATAAATTTAGATATTAAATTTTGCTGTTGTCTTCACGTAAGACAATATTAGGTAAAGGTAACTCTTCCGAAGTTAGCCATCACGTATTTACATTCATACAGATCTAATACAATACAGATCCTGGTTTACCAACGATCAGACTTTGCTTATTTACTCTTATATTAGTCTAGGAGATGTTGCATTTATTCCTCTTCATTAAACCGTGATAACCTTAGCGTAAATCATCAATTATGGAACAAAATTATTACTTACCGTCTACTAATAGCACGTCTTGTCTGAACAGATTCCAGTATTAAGATACTTCCTGAAGTCATTAAAAGTGAAGATACCGTATTTCTCATGCAGAGTGACTCTACTTCTCTAAGTATCCTCTTCGGTTTTATAAGGAAGTCTACATCTTCCAGAGGGCATTGGCATACCCACGCATTTTAAGACCTATAGATTGTTATGGCAGCTTGTCTGCTTTCGTTTAGTTTCATATATATCGCAAGCGTACAGATTGTCTCTTCGTTTTTTTGTTAAGACCTTATCTTCAGTACCCCAATGTTTAAATTAATTACACTATTCTGCAAAGAAATTAATGTAAATTTTTAATAAATGGCATTTGTTTTATACTATCTATGACGAGAAATGTTAATGTTGTTATACTACAGAAAGCACTCACGGAACGATTGGCGTCATTGGTGAGACGAGAAAACAAGTAAATTTTGCTTTAAATCATTTCTACGAAAATGAATGTTTTTCCTCTCCGAATAGAAAACTTGACTCCTTTCAATAACATTTAAATGTTGAAAAAAAAAACCTCATACACCAAGCTTACCCACAAGGATATAAGGATGTATAAAAAAGTAAACTATAGAATGTAATGCCTTCCGGATATAACCTTGGCATGTGTATAATACAATGTGAAATATTCAAATAGTAGATTTTTCGAAGAGAGTTTAAAATTTACACAAAATTTTTTCTTAATCTTGTTTTTCTCTACCAAACAACTAATACTTTATTTTACCTACCTAATGTTGAGCTATTAATTTTGAAGTAATACTTTTTCCCTTAACATGATGGATTTTATAAGATGACTAGCAGGACAACATAGAAGAAGTGCAAGATCCAAATGATTTTATGCAACGTTGTATTCCAATAAACATTAAAAAATTTCGAGAAACCAATGGAAATTTTTAAAATCTAAATATTTCAACATAAAAGCAACTGTATGGCCCATAATATATTGGTTTTAGAAATTTTTTTTTAAATTTTCTATGTAAAACCTCAACGAAAATAGATGAATAAGTAGTTCAGTTTCCGATTTCTTTACTCTCGATAAAACTGCTTTTATGCGATTTTCCTAAACTGTTTAAAATTTTTTAATTATATTTTTATAACCAACTGTAGTAGCAACTATTTTTGAATTCATACTCACTGTCTTCCACATTTTTTTTTTTTGTGTTGCTCTCAACATCATTCATTACTTTGCCAGCATGAATTGCTTTCGTATAGTTTTCTTTTATTTTTCTCTAATTTTGAATGCTTAATGCAATTGTGAACTGCATTAATTGTTTTAAACTGATCAATATACAAATCATATACTCAGATTCTAGTTAAGTCTAAATCCAAGTGACTCTTACTAAGCTGCATTTAAAGAAAATCTATTTATTCAGTAACTTAGTGTTCGCTTTTTGCTTAAAAATAACAAGTGCCAATGGCTAATGGACCATAATTGATTTTTATAGAAAATTTCTAGCCTTAATTTTATTTACTATAAATTATTCTATTCTAATAAAAAGAAAATTATTTGTACGATTAACAATAATTTATTATATATAAAACAAAATAGTATTAAATCAATTTTATGCTAAAGCAATTAAAACTGATGTCTGGTGATTAAATTAAAAATAATAATAAATAAATTTTAAAATTTAAACGAATTTATAGTTAAAAAAAAATAAAGCAATAAAAAATTTATAAACAACAAAATTTTACATGCCGTATCTAAAAAGAAGGTACGAACTCTGTTTCTAATTTTGTTTTCATTTAAAACTTGTTGGCAAAGAGACTTTATTGTTTTATTTTAATACAAAGATTTGCTTTTAAAGTTGATATTGCCGAAAGAATGAGTTCTTTCTTAAATATTTGTATATAGTATATCGAATTACCTCAAACGTAGGAGAAAAATTACAAGCAGTTTTATGCGGAGTTATTAGCAAAAAGTTAACTTTAATTAAAAATAAGATGCAACTACATAATTTTCTTTATATAAATTGTGTTCAATAAAATAACAGTTCTGAATAAAGGGGACTTTCATTTGAGTGATTTTTGTACTGCTGATATATGAAAGCAATTGTTTGTGACAGGAATGTTTCCGTTACCTGCGAATGCTAAACATGTGATGATAATCGAATGATATAAATTTAGACAACACATGAGTATCATTTAAAACCAATTGAAGAGGTATTTCAGTAAATACTGAAATTTTCTAAAAACGATTAACCCATTAAGAGCCGGTGACATTTTTATTTAAAACTATATATCGTATTTAATTTTTTTTTCTTATTTTTTTATTCCCTGTCACCCAAATAATTGCTTTTTTGCTTGGAAATACACTTCACTAAACTAGATTTACATACATGGTAAAGTGTTTATAAGATTCGGTATACCCCTGTGTAGCACTCTTGCTTGTTTAATTTTTCATTTTCATTTTTAAAGGTATTAAACCTTTGTGGCTCTGTTTATTTATTAAGCCTGTGCTTTAGTTAACTTATGGATATGCAGCCATCCATAAAACATGCAAGCGATACTGGAAAAATGCAATGTTTAATTGAAAATATGTTAACGCATTTTATAAGAACGTATTTTATAAGAATGTCAATCTTGCCTTAGACCAGACCAGCAGCAAATCCTTATAAATCTTATTTAGAAAAGAAAAGAAATTTCTTCGAATCAGACAACATTTTTTCTGAACAGTTAACCAAAAATATTTGTAGCTTTTTCGACTACCAACCATTTGTTTACAAGCCCAGTTTACATAGCTCTTTGGGTTCGGGGAAACTCAAACTCACGGTCTCTTGCTTACCTACAACGTCAGTGCTTGTACTTTTTACATAAAGTTCTCATAACTAGAAATGTGCCGGAAATTTGTCTACCAATGTTGTAGTATAACTATTTATTTTTTCTAAACAAGAATATTATTATTCGCCCATTAATCATCACGTCTGTCCCTGCTTTGCTTTTTTTTAACGGTTCTATTTCAAAATATTTATTAAAACGAAAATCTGCTGTATTTTGCTTACTTTTTCAAATAAATTACATTTGATAATTATTTTGTTTAAAATAATTTAAGCATAAATAAGAACTCTCAGCTTGAACTGAACACGCCTTTTTTTTCATTTTAACGAAGTCATGTTAAATGTTAAATTTATTTGCAAACATGATTGTAATTTGTATGGATTTTATACCACTAATCGGAAATACTACAAAAAATGTTTGAAGAGAAATAATAAAAATTAATTGCACAACAAAAAATGTTTTCCTTATAATTCATCCATTAATACTTTTAGCAATATTTTTATTTTATACTTCTATGCATTTTTTTTTCATGTTTTGCCTATTCAACCAATTGAAAAACCAAAAATTAATTCCCACACTAAATACATTTAAACATACAATCATAAGATACAAGCGTATATATTTAGCCATTTAAGCACAGATACAATATTTATACATACGTACATACATATGTATATGAAAAAAAGGTTTAGAAAATTTTCACTGATTTTTGTACAACAAACAACCAAATAACTCCACACAATGGGAATCATGTAATAGTTAGTAACTGTCGGTCTATCTGCCTGAATGTCTGATGGCATGTACCATAATAAAAGAGAAAAACATAGCGCAATTTCAATAATTATTGCGTGACTTAAAAACAAAACACCACAGATATATATGAATTTATAAATAGTGAAGTAGTAAAAATGTTTGCAATTGATAATTTTTTTCTCTTCTTTTCTTTAAAGCGCAATAGAGGAAAAAAAGATGCGTAGTTAAATACAAACAAATGCAAGAGTCTCAATATTGTATGCGGCGGCATTTTGATAGAAATTGTATGATATTTCCTTGTTTAATTTTTACACCACTGATAGAATAAAGAAGGTAAAATCAATTAACAAAAATTTTGAAAGAAGAAGAATTTAATAATTGGTCTTGAAGAAACGCATTCTGTATGTAAAATTGTTAACCTATTTTCAGTGTTAATTTTTAAGGCGTTAATTGTTGCTGGCTTTGCGCAGTCTTACAGGAAATACTTGAAAGTTTAAAACTATATGACCATGGAGGCCAATTGGTAGATACATTTCTTGAATTGAAGTTATTATAAAATTTTGATTTTAATAACTTTATGGTTGCGGTCCTCATCTTGTTAAAACCAAATCACATCTGAATCAAGGTTGTCCACAGTTTAAGACAAAATTTCATTGATGTCTGGCTTAATTTTTTTTAGAAATAAAGTTATATGACGACACCCTTCTTACTTTCTGAACAAGAAGTGTGCACCTTTTCACCACGCTGTAACCGGTTCTAAGTTCGTATCCCCACATTCACACTATTTTTGAATTTGTATGTATCGAATGTATTTAAAAATGCCTGCTGTTCCCCTAACAATATTAGTTGTTGTGTAGACAAGCAGGGATTTGATCACAGCTTGGCTGTCAGTAATAATGCGATTATATCTGCCGAAAATTCTATATTATCAAATTCAGTTCGCCAAAATTGGAGATCATATCTTAAAGTCAGAAAACATTAGGGGTATCGTCAGGACTGTTTGCTATAGAAATTGATACCCTAACATTTCACTTCGTTTGACAAGGTAAGCCTTGCTCTTTCATGCTTAGACCAGCAGAAATTTTGGTGCGACATGGCTCTCCCTACATAAGCTTATCTACGCCAACTATTAACAGTTATATAGTTTGTTACCGATGCTCAGAAGTCTAGGCTGGTTTTCGAAAAGAATGGTCAATGACGCCTCCATCTCAAAAACTACATCACTTTTAACAAGTTGAAAGTAATGAAAAAAAAAAAATTAGTATTTCAGGGATTTTGAAAAGAAAGCGATATGTGTCCTAGAATGACTTGTCTCAAAATATTAATTACTAACAGTTTCCAGCCAAATTTATACAGATTCAAATGGCAAACGTATTTTTAACGAAATTCTATATTTGATTTTTCTAATTATGTATTAAATTGTGTAAAATATATTCATTGAATTTTAATTTCCTTCCTATAAATGTGTGTGCTGCTTAAACAAAAATATTTTGGTAGAAAAAATTCTGCGGCCAATGGTCTGATTTGTAAGGTGTCTTAAGCAAAGATAACAATGAAACATAGAATTTAAACGAAATTTATGTTTAACAAATGAATTAGCGATTTCTGAAGAAGTATTTGAGAGGATATCTAAAATTATAAATTTTAGCGGCTGTACAAAGGGATGCCACAGTTGGCCATATTTTTTTTTTAAGATGGTCTGGGCTAAAAGGTTAGGTGCGCTTCAAAAATAACAATGTTCATTAACTCTTGTTTAAAAAGCTTGTTTCTTAAATCTTTAGATTTGTAACTTTAAAAAGTTTTCGCTTCTACCTTTATAAGCAATTATTTAAATTATAAAATATAGTTTTTAATTAAAAGTTTTATACTGCTAATATCGATCTTGATGTCATTTCGTCTGTATGCATTGATAACTTTTACCTTGATCTAGAATTTTTTTTTGCTATCAATTGATTACCTAACGACAAAAACTTTAAAAGCAACATCTCATGACACTTTTTTTCTGTTGTTAAATAAAAAGCAAAACATTACAAATGACTGCAATCTTATATATCAAACGCAAAAGTGGAAAATATAAATTAAAAAACGCATTAACCACATCAAGTGTGTTTAAATCAGTGTGACAAATGCGTGATAATTTTTTCGTGTGTGTGTGCGTGTGCAAAATAGTACATCTACATAATTTATACTAACAGCTAAATTAGTATTGTTTTTTTTTTTATTTCGTTTTTTTATATTCATAATTTAATTTAATACAATATTCAGAGGAAAAAAAATCATGTGTTGTTTGAATTGCTGTCAGATGTGTGTAGTCGTTAATTTTTTTCTCTATAAATTATAAATGTTACAATAAATTGTTTGTCTGAAACGTTGGTGTGCTTAATAGGCTGCCATGCCAGCACACTCTTACATATTCCTTTGCTAACTACTAAATAAATATAATTTTATATTATTAACTTTTTTGTAAAATATTGCATGTTTGTACATGTGTATGGGCATTGTTTAACATTTTGCATTTTACGCACAAGTGTTTTTATTGAAGCGATAATACATGTTTTTAATAATTGCATTTTTCGCAAGGACTGAAACCAGTGCAATATTCATCACAAACTTGTAAATATTAAATATATATATAACCTCAAAGGTATATATTACTATTGTCGTTTTCCGTTGAAAATGTCGAATTGTGTACAGTAAACACTGTTGTTACATATTACCCCTAACACTTGCTCTTGTGTATGTGATAAAACAGAATATAAAGGAAATTACCCTACAAATCTTGAGCAACAATTCCGATCGATTTTGTTTTACCTTCTTCAGATTCCGCTCGATTTTGTTTATCACTGAAAAGTATTGAATCTCCACTATTTAATTTAAATGTAGTAACATTTTGCACACCAAACAAAACAACAGTCCAAGTAGGACACATCATAATAGTAAATTTAAGAAACACAAATAACAAAATTTCAAAGAAATTTAGTTCCACTTTAAAATTTAAAAGTGGTTTCATTCCGAAAAAATTGTATGTACTTAGTTTTCTGAAGAAGCAATGTACGGAATTGAAACCACTTTCGAATTTAATTCTGTGACTTCCTGATAATATTATTTTTTACGTGCAAAGAATTCCTGAAATAAAATACTGAGTTATTTATTATTTTATGTAAAATTGGCAATGCCCATGACTTCATCTGCATATCATTTCTTATCTTCATAAATACTAAATTTAGAAAAATATGTTTTTAAATATTTGTTGTAGAGTTCTGTAAACAGTGTTAAAAATTTTCTATCTACAAAAATAAAATGTACTGACAACTGTTCATGATATCGGAAAAATTGGTTGCTTTTACATTTGTGTCTCTAGTTTTTCTACGAAATGACTTTTTTTTTTTTTTTTTGGAAAGGAAAGTATTTTATATTTGAACCAAGGTTCTCTTCACAAAATTATATTCAAGTCCGTTCAGCAGTTTTTACGTGATACAAACACAAATAGGTAAAAATTCGAAAAATAGGTGTTTTGCATTCCATATCGATTGCCATCTACACAAACATTAAAATTTTCAAAAAAAATATTTCATGTACAGAAATTACCCCGCTATTGTTTTATTACAAGTATATGTATAAATTCATTGGTTGTAATAATTATTTCAAGACTTTAATTCACAAAAAAAATATTTATTTGTTTACTACATGTAAGTAATAAATAAATTTGTACATAAATTAGCAAAAATAAGTTTGCATGATTTTTTATTATCCTTTGAAAGGCATGTGTAACTCAAGTCCTAGACCGAAATACTTTTAAAAACAAACTGAAGTCATCGTAGTTAGCACGTTGACTACAAACCTGATTGGCCAGGGTGCAATCCTGCCGGCGAAGTAAAATAATTACTAAAGTGACTATACCTTTACTACCTGTCTTTTCTCTCCTCTATCTTTTTCCTAAAGAATGTAACAAGGTTCCATTAGTTAAATAAGCATTATTGTTGCCTTAATTATTCATTATTTGCTTTCATTTTAAACCAACCATGTAGCACTTTTTGTGCTTTGTACTCAATTGAAAATTAAATGCTATAAAACAAATGTTTATGGTGACAGAAACTTTGTAAAAAACAACTATAATATTTTTGCTGCAACTACATATTTTTGCAGAGAATATAATATGATTATTGAGACAATATCATGAACATGGTCGGATGACTATGCTTTTACTGGTGTAACATCGAGTAGTTCGAATTACCCGGACTTAGAAATCATGTTATGTCCTATTTTTTAGTATCCAAGAGCTGGTGAATAAAGAAGTAGCCAGAGGCACAGAAGGAAGACCACAATAAAATATATAATTTTAAAATTAATAATAATATAAATTAACATGGAAATGATTTATTAAAGTATTATACTGCTAAACAAAAACGAAACTGCAAAGCGATCTGCAAAAAAAACTACTGCACAGTTAAGTTATAATTATCATCCATAGTAGGAGTGTGAAAGATCATTAAATATGATGATATAATATTAAGAAATCTATCTCGTATATGTGCGATAGTATAAGATACATTCGAGCAGTTTTGTTATGAAAAGAATCACAAAAAAGCAATACAATGGAAATTATGTGCTTTTCTTATTCTACTTATGGTTAAGACGTCAGTAATTCATTTTCACATGAGTTTCTGGCTATATTGCATTACAACACAAAGTGCTTAATCGTTTGGAAAACTAATTTAACCTACTTTCGGAACAAAGCTTATTAACTACTTAACACTGCCGTCGTTATCGGCCACTAAAAGGAAAGAAAAAAACATTCCAGTAGAGCAGCTCACTAGTGTAGCGATAGAAAAAAACTATTCAAATAAGAAGAAGGACGTAATTTGTAACTATGTTCACTTTGTTCAAGTTTCTTCCATTCCTAGAGCTGCGAGTGCTCAGCATCTATAACAATTTATCAATAAACGAATTTTACAAAAAAGAATTTGTATATAAAGATTTATTTTTCCATTACCTTTGAATCTTTATATTAAGAACTATTTATTTGCCTAATATAAAAAATATCGTCTGACTAGGCTTAAATACTTATTGAGTTTTGTTGCATCTTACAGTTGAAGTGCCAACTGGTTGCTTTATCTTCTTAAGAATCATAAGTTATCCGCAGGCTCCACTGCAGTAGTGTAGCTGATCATAAAATTATATGATATGGTCGAAGGTTTAAATACCTTGAAATATCAGAATTAAAAGTAGACATACAGCCTCGAAAAAAAACTTGCGGTCTTATTATAGGAAAATTATTTTTTGAATTATTTAATCCTCTATTTAAGCTTGAAGAATGCTTTATAATTAAAGCAGCAGTTTTTTATAGAGGATATGTTAACATAAAAGCCAGTCACTACCGTTTTCCTTACCACACAGTACAGTACGTCTTTTATATGATAAGTATTTACCACATTGAAATCCAGGATATGTGAAATGTTCATCATTTGAGTTTTGATTCACTCGACGTTCTGGTTTCTTGCAATTGAGTATATCCAACTGCTTAGAACTAAATGCGTGAAATAGAATGTCATGGTACGGCCTTGTTATGCGTGTTATCGTTGATATAATACACCAGACTTGAAAGAATTTCAATAAGTAACATGGCATGGCATTATTCATGGACATCTTGAATAAAAAAAATTAGTAGAAGCTTAATAAAATATCTAATTTTTCTTAGTTCACTTTCATTTTTCTAAATTTTCCTTAAAAAAAATTCACCGAAATTGATTATAGGTGATCAAGTTTTTTTTAAAGTATTTTATTTTTATTCGACATTTCATAACATAATTTTTTTTATATCTCCATTTGAATGATCTCAGTCCTCCTATTTGTGCGTTTTGTTTTTTTTTTTAGCAAAGTGTTGGTGTTGTTATTGATTTTTCAGAAACGAAAACTATTAATTTTTCTTACCTTCCAATATGTTTTATGCAGTTGTTACATATTTTTCATTAAAATATTAATAAATTATTATTAGCATTTTTTTTAAATCTATTTTATTTACTTATATTTATTTTATTAAATGAGGCCATTTTTTGTTATAAATTATAAATAACAATTTAATAAACAACGTAAAATGGATATAAAATAATTTATAGTTTCTACTTAAAATTCTTAGTAATTTGTTTCTTTATACAACTTAAATAAAAAAAGCGAATATTGGAAAACTAAACAAAAAATATTTAAGTTCTACGAATTTTTTGTTATATCTATTAAAAAAAATTGTAGTGCAATGAAATTGGAATTTTGAAAATAAAGTAGGCGGCCTAAAGCGAGTTAAAGTGATGAAAGCAGTTATATGAAAAATTTATTGGAAAGAAAATTGTAAGAATTTGGGATGTAGCTTGTAGCTTTGCCTGCCACATCTGGTCATAGTTTCCTTTTATCTCTCACATATAGATTTAAGGAATTATTGAATCTTAAAGTTCACAGTTAAGCTTCGATTTAAATGATACTACTAAAAAAATAAAAGTGGTTTTAATTTTCATAACAATCCATTCAAATTTCAAAGCTGAAACAAGAGTATAAAAGTGTTAGAGCAAGTCCAGGAATTTTTCCATTTTCCTCTACTTAAATTATGCAAGTACATGCCTGAAAAGGCTAAAAAAAATATACCGACTAAGATCATGTGACCATTTACGATGAATATTCTAACTCTTTGAATGAAAATCGAAATTTTATTTCATACTTAAGCAGGAAGCGAACTGCCATTCTTATGGGCTCGTCTATGCTTCACAGACTCAGCATTGGTTTCGCGCACTAGAGAAAGTATTAAAATCAATCAATCAGTCACTACGCTATTTACTTTGAGAATGTATGATAAATTTAAAATTATTAACTTACGTGGCGCTTGTGAACCTTTTTTAAAATTATAATGAGTAAAACATGTTTTTTTTTTTTAATTTTTTGATCTACTGTTGTCACTCATTGCCAAGCATGACAATCATGTTAAATGGATATTCAAGTCACAAAATGAAGCACTCAAATGCGTTAATTGTCTAAAATGATCTTCTTACGGTTTGTCAATATCATCGGATCGAGAATTAAATTTAACAATCATGTATGAGCAGGTTCTTCAAAGTCCCTATTAATACCAGTCGTCCCTGTGTAGGAGAGGACAAGGAAGCTCTTCCATAACAATATTAAATCTAAGTCAATTGACACTATAGAACATTTAAGCAATGTGTAATATGTTTGGCTATTTTACTATTGATCCTACGTCCCCGAAAGCCGTTTTTGTTTTGCTTACAAAACGCTTATCATTGGGTGCTCAATATTTTGTGACTGATTGAAACGCACAGTATCTTTACCAAAAGAGTTAAATTTTCTACAGAATTGCATGCGGTCACTTTTTTATACACTACCCGTTATATTCTCATGTATTTTCTTAGGTCTAGCGCAATAAAGCATATAAAATAATGAGCGTCAAAATCAAATTTTTTAAATATTGATATATTCTCTATTAATATCTCCCTTGATATAAAAGGTCAAATCTTTAAAAAATTTTACCCACATTTAAGCAAAACCTTTGTATTTGCCGCTAAAATTGCGTAATTATAAAAAAACTGCGGAAGGCAACATAATGATATTAAACATTATGAAAACTTTTCCAAGTGCAATAAACAAATTCTAATCTAAACAAGCTATAATGTTGATAGCTGATCTTGACCAACTTACAAACAAATCCAACATTCCATAGTTACAAATATTTGACTTAATTTACAAGAGAACAAGAAAACGAACAACAAACTCAGTGTAAACTTGTTATTAGTAAGAAGGATCTAAACAAGAATATTGACTGGATAACACGACATAAAACAAGAAAATTAAATCACCTACCTTTAAAATAATAAAACAACATGTTAAACGAAATTGATTATTTAAATTACAAAATTAGTTTTGCAAATGAGAAAAAAATTTTTAAGAAAACAGCAATATCTAATTACGGCAAAAAATAAAATAAAACAGAATCAAAAAAGCATTGATTTCAACGCGTGCTCAATAAATAGTGCGTACAACAAATTTTTAACAAATATTAGTGCATTTGGTAAATTTTAACGCTCGTTACTTAGAAAAAAATTATAAGATGTAAGAGGTTCACAACGAATTGTTTATACAGGTCTTATGCTCTATCTGAAAATTCGTTTTAAGGATTGTCTCTACAATAATGAAATTAAAATTATAATTTGGTTTTTATTCATAAGAAATATAAATTTTTAAGTGTAACGTGATGTGTAAAAATTAAAAAACTTATAACTTTAAAAATCACTCACATATATAATTAAATTACATTGAGAATAATTTAAAGAATAACTTGTTTGTCTACAGAATAAATCTTTGCAACATTTTCATAGATTTCAACTTATAACATTCCTTTCTTGACCACTTACTTTGTCAGTTATTACTTTTTCAGGCTTCAGGTAATAGCCTGCATTACACCAAAGGATTTTCTCTAGTACGTTCTAAGACGTCAGTCGACTGTCAATGCATTTTCATATTTTAAAATATCAGACCGTTATAGAGCATTTTAGTATGGGGACTTGAAGTTCAGCTACACGATCTCGAATAGGCAGATTTTATATGCCTCTTGGCACACAATTTTCTGAACCTTGCAATAAGTTTCAGATCAGCTTTCGCAAATACAAAAACTTAACGTTTTTAATGTGACATCTGAGAAATTGTTTGTGATTGACCTAAAAGAAATTAAGAATGTTTGTCGATTTGAATATCGATTTGTTGAATCTGGAACTTATTCGCGCTATCTGTACGCACGAAAGTTCAATAAATAATGGGAATATAATGCCTTTGTAAAATTATATGCATCTTCTGGTAAAGAACTGTGTCGAAATATGTGCTTTGGAAGAGAAACAAGCAAACCCTTGTCGATTTAAAAATATAGGCGCCAGTCGTGAGGATTCAGAAATACTGTTAGGAGACAATAATATGATATCATCAGCCTTAAAATGGAATTTACAAGGGGACAGAATAATGGGGCGCAAAGCATATACATGAAAAAGCAAGATTAAGAAAACCAGCTATTTCGTGAGAATTTTCACAATTAAAAATGACTGCTTCAATAAAAATTATAAAATTGGATTTTGTTCGGTTGGTGATCGAGAGAACAGTAAACTTTATTTTTTATATAATAAAGATGTATACAAAATTCAATATAAGAGATTTTTTATAATTTTCTAAGACTAAGGGTGTACAAATTATTACTTTCATACGAAAATTTTAAAAATATTAGAGAATTCGAATTCATATTATTTTAAAATATTACGAGTAACAATTTATTTAAATTTTTGTGTTGAACTTAAGGCTTTAATAAATATGACCAAACACCTGCAGTGACGTATTTAAATATACATCAAGGTCCCTTGCTCCTAATAATATTATGGAAAACGTATTAATGCTTACGATAACAAAATCTTGAAATATTTGCGTAAATAAGAAATTTGGTAATGCGTAAAGTAAGTCATAAGTCTGATCAAAACTAATAAAAATTATATTCCTAAAAGTTATATTGTTTTTATACCATCTCACCTATAATATTTTAATTTCGCTGGCGGCTTAATGTTACAAATTCTTTTTGTACATATTTTATTTTATAGCCTGTGCATGAAATCATAAGCTAGAATAATTTTGTTTTTTTTGTTAACTTGGTTTGTTCATAAGTATACATGAATATTTAAACAAATGCATAATAACACTAGACTTTAAAATTCTTACTTAAAAACATGCGTTAATATAAACATATAAACATACATTAATTCATAGTTATATGTACATACATATTTACCCAGATATGTGTACATAAATAAATACTTTTTTATTAAAATTTGCTAGCTATGCGTGAGAACTTTTTTCGTTTTCAAAAACAATTTTTAAGTGATCAGAAGTTGGAAGGAATTAATTCTTTGTTTTTTTAATTAATTTTTTATTTTATTTAAAATATGTATGTTGGCCATAAAATTAGTTAGAGAAGTGAAAAATAGGGCGAGAAAAATATTAAGAATTTATTTATTATTACAAATTAAGTACCCTGGTATTATCTATCGTCATAGGCATTTAACTTGGAAAAGGGTTAAGGTATTAGAATTGACACAAACGAAATTGTATGCAATACATATAAAATGACTCACTGGCAATTAAAAAACAAATGCGATGTAAAGAACAATCATGAGGCTGCCATGTGCAACGAAATCATGTGCGCAATAAGTTGTTTTTCATTGATATTGGCGATAGCAGCAGCTATGAAAAACACAAACTTTTAATTAGATAATTAGAACCAATAAAATTTCTTTCTTTCTTTTTTATTTTATGTTGCCCGCTACAATTTTACCAATAACGGAAAGAAAATTTTCTTTAGGTAATGGAACTGACAACAATATAAAAAAATAAAATAAATTTTTTCCGTTTATATGATTAAAACTATTCCGCATTTAAAAATTTTTAGAAGTGCTAGCATGTGGCTTAAAGATTAGATTATTAGTATAAGAAAACTGGGCGGCAAGAGTATTTTTAATATAATAGAAACAGAATTAATCGAAGTCTGTACTTAAAAGATATTGAAAGCTATGTAAAATAGAATTTCAGCCACTTAAACTCCAATCGAAAGAAAAGTAAATTTTGAAACTTCTCCATTTGCTAAAAAGTATCTCTGTAAATATATAAAATTAAAAAAAAAATAAATAAAAGTCCTGCTTATTGTTCGCAAAGAAAATCAATTAAAATTTTTTAAAGATGATAAAACATTGAATAGATAGTTTAGAGGGTCAACATGGCTATAATTACTATTTTCACAAGAAAAGACAAACTTTTCAGAGAATGCGGTACTGCAAAACAATCGATTTTTAATTTAAATTGCTTAAGGTTATTATATTTTAACCCATTTAAATGGATGGCATAGATTGAAAAGAATTTATTACAAAGCAAATGTAAGGCAGTCACCATATCCCCCAGTTCTGAGTATAATTCAAAATTCGAGAGGGCGGCTTCCTACAACGGCTAATGCAACGGAAAGAAAATTCGATAGTAAAGAATTAATAATTGAAATCAATTATAAATTCTGGAGTGAGTGTGTATGGCTTGCAATCAATTAATTCTATTCAATTAAAATTACTGTTGAAACAAACTTTATCTTTTAGTGTAGATATTCTCTTGCTCTTTCTGATGGTTGTAATATTTTATCTGCTGATAAAAAAGAGTTAAAAAATATTGTCTTTAAAAAATCTTAGAAATTTTATTCTTGGTCGGAATTTGCTACGAGTTGTTAATAAGATATGAGTTATGATAATTTGTTGTTAGTTTAGTTATACCAAAGATTACACAAATATTTTAGCCGATCGATCTTAAAAAAAATTTTTGTTTTCATTTCACCATTTCTTGGAAATTTGATCTTTTTGAGTAAAACCACTATCATGTTCTCGTTTTAAGTTTGGTTTCAATCAGTGATTGATTAATTAAAAAAATTTAAAATTATTAATATAAACACGATCGTTTTTGTAACTCCTATTAAGTGTCTACAGGTCGCGAGAACAATTATATTCACATAATACGAAAACAAAAGCCCTATCATATTTTATCTCTTGAATATGTCAAAAGGAGGTTTTTTGTTAGGCTTTTTGGAAAACTTATTTTCATTAGCCACAACTTTAGTTTTTAAAAAACTGATTATCCAGTGATAACCATCCTAAACCAAGTTTTTGTTATTGACAGAGTGGACCTTTTGGTAAAAAATTTTCTGATGGTCTGTTAGCGCATTAAGAACATAGTTTTAAATACAACAAATATAGCTGACACTAGTTACAGGCAGAGAAAAAACATGCTATAATCCATAAGAACCACATTTTGTCTACTGTGAAAACATTTGTTTGTAGCATATTTATTTGTGTTATTATAAACAACGATTAAGTCAAGATAAACAAGCCTTCGTTATTATTACTAAATTTTAAATAATTGTAAGGAACGAAAGCTGAAAAATAGTTTAGCTGGACTTAGAATATATATATATTTTCTCAATTCAAAGATTTCTACTTTTCCTAATACCTAATAAAAATACAAGAATTGCACGAAAATCTATTCTTGCAATTTTAGCAAATTACCACAAAAAGTGAAAGAAGAGTATATCTAAGTTTGTCATTCCTTAAGGCATATATATTCTGAGTTCTTATGCATAGCGAAGTCGATTGAGCAATTTTTATATGCATATCGATCATAAATAGTTTCAAAACAGTTGCAATTAATAATCAGCAAGATCAGTATATGTCTTCCGAGATAGCAAACAAAAAAACCAAGCCTGCCTCTAATTTCATCACATGACCAAATATATGGAGCGATAGAAAATTAAATGTAACAACAAACATCAAGAGCAAAAAATTGGTGTTTGTAATTTTCATAAAAAACTTCGATTGTCAATATGATCAATATGGATATCATTTAAAAATTTTTTTTATCTATTATTGTATTATATTATAATGAAGTACTAATTTCTTTTAAATGTTTAACCCATTAAAAGCCGATGACATTTTTATGTAATAAAATAAATCGTACTTAATATTTTATTTTTGAATTTTTGAATTATCTGTTACCTCTATATTTGTTTTTTTTGATTGGAGTTACTTCACTACTCTAGATTTTGGCAAATGGTGAAGGGTGTATAAGAATAGGCATAGCCGAATATAGCACTCTGACTTGTTTTGGTCCCTTTTTAATTCCATTTTGTAAAATAACCATAACCATAGCCGTTGTCATCTTGCGTTATAACATGTTTATACTTTAATTATAAAAATGATGATATTCCACTTTGTTATTGTAATTTTGGACAATACCCAGCCTTCAATATGAACAATATTCATATTTTGTTTAACCACAATATTTTTTGTTTGTAATCATATATTCTATTCTTTTTCACTTTAGAAGCGAAAAATTAATTCTTAATTCTTTAAAAGTTCTGTTCAGCTTTACTCTGTGCGTTACTTCAGATAATTTAGTTTTTGAACTTTTTTTGCGCATTTAACTAAATTTTCAACAATTTTATATTCTAGCTAAAATATGTCTATGGATTTAATGCGGTTGAAATAAATTTTAAGATTGTTATCAAACTTTGAATACGTCTAAAAAACCTACCAACACTCAGTCTCACAGACAGTAAGCGTATCGTAGCATTTTATTCACTTGCATTTGTTTACATGCATTTCAATAATAAATAATGCGTTTTTATGATAAAGACAAAATAAAAAATTGTATTTATATTTTTTTTTTTTTTTGCAAAAAGACACTTCATAGAATAAAAATATCGTGATGTATAAGTATTGATTATATTCTAAACACTGTGTTAAATTATTACTATTAATATTTTATTTTTTAAGGTAGTTTTCATTGAAATTTATATTTGATTTGATTTTGAGTTGTGAATTAGTATCATAATATTTTTCTTTCGCAAAAAAAAACATGAAACTTATTTTAAATTTATGTTGATTTACAACCTCACATTTAGATGACAAACAAGCTGCAAATCATGATAAATACCCGCACGTATTCCATCAATACTTTTTTGTGGTTTTAAGTTTAAGAAATTATTAGTAAACATATTTTATACATTTAAGCAACTTGTAAAAACCACGAGAGCAGTCCCATAAAAATTCGAAATAAATTTTTTTGAGGATTAGAAAAAGTACTATCCGTCATATAATTAAAAAGCAACCTAATTTTATTAAACCTTGTAATATGATCGCAGTAACCATATTAAGTTCTCTGTAACCGTGTATAGTTGCTGAGGATATAAAAATGCACTAACAAAAAAATCGAACCAGAAAGTTTTATAATTAAACATAATGTTTTGTATTTAACCATAATATATTGGAATTAACCAAATTGATGATTAATATTGAACAAATTGAGAATATTATCAATAATTTATTAATAAAGTCAACTCGAAAGGAATAATTTTCAAATTTATTATAAAGAACACAGGTCTGTATCGCAAACTGAAATAACTCAGTTAAAATGATTTTATTATTAGCGGAGCACAAAGCCGCTGTTTGTTGTTTGAAGCAAATAATTTCAATAATATTTTTATAAAAGAAATTTCATAATTCTTGGTGTTGCCCTGGCAAAGCTAAGTAATTCTGCGTTTGCCTACGTATGCATAATATTTGCAAAAATTAACAAATTGTGCGTGTTCTTGACTATTTATACTTATTATTTATGCATTTTAGATTAAATATTGAAAAAAGTGTATAATTAATAGAAGGTACTAAAAAACTTCGTTATAAGTTAAACACCAAAAAAAAAAATCTAAAATATTGATTGCCTTCGTTAATATTTTAAATTTTTTATAAAATTAAAACAAATACTATAAACATTATCTCATGCACTGAATTTCATATTAAATATTAGTTTTCCTGCTTGAAGCTATTAAGATAACCAGCATTTTCGAAGGATTTTAAAGAGTTTTTAGCTTTATGAATTGCATACTTTAAATAAAGTTGTATCAGTTGATCTCTTGCTCCTATACATGCAGTAACATCTCACAATTCGTTTTTAGGTTTTGAAATTTAATTTTATCAAATTAACAACTTTCTGCTTTTTCAAAAAATTTTAATACGCCAATTGATCAGACGTAGTGTCGAAAGAGGTGCTGTTGTAAATCATCAAGATCGTTCCATGTCTTTTGACGCAGCGGGCAAAACACCACGCCTACGTCAAATTTTTTCACATTTGAAACAATGAAGTAAATCCAATAAAAAAAATATATTGGGCGATAGAGGATTACAAAAAAGAAAAAACAAACCGTGTTACGGGCCTCTGAAATTTCCAAAATTTTCAAAATATTAATATGGTTATTATTATGAAGCTTTTGGAGAGATCATTAGGAAAATACTAAAATTTTTTAAACCATTAAGAACCGATGGCATTTTAATGTAATTTTTTTTTTAATTTTTTAATTCTCTGTTACCTCTATATTTGTTTTTTCGATTGGAGTTACTTCACTAAACTAGATTTAGATAAATGGAGAAGGGTACACAAGATTTCGCATAGCCGAATATAGCACTCTTACTTGTTAATATTATAACTAAATGAACAATTTTAAACCGACTTAAGTTTGCGTATATTTCATTTTCTATATTTATAAAGAATGGCAAATAATATACGATTTATTATCGATTATTCTTTGCATTCTTGGTTCTTAAACTGGCGGTTAAAGAAAAAATGCTTAAAATAACAGAGTCTAAGTCGAGAATACTGATGTCGGATAAAGCGATCCAGAAAATGCCTGATTGTGTCTAGTTTTTCCTGTTTTCTTTTAAAAATTACACAAAAATGTTTAAATATTTTTTTTCTTAATCAATTTAAAATTGAAATAAACGCGAACTTGAACCAGAAAAAATTCATCCATTTAGTTTTAATTATGGAATTTATTAAACAGATTTCTTAATCAAGGCTAAAATTTATGACACAGGTCCTAATGATTTCGTTCTTAAATTAAAATTTGTGTAGTTGATATAAAAAGATCCGCATAAACACTTTCGCAACTTGTGTTTATGCGAATCTTTTTATATCAACTACTGATTTGATTTTAAAACGTAATAATAACTTCAAACATTACATCATCACATATTAAAAATAAAAACCCGATAACAACTTGAAATTAATAAAAGTCTTCTTTTGTGCTTTTATATTTTGTTTAAATATTAAAAATTAATTATATAAGAAGGAAATAATAAAAATTCGTAAGTGGTCATTAATAATGGGAATCAGAATTGGTTATTAAAATTATTTAATTTTCCAAACTATCAATCATTCATTCATTACTCTTATATTATTTGAATAGAAATAGTCGTTGAAGGAAAACTTTAATTAAACTTTTTCATATTATAATACTTTAAACAGTACAACTGAAAAAAATAAAACACATAAATAAATAAATTAATCGTCGCCCAAACGATTAGGCTGATAAATTTAATTGTTTCTTTTTTAATAAAAACTTATCAATAAATAAACTGAATTGCAGCTTGAGTAGCCGTTTATTATGATTATAGGCACTTGAAAAAAACTTGCGAATACAACAAAAACTATATCTATCGTTTAGAAAAGTGACACATAAACTTTTGACTACAAATAGTCAATAAATTTTAGCCGGATCTTAGCAACAAAATATGAATGTCTATTTGATAAAACTATGACACATATTCGTACAAATGCAGTGGCCGTATAACAATTGGAGTCGTTGCTAATATTTAATAAACGCGGACACAGCGCAAACAAGTGTTTTCTAAAAAACATAAACATACATCAGCACCTGCAGCTTTGCTTGTACCGGCTTCAAATAGTAAAAATTCTAAAAATAAAATAGAATTCTAAAGACATACTGACTACAGAAAATAGAGAATCATACAAAAGAGATGAATAAACATCACATACACGATGAATTATTGGAGATAGAAAAAAAATTTATTTATTAATACATTTAAAGGCTAAAGAACGATTTGTTATACTGTTTGATATTTATCTGCAAAACGGCAATTAAAATTGAACATTTGATTGTGTTTTACATAATTGAAAATTATTTTTGTTATTTGATACGATTAGACTGCGATACTCTATGTTAAAAAAATTTTTCCCCAAATTTTCATTAGTTTTTTTTTTTTTTTAATTTAAATTTTAATGTGTGTTTAATAGTGTTGTCTTATTCAAAAGATGTAATAAAATGAAGATTTTAGTATTTTATCTCTGCACGTTAGCATACAAGACAAATTCCAACTTCATAAAAAATGTTGCTATTTAGTTCAGTATAAAATGTAAAACTAATTCATTTAAAGCATAAAATTGTAACTATTAAAAGAATTTGTAGTTGTGTCTTCAAATAAAATAAATTAATTTAAATTCCACTTGATTCACAAATTGCTATGAAATAACAGCTAAATAAAAAACGCACACTAATTGCTTAAAAAATCATTCTCATTAAACAGTTGATAAACCTCGATTAAAAAAATTAAATAAAATGATAATAAATAACTTAAAGTTAGTTGCAAAAGAATGCAACGTATTTTAATTGCGTTTATTTCAAAACAACACTGATCCCATCATCTCTTGTTTTTGGCAATTTATTCTTTAAATTGAGCACATCCGAATTCGTTTCAGTTTAAGTTTCACAAACTTTAATATTGTTACGAAAATAGCTAAAATTTTATGTTGTACATTGAATAATTGGATTGTGTTTTAGATTAATAAACGAGAAATAACTTACCAACATTAAAAAGTTAGTGAGTGTAATTAAAATAAAAGGAAAGGTTGGTTATTTCTCATGATGGAAAAGGTACCTGTTACAAATTATAATAGTTAAAAATCAGCAAAGTCTTGCGAGCTGGTTAAACATGAAAATACTTTAAAAAGAGAAGCTGATATAAATAAATTAAAAAAGGATATAAGCTACAGCTCTTAGAATAAAACATTTAATTTAAAATAAGAAAAAATAAAAGTTTTATATTCCTCCATGCTGATTTTTATATACCTTTTACTAATGTGATGTGAAACATTATCTTACACTGTTATGGAAAAGTATATCTTTGGTTTTCACTCTTATGGCTTTCAACTATATTTGTCCATTACAATACAAGAAACTGTAACAGTCAGTTCAAGTTCACTTGTACAAGTCTCTGTGAAAATCATGTAAATATTAGAACAACTTTTAATTTTTTATACTTGATTTTATGGAGTCCCAAAATAGCGGACATAGCAGTACATAAATTTAAAGTGCCCGCCTATAACGGGTTAAAAGATAAGGTCATTTTTCTTAAATTCACGGCCTTTTAGAAAAACCCTTTAATTTCTAGAATAATTGTTTACAATTGGATTTTATAGGGGCGATATTTTTGCACTTTCTTTGTGAATTCTTAATGTCTACTGCATTTAAAAACCTTAAGATTCGATTTTTAATAAAACATTAAAAATTAAAGAATTAAATTTTTTTATTTAAACTTCAAATTTTAACATTAACAATAAATTTTTAAGTAAATACACAAAGTTTCGATTTCTTGGTAGTCTTAATTTTGTTTTCGTTTTTTTTTTCTTTTTTAATTTTCGGCTTTTAACACAACGAGCAAAGCACAATAATAATAACAAAATCCAAACAATCACATCATGAAAAAATTTGGGGATAAAACATATATTTTAATGTTAAACGCCGAATATCTCCTATATGCTCATACATTTTTTATAGACACCGATAGAATTAAAATTTTTAAGATAAAAAAAATTGGCAAGGACATTAGTTTCTCACACACTTAAAGTGTGCTGCCTTAAAACAGCACAAACTCTATAATCACCTCAAGGTCAATATTTTGAACATGAACTCGACTTAACCTCCAGGATTCGATGTAATCGGGCTTGCCCGATTATTATTATCACAATTAAAACCCTTTAGTGATTGAGTAAGTTATAATACTATTTATTATAGCTTCTCACTGGCACTAAAACAACCATTGGAAATTATTTACAGAATATTTTATGACACATAATAGTTAAAAATTTGATCATGTTTTTATCAAAAGATTCAACTTTTGGAAAATAGTTTTACTTATAATAAGTCATACCAAGAGATTTAATTTTTTATTTTTTATTTAAGAATACAAGTCTTATTTAACCGCAACATTAAAAAGTATATAAATTATAAAAATCTTAACATAACAAAATTAGACAAAAATATTTGAGGAAATGAAATTTTGCTTAATTAGAAATTTTTAATTTTAATACAATAATGAATATATTTCAAATGATAATGTCAATTTATGACATATGTGCAAAAACTGCGTATTTAAATTGCTTTGCATTGCTAACTAACTGGGCTCTGGATGGAAGTTGGTTCCACGAACGAATAGCATTAACTTAAAAATGTCTCATAACTATAAGTTTTTTGTATCATATAAAGTTTAATTTGTATCCTCTATTTGAAATTGAAAATGCAACCTATTATAAAGATGGGTTGTCTGTTTTGCATAAATAATTTTGTGTAAAAAGATGAGAAGTCGGCACTGTAGTAAGTTGTCTAACGACATGTTATAATTTAATTTGAGAAATATCAAATTTTATCATATATTTTGCGTCCATAAATGTACCTCATAATGTTTTCATACATTACATTGAGTTTATAATTGTTCACGGAGTCTAGTCCAGTATAGAGTTCACAGCCATATAAAAGTGTTGGTTACAAATATATTTTTGCCAAGAGAATACAAGTCCTTAGTGGTGTAAAATATTGAGGTTTCTATAAACTTCTTAAGATTGTATATCTTTTACAACATACAACGTTAATGTGGTTTGTCCAGTTAAGTTGATCATTAAAGACAATAACAAGATTTTTGGCATTCTGAACAATTTCTAACTTTGTGTTGCCCACAAGCAATGGTGTTAAAGAATTTGCCAGGCGATTTAATTTTCCTTTGTTTTTCTTGCGTTTAAGCAAAGATCGTTGGTTTTAGCCCATTTATTTGCATTATTTGGATCATGTTTCAGATTTTGTATGCAAATATTTATATCAGTTTGTAGGCATACATAAGAATTTTACAATGTTTTATTTGAAAAGGTAGATTATTTGAGTACATCGTTTATAATACTGTGCCAAGGATTGAATCTTGCGGAACACCTCTTCTTACCAAGAGACTTGTAGATTTTATATCACCATTCTGAACTGATTGTTTGGGAACCATATCAAAAGCTTTTAAGTGATCAAGCAGAATTAAAAAAATATATCATGTTTTTACCAGTTTTTGACTTAGAATCCTCAGCATCGTCTACTAGTGCGGTGATACAGCTATGTTTTGGCCTAAAACCAGATTTTATGCAAGTAAGCAGAGATTTATTGCTTAAATATTAATTAATCTGTGTGTGTTCCAATCGTTCAAATGCTTTGGACAAATATGGAAGAATTGCAAACAGCCTATAGTTTTTATCAATCCTAATATTAATTTGAAAGTTGAATTTTAGATAACAGTGCTTCTGCTTCATTGGATGTTCATCGATCATCATTCTGTTTAGAAGGGTCTTATCTTCTTCACAGAAGAAAATAATCTCCGTCATCACTATTATCAATCATGAAATTTTTTTCACTTTCCTCCAACTTGAAAACTCTGTGAAATCATTGACGCACTCTACTCAAATGAAAAAAAAAATAATACAAAATAACAAGAATCTAATGGGCCATGGAGACATTATGAATAAGAGAGGAATTCTGAGAAATGCGACTGATTGGAAAGCAATTCTTACTACAGCTTATTTATCAGGATTTAACCCTTTTTTAATTTTATCCCTGAAAATTATCAAACTTAGAACATATTTGGTCCCGGAATTGCGCGCATTGTGCTGTTATATCATTTTTAGTTTTTTTTACTTGTAAGGTCATGATCCTTAAAAGTATTTTTTTCTGCCTTCCGAGCAGTCATTTTAATAAAAATAACAGCCTTTCAATTATAAAACAAAAACTTTTGATCATCCTATTAATTTAGGTGTATTTTATCTGAGGCTTAAAATATATAATAAGTTTTCCTTATGAAAAACAAACTAAAAAAGTGGCTGTGACAGTTAGAGAAATTTAAAGATTTCATTGCATTAATATTAAATGATGTCAATTATTTAATTGTGATATTAAAAAAAATAAACAAATTTGATCATCAAATTTGTGGTGGTCAACATAATTTTTATTGATAAATAAAAATTAAATAAATAAAAATTTTACGTTAATTAACCGGCCAATATTCGGTAATTTTCCACTAATACTGCGTCGCTTTCGTAAAGCAAAATATTTACAAATTTTCCGCAGTGATAGTATAACAATAATTGTCCGATTTAATCTTGACTCTCTAACTCGAATAAATTAAAAAATTTACATTATTGTTCTTTGCCGACAAATAAAATAAAACTTAAATTTAATTCTATCGAATGAAAAACGAAATAATTATTTCTTTACAGACAAAAGACTTAAGACATAAACCTGATTTTATTAAATTTGTTTTTATCGTCCTGCTTTGAATATTATGAAGTCTGAATAAAAACAAAAAAATGGCACAAAAAAGAAAACACCTTCCACGTCATTCTTTATTAGTTATAGTTGAATTTTCTGTTATCAAAATTAAAATTGAGTTTTCTGGTTCAAGTACGTTACACATACACACACAGAATAGCGTTCAGAAAAAGCGAAACATGCGGCCAAAGTAAAAAAAAAATTAATAAATAAATGAACTGTTTGTATATAAAAACTCGTTCATTTGCAAATTCCATTTCATGGTCATTTGCATGAAATGTTGTTGTACATTACGATCAGTTGGTCAATATTATTATTGCGGTTATTTTTACAACTAAAAAAAAGAACTTTTTTATTTTAAATCGCACAAAAATCCAAAAAAAAGATAACGCAATAAAAGCATAAGCCCACATCTGAAGTCTTCCGTCACAAGTGATTTTCATCATTAACGTCATCCGCATCGTCATTATGTAGCAAAGACTTTACAAGAAACTCCACTGCATTAAAACATAAAATCTTCAATCTTGTCTTAAACTCGAACAAAACGAAACAGAAGAAGCTAAAAAAGCTTTTCTTATATGAAAATATCTGCAAGTTTTTTTTATCATATATATTTTTTGTAATGTGGTTCTTTTTTATAACTTTCAATGAAAGAAACTTCAACAGTTAAACAAAGAAACAACATGCTGATATTTAATCCAGATTTGAGACTAAAAATGAAATTCTTTTGTGTTGTGGCACGCAAAATATGTAGCAAAAACAATGACTGCAAAAAGTATAAAAATAAACTAAAGACACGACATGGTCAAACGAGACACTTCTTTTTTTGTTTTGGCATAAAGTTTATGTTTTCTTTTTTTATTTTTTATTGATTTGTGGCCTTAGCTGTAAAATCAAAAGGCTTCTGTTTTTATTTATAATTTTTTTATTTGCCTTGTTGCGTTTTATCATTATTTCTTTATAAGGACTTGTTGTTATTTTATGTAAAGTTAAAATAATATTTGGGACTAGGTCACTTCTATACTCATACTCTACATAAAGTTTTTAAGCAGCACGGTAGCTACTTGTAATTAGTTACTTCTAAAATGTTTACTTCGTTTTAATACATAATTTCATATAAATTCTGCATAGAATTTTCAAGTTGGCTTTGTAATGCTTTTTCACATTCTTAACTAAAGACATAGAAACATATAATTTAATTTTCTTCTCCTCATTATTTTTTATTATTTCTCTGTAGCGTAAAGTGCTGTGTATATAAATCATTTTGAATTATAAGTCACAAAATCAGAAATTACATAATAAGCAATTCAGGAGTGTAGTTAATTTTGAATCACCTAAAGATATTTGTAATTAAAAGAAACCCCAGGAACTTTATTGAGTTTTCTTTTGAGCCAACAAAAAAGTACAACAAATCGAATGACTCTAAAAGGAGACTTCTATGATAAAGAAGTAATAAAATCACAATAAAAACAACAATGTGCAAGAACAATTAAACACTGACTGTAAGGGTATACAATGTACAACATATTACCATAAACGCCAAAAAGCATTAAACTTAAAATAGGGCTGTGATTGCTGAAGTTGATAAGACGCAGGCTTTTTGCTCTTCGTATTATAAGTTCAAGCCCCATCAGAGCCTTGAATGTGGCGAGATTATTCCAATTTTTAGAAAACACATTTTGATTAATAAAACAGAAGTTATAAAAATAAAAAATATATTAACTGGTTTTGTATAAAGTAAATGCGAATAGTGTAGAATAATCATTTAGTTTTTAAAATTATATTTATAAATTTTTTCCAATTGTAATAAATTTTAAAAGAAGATACTAAAGGGGCTGCTAAAATAGATTCATAAGAAAACTTTACATTCCAAAATACTAATAATATGTATGTAAAATAAAAAGAAACGTGCTTGAAATATAAAAATGTTCGATTACAATTTATTAAAAGGCAAAAAAAAAAAAGTTTTAATTCTTCAAAAAAAAAATACATCAGAGATCATCAAATAAGCGAAAATCATTACATATAAAAAAAAAAATATATGCGTAATTACTTTAACGGTAAAAGAGAGTAGTTTTGCCATATCCAAAGAGATTTTAAATCATTTAAAAATTCAAATTTGAACCTGATAAATGACGTAAACAACTTGGGCCAGGCAAAATGCCTTTTACGAGAAGCGGTTTTTTTGAAATATTAATAATAGCGATAAAAATCTTGCGCCAAGGGAGCTTACATAACCGTTTACTATAATCAGCATTTCTTCGACAATTGGATCTTCGTTATGGATCGATCCGCATCAATCTCATCCAAAGATTGTCAACTCAACAACAAGTGATTCACGCTCAAATTAAGTCTTCTTTTTGAGTTTACTTTTTTATTTTCTATTGGTTATATGAGCCTTCCTAAGCACATGATTAATTTCTACGTTCAATTCATATTCAGTGTATAAATGACTGGAAATTGCTACTTCACGTTCTCTTCTTTCATTTAATTTAAATTTAAAAAAAATGTAACATAACCTTTACCGATGTCACAAGCACGAGTCTAACTTGTCTCTATACTTTCGATTGCTTAAAATGTCTTTCTTGGTGATATTTAAAAAATCCTTCTACGTAAGTTTTTGCAGTTTATTTTAATACTAATAAGAATTTCTTGTGGATGTATTTATTTTGGTAATTTGAAATACTAAAAATATAGCGCCTAATCTCATCTTATTCCTTACATCTTGCATATCTAAAATATAATTAACTACATAAATTTTTAAAAAAATTTCGTGCTTTTTTTTATCCCGATTTAATTTAATCTTAAGTTTATTTTAAATACTTGTGAGAAGTTTCCTGAAGAGCGAAGTAATCAGTACCGAAATGGTCATCAACACCTGCTTTTACCCTCAATATCGGCGATTTATTAATTTAATCGGGATAAAAAATAGCACGAAATTTTTTTTAAAGTAATTAATTTAACTTAAAATTCCTGTTGTTTAATTTAAATCACTTTAAGTTGCTGTGAAGAAAATCAAAGGCCGTCCAGGTTTAATTGCTAAAAGTTCTTCAGTGTTTTTTCACTTTTTTACAATTGCTGCAAGGAAGTGTAGATGTAAGCTACCGAACAGCATCGTAAGCTTTCTTCATAGCCTCTGATATCACATTAGCCAAATAAAACACAAATAATTATTAAATTGAACATAATTTCTAACCTTAAATTAATTTTTTTTTAAATCCTGCCAATTTTTTGCTTAGTGCTGTAGGGTACAAGTTAATCCCTTGTGGTCGATATTACTAATAATACCTGTTGTAAACGTACTTCTTGGTTTGTTATATATTTTTGTAAGTTGTTGGCTTGAAAGGAATTTTGCTCTATATAATGTTTTTTTGTATTTCGTTTCCTTTTTTCTTGACAGTAGATTATCTGTCACCGGGCTTCATTGTCTCCTGTATTTGTTGTTATCATTCCATTTGTAAACCAAAAAAAAAAAAAGGAACACACAATCAAACCAAAAAATGTGGTTATTCAACTTGTTTTGCTAAAAGTGTGGCATCAATAAAAACTATTTCACAAAAAAAAGTTTTTTAAAGAACATCAAACGGAAACAGTTTTAAGCTCCTTTAGCAATAAACGTTTATATTGTCCCATAAATTGAAGAATGAACTTAAAAAGAAAATAGTATAATTAGCAGAGCAAGGAAGAAGGAAGGTAGGCTAAAAAAAATAAGTTTAGCAGTTAAGATATAAGTGGAAGTATTTGTGTGATCTGTTTGGGCACTGTTTCATAGAGTTTAAAATAAACTTTCCAAGCATTCATGTATTAATAGTACTTATGTATGTCTGCATCTTTTTTTTCTTTTCTTTTCATTGTTTTGTTGTTATTTATTTTTTGCTTACAAGTTCAAAAAAAAAAATACTTTCTATTGAAAGACAAACTGGCATGGACTGACCGAAAGCTACAAATGTGAACGATAAAATAATATTTTAAAATTGCCTCACCTGTCAAGGAGGTTATAAAAACGGCATTCTTTATCAAATGACATTTTATGTCATGCAACTCAAGCGACTTGCTACAAGTATTAAAAACGATGCTTTACAGTTTTCTTTTATTTTACTCCATATATATGTAAGTATTTTTAGCATTAAAACATAAAGATACACAGACTACATTTGTTGTCTCATTTTAAAAATCTTTTTTTGTTTTTTCTTAGGCAGAGTATTTGCTTTAGCAATTATTTATAACAGTATATGTCTTTAGTTTTATATTGCTAACTAATGTTGTTTTAATATGTACAATATTATGCTAATAATATAATTTAAAACATGACAATTAATTTTTAATTTTGTCATTTTCTACTTCATATTGTCTGACTACATTTGATGTTTTTAATGGTTTGTGCTTTTATTATGGTTTTTATTATTTATTGATGGTTTTTATTTATATGATTTAAAAGAAATAGAAAATTTTTTTATTTTATGTATTTCTTGTTGCTTGTAGGTATCATAAATCAGTCTCACTGTCAACGAAAATTGTCTCCGTTAATTGATTTGAAATGCTTACAAAAGAGCAGAAGTTACCACAAAATAACTAATAACAATAATTATAATGCCACACGCATACACGCAGCTAAAGTTTTAGTAAGAAAATTATAAAGAAAAATTATTAATTTATTTTTGAAACGGGTTACTAAGGTAAGACTTAAGAGAAAGCTGAATAAATATTAAATTTCCTCAACGATTCATCTTGCAACATTTTTTATTTATAATTGTGTCGCCATATGACATAAAGAAAATTATGAAAAAGAAAAGAACAATATTGATAATTAACTACAAGCCAACCAAATATAAAATCTTTAGTTTGTGTTTTTAGAAAAGGTTTATCTTTTTTATTTTAACTAAAAATATTTCATATTTTTGTCGGTCTTTGTTAACATTGCATAAGTTTATGTAATTTATTAACCCTGAACAAGTTCAATACCACTGTTTTAATATATTTCTTTGCCAAATTAATGAGTTCTTGAAACAGAATGACTTGTATATGAAGAAATGCAATTAAAAATATGTACATGATACTTTCTTTAAAATATCTTTTTATAGTTTTGTTTATTTGTGATCTATTTTCTATAGAAACATTAAGCAAATCTTCAGAACTGCAGTGAGCCCAATAAAAACAGTAAATTGTCTGAAGTTATTAAAAGAAATATGTGGAACAAGCAGTCATTATTTTCTTAAAGGAAAATCAAGTACGAGATATTCTTTAAGTCTTTTTATTTTATCACTATCATTCAAAAGTTTTTAGTTTTCAAAACTTTTTTATATATAAATTATACTAGTACGAGGGCTGCTATATATATTTCTGGCCTGGCAACACTGAGTGCTGCCAAATGCAATCTGACATTTCTATTGGAAAGTTTGTCATTTTTAAGCATAATCGTACTCAAAACGTTTTGACATACGACCATTATTTATGTTGTTTACAGTGACTTGAAAAAATTAATATAGAAAAAAATGGAATTAACTCGTGAACATTTTCGTGCCATAATTTTTCACAACTTTCGATATGGATTATCACGACAAGAGTGCATTGATGAACTTAAATCTTTGTATGGCGATGAAGCACCATCCTATAGCACTGTGAAAAATTGGTATAATGAATTTAATCGTGGCCGAAGCTCGCTTAAAGACGAATTCCGTGAAGGTCGTCCAAAAACGGCTGTTGTGCCAGAGAACATTGATTCCGTGCGTGAACTCATAATGCAAGATCGATATGCAACATACCGAGAGATAGAGACATCCTTGTACATTTCTTCCACCAGCATACATTCGATGCTGCATGAATACCTGGCCGTAAAAAAGGTTTGTTCTCGTTTGATCCCGCACAATTTGAAAGTCGCTCAAAAAAAGGCTCGTGTCGATTGGTGCAAAGAAATGTTGCAAAAATACGATTGCGATGCTTCAAAAGACGTTTATAAAATCGTCACAGGTGACGAATCATGAATCTATGCGTATGAGCCCGAAACGAAACAACAATCGACCGTGTGGGTCTTCAAAGGCGAGCAAAATCCAACGAAAGTTGTTCGTGGAAGATGCACTTCGAAGCAAATGGTCGCCTGTTTCTTCGGCAAAACTGGTCATGTGGCGACTGTTCCGCTTGAGCAACGTAGGACGGTCACTTCTGAGTGGTACACTACAATTTGTTTGCCTGAAGTCATCGGAGAAATTCGAAAAACTAAGAAGAGAAGACGAATCATTGTTCACCATGACAATGCGAGCTCTCACACATCGGCTCAAACCAGAGCGTTTTTGACCGGCCAAAACGTCGAATTAATGGGTCATCCGCCGTACAGCCCTGACTTGGAACCTAATGACTTCTTCTTGTTTCCGCACATCAAGAAAAAAATGCGTGGTCAACGATTTTCATTGCCAGAAGAAGCTGTTGAAGTGTTCAAAAACCATGTTTTAAAGGTGTCTCAATCGGAGCGGAAAAAGTGCTTCGACAATTGGTTTGAGCGCATGCAAAAGTGTATAAATCCTCCTGGAGAATACTTTGAAAAACAATAAAACCATTTTTGATTATAAATATTCGCATTTTCACTATAAGGCCAGAAATATATAGAGCAGCCCTCGTACTCGTAGAACTTTTGAAAATATGTGTCTCTATTGCAATAAATTAAAAAAAAAAAAAATGTAATAAATTTCAATAAATAATTGTTCCATATTCAGTGCGGTCGTGTAGCACGGCACTTACGTTCCATGAAAGTACTATTTAGGGAAAATCATGTAAAACGTTACAAGAAACCTGTTCTAAATCTAAGGCGAGTGATTGAGATTATATGTTTTTGAATAAAGTTTTATCGGTGTTTTTAAATAAAAAAATGTAAAATAAATCAAAATAGACAAATGCGAAGAATGCTGATAAAGGATGCAGCGATCCAGAAAATGCTGCGTTTTATTCCGCTTATGTCTAATTTTTCTTATTTTCTTTGGAAAACGTCCGCATACAATTGCAAATAATGTATCTTTCTAAAACTTTTCAGAAGTTAAATAAAAAAATACACTTTAAGCCAAAAAAGTAAAGAGTTTTATTCATCCACGGTTCAAATTCTGTTTTGGCGCAGCGCATATGCATTCATATCATTCACAGAAATTGACAATCTTCTCTTTAACTGTATATTTAGATCACGAAAAATATTTTTATTGTTTATAAATCATGGAGCGCTAATAACTGTTATGAGTATTTTTTGGACATTTATCTTACCATTCCGTCTACTAGATCTCAAAGGATTTGTTAAAAATTTGAAGTGTTTATCAAATTAAAAATCGTGCGAAACCATAATAGCAATGTCATCGGCATATGTTGCTACAATTGTTTTATTTATTGTGGGCATGTCGGACGTAAAAGGAATATTTAATAAACAAATACTAAAACACTTTCTTGTGGAACTCTAGATTGAATCCAGTCAAACTGAGAAGATTTATTACGAACTTAACGAAGAATTTTCGTTCATGTTGATAAGACTTTAGAATGAAATAAAAAGAAGCCAGTAGCAAAATTTTTTATTTTATATTGAAGGCCAGAATGCCATACCCTACGAGTATTAAGTTTGTTGTATATATACGAACACTGCACTGCAATATTGTTTTCAATAATGGGCGTTAGATATAGAGTCCACAATTCGGTGACACTGTTCTGGTGTACCGTTGATTGTGTCTGAACCTATACTGATGCTTTAGAATTTTGTTTTGTGCTTCCTAAATTGGCAGCATCCTTTCTAACAGTCATTTTTCAAACATTTCAGAAGTATTGGCAATAAATTTAATGGTCTATACTATTTATTTAGGAAAATAACTTAATCGTAATATGGAATTAAATAATGTGATTAAAAAAAAAAAAAGATTAAGCAGTTTCTCCTGCAATAACACAATTATTTTGTTTGCTCTATGCAGATAAATATTATTTTATTTAATTATTTATTACTACTTTAATAGATACATAAACTATTTAAAAGACACCGAAAAAAGTGTGCCTTTATAAAATTTTTTATTTATTTCGTTAATAAACTTAATTAATTAATAGATTAAGTCATTCAATAAATTAAAAAAAAATATTCTTTTTTATTTAAATATTTAATTTAGTTTATTTGGTTATTTACCTAATTAGAAAATTCTTTACTTCTATCTGAAATAAATATATTGTTGAATAATTAAAAAACTTAATTAAATTTTTTTGTTGTACCCTCCTAATTTTTAGTCTTTAATTAAAATTAAATTTATTGTTGTTAAGCAAATTACTCACAACAATATTAATTCAATTCAAGCGTTGTAGTCGTTACAAAATTAACATATCTTTGTCTAATATTATATTCATCTTCGATACATCTTTTGCTAAAAAAAAAGAAATAAATAATAATATTCAGATTGCAGTTACAAGCATAGGGTTTTTTAAACCTTTTTCTAAAAATTTATTGTTTATTGGGGTTAAAAACTGGTCCAATCTTTTGATTTGATAGCCTTCATATTTGTTTTCGGGAAAAGTCGCTTTATTTATTTTATAAAAGGCCCACATTGGCAGGTTTGAATTTACAAACGTATTGATTTTCTAGAAAAACGTAATATTTCTCTAGGTAAGTGATAATAATATTTCACTGCGAAGTACCACGCCCACTGTTTCAGTTAAGTCTGTACTTCGCCAGATTAATATCTGAGTTTCTTGTGGAAAATTCCACGACTCCACCTATCGTGGTTTTCTTATTTTAATAATATTTCTAACAATTTTCCACTTTACATGGAAGATACCACGCCCAACATTCCAATCCTACCAGTTTTTCACTACATTATGCACATTATCAAAAGGGTATCTTGATTTTCAATTAGTTATTAATATTGTTTATGAAGTGCAACGACCACGTACAATATCATTACAAGTACCCTATTTTAAAAACGCATATGTGATTAGAAACTGTGAAAATTCTAGATAGTTTGGATTACAGGTGTAGGCAGCTATAGCTTTTTCGACAAAAAAAATAAACACATTTTGTAGAAACTTTTCATTTTTATTTTTTTCTTATTTTCTGTGAATTAAACAATAAACTTTGAGCGGTCTGACAGACAGACAACCATGTTTAATCATTTATACGCATTATTAGATTTCGTACCATATTAATTGGTTTCTATTAGTTACAATATTAGTTATACTTAAAATGACATAACCGTAGTAAATATACCCGTCCCTGTCAAAGAACACTTTATGAATTTGTGTCTCAATATTGCACCTTAATTTAAAAAACTTTAATAGCTTTTTCGACAACTACAAAACAAATTTAAAACAATTATTACTTAAAACAATTGCAAACCATTTTAAAATTAATTAGTTTGTTTTTTTTTTTTTTTTTTTTTTTTTTTGTTTAACTTTGTGTAGTTTTGAATGTTTGTTTTTAAAGTCTTGGTACATAATTAAAAAGTCAATTAGTTTTTAATAACTATTTTGTTATATTGTTAAGGTTATTAAGAGTTTTGTTTTAGTTTAAATGGCTTATATAATTTATCTAATGGTCAAGCCATTAAAAAAATGTATTAAATAAATGCATAATGAAGTGATAGATGTTTACACACTGTTGGTACATATGCAGTTTGTTAATAAATACATGAGTAGTACCCAGCCAGGAAGGAGCATTAGCAAAGTTTAATTATGTCATCAAATTATACCAACAATTAAGAGGATTTTAATTTATTTTTTTTTCAGGTTTATTCAAACACAGCAGAATAATTAGATTTTTTATACGACGTCTCTTTAAGTATAAAAAATATACGATATAGATTGATTTGTAGGAAGTAAAAATCGTATCCTTCTATTTATTAAAAAAATTTATCTGTCGAAAAATAACTGGCAACGCCTGTTGTTGTGGTCCGTATGTGCGTGGTAAGAAAACAGAAGGTGAAAAAGTTACTTCCACCACCATTGGGTGTTTGTATTGAATAATACGACAATTAGCTAACACAAGTTGAACAACCGCAATGGCTGCGTTGGTAGAAGTGCGTACTGTAAAACAGTAGTACGTGAGTTCGAAATCATGTTCAGACATGCGTACAAAGGAAGACTAATAATTGTGTAAGGCAATTTATAAGAAACTGCAGCACAAACCTCCTGGAAAGAGAAGGACAACTATTGTGAAAGCCATTTCTAGATAAATTAGTGAAGACGTCCATTAAATTAAAGCAGTAGTAGATAGTTGTCAAGACGACCTTTATAAGGAATGAGAAGAGTTCTAGCTGTTAGCGGAAGGAAGTAACTAAATTATTACAGTGTACGGCAGATGTTAAGTTGAGGCTATTGGATTAGTAGGGATGACTGGCTCAGGCGTAAAAGCAAGGTGGAGAGATCTGTGTTATGGTTGACGTTACTAAACAAGGCAACGAGTAGTTCATGTCTCGCCGGAGTAACACAGTAATGTAGGGTGGATGGCTGCGTTTGTAATAACGCATGTTTAGTAAATACGACACCATAGGATCCTAAAGACGGGTGGATCAGGATCTAGTATGTATGTAGCCTGATAGAGCCATAAGAAGTTAAAAGTAACGAATTTATAATGTGCCACAGTGGTGTTTGCAATCAAAAGAATCTGTGTACGTTATCCAGAAAGGGATAAAAACGTAACAATATAAATGTCCTAGAATTCGTAATTGTCCTTGTAAATATGCGACCGTTAGTTAATAACAATGTTAATCGTTTTTAAATACCCAAAATATTTTTTAATACTTTATCATGGTTAAAATAATTTACAGTGGATAAAATTAAATAACAATAAATTTTTGTTAGAAATTATAATAAAAAAATAAGAAATAATAACAATAATAATAATAATAATAATAATAATAATAATAACAGGTAAATGTGCAATATTCGACCACACCGAATCTTATAAACCCTTCTAGTTTAGCTCCTAAGTAGCTCCTATTAAAAAAAAATTGCAGTGACAGAAAATAAAAAAATAAAACAAAATTAAGAACGATATATAATTTTATATCAAAATATTATCGGCTATTGATGGATTAAGTATTTTAAAAATATTAAGTGTTTTCTGAAAGATGTATTCAAAAGCTTTTAAATGATACCTACATTCGATATATTGACAATCGAATTTTTTATGAAAATTTCAGAGGAAAATAACTCAAAATAAATGTGCGAGCACCAATTTTTTTCACTTAATTTTTGTTTCTTATTTCTTAGTTCTTTATTTCTCCCTATATTTATACTTTTGATTGGAGTAACTTCATTACTTTAAATGATATGGAAAAATTAGAGCCAGGCGTGATGTTTTGTCCGCTGCCTCGGAGGGTATGGGCTAACCTTGCTGATTTAAAATAACAACTCTTTCAAAACTATATCTGATTGATTGGCATCTAGCTCATCTTGTGCCTTGGCTGAGTTTATTTTAAAACTAACACAAACGGACAGACGGACGTCGCTAAATCGGCTTCGCTATGTATAAGAACTCAGAATAAATTTACTTTATAAGGTCGGAAATGGATGTTGTAGAAATTGCAAACAAATTGAGAAACCTATTTATACCCTTTTTCCACTTTTTATGGTGAATACCCTTCAAAAAAATCAAGGGGTAAGAAAATTAAAAAACCATAATAGAAATACGCATAAAAATTTTGACGTTAAAATGTTACACTTTGTAGAAACATTGGCATGTGTAGAACATATTACTAATATTTATCATAATTACATATATTGATTAAAAGACCTTAGAGCCAATGCCAACATCACAACACTGCTTATAAGTAAATTTGTAAACAGCAGCTTAGAAAATGCATTCGCCCATGAACTATATGCGACTCTATGAAAAAATATTACAGTTACAGCTACTGAAAGCGTTTTATAAGAAATCTTTGCCGTCTTGTATCCTTAATATTTGTTACAAGTAATTATATTGGTTGAAAAAACTATATAACAAGCACTTACTTTTTCAATTATTTCTATAAAAGTCTTAGACGCGCTAATAAGAAAATTTTTAAATAAATATACAAAATTTTCTAAAAATATGTACAGGTTACTATAAATAGACCACAGCAAAATGTTTAATATACTCTTCCATGAAAATCTTTTGGAATTTTTGGGCAGTAACAAGACTTTTTCGATTTGAGATAAATGACACTTTAAGTAATAAAGTATTGTCGTAATGTCAAGCGTTTCAAGGATCAATAATAAGGGAAAATGGGCTGGTAATATCATTACATAATAGAAGCAATGTCTGTGTGGATCAGATGGAAATCATTTTTGTTGGCAAAAATTTAGCCCGTACACCGTAACTAAATGGTGACACAACAATAAGTACATTGTCAATGCCACGAAGCAGAAATTTATGCACATCAGCTTAAGCTATAATTTGGTCGTAACTTAATATTTACAAGGCCAGTATTAACTAGTACACATTTGTCTTTGAAGAAAATTTTCGAAAGACTTCACACTAATAGTAAACTATCATTAACACGCCCTCAATTTCTGCTTTTGAAATCCATATCTCGGTATACGCTTGCAAATTTACTTAACTTGGAAGACTTAACTATAGAAGTAATGTTGACACAAATGAAAGTTAAAGCATCGCAAATAAATAGAAAAATTGAAAAAACTGTAATGGTGCTTGGGAGGCGCTGCTGTGATGGAACACTGCCTTATTCGGTAACAGAAATAAAATTCGATGAATAAAAGTTGCATTCATTAAAGCTGAAATTGTGAGACTTCTTTGAACGTGTCCGAAGAAGCTACAAACACTTCTAAAGCCCCCTAGCCAACGAAATATTAAATGATTATATTCTCAATGTTGAAGACTCAGTAATAATAATAATAATAATACAAAGGAATCGTCAATCAGATAAGTAAGAGTCCAGTTATTTGATCTAAACGTATTATTCCACTTTTAAAATGCAACATTGTCGGGTAATTGCCAAAGTGCGGCACATATTTGCTGCTTAAATTAAAAAAATTGTATCAATAGTGATCAACGAGTTACTACTTATGGCATTTATTGATGTTGGTAACGTTTGTATTTGTTTCAGTTTCACTTAAGGTTGTTAAGAGGCGGGCTGATTTTTATAGATTCCAGAAATACCCAAAATGCAAAATATTGAAAACTTTAGAAATTTTGATGTTTTTCAAATCTTTTCGAATTTTTACATCGTTTTAGAAAAAAAAAACATTTTAGGTCCAAGAATATTAACTTCTATAAGTACCTGGTTGTTTGATGTTTTGCAAGTTACTTTAAAACTTGATTTACTCCTAAACTGTGTCTCCTAGAATTTAAATAAAGTAAATCTGTGATCACCTTTAAAATATATAAAAGTAAATTTTTATAACAAAAAGAACTAAATTTATAAAAATTTGATGAAATTAAATCCAAAAAATTTTATATTAAAAACTTTTAAACTTGATTTACCGATAAAATTATGGGTCCTGTAGCTGAAAATGTGTTAAAAACTTAAAGTAAAAGCTTTTAAATTTTTTCATTTAATGCGCCACAATTTGTATTTTTTTCCATTTTGGGATTCGATATTTTCCAACTGGAATATATTAAATAAATAGTTATAGATTAAAAAAATCATTAATTGTAATTGATTAAAAATATGGATCAATAATTTAATAAATTTTAATGTATAAATTTGTCTTAAAATTTAATAATTTTTTTAAGCAAAGTTAAACTTGCACAGATGTTGACCAAATTATTTTTAATGAAGTAACGTTGGGATTTTAAAGACTTTTTACACTTCAACTTCAATTAAATTTTAGCCATAATTAGATAATTTGACATTTTTTAATACTTCAAATAAGTCATAGCTTCACTTCACAAATATTTTTATTAATTAAATCATACAAGTTTTTAACATTTTCTAAGACATTTTACTAAGTTAGAAAAACACGTACAAATTGAAAAATCTATTTCGTTTTTAAAAATGATTATTAATTTCCTATTTTGTTTAAAAGCTTTTAAATTTCATTTAAATACAAATATTTCAACAAGATAAATTAATTAATTAGCAAACTAGTTAACATGGATTTTTTTTCCATTATTTAGTTTTAAATATTATAACAAAGTAATAAAGGGTGCTTTGTTTAAAGGTTAACAAATTAAAAAATAAACCACAACTAAATTACCTGAAACTCAAATAATTTGCTTTTAATGAAAACTTAACTTAATGCCAATTATGTTTATATGTATAGACTATGAGAACTTCGGTGCGGATTTATTAGTAGAGACAACCTTATAGAGTATTAATGTACAATATTGGCGGTTTTTTAGCAACTCATTAAGTGAAATTAATACTTTATCAAATGTTTTTTCGAGTATCCTTACAAGGTACTAATTGTTGTGGCCGATGATGCTGAGAATCTAAACAAGTGTCCTTATGGACTGGTACCATGGGAGTCGGTAGCCCCCACAGAGTGCCGTCCAACTTATTATTTATATTTTCAATAGTTGGCTACTACTTTGTGAAAAGTTGTCTGTTATGCAGTTACATTGAAACAAAACCAAAAAAATATTTTTAAAATTTTAAATAACAAGAACATTTATAATAAAATTCGATCATAAAAAAACAGTTACACCTTAAAAAATACAATATATTTGCATATGAAAGATCAAAGTTTCAAGCTACATTATCTGCCCTGTTATTAAGAGGGCTTTTTGTCAAAACTTAACTTTTTTTTGTTAGGCTTCATTGAAGTGAAAACTCGACAAATCTAAAATTGGTCTAAGGCCGGATTCCTATCCAAATTTTTATTTATCAGTCATTTATTTCAATATATTTCAATATAATCGTTACAAATTTAAATGAATTTGGTTGCTATGGGGGATCTAAGCCCCCAGTAGACAAATGCTAGCTGTTACTATAGACTCTGTGATGAGAAAAAAGGCTGACAAATACCAGTCAACAGTCTGAAATCACTAATGTCACGAGTCAATGCTGGTAGTAGCAGGTGTTTTAATGAGGAAGGAAGAGTGCCGAAAAGGAACCCTTTTGGGAAACGGTCTGCTTCGATACCCCCTACATTTAAGTAATTCAGAAGTTGAAGAATTATAAAAAAAAGCAAATTGGTTTTAAGAAAAAAAATTTGAAACTATTTATATTTGTTTTAAATCTGTTTTTCTATGAAATTGTTATATGTATACGTTTTTTAAAGTTCCCCAACCAAATCATCCTAATCTTTTTTATATTTGTATTATTTTTTTTTATTTAAGTATGTTCCTATTTTTTTAAATATTTGAACTTCTAAAAAAACACCCTTTCTGGTTTTAGTCGCTTTATTTAAAATGGCATAAAAATACAAACTACATAACGGTCTAAATGGGTTTAATTAAATAGTTTTAACACTTAAAAAAACAATTAAAACTTAATAAACACTTATTCTCTAAATTAATTTTTTTTGTACTTAACAAACTATTTAAAAGTCACCAGAGACGCTGACAACGAGATAATGGCGGTAATATTGCAGTATTTGATATTATGATTTTATTTTTTAGTCTGTATTTTCTTTGTTCAGATGTTGCTACTAAAAGAAGAAAAGATGGCAAAAGATGCTTTTTAAATAAAAATTTCCTATGAAGAAAAAATAATTATTTATTATTCGTCTCTTAAGGTGAAAGTCAAAGATGTGCTGCAAAAAATTATTATTTATAATTTAGGTAAAAAGTCCTGTTGAACTATTTAAGCAATAGTGGAATGACCATATGAATGTGAATTTCCCGCAATAGCAGAAAAAATATTCTATTGAAGTTAATAAACTTCAAATCAATATAGCAGTTACGGATAAATAAAAATTTGCTTCACGAGTAACCTTAACATCAGTTTTAAAAATTCCTTTTAAGTTATGATTTTTAAACAGCGATAAAAAAATTGGAACAGTGATGATTTTCAAAAATACTTTTTTTTAAGTTAAGTAGCAATTAAATTATGTTGAAGTAGTTTATTTACGTTTGATTAGTAATAAAAATTTGTCGTGCAAGGCATTCCATGGACGCTGAGCGTTTAATCATACCAAATTAAAAAAAATAAGTATCAACATAAAGTTGCCAAAATTTTAAAAGATCACTTTTTTATGTTAAAAAATTTATCATCAGAAGGGCCTGGAAAACGTGTATTTAAAATTGGACACTTTTTATTTTGCTGCAACTATAAGAACTGAGCTATTCCCTTAAATATCTACTAGAATAGCAAGCCGACGATAAATCGGAATAAATTTATTCGGGTGATCTATCAGAAAGGTCATTGAAGAAAAGTAAATCTGAAAAATTGACTTAACTTGTTGTGGTCGGACAAATAAAAATTTCGTTTATGTGGTTTAACTGATGGTTATGGAAGATCATTGGAAAGACGTCCTGAAACTAAAAGTATGTTCCTTTTTTAATAGACACTAGAAGCATGGAAAGATAGTTTTTTCAAATCGCAATATAATATGTATTTAATAAATTTCCCCTCCCCATTCCTTCCTTTTCAAAATAATCAAATATTATTTTACTTTTTATAGAAATATCTATAAATTATTATTATTAATTAATAAAAATATTCTCTTTCCCTTTTTCTCCCCCTGCCATGGTCCACTATTTGAAAATATATATACCATATTTGACCATGAGTCGTGATTTAGAGATTATTAATATACATAGAATGAATATTTGTTAGTTCAGCTTGGGATCATGTATACTTGTCCCCGCCACACTAACTTTATTAAATTCTATTTATACTCACGTCTGACATCACGAGACTACATATAAATAGTGACGTTTAAACCAGTAGAAAGCACCGTTATCTAAATACAAATTTAGCTACTGTGTATCTTAAAAAATTTGGTTGCCGTCGAGTTTAATTAAAATTATGTTTTACATCATAAAATCACAATTCGTTGCGTGTGTCTGCGACAGAAATTTTTGTCATCTTTAAAAATTTATTAGCAGGCTTTCCCTTATGTTGGCCGCTTTAATGGTTGTTTAGTATGATTAAGAAAACTTAGAAAAAGCAATAAAAAGCATACACTGATCTAAATAATTGACTGTAACTTAGTTAAAATATATATTATTTTGTAATTTTTTTTTTCTTAACTAAATTGTAAAATAAGTCAGAAAAAAAACTTAAAGATAACTCAAGTTATTATAAATGAAGGGAAGGTAGGCAATATAAAAATGTAGTTTCAATTTGTTATCTAAGCGCCGGAACTTTATTTATCCTTTGTTTCTACTCACTCAGGAGCCATTCACACATCGGCAAAGAGTTAATCTGCGGCCTTCAAGACTCAATATTAGCTGTTGCACTGACGAGATTCGAACTCATGAACATGAATTTGAACTCTGAATCTACAAACAGTCGCTTTTTCAAACAAGTCAACCAAGACTACCGCATACTGTTGTTATTTTGTTTTGTTCCTCACCAGCTAATGTAATGGACCCCGATTTGTTTGTTTTAATATAAAAATGTCTTAAACGTTTCATCTTCTGTTCTAGTATACATAGTCAGTTCATTTCTAGCAGCTGCACGATTTTCATCTTTTATTTTTTATTGGACACTTCGGAATATTTTAACTGCTATTTTGCATTTTATCGCCCTTAAACAATCTCTCGACCACGGTTACTCAACAATAAATATGTTTAACTATGGGACTTAAACTCTGATCTTCCATTTAAAAAACGCCTCTACTTCAGCAGGTATGACCGATCAGAATAAGTTAAAGCCAAATCTGAAGGATAATTTAACCATTTTAGTTTCTTATCAAAATTATTTAACCATTCAAACAGTCAAATTTGATGTTAAATGCACAGTGTAAAATATTTGGAGTGTTAATTTTTTTGGCTTTTAGTTTCCTAACGCTTAAAATTATTTGGTACCTCATTATTTCTTGAAACTCGTATCAAAAATAAATACTTGATTTTGCAAAAGACTTTACACAAAAAAGATAAAAAATTGCACAAATATAGCAGAGAAATATTAAAAGATTTAGAAGAGAAAAAAACTAATCTTTAGTGTTTGAATTAGTTTTGATTTCTTCATGTCTACAAAAACACTTAAACTCATAAAGTTATAAGCAGCCTGCTGATGTACTGTCTTATGGAAAATCTTGTGTCATTTTATTGCGAATAAAAAATTATTAAAATCTCCAGAGAGATTTTGTTTCATTTTTTTTTCATTACTTCACACTGGTATCATTTAAATTTTATGGCGTTTCACAGTGACCATTCACGGTTTATTTTTTATTAGACATCCATTTATATTACAATGCTTATGCGGTAATTTTTAGACATTTTTCTTTTCCTTTTTGCCGTCATAAAATTATTTTACAGTTCAAGTCCCAAATTATTATTTTTTTTTTTTTTTTGGATTTTTTGCATAAGAAAGCAATTATAGGCTTTAATATACGAAATATGTAAATAAATAAAATATTTTATTGTTTTAGTCGAAACCATGATGAATACGCTACATGTAATAATCAATGTATTGCAGCCAACAGAATTAATAAAAGAATTAGAATTAGATTTTTTTTATTAAAGTAGCTATAAGCACAACTTATGACTAATGGCCCAAAATATACATTCAGCTTTAACTTTTTTTTCATATATTTGTAAAATAAAAAAATTGGTTGGAAAAAAATATAAGTGCTGCTTTGTTGTCTTGTGCATTGCATTGTATCCTTTTACGTATTATACCACTTAACAAAGAAATCCAAAAATTTTTCTTATCTTTAAAGCGGCCTTGTTTCCTTTTTGTTAAGGTGTATTTAGAGATAAATTTTTATCTGGTAGTTTTTTAGGGAATATTTTTAGTAATAAAATGAAAAATAAATAATCATAGGAAAAGTTGAAGTATCTTGGTGTCAGGACAAATTCACTACTTAGTTAAAACAATATCGTTTCTGTAAAACTATCGACTGACTTTTCATAAATTTTTCGTTACATTACAATAGAACATTTGTCAGTAAATTTAATTTTTATAGAAGGAAAGTTTTAACCACTGTTTACAGATCTCTACAATATTTAAAAACATATTTTTTTTTAAATTTAAAGCTTAAAAAAATTATAAATGATAAGCGGACGAAGTCGTGGGTACTGCTAGTTTAAAATAAAATACAAAAGAAAATTTTTTTGTTAATTTCATTTTATTTTTGTTATTATGGGGTCCCACAATAATTTTTTTTAATATTCTGCATAAAGATGACAACATTCAACAGTTTTAATTAAATTTTAAGAATATTCTTTTTATTAAAATTAATATTTTTAGTGGCTAATTAAAAAAGGAGGATGCAAAAAAAAAAATTATTCACGTCTATTTTGCCACAGCTGTCCATTAATGTATGCAAGTGTTTTCATAGAGTTAAAGACTTTAAAGACTTTTGTTGGTAATAAAATCGTTTATTTAATTAAAAAAAAGTCACAGAAAAATTGTGGGAAAATAAAAAATGTTGTTTGTCTTGTTTTTTTTTTTTTTTGTGCTCATTAAATAATGTATTTAATTCGCTCTTTGATTTTCATTATGTTTCTGTCAATAATTATGAAAAATATTTAAATGCTTGTATAATTTAATTAAAACCAATTAAGTAATTTTTTCCATTATATTTGCAAAGTCATTTAAATTTGTAATAAATTTCGTTCATCTACTAACCCACTTATTCTTTAGAAATTTTGTTATTAAGTCTGATAAATAACATCGCTTTCTCAATGACATCTTGGTATAAAATTTCATATCTAGTCAGGTACATTTAAGCTGCTTTTATTTTGTGCATGGCCATCTTTGTTGAACCAAAGCTTATGTTTTGCTACAGTCTTGCAGGTGCAAGACTGCGTAGTGTAAATAGGTCAATCGCCCACAAAGGAATGCACTTTTGAAGAATTACGATTTTAGTGAAAAGAGAACTTTCCGTTGTAGTAAAAATAAAACATTGAAATACATTTCACGTTCTGTCTAAGCCTCAGTGATTCAATTGCGCTGGTCACCTTACTATCACCCAAGAACGTCTTCGCTCTCTGCTGTATGTAGTCATGTAACTTAAAAGTAATTTGTGAAACACCGGCGCATACATAAGAATTATTTTATATTTTACAAAATAATGAATGATAATTCGGTACGAAATATTTTGCGTACTTAAGCAATCAACTCGCTTCCGTTATTGTTTTTTTAGGTTGTAACATTACTATCAAATTATTTAAGTCATACACTAATGATTCGCGCAAGGCAATTTAATTTAAAACAACGAAAAAATTTTTGCAATTGAACAACTAATTTGGCAAAACATGGGAGAAGTAGACCTTTTCGATAACGCCATGACCAATTATCGCATTCAAGTTTAGGGCAAAAAGTGATAGTGGCCATTAGTTACAAACGCTTACGATGCGGCCATGGTGAACGCATAGAAACTGCATTGCCTTTATCGCAAATATGAAAAAAAAAACAAATGTCTCAATTTGATTTTAAAATAGAAGTATGCGAGGTAATAATAATGAAGTTTAATCGGCAAAATGCCAGTAAGGTTATGATTCCGAAGCACAAATGGAAGTAAGATATGATCGCTTCGAACATTTATTCGGTAAACTCCCAGCACGTCGGCAGTACGGTGGCAAAGCTGAGTACAGATGTTGAAAGTGCCAGGCGAATATTTACCCAGCACCATGACCCTGGACTTTCAAAGAAGTGTTATACCAGATAAATCTAATATTGCAGACTTAACAACCTCTAATTTTCTCTAAATAAATTTCCATTTTATTTATGAAAAAAAGAATTATTTTAATACATAAAAATGTTTAATTTAAGAACTAATTATGGGCGGTTGGGTATTTCAAAATCCTTTTTCACATTTTAGCGTATGACGGTTAAGAGTATTGAAAAATCGCTCTTATTTACGTAACATTAAAAATGCGGCGACTTTTTACAATGTGCAGCGGTTTTCATTTTCGCATTATATTTTATTTGAAAGCCTTTTCTTGATTATTTTTTTACAAACAAAAAAAAAAAAAAAAACGCAATACTTCCGATTCTCAAACATTAATTAATCTCTAGTATTTAATAAAAAATCAACTTGCATTCATTTTCTCTTATCAAGTGAACGCAGGAATTTTATTACCACTTTAAATTTTTGGGTATTTAAATACCCAGTCGACTCTAAAATGGGTTAAATTTGTGATTTGTTGTTTTTTCGTATTTGTTGTTTTCGATATTTTTCAATATCAATAAAATCTTCTATACAAAAAAGTTGCAACTTATGATGTGTTTCGTATTTTTAAACCATTTTGGGTTTAAATAGTGTTATTGGCTACAATTGCGAACTTTATGATAAACTTTTCGAATTAAATGCTGTCATCATGTGCAAAAATTATTATTCATTTCACTAAGATACGTTGATGTAGTGCAATAGCCAAAAGAAATCGCAAAGCTAGTTATTGTTTAATTGAAATATATGCTAATTGTGTTGTACTCTCAGTTATCAAAACTGTAGTAAACATTCATGGGTGAACGTTATCAATTAATACTTTTGCTTTTCTAGCCTCTTCTAGCTAAAAAGGAATCAAGCCAGATACCTCACACCCACAAATAATTTACGTATTACAAGCCTGTTAATAAACCCAAAACACCGCAAATTTTAATGTACTTTAAAAATCATTGATTCTTATCTTGACTTAAAACCAAAGAGAAACTGTAATACTCGTAATATATACAAAATATGTGTTTAATCCGCTTGAATATTCATAATTTATTAAATAAAGCAGCAAAATCAAAGACCAACAGTTTTGACAGTACAGTGAACATAAAGTTTTTTTTTTAACAAGCTAAAACATAAATTATGCTACGTTTAAAATATTTTTTTGCAACAAGAAAAAATTATATTTTGAGATAATTTTCGTTGTCGGCTTATTTTACCGACATTGTTAAAATAACTTAAACTCTAGATTTTATTGACGGGTGCAAATTTTTAGCCAAAAATAGCAATTGCGGGTGTGTATTTTAAAAATGCTAAAAACGTGACTAAACTTTGTTTTGTTTTAAGTTATCAAAAATATAGGGGAAAAAAATGGCACCTTAAGCACCTCTAACAATATAACCGTTTTTGTATCTTTCATTTATATAAATATTTTTTGTAACAAATCTATTTATTCAAACCACATACAAACGTTTTGCAAGTTAATAAATTTTGTTAATTTTTTTTCTTTTTTTTCAGTACATTTTCCTTCAGTCCATACACAATAGCATTCCTTTAAGTTTTCTTTGAGTATTTTTAATAACTCCTAAAATATTAGAAATATGTTTTGCTTAGCCAATTTGTGCTAATTGTTGTTTCTCATATTAAGCCATTACACTTTGCCACCACATTCGTTAGTTACAATTAGTAGTAGTTCGTCGGGGTTTTATGTTTGATAAAAAATTATTTTCATTTAAAATTTTTCTCTACCTTAAAAGGTACATTTTTAAATAGTATAAATTTATAATTCTTATTATGTCGGTAGTTGTTTTTATTTTGTTTGTAGCGGTGTTTGGCTTTTGCTTTTAAAACGACTTTATTTGGTCAGTAGGCATCAATGTGTGGCATAGTTAATTGTTCTACAAGATATAAAATTATATAAAAAATTTACTTTAAAACCAAATTTGTGATGCGAGTAGTCATTATAAAAACTTTAATTATATATGACAAATATTTATATGACCAGATATTTGGAAAACATTTATAATGACAATAATTTTAATTATAAAATTCGAACAAGTAGGAGTGCTGCAGTGGCATGAGATGTATTTGAGCTACAATGTAGTTTCTCGGCATCAATCTTAAAAATTTTAAGCACGTTTATTTCTTGTAAGTAAAAATGGGATTGAATTAAATGATTGTCAACATTAAAAGTTGAGTTTTTTCATTTTGAATTAATAATTAATTATTGTTATAGTACTTTTTAACTTCTATGAGGTGGGGCTAGTTGTATCATTCGATGCATTTTTTCTTTCTTATTAGTGTAGGGTTTAAGGTCATTCATATAAAAGAGATGATTGATTAGAATGGCAGCAGTTTCTGTTTTCAACTTTAAACCCAGTTTAGCACTTTTCAGCATTCTACTTAGTGGGTTCATATAGAGGGCAAACCAAAGACGGCTTAAGGCATCCCCTTTGAAGATTCCGCATTTTATGGTTGCAGCGTGACTGGTTTCTGTCTAAGATTTAGTCTTACAGGCCATATTTCCATTGTTACTTTCATGAAATATATAATCCTTGAATCAATTTTGTATGTCTCAAGAATTTTCAAACCCTTTCCTCTAGTCGATAAATCCCAGGCTGAGTTTGCGTTTGCTCTGCAATCCTTAATGAACTGAAACGGAGTCATTGCTAATTGCTCTTTGCAACCCACTGAATTCTTGACATATCCTTCCTGTTCCTACCTTATGATGTTTTGTTTGACGCAGTGGTTATAATTATCTTCGTCAAGAGTTTGTATGTCGTCGAAAGACATGTTAATTGTTGGCAGTTACCGAATCAAAGATACTATTTGCTTTTGAGAAAAGATATTTTTTTCCCATTAAGAAAGACTGAGGGGTTTTGAGAGAATCTCCCAAGAACTTGTTGAAGAATACTGGAAGTAGTAAATGTGCTGCTTTAAACTTTTATAACCATACGATATGGATTTTTTCGGGGTGACTTTCTGTTACTAAAATCTCATATCGTTTCTTCCGTAGAGACATCAATGTTCTACATCTCTTTGTAACCTCTACAGTCCTTATGTTCTTTATCTAACCAGTTCAGAACAAGATTGACGTTCTTAAGTTTGCTTCATATTTCAATCCAAGAGCGCATAACTTTTTCTTTTTTCGGTTGAGTTTCTAAGCTAGATTTGTTTCCTCCTCGGTGGTCGAGTTCTCGAAAGAACTGCTCTTGATTTATTTTGAATAAAGATATTGCAAGGCGTTGGGAGGATGCTGCAAGTTGCTGAATTTTCTTATCTTTCATCTCCGTTAACTTAGTTCCCTTTTTTCTTCTGTCGACTGCTTAATCTGAAGAGGGCTCACTTTCAGTATTTTTTGGATTTTCCAGGTTCTTATTCCATTGCCATAAGATGCGAGTCTTCATATATCCTGTCTAACCTTGCTTAATTTATTTATTAGATGTCATTTGTAGGCTGGCATGGTTGACGCAAGTTTTGGTGCAAAAGTTTCTGTAAAAGGCTATTGTTTTTTTCCATTGTTTCAACTACTGGTACAGCGCATGACTATATCAAGCAGTACACCTATTGTAGATTTGTTGCTAAAGCATAATAGTTAGGTAAGATATCGATATTAACAATACATTTTAACTTACTTACTCTTCTGTTGTTGTATATTCTTGGAATTATATCTCTGCGAGAAGGGTTACTATTTTCATTATTAGACAAGGCTGCGCGAAAGTGTTCATTAAGTGCAGTTGTTAAATATGCCTCTTATTAGAAAACTATTATTTTAGCTTGATTTTCGTTAATATTTTTGGGTTGTTGAATTACAGGAATCTTCTGGTTAGTATTATTATATCCTCTGTATTCCGTTCATTCATCTTAACTGTTGTTGTTTTCCAATTATTCCTCATTTGAGTGAATTACTGCTCCACCTTTAAATGTATCCTTTGGTGCGGTGATATAATTTGCTGCTGACATTGGTCCTGAATTATTTGACCATAATTGCTCTTTTTCTATTTGCAGAATTTTGTACGCTAATTCTAGATAGATTAGGATATTGGCTAAAAAATAACTCTTTCATTTGTATCCTATACGCATGCAATACTATTTCCATATTTGTTGAAAGGAAGTAGGAATGAATAACTAAATAATTCTTATTAACAGTCCATTAAACACGTTGCCTAGGTAAAGGGTGTTGTTGTGGTTGACATGGTAGTCTATTGCAAAACGCGTCGAGAAACAGGTTGTGATGCTTAGAGATTATTATAATTTGGGCTATTGGAGTGGGGTGCTTCTTTGGGTATCCTGGTCAGTGCGCCCGTGAGCAGATGACCATGACGGCTTTAGGCAGCGCCATTCTTTCTGATAAATTATTATTATGGGTCTCAATGTTTATTTATGTTTTGGAATAATTAGTGATGTTTTATTTCTCTGCTTCTAACTCTTCAACATGGGTGTCCCTGAGCCAACATAGCTATCGGCTACAAGGCTTAGCCTTGGGGGATTATAATTATTTATTATTATTATTTGTGTATCTTTTGAAACCCTACTTAAGATTCGTGTTCTTTTATACTTGCACAAAATTATTATTCACAAAGCCCTCGTTATATTTATGACACGTCTCTGAGACAAAGAAAGATCGCTATCCCGTGCAACCGTTCTCTGTGGCCTTTAACCTAGTTAAATTGTTGGGTGATTTTATCTTTTAATTTTATTGCGTTTATGAAATGTTTTTGCATTAAATGTAACAACGCACAACATATTCATTCCTATAGTATAAATATAAGAAATGTCTTATTGTACAGGAAATGGAAATAAATTAATAATAATAATAATAATAAATAAATAAACATTTTTATTATTTTATTAAAATTAAAAAAATTAAATTATATTAAAACAAAGAAGAATATTATAACTGAATTTTGCAAATAAGTCATTGAATGTTGTGTTTAAAATATTCAATGTTCTGCGGGTAAATACTATAAATAAATAGAGGGTCATCCAAATGTAATGCCTAGATGTCATTTTGTTTTATTAGAAGGTAGTACAGTTTTAACCATGGACAGTTGGATTATTGAACAACGAACAACAGATCCATTGTTTTCAAGCTAATTTTGTTTAGTGACGAAGCTCATATCCGAATGGATGGATTCGTCTATAAGCAAAATTTTCGTATCTGGGGTGATGAAAATCCTCGTGTTATTCATGAAAAATCTCTACACCCACAAAAATTTACTGTTTGGTGTGCATTTTGATAAAATGGCCATTTTTCTTCGCAGATGATGCTAGAAATGCTGTTACTGTGAATGCTGAGCGATACCAATCAATGTTGAGAGACTTTTTATGGATACAGTTGAATCATATTGATGTGTCTGACGTCTATTTCCAGCAAGACGGAGCTACATGTCAGACAACTCGAGAAAACATTACGCTTTTGCGATCAAAATTTCCTCAACGTGTAATTTCACGAAATGCAGATTTCAATTGGCCTCCAAGGTCATGTGATCAAACACCATTAGATTTTTTGTGGGGTTTTTTGAAAAGTCGAGTGTATGCTAACAAGCCACAAACAATTAATGATCTAAAGAACAACATCCAAGTTGCAATTCGTGAAATAACACCAGCAACATGTCGGAAAGTCTTTGAAAATTTCGATATTTGGATTGATGTCTGCAGACACAGTCATGGTAGACATTTGAATGATTTTCTATTCCACTTATAATTGTAATAGATCCTATTTTTAATAAAAAAAAAAGCCTGAAAATATTGCAAATAGTTTGTGTTTTATTTTAAAGAAACATGTAGGCGCGTTTTTTGGATGACCCTTTATAATAGTTTTCACTATTATATTCAATTTATTTTAGAACCATTAACATTCAACTAAAACTTAGTTAGAAAGAAAACATTGCATCAACCATAAGTCAACTATAACCTCTAAAATTGCCAAAAGCGATTTTTTATTATCAACTGCAAGATGTGAATGCCTCAAAAAAAAAAAAAAAAAAAAAAAAACAGTGAAGTATCTAATCAAAAAATAAATATTAAGGTGACAGAGAAATAAAAAATAAGAAAAAAAGAATTAAAAAATTAAAAATCTCACCGGCTCTCAATGGGTTAATCATTTTTTTTTTTTAATTTTATTATTTTTTGAAACATCTCTTTAAAAACTTTTAAAATAATACCCATATTGATATCTTGATAAATATAGTTCACAATCGTACTTTATCGTAAAAAGTTTAGAGGCCCGTAACTCGAAAAATATGAACGAGCGATTATTTGTTCACTTGATGTTTTTCTTATCTATTAATTTTCTTTCACCGCATATGTTTGTTTTTGGATTAAAGTTTATTCACTAAGCTAGATTTGTTCCAAATGATATGAAGCAGTTAGAGGCAGGCGTGCTGCAAATTTTTCGAAAATATGTCCGACCGATTGGCGTTTTAAAATTTCTTCTAGCTCATCTAGTGCCTTGGAAAAGGAAAACATGTAATTTAAATTGTTTTTATTTCTTTAAACATTTTATCTTTAAATACACCTTGTGAACTTTTTTGCTTGTTGGAATTATTTTCTTGTATTTTTTTTTCTTATTGGCAACTAGTTAGCCATAAGTGTCAATCATGTCTAAAATTTTTACTCAAAGGCACTTAATGATATAAAGTTTTATAAAGAAAATATTTATTTTTTTAAGTTTATTTTAGTGGGCAATTTTATTTTGTTAAATACACTGTCAACTTAAAAGACAAAAAAAAAAAAAAATAGAAAAAAGCACTGTAGCGGAAATTAAAAAAAATCTCAAGTAAATCACATAGAAAAATTTAAATTTTAAGATTTAAATAAAAAAGTTAGAAAAACTAGTCCATCAGGCTGTTACACTTATTTAACTGTTAAAATTATGAAACCTTTTTTTTTTGCAAAATTTTATGCAAATAATATTTAATTACTGTATTTAGTGTTTAAAAAAATTTCCATAAAAAAACTAAGATAAAAACAAGTTGGCCTGGCACGTGATGGTTATGACAAAGTTAATCTAAGTTTTTTTCTTGTAAGTCAAATAATCGAACATGAATTATAAGAGTCTTATTTTTTATTTTGCAGGTAAACGCTAACTTACTTCATCAAAATTGATATTGTTAAAAAATAGCACAATTGTCGCCAATCTTAAATACCATTGCAAACAGGTAAGCAAAATATTTTTGCGATGCTAACCGACTTTTAAGGCATCTTATAAAATCTATTATTAAGAAGTAGAAACAATAAAAGAAGTTTGCTGTTAAATTTAAAGACTTTATAATATCATAACCAGAACTTCTTGTGTAATTTGAACTACTTTGAGAGTTATTTTAAATGATTTATCTTACAATGTTTTTTACAGTGCAAGCGTAATGAGGCATCTTCAATTATTTCCCATTCAAACTTTATGACTTAGAACATCAATAAAAATTGAACTTGATGTAGCAAAGTTTTTTAAAAAAAACTGAGTACTCTAATGCAATTTTTGAAGAATTGCATCACTTTTGGCTTTTATACAAAAAATTTAGGTACATTTCGGGATTGACCAATGAGTCGCATTACGCATCACAGCGCAAATTCGTTTTTTAGCCGAACAGTTCCTATATGGAATACAATCCCTGCAGAGGTCTTTCCTGTCACTCTCAATGTGTAAATATTGAAATGAGTATCCACAACTACTTCTACCATTATCTTTATTCTCAAAATCTAATTTCCTAGTTATGGTATAAGGTGTTAGATGAAGTTCATCTTTTGAGTGCTGGCCCTATAAAAAAAGAAATTTGAATAATATTATTATTAAAAAAAATTCTGTACTAGATCTTGCAAAACTGGCATGGAAATTATTAATAAAAAAGGAATATGTCGTTGTCCGTATCCATGGTAAACAGAATAAAATAAGTTATTACTTCCATCGATTATAGTCAACTTACACGCTGACAGTTTTCATGAAACTAGTTGCATGAAATTGATTTTGGTGCCAACAGACACCGATTACATTTAGATAATATTTTTTCATACTTGCTTTTGTGTCAAGTTTGCTGTTTGAAAATATCAACAGAATTAGCTAAGCAAAAAAAAAAAAAAAAAAGAAAAAAAAAAACATTTACGATTATAAAAAAGAAGTCCAATATAAAAAACAGCTTTAAGTCAATTGATTAAAAAATTTCACTTTCAAACTTAAAATGTAATTCGCTAGAATTAAAGAAAAAATCAAGAAATATTTCATGAAAAAATGGCGTTGTTAAGACTTAAAATATTAATCGCAGTGTCTGCGTTTTCAGAAACTTCTGCAAGTTTTAAAAAACAGAAAAAATATCTTATCTCTAATTGGCAACATTAATAGGCAAATTTATATTTGTGGTTGGTTAAGTTCTTTAAAAATTATTTTAGTGAAACAGAGGCATGCAAAACTACTAGAGAGAGGATTACTGTTTGAAGCCACAAAAAGGAGTAATAAATTCTTACCTTTATAATTTCCTATATATCTGTACAGTTATTTCACAGCTAAGTGCTATAGCTCAACGTTATACTTTCCAAGTAAAAGCGGTTACTGACCAATTTTTTATTATGAATGTAGCGACATATTAAAATGCAATATCTGCTGGAACAATATTTTCAAATAACCAATAAAAAAATGAATTTGCAGCGTGTCAAATAGCGGTCAATTGCTTATAATTTTTATAATTGCTTAATTGTTAGTTAACAACATTAAAAAATAACTGCAACAACAGCGAAAAAAAAAAAACAAAATTACTTGACAATAGCAAGCGTAATTATTATAATGAATTATAAACAAAACACCAAAAATTGCAGTTGTCATAAAACACCATTTACAGTTTTAAACATAGAGAAACAACAACAAGAAATTGACAATAATAAATTTTTACTGGTAAAGAAGTTTTGATAAAACAAAAAAATAAATGAAAACCACTTTGTTTGCAATATGAATTGTAGGAAACGCAAAAATGCGCGTAATTTCTTATGACTGTTAGATTTTTGCTTGTTTTTGTTTTTTGTTTTTGCTGCTGCAGTTTCTGCTGTTATTATTTTGAATATTTTCCGCAATGTTTATTCGCTATTGTTAATTTTTCGTAATGAATCTGGTTAATTGTGGGGACAAGCCATGTAAACACAATGTTCAATTATTTGATATTTTACGGAAATAAAAAAAGAACAACATTGATTGAGAAAGACAGCAAAAATAAAAAATAAATTAAATATAAACATAAAAAGTAGAATTTTTCTTTAAGTTGCAAAGCTTAAAAACAAAAGACTTAAGCAACAAACTTTAATCAGTTACATGAAGAATAGTTGTCACTGCTAATTAAAATAAAGTGAGAAAAATTTTAGATATTTAAGCTGTTAATAAAACAGTACATTATTTGAAGGCAAGAATGTTTTAAACAGGAAATTTACGCACAATTTTCTAGTCAACAAAGCTTAAGTTTTTATTTGCTAATGACCTTAATCGTTAAAAGTGGGTGTGGTAGTTGTTGTATAAAACTAATTTCTACACATGAGTATGTAAAAGCTTATTAAAGTTTACACTTAACAATGCTTGAAGGGCTATTCCTTTAGCATTATTGAAAACACATTTAAGCTGGGCATGATATTTTTTTTTTAATTAACAAAACCATATGCTCTTCGTTCTAGATAATAATAATATATTAATTAAATATCATAAAATTTTTATAATTAAGACAAAATATATTATGAAATTTCTTTTATACACATTTTTTAGACGCCCTTCTTAATAATAAGCGCAGTTTTATATAAATTTAAAACGTCATTTAGCATTTGCTAGGTGTTTTCTAGTTTCACCAAAAATTAAATTAAATTAATTATAACTTTAAACACAAAGCAATCTGCGGGTGTATACACTATATTTTGTTTTCATTTAAAAAACATGTTTGTGGCTGCGCTGGATTTTTTTGACTATAATATTCAAAAACCGTATAAATAATGGTTATTTTCCGAACTGCTGGAAGATTTCAAAGATAAACCAACTTCTGAAGAAGCTACACATCTCTGAATTGAACAATTCACGTACCATATCTATGTTATCGAATTTAGGTAAGTTATTTAAAAGGGTTTTGAGATGTAAGATGGAGGTGGATGTAGGGTTCGATGATGTAATCCAGAACTTGAAATACCAACGTTGTACTGTGACAGTTTCATTATCCGTTTCGTAAAGTAAACTGTTCAAATTGACTTAAGGTGGCATTGAGATTCCCTTTCAAGACAAGATTAAGTATCTTGGTTTACTTTAGTAAGCTCCTGAAATCAAAATAACGTACAAAAATCGCAACAAATAAGGTTTAGAAAATTAAAAATAAGTTTTCGAAACTGTTGACGTATGTCAGCGTTCAAAGCTTTTGATATACAAGGTAAGCATCAGGCCTGTGCTGATTTATCTGTTCTCGGTGAGGTTCACCATTTCTCCTATAGTAGCTATGGAACTTGAGATCCTTGAACGTAGTTTTCTTAGATTATGTATTAAACGTATTTATCAGCCATGCAATAAAAAATTTTCTAAAAAATTCATTTATAAAGGGTCTAATGTCATTTCCTTATGTTTTTATGTCCTGAATCTATTGCAAAACTTTTCTCGAAAAATTCGGCATCACTATAATTCTCTGGTTTCCGATATTTTCGATCGGGAAATTTGTTTAAGTTGTTTAGATTATTTTTATGTTTTAATAATTGGTGTTCTTAATTAGGATATAAATCACCGTAGCTAATTATAAATTAAGTTTACGCATTTGATAGGTGTTTTCCAGTATCACAAAAAAAATGGTGAAAAACTAAGCTTCAAGATGCAAAAGATGCCTAAGAGTTCTCAGATCCTTGCCCAATCAAAAAAAAAAAAAAAAGTAAAAAAACATTACTCTTTTTTTTTTTGTTGATTCTGAAGCTGCAGCTTTGAAAATGTTACCAGGTTCGTACTAACTATATTTTAATTATTAATCAGCCAATTTTATCTACCCAGACAAGACCAGACTCAGAGATGACCACTTCACTTCAAAGCTTAGAAACGTATAAATAAAGAGGCTAATGGATCTATTATGTAGCCGTGAAAAATCTTTAAAGATCGCTCCTTTAATCTCACCAAGCACAGTCAGAAAACTTAGGAAACTGCGTCTCTTGATAGGTTGAATGGAGCATGTATTCAGCTTTAATCGGAACGCAGTTATATTCCAAATTAATGACACTTTAATATTCGTCGCAATATTTTATTTAGCTAGTACTTGATCTCGTTTCAAGGCTTGACTTTACCAATCCCCCTGTTATGCTAGAAATATTGAATAAAAACTGCGGGTTTTTATCAACTAAATGAGAAACTAATCCGGAATTTAATATTCTGGATAATAAAAATAAAATGTGTGTGGAGCTTTTTGAGGCCTAGAGACCTTAGAAAGGAGTCAACTGTCAAACGATCTTTCATACTGTGCTCACTATAAGATGGTTCGAGTTTTTTCAATAATTTTGTTTAGAAATTGCCGTATATGAGGTGAAATCAATCGACAACAAACTTCGCAGAAAAATGCATTATTTGTTATTTGTATTTCCTTACAAGTGATGTCAAAGCTCCAGTTAAGGTCGATGGATACTTTTATATCGTATGATTGGGCTTGTTATTGAGTTTGTTTTTTAATACCACGATTATTATCAAAATTTTATAAGCAAAAAAGACGTTTTATTTATCGAAAATTGGCCCTGATTAATTTATCAGCCTGCCGCTAAAAGTGCCTTGCATTTGCATTACACAAGGTTCAAGGTTTTTAATTAAATTAATTTCCAATGTGAAGGTTAAGATCAAACGGTAAACATTAGGTGAACCTTTAATAAAGTTGAAGTCATAAAATTAATACGTTGTGTTAATAAAATAAATTTTGATTGTCTATGGTCGTTTAGTCGATGTTAAAAATTAATTTTTTTTCAGTATTTTATTTGAATATAAAATTAAGGCAAATTAATTTTATTATTTAATTTTTTAATCTTTACCAAAAGCTTATAAAACCAGCAGCAAAAATCAATTAAAATTCTATTTTTTTAATTTCCTAATATGTACACAATTTAACTGGATTTTCAATTTTATTTATAATTATATTATTTCCAATTTGTAAATTTATAAAATTTGTTATTAGCACAATTATATTTAAACAAAATATATATGTTATGGCCGTAAGTTTTGCTCAAAACATAAGAATGCAATTAAAATATAAAATTTATTTATGCCTGAATGCCATATAAAAATTTATACGGTTTTTCTTTCATTAAAGGCTTTAAACTGTAGCAAAACTAAACGCAAACACATTCTATGAAATTAAAAAAAAATACACATTTGTAGAGCCACGTTTTTTTATTATTTTTATTTTTAAAACTAAATTTTGTGGTTGAGTTTAGCCAAACTTTTTTTTTATTAGAAACAAAATCTACGCATGGGTTTCGCAATAAAAGATAAATAAAAGCGATAAAAACCCTCTAACAACTATAAATGCGTCCATGAAAAATTTCCAATAAAATGTTTTAGAAAATATTGTAAATTAAAATATGAAAAAATTGTGAAAACAGTTGGCAGCGATTGCATTTGTCAGGCTCAGACAGCACATATTGCGAGTTACACTTTGATACGTTTAAAATATTAATAGAATACCAAACCCATTGATGAAAATTATGAGTGGCGGCTATTTTATTTTATTTTATGTTTTCCTTTATCGTTGTTCTATTTTAGCTTCACAAAGATTGTATTTTTTGTGGTATAAAATATATTAAAGTTACATTAGTCGGTAAGAATGTTAATGAGAAACGCTATAATTATTTCTTATTAAAGTAGCTTCCAAAATTGTAATAAGGTTGATGAAAGCTATGTTTAAAACAGTTAAAGATTTTTTTTTAATTTTGTAAAAATGGCTCAAAGTTAAAACTGCTAAATTCCCACTAACTATTCCATTCCTGTTGATATCCAACTTGTAGACTGTTTTAAGCGTATACTTACACATGATCGAACAGAATACTTTTATCTTCGTGTAGAGTTTATTTATTTCAAAGAAAAACCTTCAGTAAAGATCTACACGATATTGATAGCACTAACATTTTAAATACAAACATTAACAAGCAGACAGCTAACTTAATTTTTTTTTAATTCGCCAAATAAAAAAGTGGGCGTGTTAGTTAGTTAAGCCAATGCTAGACATAAAGCCAAAAAAATCAAAGAACCACAAAATATATTAAAAAACACAACAAAAGCACGCGCACTTTAGCAAAAAGTTGTCATTATATGTCATTGTATGTTTTACATTAGCATTAATATTCTGAATCCACAACCGACAATTGTCATCAGTAATGATACAGGGAAGTGGTTGTGCTAAAAAACGCTCATAAAAAATCACATAAATACGAATATTTGCGTTACTCTATTTAATTAAAATCCAATACATGCAAGAAATTTAAAAGAAATAAAATTAATGTGGGTTGTTAAAACTTAAGTTTATAAAATTTTTGCAGGTTTAGACTTAACAGCGCCATTACAAATGTAGGAAAATAAATATAAAATTAAATAAACGTTCACAAATGACTGCAACGATGGTCGGACTAAAAAAAGTGGACGTACGTATTCGCATAAAAAATAGATTCTAGTGCGCGCTTGTCAGTGTGTGCGTATGTATGTGTTTTATTTCTTCGTTGCTTTATTTGTTTAAGCCACCTCTTAAGCCAAACACTAAAAATTGAGCAATTGTTGAGACAAATTTTTTTTGTTGTTTTCTATGATCATTTAGTTTCCTTTAAATACAAAATTTATATTCAATATATATTTTTTTTGTTGTTCTCGTTTTGTTTTACCCAGAATTCAACAAAAAAGAAAATGGTATCTTGTTTAAATGATTTATAGCTTAATTTTGTATAAATTTATATGTTGATTTTAATCATTTGTAATCGGAAATCTCTATGTAAAGTGTGTAAAAAATAAAAATTGAATAAAATAAACTAAATTTGCACAAAAAATCATACTGCGAGGAACAGAAAACTATAGCATTACATAAGAAGTTATGTCTTTTTCCTTATTTCTTCGGTAAAAAATGATCTTAGAATTTACGATTTTATTGGAAAAAAGAACGACTAATGCCACATTTTTGCTAACAAGTTAAAATGCTATTAATTTGACATTAATTTAGTGTTTAATCTATTGGCAACTGTTGACATTTTACATAATTGAGATCAAGTTTATTCTTTTAAGCAATTTTTTTAATATTTTGGATTTTTATCTAAAATGCGTGGAACCAACATAGTGTTACAAAGACAAAAAAGCCTGAATTAGAAACTTAAAATATGGTGACTAAAATTTTAGCTTAATTCTCTTTTAACTGTTTTTGTTAAAAGTTGATATAACACACATTTTGTAATTACAGCGTACGACTTAGAAGTAAGAATAAAGACACAGGCAGGTAAAACACTTTTGAAAAGAATTGCATTTTTGATTAATTTTCCGTTCCAAAAGTAAAATAAGAAATTCTCGTATGAAAATAAAGGTTGTTTTTTTAAAGCCCGATTGACTTTAAATTCAAAAAACAACACAAAAAATTAAATTTTAATGAAAAATGTTTTTTTATACTAAAAAATGATTTTGGGCAAATGACCATCGCGGCTGCTTATGATAAAGCGCATTCTAAACGTCTAATTTTGGGTCGCTTTTCCAAGTACTGCTGGCTGTGTGTCACGAATAACATGAATAATGTTGGCCTCGAAAGCGTCAATTGCTGCTGGTTTATCAGCATAAACCAGTAACTTAACATGTCCCCATAGGAAATAATCGAGAGGTGCCAAAACGCACGACTTTGGAGGCCAATTGTCAGGTCCATTTCGCGAAATATATTTAATCCCAAATTTTGATTTCAATAACTCGATGGTTGCGTTTGCCCTATGGCACGTAGCGCCATCTTGTTGAAACCACATTTCATCCATATTTTCGAACATAAAATCATTAGTCATGGTGCGGTGACGATCTCCATAGTCCGCAGCGTGAGATCCGGTCTGATAATGCCACCAGCGTGTAAACCACACCAAACGGTAAGTTTTTCTGGATACAATGGAGTCTATAAGGTATGTTGTGAATTGGTCTCATTTCATATGCGACAATTAAGCTTAAGTCAAAAATGAGCATCATCGCTAAACACAATCTGGCAATATATAAAAAACGGGTCAGTTACTAACTGCTCTATAGCACAATCGGCGAAAAAACGATGCATAAAATGGTCTCGTAGCTTTAATTTCTGCACTAGCTGGATGTTATACGGGCTAAGGTCAAGCTCTTTGCGCAAAATTTTCCACGTAGTGGACGGATATTGCCCCAATTCCTGCGTCCGATGTCGATTGATGACTGATTTTAAAAGTACACTTGTCTATTCATAATGATTTACCAGAGAAAATAATAAAAAAAATTTGTTCATCAAAACTTAATCTTAACTTCCTAAATCATGAATGGTAATAGGGTCTGCTCCGTTTAAAATTTATTTAATTTCTATATTGGAAAAAAAAAATGTTTTAATCACACCAACACTCTTTTAAGTTAAGTAAAGAATTAATTCTATTAAAAATTTACAATGGACATCATATATGGGGTGAATGTCAAAAAATTATCTTAAGAATTGTAGTCTCCTCTCATCATGCAGCAAAAACATGTAGACTAAAAACAACTGATGCAATTAATACTAAACAAATCAAACAAAAACGGATATGTAACAAACTATTTCCTCTACACAGGTGAGTTCAACATAACAGGACAATTTTACTATACCTACTTCTCCAACAATCATTATTTATACTCGATCTCCTAAAAATTCTAAAAAACATATCTTCCTCTGAAAACTTTTCTAGTCGATTTAAAACGCAAGCTGTTATGAAAATGGAAATTTGTCTTGATAGGTTTTTCAAAAATAAATTTATTTATTTCGGTTGGAATGGTTAATCTTAGCTTTTTAATGAAATTAAAATCAAAAGTATTTTATAAAATAACAGAATTAATGTTTATTCTATGAATTTACAGTATAAATTACAAGCTTTTTGAAAAATAAATTACTTACAAAAACAATAAATTCAATGCTATATGTTTAAACAAGAAAATAAATATTCAAGTAGAAAATGTTAAAGTGGATTTTCAACACTTTTCAATGTTAAATAGTGTTTTTCTGGAACTTCAGTTGCATTGTATTGCAGAATCTCTGCCCTGAACATTGTTCTAAACAGAATGGTCGTTCTGTAATGTTTTTGCAAATCAATAGTCTCTCACTAAGTTTTTGTTATATTCATTTTTTTTAAATAAAATATTCAAACCAATCTCATATCAAGTTGGTCCAAGGTCATGCTAATATAACATGTAATTATGAAGAATATATGTCTATAGACCTGTAATATATTATTTCCAACAAGCTTAAGAGTAATAAAAGCAAATCAAGAACAATTCCTCTGGCGCTTAAACCATTTATACATGCAGGGGTTTTATTCTCTGGGGTATGAAGACGTAGTGCAAATTTTTCATATGTCGGTCGTAGCAGTTGCTGGTTGGACAAGCCTTTGTCTGCATACATAATTCTGATTTCATGTAAGTAAATATGTGCCGTCGAGTTATGTTGTTTGTCTTTTTGGTATTTCCTTTCGTTTTAAAATAAAAACAGCTTAAGTTAAAGAAACCAATATTTAATTTCTCTATTAAGAGGCACTGAGTGTAAAAATACAGGAGAAAAGGAATTCCTTGCAACAGTTCGAAAGCAAATATGAACACAGTTTGGAAAAGAAATTTTTTTACGGAAGTGATTAAAAGTAAATTAAGTCGGGGCAATTGCGCTGTATTAAATGATTAGACCCTGGTGCGACGCCTGAAAACTGTCATCGAAATATATATTAACAAAATGCTTCGGTTCCTGATTGAAAATCTTAAAAATACCTAGGAAGACAATCAGTGTAAATTTTCTTATTGTGGAGAACTATAGACTAAAAAATAAATAAAATGCCAAAATAAAAAATAAAGTAAAATGATAATTGATATTTGAAATATGTGTTTTGCAAGCCATTTGTCAAATACAAAAAAATTTGTTACTTTAACACATTCACAATTCAAACGACCAAATTTCCTACAGTTTTAGTTAATTTAAGTTGCTGTTCTAGCGCTTTAAGCGGTCTTTAATAAGTACTGCTTCCATAAATACAAATTATTGCAAAAAACTTAAGTTTTTTTTTTTAAATACTCTTATATTGAGTGTTAACAAAATGCAAGGCATTTATAAAAAATCTGAAGTTTTTTAGAGACCCTGTAATATTTATTCAAACTTTTTAACAATAAAAGTTGATAATAATAGTTAGTGTTTGAGTTTATTATTATTATTTTTTTTTTTTGAGAGTCAAGGTTTTATATTAAAAATATAAAATTTAATCTTTATTTTACTGATAATAATAAACCATAATTATTGAAAAAGGTTATGAAAAAATCCTTCAATTTCTGAATAACATTTGAGTGAGGTCTTTAAAAAGTATTAATAAAACATTTTAGTATTAATTTTATACTACACGTAGTCGACTTTCGGAGTTTATAAACTATTTATGATAAATTTGTGGTATGTTAATTCAAATAAGTCAATTAAAATTTTTGACTACCTCAGAGAATTATAAAACAGCTAGTTAAAAAAAAAAAAAACTGTGCTATAAGGAACATTTTTTGAAGATTTCGGTAAATTATGAGAGAAATGTGCTACAACCAACAGAAGATTTAAGTGAACTGTTAGCAGAAAATTATCTGAGAAAGAATATTTTATAACTGCCAATTTAGGTAACAGCGTATGAAATACGAATTTTAGTTTAATATTTTAAAATACAGAATATACATAACATTTATGTTCGCTACCTTGTAGTACATGAACGATAAAATTGGCACTTTCATAGAAGCGGGATCTTAATCCAACGCTTAACTAAACTACATAACATAACCATTTTTTGATATTTTAACCGACTTTAAAAAAAGAACGAGGTTATCAATTCATCTGAATGTTGCTTTTTTAATGTTTGTGCCTCAATAACGCAGTCATTTCTGAACTGATTTTAAAAGTTCTTTCATTATTTTAAAGTTTATGCTCACAGATTGGTACCGTTTTAAAATTTAATAATTTCAAAAATAAAAGGGTGACCCTATACAACATACATGTTTTTTACGTTTACTATCAAAAGCAAAGAGCGTCACTATAATTTACAAAAAGAACTACGTATAGCTGCTAAAAGCACACAGTTATACAAAATAAAACTCAAAATTAAAGGGTGTACCCATAGGTGACGTAAATTGAATTATATAGAGCTATCTTTTGAGCCATTATAGAAAAAAGCTTAAAACTTGTTCAGAATGTTAATTGCTATGATTTTGATAGAAACAGATAAAAATCTTTAAAATTATAAATAAAAAGGTTGCCCCAAAAGTTCATTTAGTGTGATGTATGTGCCAAGCTTTTGAACCGGTATAGATAGACAGCAGGAAATTAAAATGAAGTTGTATTAAAATCTTTCCTATAACATAATGTAAACAATTAGAATTTTAAAAATTAAAGGGTGTACACGTAATTGATGCAATTTGACTTGTAAGACCCTTCTTTTAACCGTTATATACAAAAACTTGAAATTAGACAGAATGTCCACTACTTTGTTCGATATAATAACAAGTATAATATTTAAAATTAATAATTTAAGGGTATTACAATAGTTGAAGTAGTTTAATGTTCGTGGCTAAACTGTTGAACCGTTATAGATAGACAGTTGAAAATTATAGGGACACTCTATAGGTAAATCCGCTGCAAACTAGAGGTGCTCCAATACTTAATGTAATTTGATGGATTGACTGACGGTTGAAATAAACAAGCAACCTGTATTGCTGAGTCCACTACAAAAACAATTAGATACTTTTAATTTATAGTTTAAAGGGTATTCCCTGAACTCATATTATGTGACATAAATAGCCATATTTTTTTTACCCTTATATGCAACATTTTGAAAATGAGACAGAATCGCCACTGCTTTTTCTAATACAATAAAATTCTATGAATTAAAAAGTGTTAGAATAGCTGATGTAATTTAAATTATACGCCCAAAATTTTGAGTCGTTATAGACAGACGCTTGAAATTTTAAAAGAATTTGTATTGCTAAGTACGCTACAAAAGCTAGTATAAATTAAAATTTGGTAGATAAGGAGTGCCACTATAGTTTTTTTTTATTTTTTTATTAGGACCGGCAACCAGGGAATGACCCCTACTTAAGAAATGCATTGTGGCAGGCTAGAAAATTAGGCTTGAAAACATTTGATTTGAATTATTGCACATTGAAAGTGACAGAAAAGACCTCTGCAGGGAGTTTATTCCAAATAAGAACTGTTCAGTTAAAAAACGAATTTTCTGCAATTTACTAGCCCATCGACCGCAAAAAATTCGCTCTTGAAGTAGAGCGCGTTGCGCGTACGAAATAATGATTTTCAGAAACAAGTTCTCTAATTTCCTAAGAGCACATTCCGTTGTAGTAACGATAAAACAGTGAAACAAACCCCACGTTGTGTTGATGCTTCAGTGAATGAATAAAGCTGGATACCCTACTGGCCCTGATAAGCTTCTTCGCTTTCTCCTGCACGCTGTTAAGTAAAGGTAATATAGAAAGCGAGATGATCAGATGGAGTGAAGTATTTTTCGCAACGTTTCAGAAAACTTAGCCACTTGAATGCTTCTTTTGCGACACGAAAAATATGCTTGTTCCACCGAACATCGCATTGTATTTCAACAATTTGATGTCTACTGCTTAACGGTTGAACAGTTGTAGACAGACAGTTGATATTTAAAAATAACTTATATTGCTAAGTCCGCTACAGCAGCAAATTAAAGAATATCCCTATAGTTAATTTAGTTTGATGTATATGGCCAAACTTTCGTATTGCTTAGTTCGTTATAACCGCAAGTATAAATTTTAAATTTGGAGATTAATGGGGTGTATCAATTGCTAATGAATTTTTATATGCGGGGCCAAACTTTTGAACCTTTAAAGATAGAAAACTGAAACCTATTTTGTAGTTGAAGTATAGTTTAACCCTTTAACTTGAGAAATTTTGCGACATCAATAATGATCAAAATATCAAAGTTTAGCTAAAACGATTATTATTTTTACATTTTGCCTCTGAAATTTTTTTTCCATGCTAAAACCTTAATTAATTTATTAACAAATTTTACAATTTTAGTTTGGAAAAGAATTCTTTATTTAAAAATAAAATTGTTAAATTAATATTGTAAAAATTATTTGATGTTAAAAATATTTTATTTTAGTTTTCATGGTCTTTTTAAAAAGACTTCTTTATCTTATATAAAAGTAAAATATAAAAATGTTCAAGTTTTAATCAATATTTTTAAATTAAATATTTTTTAATTACTAAAAACTCATTTAGTTTTAAATGCTGTTAATAGTGAGTGTTATAAAAATATACATTTCAATTAAATTTATGTTTAACATCCAGTTTTCCTTAATTAATTTATATTATCTTTTTGAGGAGCAGTCTTAAAAACATACAAATTGAATATAAACTACATTTATTTCTTACAATGTTTTCGATCTTATTCACATATTTAGTACACGGCTGCATAGATTACTAAATTACCATGCTTACTTGCTAAAGGGGTAATTTATGTCATGTTAAGTTACATAATGCAAAATCTAAGCTGAACATTGCAATTTTTATTTAATTTTTTCCATGTATTTGTTTACAAAAGCTATTAAAACTACACGCACACCTTTTGAAAAATTGCAACACATGCATACATCCCCATGCACTTAAACTTACACGATAATACATCACACGCATACAAACTTTGATTATTAACTGTATACAAATGTTAGAAGGTAACAATTTAAGTGAAGCTGTCATCAATACTAACAACCAAACAGACAGTAATATTGGCAACAACAACTGAAACAACAAACTATTTACAACATTATTATAGACTTAAGGCACATGTCAGCCAGTTTTAGTTTGAAAGACAACGCCTTGAAGACAATTTATTTTTCTACTGTAAAAAAAAGAAACTTTATCTTGGTGGAAAGTTGTCCAACACTGATACACCGGTTTTAGGAAATTTTATTGAGACCGAAAGTTATTGTATTGTACATAAGGGTTAATTGTTGGTTTATTTGGATAAAGCTTCTACAATGACTTTAGGAGGCACTTTTAACTGGATATTAAAAAGCAAAAATTTTGTAAATTTTTTTGGACCCACAAAAATCGCACGTCTATATGGGATCCTTCGTAAATACTTAGGAAAGATTAAGTATAGCCACGAACAATGGGCAGCATATCAGGTGCATACAAAAAGCGTAAGAGCAGAACTTTGAGTCTTGATTTCGTAGCTTTACAAATGCTTAAAAAATAGCGATGAAAAAATTTTAACAATGCTTTTTGTTCTCTTAGATCTTTTTTACTACCAAAATTCTATACTTTTCTCTCAACTCCTATTAAAGATTAGAAATATATCATTGGTCATACAAAGCCGGATTCCGCTTGTTCATTCAAAGTTTTGGTTTGAAGGTTTACTCCATTCCAACTTAGTGGGATCTTTTCCTCCGTTATGTATGATGGAAAAGAAAATATTAAATTAGAAGAAAGACATTTAAATTATAATATATTCTTGAAAAAGGTATAAAAAAAAAAAATTTAATTCGTTTCTAAACTGACGGTTCGCAGAAACAACGAAAAAAGCTTTTGTTTGTGAGGTTGCATGCCATAGTGCCCTTATGTCACACTCAAAAATGACATAACGTCTACGGAAATAATGTATTCTTAAAAAAGGTGTTGTTCTAAGTATAGACCTGGTATAACTTATGAGATTGTAAAGCGGACATCAGCACTTAAAACAACAACGGTTTTCTGCAAACACAGATTTTCTGCAAACCAGTTTATAAGAATTTTACATCTTTCTTACATAGAATACCATATTATATACCCATAATATTCATTAACGTTATGCTGATGGACATTTCTTTGTATGGTAGTGTGACATAATATCCATGGACGTTATAACATGCCATCGTATATAAACCTCATTTAATTATGACTGATTTTGAGTTATGCTTCGCTTACAACTTAAACTCGTTGGTGATAAGAAAAATGCGGCTTTATATTCTGCTAATGTCTTCAAAACTGTGTAAATGTACTTAAGCTGTATTAAAATAAACAACTTAGTAATTCAAATAATTCCACTAATAATTAGTTTTAAATCTTAATATATTTAAACAAAAATAATCAATTTAATTGCTACAAGGAATAATTTTTTCATCCTGTTTTTTTTTACCAGTACTTTGGCAATGTCTATCAATTCAGTCATAAATTATTAAATCAAATCAAGATCGCAAATTACACAATTTATCAACTGAATCATGTCATTGTCCATTGTACTGCTAAGAAGCAAATTCCTATAAAAACTCATAGGATTTTTTAAAGGATATCAAGATTCCAACAAAGTCTTGAATATAAAGAAATATAATTTATGATGATCAACAGTTGGATGGTACATTAAAGAGACTTCTAGTTCGAGTTCTCCTGGAGCCACATAGTATTTTGGTATGGATGATTGCATTGCATGGTTTAGTTTAAAGATAATATTACGAAAACAAAAGATGGAAAAAACTAGTCTAGCCAGAGTAACAGATTAAGGAACATCAGACAAGAAAAAGCAGGGAAGATGAAAAGATCTTTATTAGCTGACATTTTATTTAATTAGGTATTCTAGTAGCATATTGGCGGCAAACAGAAATTTCTTTTACTCATTTTGCCAATTCATTTTAGTAAACGAAAGCCATATAATCTATTTGAGTATGTAGTTGAATATCGCAGTCAGACTTTAACTTATCGAATTTTTCGAAGTAACCAATCTATGCCGTTGTCCTCTAAGCCAAAGTTATACGAGCAGTGTAGCAATGATTTTAATCATAGATAAGCCACTGCTAAAATTTATCGAGAGATATGGGTTAGATGAAATACCTTGAATTATTGGAAAACTATGAAACTGTAGCTTTATAGTGTTGTTAGATAGCTTACATTAAGCCACAGTTTGGGAGGTTAAATAAGGCTCCTCATACAAAAAGTTTTGACCGCAAAACCACTGGTTTAACAAAATTCCAATGAAGGGTAATAGAGTATTTAGCACCTTAATTTTTCTTGCACCTTTAAGGTCACTATATTAATGAATCCCATTTCAAATCTTAAGCAGTCATCAAATGTTCAACAACAATTAAAAATTAAAAAATCTATCAATTAACACTTTGTAAATCTGACAACTTGTTACGATCCAATGAATTCCATACTTTCTATCCTCAAAACACATATTTTCGTAACATTCCTTCCAAATTCAATTCTTCTTTTGCAAGGCAATTCTTATTCATATCTTAAATCAATCAATTCTTCTTGGTGGTCTTTCCTAAATACAATTTATTTTAAAGTATTCGTTATTTTGCATAAACTATAAACTGTATTTATAGAAATCAAAATCGCCAAAGGAGAAAAATAATACATACAACAATATTTATTGAGGAACCTGATTTCAAAGTACTATTATGAAAGCAGCTATAGATTTAGAACCTCAATTAGATTTACTGCTACAACGTATAAACGTTACTGTTGTGTAGCTTATATAATACTATAGTCAACTTAATATACATACGTATGCTACTGTAATGTGTCTTTGTGGGCTGGCACGCAAAGCATCTACAATTTATTTTAACACAGTCAACTTTATGTCAGTGGTAGTAGCAGTAGTTATAGCCAATATATTTCTAACACAAGACGAGTCATATACAAATAAAAACAAACATCTAGACATTAGTATAACAAACTATGGTTAAATATGTTTAACTTGGCTGTCACTTATAAATGCTAAAAGCGTTATTAACTGCTTTAAATAACTTTATTACAAAAGCTTCAATTAATGGCTAAAATGCGTTTACGCACTCTCTGGTGTAGAACTAAACGACTTGTAAGTAAATGTATACAATGAAAAAATGAAAAAGCGATTGAACAATATTTATTGACAAGTAAATTGTACAAGGAATAAATAACACAAGCACACATTTGCTTCAATCAACAGGGTAAGAAAACATGTTAAACTAATTTATTATATTTTTTTAGGGTATTACAGTGACAATTAAAGAAAATCGCCTTATATGTGAAATTCGGCCATGTTCTGTATATGAAAATTAACTACTTAAATATTTTTTGGTGTTCGAGTAGTTTGATGAAAGTAAAACGAATAGAACTCACTCTCCAATTTTTCAATAAATTCTGGTACATCGATGAAGTAAAATAATGTGTTTGTTTATTATTATTATTAGTCGTTCGTTATGAGAGTGAAGGAAGGATAAAAATAGTTCTGGCTCTTTTAAGGGATGATCAAATTTTTAACGACCCGGCTGATAAAGCTAACCTCTTTGCTGATTTTCGCAAGCAAATCTTACTAGCAGAAAAGCAATCAATCGGTGCCCGCACTGGAAAGCGTATCAGTAACTATGCATTTTTAAAGGTGTTACTGAACGTCAAGATTATTTTAGCACTGGTCTTCAAGCAGTGCTGCTTGATGTAAGCGTGTTTATCAGCAAAACTTTATATTGTCTTGGATCATATCAGTGAGTTCCTTTCATGTTAGAAGGTTGTTTCTATAAAACCAATTGTCAAAAAACCTAGGAACTCTAAAAATTACCACTCATTCGCAATTTGCCATGCACTTTCCAAGGTACTACTGAAGTCTAATTGTTAAAGACAGGATATAATTCAATGAGATCATGATAAATTTAGGTGTTACTTTGTCAAAGTCTAACGCCATATATTCTTTTGCAAATGAGAGTAACATATGCAATTCCTATTCATTTCCCAATAGGCGAAGCCTTCTAGAAACTGAGGCTCTGCGAAAGGCTGAGATACATTAATCGTGATCATTTCGCAGTAATCGAGTGCTTGCAATACCCAGTGCTGTGAGCTTTCACACAGACGTACGGCTACATGCCATACTTTATTTATATGGGTGACATAGAGAAAAAAGGTTTGTACTGTAATCGAAAAAGAAATAAACTTCACATGTATGTATATCAAAAACTAAATGTATGCAGACCTCTAGTACAGACGTTTCTCTGCCGAAGGCTTAACAGTTCGGATATGCATACCATCAACATATCCATGCAAACTTTGCGAACTTTTGTAGTAAGAATAATAGATTATTTTTGAATTACTCATATCTTTCTCAGTTCATTTTATCGTTTATTTGCATAACGTTTTAGAAAGGACTTCTAGAAGAGCTAATTCCTAAAATATTTGCACAATACGTTCAAAAGACACAAAAACTAAAAATGACAAAAAATGAATAGCTGCCAATTAGAGAACTTCTTCCCAACGATGTTGTTACTTTCTCTTTTATCATGAAATAAGTATCTTTGTTTATGCGAAAAATGAAATATATTTTTTTAATAAGTGTGTAAAAATGTTTTAAAAAAATATTTATAAAATGACTACATTACTCTTACCGTGCCTGGGATTTTTTCAATTATAACTTTTTATGGTGGCATTTCATAACTTCTAAGCATTTGAGTCTATGATCATAGCGTCCTTGGATATTGAAAGGTTTATTTTACAAAATTATATATAAGATTAATGTAACGTAAATTGGCTTGTAGAAAATCTTTGGTAGTTATACTGAAAAGGAAAAAATCCTTGCGCCCGACTAAATGCCAGCTACGCAGAAAATTTTAGATTTTTTTTCTTATATTGCTGACATTTGTCACCATTCTCTCTTAGTTTTTCTTGACACTTCTTCGCTTATTCCTTCTTTTTTTCTTTCAATGCTTTTTCCTTCTTTCAATATTACTTAATTAAATATTGAAAGCATATGGCGACGGATGCGACAGAATAAAAATGTTAATAAAATGTATGAAATAATTTCTTTCGAAACGAGGATGTTTCTTCGGAGCTCGCTTAAATATCCAAAACGGGTTGCTTTTTAAATGTTTATTAGCTACTAAAATCAATTAAAATTGTTTTATGGCAACATTAAAATATAAGTGAAAGAAAACTCATTGTGGATATGCGTGAGGTAATTTTTAGTTGGTAATTTGTAAAAAAATAAACTTAAGTACTTTAAAAACTCTCAGAACGCTTTAAAACTAGTTTAATATAAATAACAAAACTGCTCAGAAAAAATTATTCTTTTTTAAAATTTAAAATTTTGCCAACAAAAAAAAAATGCTAGAAAAACTACAATTTTCTTTGCATTAACTAAGTATAGAAATTTGAGCATAATTTTCTATTGTGGTTAAATTGCCAACATATGACTCATAGAATATATCTTCTTTAAAATATATGTTTTCATATTTTTCATTGTAGATTTATACCTTTATCTCCCTGTAAGGGATATTGAAGTATTTATTTTTGCTTTTTTGCAGTTTTACAACCATCGTCACTTGTAAATATAATTCTTATTTAAATTCTTTGCAATATTTAAAACAAATGCAACTTTAATATATTTTTATTTAATTTATTATATGTATATATATATATATATATATATATATATATATATATATATATATATATATATATATATATATATATATATATATATATAATCTACTTAAGAAAAGATTAATTAATTCTATTATTATTTTTTTGAATTTTAGCAATTCTTTTTTATTTTGTTTTTTATTCATCTAACATTCTTTTAAATTATTGCCTTATTTGCATGTTTGATTAATTATAAATTAATGAAAAATAATACTAAGAAAATAATATAAACGACAGTTAGTCTTATCGTCATCTTAACTTTAAATTTCAACAAGCTTATTTACTTTGTACTGAATTTATTATTTGCCAGCGATATTAATTGTCAACATTATCCTTAGTGAACATGGTAACACCCTCGCTCTGATTTAACCCGTTAAAAACCAAAAACTTTTTTTAGTTAACTTTAAATGTTGAAAATGAAACTAAAAACCAAAAATAGCAATTAACCTCAAGTTTAATTATATGTAAAAGAAATGAGGTAAACTTTTATCGTCATTTAAGTTTTCTTAATTTTTTGAAATGTATTGATGTGTTTAACACAAATATATTTATGAAAATTTTTAATATTTTTTTAAACTGCTGTCAATAACTAATTTTTTTCCTTTCAATTGCAAACCATGGGTTATATGTTTACATGTTGATCTTTACAAAAATTCCAATACAAATTCCAACTACAAAACCCACAATTATTGGTGGAATTACAACTTTTAGAGATTTCTTTTGTAAATTATCATTTGTTTATATATTAAGAAGCAACGTGGTAATCATTACATCTTGCTCTTGATTAACCATTATTAAAAATTAATAAAGATATACCATGCAATACATATGTGCGTCAATTAAATTCATTCATAAGAAGTGTAGTTTTGTGTTATGAAAAGCTAAAACGACATACCCAATTGCTAAATAAGAGTGAAATTTTTTTATAGTGCAAAATGCATTATTATCCTATTTTTAGTATTAAGTTTTTTCTATTAAAAATTATTAAAAAGAATTTAACAACACCTTGGAAAAATATATTGAAATTTATCTACTGTCAGTACAAAGTGTTAAAAATTTACTATTTCCAAAAAAACGAAAAACAAACAATGTGCAGACAACTGTTTTATTATTTTTATACTACTGGTTAAATTGGATGCTTTCACATTTGTCTCTCTATTTTCTATACATAATGACATATTCTTACGAAAAAAATATATTCTTTATTTGAACCAAGGTTGTAAGGGATCTCCTCACAAAATGTTATTTTAATCCATTTAGCAATTTTTATATGATGCGAACACAGACAAAAAAACAGTTTATTAGCTACACCAACATTTACATTTTGAAAAATTTTTCATGTAGAGAAGTGACCCTGCTACAGTTTCATCAAAAGAATCGATTGATTTTTTTTATGTGTTTACACAAAAATATATTTCGTTGATTAAAGTTCGTGTAATTTTTTAATACATTTTTAACTCTTAAGTAGTAAAAAAAATTTAAAATTATAATGAACTAAAAAAAATTTTATTCAAGTAAAAATCAATTTATTTTGTTATTACTTAAAAAATTAAAATCATTGAGAGTATTAGTAGTGCCAAAAAAATAAAAACAGATAAACGGGTGTAGGGTACTCAATTATGAAATGAAAATTAAAATACACAGTTTGTTAAAACTTAAATTTTTTATTAATAACGGTTAAAAAAAGTCTATATGTATTAAAATATATCACCCTTTTATTTTATATTCCTATACTTGTTGTTACAGCGGATACAAAATTAAACATTCTTTGTAATTTTTATATTTTAAATAAAGAGGTTCAAAATATGGGGCCATGTTACTCAAATTATGTTAGCTATGAGCTTTGTAACAGACCTACACAATTAATTTTCTGTTGAAACAATTGGTCTTTGCTAATTTCAATTACATATTTTTTTTATTAACAAAAAAAGTAATTATGGCCTTTAAAATACTCTCATTTGATAAATGTTATTAAGATTTTAAATGTCACAAGTATTTAGCAAGGAATTGTCTTAGAAATATTGTACAACTGTGACATTGGCTGTATCATGAGGCAGTCAGTCAATCAGTTACTTACTCAACAAGTGCTTACAATGTTACCTGGGGAAATAAATATAATGAAAAATTCCCTGTTGCTTGCGTGTTTTTAAATTAAAAAAAAAAGAATTGTATTTAGATATTTTAGTGTTAATTAAGCTAATTAGTAATTACCTGCTGCAAAAATACAAATAAATGGCCACAAATTAACGGAACAAAACAAAACCAAACCGTAGTTAAAGAAAAATAAAATAAAAGTAAAGAAATATGTATCTTAGTCATACATTCTTATGTACGACAGCAAAATCGTATAGTTAAAGCTTTAAAAAAGCATCGTTAAAAATAAGAATAAAATTTTAATTATATACCTCATGTTAATGGTTTAAGAAAAAGATTCAAGTATGAGGAATTAACTGGAAATTGCTAAGAACTTCAACTACTAATTGAACAAATGCAACAGAAATGAAAAATAAAAATAAAAACATAAATAACAACAGAAAAGTTTTAGCTAAAGTTCTAAAGATTAAAAGACACATACATAAACAGATATACACACACACATACACAATAAAATTTATAATACATAAAGTTTACTTTAAACTGTTAGTTCAAGTAGAATTTATAACTTGCGCTTATTATACCATTTAATAATGACACGAACAGTTGCAAGCCCTGCCCTAGAGGAGACTGGATTAAAAGGCTTGTTTTATAAATAAGACGGACAAACTAAAATAGCTCATGAAAATCACTTTAAATGATAAAAAAAAAATGTTATTAATTTTCTAGTTATTTCAAAACGTGATAAAAAAAGCTGCATTAAAACATAATATTTTTAAAGCTTTTTCAAATTTCGGTCTGTAGAAATAATTGCTGATAGTAAAGAATATGCAAGTATCTCCAATGCATAGATCTTCCAAACCTATTTTTTGCTACATTTTTTCATATTTGGAATTTTAACTTGCATCTCAATCTTAACACTAGAACGAATACAGTCTGACTAGAAAATTCTTCAAATATATGCAGACTTGGCCTTCAACTAACACATTAATAATTAATTGTTATTAAATAATATGTACAATTTTGGTAATTTTTTTTTTTTTGTCCTTTATTAAGGTGTTTTGAAATGTGTTCCTGTATCCTAATCACACAAAGCATAATAAATTTTATTTTCTAATAACTCTAGGACTAGACCAGTTTTTAATAAAAATATTGTTAATTATCTGTTATTACCCATTTATTATTAATTTGCCTTGACTTGATTAAAAAAATTTTTAAATAATAAAAATTTTTTAAAATGAGGTTGTCTTCGCCGTTATATGGCCTTATTTCTATGTTCATGTCGCTGGAAAAAACATTTTTTTTAATATACATGTCCTTTGACTATCTGACAAATTACGAACGTGAAATAAAATATAAACATGTTTATGTTCAAATGATTTCTACAATGACATCGAAAGTGTCAACAACATATAAAAAAAAGTAATTATTTTCCAGCTTCTCTGAAATTTTTTTCGTTTGGCTGCCTACCTAAGAAAAATTATAGCACTTATTTCGTAGACTGAAGTTTATCTATAATTATGGAATTGGGCAAGGTAAAGTTGGTACAATGCAAAAAAATAAAAAAAAAAAAAAACAAAGAAGCATGAAACTATCATAAAATTTTTGTTTGCTGCTGAAGCAAGAGGGGAAAACAGCACTGTATTGTTTGAATTTTGAGGGGATGTTACTGTCGCTCATGTTTATTTCTTAATAACGTATTTCGCCGTAACTTACATACAAATTAAAAAAAAGCCTAAAAATTGCTTAGTGTAAATCTGGGCCTACTTATGACTTGCAAAAGGTTGCTAACAATCATTCAACATTGTAAAAAAACTAAAGTTTAATTTTTTCATAATGTTATTTATTGCATCTTCTAAATTAATAGAACTAATAATAAGTAGACAAAGTTTAAGTTAAACGATTTTTATTTAGATTCCATTAACTACCATGCATTACATAAATTATCTTTGAATGGCGTATAAAACTGTATAAACTAGCGTTGTCTTATCAGAGTTTTAAAATAAATGGGTTGATTATATTTAGTGCTGTGAAACCAAACTCACAAGCAACCAAAACTACAATGCGAATTATTTGTTCAAGTTTGGAACGAACAGAGTCATTATTTTTTTTGACTCCGTTATTAAATAAATTCACTTAATAATTTAGTGTGTGAGACTAGTAGCTCCACATATTTAATAATTTGTGAATAATCGTACTCTCGGGAAAGCTAAACAGGATGCCTTATTTGTTAGAGCGACAAATCCATCGAAAACCTTAATGTAATAAAAAACAAAATATTTAAATAAATACGTTTTTAAGACTGAATCATGGCTTTTTTATACAGTACGTGTGAAAATCTACACGAGAATAAATTCCTATTTTTGTCTATGAGCGTATAATAAAGGTTATAGGAATACTTACTACTGCTAGAACTCAACGCTTAAGATGCAACAAAATTTTCTATTTTAGCACTATCGCAGTAAATTTAGATTATGCGATCTTACTAACACAATAAATGTAAATTACTACTTTATTTTAAATCCAATCATTTTATATAACGATATTAAATATAAGGAGAGTGTAACAAATGTTGCTGGTAGGGAGAGTTTAAATAACTTTGCTATACTCTTAACTATTAATTAGTTATAAGTTATAACTTGCAAGTCTATATTGCTCGTGCGATTCTTATTGATGTATGTTTAGGAAAGCGCAAAAATTGCACCTTTTTATGTGGCCAGTTATGGATAAAAACATTTTTAGGCGTGATCGTCCTAAAAAATGTTGGTAACTGATTTCTGAGAACATTTGGAAGCTCACGTGCTATAACTTGGAGGCAAATCCGTTTTTTTTTTAATATTCCGCTATTCGGGCTCCGAAATTTCCTTTTACGTTCCAAAATTCCAGATTTTTAGGGATCTCTTAATTTTTTTATTTTTGGTTGTTGAAAACGTTAAGAGTGTATCTTTAACCCTGCTAAACTTTCGATACTTTCAAACGAAGTAACAAAATGTCCTAAATTTTGGACATTTTATAAAATCACTTTTCGCAAATTGACGCTTGAAAAACGCTTAAAAAAATTTAAAATCAATCACTACTTGACGTAACGTATATTTGCAAAATTGTTTTTAGCGATAAGGCTTACTTTTGCGTTAATATGTTTGTTAGTAAAACCAATTAACAATAGACGAGATAATTAAAATAAATTGATTTCAAGAACAGTACCAAGCAATGTTAACTTCTGCATAACTACACATGTTTTCATGCTGCTATTTAATTTTCAGAAAACAAAAAATAACGTTAAGAACAATAACGTCAGATGATTTCTCTAGCTCACTTTTCTTCAAAATCAATAACTACATTTTTTTGTCACTTTAAATAATTAAAAATTGTCGTCAAAATGGAATACAAAACACATATTTTTGGAACTTTTGTCTTTCTGTCTGTCTTTATTCGCATCACGTACAAACTGCTGGATGGATTTGAGTAAAATTTTCTGTAGAGGCCCTTTAAAATCTTGGTTCAAATATAGAATATTTTCGATTTCATAAAATCATGTCATTTCGTTAAGAAACTGGAGATACCAATGCGAATTTACCCAATTTTATCAGTATAATGGTATTAAAACAGATGTCAGCACAATTTACTTTTATAGATAGAAAATTTTTAACACACTGTTTACAGATTTCTACAATAATTATTTAAAAATACATTTTTCTAATTTTTAATTTTAAGAAAATTATAAATAACAGGCAGACGATGTTGTGGGCACTGCTGCGTAGGAATTTTATAAATCTTGGAACTTAAAATTTATCGATCTATATCTCTGCAAATATTTTGGGATGTGTAAAATCCTTTGCAACCATACAAAAACGAGACACCAACACCCACTCTCAAAGCAAAAAAATATGAGAAATAAAACAAAAATATTCCAAAATATTTTATTAACCCGAAGAGTTGCAAGTTTTTTTTTTTTTTTTTTTGATAAGATTAAAAAAAAAATGATATAAAAATATGCCACAACTAGTTATTCCCGGTGCGCTTTGCTACTTATTGAAAATTATATAATTTCATTATACACAATAATCTGGAAGACACATGTAAACTACAATTATTTTTCACGCCCATATTTCGCTGCATGGTAATAATGAGTTCTCTTAATACACGATGATATTTTAATCGTTGTATGCTTCAATTCAGAGAGTTTTTTTCCAGCTATGCAGAAATTTATCAAGGCTGTACCTATTGTAGTCCTCCAACTACACGGCAATAATTATTGACTTTGTATGGAGGATACACACCATTCCAATCCAGTCTGTGTTTCGCAAAACTATAGTTACTGAAATGGGGATTATTGGTGCAAAATTTCAAGAGTCTACATATTCATTTCTCTACATACAAGACAGTTATAGTCAACATTGTATGGGAGGTACCAGCCTTATTATTCCAGCCACTTATTTTGCTAAATTTTTTATTTATTAAAAGAGACTTTTAGCAAAATTCCAAGGTTCTACTTATACAGTTAAAACAAAAAACTTGATAACAAATATTCACTTTGTGTGGGAAGTGCCATGCCCGCATAAAATATTAAAAACAGACAAGTACCCCATTTTACCAACGGCATATCTGATAACAAACTGTGAAAATTCCGGTACGAGCTTTGATTGTATAAATTACTTCTTTGGTTGTAAAATTAATTAAAGAAATGAAAAAAAGTTCATCTAACCTAACTACATACTTAAAAAAAATTAATTCTAAGGCAATAACTATTTACTTAATTATTTGTATACTCATTTATTTTTTATAGGTTTTTGAAAGTATAATTAAGAACAAAAAGATTATAATCTATCTGGGCTTGAAGTTTATATGTTTATGATTTAGTTTTTTTCTTTATTCAAAAATTCTTGGGTGTGTTTTTTTTTTGCATATGCCATATAACACCAAAATGCTAATTATTAAGCTTCTGTTCAGTCAATTGCTGTTGATTTTTATGCGGGCTAAGTTATTAGTAATTGGTTCGCAATAAAAATAACACCAAACTAAATTTCAGCTGTAAATACCTTGGGTATTCATAGCATTTCGATATTTTATCATATTAAACACGAAAGGTATGATCAGATAATAAAACGTGGTAATAGAACGTAGCCATATGCACAAAATGATTAATTAATTATGCAAATCTTTTTGATTGTTGAAACAGTACTTAAGTCAATTCTTTTAAGTTTGCTGTTAAACAGAAATAATTAAATTGCAACAAATACTGTTGCCAATGACAACACTTATTAAACTTAAGAATCTACTTATAATTTGAAATTTTTATGGACGTAATCAAATAAACTATTGGCCCTGTTTCAGTGCATTTTGTTATTAACTATTTTTAAGCTATATTTTTATCCAATTTGATTTTTCTTGTTTTTGTGTCAACTTTGATGGTATTAATCAATATTTATTATTGAATCGGGGCTTAATTGTTTATTAAACAGCTGACTACTTTTGTGGTACTTGATATCTCACTGGCTCTTTGTTGAACTGTGATCAAAGCAATGATTTGATCTGACTTAGTGTTTCCTAATTAGTAATCTTTTTCCTTATACTGATACTTGTATATTTATTAACACTTGCCTTAAGTTAGCGACTACATCATCCTTCTTTATCTTTAAAACTGCAGTCAGACTACTTTTTCAGCTAAAACATTGTTCTTAAAAGACTTTACTGCAAACAACAGAATGGTTTTCTTGAATTAATGAAGATAACTTTCCCATCAAAAAATTTATTGAGTTTCTAACAAATTGATGTTATTTGTGAAACAAAAAGTTTTATAAGAAAAAGTAACTTTAAATCACACCAGTTTTAAGTGCAAAATAATATCTTATTTATGAACATATTGTTTTTTATATAACATATTTTTTAAAATGATAGGAAAAATTTAAAGTCACATACAACAAGAGAGAGAAAAAACTAAGATACCTTTTTTTTAATTTATATCAATTTTTCTAAGGTATCACTCTATACGAGTTGTTATAGATAGTATCTCGTGAAACGAATACAAAATAAATTCAGGGGTTTAACACGGCTCTCTTCTTCTACCATAATTCTTATTTTTCTATATGACCCTCTTTGTAAAACGACTGAATATGAACGATACGCTCAATCAGCATCTCATAATAATATCTGATTGGGGGCGGGCGACTCACTACTGCTTGGTTACGCATTTTGCTTTATCTGCAAGAATGGGAGGCATAAGTTTTAAGAAATCTGAAGCTGTTGGTGTTCTTGACATGTAAATTCAGTGTGATGTACGAAAAAGCCTTTCTAGTGGCTCTTTTTTTCTAACGATGTGAAAGATAGTTTTTCCGAATTGATTTCTTTATTATTTATACCACCCAAATCAAATCGAGAATGGAAAACCTCTTCTATATAAGGGCGTATGATTTAAAATCGGTGTTGGTGTAACTTGACTGTGTACAGAAGAAAGCGAAGATGGTTATGCGGCATTCAACTCTATTGACATTCTTGACTTGACTGCTATGAAATGTGCTTAAGTGAGATTAGGAAACTAGTTTCGTTAAGAGCTCATCCATTTGTGGTAGATTGACCAGTAAATCGGACCATGCATTATAAAGAGTCATTCATTTTTTAACCGAATAGTTCGTTCAGAGGTCCTTCCAGTCATTTTTAGTTAAAAAAAAAAAATTTCAAATCGAATATCCACAAACACTACATCCCCTATCCTCCTTCCCGTAACTAAACTTCCTAGTTCTGGTATTGCCGGAGTAGGGGCCATTCCTATATATTGGTCCGACATTAAAAAAAAAAAAATAATTACTACTTTTCACATTTGAGTTTTGTATTTCTAATTTTTTTCTTATATTTTCCTTTGCAATGTTTTTTTTGGCAAAAGTATTTTTGTTGACACTTGTTTTACGGCTAAACTTGTATTTGATTTGAAAGTGACAAACATACATTTGAGATTTATTTAAGTTGCCTTTTCTTAACCTTTTTAATGTATTTTAAACACATGGGACATTTAATTTATTTGACAAACTGCCTGTAACAATTTTATAAATGATATTCATGAGTTTATAAACAGTAGTTAAATATTTTAAATATTATTTGGTTAAAGAAAAGTTGTAAAAAACAACATGTGGTCAACAAGTTGGCCAAATGTTTATTTCAAAATTTGTTGAGGTGCACAATTTTCTATTGACAAATTGATGAGTAGTTAGATTTGGATTGTGTAGTTGATTGTCATGATTATAATTGAAAAAAACTACTGTTTAACAAGCTGCACTGAGTCTTATACATCATCAAAAATTAATTAAATGTCTTTTGATTGATATGTGAAAAATGAACAATAATGTTTGTGAAACAAGTTTGTTTTTTAAACTCGCAGTGAAGCTGCTGTACAATGGGTTATGGTTATGAATGACAAATTTTATTAATATAAATTTTGTTAACATTTAAGCAGAACGAAGCTATTAAAGCTTTGATAACTAAAATGTCTCTAGATATATTTTTTTTTTTTCTTCTAATGGACTGACTCTTTTTGGCAATGCCGGGATTTCAATTTCTACGCATATGCGCATTATAGCATTGTTTGCTAAATTAGGGAAAAAATTAAAAAAGAATTTGTGTTAAAGAACCTAAAACGAGTCTTAACTTTAGCTTCTTTGACTACAACACACTCCTGAAGTATATAAACTAAAGTGGTCATCATTATAGATTGCAAAAAATCAATCAATAAGTACTCACCTCGTGGAATTTTGAACATCACATTTGTGTCAAACTTTTACTCAGATAGTTTTAGGAATTTAGAGAGTTACTACTACCTGTCATGTTAAAAAGTATTTTAAGTTGCGAAAGTTAATCCAGACAAAGGTAGACCATTGTGCATTACATAAACAGGAGATAGGTGCTACAAAATTTATTATGCAGCAAAGTTTACAGAGGCGAAACGTAAACCAAGGTAAATCAAGCCAATTGTAATAGAAAATATTGTGAACAGACATTGCAACTAACAAACATATTTCTAGTTAATAAAACGTAATATTACTTTCTAGAATTTTTCAAACAATATATTACTGAACATCACTGAAGATTAAAGTTCATCTTTAGTGATGCTTAGTAATATATTTTGCAATATGTTTCTTAAATAATTTTTACAACTAGCGAGGTGTTTTGAATAATTAATTATTAGTTTAATTAAAATTTTCAACCAGCTATCGGTAGCTATATATATGTTATAAATTATAGGACCAAACAATGATCCCTGTACTTAGCAGCACTAACAGGTTTTTCAATTGATCGAATTCTGTATTGGTTTTTAATAATACAAGTCTTTTAAATATCGCTTTTAAACTGATTTTATAGACAAGAAAAGGATCTTTTAATTATGATTTATACCGCCCTTTCAGAAAACATTATATATTAGAGGCCGAGAATCTTTTGCTTTGTATATAATTATAATACATAATTGTGAATTATGTGCGTCCATAATTAAAAATTATATTTTTATAGAGTTTTCATAGCGTACGTTAATTTTTCAAGGCGTAAACTTGAAGATAATGTTATAAAATATTCGATATATAAGCCGAAGTTATAATTGTTATGAAGGATATCTGAAAACTCACAGCATATTTAATTTGAATAAAATATAGTCGTTGTCTTTTTATCAAATTTTTTTATTGACAGTAAGATTCTTTAGAAGCGTTACTATTTGAAAATGTCATAAACTAAATAACATACACAGCTTTCTTGACTGACGCCTTATCTTTTGCAGTTTCGCTATTCATTAGCTCAAATAAGTACATTTAAGACGATATTAATATCATTCATGTAAAAATTTCTAATGTAAAATATCAATATTTAAAACCAAACAATGCTTATTCAGCCAATAGGGTGCTATGATGAATAACGCTGAAAACCTTATCGTTCATTGATGTGTTATGCATGCTTTATTTTTTTTTTTTAAATCATTTGAGGGATCTTTGAGACCAAACTGAGAAAATGTGACAATGTGTGTCATCGCATAAGGTGATCTCATATGAAAACCCATCAAGGAACTTGTAAATACATTTTATAAAATATTCTACACGATGAAATTGAAAAAAATACTACAGTTGCATGATATTGACGAACGTTTTCTCTAGCTACCTATTGTGTATCACTTAGGAATCATTAATTTACTGATTTTCAATTAATGTTTTTTATTCTTCTTTTCTCTTTAACCATTTAAATAATTAATTTGCTGTTAATAATAAAACTAATTGATTTTACTGAAGTATAAAGAAGGTTTGGAGTCTTACGTGAACATTTTGTTACGAAAATAAGATTGAAACAAAGGCGATATGTGTAAAAACAGAAGCACATTTTGTTGTTGTCCACTAAAAAATGTTGATTTGCGTCTTAGATGAAAAGAGCTAAATAAGTTGTTAACTTAAATCATTAAAAACCAAAAAAGTAAGAGGAAGATTTCTTACACATGTTGAGCAGTAGCCGTGATTGAGTTAGCACCCAGCAAAAAATTTCAGAAAAGGTAATCGATTATGGAATTAAGCGAAATGAATTTCTAACTAGATAACTAATCTAATGATTTTAACAAGGTATAAGACTTTTACAATCATTTACTGAGAATTAATTACATTGATTATTGCAGGGAATATTAATGACCATTAGTAAACATTTTAAGGTATTCTCTTTAACTTACAGAACTAGTTCATTAACTTTATTTGCGAACTAATATTTCGTGTTTTGTTAGCAGCTAAAAAAATTGGCAAACACAAAAGTAAGTCATTATATGACAAAAACTTTTTAACGTAATGTCTAATTTATCGCTGGGTAGTAGTAAAGCCTTAAGTATAAAGAAAAAATAATCGATGTTGAAAACTTACGATGAGCAATCTGTATGAGCCATCTGTATCCTAAGCCAATAACGTATTGTTTCTAGCTTTGACAAAATTAGTTAGCTAAGCTGAATTAGTTGAAAGCGGCTGGTTTATAAAATTATAGACTGCGAGTTTAACAGAAGCAATACTGTTTTGTGGTCTGGTTGGCTGATGGCTGCGTTAGTTAAAAATTGATACACTGAAAATATCGAGATATTCGAATCTTATCGGAGTCGGAGAGGGAGGTCGTTTAAGTTTAGGTGTAAATTTGTTTGACAGTAAATATCTTTAGGGCCACAGAGTAGGAAGCTAAAGATAATAAATAAAAAATAAAATAATTTAATGTTTTTCTATTGGCAATCAAAAGAAAGAAGAAGAAAATTATACATAAATAAAAATTTACTACAGCTTTCAAGAAGCTATTTTTGATTAATTGTATCCTTTCGTTAAGGGTATAACTAATTTTGTCAGTCCGTTTGTAATTTCTACAATATCCATTTCGGATTCCATAAGGTCGATTGAGCGATGTCCGATGGTCCGTCTATCCGTCCATGTTAGTGTTGAAATCGAGTTTGCGAGACACTAGATCAGCTAGAAAAAATATAAATACGCCAATCGATCAGAGTTTCGAAGAAGGTGACGCAGCAAGCAAACCACCAAGCTCATTTCTAATTTTTCTGTATCATTTTGAACATTGAAGTAACTCCAACAAAATTAAAAAAAAAAACAAATGTATAAAGCATTTGAGAATAAAACAATAAAAGAGAAAAAAACATTAAGTGAAAAAATTGGCGCTCGCCCATATTTTCCAAGTTATATGCCTCTGCAATTTTCATTTTTTTTCTATTATCAATATGGGTATCATTTTTAAGCTTTTGAAGAGATTTTTAAGGAAATATTAAATTTTTTTTAAAAATGCTTAAACAATTAAGGGCCGTTGACATTTTTATGTAATTATTTTTTTTAATCGTTGAATTCGGTGTCACATTTATACTTGTTTTTTGATTAAAGTAATTTCACTAAATTAAATTTAAGTAAATGGTAAAGTGTATATAAGATTTGGCATAGCCGAATATAACACACTTACTTGTATTTGTTTAATGCTGTTAACTGAAAATAATGTTAAATGCTTTCGTCCATAAGTTTAATTGTTTAGTTTCTATCAGCTTAAAGACGTTATAAGCCAGCCAGAAATGTAATAAAAATATTATTACATTTCTTTTTATATTGTTAACCAAAATGCTTTTTCTTATTCAGAAACTTTTTTATTTTTTTTTTTAAAGCAGAATTATATGATTAAAAAAAACTGTTATCATAATTAAATTTAAAATTAACTCAGTGGTAAAAAACATGTAGACCAACTAAACACAATCATATTTTTCGATAAAAAATTACAAATAGAAGAAAACCTGTAAAATATATTTTGTTTTAAAATTAACTAATTTGTTATTTTTTAAAACTGTATCAGCACCACCATATCATGTCGAAAAAATTTATTCACATCGTAAATCACCAACATTAATTGTAAATTATAACCAGGTATGACATGATTTAACAAAACAGACAAAACAATTATTGAATAAAATAAAAGAAATGAACAAATGCTCGTGGTTGTCGTTATTATTATTATTTAAATGTATTTTAGTGTGAAACAAATAATAAACTAAAAATTCTCAAGTATATGTTATGCCCACATTTGATAAATTATACATGTGCAAATAAAATATAGCAAAATTAAATTTAAAAAAATAATAAAAAAAAACCAACTAAAAAAACTCTTTTATGAAATAAAATTTTATTCAGAAAGTGTTAAATCCATTATGCTAATGCTGTCACTAATAACAGCCTAATACACGTCTACATACAGACACAAAAAAAAACGATTATATGACTTACATGTATTTGATACGAATCAATTTTGTGAGTATTTCCATACGCAATGTGTTTTTTATGTGTTTTGCATAACAAATCTTTGGATTTGTTTAAATTTAAACAAATCACACAACATTCGCGAATTGACATGAGCATGGAAACCTCTTCTAAGCAACTAGTTGATTTCGTTTAAATGAATTCTAATTTTGATGTCCGCACAACTTTAATTGAAGGGATGTATGCTACGAGGATTGTATTATTAAAACTATGTGAAGATATATATATAATTTTTATGTTTTAATAATTATATTTATTCCTACAAATTTAAAAAAAAATTTACTACTTACTTCGGCACTAATACGGCAAGAAAGAAATTTGATTTTCAAAAATAATTTCTTTGCTTTTCGTCTCGATTTTTTTTTGTTCCTGTTATTAAGGTTTTAAATTTCTGTAATAAAAACTTTTGTTGCTTTTTAAATAATTTAAAAAATATTGAAGTCAAATGGCTCTTTCCAAATTTAAACTACGACAGTAAATTCCATCGAGAGAACTTCAGGGGAAAATTATAATTTCCCAATTATTGATACAGAATTTCAAGAACAATACGAAATACTATTTCGAAGAAGAGAAACCACTTTCAATTGGTGTTAGTAAAAATTTAATCTTGGAGTGACAATTTTTGAATGTTTTTTTTATTACAATTTAACTTTAATAAAAATTCAATGTTAACATTTATGTTTTATTGCGGTTAACATAAGATTTTCATAAAGTCCAAAGGCAAATTTCTTGCAAGCCAAAATTTTTCCAACTAAATGCCTTAGTGGTTTTTCTATACTGGAGGTTATTTGGCTGATAAATTAAAGCTTTAAAACCATCCAGATGGATCTAAGCTAATACAACTTTAAAACCAATTATCAACTTGTATACAAACTTATATTACATCTGCCTATAGAACTCATCAATCTATAGTAGTTTTTAGAATAAAGGGTCCAATCAATCTCTTATTGCAAATGCTACAAACTGTAGTTACTCGCAATTCAATTCGTTCCTCGACTCCTTTTTGTCACAGAAACTGTTTTTTGTAAAAATTTATTATATGGAATATTTTTAATCTGTTTTATTTGTGCTTGATTCCTTCAAATATAAATCTTTAATATTTCAAATTTTTATGAAATATTTATTACTTAATAGAATAAAATGTAGTACTGTGGGGAAAGCATGTTCATAAGGCCATTTTACTACTGCTCATATAACTCATGAAAATATAACAATAAATTTATGTTTCAGGGAAATAATAAATTTATGTTTCAGGGATCCAGCACAATTGAAAAAGTTTTTTTTCTTTGCCAAATAAGCAGTGACAATAACTCCACTTGCTAATTTAGAAGGTAATTTTAATAAGATGCTAGACAAATATCATCTTTTCCGATTCTTCTAATAATGAAATTATTTTCCTTGAATCTGAAATATTTCTTCCAGCAATAAACTTTTATACCCTTCATCAGAACTTATGGTTTTAATTGACTCTTTCGCAATTGTAGGCTTATCAACATAATCTACATACTAACAAGCGGGCTCATTCTGGTACTTTACATGTATTTCGAAGTCAGATAGTTTCTCTTCGCAAAACTTGTCTGATCAAGGCCACCATAAAAAGCACACGAAAGACAAGACAAAATTATAGATTGATTTTTTCTTTATATATTTATGTTAATTAAAACAATTAAGAGTTCTATATTCGACTATGCCAAATCTTAGATACTCTTCACCACTTATGTAAACCTAGTTCAGTGAAGTAACTCCAATCAAAGAAAAAAATACTGCGGTGAAGGAGAATTGAAAAATAAAAAAATAAAAAATTAAAAATAAGTAAGATATATAATTTAACACAAAAATATCATCGGCTTTTAATGGGTTAAGTATTTTTAAAATATCTTAGTAATTTCTAAAAAGAGGATCTCTTCAAAGACTTTTAAATGACGCCCATATTGACCATATTAAAAATTGGGCTTTTTTATAAAAATTTCAGAGGACCATAACTCGGTAAATATGGGTGAGCGCCAATTTTTTCACTCCTTTTTTTAATTTTTTTATTCTATATCACCCTATATATTTCTTTTTTTTTATTGATGTTACTTCATTGTTCCGAATTATGGGGAAAAATTAGTGGCAGATATGGTGTTAAGCCTACTGGCTCAAAGGACATGGACCGATTTTGTTGATTTTCCAAATTACCTCTTTCGACACTATGTTTGATAGATTGGCATATTTAAATTTTTTCTGGCTCATGTAGTGCACTAAGAAAGTTGATTTCAACCGAAACACGGACGGACAGATGGAAAGACGGACATTTCTCAATCGATTTCGCTATGCATAAGAACTCAGAATATATTTACTTTATGGGGTCGGAAATGGATATTGTATAAATTACAAATGGAATAACAAACCTAGATATATTGTATTTTTTACTTTTTGTGGTGTAGGGTGTACAAAGCGTTGCTCTCTACGCGTACTCTTTCCATAGACTATTTCACTGTCCATGTGTATAAGGTGTTACATTTTTCACATGTTGTTTTATATAGATTTAACGAATCATTCACAAATTTAGGTCTCTAAGACACGTATATCTCCAGTTTTGTTGTAAGATGTTAAAAATAAAAGAAACAAATTTTTAAATTAAGCTTATTTTATTAATTCCACAACAAAAATAAAGACACAAGCATACAACATATGCCTGCGAAGTTGCTTAGCTAAAGAGAAATTATACAAAATGTTAATGACTTTTAACACCTGAATATATATTTGTCAATCTTTATGATGGCTGTGATGATCAACCATATGATAATGAGAATGATCATGTTAATGATTACGTTGATAGCTGGTGTTCCAATGACTATTCTGCTTTTCGTTTTGTATTGAGTGTTTTTTTATTAATTTTTAATTTGTTTATTCTTCTTCAGTTGGTCTTTTATATGTTATCAATGCTTCTCACGTTCGTCAATCAATGTGTTAAAAAATTGATATATAATGCCATTATTAAGCCAAATTGTTGTTTTAGTTTTCTTTTCTTTATCACAGCTTGAATTCATTAATATATAATTTTTTTATAATTTATGATATTTATGTAAAAATTAAATGGTAGATAAATAAATTAATGATTATTGTTATTGTTAAATTTATACATACATAAAGGTCTCAAGTCTTATTGATGACGTTTCTATTATTTAAATGTTTTTGCTACACATTTTATACATAAAATTAAAATAAAATGAGCCAATGATGAAGGTGCCATAACGGTTGTCTAATTTGGTAACATTTTTTTATCACAGATGTCAGATTTGAATATAAATAGTGGAATTTAAAATAATTAATAGGGTTTGAAATTTTTTTCGGAAATATGTGGTATTTTCATTTTCCTTTACTATTATTATTTTTTGTCACTTATAGCGTTTTTGTCCCGAATAATATAATAAATAGTTTATATAATATTTAAAAAATTTGTTTTAATTTTAAATGGGAAGATCAATTAAAAGAAGTAAGCACCATTAATAACGGATGGTCAAAGTTATTTGAATATTTCTATTTTTAACACAACAGTAAATTTCATATTTCTTTCTTCGCTTAACATAGATAGGGGCACAAATAAAAATAGTGAAATTTCAATTACCACACACATTTTTTGTATAGTCTTATGAAAGAAAGCACATTTTGTTGCCCTTTAATAAAGACATGAATTTTTAAAATTGAATTATAAGAATAAGTTATATTATTTTTAACAAATTTATTTATTTATGTTTTTTTTTTAATTAAAATTAAAATGAGAATTTTAAAAATGCAATAATAATAAAAGACTTAAGACAGAAGCAGAAAAAAATAATAGGACAAATTTATGTAATAAATTCATGTGACAACTTAACAGTGTTTAAGTCTTGTCACTAATTTTTCTCATCTTATTTTTTACAGAAGTATTACAAGTGAAGTTGACTAATTAAGACAAATAAAAACTAAACAAGTTTTTGGGTTTTACAAAAAACGGAAGTGCAGGCCAGCAAGGCCGTGTATCGTTATCTGCAGCAAAAGTATTAATAGAAAGGAAGAATACTGTTATGGCGTACCTACCTTAATAAACCAACTTGTCTGTTAAAAACAGATTCGTTATTATTTTAGTAATTTTATCCTTATTTTTTTTATACTCTTCACCACAATGAGTAGAAAAAGAGGAAAGCTAAGTTTGTCATTCCGTTTGCAGTTTTTATGATATACATTTCCGACCCCATAAACTATTTATATATATTTTGACCTCTAATGTATAGCGAAGTAGGTTGAGCAATGTCCATCTGTCTATCCGTTTTAGTGTTGAAACCAACATAGCTAGGGCACTAGATGAGCTAGAGAAAAACTAAATACGCCAATCATTCCGACATAGTTTCGAAAAGTATGCTATTAAAAATCAGAAGCATTGGTAAATGTCCCTCAAGACAGTGGGCTAAACACCACGCCTGCCTCTAATTTTTCCATATCATTTGGAATAATGAAGTAACTCCAATCAAAAAAAAATTTTTTTCTTAAATATGGAGCAATAGAGAATAAAAAATGAGAAAAAAACATTATGTAAAAAAATTGGCGCTTGCCCATATTTTCTGAGTTATCGACCCCTATACTTTTTATAAAAAAGTTCAATGTCAATGTGGGTATCATTTAAAAGCTTTTTAAGACATCTTTTTAAATGATTAACGCATTAAGAGCCGATATTATTTTTATGTAAAACTACACTTAATTTTTTTTTTCTTATTTTTTAAGTCTTTGTCACCGCAATAATTGTTTTTTTTTATTTGTTTTTTTTTTTTTTTTTTTTGATAGAAGTTGTTTCACTAAACTAGGTTGTCATACAGGGTGAAAGATAAATAAGATTCTGCATAGCCGAATGTAACATTCTTACTTGTTTTTATCTGATTTTTATCACTAATTCTTTTTAAATACGATTTTGAAAATATCTAGTTTTATAACAAATCTTCGCCTCCAATAGATTTGCTAGAAAAAATCTTAAGAATTATTGTAACAATAAAATATTTCAAAATATTTACATAGGAATATTCAAACATGAATTATCTTCGTAAACTTAAGAAAATATTTTTTAGAATATTTTCTATAATTCCTTCAACAATAAAGCAAAGTTTCTCGAGTCTACTGTTTAAACTTGCGTTTTTGAATTCTCTACGTTTTTCAAAGACTTATTTAGAACCGAATCTAGTGATTACAGAAATAAATTTCTTCATTTACGAGGGCTGCTATATATATTTCTGGCCTGGCAACACTGAGTGCTGCCAAGTGCAATCTGACATTTCCATTGGAAAGTTTGTCATGTTTAAGCATAATCGTACTCAAACCGTTTTGACATACGACCATTATTTGTGTTGTTTACAGTGACTTGAAAAAACTTATATAGAAAAAAATGGAATTAACTCGTGAACATTTTCGTGCCATCATTTTTCACAATTTTCAACGTGGATTATCACGACAAGAGTGCATTGATGAACTTAAATCTTTGTATGGCGATGAAGCACCATCCTATAGCACTGTGAAAAATTGGTATAATGAATTTAATCGTGAAGGTCGTTCAAAAACGGCTGTTGTGCCAGATAACATTGATGCCGTGCGTGAACTCATAATGCAAGATCGACATGCGACATACTGGGAGATAGAGACATCCTTGGACATTTCTTCCACCTGCATGCATTCGATACTGCATGAACACCTGGCCGTAAAAAAGGTTTGTTCTCGTTGGATCTCGCACAATTTAAAAGTCGCTCAAAAAAGGGTCGTGTCGATTGGTGCAAAGAAATGTTGCAAAAATACGATTGCGGTGCTTCAAAAGACGTTTATAAAATCGTCACAGGTGACGAATCATGAATCTATGCGTATGAGCCCGAAACGAAACAACAATCGACCGTGTGGGTCTTCAAACACGAGCAAAATCCAACGAAAGTTGTCCGTGGAAGAAGCACTTCGAAGCAAATGGTCGCCTGTTTCTTCGGCAAAACTGGTCATGTGGCGACTGTTCCGCTTGAGCAACATAGGACGGTCACTTCTGAGTGGTACACTACAATTTGTTTGCCTGAAGTCATCCGAGAAATTCGAAAAACCAACAAGAGAAGACGAATCATTGTTCACCATGACAACGCGAGCTCTCTCACATCGGCTCAAACCAGAGCGTTTTTGACCAGCCAAAACGTCGAATTAATGGGCCATCCGCCGTACAGCCCTAACTTGGTACCTAATGACTGCTTCTTGTTTCCGCACATCAAGAAAAAAATGCGTGGTCAACGATTTTCGCCGCCAGCAGAAGCTGTTGAAGTGTTCAAAAACCATATTTTAGAGGTGTCTCAATCGGAGTGGAAAAAGCGCTTCGACAACTGGTTTGAGCGCATGCAAAAGTGTATAAATCACGCTGGAGAATACTTTTAAAAACAATAAAACCATTTTTGATTATAAATAATCGCATTTTCACTATTAGGCCAGAAATATATAGAGCAGCCCTCGTATTTTGTTCCAAAAAATAAAAAATGACAGTAAAAAAATTCAACATAACAAATTTCCCATCAAACTGCGTATATGTTTCATATTATTCCTATTATTTACTTTATGATAAATAATAGAAATATTATCTATTCATACATCAGATGGTATTACAAAAAGTTCCAATGACTGCTTGCCATCTTTTTCATATAAAAAAAGAGGAAGAAATACTACACGAAGCAAGTTGAATTTTAATACAGAAAATTTTGTAAAAAAATCTGATATAAAAATAAAACAAAACTGTAACAAAAATCTAATAATTTTTTAAAGAGACATCTATGCAAGCAGACAGACTAGGTGGACGCATCAACACATAGAAAGATGTCTTAAGATGTATAAAATATAAAAACAGATATTAAAATAAAAATTATAAATTAACAATATATCAAAAGTCATAGCGTCAAACAAACACATCAAATTATGCACCGACTTTTGTACAGCTTAACATCAGTTGAGCAGACACATACTAGGTGTACAAATTTGCAACAATTGCTAGGTTATTACTTTGATAAGTCCTGTGGTATGAAGCTCAAACATATATTGTCTGCATTGAATAATTTTTGATGGCAGTATAGGACTCAAATTGCCGTTTTAAATTTTTAATAAAAATTATGGATTTCTTTCATATTTTACTGGTCAACAAGATATTTGTGAAAATGCCTAAAGGGAATTGTTCACATTCTTTAAAGGCAACAATTTCTATTTTAAAGTCCGATCACTCTTAAAGATAAGGAATGCCACTTTATAATTGTTTAAGACTCGCAAGAGTGGTAATTAGGTAGTTGAAGTGACCAAATAAGTAATTTAATAAATTAACATAAATAGATTTGAAGACATGATAATTCAGTTCGTAGTGTTAAAAGATGTCTAAATACTTAAATCCCCGAGAATCGGATTCATTTTATTAAATGTAAAAATCGTTAAAATATTAAAGACAGTGATACATGGCCTGTGTAGTAAATTTAAAGCGATATGAATTCTGTACTCGCAAATTGTTAAAGCTCTTGTAAAAAAAAGCTTAAAGAGAGGATATGCTTTCTGGTTGGTAAGAACAACAGTTAACAAAGCGTCAAACTTAAGGGACAAAAACTAAACTATACACCTAATATGTAAAAAATATCTTAAACAATATTGCAGAAATTTCTTCATATAAACAGCCAGCAAAACCGAAATACAATTTGAAATTTTACACCTTCTTTCACAAGTTGACTATTTCTTTTATTATTTTTTATTTTAATTTTTTTTTTTTTTTTTTCTAATTTATTTAACATAACAGCGCCTGTAGTTTACTTATGTTTCATTACAAATTTCATTCATACTTTAGTTTTATTTTATGTTTATTCGTGAGGTTTCTTTAATAATAATAAAAAAAAACTTTGTAAAAAAAGGTTTTAATTTAATTTCTATAACATTTTGTTGTATGTGTATCTGTCTGTCTGTCTGTTGGTTTTCTTAACTTAAATTGTAATGAAGAATTTGTAATTCATTTCATGCCAATCACTCAATCAAAACGTCACTTTACATAGCAACTACTACACAGTATCGTTAGTGTTGAAAATAAAACTAAATGATAATAAAAATAAAAATATAAAAAATCGAATAGTATTATTAAAAAAAAACTGGTCATTTTGGACTATTTTCTTACCCTACATGTGTGTTGTAGTATTAAAAAAACGAATTTTATAGTACAGAAATTTAAATTTGTGTTTTAAAGTATATAAATTAATAAAATTACTTTTATAAGTCAAAACTGTCTTCGTTAACTTAATGTTTAGAAATTTTTGAGAGTAGATAACAAAAAGTATTTTGTCATTTCACATCAGATATGCAAAATAATGACAAAAGCTTGAACCTTTTTTTGAGACATTTCTCGTAACCTGAAAAAAGGAAAAAAATGAAAAATCTTACTTCGGCTTATAATTTCAAAATTTATTGTGGTAATTATTAAGGTATTTCTGTGTAGGTTTTTGACATTAGAATGTAATTCAGCTTTCTTGGAATAGCTGCATCCGTCATCAGTTTCTTCACATCTAACTACTTTAGGTTGTGAAAATTGTAAGTATATATTAAAACAATTGATTTGATAAGAGAAGGATACCAGGAATATTCCATATTAATTACTAATGTTTTATAAAATCTGTTAATTTTCTAAAAAAAATAAGGAGTTAGAAAAAACTCCGTTAAATTAATTTAATTTAAGTTTAAATATAGCTGAAGTTACTTCTCATAAATGATATTTTCCTTAATTTTACTGATTTTTTTAGGTTTCTAAAGAAATTCTGTAATATTTACCTAATTTATTTTACTAAACTTTTAAACTAAATAAAGACTCACAGATTTTGAAAAAAAATCTGTAAAGTTAAAATCTTTCATCAAAATAAATTTATGTATCTCTAAAACTAATTTCAGATGGCGTATAGGCAGAAGGAATTTGAAATTATTTCTTTTGTTTTTTTTTTTTCTTTGTCATAAAGTTTAACAACTATTTAAATATTTTTTGTGATTATTTTAGTATTTTTTATACCCTTCACCACAAAAAATTTAAAAAAAGGGTGTATCTAAGTTTGTCATTCCCTTCCAAATTTCCACAATATCCACTCCATTGAGTTTCAAAAGTGCTTTAAGGTTATTTCACCTAACATTCAAAACAGAAAATTCGCCGCTCCCATTAGAACCTTGTTAATAAATGAAATGAATCATTGAAAAACTTTTAAGAGTTGTTAATAAAAAACCAACTTTTAAGCAAAACTAAATTCAGCTAAATTCATAAAGATAGCCCTCATCAAAAGTGATTTAATGCTATCAATTTTTCTTTAGCTTAACGATTAAGCTTTGCTTTAACTTTAGCAGGATTCTTTGCTAAGAATATTTTTCTACGTTGTAGAAATAGCCAATAGCATTTAGACACCGACTGTTTGGATAATGTTATGCGCAAATCCTTTAATTCCACTCTTGTTTTTTTCGACGTATATCACAGATCAATTTTTTAATCACACAAGAGTTATATTAATTTTATAATCAGTTCTGAGTCCTTATGCGTAGCAAAGTCGAATGAGCAATCTCCGTCTGTCCATCCGTGTTAGTATTGAAATCAACTTTGCCATGGCACTAAATGAGCTAGTGAAAACTAGAATACGCCAATCGGCAAGACTTGGTGTTGAAAGAGGTGCTATTGTAAAACAGCAACATCGGTTCATGTTCCTCGAGGCAGTGGGCTTAACACCACGCCTGCCTCTCATTTTCCATACCGTGTGGAACAATAAAGTAACTCCAATAAAAAAAATAAGGATATGGATATGGATATGAATATGGAACGATAGAAAATTAAAAAAATAAGAAAAAAAACATCGTGACAAAGTTGCCGCTCGGCCATATTTACCGAGTTATGAGCCTTTAAAATTTTCAAAAAAAGTTCGATTGCCAATATGATTATCAATTAAAAATGCTTATCCAATTGAGTGCCGGGGACATTTTTATGTAAAATTTTATATAGAACTTAATTTTTTCTATATTTTAATTCTGTGTCTTATTTGTTTTAATTTTAATTTTTTTGTAAAAAATTTTTTGTACCTAAATTTAAACGATACTGGTAAAAATGATCTGCAGTTTGAACAGAAGTTTAAGCATTTTTCCTGTACTGTACTTTTCCGTTTTACAGAAAAAAATTTATTATATTTTTTGCACATTATAGTATTTCTTTTTGTGTGGATATTAAAACACACAACCACCCCAGAAAAACAAATTAATATGCGAAGATTCTCTAATGTTAAATATTAAAAAAATACTAAAAATAATTTATTCGTTAATAACTGATAACATCAGCGCACGGTAGAGAATTTTGTAAAAAGGAAATAATTCTGTAGTTTCTAAGCCCTTAGCCCGCTTCTTTTGAAACCTCAATTACCTAGGGTACAGGCATAGGCGTGCTTAAGTTTGATATGCAAACTTTACGATGCTTAGGGTGACGACATCTGAATGCCTTAAGTCAGCACACTTCAAGCTTAAAAAAATAAAACCGTTCCTTTGATTTTGAGTTCTAGCAATAGCTTTTGTGATACTCTTAACAACGTTGCTTGAAATTAAAATTTTTACTTTTTTTCTTACTTACTTATCCAGATTTTTACTCCAACTGATTTTTTATCAAACTTATTAATTTATTTGTCAACTTTGATAAAAATGTTACTGCCGGTTGACGTCACGTTAATCGTGCTTATATCAAAATATTTATTTTCTTACAAAAAGAATGTTCTCACATATTATTCATCAAACGAAGACACCTTCACAATGTCTTATTAAAGATATTTGTATATATTTGTTCAGTTCGTTGACATTAACCTTGCTCGTCAGCGCTTTTTGCCCAAATTTTCTAACCTGTGTTAAATTGAATGGACCAGCATATATTTTCATCTCTCCACTTCATTGGCTGGTACCACAGAAGTCACTTTATTGTATAAAAATTGTGATGAAATAGGTAAATTTAACCTTTTTGTTGCCACTAACACTCATCATAATTGAACAGAAATGTCACAGACCAATGTAAATTTTTATTATTTCTATTAAAATAATCTATAGGGTACACTCAAATAATATTAAGACAAAAAAACTAACGTAAATATGAAGAGAACAAAATGAAAAAAAAAAAACAGGTGGAAATTGAAACAGAAACGTCAGAATTTCTGCTCTAATTATAAAGTGGTATGTCTTGTCTTTTTTTGTATTTATAAACTGTCTGATTGTGTATAAGAAACATTTTTTTAAAGTGTTGCACACACACATTTTTGAAAACTACATGGATATTTATTTCATGTTTTTATTTATTTTGTTGTCTGTTTGTTTTTTCTTTTCCTTTTTTTTAATATTGTAATTAAAACTGTGGTGTTTTTGTTAATATTATTATTTATATAAAACAAGAATAATATCTTGTTCAATGTATGAAATATTAGTGTTTGATGTTTTCGTGTTGTTGTTTTATTTATTGTTGCAATTGAATTATGGTGAAAGATATCTATACAGTTTAATGAACTCAAGTTGGTCATAACTGTGGCGTATGATGTAGGTGACCAACTAAATTTTGGCATTTACAAATTTTATTTTTTTTTTTTTCTATCCTTTCTTAATCAGGATTTGAACCATGGATATTATAAATAAATTAAAATTTAGATTTTCGGCGTAGGTTTAGTTTTTAATTTAATAGGTGATGTTGACAATCTAAGGCAGATAAGTACGAAGAATGCTGACGAAGTATGGAGCGGTACAGAAAATGCAACACTTCATTTCGCTGGGGTATAATTTTTCTTCTTTGGAAAACGTCATCATACATTTGAATATTAATTTTTCTTTCTAAAAATTTTTAGAATTCAAATTAAATACTGAAAATAAGCCGAAATAATAAATTTTAATTCATTTATTTAAAAATTTTACTAGCAAAATTTGTGTTACTCTTTTTCTATGTTAAGGAAACAAATATGCAAAAAGTTGCCTGAATTAAATTTAGTTTAATAAAACCTTTAGGTTTTTAGTTTATGGTTATATTTTCCCACCGACTTGTCGCGACGCTTTATTTATATTATGTTTCGTACTTTATACATTTCAATGTTGGTGATGTTTAATAACTGAAAAATTATTATACAATTATTAAGTATTGGCTTAAAGTTTTTTTAAAATTTAATGTGGTTGAATTAAATATATTTATTTTTCTTTAATTTATTTGGTTTTTAATTTTATTAGCAACATTACATAACAACATTTCAATTATATTTGATAGCGAACGAGAAATTCGAATAAATTGAGAACAACATATTTGATGGCTAAATAAATTTTTATATAAATTTTTAAATCTTTTTAAAACGATATTCTGTTACTGTTTAATGGATATGAAAGGATTGTTGCACGTCTAATTTGTCACAGAAGGCACGTGTCGCAAACAAGTAGCTGTTATTCAGTTTGATTATACTAAACACATACTTGCGTTTCTTGTTATTAAATTAAATTAAATCACGGGAATATTAAAATAAATTTATTAATTAAAATAAAATATCGTGGTATTTCTTACACCGATTAAATTAATAAATCAACGATATTGATTATTGAGGGTAAAATCGTATCTCGACAGCCATTTCGCTACCTATTACTTAGATCTTCAGGAAAATTCAAACAAGTATTTTAAATAAACAAAAGATTTTTGTCCAAACAATAAATTTAAGACAAAAATCAAAGTTTAGGCAAAAAACAACAACAAACAACAATGATTTTATTTTTCTTTATTTACTGCTTACGATTGACTTTTTTTAGCTCTTTTATACAGTTGAAAGATGTTGAAAAATAAAAAATTACAACAGCACTACCATAATCTATTTTTTATGCGCAGGGATTCGCAATTTAATTTAATAATTGCACATTTAAAGAATTATTACAGAAAGTTAAAAAAATTTTTACTTAATTAATTAGGAAACCAAAATATATGGAAATTAAGCTGAGTAAATTTAAATTATTGTCAAATGTATTATTTTATTAATATTTAAAATGATGGTTAAATTCTGTTGTACATTACTTTCTTAGCCTTACAACACGAAAGATGAATTGGAAGGAGGAGAAGAGAGAGAGAGAGATTAATTTTGTCTTAATTTTTCAGCTCAAATCATTCTAGCAACAACAGGGGGGCTGGCGTTTGCTTTGGCCAACGCAAATCGTCAGCCTTTCGAATTTTGTTTACATTTCCCAATTAAGGAAGAAAAAAAGTCGCTGAAACATATTGAAAAGGCGACTGGAAATAATTTTGTGTTGGTATTTTGTGTGCTTGGGATTGTTTCATTACCATTGGAATTTTATTGGCATTGTTTTACTAATGACAATGAAAGAAATTTAACTACCACTTAATGCTAATATTTTATTTTAATTATAATTGTTTACACTAATGGTAATTTAACTTTAATGTGATCGTTGAATTAGTAATAACAATTAATAGAAGAACATCATTTTTGATCACCTAAATCTTCAAAAAACTAAAAAATAAATAAATTGTGCCATCCTTGTAGATAGATCTATATTTGGAAATTTAAACAATTTAACAATTTTAAGTAAGATTCGTGTGACACTTGATATCTGAGATCTAAAGACAGCTAACACCCCATCTAGCAAACTTTATTTCTTACACGAACTCCCATAGTTTCTCATTTTTCCTTAGAAAGTTATAAAATATATATTTCACAAAATATTTGTGATCAAACTGACATTTTAAAATTATAATATACTTTACTTTAAGATTTGTATTGAGTGTACCATTTAGTCACTAGTCAATGGTAATGATTTGGTTTTTTTAACTAGTTATCAATGAAACATTTTCATTAAAAAGCATTAACATTATTGATAATAATGATAATGTTAAAAAAGCATTAGCATTATTTGCCATTAATTTTAATAATTAATTAATTAATCCATCTAACTAAATACAAGAAGAACTATGTTAAAGATTTTCATAAAATGAGTTGCAAAAACTACATTTTAAAAATATAAAACTGACAACTTCCAACACTTTTCTCGTGTGCATGTAGCTTAATGTAGGAGATTTAAATTAAAAAAATAATAAGTTATCTCGCTTTTAATGAATTCACTTTGTTTTTTATATAAATTAATATATTTTTTTTTAAATTTTTTAATATGGCTTTTTGTTCGATACTACTGTTTGTCAGATATCTAAGCATTTTTAAGTTGCTCTATAATGCAGTGGTATTAATTCAAGATAATGCCAAGATAATTATGTACTTTTATATTCTTTATATTTGCTTAATTAACTTCCTATGTTTTTGTATTATTTGTTATTCGAGTTAGCTATTAAAGCTTTATTATAATATCAAGAATATAAAATATATAAATTAGATTAAATATTTATAATTAAACATGCAATGTTTAATTGTATGCACACAAAAATTATCCCTAATGGGTGTGACCTAATAAAAAAAAATAGTTAAAATAGTTTTTGTGTAGTTGTACATAAATAAACATAACATACTGACATTAAATGCATGTTTAAATTATAAGATCATTTGCTTGAATATGTACAGTTACTACATATTGTCGCAAAAATTATTTATTGGCTTAAAGAGCTTCCTTAACGTCTATGTCGCTCTTTCTAGTCACTTTCTTGATTCAAAAATTAATAAAAATATTCATAAATTTAAAGAACCTTTTAGTTGAAATAAAAAGCACGTGATAGCATGTTATATTTAATAATAATGTTTACAAACAAGGTACCTTATACTAAACTTTATAATAATTAGTTACACTCTCGATTAAAAAAGTTTTTATAAAGGGTCATCCATAAACGCGCCTACATGTTTCTTTGAAATAAAACACAAACTATTTGCAATTTTTTCAAGCTGTTTTTTTATTAAAAGTATGATCCATTACAATTATAAGTGTAATAGAATATCATTCAAATGTCCACCATGACTGCGTCTGCAGACATCAATCCGAATATCGAAATTTTCAATGACTTTCCGACACGTTGCTGGTGTTATTTTACGAATTGCAACTTGAATGTTGTTCTTTAAATCATTAATTGTTTGTGGCTTGTTAGCATACACTCAACTTTTCAAAAAACCCCACAAAAAAAATTTAATGTTGTTAGATCACATGACCTTGGAGGCCAATTGAAATCTGCATTTCCTGAAATTACACGTTGAGGAAATTTTGATCGAAAAAGCGTAATGTTTTCTCTAGTTATTTGACATGTAGCACCGTCTTGCTGGAAATAGACGTCAGACACATCAATATGATTCAACTGTGTCCATAAAAAGTCTCTCAACATTGATTGGTATCGCTCAGCATTCACAGTAACAGCATTTCCAGCATCATCTTCGAAGAAAAATGGCCCAATGATTCCATTTGCCCAAAATGCACACCAAACAGTAGCTTTTTGTGGGTGTAGAGATTTTTCATGAATTACACGAGGATTTTTATCACCCCAGACACGACAATTTTGCTTATTGACGAATCCATCCATTCTGAAATTAGCTTTGTCACTAAACAAAATTTTGCGATGGGTATTTTTCAAAGAACGCCCATTTTCATAATAACTTTGAATGATGTAAACGCGTTGTTGCAATGTGTACCTGTCCATGGTTAAAACTGTACTACCTTCTAATTAAACAAAATGGCTTATGTCATTTGAAAAGATGTCAAGTGTAAAAATTATATAATGGTGACATCTAGGCGTAGCACTTGGATGACCCTTTATTTTTGTTTTTATTGTTTTCAATTTTATAGATTTTTTTTTTTTTTTTTTTGTGTTATAAACTGCAAAAGCGTATTCAAGAGCGAAAAGAAAGTCCACCCTTTTTCAGCAATAAGAGCTATACAGCTAAGCAAGTTTCATATATTTTCTTGATGCCAGGTTACTATCGTCACTAATCGAGAGCCGTAATATTTTCATATAGAGACGGTGGATTACTGCAATTAGCCGAAAATTCACTACCCCTACAAGGTCTATTAATTTTATTTAAATTTAAAGACAACGTTTTTAGGTGGGAGCCTCCATGACAAACTTGTCTTTGGCGGGGACTGCTAATTGACACTGTAGATTCTAGGTTATAAGGCGACAGAATTTGCCCGCCTCGCAGTAATTTAAAGCTACAATTTATGTTCTTTAGAGGTATGACCAAAGCTAGTGCCTTGGAAACCGATAGTAAGTAGCAACTTCGTTCTCTTCTTCAATTATTGGCTTGGACCCAAGATGCCGCAACAGCACTTACACCCAAAGTGCCGTAGCATTTCAAGTCGGCAATAGAGCGATGTTAGTTTAGAGACTCTTAATACCTATAAAAAGCAGTAAGAGAACTCAGCAGCAAGGTCACCAATAGTTTGGGTTTAATACGGCCATCTACAATAATAGTACTGAATAATCGGAGGCACTATTCCCTGCTTTTGGAGGTTTAGTTAGTAACACGCATGCTATTAAATATCACCGGAATCCTCGGTTTAGCATGGCTTGATAATGTTTAATTGCATTGCAATAGACTTTTGTGACCTACAATTCAATATGAGTTTTAAGCATGCTATCATTCTAACCAACAAGAAGATCATGAAGACTATTATTATTTTGAATTCTACGGCAGTGTGCCACATTGTTGTCCTCCATAATTAACTCCTTCCTAAATTCCTACCTGCAATATAAATGTAGTTATTAGTAGTTATAAATGAAGTGAATATACAAAGTTATATCTACTTCGAAGAGAATTGTTAGAGATTTGTTTTAGTTATTTACATCTAAACTTTCAAAGGCTATAGACTTTTCGGATTTTTGTTGTACTGTTCTTATCTGGGATGGATACAAAACTGCACACAGTACACAAAAGCTGAGATGTGCTAATATCAGCTGATAAAACTTTCAAAATGAACTAAATATAGAATAAATGAACGAATTAGTGTAACTTTGCATCTAAGAATAATATTAAAAAAATCATATTTTTTACTGCAAAACCATTTAACACTTTTCTTCGCACTGTTATTGAAAAACAAAAAAAAAACTCTGGGGTAACGATAATCAAAAAAAACTAGAAATGTAGACATATAACTGTCCGTTTATAGAACGAACCCACATACTTTTCGGCAATTCTTATTAACCAGCTTAGAGATTAGTGGAATTTATATCCACAATTCCAGAACAGTAACAATAAATAATTAAAGTATTTTTAATTAATTGCTTAAACAAATGTAAGCAGATTATAAAAAAAAATACCTGGAGAATTATTTGAATTTTTAAGGGACCAAAGGCTTATAATAATTGTTTTCACGCAGTTTGTAAGAACACCATTAAGCAATAATTTTGTTACAATAAACAGTTGCTCTAACTGCCTTAATATTAAATACTTTTTATTTTGAATTGTCATGTTTTCTGAATTTCGTAAAGTCTTATTGTTTGATTTTACAATAAATAAAAAAAGAGTATTTTTATAAAATATCTTCATCTTGCTGACTTAGTGTCTAGCGGATAAAATATACTTTAATTGGTTTCTTTTCACCCTAATTAATATTTTTCATTATTAGTTGTTCATTGCCTTTTTTTTTGCTGTTATTATTGTTTTAAAGTCCAACCTACACAAAAATGTAATCAAGCAATTAACATTGCTTTCATTTTAATTAATCCTAGCATTTGCAAAATTATTAGACATGTGCGTGACATTTTGTTAAATGTTATATTTGCTTGTGTGTTTAAGAAAATGTGTGTGTGTGTTATAAGGCTGAAGTATTTAGTTATTAAAATAAAATTTTAATGTTTGAAGTCTTGACAGAATTCAGTTAAGATTTTGACATTTTGATATGATGAGTTCATTTAATTCTGTTTGTTTGTTTTTTTTTTTTATCTTAAATTATTTATTTTGGTTTGATTTTTTTAGGGATTATTTTGTTTTAATTAAGATTGATTGAAAAATAAAATAAAAATACTTTGAACAGGCTTTTGAGTTAATTATCTTTTACGTTTGTCGCTTAAGTCTTTTGTTTAACAACTGCTGTGTGTCATTTAAAGCAGTGCATACTTAATTAAATAAAATATATAAAATAAAAAAAATTAATGAATAAAATATAAAAATATTAATGTTGAAAAAATCATTGTTATGAATAGATATAATTCTCTTAAGGAATTTCTTACAAATTTTGGTTTTTTATTTTAGGTATTGAGTCAATTTCTGAAAAATAAATAAAAATAGCCCCTTTGCCACCACATTTTTATCGTTAAACAATCGCTCTAGAAAAAACTAGAAATTTTACATAAGAGTGCCAGAATTTTTTTTTTAATATCCGCATAGATTTAAGAGAACTAATAACACAATTCTGTAATTCTAATAACACAACTGTATGGTGTTGAGGTGTGTCTCTCTGATAACTAGTTTAAGCAGTTAAATTTAAAAAACCAAAATTAATAAACTGCAATCTGTTTTACAATTTAATAGCTTGTGTTTTTGGGATTTAAAATATATTTTAATAAGAATATATAAATTTTGTTTTAATTCCTTTACAAAAAGAAAGACAAATATTGTCTTAATAAAAACCCACTTTTAGTTATTTCAAGTTTTTTTTCTATCACGCCCAGATATTTTTAAAGAGCATTTAAAATTATAGAGAATTAATAAGATCTGAGAACCTTTCATCTGATTTGTATAAGTAAAACAACTAAAGATTTTGCATGTAATTATTTTCAAATCGTTCAAACATAATTTTTTCAACCGAATTATTTAGAATATAAAGCCGAAAAAAATTGGCTTTTAAGATTTGGCAAGATTCAAGGTTTTTATTGAAAGTAAATATTCTTAGCGAAACGACCAGCAAAATCCTGTATATAGTTTTTGATGTACAGCATTTCTATATCCAACACGTCATGCTGCGTCCGTTACCATGTTTGTCTCATATTATTTTAGGAAGAATTATAGAAAATCTAGTTTTAAATGAAATTTACACTAACTTTTTCATTTTCTTCTACTTTATAAAACTTTGTTTTCGCATTTGTGATGCGGGGCATTGAAAATCTTGGCAGGATTTGTTGCAAGCTTTCTTAAAGTGTTTCGTAACAACTTTTTAAATAAATAGGTGCAAAAAAAAAACTGTTTTGCTGCAGAAACAAAAGTTTTCAGGTACCTTTTTTTATCTACAACTGCCTTTTTATGTTAAGGAGTTTTACGATTCTTGTAGTTAAGAAGTAAAGTCCTGAATAGTGACACATTTAAATTTTATGGCTAGAAAAACAATCCCACAAAAAAGTCGTATAAATGTTATAGGGACACGTACCACCTACCAGAACTCAAGTATCACAACTACCCAAATTTCTTTAAACGTTTTTTTTTATTTAAAAACTACAGCTGATTAAAAATTTTATTGTCATTTAATAACTTGTCATTCAACTCAAATCATATCTCTAATATACAAATAGTACAGTCGTGTAAAAGTTAAGCCCAACGAAGTAAAATATTTAACATAAAGGGAGATTTTAATACTCTCAACGTATTTATTAAATATGTTATTATTTATTAATAACAAAAGAATTGTTTCATTTATCATTTTATTAAAACAATTTGTGCAGCAAATGAAATCAGGTTCATCTAACTACATTTAATAAATGTTTAAAGAAAAGTAATTAGTGGCTCTTAACTTGAAGCTAAAAAAAATAGTAAATCAGTAAAAGTAAAAAAACGATGAAGTAGCAAAAATTTAAAAAATTGACGTGGTTTAAAGTCGACTGTTTCTTGCCTTGCAGTTTTACTAATCACCAGCTTGCCTAGTTCGAATTTTAGAACTTTCCTAGGCACTGTGTTATATATTGTAGTCTTGTTTGCTATGAGACTCTTAATAGGTTTAAAGAAATGTGCTAAAATTATCAAATCAAATCATCAAAAATATAATGAAGTTTTTATTTTAATAACTTTCTAAAAGAATCCCTGTAAAGGTTCCATTAATTTCAATATCTTTCTACTGATCAATTCTGTTTTCAGTTAAAGTCTTATTTATTTTTAATAAAATATTAAGCTGTAACCTTGATCGCTTTTCCATTATAATTTAGGAATTTTAAAAGTTTTCAATTACAGCTGCAATGTTTCTTCAAAGTTTAGCTTGTAATGAAAGTGAAAAAGTAATAGTGTAATATTCGATTGTGCCCTTCACTAGAGAAATTGTATTAGTTGTTTCTCAAAATATATATTTTTGACAAAATATACCTTCCAAATAATGAAGAATAATTTTATGAATTTACAAGAAAAGTTTTTGAGTAAAATCGAAATTTTCAAAAAATTTTAATGGAATTACAATTCCAGGAGGACCATAGCCAACATTTCTCCACTGAGACCCTCGGTCCTGTTGTCCACTGTTTGCATCCCGTTTTTAAGTAAACATCCACTGACATCTACAATAAATATCCTTTAAAAAGTCTTTTACATATTAAACTAGAAAAAACTTAAATTTGAAAGAATAAGTTCAATATAAAATTTTTAAGCGGGCGAGACAAGTATTGCTTTGATCCAACCTATGTCTTTTATAAGTCCTGTGAGGTTTGTTGCCACTATGAATATAATTGGCTGCCTACTTTTATGCCATGAGCCGCCCCTAAATAGTCCACTTTTTTATAACTCAGCAAAACAAAGCATAAAAATTCTTCTTGAATGAAAAAAGGTAGAGGGAAGAATAAATAACTTGAGCGCCTTACGCACAGACATTAAAGTGAATTGGAGAGCAGAGTACTAGGTACTAATATAAAACACGAAACTTCCTTGTAAAGGACAAAGAATTTGTCTTCTAGATTAGAGTAAGTGGGTTTGTAGCCTTAAATAAGGCAGAACACCTCTATTAAAAAATTGAGGAAAAACCCATAATTTGGTGGCCAACTTCTTAAAGGTAGCAATCGGCCTAAGTGCTACAATCACAAGATCAACATGCGTAAAGAAAGCAGTTTTGACATTACTCCATTATAATTATTAACATCTTCTTTTTATTTTGAATGCTTTTGGAAAAGGGATATGGCTCAGTAAGCTGATTTGGAAAGACAACGATGGCTGGCCTTGCCAAAGAGTATCCCCCGCTACGTTTAATACAACAAAATAAAAAAGCAGCTTTATGGAATGATACGGTGAGAACCGTGACTTACGAAAGTTGAATTCCATCAATCTAAAGGATGACAAGAGTCAGCTATATGCAGGCTCTTAGAGCACAGCTCGAAATGCTTCCGAATATCCATTATTGCCTAGCGTTAGAATAAGGATTGTATGCCGAAGAATATAAGAAATAAATGGCAAGCGTGGCAATAATCATCTTAAACAAATGTCAGTACAAGACTCTGTGGCTACAAAGCAAATTGATAATTATAGGTAGATGGCCAGAAATCAATAAGATATATTATGTGTTTCTTGTATAGCGCGATATCAAGTTGTGAACAGAAATATAAATGCATTTGTTTAAGCTGATTGTTTAACACGGGGATTAAAAAAAAGGGTATCTGTCTACTTTTTATTTGAAACAACAAAAAGCAGAAGTTGTTGAAGTTTAATATAACAAAGCATTTCTTATAAATAAAATTTTTATATTGACATTTGTTCAAAATAACAATATTATCTACAGATAGATGTTCACAATATAGACATGATCAGTGCTTCTTTATCAATATGGGGTGTTTATTTTTCATTTGTAAATAAAAAAAAAAAACGTTATCTTAAAGTAATTAGTTACTCTTTTTCAAATCTTTTTAAAGATAAAAATATTAAATATGCAAATGGGATTAATTTAATTAAATTTTAATTTCCTCACAACACAGCAGTTATTTATCGTTTAGTTTTTTTAAACGAATATTTTATCGTACATTTGTGTATCTAAATTGAAACAAGAATATTTTAATAAACCTATTATTTACACATTTGAAATAATTTCCCTTCGCCATAAACACCAATAAACATATTTCTTTCTAACAAGTTTGTTAATTATTATAAGATCTTAACACTTTTCTTATCTCTGACAATGTGTATTGTATTGTATTGTATTATTTTCTTTCCTCTATTCATTTATTAGTTAAGGAAGTTGTTTTGTTTTTATGGGAATATCTTCTTTAATAAAAAAAATTAAAAAACCCATTGTATTGTTGAAAGTTTATGGGTTTGTTTTGGGAGTTCATTTTTCTCTACAAGCTTAAGAAAGCAAAAAAAGATACTAGAAAGAAATAAAAATTTTATCATAAACTTTGTTTTGTACTAGATAAAAATTGTAAATACATTGTTTAAATTTAAGCTGTAAATTTGTTTCTTCTTTTTTTTCTAGCTTGTTTCTGTTTTGATTATTGTATTCAACAAGAAAACAATGCCAAATATAAATGGTTTAAATTTCACTAAAGATCTTTTATGTAAGATTTTATTTTTATATTTTCATTACTATATTCGTTTTGCAACAGCAGCATATTCCTGTGAAATTAAATAGTTTACAGATTTTTTTTTACCTTTCTTTAGTTTCTTAAAATTTGGAAAAACTTTAAGCGCCTGGTTTTAATAATATGCCTACTTAATTTTGTCTTTTGCAGAACAGTTTGTTTGTTTGTTTGTTTAAAAAACGTCTTTAGTAAAATATTGTTATATGAAAATTTCCCTACTTTATTTTATTATTATTACCATTTTTTTTTCGTTTAAAAACTTAAATTTTAGCAAAATATGCTAAATCTTTTTGTTTATGTTGTTTTAGGAATTATATACGAATCTTTGTTTTATATCTAAAGACTGACGACACAAACTTGCGCTTTAATGTTTTTTGCTAGAAAAATAAAGTCTTGATTGAAATTTAACTAAAGGATCCTCATAATTATTAAGCCTTCTCCTATTATAATCAAAGATAAATTTGATGATTAGCTTTACTCATACAATTTCTTTGCGAAATGAATAAGATAGTCTTGTAACTCAGGGTATATATTTTGCAATGAACAAGGAGATCAGAAGATCTTATTATCATTAACCAAAAAGTGGGATTAATTTTTTTAAACGCGGTGAACGAAAGCATGACCTTGGTAGATATACTTTTAATGCAAATGCCGCTCTACTGCAACAATTTAGCTTCACAGATTAAATTCTCTGATCGCCATGGCTTTCACTTTGCTCTGATGATTGCAGATTTGTAAACGTACTTTCATAAGACTTCAAGTGCGAGTAGTTAGGTTTGCCGTACATTGATTAGTATCCTATAGAGTAACCACTCGATCAAACATCACTTGATTAATTGGGCGATTTAAAGTCAATTAAGTGTTCGAGTAAGACAAATTGCAAATTTTGATTCAAAAATAACTCGAACAAGTTTTGTCGGTTAATTCACTAAAATTACTTGACATAACAATCCACTTCAACTTCTTGCTTGTTCGTTTAAGAATAATTTATAAATGCGTAAATCATGCGCTATTAGAGTTTTTTTTCAAAAATCGAAATAAATGCATAGTCAGGAAAAGAGTAGTACTTTACGACCCCTTGTTGTGTTGTTGTGGCAGTTAAAGGGCCAAGCAAAGAGTTTTTATTCAACAATATAAAAAAGGCAAATTTCATCTTTTCAAAAAATTATTTTTTGTTTAAAATCTATTATAACTGCAAGACGAAACAAATTACTTAACACATTAATTTTACAAATTGGCGACCTTTACCAATAATTATCACATTTTATAATACAGTTCTGAAGCTGAAACAAAAAAAAAACTGTCGAACTAATTTAAAGAACTTAACTAGATAACCGACCAAAATTAAAATCCCAAAACCGATCAATTGTTTACTCGAATAAAGTCTGATTAAATGGATACTCTAGTATCGTATTGGAATGCGACTGTTCATGTTTTATCTGCAGTCTTCTCCTAAAATTTATTTCCAAAGGAGTTGCCTTAAAGATAACTGTTTTCTTTTCCAACACAGACATCTATTCGGATTAATTCTCTTGTTTCAGTTTGTGGATAAAAGTCAAGCTTTTTCGATACTTCTGCAAGTATGTCACTATAAAAATTGACATTCGTGTTTTTGGACTAGAGTTATTGGCGGCATAAGCAAAAATAATTCAAAAATACTTTCAGATTTTATAATAATTTTTTTCGTTAAGAATACTTTATTAATGCTTGAGTATATTTGTTATTTTTTAGTTCTCGAATATCGCTTTTCCAGGCAAAAATAATTATTATAAGGATTTTTTAAAAGAGTATTTTGACCAAAATAAAAACCAAAATCATCGAAAGGTGAAATTGCGATTTTTTTTATATTAAAGGTCAGTCAATGGCCTTTTGGTAGTAATAACGTTAACAACTATCAGCCCCTTCATAACCATTTTCTCTCTTAAGAACAAACTAAAAAATACTTTAAGGAACTAAATGATCATAAATAGATTCATAACAAATTTAAAAATTTATGAGCTAAAGCGAAAAAATACTTTACTACTGATTTTATTGCTAACATTTTCAGAGCTTGTAGTTAAAGCAGTCACAATAAAGTTTACTTCTAAGTCTTTGATGCAAAAAAAAAATGTTCCAAATATCAAAAAAAAAAAAAAAAAACACGAACAAAAATTTTATATTTGAGACAAACTGCTTAAGGACACAAATATGTAAGTGGATTTAGAATCCCTTAATATGATTTTAGATTTTAACAGCTTAGTTTTGAAGTTGGGGTAATTAAAACAAACAAGAAATATTTTATGTTTTTTTTTTTTAATGCTTCTATCTCAGTTCATCTAACAGGCAGAAAAAACTAAAGACTTACTAAAGCACAACTATGTAAGGCATTTATAAAAATTCAGGTTTAGAAATTAAACTGCAAAATTAACTTCGGCTTCTTAACAAAATTGTTAATGAGCAATTGCAAAAATATTAGATATTTAGCAGAATTCTCTGATTGAAATTTATTGCTAGATTTAAAATTAGCTGACTAAACTAAAGCAGATAATATATTTTGCTATTAACCTTAAAAAAAGCGCTTAAAGTGCTATAATTAATGAAAACCTAATGAACGCTTGTACAAATAAGAAGAAAAAAAATATATTTTTATGTTTTTATTACAATCAATTTTAGCTCATTATAAATTTCCGTCTTTGTTACATAATACTCTGGTTATAATAAAATTTGTTTTACTATTTTTTAATTTTCTTCAGCCATAATAAAGTGCACATTATATGAAAGCTTCCAACCTAACCTTGCAAATATCTTAAATAAAAACCATCCTAATTACCGGCTGTTATTAAATTTTTTTTTGCTGATTCTTATTTAGCCATGAGGTGTTTTGTTACATGTCTGATTTCCTGCTAAACAATGACATTAATTAGCTTTAGGGTTTAAAATATTCATTTTACTTATTATTACGACTTTTTTCCAATGTTTAATTTAAAAGCAATTTAAATACTCATTGATCTGGCAAAATTAGGGATTGGTGCTTTTGGCTGGCCATATTAAATAGACATGATAGCAATTTACGTATTTATGTACTTCTTCTTGAAAACAAATAATAATTACTTGCGTTTTATTTGTAGTTTACATTTATATAAAATTTTATTATTCGTTTGTATTATATTTCTTTTTGTTTATTGTTTTTGGCAACGCTCCTTTTTTTTTTGCCGAACATCCATAAAATTTAAGTTTCTACAAATTGTTTAAGAAATATAAGAGTATAAAAATCAAATGTAACATGTTTTACTGAATATAACTTAAGATTGACATGATCGATTTGAATGATTTTTTATAATATTTTTTATAAACGAAAAAAATAAAAAAAGATTTGAGTAAAATTTATTTTTTAGACTGGCCACTCAAATGCTAAATTTTAGATTTTCTTAATATGGAATTTTTTTTAATCAAAGTATTGATTAGTAGTTTTAAGAAGCTTTTAAAGCTAAGCCGACTAGAGCGATGCTTAACAAATTTCCACAAATTATGAGTAACTTTCACGTAGTAAATTTTTTATAACAAATATGGAAATGTGGATTTGGCATAAATTATTATTTCACCAAACTCTTATTACAAGAGTTATTGCGAAAAATCGCTTTAAATATAAATAATATTTTAAAATCAAATTGCACTAACGTTCGCTGATCTATTTATATAAAAAATTAAACTTCTAGGCAACTTAATTTATGTTACACGGCATTTACACTATGCAATTTTTTCATTAAACTATCATAAAATTTTTGTTTGGGGGTGAAGCAAGAGGGGTAAGAAATATAGCATGGCTTGAGTTTTAAGACTTTGTTTGTTGCCTATTTTTTGGTTAAAATAACGAATATCGCTGCAACTTAAAAAAAAAATAAAAAGAAATTGCATAAAAAATGGCATAGTGTAAATGTGAACTAACTCACTTTATTCAAGTATTAATACCGAGAAGAAATATTTAATATAAAAAAAATTCCGTTTTCTTTTGGGAAATACCAAAAAAGCTTTGGTTATGATCATGCAACGCAATAGTACTTGGCGAAACTTTACGCGGTAGCATAGATCGTGACTAAGGCTTGGGATTTCCCGGATTTTTTAATATCCCCGGAAACGGTAAAAAAATTATCCCATTCGCGAGATTTCCCGGTATTCCCGGGAAAAAGGAAACTATTTATTTCATGAATTAATACAAATAAATTCAGTTTTATTAAAACATAAACAAACAGTGAAAACATTGTTAAATATTAAAATTAACAGTTTATAAAACTTAAAAACAAATTAGGTGACAAAACATACACATGTGCATTTGTACTACATTACTAGAGCTAACAGACGTAAAAATACTGAAAAAGTATTTTAATGATTAGTTCTTTAAATAGATGTCCAGTATGGACATACTGTTGCTTGTTTTCATTGCAAAATTTCTAAAAATAGAAAAAACGCTTTCATTTTCTACTAAAGTAGGTTTTGTTGTCAACAATGTGTTATAACATTAATTATGTTCGTGTTTCAAACGTTAGTGGCTTCTAATAACTTTAATTTCTTATTGAACATATAAATAGCTTTCATTTCTGTTTTATATCTTGCTAGCAGTGCTAGCAAATTCTTCGGCGTATCATTTATAATTATATTAAAATTAAAATTTAGGAAGACGTTTTTTTAAACATTTGTTGTCGAGTTCTGTAAACTGTGTTAAAAATTTTCCATCTACAAATATAAAATGTACTGACGACGGTTCTAATACCATTATACCGATACTATTGGGTGACTTCACATTGGTATCACCAGCTTCTCTACACAATGATATATTTTATGAAATAAAAGGTGTTCTATATTTGAACCAAGGTTTTAGGGACTTCCTCACAAAATTTTAATAAAATCTATCCGACAATTTTTACGTGCCAGACATACAGATGGACAGACAAAATTTCTAAAAATAGGTATTTTGTATTCCATACCAATTAGTATTTACATCAACATAAAAATTTTGAAAAACTAATTAATGTGCGAATGCAGTAGGTTCACACGAAATGAGATATTTGAAAATTTTTTATGTCACGACCAAAATATTTAAAAAACAATCAGTGTATTTTTATTTTAAATGTTATTGACTTTAGCAAAATTTTCCTGAGAAAGTGTAGATAGCTTTTCCAGAGAAAAGTCTCCCGGGAATTTTCGTTTCCCAAATCCTAGCCGTGACTGGGAAGGTGTACTGATAACAGGGATACAAGTGGAGTCAAAAATCTTTATTAAGTGAATTATGTTGTGCAGTTCTTTAAAGTTGAGATGCTTTTCCCATGGCCTACAATAACTAAGTCGTGTACTTGCTGATGGCACAACATCTTCAAATGGAAACACAACAAATTATCGCCCATTAAATAACGTAATGACCAAAGTATTAAATTAAATTCTTTCCCAAATATTTGCAGGGACAAAGATTTGCAGGCCAATTCAACCACTTCTTTTATATTAGTTATTCCTAATTTATTTATTTCGTATAAATTAAATTTTTTTTTATTTTTATAAGAGCAACATATAATGAAATGTAAGCAAATCATAGTACGGTCACATTTAAAAAATAATATAATTGGCCCTGGAATCATATTGTTATCTAGTTTAAAAATAACATGGTAGAGTACAAACATAGTTATCGATAAACTAAAATGTCATAATATGGTTGAAGTTGTAATGTAATTCAACATATTATGATCTGTGCACACAAATCCTAAGGTAAAAAACTAAACAAATCATTAATAAACAAAACAAAATTAATGTTTTGTTGTAATAATTTATTTTATTCTGTCAAGTCCTAGAACAAAATATTTTTTAAAGCAAACATTATTTAATTATTTTTTATCATTCTTCAATTAATAATACTATATTATGGTTAAAAGTATATTGTGTTATTTTTAATAATTTATATAAGTCTGCTTGTGGTTTAATTTTTTAGCTAGAACTAACTATATAACGATTTAAAGTTAAAAAAATGTTAATCGTGACTAAATTATTATTGAAAGTAACCGTAGTTTATTCGATTCAACTATGAATTTTTGACCATATAATATGCATTTTTTTTATTATTTCCCTTAAATCCTATAATTACAGTAGGGTCAATACAAATTCCTTTTCCAACAAGCTATTTAACCATTCATCGCTTGGTGAAATATAAAATATGCGAAACGTTTTTCTCGAAGGACAAGAAACTACCTGACTGCGTTAATGTATTTGATTACTGTCTTCCAATAATTACAACCGCAGAAAAACATAACGTTTCATACACAAATTAAAAATTTTCCACTTTGTATTAGCAGAGATGTTAAAACGTCTCTGTACATAAGACAACAGTTTAGCAAACAAGAAACAGTAAGTTCGAATTTCGGTAAATTAAAAAAAAAACCTAAGAACTATGTAGCTATATTGTGTCTATACTTGCTAAGTTGTATCTAGCTAGATTAGGTTTAAGTAAAAGTAAAAGAAAACCTCTTCCGAAACTAGATTTTAAAAAATTGGTGATCATAAACTTTCTGCAGCTCATCTGGGGACGTATTAAAACTGACTGAATGTTTAAATTTGCAATTGTTATAACCTCTGTCTTGCAGTTAAAACCGCACAAACATAAGCCAGTAAGAGTGCTATATTCTTCTATGCCGAATCTTATATACCTTTCACCATGTATGTACATCTAGTTTAATGAAGTAGAATATTGCAATGACAGAGAATCAAAATATAAGAAAGAAAATAATAAGCACGATATATAATTCTACATAAATGGGCGAGCGCAAATTTTTTCATTTCATATTTATTTATTATTTTTTAATTCTATATTGCTCCATATTTTTGTTTTTTCAATTAGAGTTACTTTGTTATTCCGAATGATATGGAAAAAATAGAAGCAGGCGTGGTGTTTACCCCACTGCCTGCTTCTATTGTACCGATTTTGCTGATTGTCAGTAGAAACTCTTTCGAAACTCTGTCTGATTGATTATCTCCTTATCAAAGTTGGTTTCAACACCAAGACGAACGGAAAGATGGGCATCGCTTAATCTACTCCACTATGCATAAGGACAGAATATATATATTTCATGGGGTTGGAAATGATTCAGTCCAATTTTGTGATTTTCGTCATTTATCCTATTTTTTATATTTATTTAAGCTGTCTTATAAAGTTAAAATAATTCAACTGTTCAGTTACGAGTATTAATCATTATAATCTTAGCTTTTGCAATATTTATCATGTGAATAATTTGACAAGACATATGTGGCTAAAAATATGTGAACCTGCTCAATGGTGATCCCAGAGGTATTAAGTAGTCAACGAAGTACATTTCAGTCATTCTGTCAATGGAACACATTTCTCTTTCATTTTTTAAGTTTTAAGTAGAATTTAAGTTTGTTTATGATAGCTTTGTTAAGGCGTACGTTTATCAAGCGCCTTATATAACCAAGGCCTCTAATTGAGAAATTCTACAAAAAGTACTGCATTAAAGGCTATTTTTTGCACGCCTTATATTATATGCAGAACTTTTAAACATCAGTTCAAACAAACAGTAGGGTATTTTTAAATAAACTAATTGTATTAATATGACTTTTTATGCATTTGGTGAAATTACTGATATTTGATGCCATTAACACAAATCTTTTGAAAGAAAATTCAAACTCTATATATTTTCTTCATCTGATGTGGTCTTCTTCTGGCAAATCGCATTTAATGTTACATTCATAGTGTCGACTCAAAGGCAAGAATGAAAAAATAAAATAAAAGTAATAGCTGCAATGAGAAAATCATCACCGTTGACAAGCCAGTTGAACGAAACTGGTAACAAAATACCAGCGTTTGAATATAATATGACAAAGGCTTAGTGGTGATTCCAGCTGTCTGTCTATTATTGCTGTACTATTATTACAAAGACTTTAGTGAGATAAATGTATGTTATATAGTATTCACATTTACCAACAAAATAACAACAAAACGTATTACATTTGCATGTCCGGCAAGCACGCGCCGTAATTTATAATAAATACTTAAACATGTATTTTCAAACACACAAAAAAATAACAATAAAAAACAATTATGAAAATTATATTTTGTGCTACAGCAAGAACGGAAGAACATAAATATATTTTCTTAATTGCTAATAATATTTTAATATGAAAAAATGCCGCTAATAAAAAAATATAATTTCATGCTATGTAACGCATAAGAATTATTAAGACGGATCAAATATTTTTAAAGTATAGATTTACACACAATAAATTCAATATGAAATTTCATAAGGGAGATTTATTATTCTTTTCGAATTATATGTATTCTTGTGGCGTAGACCTTAAGTTGAAAACTGCAAGACAACATAACCAAGGAAAATAAAAATTCTTGAATATGCTTATGATTATTATACACCACAAAAAGTGGAAATAGGGTTTAAGTTTTTCATTTCGCTTGTAGTTTCAGCAATATCCATTTCCAACCCCATGAAATATATATATTCTGTCCTTGTGCATAGCGGAGTAGATTGAGCGATGCCCATCTTTCCGTCCGTCTTGGTGTTGAAACCAACTTTGCTTGTTGAGCTAGAGCAAATTTAAATACGCCAATCTATCAGACATAGTTTTGAAAGAGTTTCTACTGACAATCAGCAAAATCGGTCAATGTCCCTCGAGGCAGTGGGCTAAACGCCACGCCTGCTTCTAATTTTTCCATATCATTCGGAACAACAAAGTAACTCTAATCGAAAAAACAAAAATATGGAGCAATATAGAATTAAAAAATAACAAAAAATATTAAATGAAAAAATTTGAGCTCTCCCATTTTTTTCGAGTTATAGGCCTCTGAAATTTTCATAAAAATGTTCGATTGTTAACAAGGCCTATATGGGTCTCATTTAAAAGTCTTTGCAAAGATCCTTTGGGAAATACTAAAATTAAAAAACAAATTTGCCTAGCCCATTAAAAGCTGATGACGTTTAATGTACAATTATATATCGTACTAATTTTTTTTTTTATATATTGATTCTCTGTCACTGCAATATTCTACTTCATTAAAATAGATTAACATACATGGTGAGGGGTACATAAGAATTGGCATAGCAGAATACAGCACTCTTACTGGCTTATGTTTGTGCGGTTTTAACTTCAAGACAGAGGTTATAACAATTGCAAATTTACACATTCAGTCAGTTTTAGTACATACCCAGATAAGCTACAGAAAATTGATGACCACCAATTTTTTAGTTTCGAAAGAGGTTTTCTTTTACTTCTACTCAAAACCTAATTTAGCTAGATACAACTGAGCAAGTTTAGACACAATATAGGTACATAGTTCTTAGTTTTTTGTATTTACTTTACCGAAATTCGAACTTACTGTTTCTTGCTTGCTAAACCGTTGTCTTAATCCATACAGCCTTTATTTAATATTGTTGCATGATCCTTAGTGTGTTAAATAATATTCTGTTTACCAAACGAATGCTTTAAAGAACCCACCAAATGGTGACACAGAAACGGCTGCGGCGAGGTCCAAACTCATGATCTTCTGTTTGCCTAATATAAGACTAAAGTATACTTGGCACCTAAGCACCTGAGCTGGGATGACATTTTAAATCGACATGAGGTGCCTTATGCAATGCATACAGAATGGGTCTTTATACCTTTCTTTAGTTTTAGATTCTAGTTAATTTACACATTTGTGACTAATAGAAAGTAATACAATAATTCAGATTATTCAAGCTTGATTTTTTTTAGCCAAATCACAATGTACTATTTTAAGTGTTTTTTTTTTTTTTTTTTTTTTTTTTTTTGCATTTTAATCGCAATTTGAAATATTCGTATTGGACTTCAAAAAGTAGTGGTGTAAAACAGCAAAATGCAGATTCAATACAATATAATATAAGTATCCAGCAGTGGCTGGCAGTAGAGTTAACGTACTTTTAAAAATTACTTACTTTCATAACAATTTAAAGTTTTCCATCTCTTAAATAAACACCCCTGGTTAAAAGTTGTTTAAAACTATGCTTTAAATCAGAACACTCCTAACTCACTACAACAGTCAATACATAAAAATACTTAATTTTTTATCTCCTAAATAAAAAGAAATCCGCTTTATTTAAATGTAATTATTCACCACACCTTACATTAGTTATTGCTTGAGCTTTAATTAATATTATTTTATTACATTTAAGAAATAAAATTTTATTTCCTTTTTTTCAACAAGAATAAATAAATTAGCTTGTTTATAAAATGAATTCCTCTTTCAGCATATAATTGCAGTTGTCTCAATTACTTTTAATAGCGGTGTTATTTAACAGAAACTTATAGGATGTAGATGTTTATACAGACCATTAACTAAATAAACTACAGGAGATCCTTGAGCAAATTCAAATTAAATTATCATGTGTTTGACGATATTAACATTTTATAGGAAAGTAATTGGTATCATATTTAATACTTGTTGGTCAAACAAATTTCCTTAGTAAAATTATTAAGCTTAAAGAAAGCATGTGGATTTATATTATTACTGGTAGAAATTCTAATGAAATGATTTAATTTTTAAAAGGTTGTAATTATCATTTTGCACTGATTGCTTAGGAAAAATACGATGTGTCGGTGCAAAAGTAAATTGTGGGTATTTTAAAAAATCTGATAATATTTTTTGCTGTACCTTTTTTTAATATTCTAATTTAAGTATTTTATTATTATAAGGAAATAAGTAATTTAAATCTCACACAAGTTTAGGAATATATGAATTTTAAAATTTGTCATGAAAGAAACATTTTTACAAATGTTTGTTTGGTACATTTTTAAAATACAAAAAAAGTTAAACGCCAGCAGAATGAAATTGAATGAATTTTATTTATTTATTTTTAGTTGTGTACGTTGCAAATATAAGCTATTTAACTAAAGAATAAAAGAAATTAGAACACGAAGAATCTTCAACATTCCACTTATCTATTCGACATAATCACCAAATATAAAAAAATATTTGTTTGATAAGAAAAAAGATGAAAAATAATAAAAGTTGTTCATAAAAGAAAAAATTGATTGCTTCAAATAAATCATGAAGTGGAAATGAAAGTACCTGAGTGGCCTAAGCATTTTTAGCTAAAAATTCATCATAAAAGTTGATAGTCTCCTTTTCTAAGCTTCTTGGAAACCGTTTGCATTTATTAAATCCAAAATTTTTGTACCCCTAAAGTTAAGGTCTCACTTTAAAGAACCGTGGAAGTACAATTAACCTGCTTAATTATTTAGCAAGGTACCCAGGTACCGGCATTGTCAACTGTGTAATTAAGAGTTCTAAGTCATATGGACAGCACCAAGTCACAAATATCGACATTATCTTCTCACTGGGTTCGATCTAACGTTATACCAATTATGATAATAGTTTTATCTCTTAATATAAAAAAATAAAATTATTTAGCGATTAAAAAAAAAAAATTTACTTGTTACCTTCGCCACAGGTGGTATTAATTTCTGTAAAATTTATATACAACCCCATGCATTTTATATATTATAGAAAGTATATTTAGCGATATTCGTCACTTTGTGTTCTTTAATATTAAGAGAAAATTAATGCCTTTGATGTTTAGCGTTGTTGGTTCGTAAGAAATGCTTTCACCTGTAATTGCCAAACGTCTTCTTTTCTCTTGTGTGGTTTTTGTTATTTTTTTTTCTTTAATTGAAAATCAGAAATTTAGAAAAATATAGTTGACAAAAAAAATCAAAATTTTACAATCAAAAAATGTAGTGCAGAAAAAAAATAATTTTTATTTAATATTGAAGTTAAAAAAAAAATTAACATTTATTAAAAAGTTTTCCCGAAAACCAAATTTCTCCTCAATTAGTTAATTAGGAGTGGCAACCTCTCACAACGAAGCTCACTCAGTTTCTTCTTAATTAGCTTTTTTTTTAATTTCTTACTTTCAAAAACTAATTATTTTATTTTAAAAAGCGATTTTTTTATAAAAATAAAGCAAATGAGTTTAAAACCCATAAGATTAGAAGCTGAACGTATGCCACTGTGAAACTGGAAAGAATAAGAGCATAAATCTATAAGAATATAATGTGTTAGATATGGCAAACCATTGATATGGCTTTAAATGACATCGAACAAGAAATAAAATAAAAATTACCTTTTTACAATTTTTGGTAGTTCTTTTTAAATTAAAATTTGCAATACAAATTTTCAAATTGAATACCAAACTTAATAAAATTGCTGAAACTTAAAGAAGTTACACTTCAAATAAAAAAACAAAAATTTTTCATTTACTACAATTTTACAGTGTTATTTTACAAATTAATTCTTTATTTTATTTATTTTCAGGTAAATAATCAAGGCATCTACCATTTATGTAAGTTAAATAAAGTTATCCTTTATATATCAACCTCTAATAAAAGAGAATCTTTAAAAATAAAAAAACACTAGCAAAACGATTTTTGCTTTAACATTATTCCTGCAAACATAATGTGTCGAAACTGGAAAGATTAATTTTTTTTCTGGTGCATTTTACAGCCCACAATGGATGAAGCAGACGAAAACTGAAGATAAACTAAACAATCAACTATTAAAAACATTTTTGGTTTCGAGTTTTTCTTTTACCATTTGTATTGTTAATGCTGTTATAAAATAAGTTTTTACAGGTTTTATAATTTATTTTTATTCTTTTTTTAGTTAAAAGAGGAATGTTTTTACAAATCATTTTGTATGGTTTATTATTTTAAGTTTAGTGTAGTTTTCTATGTCTATCTGTTTATTTATTTTCCTAAGTGAATTGTGATGACTGCACCTGTTTTTTGTTGGTAAAAAAAATTAAAAAAGCTTAGAAAGATTGGCAAAGAAACATAAAGTTTGCAAAAAAAAAAAACGTATATAATTTTTTTGCTGTTGAAACCATTTTTTTTTTTATATTGTTAAGTATTTTATTGCCACAGTTTTACTCTACACTGGATATTTTGCTAACATTAACAAGCTTGGACCAGATATGATTTTAATTAGGAGCAAAGTCCTTAAATGTCATGGTAGAAAAATATTGGAAACGAAGAGAAAGTTTAACTCAAGGATTAAAATTAAATGTATCTGAAGAACCTTTATTAAAAAAGAAAATTTTTTTTTCTACGGCTTGTTCATAAAAAATATGGAATAATAAAAAAATTTGTGGGAGATCTGAATAAGGTTAGGGGTTTTAAATCTTAGGATTAATTTTTTCGCCCCCCTCCCTGCAGCTATCAAAAACTAAAAGGATGAATTCTATAGGACCACAAATATATGAACCCATTAAGGAAGTATCCTTCAAAATACAGTTGGAAGATGCAGGAGAAAGAGCATAGTTAGATTTTTTATATGTATGTTTCAATAAAAAAAGCTGAAAGTTATTAGAAAATTGTTCAAGAGCTTCTTTTTGTTTTTATGTAATACGAGGGCTGCTCTATAAATTTCTGGCCTAATAGTGAAAATGCGAACATTTAGATTCAAAAATGGTTTTATTGTTTTTCAAAGTATTCTCTAGCATGATTTATACACGAAAATCGTTGACCATGCATTTTTTTCTTGATGTGCGGAAACAAGAATATGTCATTAGGTGCCAAGTCAGGGCTGTACTGCGGATGACCCATTAATTCGACGTTTTGGCTGCTCAAAAACGCTCTGGTATAACCCGATGTGTGAGAGCTCGTATTGTCATCGTGAACAATGATTCGTCTTCTCTTGTTGGTTTTTCGAATTTCTCCGATGACTTCAGGCAAACAAATTGTAGGGTACAACTCAAAAGTGACCGTCCTACGTTGCTCAAGCGGAACAGTCGCCACATGACCAGTTTTGCCGAAGAAACAGGCGACCATTTGCTTCGAACTGCTTCTTCCACGAACAACTTTCGTTGGATGTTGCTCGTCTTTGAAGACCCACACGGTCGATTGTTGTTTCGTTTCGGGCTCATACGCAAAGATCCATGACTCATCACCTGCGACGATCTTATAAACGTCTGTTGAAGCACCGCAATCGTATTTTGCAACATTTTTTTGCATCAATCGAGACGAGTCTTTTTTTTGCGACTTTCAAATTGTGCGGGATCCATCGAGAACAAACCTTTTTTACGGCCAGGTGTTCATGCAGTATCGAACGTATGCTGGTAGAAGAAATGTCCAAGGATGTCTCTATCTCTCGGTATGTCGTATGTCGATCTTGCATTATGAGTTCACGGACGGCATCAATGTTCTCTGGCACAACAGCCGTTTTTGAGCGACCTTCACCGGATTCGTCTTTGAGCGAGCTTCGGCCACGATTAAATTCATTATACCAATTTTTCACAGTGCTACAGGATGGTGCTTCATCGCCATACAAAGATTTAAGTTCATCAATGCACTCGTGTCGTACGTCAAAACGTTTTGAGTACGATTATGCTTAAAAATGATAAACTTTTCAATGGAAATGTCAGATTGCACTTGGTAGCACTCAGTGTTGCCAGGCCAGAAATATACATAGCAGCCCTCGTACCTCTCAAAATTATATTTTTTCATTCTTAAGAAGGAAAAATGAAGAAAAAGGAAAGTAATGCAGAAATTTTTGGATTGCTACACCTTTCATCAGCGTTTTTCTTCCAAGTTCACACAAAACCTTTGTAGATCGTACAGTTGCTTAATTTTCACATATATTTGTTCTTGCTTTCTGCTTACCGCTGGTTAAAACGCGACACAATTTTTTATTTTTATTATTTTATACTCTTTTCTGTACGTCACAGTAGATGCTGTTCCAGGAACATAATCATTATTGTAAAGAAAGCACGAATGCGCGGTGCCTTGTGTGTGGTTAAATATTCTTAGTTTTTAAAATTATTGTTAAAACTAGAGCCAACGATTTTAAAAATGTATGACTTATTTTATTTATACAAGGTTTATCTCTATAAATAATAACCAAAACGGTTCGTTTTTTACAACTTCAATTTTTTATGAAATATCAAAAAGTGAAAATATTTTAATATACTTTGAAAAAAATGTAAAAGGTTTTTGAGATTTTCAAAAACCCTTAAATAGATTTAGAAATTTTGTTGAAATAGCTTGAAGGTGATTTTTTGGCGCATCTTCTGGTACTTTGTTTAAAGAGTATTTAAAGTAGGCCATCACAGTCTTATATATTCTTTAAAAAATTCCACCCACTGTGTTACTGCCGTAAACAATACACCTCTCTGAAGCACAACTATATACATGAGTTCGGCATAGACTCTGTAAATAATGGTTCTATACAGCATAACAACGACCAACCTTTTAATGTTCAAAGAAACAAATATAAATAAAATTCCTTAAATTCATCTTGTTACAAATAAATATAATTTTTCTTTTCAAACTCTAACACAAATATCAATAACGCCAACATGCTTAAATACTGTAGCTTATCTCCTTTTAGTTTCTTCTTCTTTCCAAGAAAAATTTTCGTTGTGGGTTTAAATATTTTTTTTTTGTTGCTTAAAACATTTTCTTTAATATTTTCTAGTTTATGGCTTTAAAAATGAAGACATGTTATTAAACTGAGCTTGGCGCCTCTTTTTTTCATTTTATATTTTTCCTTTTGCACTAAAATTTTGCATTAAATTGTGAAGGCGTTACTTGGTTAACGAAAGGCATTTTTAAGCTAATAAAATTTTATGTCTAATTTTGTTTAACAGTTTTTTTTAGAAAAAGTTAATTTAACGTACAGAATTTTTAGGTATATCCCATGTAATAAAAAAATGTGTCTATATTACTCAAACAGAAGTTATAGGTAATAAATTTTTGACCAACATATTTTTTATTTAATAAAGAATATCTAATTAGAAAGTAAATATTAGTCAAGTTTTGAATGCACTAATTATATTAAAAAGGACTAGATGAATTTACTAGTTAAGTTTACAGATTTACTTCTTAAATAGAAAATTATATATTAAAATAAAATTTATTTCAAAATATTATTAATAATAATATTATTATTATAATTATTATTATTATTATTATTATTATTATTATTATTATTATTATTATTATTATTATTATCATTATTATTATTGTTATTGTTATTATTATTATTATTATTATTATTATTATTATTATTATTATTATTATTATTATCAATTATTATAATTAGATATTAAGATTCATAAGAAAACAGAATATTAACAAAAAAATATTTTTATTGCTAAAACCGACCGATGTACTATGACACATTTTACGTAAAAACAGCCAAAATCTTATTGTCATCAATTAAAAAAATTATTTCATTTTTTTTAATATAATACTAATACAATTTACTTTAATTGTGCTTGATTTCTTTAAAAATAAATATTAAATGATATTCTCATGAAATATTGTTTATTCGAAAGTAAAAAACGAAATGTATAACTGCGTGGAAAGCAATTCCATATGACGATTTGTTAAAGCCTTGCTTATCGCACAGTGGGGCAGAATCAAACTATTATGAAAATAACTCAGCCATTTGTAAGCGGCCTGGCCAACTGAATCAAAACTAAACACGATTATAGCAGAGAAGTATTTGAACTTAAGTTTTAATGCTGAGTATAATTGACTTTCCAGAGAAAGCAATGCTTTACATTTCTTTATTTTTTGTCTGACTTTTAAAAATTATACATTAATTTAAAGGCCTAATCAATCCTTAATCTGTGTGTTTATGTTTTAAAATTAATGAGTTGGAAGCATTTTTAAGTTTAAGTTTTGTGGTTTTCGAAACCCTAATACTGTTTTTCAAAATATTTTAAAAAATTTTTAGTAAATTTTTATCGTGATAGCGAACAAAATTTAAAATACTTTGGAAAAAAAATTGAAGTTTATATCTCTTTTGACTTAGAAATTTTACAATTTTTAATTTAAAAACTCCAAAATTATAGCATTTTAATGTATTTTAGCCTACAAAGGGCCATCAATCTTTTTTTATACAAAAAAATTTTCTTAAGGAATAATACTGTTAATTTTTGTTAAGGCTTACTTCATAAGATTGATCATTCTTGTAGAAGATAGAGGTCCTTCAATTTGACCTCTTTTAAATTACAGTTTTGATTTATTCTTTATGTTTTAAAATCCCACAGCTGGGATCAGAAAAAGAAAACTGCTGTAAAACAGCTATAAAAACTCCGAATTGTTGCTGAACGTATTTCGTAAGCTCTAGTCCATATGTGAACTTTGTAGGCAAAAGAGAAAGATTGAGATTTGAGATTTTTGGTCCTTATTTTGGGAACTGTGTGATTTCCTTTATTTTAATGTTGGATATTGCACAGACAATTTTATATGATTTGCTTAATTTATAAAAATATTATTGCATGTTTAATATTGTTACTTTGCTCATATTGCGATGCATCGTTGGATTCTACAAAAATCTTTTGATTGATTAAATGAGAAATTAATTGAATCAACAAAGCAAAAATACACTGTGTGAGTCCCCATTGAGTAACGATTTTTATAAATAAATAAAAAAAAATCAAATAATAATAATAAAAATTAAACGTTAATTTTAATTACAAAATAGCACAAAAAAAAAATAATAAAAAAACATTAGCAATAATTTAATTTATTTGTAAGAATAATTTCAATTTATTAAATTAAACTATAAACTGTTGTTTCAATGATAACACACTTAAGTGTTTTATTTTATATCTATGCACAAGCCATCGCGACACCTCTTTTACGTAAAAAATACATGTTGTAAATGGGGACACCAGCTACATTTAAAATTTGAAAAAAAAAAAATCTAACGATTTTTGTTTTTTTCATTTTCTAACTCTGTTTAAAACAATGAGCTTTTCAACAACAACACAAACTGAAACATTACAAAGAAAAAATTAAAAAATAGAACTTTACCTGATGATTTATATTTTACAAAACAAATTAAAATTTCACAAGAAATTAACATGACAATAGAAAATACTGATAAAATTAGATTTCTTTCAAATATTGGAAAATCACCACAAACCCCAGACCTTGAAAAAGCTATGGAAATATAAACAGAATATCTGAATTGTAGACAATGACGTAAATAAGTATGTCTGGCGAGGGCTAGGACAGCCTTAGAATAAATGCAGTCATGTCCACCATAGACTTTTTGTTTTCTTATAGAACAGTTACCTTCTTTTATAGAAGCTTTCCTCAAGAAGTCACGCTCAACACAATTTCATAAGCCTCTCCGTCTAGGCTTAAGGAAAATATTTGTTTTTTCAAAAAACAAAAATTTTATAGCAGAATCATAATTTAACGTAACGTATTTGGAGAATAAGGAGCACAAAAAATCCAAAATTCACAAAGATGAAAAAAATGAAATATAAAATAGTGGGACTTGAAAGAGGTTTTACACTATTTCTTTGGTCTAAAAATTATACTTGTATTTATTTTTTTTTTTTTTTTCAGGAATATTCCCACACAAATCATTTTTAGATTTCTTGTTACTTGATTTAACTTTATTTTAAATATTTTCATATATATTCTTGCACATGAGGAAAACTTGTCAATATTCCAATGAAAGTGTTAAATCATAAACACCCATCCATATTTACTAAAGTAAAGGCCGTGCCCATTTCAACACTTTAATTTATAATGCAACAAGTTTTTCCTCTATGCATTTCAAGTACAACAAATTGTACATTATTTGAAGTGTTAGAAAAAAAATAAAACATTTGTCGTTGATTTTATTGCCGGTATCTACTCTCCACATATATATTTTATGCAAAATCTAGTTGGCTGTTAGAGTATATTTTTTTTTTTTTTGTTTTTCTAGTTGTTTCTTTTTTTTTCAGATCACACAAAATTAAATTGACAAAATGTCACAATTGTTACTATTTCGTGTTTCTGTTATATTAGAAATACGTGTCAGATTTAAATCAAATGTTGGTACCAAAGACATAAAAAAATCGCATTTTTGCCTCAAACGAAGAAAAAATCAACCGTCATTCTTTACCGCCATTTTTGGTAACACTTTTGAAATTGTATTGTTGTTTTTTTTTTTTTTTTTTTACTTGATTTTAGTTCGGTTTTCATCTTTGTAGAATGTGTAGTCATTACATATGGCAGACACTTAATTAAAATAGACATACATTTTGTACACGTTGTTGCATGTGTTTAAACAGAAACATAAAATCTTGCACGTCAAACACACCCATTTTGTTACAATTTTTTCTTGTTTTTCGCATGTAAAATTTTTTACACAATTTTGAAGATTGACAATATTTTTAAGCAGCATTTGAATAGAATAAAGAAATAAATTCAAAAGAAACATTTACAATACTATTGACAATTTAACATATAAATGTATATATGTGTCCATTTTCTCTTTAGGGTAATTTATGTATTTTCCTAAATGTTAATGGTCAATCAAGTAGGTTAATTGCAATATTTTTTTTCTTTTTCTGTTATGAATATTTAATTATAACGAAAATTTTTATTAATTTATAACATTTTTTTTTTTTAAAGCTGTTTTGGCTATTTACCAATTTATTCTTTTTTTTTACTAAAACAAAAGTTTTAAAAAAAATACTTCATTTCTTTTCTGCATTAAAAGAGACTTCCAACAGTTTTTTTATTATTTCTTTAAACTAATCAATTAATTATTTTAATGATTTAATGCATTTGTTTATTTTTGCTAAAACTACCCATTAATTAAGATAAAAGACTTTATCAAATCCTAATCTAAAATTTATATATTTTTATTGAAGCTTTACTTCTATGCCTTAATTAAGATGTCGTGCAGTTTCTTGGCTAATAAATATTTAGTTTAATCTTTTAGTTTAAAATAAAAATTTGATTAATAACTAGTAAATTCAAATAGGTTTAAGGCGCCATTCAGTCTATTTCTAGCATTTTTAGTTATAATTTATGATTATTTCATTTGCAAACAAATTAATTAAATTAACAGAAAAAGTCTACTAATAGGATCATTAGTTATTTATGCTAAATTTATAATTAAGATGATTATAAGGCGTTTAATTCTCTTAAATCAATAGCGATATTATGCTGTATGACCTTTTCCACTGTAGTGTAATGCTACAACATTGGGAAGTCGTTTAGAGTTATTTAAATATGCAGAAAAAAAATTAAAATAAAATAAGTTTTTTTTTCTTTTCCACTTTCATTTTGAAGAACCCGTAACCAAACGGTATAAACGTACCTTATATTTTCGCTACAACGTCCAATCTCTGGCAGCATAATAAGAAGACTCGACATTTTCACAGAAGGTGTATTGCTATAGCTGCTGCAACAGTAGATACTAAAAATTAAGGATGTTTCCGAAGTGATATGATATTCATTAGAATGTTGTTGTTTTTGAATTGTGATAGGCATACACGACAATTTTGCACAGTATCGTTAATACTATACTCGCTAAGGCAATATTTAGAAAAACTAAAATTCTAAATTAGAGGGTATCTTAGTAGGGATCTGATTTATTTTATTGTTTAGCCATAATATGCAAATACTTAAAATAGTTTTACATCCGTAAGTAAAATAAATTAAAATTATACCAAAATGTAAAAGATGTTTCTATAGTCACGTGAGGGATTTAAGTAGTAGGCAGCGAATTATAATTAGCGTAAAAGTTATCAGAAGAAAGCTTATGACTTCTAGCTTAATAATACAATAATAATTAATTATTATAATGATTTTTTCGAACTCCATTTCTTAAGAGAGGTTTACCTCAAAAACTGAAAAATCACGTTAAGGTGGTTTTTTTGAAAAATAAAATGGTTAAATAAAATTAAACACAAATTTCCGCAACTGGGAAAAATTACCCATAGGGTTGTAATATTTTTTGAGTATGTTGCCAACAATTGAGGATGTAAAAACTCATTAACGTTCTTTTAATATATGCCTTGCAGTCCAAGGAATTTTTCAATAATTTGTAAGTATTGTTTCAAAAATGTCTGAATAGAGCTGGAGGGAAACTCGTTATAATTTTTTATTTTGTTTTACTTTCCCTTTTTTGCTATAGGTTGTCTTAAAAATGGTTTAAATGTAATGCTAAGTTGAAATTACATAAGCAAAAAAAAAAAAAGAATACCCTGGTATAGAAAAATGAATAGTATCATGCTTAAGATCTCCCTAAAGTGGCATTTAAAATATGTTTCGCTGCAGAACGGAAGATTTCATTGATTACCATGATCTCAAATCTAGGCAAAGATCGCATAACGGTGAAATTATACAGACCAATTATCCTTTTGCCAATTATGTCAAAATCTTAAGAAAAATATCAGTAATTAAGCTGCATGCTTTTATAAACGGCGAGCGATGTATTCCTAACTTAATTCAGATTTAGAAGGCGACTTAACACTACCGAACTAACACACAGGTTGGTGAGTGTTGTAAAAAAAATCTTTAAAGGGAAACTAAATATTAAATGGTAATAAGTCATCATATATTTGTCCTTTAAAAAATTTTTAGTTGAAAATTTTGTTATGTTTGCCAAAGCTGGCATTTCATAAGGTTGTAGTGTGACCAATACATTGCTTGTTGTGTGAATCTGGTGCGCCAATCTACTTTTGTCTCAATACATAGACTTTTGCTAACGATACAGCCTCTTCAATATATCTGCAGGAAAAGCGGTTCAAGAAAGTAAGAGCTATGACATGTTAAGAAAAATATTGAGGTAGACTGCAAATTTCTGCTTTATAAAGCAACTTTAAGCCTTACGTGGAGCTAAGTTATTCAATTGTGAAACACAAAAGTATAAAAATTTTCTTCATTTGAAATTTAAAAAAATTTCAAAGGTGCCTGATTAAAGTAATAGTTGCAGCCACTTGATATGTAGAAAATCGAAGCTTCACAAAGACGTAAACAAGCAAGCATAGCATCAGGTTAAACATTTGTAGTTGTTCTCGTCTAAGAAGACGGTACATTGTTTTCTTGGTTGCAAATTACATAGATAAGTCCTAACACTACAATTAGTATTTTTTCTAGTACCTGCTGAACCTAATTGTCTAAGTTTGATACAATAATTAATTTTGAAAGCAAAGCAAAAAAGTGTTAGCTTTTTGACTTAAAAAATAATCATTCACCTATTTTCACAATCAAGATTATAGTGGATTTCATTTCAACATATAAATAAATTGTTTAGTGAGAGTTCTTTTCTTTTTTTAAATATTTTCTATTCTTTTCAAAGTTATACAATATTAAATTTTATCACCATTACGCCGATCCGATACCGATACTTAAATATAATATCGCCGATACGGATGCCGATACCGATACGCAGGTTGAAATTAAGCTAAAGTAAAACTTAACAAAACTCAAGTAGAGTAAATCTTATATTTACAGTGTTTATTAGTGAGCCATTCAAATCATCAAAATTTTCAATATATTTTAGTTTCTTAAATTCAAATTTTCAAACTACAAAACGTCTGCAATATTTGTTATTTTACAAAATAAATGATGGCATTCAGTTTAGACTGGCTCAAGATTTAAAATTGATTTTAATAAGATTTAAAAGACAACGAATTGAATTTTAGATCATGTTAAAATTAAATTAAAGTTATACAAACAACATTGCAAAAGATTAATATTTAAAATTGATATTAATAAGATTTTTGTTTAAAAAACAAAGTGTTCTTCAATTTTGCGGAGATAAACGATTCCTCAAATCCGTTTGAAGCAGACCTGCAGTAGAAAATAGTCTCTCAGATGTGACAGAACTCATTTGAATTTTATGTTCTACTTTTAATATGTTATTTTTCATAGTTATTATGCAAAAACAGAGGTAAAAATTGAATATTTTTTGTTCAAAAAACTCTAAAGAAAAATTAATTATCGGCGTGTCGACAGTAAAATATCGCCGATATCGATATATCGGAAAACCAGCAGTATCGCGGATATATCGGATGCATCCTTATTTTTTATTCCCTTCACCACAGTGAAGGAAGTGTATATCTATGTTTGTAATTCCGTTTGTAATTTGTACAATATATATATTCCCGACCCCATTAAGTATATATATTCTGGGTCCGTCTGGGTCAACTTTAGCAAGAAACTAGATAAGCTATAGAAAATTTTAAAAAGCCAGTCAATCAAACATATTTTTGAAATTTTTGCTGTTGAAAATCAGCAAGATCGGCTCACTTCCTTCGACGTAACGAGCAAAACACTACGCCCCCCTCAAATTTTTCCATGTCATTTGGTACAAATCTGGTTTAATGAAGTGATTAAAAAAACAAACAAAAATATACAAAGCGATAGAGAATTAAAAAATAAAAAAACATCAAGTAAAGAAATTGGTGCTTGGAGTTATGGACATCTGAGCTTTTGAAAGAGAAGTACGATTGTGCACCAAATTTTTATAAATTTCAATATCGGTATCATTTCTATATAGTTCTTATTTTTTTTAATGTTTTACCCGTTAAGAGCCAGTGCATTTTTATGTAAAATTATTTTATTGTTTTTTTTTCACACCAATATTTGTTTTTTTTTTTTTTTTTTTTGATAGGAGCTGCTTTACTAAACTATATTTTCATATATTGCATTGCCGAATAAAGCATTCTTACTTGTTTTTACATAAGTTTTTCTTGTACTGTAACTTTTATTCAAGAATAATATGGTAACATTTAATTATTGTTAAATTTTTTATTAAATTATAATGAAATTTCGCAAGTTTCCCAAGTTTAGTAATTCATATATTTACTGCTATTTCATTTTCTTTCCAACTTTTCTTCTTTTGCTTTACATTTGTTATTCAGCATCTGCGCTAAAAAGAATAAAATTATTTTTTAAATTAATTTAATTCAAATAAATATAATTTTTTTTATCTCTCACACATCATATAAACTACGAAATTAAATAAAATGATTTACATATTAATTTTAAAATAACATTTTAAAGATATTAAGAAATATCAAAAGTAAATTTGAATTTTTGAGTATCATGTATTATGGAAAATATTTTTGATGTAAAAAGAAAAGCATCAAAAATACGGACACGACTTTTGGTTACTATTTTCATAAGCTTAAGTATTTTTTAATTTTTTTTTAAATTAACTTTCTAAAAATCCTCTTTTCGTGCTATTTTCTATTATCTCGATTTTATAATTAAATCATCAATATTGGTTCAGGAAGAGCTAAGTAAGCGGAAGCAAAGGCCATCGAGACGAGCTTTCACCCTCAATAACTTAACGATATTTAATTTTCTCCAATGATATTAGCAAAAGCTGATTCAAATAACGAGCGAAATTTATCATAAAACAATAACTTGCCATTAAATAGAATAATAGATTTATAAAACTATAAAATAAAATTTTACAATAATTTTAATATTCGAAAAATAAATTTTTCATCCTTGTATACTTTAGGTGTGCCTAAACATAAAGTGATAAAACAAGCATGGCATAGCCGAATCTTAAAAGCCCTTTACCACAGGAGTTGTATTATTATTTTCTTCATTTAATGGGGAAGTCTTTGGTAGTGCTTTAGTACTTGAGTTATTTAACTATCGCTTTATGGTGTTCTCCGCCTACAAGAAACCACCTGGGTGCCCATGTCCCTTCTAAATTTTTTTGTACATATAAAAGTAACAAACAGAACAAATCTAACACAAATTTGATGGCCTACCTAGAAGACCCCTTTAATACTGGGAGGCCGAAAGTATGCAGCTCCATTAGGTCCAAAGCTCTGAGCACAGCAGCCGCAGCAACACTGATGTTAGACTATAAGACGCACTGCAACAACAACAACTCTATTTTCGAACAAGCTTCTGCGACTCGGTTAAGACATACTCAACCGGCTTACAGATAATTTCAATTTTAGCCAATATAGATAGTGCATGCAGCTTAAGTCTTTTGTTTCACTTTTTGTAGCCATAATGTGGATAATGTGTTTAAAGTATTAGTCAACACTTATGATCTTATTAGCTAATTGCCAATTATTTAAAAAAATTTTGTATTTTTGTTTTCTTTTATTTGGAATAAGGCTTAGAAATTTATGTAGAAATAAATAACACCTTAATATGGTCGTTAATTTTTTTTTTTCTGTAAATAATAATAAATCGTAAAACAAAATTCAAATCAAAATTCGAACATAAATCCATTGTTTCCTTTATATGTATAGAAATTTAAAAAATAATAAAAAATGAAAAATATAAAAAAATTAACATAAAAACTGACCCCGTGCCAACATCAATCAAATGTCAATGCTCTAATTTTATTTTTTTTGTTTTGTTTTTTATTTTTTTGCCATTGTTGCCCTTTTATTTTGTCTGTTTCGATTTTTTGCCACAACTTTTATTTAAAATGTAAAAAATGTGCACTTCATTTAACAACAACATTTTACACTAACTGTTAGCTCCGTCTCTAAACAATGGCCACGAAATAAACAAAAAAAAAGGCGCTATGTTATGATCCAAAATGTTTATAGCAAAAACCACGAAGAAAAAAAAATACAAACAAACTGATATACAATATTTGTTAATTTACTGCTGAAGCATATTTCAAACTTGCTTACAAAAAAAAAAAAAAAATATGTTAAAATATTGGAGTTGTGTTAATAATCGCAAATTATTATTTAAGAATGATTTGGCGGTTATGAGATGATTTCTATTTCAACAAAATTAAATTTTGATGTATTTTTTTTTTTTTTTTTTCGTTAAAGGTGGGGTGTTTCATTATGTATTTATTTGGCATACGGCCTAGTCAAAAGGCGTTAACCGTTTGAAATTGAAATTTATTCGTTTGTGTGTATATTGGGGCAAAAAATAAAGTGCCCTGCAGACAACTAAATTCATACAGTTAATCAAGTTTTTTAGAAAAACGTGTATCTAGCGCATATTTTTGCTAAATAAAAGTAGAACAATAGCTTTACATTTTTATTTATTAAGGGCAAGTAATGTAAAAAAAAAAAAAATAATACAATAAGGTAAATTTTCTCTACATTCAATATTCAGTAGGAAGGTTTGCAGTCACACTTTAGCTTTAGACATTAAATCAACTATGATTCGACAAATCTCAAGAATGCCTTAAAACTTTAAAACTTAATTTGTAAAAAATATTTTGTTTTGTTAAATTTTAAATTAAAGGTTTCTATTACTGTGTTATAAGATATAAACGGCTTTTGCATTCTTATTATAAAAACCAAAAACTCCGTATAAATTTTGAGGTTGTCAATATATCTAAATTTCACTACACTATCAAAATATCATCAATAAAATATAAAATGAAACATTTACGCAAACATAAAAAATTTTCTTAAAATAAAATTTTATCAAAAAAAAAATATATAAAATTTTATTTAGGAAATTTTTATGTCATCATGAACAGAAATGTTACAACAAAAAAAAAAATAAATAAAAAAAATAAAACTATCAGTATTTCAAAAGTTCGCAAAAAAGATATTTCTATTTAGGATAGATTTACAAAAAGTAAAAAAAAAAATTATTAATTACAACCGAAAAGTCTCTAATTTAATAAAGAATGTTTATGGACCGGTTTCAGTCATTTACCGCTTTAAAATCAGATTTGATTATTGTAATTCTTATTCTTTTTTTATTGACTGTTGATGCGTTTTTATACCGCTCATTTCTTGTATTAAAAATAAGCTAATGCTGCTGAAAATTACAAGAAATTTTAATTTGGTCCGAGTATAATTACTGTCCGTACTGTAGCAGACTTAAAAATATAATATTTTTAAAAAATTATTTCCTTTTTATTATTCATTCTTTCAGCAATTTTTTTAACTTAATAAAACTGTATAAATAAATTTTAAACCTTCAACAGCATACATAAATAATGCTGTAGAAATAGGAGCCATAACACGAAAAGGTGTATAATATTTGGCACTCCAGAAAAATTCAGAATTACTTTTTATAAAGATAATTATTCATAATTCATACAAATTTTACAATTTGTATTGAGGAAATTATAACATTGTTTAAGCTTAAAAACAACTAAGAATTAATGTATTAATGTTTTTATATTTCAAAATTTAATTTAATAAAAAATTTTTTTTGACAAAATACCCTTGAGAAAGTCGACAGATAATCGACGAAACGACGGCTAAAAACGTAACAAAATTGTTTTAATTACTTTAAAAACCTATAGGCCTAAGTACCTTAATGGACCCTTAATACTAACCAGAAAATCTGGCCAACTTAAACATCACAAAATAAATATTATTTTACAAATCAACTCCTTTAATTTATTTTTTTCTGCAGGTAAATAATGAAAGCATCTATTGTTTATGTGAGTTAAAAAATTTTATCCGTTTTATATCGAAATGTAAGCAACATCACTTGAGTTATAATTTTCGCTATAAAAAATTTTCATTATCCTTTCTATCACATTTATTTGCAGGCTTTAAAATTTAAACTTTGGTTTTCGATATAAATATTTCATCATTTGAATGAAAATGCATATCCGAATAGGATTAAAACAAAATTATTTCCACTATATTGCATAATGATAATAAAAACGCCTATTCAATGCTCTATACAAGTCGACACAGCCAAATATATTTAAATAGAAATTTATATTTATTTATTATTTTTTTCTTTTTAATTGCCCTCTAGAATCTCCCTTTTAGTTAATGAATGAATTTTTTATGACTCCACCCATAATATTGTACCATTCTTGTATTAGAGCGTTCATGAATTATGTTTTATTTAAAACTAGCAGTGCCTACGACTTTGTCCGCTTGTCATTTGTAATTTTTTTAAAATTTAAATTTGGAAAAATTTGTCTTTAAATATTTATTGCAGAGATCTGTTGACAGCGTTAAAAGTTTTCTATCTATGAAAATCAAATATGCAGACAACTGTTTAAGTACCATTATAAAAATAAATTTGGGTAACTTTACATTTTTATTTCTGTTTTCTCTTCGAAATAACTTATTCTTACGAAACAAAAATTATTCTATATTTGAACCAAGATTCGAAGGGACATCCACACAAAATTTTATTTAAATTTATTTAGCAGTTTTTACGTGATGCGAACACAAACAGACAGACCTAAATTCTAAAAATAGCTGTTTTGTATTCCAAATCGATTACTATCGACATCAGCATTAAAATTATCAGAAAATATTTCATGAACAGAAATGAGCCGGTTACTATTTTATTAAATTTATAGAAATTGCGCTTTTCCACTTCCCTGCCCAAATTATCATAAGCATGTGTTTGACCATTTTCTTTTTGAATATCAAAATTGTCCTAAAGTTTAAAATGAAGCACTTGAAAATTAACCCTATATTTAAAATAAAGTAAAATATTTAATTATATAAAAAAAGCCTTAACAAAGTGGAACTGTTTTCTTTCTAATCAATATTAAGGCTATAAAAATGTAGGTAAAATATTGATTGATTTGATTTTTGCTTAATTATTTTTTTAATATTTAAAAATAAAATTGTATGGTTCATTTCATTTAATAAGCAAACGTCTTAAGGCTTTTAATATGAAAAAAAACAAAAACTTTTATTATATTGTGTTTTAAGTCCTAAAAAACAATCTTTAAAACTTTTTTTTTAATAAAAAAAAATAATAATAATTAATTATAATGAAAAATACTATAAAGGCTTTTTTATAACTTCTTGTCTTGACTTTAAAACAAATATTGTATTTTTAAATATTAAAATCCATTTTATTGAAAAGTAAATGTTTATTAAAAATGATTAAAGAGCTTAGTTAAAGCCTTAATTATTATTTTAAAAATTGTGTTTATTAGTAGAGATTTGCTTAGATTTAACATACTAAAAATTCTTAGCCATTAAATTTAATATTAATTTGGGATATTTAATTATAGAAAGAGCTAAAGTGAACATAATAATTATTTAGTTACTCGGGGCGTAATATATGCTTGAGTTGTAGGCCACAATTTAAATGCTAAAACAGTAGCCATTAGGCACAATGATTTATGAACGAACTAGACAAAAGTTTGAAAAAAATATTAATAGTTCTGCGGATATATCTTTACACATCCAAGAAGAAGACGTTACGTGGCATAAAGAAGAAGGGACAAAACAATTCCCTTACTGTAAAATATAAATATTCCAGATAATTATTTCTATTAAATGTTTATATTTTATTGCGAAAGGTTTTGCCTTCCTTCTACTAGATATTTAATAATATGACTTTACATAAAACCGCGCTAACGTCGACGGAAGTATTTTTCTCACTAAAATCAACAAATGCTTTGATAAAAGAAGACCTATGCCTAAATAAAAAGTAAAATTATTTATAAAGGTATAAAAATTTTAATTAAAAAACTATAAATAAATTTCAAAACTACAAAAAGATATAAAAATATAAACAGCAAGCGCAAATTTAGGACTCTCTTAATCTGTAGCTTTGCCGAGGCTTGTACTCGCAATCTTTTGCTCGCTTCGGCGAGCTTCCAAACTAAGCGCATTAAATAATTTCACTATGACTAGCACTTATTGTCATGTAGTTTTTTTTATATATTTTATGCAGACAGCTTAAACAACTCATGCACTTTGCTTAGTCATCAACAATAATTTTTTGGTATACTTAAAGTTCTGTTGGGATTTGAACCCATGACTTTTTCTTAACAAAAAAAAAATAAATAAAAACCAGCAGACCTCTACCAGCTTAGCCACATCGACTGCTTTAAGCTGGCGAAGCAACTCTTATTTGCTAGTAATATTAAGCTATAGCTTACTGGGTACTGATTATCTCGCACGGAATAGTAAATAATGCTAAAAAAAATACACGACAAACATCCAGAAAGAAAGCCTTAAGCTCCTAAAACTAAAACACAGTATTAATTAAATTTTAAGTTTATTTGTTAGACTGGGAAAAGTATTATTTGTTAAAGATATTTCCACTTGATTTCAAGCAACACTAACTTTCAGTTAATTTGCCAAAACACATCTTAAACTAATTTCGTTTACAGTTTAAAAGTAAAATGTTTAAAAATTTGAAAAAAATTAAAGTTGAAAAATATTAAAATGTTGAGATTTGTGGATAATCCAAAGCAAGAAATAATTATAATCCAAGTATCAGAAAAAATAGGCCAATATCACAATTAATCCACTAAATAAATTCTCTATAAATGAATAATTTTTGTTTTCCAAGCCCAACAACTTTCTTTTATAGTCATGATTTTTGTTTAAGACTATAAATAATTTTTTTAACTACTATCATAATTCTCTGAAAAACACGTGAACAAATATGATATTTAATGGAGAAATAAAAGTTAAGTTAAAAGAAGGAAACAAAAAACAAAAGAAAAATTTCCTTATAGCTATTTATCACCTAATAAACGAAGAGTATGAGCATCTATCTCTCAGACCATCAAAATAACAAACACAAAAAAATTTTTTTCTTATATCGTATGTATCATTTAGCTGTACCAATGTAACAAAAAAAAAAATATGAAAAATTTTTATGTTCATATTAAGTCCCGCGAACATAATCGCGTACGTGTAAACTCATAAAAAAGCAAAACAAAAAAAAAGAAGAAAAGAAATCATTAACATCGTAAATCAAAATATAAATAATCATAATAAAACATTAAAAAGCATAAAATATTTTAACTATACGAGAGGTCAGTTGTACGTACACCTTAACTAAGTAAAATAAACGTATGCAGAATGATTAGAGCGTCGTAAAATAGACAGATGGTTACTAATTGGCAAGATCGTAAATAGTGTGAAAAACATTCGAAATTATACAACAATATATCAGAGTGGATTTTTTTTTTTGCCATCATTAAGAAAAAATTTATGAAAAAAAAACCCGGAAGAAAAATTAAAGAAAACTAGAAAGTTTGAACTAAATGCTTTTAGAAACATCTGATCATTAAAAAAAGGTCTTTATCGTGAAAGTGACCGAAAATAAAAATTAAAATTTTTAAAGACTTAACTTGTCGACTGAAATACATCTTATCTATTTTCTATCTTCTTATTGTTTTTACTACTTGTTTAACTAATGCAAATGCTTGCGTTATTTACAAATTTATTATAAGTTTATATCGCAACAGTTACTCGAGCAAAAAAAAGGTTTCTTAAGTAGATGCAGGGTATAAGTTGTTTAAAACTCAGCCTTATTTAAATAAACAAATCCAACTTCCTGAAAAATCGCCTTTAAAAGTAAACATTTTATTGTACCTGCGCTTCTCGAATTGGTGTTGACACTTGTATCGACTGGAGATTAATTGGGTTAGACATTTGTATACTAATTTAAAAAAAGCATAGTTTACGTCCAGTCGAGGAGAAGCCTGTTTGCCGAAGTAAAAATTAGCAGGAGCCTACTCGCCCGAGTAATTATATGTTTACTAAAATAAACACAATCTACCCATACGACTCACACAGGGGAATTTTGGCAATCTAGCTTTTAGTTTAAATTCATTCTAAAAATTTACTGAGTACCCCTAGAATAAGGAAACTTGGCAGAAAAATATGCCGTAGTCATAGAGCTCTAAAATAACAAATACCGGACCAAGGAGAAAAATTTTTTCGTTTGAAGAACTAAGCCCACCTCTGAAAAATTGCAAGTTTTTCTTAATTTTTGTTGGACACAAGAGATTCTAAAACACTACTTTTATAGGCGGTTAAATAAAATTTTATTTGATAAAATTGACATAACTATTGAAAGAAATGGATAAGTTACGACTTTAAAAATTAATTTGTATGGGCAGAAGAGGTATAAGTCCAATGCCACCTCCAAAACGACCCTGCAAAAAAAATTAATTATTTTGTAAATTTCCTTAAAATATTAATTTTTAAGCCTACCAGTGCCTCCCAAGAATATTATTAAAAATATATATTCGTTTTTTGTATTTGATTTATTTGAAAATAATTTATTTATTCATAGCAATAAATTGTTTATGATTGAAACAATAACCTTTGTTTAAAATTATACCACTTAATTAATTTAAAGCAACTTCTCCTTTGCACTAAGATGATGATGATTACCATATTTCTTCTTCGTCTGATTCTTCAAAGACGTTTTCCGAATCTAAATCCTTTTCAACGTTAAGTATAGGTGAAAGCATAAAAGAAATTGCTTCTTTCGTAAATTGTAATGATCCTTTTTTTTGGAGTGGATCTTAATAAGGTCAGAATTTAGCTATGTTACACTGAACCCTTGAATTTTGGCAAAATTCTGCCTGTAAAGCCGGAAATGTTTGTTTCGCGTCTTCTGATAACAGCCCAAAAATGCACCATTCATAACAGTTGAGCCATGTTTTAAAATCTTGCGCATTGTAGGTGTCATAGGATGCCACTATGGAGTATTTATGCACTATTCGTCAAACCCTTGCATTTGGATTTAGTGACCGCTTGATATTACTTTCATAACTTTGATTTGGTACAACAAATCAAGTTCACACCCAGTTATTCCTGCAGCCATTTCAGGATTGAAAGAAAATATTCTGCTAGGGATACCATCGTTTGCGTTTCCAAATCCAGCTTTCGAGTCCACTATTAGTCTTAATTCACTTCTAAATTTATTTTTGTGATATTTTTCTGCCTCTTCTTTACTTTTTCAATTAAAAACATTTAACATCAAATATTTATTTTCAAAATAAATATTTATTTTTCTGATGATCCCACAGAACGGGGTAGCGAAATATCGAAAATTTATATAAAAAACAAATTTAAATAATTGAAACTTTATAAAAAAAACATCTACATTCAATTATTAAAAACCAAAACATTTTATAAATATAAAAAGGTTACTTATCCGTATGATCCTATGCAAGATGAGAAAAAACAGAAATAGGTAAAATTAAAAAAAAAATGCTCAAATATTGCCGCAAAAATTCGCTATGATTTTTTCTACAATATAAAAGTAGAAATTGCAAATATTATAGTGACATATAACATTTTTAGAATCGCAATGGAGATCACTTTCAAAAATCTTATAACTTTATGTCTTTGACGAAAAAAAACTTAAAAAAAAAATCCTATTTTTAATTTTAATAGAAATATTTTATCATAAAAATTTTAAACAAAACTTTTCTTAAAATCAATATAAGTATCTGCTAATATAGCCTTTCACAGAAAAAAATCAATATTAAATCTTTATTCATTTAGCCACAAAAAAATATGTTGCAAACCTCTCAAAATCGTATAAAGTAAAAAAAAAAACACTTATGAAATTATCTTAACCTCCCTGAACTTAACAGTGTCCCAAAGCGAAAAATCTCAAGCAAGATCCTTAAAATTCACAATATGATGCAGAATTTGGTTATCTGTCAAGTTGCGTACTTAAATTTTTACATTTCTCAAAATTAAATTTTAGCCTGATGTCCGGCTAGATTGGCAAAATACCCCTCTGTGCGACATATTATTAATGTAATAAATATTTAACCAAATTATTTATTGCGTGGTAATTATCTTCGTCGACCAAAATGCCATATTTGACATCATTTTTTAAGAAATAAAGTCTAATTTTTTTTACCAACGTTTAAACTACGCCAAACATCCTGGATGTAATCGAGTCTGTTGTGGATTGGTTGCACTTATTAATACGAAATTTTATTTATTAACAAACCCACCCAGGCAAAAATTATCACAATAATTAATGACAATATTTTCCAGAGTTTACTAATCTTTAATATCAAAAAGTGGGTGAAGAATGGCTCTTCGTACCATTAATTAGGCCAGGACGGATTTAGCTACATTAATTAAAAATAATCAAAAATGATATTAGAAAAGTACTCATTTGCTATCAAGATCGTAAAAGCTATTATGTCTGCTGTAATTTATGAATCAATAAGAAAGTAAAACTTACAAGGAAAAAAATGTTTTATTTTTAATTCCACTCTGCGTAAATTTTATTTATTAATAAATTTTACTTTGGCCCTTTAAGGCTGTCTTCTTTAAAAAAAAAAAATATTTATACATACAAATAGTTAAACGTGCCCGATTGTTTCAATACAAAAGTCTTAAATAACGTGCATATTCATGTTGCCTGCAACATTTTTACACATGCAGTATATTTAGTATTTTACTATTTGAAACCATTTTTGATTAAATTAATAAAAGTATGCTTTACAATGCTAATGATGCAAAATGTCTTTTACGGTGTTTTGCAGCAGCGTGCTGCGTGCAATCAGCAACTTCAGACTCTACTATGACATACATCCATACATACATATTTAATATAGTGCAATTGAATGCTGAGCAAGTAGAGAGTTGTGCGCTTTTATTTGAAACTTGCTTTAATGTAAGTTTTATTATTATTATTGTATCAAAGCAAATATATGTATGTATGACATTTTTAGTTTTATTTTATTTTATTTTTTACTTACATCATTCACTTTAGTAGGCAAGTGTATGAAGCATATACCTACAAATATAAGTATTGTGGGCTTTATCGTCATCATTCGTTTTGTTTTTTCATTTTGTATAATTGCGTTTTTGTAGTGGTATTTGATTTGTACTTTTTATTTTAATATTATTTTTCATATTGTTTTTTATCTAATTTTTATTGGTATTGTTTCTTGAAGGATAATTTATTTTGTTTCACATTTATTTACGAGCCAAAGTGAGTGAGTATTAGAAGAGTTTTTTGTTGCTGATTTGTTATACAAAATGTGATTTGCTAACTGGTTACAATTTTTCGAGATACAGAATATTTTCGTACAAAAAAAGGTCATTAGATTTGCAGATTTATTTTTCTTTTATTTATTAATTTTTTTTTGTATGTTTTTTGTTTTTTGTATATTTTTTTCACTTTATATTAATTATTTATGGGTCAATTGAATACTTTTGTACTTTGTCTTTAATATGCCATATTAAAGACAAAGTTTCTAAGGTCATATATAAGAGCTTATTTACAGAAAATCGGTTTTAGTTACCCTTGTAAAACAGATATTTTTTGCAGCGCTTGGAAATTTATCAAAACGATGTCGATATTGATTGTTTGTAAAAGAAAATATAATTCGAAGATTTTTGAACAAACATACATTTTTCTATACCTTATGCGGTCGTGTATGTATACAATTATTTTGTTTTGATTTTTTTTAAACTTAAATTAAATGAGTTTTATTTTGTTGCTTTTCTAAATTTTTTTTATTATTTTTTTTTTTTTATGAAATTAATTTTATTAATTAAATTTAAAATTTTCTCATAAAAAAAGTTGTTTGAAACTTTTAAACCATAACCGGTTTTCGTGAAAAGTCAAATAAGCGATCACATCAATAGGTTCCCAATTAAACCCTGTCACCATTGAGGGTAAAAACATTAAATTATTGACCAATACTTTCCCGAACGTGTAAGAAAGAATTTTATTTAAGAGAACATGAAAATAATAAAAAAATCTTAGAAAGTTTTAATGCTCAAAATTATCTGCATGTTTAGAAAATTATGATTAAGATTTTAAAAGTTGTCTGCGTAGCATTTTACACTCAGTAGGGCTAAAGCATATTTTGAGTTCTTATGCTTAGCGAAATCGACTGAGTGATATCTATTATATGACCTTCCGCTCGTATTCGTTTTTAAATCAATTTTTCCAATGAATGAGCTAGAGAAAATTTAAATACGCCAATCAAATAAACATAATTTCGAAAATTTAGCTACTAAAATTAACAAGATCAGCCCATGTTCTTCGTTAAGCGAAAAATTATCAGCGTGGAAAAGTGGTGTAGCTAAAGAACTTTAATAGACTGTTACAATTTTGCACAAGAAACACAAATATAAGTTTTTATAGTCTGGTGAATTACAGACTTAATTGGAACAGTGGGTTTTTACTTCCCAAAAAGCATGCTCTCAGATGACCTCTCTAATTGATACACATTTGCACTTATTTTAATGCATTTTGAATTCTTGTTTGCTTTTTAAACTCAGAGAACTCCAGAATAATATGTCTTGCAGTGTGTCAAGTTATATGGTTTGTTGTAATAATCGCAAAAAAAGTGACTATACGGGCGGAAGAAATATTTTTATGAAAGGTAAATTTCTAAAATACTAAGTCCAGTGATTTGCCGAGCATCCATTCAACAAAAATTTCGAAATTCTAGGAGTTTTCGAAATTTTAGAAATCCAAAAATTTCCACAATTGCGAGAACTAAATTTCTAGAATCCCAAATACTGCAATATTTAAAAATGAAGCCCTTTAATCTTAAAAGGTTGCTGACTTAAAAGTAAAGTTATTTTTCTTGAGGACCCAAATTTATTTCAATATTTCGTGATAAAGAATTTTTTGAGTTCGAATTTTTGTGAAGGCTAGAAAGTAATTGCAAGAGGACATTGGATTATTGATTTATGTTAACTGCAGCATTTTGTGGTTGCTGTTTATAATTCCCATTTAGTAAAAAAAAGAATAAAAATAGTAAATAATGTTTATTATTAATTTGATTTAAGAAATTAGCAATATGAATATAGAAGCTAATTAATCCGTTTCAAAATTAATTACAGCGAATTAGTCATTGCACAATAACTACTTACTTAGCTTTAAGCTATTAAAGATTATTTTGTTTTTTATTTTTATTTTTTTTTTTTTTTTTGCAATTCAAGGCCACTTTAACTCTGTTATCTACCCTTAAAAATCATACTATTAGTTTATAATAATATTTATCAAAAAAAAAAAAATAATTATAATAACAAATAAAGAATCAAAGTCAAGTAAATTGATTTATTAAAGCAAAATAATATTATTGTTAAAAATATATATTTTTATTGAAATGGTACCTTGGAAAATTTCATTACTCAATATTTCCTAATTCTAACCTTGAACTGGTAATTATGCGGCAAGTGTTTATTTTAAACTGTTTTTAATAAAATAATTTATATATTAAATTTAATAACTCATTAACGATTTTCAGATTACAATCACTTTTTAAATATTCCTGAGTTCTTTATTTACTTTTGCGTTAAATTTATATTTTTAATTGAGTTCCTAATAAACAGTTCCTTTATAGGTAAATTTAACAATTTGTCTAAATTAGCGATGCGTGTGGCGTAAACACAGTAAATCTCGTTGTTGTTGTATTTTCTTTTCACAAGTAATGGATCATCAATGTGAAATTTCGCATATTGAATATTTAAACAAACTATTATTAACACCTACCTGTTAACAAATGCTATTTATATAACAAATGTTGTTTAAATATTTACCATCAATTTGAATGGCGCGTGTCATTGTACATGTACAACAACAAAAAAGAAAATAATCATTTAGTTAAAAATTGTTTTGACCATAAACAACATTAATGTTTAACTTAATACATTGATCACAAAACATAAAAAAAACAACACCAACAATAAGAACAAAAACAAACAGCGAATTTTTTTAATGACAGCTCTTAACGGATACGATGTTTATTTTTCGACAACTTCATCAGTGATGCTACAAAAAATTTAAGTAGCGTTAACAACAGTAAACAGTATTTCTTAATCTACGAAAAGTCAATAGTTTATTTGTTTATTATTTGTTTAGTTTATTAAAAAGACGAAGAAAACAACTGTAAACAGTTTGTTTAAAGCGTTGACAATTTGAGTGAATTTTGTGACATTTAACAAAGTAAACTAAGAAAAAAAAAGAACCACAGTGATAACAAAAATATAAACCAATAATTATTGAAATAAAATACCAACAACTCAAAGAAAACTTATTGCTGACAGAAATAACCCCAGCACTTTTGACAGGAATACTTTAAAAATGTATGCAAATGTTAAATTAAAAAAATCTTATTAAAACTATTATTAGAGTAAAAATTTATGGCCCTAAAAATCAGGCGATCGGTTTTATTATTATAACAAAACAAAAATTATTATCAAATGTCTCTGCTTGTATGTTTTATCGTACGTCAGCTCACGTACTAGTTAGATAGTACAGCTATTTGGAAGTATAAACAATATAATTATCCCAAATACTTCTCTCAATTATTTTTAATTATTTCTAGTGAGAAGAACATTTTCCTTCACCTCCACCAACTTTTAGAGAGTTTTGGAAAACAGCCCTAAAGTGCTATAATGTCTCAATAATCTTTGGTTTAATCCGTCATTGGTAGCCATCTATGCATTATAAAATAGCCTTTAAAGTCGTTCATCTTACGTCTTCTGTGATCGGGGTTGCCATAATCTTATCATTAGTTTTATGACAGAGTAGGAATCTCAGCCGTTTCACCAGATGATCACCTTGAAAAATATCATTGGCTTTTTAAACGCCTCACAAAGCCAGCTCACATCTATTAGGTTAATAGCCATAAGTGGTTTCACTGGCTCCTTTTATACAAATATTTAGGATTATTTATCTTCTGTATTAAATCATAATATTTAGACAAATATGTTAGATGCTGTATATTTATAATTATTTATTACACGATCGTTTCTACTATGCGTTGCAACAAAAAACTATGAATAAAGAAAGCTATATTAGGATATGCCGAATCTTATATACCTTTCACCATCTATGTAAATCTAATTTAATGATGTAACTCCAATCGAAAACGCAAATATTGAGGTGACATAGCATTAAAAAATAAGAAAAAATTTTTAATTACTATAGATTCATAATTTTACATAAAAATGCCATCGGCTCTTAATAGATTACGCATTTTTAAAAAATTTTAGTATTTCCTTTAAGATCTCTTCAAAAGCTTTAAAATGATATCGATGTTGGTATATTAAAAATTTTGAAAATTTCAAAGGCCAGTAACTCGGAAAATATGCCAATTTTTTACTGGATGTAATATTCTTATTTTTTAGTTTTCTTTTGCTCTATATATTTATTTTTTGACTAGAGGTACTTTATTGTTCCACTGCGTCGAAACACATGGACCGATCTTGCTGATTTCCAATAGCACATCACTTGACACTATGTCTGATCGATTGGAGATTTAAATTTTTTCTAGCTGATCTAGTGCCTCGGCAAACATGATTTTAACACTAACTCGGACGGACATCGCACATTTAACTTCGCTATGCATAAGAGGCCAGGATATATATACTTTATGGGCTCGGAAATGAATATTGTAGAAATTACAAACGGAAAGACAAATTAGTTATACCCCTTTTCCTTTTTTTGTGATGAAGGGTATTGAATATAATACTTTTTTGTATTTTCACAAAGATTCCTATAAGTTATAGTATTAATATTTTGTTTAATATTGCACCAAGTCATAATTTTTTTTTTTTGAAATAGATAATAAAAAAATACATTAAATCATAATTTTTATTTTGTAATTGCACAAATCTATGATTTGTAATCAGAATTAATAAAATCAGAACAACAAAAATATTAAATGAACTACCACACAATCTTCATAAAGATTTAAGCTGATTTGACGGACTTAGCAAAAAAAAAACTTAATAATTTTTCTACACTTATAAAAATCGAAAACAATAACTGCATGGCTTATGGTTACATACAAGGGTAATAAAATTGTAACGTACAATTTAATTAAAATTTTTATAACCGTAACATTTTCAGCACACTTTATGGTGTGAGTAAAAATCAATAACTAATCTGTATTGTATTCACTCGTATGTGTTCAATTCCATGTTTTTTTTTTTAAGTTCCATATACTTAAGGCATTATTTGTTTTTGCTTTGACTTAGTTTTACTTCTGTTATTGCAAAGTTTTGTCGGTAATCCATAAGAATAGATAAATAAAAAAATTATTGTACAAGTAAATAAACTAACGAATAAAAAAGATTATAAATTCTTAATAAAGGCATTAAAATATCTACTGTTTTGGTATTTTGTGTTCGCTGGCGAAACTTTTTGTATATAAATTATTATATTTTGCATTTAAGGCATAAATACTGAAAAACCAATTTATATAAAAATTTCGCAAATCATACACGCAATACTAATTGCCTAACAGAAAAAATACAAAACGGAAAGAATGCAAAGTTTGTTATATATAAATCGATGTAAACAACATGCGTTTTTATACTTTTAATTTGTAATAAAAATTTTTATGCAATTTTTATTGTCACAGTGGTTATTTAATCAAAGTTTAAGGTTTCTTTAATTATAAATTAAATTACATCAATTTTAGTTTCTCGTTTGGTTTAAGCCGGTGCCAATAAAGTCCTTACTCTCAGGCTCGTGTCTGTTAATTTATTTTCTTCCTTTCCTTCTTTATGACTTTGAGACTTTGAGACAACAACTATTCCAACGTAGTTAAAAGACGCATTTTTTCTTCTTACTCCAGGCCCGGCTAAAGTTTACGACCTGCTCTTTGTTGTAATATATTTCTCAACTGACATTTAAAGGAGCGACCATTGTAAAATATATCTTCTCATCCATCGTGAGGTAGGTTTTGCACCATCGGCTCTAACAGGATGCAAGCGGAAGGAATACACCCAAGTAATCTTTAGTCGCATATTTTGATATGGTATTTCTCTTATGCAGCATTATGGTGAGAAGCATTTTTATGTTGATCGAACTAATTGCATTGTGTCTGGTGTTATAATGCCCAATTTTTTTTCTTGCTTGCCTTTTACAAAGAAATCAATCGTTTAAATAAATCACATCCTTGCTTTTTATACCCTTCACCACAAAAAGTGAAAAAAGGATACACCAATTTTGTCATTTCGTTTGTAATTTGTACAATATCCATTTTTCACCGCATAAAGTTAAGGGTCATCCAAAAAACGCGCATACATGTTTCTTTGAAATAAAACACAAACTATTTGCAATTTTTTCAAGCTGTTTTTTTATATTAAAAGTATGATCCATTACAATTATAAGTGGAATAGAATATCATTCAAATGTCCGCCATGACTGCGTCTGCAGACATCAATCCTAATATCGAAATTTTCATTGACTTTCCGGCATGTTGCTGGTGTTATTTCACGAATTGCAACTTGAATGTTGTTCTTTAGATCATTAATTGTCTGTGGCTTGTTAGCATACACTCGACTTTTCAAAAAAATTTGCATTTCTTAAAATTGCACGTTGAGGAAATTTTGATCGTAAAAGCGTAATGTTTTCTCGAGTTGTGTGGCATGTAGCACCGTCTTGCTGGAAATAGACGTCAGACACATCAATATGATTGAACTGTGTCCATAAAAAGTCTCTCACCATTAATTGGTATCACTCAGCATTCACAGGAACAGCATTTCCAGCATCATCTTCAAAGAAAAATGGCCCAATAATTCCATTTGCCCAAAATGCACAGCAAAGAGTAACTTTTTTTGTGTGTAGAGATTTTTCTTGAATAACACGAGGATTTTTATCACCCCACATACGACAATTTTGCTTATTGATGAATCCATCCATTCTGAAATGAGCTTCGTCGCTAAACAAAATTTTGCGATGGGTATTTTTCAAAGAACGCCCATTTTAGTAACAACTTTGAATGATGTAAACGCGTTGTTGCAATGTGTACCTGTCCATGGTTAAAACTGTACTACCTTCTAATAAAACAAAATGGCTTATGTCATTTAAAAAGATGTCACGTTTAAAAATTATATAGTGCTGACATCTAGGCGTCGCATTTGGATGATCCTTTATATATATTCTGACTTCTTATGCATAGCGAAGTCGTTTGAGCAATGTCCGTTTGACCGTTCGAGTTAGTGTTGAAATCAAGTTTGGCAAGACATTATACCAGCTAGAAAAAATTTTAATATGGCAATCGATCAGACATAGTGTCAAAAGAAGTGCTATTGGAAGCATTCAATGCAGCTGGCAAAAACAACTCCCACCCCTTACTTTTCACTTCCTTTTGAACAATCAAGAAACTCCAATAAAAAGAAAATATATATGGGGCGATAGAGAATTTAAAAACTAGAAAAAAACATCTAGTGGAAAAATTGGTTCTCGCCCATATTTTCCGAGTTACAGACCTCTGAAAATTTAAAAATTTTTAAAATATCAACATGGGAATCATTTAAAAGCTTTTGAAGAGATCGTTAGAGTAATCCTAAAATTTTTAAAGAATGCTTAACATATTAAGAATGGTATTCTTATGAAAAACTATATGTCGTAGTACTTAAATTTATTTCTTATTTGTTAATTCTCTGTCACCCCAATAGTTGCATTTTGTATGTGAGATACTTCACTAAACTAAATTTTCATAAATGCTATAGCCGAATATAGCACTCTTACTTGTTTATGTTATTGTCGATTGGTCAGACTACGCCTTATTAAAAGAATTCGTGGTTTGTTCAAGCAATATAGAGTGTCCATATATTGCTACTGTTTTTATTATACTTTTCTACATGGACTTGCTACACCATTGACAAAATTTCCTGCAGAAGTAAGTCCTATTTCATGAACGCTATTTTACAAAATAAAAGGATTTTTTTGTATATATTTAAATTTATTAATAGCTCTTGCACAGGGTGAGAAAAGAAAGTGTTCTATAAATACTATTGTTCGTATTTGGAGAGCAGAATGACTCAGATATTGTTACTAAATAATCTCAGTCTGCAAGTTTTTCTTGTAATTTCATATGAATTAGTCAAATTATTAAATTTGCAGAACTATTAATGATGTTAGTAAGATCATTAGTAAATTTTTAAAATATCATTAAAAAGATAGCTGCATCTCTGGACCTGCTTAGGCTGCTAATTCGTACAACTTTTTCCCCACCTTGTTCAATATAGAACCACAGTCAATAACTAAGCGTTGAAATTTTTTAAAGCAATATGCTTACACATTTAACCAGGGGGCAATAACACGCACACTTTTGTAAAGCAACAAAAATATAGAAAACATTGATTATAACCAGCAACATCTTGTTACAGTAGCCTTACAATAATAATAACAAATAAAGATAAATAAATAAAAATATACAATTAAGCCAGCAAAAAGAAGTAGGTAACGAAAAATTGGTAGCAATATTTATACTTGTTGCCGACTAAAGTTGCTCGTACCTGTCAATGCTCTCTGTCAATAATGTGTAACAAATAGATGCGTATCAATATTTATATAGTTTTTCTTTAACTTTTCATACATATGGATGTTTGTTGTGTGGTTGTGTTTGCATATGTGTGAATGTACATGTGTATATTTTTTATGGATTCAAGTGTTTTACTAATCTTTAGCAACACTTTGTATACCTTTACATACACGTTTGCTTAACTAACAATTGGCGTAATCTAGAGGGGCAATTGTGCAAATGAAAATAAACGTTGGAAATAAAGTGATTAAAAATCTCAACTTGGTATTCGATTTAATTTTTGGAATTTTTAATGTAACACAAGAATTTCCTAAAGAGATTATTAATAACCATTTTTATAGTACAACAATGTTTCGATGTTGTACAACAAAAGGCGTCTTTTTGGGGAGGATACTATTGCTAAAAAAATATACGAGGGTTGTTTCATGAGGTGTATTAGATAAGGTGTTCTAAGTAAACTTCGTTTTCGCATTAATTAAGTTTTTCTGTTGTTGTAGAGAAACGCGTCTCTAAACGATGAAAATTTTAACGCCATCAGTTTTAAGTTCATATTCGTTTTTTTACTTAGTTGTGTGTTTTTTTGTTAATAACACACAAATAACAAATTTTGCTTGTACGGCTTGTTTTACTACACCTACCTCTTGCCACAACAAATATTTCGTGGTGTAAGTTTGCTCTAAGAAAATCTAGCAAGCGCAATAACGCTTAAACTGCTTAAAATATAATCATAATTATACATTAAAGCATTAATATTTTATAATTTTAAATATTCTTTGTAATAACATGGACTCTTTAGAAGCTAGCCCAGCTGACAAAGTTACACCAACACATATTCTTCAAGGCTTGGACTAACAAAGCCACCTTTGTTATACCGACCAAGCCGTTTTAACCGTTTGACCGTTTTAACTAAATTTACTCACGGCAACCACTCGCATAATATTCTCTGAAGGTTTGAATTATCCCTTTACCAATTTACCTCAGATTGTTGTTTTTTTTTCCTTTTCTAATCTGGACTCCTCGAGGTGTCTATTCCAGCCTTCTGTTTATTTGTCTTTGTAAACAACTAATTATCATGGCTACCCAACAACATTATTTTTTATATGTGGAGGTTGCTGTTGGGTCTTAAACTCATAGCATATGTTATAAAATACGTTTGTACCTCTACTAATTCAGACAACAAAAGATGTGTTAACTAACGTTTTTTGCTGTTTAAAGTTGTGAAGTAACAATTTAAAAGATCTATTTCTTGCTGCACAAACATGGGCAAACATTATTAGTTTTAATAATAAAATTTTAATAATTAAATGCAAACATATTTTCTTCATTGAAGTTAAGTAAATTTTAAGCAGAGAACATTGTAGAAATATAAATATTGTTCATGCTTGAGATTTTTTCATTACCACTGAAATTTCATTGGCATTGCTTAAAATAATGATATTTCAAAAATTAATTACTATTTATTCTTAATGATTGAATTTTTATTTATATTAATTTTTACTAGTGGTAGTGGAATTTTTATAAAACTGATAACTTACCAATTACTAAAAAATTTTTTATTTAATTTCTATTCTGCTACATTTAGTAATCTTAATAAACAAAAATTAAAATACTATTGTACAAAACGACGACATAGCATACATACAAAAGGTTGTGATTAAATCATTCTTTGTTTCCAGGTTCAGTTAAATAAATATGACATTTAAATAAGCGCTCTAAGGGTTACTTTTGTCACTCTGTTCTCACTTCGTAAAAAGCTTGTTAATGTGCTAAAGATCCAATAACTTTCATAGAATGTTTTTTTCTTGTGTATTTGATTTGTTCTGAAAATGGATAAACTGCTTATAATCAAATTTGGTAAGAAGAAAAAACAAAAGCTGTTCATGTTTAAAACATATTTTTCACAAATGAAGCAAATCCAACAAGTTCGAGATTATTTACACAAGAAAGGCCTCCATTTAAGTTTTGATTTTTTTCTCCGAAGTATTTTCTAAACTCATTACAGCAACATATTCAGTCACAAATTTCTTATTTTTACACTCTGTGTAAATTTTAAGGGCTTGGCAATTGCCATTCAGAAGATAAAAGCCTTCCTTTGCATTTTTTTAATTACCTGCTGTTCTTACGCACATTGTACTAAATACTCTGTAAAGTATTCATTGTCTGCTCGATCTGTACAGTTTTTTACACACACACCTTTTGAAAATTTCACCCATCAAGCAATTACGGTTCCAGTGATTAAGGAAAAAAGTTAATATAATGCACAACTAATAATTCGACGAGGACCATTTAAAGTTACGCCATGGCCTTGGAGGCAAACCTCTATGCGGTGGTCAGTTGATAATTAGGTTCAATGTCGTTAATGTGCCGAATAATCTCATCTTTCCCATCTTGAATTGTTCTTGAGTTATTCACGACACTTTTTCTTAAAGTTCTCTCAAAGAAAAAATTCTAACGATGTCAAATCACATTAACGTGGCAACAGTTTAACATCGCCACAACGTAAGCAACAAGGGCATTTAATTTCTCGCCTAAAAGAGCCATTTTTTTCCGATGTGTGGCATGTGGCATCATCTTCTGGGAACCACATTTCATCCGTTATAATCTCGCGATAGAGAATACCAATCACGGTAACTGCTTAGACGACCTCATTTTTGAAGATGTACGTCCAGACGACACCGCCAGCGAATAAACCTTTCCAAACAATCACTCTTTGTTAGGTCAGGCAGGCAGCCGTGTTGCCACAGCCCACTTGGGTCCACTGATTGGTCCCTTTGTGTTACTCTTTGTCACTCCTTGTTAATGCAGCGGATTTTTAACAATCCGTTTCTTCAACCAGTCATTCAGCATTATTTCGATTCTTTAAATGGTAAGTAGGCTTCAGCGCTTGAGTTAATTTCACCTTGTAAGCGAGTAAATTCAAATCTTTTTTTTAATATTCGTTATTCGTATAAAAATCTTAATCTACTGCTTAATTGTGTACCTCTGTATAGTTGAATATTTGAAGAACAGAAATAAAGAATTATCAAATAGACTTGGAAATGTCAATAAAGTTGGGCACCATTATCATCTTTAGTTTATTTGTATGGTTTAAGAGAACTGCTGGTTATAGTGTTACACTCTGGGTTGTTACAACCGAATTATTAATTACCGTCGGTCACAAGTAATAAAGAATGGTAGGTTCTATCGTACGCAAAATATTCTCTGCCAAATCTTTCTATGGATGCCAGAGGCACCTGCAGTTAAAGTATTTTGTGGTTCCTTAAGCAGCGTATATGTACGTAGGTTGTTTAAAAAAAACGAATAATTTTCTTGACGAGGAAACTCCGTGCTATTCAAAAGGAAGAAAGAAAACAGTGGTGCCGGAATTGAAAAATATTTTAAATGAAATTTTAATTTTTTATAATTTTTATAGGTAAAATTAGACGTGCATTGTCCACTTGTACCTCCAGTTATATTTTTTAGATTATTTAAGCACTTGCTGTGTATTTCTGTGACAATTTGCTACTCTTTTGCTATTTTTTAATTTAGCTTAAATTATATAAAAATATTTATTTTATCTATGGATGCACAAGCATAAGTATTGATTGCATTTAATTGTTTTTTGCCTTTAAGATAAACACGCGTATTAAAAATTTTTCTTTGCCCCATCTTGTTGTATTTTTTTCTACATTTATTTTTTATTTTTTGCTAAAAAAGAAAAATTAGAAAACAGAAACATTAACCAAGTATTTATACAATTTCCTTTTGTCGTTGTGTGCCATTAGAAAGACAGAAATCGTTTTTATTTATATGATGATTCAAAGTTGCATTCAATGACGGCATTGATATTCATACAAAAGAATGGCAAATGACTAGTAGAAGTGGACTTAATAATAGAAATTTTTAATTTGTAGTATACATTGCATATAATGGATTTCTGCGAATTTTAAAATGTTTCCATCTAACTGCTTCTGTTTATTTTTGAAACTCCTTTTTAATATTTGTTTCACTGGCGATCGTTAGTGTCTGTATACAGCTCTTGCTGCATTTGATATTTATGATTATAATGTTAATTGTTCGAAACGACTTATTTTGAAATAGGCTGGGAAATCATTATCGTCGTCTCTTAACGTTAGTTTAGTCTTCTTATTTGTTTTATTGTATCATGAAGTTTTCAGTTAAGTCATCATAAGATATTTAAAATTCTAATAAAAAAAAAACAAAGTGGAATGTCTGTACGGGATCTTATACCCTAGAGATAGAAAAACATTATTTACGGGACTTAAATATTTTGTCTACATGTGCTAGAATATGATGTTAATGTTTAAAACAACCGCCATTTTAAAAAAATCTTATTCATAAGTTTTACAAAATAATGTTGCCTAGGCCAGTGTCTTGTGTCACGCTTAAGGTTTAACTATAAGAAAAATATACAATTAATTTTATTAGATGAAAAAGTTAGTGCAAAATATCATTTCAAATGTCCTGCAAACAATTAATGCTATTAATAATTTGAAAATTGAAAGTTGAAGCAACTGAATATTTAAGGGGATGGGTATATTTTTTTTGTTGAATTATGTATAAAATTAATAATTATTTACTACTGATAGTAAATTTAATAAAGATTATGACTAATAACACTTTGAAAATTTTGACACTTAATAACAGGGGCTGCCTTTGCAAAAAGGATTAAAATTGAGTATTCTGGTAGTATCGAATATGTGTCTGTTAGAAGTTTAAAAAGGGTGTTTTTAAGTGTATCGAACATATAACTTCTAAAAAAAACGAAGTTCTACTATATCAAAACGGAAAATATAAATTTTAACATATTAGAAATTGAAGTTAGAAAACTTTAAGTTTTAAGAATTTGTTAAACTAGAATACGATATACGATATACAGGTTTAGAAAACTCTGACTTTAAAAATATTTTGTGTTTAAATTTATAAGCAACTAATTTGCTTACAAAAATCTAATTACAGCTACATAAATCGTTTTATTTTATTTTATTTTTATCAATTTATTTTTTGTAATTTTTCTTTACATTTTTCACACGCGTTTGACCCAACACTGTACAAGTCAAATTAAATGTTTATCTGCTACATTAATTAATTCACTCTTAGTAGAGTCGAAGTTTTGACCTATAAAAGATCAATATGCGATGCCCACGCAATTTATTTTTGTAAATTTTTAAGCAATCAACTTATTATCATCTGGTAGTTAAGAAAAAGTTACTCTTAATATAACAAATTTAAGTGTTTTTGTATTAATATATCGGGTCTTTTTGTCCAATTAACTTCTGGTAGAGACGAAGTGAAAATTTTAATTCCACAATAATGTATTTTGTTTTTGTAAAATTAAGTTTTTTTTAAGGAAGTAACGAAGATGTTACTTCTATCTAAAAATGCTCTGTAAAATACCGGCAGGGTGCAGACACATAAAATTTGCTAGTGGTACCTTTTTTTCGCAGATTCTTAAAAATCTTCGTGATTTTAACTAGTGCGCATTACAGGCAAATGTTAAACATTTATAAGCAAGTGGATGAATTAGTTCACGTAGCTCATGGCGCCAGTGCTTTGGTGAAGTTATCTCTCGTTTTACAATTTTAAAAATAAGGAACATGTTTTTTTCCTCACTGTCTTCTATTGCGGATTTGTGCCTTTTCGATGAATAAACTGTACCACTAACAACAACAAACAAACAAAAAACTGTAACACTAATGTTTTTAGTTTTAAAATGTAGCGAAGTTATTTTTTTTCTAAATTTACAAAATATTTGTTTTTAGAAAAATAGGATTGCAGCAAAGACTGCTCAAGAAACTAGCTCAGTAGCGTTAAACAAAGGCTGCAGAATCGCGGCAAAGTGAAAGATTATGAAATAAATATGAAAAAATGCAGCTTATAAAATATTTTAAATAAGGTTTTTAATGCTGTTGTTGAGCATAAGCTTCGTGTATAGCAACCGTCAAAGCCGTTTGCTGGATAAATCAAGAAATAAAACCGGTAACTGCCTCTCATAATACCCTTCCTCACACAAAGTGGAAAAAGATATAACTCATGGACTCGCCCATATTTTCCGAGTTACGGGCCTCTGAAATTTCAATATTGTTCAAAATATCAATATGGGTATCATTTTAAAGCTTTTGAAGGGATCTTTGAGGAAATACTTAAATTTTTTTGAAATTCTTAACCCATTAGGAGCCATGGCATTTTTTTTATATTATATTTTTAATTTTCTGTCACCCCAATATTTGCTTTTTAGATCGGAGTTACTTTACTTAACTAGATTTACATAGATGCTGAAGGGTATATAAGATTCGGCATAACCGTATAAAGCACTCTTAACATGTGACTCTTAAAGTTAAAGTCCGCTTACCAAAATTTTGCATTTTGAAAAAATTTTGTCCAATTTGTAAAAGGTTTTTTTATGGAAACAAAAATTAAAAGGGAAGACTTCTGAAAGCCCTATGTGATCCAAGTATTTCTGAAATGACACTAATTACTTTGCTTTTAGTACACAAAATATACCAAAATCAAATATAGGAAATTTTACAAATTTTTATTGTAATTGTTGTAGAAACTGTATTTTAAAGCTGATATAAAAGATCTGTAATTAAAAATCGTTTAAAAAGGAAATATTTCGCTTTAACAACAACAAAAAAGAAAACAATTATTTGCTACTTTTGTTTTGCTATCAAAAAAAGAATAAGTGCTCTTTGATAACTTCTTATTAAACACAAAATCGATAGTTCCATGCAGAGCGCTTATTTTTAGTGGAAGCCTGAAACAAAAATATTAAGAATTTGTTTTTAATTAAAAAATAATTGACTGTTTTGTTCTAGATTTAGAGATTTGAAACAGAGACATAAAAAAAACAATAGAAAAAGAATTAAATATTAAATATACAATGATTATTTGCAACTTTCTGTAAATATTTTGCATCATCATTCTACGCAGGTAGTGGAATAATTTTTCTTATTATTTTTGTCTTATTTTTTTAGAAAATGTTTGGTCGAAATGTTTATTACACTTATCGATATAAATTGCGAAACGGTTCTCACACATATTTGTTTTTGAAGGCGGGTGGTACATTCAAGCGGAAATTAATACTAAATCTAAGAAAAGAACTCATTATCTGTTTTTATGCCCTTCACCACAGTTAGTAAAAGAGTTTACATAAGTTTGTCATTCCGTTTATGATTTTTACAATATCAATTTGTGACCCTAATAAGTATATATATTCCGAGTTTTTATACCTAGCAAAGTCGATTGAGTAATGAACGTCTGTTCGTTTGTCTGCCCGTGCTAGTATTGACATCAACTTTGCCAAGGTACTAGACAAGCTAAAGAAAATTTAAATACACCAATCGATTAGATATAAATTCAAAATTTTTTCTATTGAAAATTAACAGGTCGTTCGAGACAGCAGCCAAAACACCAAAATTTTTCTATATCATTTTAAACATTGAAGTAACTCCAATCAAGAAACAAATATATGAGGCGATAGAGAATTAAAAAATAAGGAAAAAATACCCAGTGAAAAAATTTGCAGTTGCCCGTTACATTCTGATGTATAGGCCTCTGAACTTCTTATATTAATCAAAAGATTTTGAAAAGATCTCTCAAGAAATAGTAAAATTTTTTAAAAATGCTTAAACCATCAAGAGGCGATAATATTTTTATTTAAAATTGTATATCGTACTTTGTTTTCTTATTTTATATTTCTCTGTCACCTCAATATTTGTATTTTTTTTTTTTGGGATTGGAGTTACTTTACTTAACTTGATTTACATAAATGGTGAAGGGTATACAAGATTTGGCATAGCCGAATATAGCACTCTTCCTTGCTTCTCTTTTTCTTTTTGTTGTTTGTTGTTGAATTACATTTCGTCTTCTTTTTTGAGGACAGTTATAATATTATTTCTGTCAATAATCAATTCTTATTATTATAACCATTGATATTTACAATCCCGTTGATATTTAAATGTAATTGTGTTTCTTTAACTTGTTTGATGTGAGACCTTTTTTAGCATATATTTTTATTTAAGGGATTTTTAACAAATTTTTAATGCTTTTTTATAAAAATAACTTACCGTTCCTTTATCTATTTAAATTGTATTAATAGCATTTAATTTTTATTTATTTTAAAGCATTTAAACCTTAATCAATAAAGTAGCTCTTGTAAAGAGCTTAAGATTTTTTTAAGAATTTTTTTTTACCTTCTGACGATTTCGTTATTTAAAGATTATCATAAAATGCTAAATATATAAATCTTAATATAATTCCTGGACTTCGATATCTGATTAAAAAGATTGCTTTTAATTTTATTTTGATTACTTTGCTACTCAATGCCTAGAAACGGCTTAAAAACCTTTGTTAGGTAAATTACAAGATCAAGCAACAACTGTCTGAACATTCATAAAGAATTCTTTATGAAATGGGCCTGAATTTAAAAACTTTGAAGACAGATGGTGTAATAATTAGGATCAGACGTGGTAAGCTCTATTCAAATACAAAAAGTTTTGTGTCAAACTTAAGCACTGCTGTCAAACGTGTCCAGATGTCCGGATGATGTATTTTTATTTCATTAAAACTTTAAATTCTGTAAGCACCTACGATAGTCTAGACTCTTAATTGCTGGCAGGTTAGAAGTTATCTTGTCTCTCATGGTTCTCAGTTTAATTTTAAAGAATGTAGTAATCAAGATAATGCTGCATTACAATCTACTTTTTCCTGTTTTTTGTTTTATTTAACACAAATATTCTTAGATAATTTTTCTTTTCTTTTTTAATTTGTATTTGTGGACCTACAAATCTGCCTTCTATTATAGTTACATATAATATTACTCATTTGGCCGCCAAGAGTAAATTTTGTTTCAGGAGCAAAAGTGTATCAGAAGAACCTTTTATTACAAAAAATGTTGAATGTTTCTGAAATAAAAATTACAAATTACTAACAAAAAGTTTGTGTTATTTTATATTGCAAAATTTCATTGGCTCTAAAGATTGGAATTTTTCATCGTAATTTGAAAAATATTTAATTAATGTATAAATTCCACAGCAGCGCAGCTGAAAAATTTGATCAACTACAAAGAAATTCTATATTCTAGAAACTATGCAGAAACCCTTTTCCTTAATTTCCATTTTTGTGCTTTATACCTCATTTAATTCTAAAAATATTTAGCTCAAACAAAAAAATATTTTTAAACAGAAAAAATAAAGGAATTTTGTAAAAAAAAGCTTTTCCCGTCTTAAATTTTTGAAAAAAAAAAAAAAGATTTCAATATAATTTTGTTATGCATCTTTAGGTGTTTTATTTATTAAAATTGGATGAGTCGTTCTGAAGTTAAGCTGAAATATATCTGCTTACCTGATAGAGAAAACCCAAAAAAGGATTTGAGTTTAGAACATCAAAAACCATATAGTCCACATAGTTTTATTTAAAGAAGGATTTTGCTACTGAGCAGTTTTATTGTAATTCTTTTAAATAAATTCTCATACTACGGTATCTCATATATTTTGAATTGGAGCGGGAGCCAAATATAGCACTCTTGTTTTTATTTAAATCAGATTATTTTGTGACTTGAAATTGATTTTTTGTATTCAAATGTCGCGTAGTGTATATTACTTATAGTATTCTTATCCAGAACGATATTGTAAGATAATTAAATTAAAAACCTATAAAAATTAATTTCATAATAAAAAAATTTTTTTAAACTCAAAAAAAATGCATAAGAAATTTCTAAAAATATTCTTAACATTATTTTATCTAAAGATTAAGAGTTTTGTCATTTTGGAAGATGCAAGCTGGATTTGTTTCTTGACTTTTTTTTTCGTAAAAATGTTATTTTTTTGCGCAGGTGTTAGATAAATATCAAAATAGTGCAAAATCGTGCATACGAAATTTGTACGTGATTTAATGTTGTAGGAGTTACATTAAATAACAAATAATACTTAACAGCATCTACCATCAGTAAGACAACAAAAGCAAACTAACAACATTAAGCACATATATATTCTGATTCCATAACAAAATGAAACCAAAAATTTATTTTAAAAAAAATACAGCCAACTTTGTGCTTGTCTGCATTTATCATTGAGCCATCTTAAGAAATTTGCAGCAAAAACTTTAATGGATTTAGTCTAGAATATACAAAACTTAAACCTTTTTTTTATTTAAGGAGACATTAAAAAAATTTATAAAAACAAAACATGAAATACGTGTTGATTTTAATAAACATTAATTTGAAGATGTTGTTGGGAGGCAGGAAAATCAAGCAGATATAAAAATCTATATACAAATATCAACAAAGATTCAAACAGGAACCAGAGTAAAGCTGAACATTTTTTTATGGTTAAGTTCGCATTTTTAAAATATTTAATTTCAACTGAGTGCATGGAAATTCTGAAACGCTGCCAGCCGTCATAGCCCAACCTATTGAGAATTCTCGCCTTTTATAATTTTTTTTAATACTTTTCTAACAATGCATGATTCCATAATAAGTTATGAGTTTAATCAATGCTTTATTATTTATGTTCCGTCGTACGTTACACAGAATTTCGTCTTTTTTATGCCGTACATACATAAATCGAAAAACTTTTGGTGCTTCAAAGTTTTAAAAAATTGTTCAGTCATGCTTCAAGAATAAATTAAAATACTTAAACGCTATCTACGACGTTTTATCACTACAACCTCTGATCAAAGAAAATATATATTAACGTTTTTAGGTCTTCACTGAAAGTCCTACATTTTTTTTTTTTTTTGTATAAGAAGCGTTTGATCTGGTAAATCATAATATTTTTTAGAAAAATAAAATACTGGAGCTTTTTGTAAAACAGCAATAGAGACAAATTTTTAAATAATTGTAAGGTTACCCAGTTTAGTGTCTTCAGCATGCTTCTTATGAAAGTTTTAATAAATGATCTAATAAATATCCACTTTAACTCTTATTAAAGGTCGCATATGAATGCCAATCACATAGAATTATTTTCATACCTACAACTGCAAACGAAATTGTTGATGATGTTGCTATTCTGATGGAATATTTAGGAAAAAAATTTTATAAACCAATTAAGATGAGTTTAATTCATAAAAAAAGTAATAACACGTTGTGTGACAGCAGCATCTTGCGTCAGTTTAAAAAAAAATATTAAAAATGAATTCGTCGTCGCCAAAATCAGTAAAATACAGTAAGTGCTGCTGTTGAAATCAAATTAGCCAAGGTACTAGAAGAGCTAGAGAAAATTCAAGTACGCCAAACAGTCAGTTATAGTTTCGAAAATTTAGCTATTGAAAATTAGCAAGGTCGGTCCATGTCCATCAAAGCAACTGGCAACTGTACCCGCAGAACTCAGAAATTTCTGAACTGAATTTGAAAATTTTTTTCGTTATTTAAAAGTTAATGCTTAGATGCTCAGAGATTGTTCTCGTTTTTAAAATTCGTAATTTAAAAATATAAGGGTGTCCCCTTATAACATATGTGTTTTTTACGTATATTTTATGCCATAAAGTGCACCACTTTTAAATGTAAAAAATTTCGTATCACTATACGTCCCAATAGCAAAAAAGAAATACTTGCAGACAAGCGCTTGAAAATTAGACAGAATGTCGATTACCACGAGTTTAAATATTTAAAATTATTAATTAAAGGGTGCCACAATAGTTCATTTAATTTGATGTATGTGGCCATACTTTGAACAGTTGTAGACAGATGGATGAAATTTGTGCAGAATATGTATTGCCAAGTCTGCCTTTACAACAAGTACAAAATTTGGATTTGGAGATTAAGGGGTGTCCAAATAGTTGATGTAATATAATTTTTTTGGCCAAACTTGTGAACCTGCATAGGCAGATGGTTGACATTAACAATGAATCTGTATAAAAATTTAATTTGGAAATTGATAGATGCCCCTCTATTTAATAGAATTTGATGTATATTGCCAAACTATTAACCAGTTTAAGACAGATGGTTAAAAATTCGCAAGAAGCTGAAATGCTAAGTCCACTATAATAATATATGCTGAAGGGTACATAAAATTTTGCATAGCCGAACGTCATCTGCTAAAATTTATTTTTGATTATCTCAACGTATATATTTCATGATATTTAAAAAACTTACACAAAAAAAGTTTACTTCTCATTTCTATCTGTGGCAACATTTATTTTTTAAGCCAAAGCAATAACCAAATGGACATATAGACAATTTTACTGACTTCACTGTAATTAAAGATAATTTGGTGTATGATTCAAACGGTTTTGACTTAAAATAAAATTTATAACTGTTCTTTGTAATTTGTTACGATTTAATTACATTTTAAAATTAGTTTAAAAACATTTATATTTGCAACAATATTAATTCCGATTTATGTTGATACTAAAACGAAACTTTATACGAGAAAAAAAATTAATATTATTTGTGGCAACAAAGTCACAATGTGTTGTTAGTTCAAAAATTTTATGTGCTGGTTGTAAAATCCTATAATTGGGTTTTTTCGTAATTATAATTTTTTTGTTCACAAATTTTTGTTATAAAATTAGGTTTCGAATTCTTAAGTATAATCCTTAAACAGTTTTTCAAGTTCTTTGCAACAACTTTTTGAATGTTGTTTATTTTTTTTTTTTAATTTACTTTTATTGTGGTGCTAAAGGTTTTATTAAGTTTATTATAAAACAATATCATTTATCTACATATAACTAAGGAATTAAACAATTTAGGAGCCTAAAAATTATAAAGGCCTAAAAATATGATCAGATTAGTCAAATATTTGACCAAAACGAAGTAACCACTAAATTATAGAAATTTTTTTTGTATTTTTTAACTAATAATCAGGAAATATGAGATCGTCTTTAATATAGAAATTAAGATAAATAGATAATTTACCTGGAAAAATTGAATTGGTCAAATATTTGACTTATCTGACCGCACCCTATATAATGATTATATAAATTAAAATAAAACTAATCAAATTATATAATTTCAATAACACTTATAATGTAATTCTTTCATTTATTTTTTTCAAGGCGAAGCTGAGCCCGCGAATACGTCCGCGTTTCATTTCTAATTTTCTGAAGATTTAAATTAAGAAAAATGTGTATACAAAAATATGTTGATAATTATTTTATAGTATGTTTCTACGGCAAAATAAAGCACTTGCGAAGCATACCGTTTACACGACACATGCTACATGCTTCGATTTGACGTCTGCACAAAAGCTAAAACAGTATGCAAATAGTTTATTTAAAAATTTTATTTATTTATTTTTTTTTTTGTAAATTATTACATTTTAAAATGTAATTAAACTTTTTGTTTTTTATTTTACACACGTTCACACGCCAATTTTAGCATTGCTTTACTCTTTTTGTTTACAACTTATACAGCTTGTTCAGATAAACTTGCGATAAAAGTTACAGAAGACAGAAATTTTTCATGCTTCAGAAGTAGATTCAAACTGAATCGTCTCAAACCAACGTGCTTCGCCCTTCATATTCTGTATGGCAAAGCACTTTGATTCACACATGATTGGACTGTGAATCAGGAATGAAAGAGCGAAGCAAGAATACTTGGCTCCGTGGAAACTAAGTATTAGTACCATTACATCGATAGAGTTATGTGCTTTCACATTTGTATCTCTAGTTTCTCTACAAAATATTTTATTTTTACTAAACAAAAAAATTTTATATTTGAACCGAGGTTCTAAGGGACCTCCACACAAAATTTAATTCAAATCCATCAAGCAGTTTTTACGTGATGTTAACGCAAACATTCAGGCAAAAATTCCAAAAAAAGGTATTTATTAGTCCATATCGACTACTTTCTGCACCATCCATCAAAATTTTCAAAAAATATTTCATGTATAGAAATGGCCCCTTACTGTTTCATTATATGTAACAAAAAAAAAAAACAAAAAATTCGGTAGCGATGCAAGTAATCTTAATAAATCACAAAGGAGTATATATTTGGACTCAATGCAAAAAATGCTTTTCTAGCTTTTTAGAGTTGAAAATATTGCAAAATAAAGAATTGTTCGTACTGTTAAATTCTCATTTCAACTACAAAACTTTAAAAAATAAAATACTTAAAAAAATCACTACAATATTTTTCTCATCAGCAATAAATGGAGTCTTTAAAGATTAAAAAATCTTAAGGGCACGCACAAAGGGAATGTAATTGCACAGGTTCTTACTGTGTAGCTGTTATTTTCTAAATAATTTAGTGGGTCGCTATACGGCTAAAGTTGCCTTAAGCATCATTTGCAGTTGTATAAATGGTTGTTGCCAATGTGTTTAATTCATACTAGAAGACAAGATCTAACAAGAAGGCTTATAATAGCTACAACTGCGACGAGGTTGTATAATTTAAAATTCTAAAGGAAAAGTCAGTTATGGCTTAGACTTAAAATTGCATTTTAAGTCAAATAATAAATATCCGTATTATATTTTCCCCAAAAATAACTTTTTTATATTTAAATGTTCCTAATTGATTTCCTTTACTTTCAGGTAATTGGACATGATCTTTCAATTTATATGTGGCAGTTGGTATGTTATTCTTAGTATTTTATTTTCTAAAGAATTTTAATTACTCTTATTTCTATTGTGACGGCAATTAAATAGTTTAAAGTTTGTTGCTTAAGTTTTATGATTTGTGTAATGTAATAAAAACCATTGATTGATTGGTAAACAAAATTAGGTCTAACCAAATATTGTATTAATTTTTGTTTTTTTATTACATTAACCGCTTTATAATTAAAGCGTCAACAATTTTATTTAATATTTTCAACAATCAAAAAAGAAAAAAAAATTCTTTAAACACCACCCAAAAATTTTTTACCGTTATTTTTAGTTGTTAATGGTATTTCTAATCCATCAAATGTTATGAGCTATTATTAGTGATTTTCAATTTATAAGCTGGAATTAACTAAAAAGTCTGTCGACTGCATGCAGCTACATATTTGTTCACTTGTATAACACGTCTCTTGCCAGTCGACCGTTATCATAAAATGCAACAAATGAAGTGCTACCATTTGTTTCACGTGTGCCTCTAAGTGCTTCTTCTTAAATGAATGAGCATTTTTTAAGACAAAAAGAGTAAAATGTTTTCAAATTTATGTTTGGCATTTACTTCACTTTTGTCTTACATTGATGTTAGTAATTTACCTAAATTTTTTTTTTTCAATTGCTTTTAGGAAACAAATAAAAAAAACTGTTAAAAATCAGTTGTTAAAACAGCAGTTGCTCTGTAACACTTTCCTGTTAACGCCTCTTCTATACTCCCTATATGACCTACAATAATCATATACGACTTTGTAAGTTATATTTTGTATTTCATGTGTTAAACATTTTGTTTGTACAATTTATTTTTGTTTTCATTTTAGTTATTTATATTTCAAAAGACCATCATATTTTTGTATTTTTGTGTGTTATGTTTGCGGGTATAATTTGTATACAATTTTCTCAAAAAAAAAAAAAAAAAAAAAAAAACTTTAAGCATTTTTTGGGTCATTTCTATAATCTATCACAAGCTAAAGATATTCTACGGAGTTATGTGCTTCTATACAGTTTCTTTGTAAATTCAAAAGTATAGCAAATAAAAACAATGGTTTTCTCAGAAACATTAGTTGAGGAGGCCTTCTAGTTTTCATTCTGCATAATATTTATTTCAAGTGCTCTAAATATTTTTGGGGTGTTTGTATATTATTCATATCATTTTGCTTTTAAGGCTAAACTGCATAGTCATGGATTTTGTTTTATAAGTTTACAGTATTTGCCCTGTGTCAAGTAAAGTACATGTTATCTACGTACATTATTCAACACTCAAGTTATGATTTTTTTTATTTAAGATAGAGTTTATATGTTAAAAAAACATTTAAGGTAATTTTAAGTACCAGATACTTAAAACAGGTATTAAGAATTATAAGGTTTTCAGTACACTTGCAGTTTAGATATCAAAGTAGTCACAGAAAAAATTTAGCTCAAGAAAAAACCTTCGGGATCTTAATTTTATCTTGGTTATTTGTCCAGTTAGGGATTAAAATATCGTTGATGTGTTCGACTTTACACTTAAGAGTTATTTTTGTTTCCTCTGTAAGGGTGGAAACATTCTTAGTATTGTTCTCATGTGTTTTCGACAATTCAGATTTTTGGGCTTAATGTACGGTTACCCAGATAAGATCTAAGCCAAGGAATTCGACCAACTTCGGTCTCATGGCCTCTTATACTAGGCAGGCTCTTTAAATATTTTACCCACAGTAATTACTGCCATACACTATTTGGTCTTAATTTCTTCTAAAAGGGTCTGACGAAATTATTTTTTTGTTCTAAATGAGTTTCCTGGTGAAATCCTAACTTTTAACCAATTGAACCATCCTTGCTAAATAGCAATTATTTTTCGCATCACGTAAAAACTGCTGAATGCATTTGAACAAAATTTGGGCGGAGTTCTCTTAGAGCCCTGGTTGAAATATAGAATAATTTCTGTTTCGTTAAAATAAGTCATTTTGTAAAGAAAATAGAAAATGTGAAATCATCCAATTTTATCGGTATAATGATACTAGAATAGTTGTCAGTACATTTTTTTTTTTTGTGTAGAGGAAAAATGTTTAACATTGCTTACAGATTTCTACAATAGATATTTAAAAATACATTTATCCAAATTTAAATTTTAAGAAAGTTATAAATGACACGCCGGCGAAGTCGTCATATAAAATATAATGTCGCCCTTAATTTTGCATTTCCTGCCAATTTTAGTTACCAACAGAGCTGTAAACGAATGATTCTTTTTTGAATCATTCCTGCGAATCATTCCCGCATTGAATTGTGATTTTTTTAATGCATTCATTCCACACAAAAAAGAATTGAATTAAAATTTGAATGCATTCACAATGAATTAAAATTCTTGATCGCCATTCACTTACCCACACGAAATGAATGAATAAGAATTAGAATTTCATCATGAAATTACTTTTTATGAATGCATTCCTCTCATCAGCCAATAAATGAATTAGAATCTGAATGGATGTATTATGAATTTAAACGTCGTGAATGCATTCACTCGCCATCGAATTAAGTGAATTAGAATTGGAATGCAATTATTGGAAGGAAAAATATATTGAAGGAATTCATTTTTTTTACAATAATTCTTTTAAGTTGAAAATTATACAGTGTGTATTTTACTACGTCGGCCATGACATAAGCTGCAAAAATGTTAACGTGTGTTATATTGGGCATGATAAAAGCTGTAGAAAAGTTAAAGGGTGTTATAAAATTGACATGATTTTTACGATTAGAGTGTTATCTTTTAAACTATAAAAGATAAAAACTTGAAATTTACGAAGTGTATGTTACTACATCGGCCATGACAAACGCTATAGAAAAGTTAAAGGGTTTTGAAAAATTGACGTGATTTTTACGATTATGGTGTTATCTTTTGAACTATAACAGATAAAAACTTGAAATTTACGCAGTGTGTGTAACTACATCGGCCATGACAAACGCTATAGAAAAGTTAAAGGGTGTTGCAAAATTGACGTGATTTTTACGATTATAGTGGTATCTTTTGAACTGTAACAGATAAAAACTTGAAATTTACGCAGTGTATGTTACTGCATCGGCCATGACAAACGCTATAGAAAAGTTAAAGGGTGTTGCAAAATTGACGTGATTTTTACGATTATAGTGGTATCTTTTGAACTATAACAGATAAAAACTTGAAATTTACGCAGTGTATGTTACTGCATCGGCCATGACAAACACTATAGAAAAGTTAAAGGGTGTTGCAAAATTGACGTGATTTTTACGATTATAGTGGTATCTTTTGAACTATAAGAGATAAAAACTTGAAATTTACGCAGTGTGTGTTTTTACATCGGTCATGATAAACGCTATAGAAAAGTTAAAGGGTGTTGCAAAATTGACGTGATTTTTACGATTATAGTGTATCTTTTGAACTATAAAAGATAAAAACTTTAAATTTACGGCGTGTGTGTAACTACATCGGCCATGATAAACGCTATAGAAAAGTTAAAGGGTGTTGCAAAATTGACGTGATTTTTACGGTTATAGTGTTATCTTTTGAACTATAACAGATAAAAACTTGAAATTTACGCAGTGTATGTTACTGCATCGGCCATGACAAACACTATAGAAAAGTTAAAGGGTGTTGCAAAATTGACGTGATTTTTACGATTATAGTGGTATCTTTTGAACTATAAAAGATAAAAACTTGAAATTTACGCAGTGTGTGTTTTTACATCGGTCATGATAAACGCTATAGAAAAGTTAAAGGGTGTTGCAAAATTGACGTGATTTTTACGATTATAGTGTTATCTTTTGAACTATAAAAGATAAAAACTTGAAATTTACGCAGTGTGTGTTTTTACATCGGGCATGATAAACGCTGTAGAAAAGTTAAAGGGTGTTACATAATTGACGTAATTTTTACGATTAGAGTGTTATCTTTTGAACTATAAAAGATAAAAACTTGAAATTTACGCAGTGTGTGTTTTTACATCGGGCATGATAAACGCTATAGAAAAGTTAAAGGGTGTTACATAATTGACGTGATTTTTACGATTATAGTGTTATCTTTTGAACTATAACAGATAAAAACTTGAAATTTACGCAGTGTGTGTAACTTCATCGGCCGTGATAAACGCCATAGAAAAGTTAAAGGGTGTTGCAAAATTGATAAAACGCAGTGTGTTACTACGACGACTATGATAAACGTTGTAGAAAAATTCGTGTTATTAATTATTTACCAAAAAAAACAAAAATATTTCACACCTTTGCAAACCGTTTACATTTTTTAGGAAAAAAACATTGAAACAGTTTCCACGAAAAATCTCATTATAAGTGTAATAAAGAAAGTACCTACCCCTTAATTTAGTGCTAGCAACAAAAAAATGGGTCATTGAATGGTCTGTTTGTTGGCCACGTGCTACATTGTGAAAATGGCAGGTAACAAAAATTTAAATAATCTTGTTCAATTGGATTGTTTTAACTACCATATGATAAAAATTCAAATGAAATTTTAGAACTAAATTCTTGACACTGGCAAACAAATTAGAATTATTATACCGACCTTAAATACTAGACAGATATTATTGTACATTCTCTATTTCACTCATATTTACATTTGTCATTTTTTATCTTTTATAGTTCAAAAGATAACACTATAATCGTAAAAATCAGGTCAATTTTGCAACACCCTTTAACTTTTCTATAGCGTTTATCATGGCCGATGTAAAAACACACACTGCGTAAATTTCAAGTTTTTATCTTATATAGTTCAAAAGATACCACTATAATCGTAAAAATCACGTCAATTTTGCAACACCCTATAACTTTTCTGTAGCGCTTGTCATGGCCGATGCAGTAACATACACTGCGTAAATTTCAAGTTTTTATCTGTTATAGTTCAAAAGATACCACTATAATCGTAAAAATCACGTCAATTTTGTAACACCCTTTAACTTTTCTATAGCGTTTATCATGACCGATGTAGTTACACATACTGCGTAAATTTTAAGTTTTTATCTGTTATAGTTCAAAAGATAACACTATAATCGTAAAAATCACGTCAATTTTGCAACACCCTTTAACTTTTCTATAGCGTTTATCATGGCCGATGTAGTTACACATACTGCGTAAATTTTAAGTTTTTATGTTATAGTTCAAAAGATAACACTATAATCCAAAAAATCACGTCAATTTTGCAACACCCTTTAACTTTTCTATAGGGTTTATGATGGCCGATGTAAAAACACACACTGCGTAAATTTCAAGTTTTTATATTTTATAGTTCAAAAGATACCACTATAATCGTAAAAATCACGTCAATTTTGCAACACCCTTTAACTTTTCTATAGCGTTTATCATGGCCGATGTAGTTACACACACTGCGTAAATTTCAAGTTTTTATCTGTTATAGTTCAAAAGATAACACTATAATCGTAAAAATCACGTCAATTTTTCAACACCCTTTAACTTTTCTATAGCGTTTGTCATGGCCGATGTAGTAACATACACTTCGTAAATTTCAAGTTTTTATCTTTTATAGTTCAAAAGATAACACTATAATCGTAAAAATCACGTCAATTTTGCAACACCCTTTAACTTTTCTATAGCGTTTATCATGGCCGATGTAGTTACACATACTGCGTAAATTTTAAGTTTTTACGTTATAGTTCAAAAGATAACACTATAATCCAAAAAATCACGTCAATTTTGCAACACCCTTTAACTTTTCTATAGGGTTTATGATGGCCGATGAAAAACACACACTGCGTAAATTTCAAGTTTTTATATTTTATAGTTCAAAAGATAACACTATAATCGTAAAAATCACGTCAATTTTGCAACACCCTTTAACTTTTCTATAGGTTTATGATGGCCGATGTAAAAACACACACTGCGTAAATTTCAAGTTTTTATCTTTTATAGTTCAAAAGATACCACTATAATCCTAAAAATCACGTCAATTTTGCAACACCCTTTAACTTTTCTATAGCGTTTGTCATGGCCGATGCAGTAACATACACTGCGTAAATTTCAAGTTTTTATCTGTTATAGTTCAAAAGATACCACTATAATCGTAAAAATCACGTCAATTTTGCAACACCCTTTAACTTTTCTATAGCGTTTGTCATGGCCGATGCAGTAACATACACTGCGTAAATTTCAAGTTTTTATCTGTTATAGTTCAAAAGATAACACTATAATCGTAAAAATCACGTCAATTTTGCAACACCTTTTAACTTTTCTATAGCGTTTATCATGGCCGATGTAGTTACACACACTCCGTAAATTTAAAGTTTTTATCTTTTATAGTTCAAAAGATAACACTATAATCGTAAAAATCACGTCAATTTTGCAACACCATTTAACTTTTCTATAGGTTTATGATGGCCGATGTAAAAACACACACTGCGTAAATTTCAAGTTTTTATCTTTTATAGTTCAAAAGATACCACTATAATCCTAAAAATCACGTCAATTTTGCAACACCCTTTAACTTTTCTATAGCGTTTGTCATGGCCGATGCAGTAACATACACTGCGTAAATTTCAAGTTTTTATCTGTTATAGTTCAAAAGATACCACTATAATCGTAAAAATCACGTCAATTTTGCAACACCCTTTAACTTTTCTATAGCGTTTGTCATGGCCGATGCAGTAACATACACTGCGTAAATTTCAAGTTTTTATCTGTTATAGTTCAAAAGATAACACTATAATCGTAAAAATCACGTCAATTTTGCAACACCCTTTAACTTTTCTATAGGTTTATGATGGCCGATGTAAAAACACACACTGCGTAAATTTTAAGTTTTTATCTTTTATAGTTCAAAAGATACCACTATAATCCTAAAAATCACGTCAATTTTGCAACACCCTTTAACTTTTCTATAGCGTTTATCATGGCCGATGTAGTTACACATACTGCGTAAATTTTAAGTTTTTATCTGTTATAGTTCAAAAGATAACACTATAATCCAAAAAATCACGTCAATTTTGCAACACCCTTTAACTTTTCTATAGGGTTTATGATGGCCGATGTAAAAACACACACTGCGTAAATTTCAAGTTTTTATATTTTATAGTTCAAAAGATACCACTATAATCGTAAAAATCACGTCAATTTTGCAACACCCTTTAACTTTTCTATAGCGTTTGTCATGGCCGATGCAGTAACATACACTGCGTAAATTTCAAGTTTTTATCTGTTATAGTTCAAAAGATAACACTATAATCGTAAAAATCACGTCAATTTTGCAACACCCTTTAACTTTTCTATAGCGTTTATCATGGCCGATGTAGTTACACACACTCCGTAAATTTAAAGTTTTTATCTTTTATAGTTCAAAAGATAACACTATAATCGTAAAAATCACGTCAATTTTGCAACACCCTTTAACTTTTCTATAGGTTTATGATGGCCGATGTAAAAACACACACTGCGTAAATTTCAAGTTTTTATCTTTTATAGTTCAAAAGATACCACTATAATCCTAAAAATCACGTCAATTTTGCAACACCCTTTAACTTTTCTATAGCGTTTGTCATGGCCGATGCAGTAACATACACTGCGTAAATTTCAAGTTTTTATCTGTTATAGTTCAAAAGATACCACTATAATCGTAAAAATCACGTCAATTTTGCAACACCCTTTAACTTTTCTATAGCGTTTGTCATGGCCGATGCAGTAACATACACTGCGTAAATTTCAAGTTTTTATCTGTTATAGTTCAAAAGATAACACTATAATCGTAAAAATCACGTCAATTTTGCAACACCCTTTAACTTTTCTATAGGTTTATGATGGCCGATGTAAAAACACACACTGCGTAAATTTTAAGTTTTTATCTTTTATAGTTCAAAAGATACCACTATAATCCTAAAAATCACGTCAATTTTGCAACACCCTTTAACTTTTCTATAGCGTTTATCATGGCCGATGTAGTTACACATACTGCGTAAATTCTAAGTTTTTATCTGTTATAGTTCAAAAGATAACACTATAATCCAAAAAATCACGTCAATTTTGCAACACCCTTTAACTTTTCTATAGGGTTTATGATGGCCGATGTAAAAACACACACTGCGTAAATTTCAAGTTTTTATCTTTTATAGTTCAAAAGATACCACTATAATCGTAAAAATCACGTCAATTTTGCAACACCCTTTAACTTTTCTATAGCGTTTGTCATGGCCGATGCAGTAACATACACTGCGTAAATTTCAAGTTTTTATCTGTTATAGTTCAAAAGATAACACTATAATCGCAAAAATCACGTCAATTTTGCAACACCCTTTAACTTTTCTATAGCGTTTATCATGGCCGATGTAGTTACACACACTGCGTAAATTTCAAGTTTTTATCTGTTATAGTTCAAAAGATAACACTATAATCGTAAAAATCACGTCAATTTTTCAACACCCTTTAACTTTTCTATAGCGTTTGTCATGGCCGATGTAGTAACATACACTTCGTAAATTTCAAGTTTTTATCTTTTATAGTTTAAAAGATAACACTCTAATCGTAAAAATCATGTCAATTTTATAACACCCTTTAACTTTTCTACAGCTTTTATCATGCCCAATATAACACACGTTAACATTTTTGCAGCTTATGTCATGGCCGACGTAGTAAAATACACACTGTATAATTTTCAACTTAAAAGAATTATTGTAAAAAAAATGAATACCTTCAATATATTTTTCCTTCCAATAATTGCATTCAAATTCTAATTCACTTAATTCGATGGCGAGTAAATGCATTCACGACGTTTAAAATCATAATACACCAATTCAGATTCTAATTCATTTTTTGGCTGATGAAAGGAATGCATTCACACAAGTTTTGTTCATAATAAATTCATTCAAATTCAAATTCATTAACTTTGTGTGGCCAAGTGAATGGCATTCAAGAATTCAAATTCATTGTGAATGCATTCCAATTTTAATTCAATTCATTTTTTGGAACAGATGAATGCATTCAAACATTTTAATTCACGGTGAGTTAAAAACCAAAAATGAATCATTCGTTTACAGCTCTGGTTACCAAATGCGTAAATCTGTGCACAATTTCGCAAATGTTTAACATCACAATTATTGTGCTAGCAATCTTACAAAAAATAACATTTTTGCTTTCAGAAAATCCAAAATGATACAAGCAGAATATGTTTTTTTTTCGTAAGTAAGCATTAATTCTTATTTGTTTTTTTAATTTAACTAACGATGCATCAATTACATATTAAACAATTTGATTTGGTAAAAAGGAGTATTTTGCTTTGTTATATGCTTTATTACTGTTAAAATGCGTGCTAATGGTAATCAATGGAAAATTTAGCTTTTTCTCATTTTTCTATTCACAAACGCATTTAAAATATGAAATTCGCCATCTGAGAAATAGAATTCACATCTACTCTAAATTAAATTAGAGCGCGATAAATTCATAATTGGAGATTCTATGTAAAAAATTTGTTTTAATATTTTTGTATCCTCGAACTGGTACTTGAAACAAAGAAAAATTCTAAAAATTTTCTTACTTATTTCGTCGTATGTTTTAAGTAAAAATATTTTTTTTATAAATTTCCTTAAAGTTATTCAAGAGATTTTATTGAAAAGGAGAAAACTTGTTTTGTGCAATATATCAATATTCTTCATTTGGCGTTTTTTTCTGCATATCGATTTTCATTAACGTTAACTGCCAATCACCTAAAATTCTTAGAACGAATTATAATAAAAATCTTCACCCAAAAAGAAGAAGAAAAATAAATATATAAAAATATATTTTTAATTTTAATACAAAATCACTCTAAGTTTAGTAAAATGAAGTTTTAGTTGGCATCACTGAAAAGATCAAAACCAATTTAAAGGTATCTCTACAATTTATTTTATAGGCCGGTACAACTTTATATAATTTTTTGAATTATTAACCTCAAAGTGCTGTAAATACCGATCGGTAGACCTCATGAAGCAAGAAATGACCTGCTGCATATTTAGGTCAATATTGTATTATTTTGATCCGTGTTTGTGTTTATTTATAGAAGTGTGCTAATTAGTAAAAAAGTTGAAAAAGAAATGTAAACTTTTTAGCGCAAATTTCTTTTTCGTAACGTTGTTGAACGTAGGCTCGGAAACCAAATATTTTAGAATTACGTCCGCAATTTATAAGCCTCCAGTCAATGGATGCAAAGTTTCGAACGCTGCTAGCAAAGGAGCATTAAAGGTTACGTTAAGATTTTTTGCTTTCCAGACTGTTTAGTCAAGGCAAATAAAGTGGCAACTTGGTACATATTACCAATTCTAAACTAAAGATTTTAAAAGCTGAAGAACTCTTGATAAGAACTTTGAAATTAAGTATAAATCTCAAAGTTTACATATATTTACAGGTATGAACTATAAACAAGCTTTTTGTTTAAACATAAGCAGTCCTCCAGTACGGGTTTTTCAGAATACTAAAGTCAACTGTGATTGCTACAGTTGAAATATAATCAATTTCTTCTAATCCTTATTATTCAATTTAAATGTAAAATTCTTGTAATGTTACTTGTTACACAGAGAATGCCAAAAACAAGGAGTTTGATAAATTGAACCCAATTGGCTATTCATACTAAGCCGAAGAATCGTAATTCGCCATGCCTTTATAAACTAGGCAATGGCTTTAATTCAGCTAAAAAAAATTAACTTAAGTTCCTGTCAAGACACGTAGATACTGGAAATGTTTAAGAGGTATAATATGACGTTCATAAACCAAAACTAAAAATAAATTTTTTTAGTTTCAACAATAAACCGGCCTTAGTGGAAACACCCTTTAATTACTCGTATTTGAGCATTTTCCCTTTCGTTTTTTTTTATTTAAAATATAAATAAATTTTAACTATTGTTTATTAAATGTTTAATACTTTGTCGATTTGAGTTATTTTATAATTCTAAATGCGCGATTCAAGTTACTTTAATTACTTGCCTAAATCCGATAATCTCAAATTTTAAAGTTGTAATTAAAATTCTATATATTTATGCAAATCTTTGAACATTTCAGATTAAAATAGTTTTGCTTCCTAGGAGTATACAAAAACATACAAATTATTTTATAACATTTGTAATTTTCATTATGACAAAAATATTTAATATCAAGTTCAACATAAAACTATAGAAGTTGTTTATAATTAAAATAAAAACAAAAGGCAAGCAAAATAACTTAAATTGATTATTTAATATCTACACATACACATTGCGTTGTAGACGCGGTTTAGTGAATAGATTGAAAACAATTAATACCACAAAAGCTCAACTAGGCTGTCATATAGCTGAACGAGTTGTCTAGAAAATAAAGCACAGGTATTTATATATAACTAAAAATAAATAACAAAAAAATTAATAAAATAAGAACGCAACATAAACGCACAATTGTTTTATTTTTAAAAGATTAAATTCTATTTTTTTTTTCTATAGGCAAACTATCAGAATTAAAATTGTGAATTTAATAAAATCTAATTTTGTACTCACATATTCATCATACCAATGCAAAACGCTTTACCCTGCAGTGTCTTAAACTTCATATGCATCAAAAACAGTCAGTGTAAAGTAGCTAAAAAATTTATTCATTTATCAGATATAAATCTAAAGTTTTTAATTGGTTACAAAAGTGACAACAAAACAATAATGCTTTTTATTTTTGAAAAGGTGCATGTAAACTTAATTGAGCATTAAATGCATTGTGTGTTTTTTTTATAAATTTTTTAAGCCAATGTTAGAAATTAAACTGTTAGACATTTAAACATTTGTGTGTGCATGTAAGATAAATGTTCATAAATATAGTAATATGATAAATGATAAAAAAAATCGGTTTGTTTTGTTTTGTTTCGTTTCTTTATGTTTGTGTTTCAAAGGTAAGCTGTCAATTTGAATTTAAATGATCAATTTGACATGTAGCCATAATGCCACACATGCTATACAAGATTATGAACAAAAATTATAACACAAACAAAAAACACAATTATTATCTTATTGGTACTAGAAGCTAATACCGCAAAATGTTACAAATAAACCAGGTGTTAAAATATTAAGCAAACTGACGCTCACATACGTACATGCATGCGAAATTAAAAAAAAAAATTTTTATAAACGTAGACTATTATCGTTTAACTATACATTTGAACTTGACATTAAATGAAGAACAAAACTGCATTTACGTTTAAGGACAATGATGATATAAAGAGGTGATTGGTGAAATTTTAAATTTATAAAAATGAAATTACTTTTCGTTTATAAAAACAGCATTTTTTCAATGACAATAATAAAGATATTTTTCTTTTAAACTTATAAAGTATAAACACTTCCTTAAGGCAGTGAGCTGTATATTTTTTAAAAAGTCTTCCTCATGATAAGTTCCGCGCAACTTAACAGGCACTTTTGGCTGGTAAATTATAAGTTTTGTTAAGGAACCTTTTCTTAATGGATACTTACACAACTGCCAGTTTTTATAGCGAGGTGACTCTTAGAATCCTCATTGTAATGCCAAGTCAATTATTAGGAGATCTGACTCTCACACGATTCTGTTTATTGTGCCAGTTTTCACCGTAAGCACCATTGCTTTCAAGACGTGCTTAAATCTCAAGATGACTGTCGGACATCACGGCAGTTATGTCAGTAAATTTTTCCTTTTTTGTTTGTACGTTCTTCAAAATTTCAAAGTAAAATTGAAGAATTTTTTAGCCGCTAATCTTACGTACCTTTTAAGGCACGTAACTGGTTAAAAAAATAGAGTGGGGTTAAGACCTCTTTCATAATTTTGTAGACCTTGCAGAAATTCCTCTTTCTACCCTGATTCTGGCTTAACATTCGCTGATATTTTTCAAACCTCTTTTTTAGCTGGTGGGCTCTTGATTTTATTGAGCAAAAATTCAAATACACTGAGCTTCATGATACAAGTAAATCTGTTTTTAAATCAAATGTCTCTTTTGCAAACATTTTCTTCTTAATTTTACAGCAAAATATAGATATAACCTACAAGGCATCGGTTACTGAATGGAACTTTTGAATAAATTTCAGCTGACAGCAGTGAGAATAATTAACTTCTTTTCCTTGTAAGTCAGTCTAGCGACACTGAGTTTGTAAATTCGACTCTCTACCAGAGTCACAGGGCAAAGAGGTGTGAATAGTTGTGTGGATTAAGGTGGCGTATTTTTTTAATAGAGCATCATGTAGTTTAAGTCTCGCAGAAGTAAGTCAGAGCCCCAAAATATAAACGCAATTCAAAGAGTCCAAAATAATATTACATAGATTAAGCTTCATTTCTTATAAAATCTCTTAAAAGACATTTAAAGCGATTTTCAAATAATTTACTTATTCAGTATTTTTAATAATTAAAATATCTAAACGTTTAACAAATGTTTTACGTCGATACTGCTTGTCAATTTTCACTTAAAAACTTTTTTTATTTGTTTATTTATTATTATAAAAATAAATTGTTTTTCTTTTATTATATTTATTAACCTTATTTTTGTTATTATACATTTGGCACATAATAGGCTCTCTCATATTATTTTTGATATTTAAGAAAAAAATATTTTTTATTTGATTTTTGCCGCCTAATTGTTCATATTGCGGTAAAAGTGTAAGTAATCAAAAATCACAACACGACATCAAAAAATTTAACACCATTTTTATTAATACCGCCACAAATTTTATTTTGTTTTTATTGTTGATTTTTTTTAGAGATTTTGATATTTTTGTTAAGCTTATTAAAATGTAATCGCAGAATGTAATTCAAAATTGCCACTTAAATATGAAAGTTTTAAACTTATAAAAATTCAGTTTAAAATCGAATAAATATTTTAATTAGGGAAGAAGTTTTGCAGGAAAAAAATATTAAATTATTGCTCAGAAAAATATTTTGTTATTTTTCTTTATCAAAAAGTACTTTCTGAACGACCTAAAGTTACTTATAAGCAACTTCCAATATTTCGAAAGCCATTACTTCAGAAATCTGAAATCTTAAAAAGTCCTTAATTTAGATCTAATAGCCTGGAAAAGCCCTAATAACGATTTTTATAAGAGCCAGTTCAGGAGCGGGCTAAAAGAGTTAAGAAAAGTTATAAATTGTAAATCAATTTTTATAAGGTATAAAAAATATTTTCTTTCGTAATGCAACAAGGCATGCAGATAATAGTGTGTTTCATCGGTTACATATGTTCTTGAGAAACTATTAAAAAAATAGAAAAAAAAAATAAACAATTTGCTTTTGAAACTAGAAATATTTTTTTTTATATTAAGGTCTTACCTTAAAAGCAAAATAGGTACATAATTTTTACAATCGACTAGCAGAGTCTATGATTTCATCCGCATATAATTTCTAATTTTCTTGAAATTCAAATTAAGAAAAATGAGTTTTTAAACGGTAGAGTTCTGTAAACAGTGTTTAACATTTTTCAGTTACAAAAATAATTTGTGCTGACAGCTGTTTTAGTACCATTATATCGAAAAATAAGGAGCATTCACATTTGAACTTCTACGTTTCCTACGAAATCTCTAATTTTTACCAAAAAAGGTATTCTATATTTGAAACAAGGTAGGGTATCTCCACAAAAAATGTTATTTAAATCCATGCAGCAGTTTTTACGTAATGCGAGCACAGATAGACAAACAGACAGAGAGACCGACAAAAATAGGTATATTGTGATCCATATCGCTTACTATTTACACCAGCATCAAAGTTTTCAATAAATATTTCATGACCCTATTACTGTTTAATTACATGTATAGATTTATATTCTAAAAGGTTTTCGTTTCCGATATCTATTATTCGTTCAGAGAAAGTAGTTTCCCCATTGCCAATTTAAAGCAAATATTCATAGCTCGGCAGATACAAATTATATCTAAGCTTATTGAAGTCTATAATTAAGTAAATTTTTGCATGGTTTTGAAAACAATAAAATTGTATCTTTTCTTTAAATAAAGACTAACAAAAAATTTTTCAAATAAAATAAAACTCAATAATTTTTATTTTTATTTTTTAATGCGTTTCTATTAAAATAACACTTGGTGTAAGTTTTTCATCATTACAAATCACTTGATTTAAAGCTGGTCTTACCAATTTATAGAAAAGGCTTGAGTATTTTTAAAGCTATTAAAAACAAAAATATGTAGTGAACAATTTTATTCTTGGTTGTTATTGGGTCGGTTCATAAAGTCATCACTGCGCTGCACCCGATTTGAATTTTCTGAAATTAAACGTTAAGCAGATCATGCTGCTTAAGCACACTGCGTATACAAAAAAAAAGAAAAAAAAAACACTGTTACAATAAAAATGCGCTATCAGATTTGCGTTGGTATTTTAATGTTGAAATTTTAAAAATATGAACTTGCTTTTCGGATTCATCGCTGTAATGTATGTATTTGCAAATAGACCAGCAACTAAGCAAGGTTATGGAAACTATACAGACTCAGAACACTTTTAAATTTGGTCTATTCATTATCTCCAATTATTCTATCTTTAAGTCATTGATATCATGCGGGAGTTTTTAAGTAGCAAACGTTGACCTTCTGTCTAAACACAGAATTGATTTCTCATACTTGGTGTCCCTTGCGGTCTTCAGACAAAAGCCCTGCAGTACTTCGTATTCAAAATAAAAAATAGCGAAAGACGCCTCACTTTTTTCAGCTTAAATTCTGAGAATTTCTAAACTTTAGCCTTAATTAAGCCTTATTATTTATTCAACTTCTTTAAATGTTAGTGTTTCAACATCGCTATTTTCTTTCTGTAAAACTTACAATTTTCTGCGAATATTTTATTCTTGTACTTCATGCTTATGCAGTATTTTAAATTTGACAATATGATTTACACATAACTTTTATTTTATATTCATTTGTTGAAAAAACCACTGAATGCTACGACGAAACATAAAGTGATCTTATTAAAAAAACTGACAAGAAAAATATTTAAAAAGTGTTGTAATTATGAAAGCAAATCATTTATTGATAGGCATTTCACAGTATTGCCTCCATTAGGCATGTCACACATTTCCATCAATTTTGTTTTATATTTTTCAGATTCCGATCGAATTTGTTTGTTCCTTAAAATTGCTAAAAATTTAAATTAAAGAGTGAAGAGTGGCACTCTTTAATTTAAATATGGTAGCAATATATTTAAAAACCGCAAGTACCAAAATTCAAAAAAAAAAAAAAATAAGTAAATTCGATTTGAAATTTAAAAGCGATTTCAGTCCAAGGAAACCTCTTTCGATTGGAACTCTGTTCTATGACATGCCTAAACTTATTTAATTTTATGAAATATCTAAATAATTTTATTCCAGTATTGAATAAAAAAATGATATTAAAATAGCATTAAAATTAAGGAAGTTTCGGAAAGGCGTTCCCAAATATTTAATACCTATACTCGTATCGCTTAAAAATGTTTTTTGAATAAAAATAAATTATGTTAAAATTGAGGAAGTCTTCCTGATATTTAAATTATAACTGTTCCATACATATTTTATGCAAAAAAAAAGGTCCATATTATTATTATTTTGCCCATCATTATTTGTTTGTTCTCACCAAAATATATCACAAAAAATAATAAAGAAAAAATAAATTACGATATAATAAGCTTACGTTATTTCCCAACTTCTTATTAGTTGAATAATTTCAAAAAAATCTGCAATACTTTCGAACTAAAAACATAAGAAATTCATTCAATTAAACAAAAGACTTAAGAAGCTAACTTGTTGTGTTCTTTGAAAAAAAAAAAACAAAACATTTAACAATCAAGCGCAAACATTGCAAACAATTTTTAAATTATAAAATGGTTATACTGTATACAAATAAAAACCGTAAACTTATAAATATTTCATTAAAAACACAAAGTTACAATTAAATCTTGCAAAGTTAAACACAAAGAGATGTAATGTGTTTGAAAAAAAAATTAAGAGTTGAATTAAGTTGAGAGAAATTGTTAAGAGTTTTGTTGTAAAACTTGCTCTTATATTTAATGCAAAAAATTAAATTAAACAACGGTACTTTACTCTTTTTTTTCAAGTAAGATTTTTATTTTCTTGCTTTTGTTTTGCTCTAGTGCTTTAATTCTGTTGTTTTATTTTTGTTTTTGTTAATGCAAGTATTGGTCAAGCTGGCAAATAATGAATCTCAGCTTGTAAAGCAATATGCTCTTAAGTTTTGTATTCCAAGTCAGCTGTTAACGTTTTTGGAATTGTTTGTGTTTCTACACTGTATTAGCGACTGCTTTACGCAATTGTTATTATAGTCCGCTGCTGCTGCCTTAATTTTTTTTTATTTGTTAATGTTGGCCAGCAACTTCTTGGACATGATTTGTGATTTAGTTTAATTTCAAGTGTTGTACGTTTCGTGCACGTTAGCGGCTTTTAACGGTTTCTTTCGCTGTTTTGTTTCTATCTTTTTATATACTCATTCGTGTTTTGTTATGTTCGTTGGTTTATTTGTTATGATTTATACGTGCTAACAATTACCGCCGCTTTTTTCTCTATAATTTTTTGCTTTTTAGTGTGAATTATTTTCTGTTTTTTTATTAATTTTTTTTTCTTGTGCAATTAAAAAAACAAATATAATTTTTGTGTGCAAAATGAAGTTGAAATATTAAAGATGCAACATTTTTACAACTAAAAAAAGTTGTTTATTGCTTGTTGCTTTTGCATTTATTCTAACATGTTATTTTATTTAAGTTGTCATTAACAATGACAATAGGCGTTACGTTTACACTTTTAACTGTCGCTGTAATTTCACTAAAATATTATTTTCTTATCTTTATAAATACCTACAACATGACAGCTTTTACACGCTACATTACTTTTGCCGGCAAATTGAAATAAACGCATTTAACATAAAAATATGTATTTAAATATAAAGTAATAAATTTAAATTATTGGTTGTTATTAAACACCTTAACAACTAATTTACAACATTTATTAAAAACCTTGTTATAGCAACGAGGAAACTATTAGTTTCTATCAAATAAAATAATAAAACCCAACCTTTAAGTCAAAAAAAACACAATAACAAAAACAAAAATATATGAAATATTTTATAAACCTTAAAAATAAATTCTTGTGTTTCTTTAATCATGACCAAACTCTTAGTGTTAAAAATGTTACACTTTTAATTAAAACAAAAATAAAAATTGAATAAAAATATTTATTGCAGATTAAAAAAAAAATCTGTAAAAAAAGAAATAAAAAGAGAAGATTAGGAATTTTAGTTCAAGAAAAAATCACCAGCAACATTTATATTAAACGAAAAATATAATATTTAATAAATCTAAAACTTATATTTGTTTTTAAATTATTAGCGTTTGTTTATACTTTAATAAACAACATTAACTCCGGCTTGAGAAAATTGCTTGCCACAAATACTATTTATAATTATAACAAGAACAACAACAAAGATTAAAGAAATAACAAAAAATGAACGTTAATAAGAGTTCATGTATCTTTAATAAAAAAAACTCATTCATTCAAACGTTTTCTACAGAGGAAAGTCAGGCTATAAAGCTGTCAAAATAAATGCTAAAATAAAAATTAAAAGCAAAAAAGATAAAATAAAATAATACGCAGATAAAATTTTTTTTTCTGAATGAATTATAAACGTTAATCTGTTTGTGGATATTCTTTATAATTTTTAACAATCGTGGGAAAATAATTATTGTGAACGCAGTTATATGATAATATTAAAATAGAGAGAATTATGATAAAGTAAAACAATCTGTTGTGACACAATTTTTTTATAAATATTCTTCAAAAATATCAAGTGAATTTTTAAACAATCTAATGACTGTGAAAAGCTTTATTTTAAATACCTAATTTATAAACAACAAATGTGATCGCAGGATTATTTTTAAAAAAGGTAAAAGTTTCTTTTATAAATATTTAAATTATTAAAAAATATTAAAAAATTAATAAAATGTTTATGTGAGAATGTGTTAAAAATGTGCCAGAGCTCAATTAATTATAATTTTAAATAAAATAACAGTTCCTCGTTCCAGCATTTGAAAAACATTCAAAAGCAATATTCACAAATACGGAAATAATTTGATATTTTGGGTAAGCTTCGCTAAAACCGGTGGTAGTCATGTACATGCTTTAGAGTTTGTATTCAAATCATTTTGCTATTCCCAATCTTTTTTAGTCCTAAGATTTACCACTGGGAGATAATGTACTTTTTAACGTTTTTTTTTTTAGTAACAACGATTTAAATGATTCTATAAAGATTTCAGCTTTTGTAAATAATTTAATTGATTATAGCTGAATAAAGTGTTTTTAAATTTTATCGATAAATTTCATACTCAGTTGTATGATCCGTCGAAAATTGCATTTGTGCTCAAAAAGTATGATAGTGTGTAATAAAAGTGTATGTGACTTTTTGACAGATCTGTACGATTTTATAATCTTTTAAAAAATAAATTCACACCTACGATGCCGATTTGAAACGATTTTTAAAGTAGGACAGAATTCTGTCATATGTTTGTGTGATTAAATCGTACGATAATGTATGAAAGTGAATCGGCATTGTACATAAAAAGGATGTCGGGTTTGGAGTCTGATGCACGCAAAAAATGTTTGTTAAAAAACTTGAATTTACCTGTTATTTTAAGGCGAATTCAAAAAGAATACGAGTACATGAGGGGGTGAATATTTTTATTTATTTATTTTTTTTTTTTTTTTGCAAAACTGAGACTTAGTACAGATGTACACCGTGCCTTTTTTTGATGTATTTTTTTTAATTCTCTCTTTAAGTTGCAGCGATATTCCTTATTTTGAAGAAAACATAAACAACAAAAATAAATCCTAAAAATTCAACCCATGCAATATTGCTTACCCCTCTTTCTTCACCACCAAAAAAAAAAAAAAAATGTAAAGTGTAAATTGGATTTTGGTAAGAGTTTATCTAAGCATTTCTATACAAATAAAGCATTAGTGCTTAGTATTGTATTTTAATTGTCAGAAAGACCTGGCCAAAATATTACTTCCGAATGTTAGTGAGGCAAAAATCGTTTCTCAAATATTTTTGTAACAAATAAATCCTCTTTTGAACTAAATATTTCTACCGGCCATGTGTTAACACAGAAAATTCAGCTCCTATTTAGATATTAAGTAGGCTCCTTAATTTGTAAGTAGTCCACTGCATGTAATAAAGGTCATAGGAACTCATTGGCGCGGAAAAAATTTCTAAATGCATTGAAAATTATGAGCAAGGTTGAATTTCCTATTGTTTTTGTTATCTAAATCTCTCCACCGAGGGTACTGATTTCTGGCTTTTTATATACTTATTTATACCTTTTTGGCCAACGAATCGTAAAAATATTGTCCATCCCTAAGCAATTCGACTTTTTGGTAGAAAATTTTTATTTTTAACACTGATTCGAATTTCCTAATAAAGCACTTCAAAAAGTTTATGCTCATTAACAAATTATCAAAGCCCCTTTCACGATAATTGGGGATTACAAAGAAATACACCAAAAAGTGAAGCAATTTGCAAACGATTCTTCTACTGCAATTTAAGAATTAAAGATTTTCGAAAAGATAATTTTAAGGTATTTTAATGCCTTTGTTTATTCAAAATCAAAAATTGTTTCCGTCAGCGTATATGCTTGCGACATAATAAAACGATTTGCGCTTAGGCCATTTAACCATTATGATGTTTGTATAAAAAAAAATCGTGTTTTAATTATTCTAATGTCAATTACTTATCAGGTTTCAGAAAGAAGCATCCTCCTTCTTTTAATATAAAAGAATCAATTCGATATAAAATTTATGATAGGGCTACTCTTGGTACTCATAGCAAAAAAGAATGTGTTTAGATAATTTTGATTAAATTCGTTTGTTTTTTATTATAACCTTCAACACAAAAAGTGAAAAAATGGTACGTCTGAGATTGTTATTCCCTTTCTGATTTCTAAAATATCCCACGAAATAAAGTACATATATTCTGACCTCTTATTCAAAGCGAAGTCAAGTTAGCAATGTCCGTCTGTCCGTCTGCGTTAGTGTTAAAGTCAACCTTGCTAGCGCAAGTTCGGTCCATGCCCTTCGAGGAAGGTGCTAGGCACCACGCCTGCCTCTAATTTTTCCATATCATTTAAAACATTAAAGTCACTTCAATCAAAAAAATGAAATTAAAAAATAATAAAAAAATACATTTAGTGAAAAAATTGGCTCCCGCCCATATTTACCGAGTTATGGGCCTCAAAAATTTTCATAAAAAGTTCGATTGTCAATATGGGTACTATTTAAAAGCTTTTTTAAAAAATGTTTATTTCATTAACAGCCGATGAGATATTTATGTAAACTATATATCGTACTTAATTTTTTTTTTATTTTTTAATTATCTGCCACTGCAATATTTATTTTATTTTATTTATTTCCAGAATTACAAGCCAAACAGGCCACTTAATTCAGATTGTATATGGCAATTTATTTTAACAATAGTTTGATAGTAAATTTTTATATAACATTTAACACCCCACCATATTATTTTTTTGCACAAATAATGAAATCAATAGTTAGCCTGAATAACCTGCTCATGTACATAGTTCGTAACAGCTCATTTCGTTGTAAGTACTTTTTTACAATATTTTTAAATTGAGCAACCATCTTATTAAACCCATGAATATTAAATGGATAAATATTATTCCAAATCCTTGCAGTTCTTAAAAAAATGACCGGCTCATATACAGAGAGGAGTTAATAGGACATATGATGACATTCTTCACTACTTCACTTAACTAGATTTACATACATGGTGAAGGGTATTTAAGATTCGGCATGGAAGAATATAGCACTTTTATTTGTTTTTCTGTTTTTTTGTTTTTGTTTTCTTTTATTAATTCTAGTTATTAGGTTTAGTTTAGTTTAACACATCTTTTCATTACATATTTGATTAACTACTTTTTGTTATTAATTTATTAATTAAAATTTAACATTTTTTTTTCTCCTAATATTTTGGAATTGTTATGTGTTCATATAAAGAAATGGAAAAAAGGCTTAGTAAAAAATTAAAATAATTATTAAAGAGAAAAAAAAAAAAAACACAAGGTCTTAAATTTTTACTCTGTTACAATTTTCAATGAACTAATTTGGCTTTAGCCTTTTTTATCCAATGTTTTTAGAATAGATTTAAGTAAAGACCACTGATAAGAAATGCAAGCGAAATTCTTAGTAATTCAAAGAGCTGTTTAATTCTACAATCGCGCCAACGTCGTATTTTTCTTTAAATTTAAATTTTAAATATTTTCTTTTACATCTAGATATGCGCCGAGAGTCCCGTTTAAATAACCGAAAGACAAGTTACTAAATATGAGTACGTGTAAAATAGTGTTTTAAGGCACTTTTGTCACAAGAAGCAAATTATTAAACCGGACGTCTTCTTATTAAATATATGATTTAACTTGAGGAAGTGAGAAATTTTTTTAAGAGAAAATTACAGTCTACTAGATCGAAATACTAATGCTGGTTAATATTTTAATATTTTTTTAGTCCTTGCTTGACTGTGTAGACCATTTAACTAAGTTAATGCCACTATTTGTTCATGCTTAGTATTGTAAAAATGAATATTATATGAGAGAGCATTGCTCATATATTTTCCATAATTATATTTTTTAAATATATTCATATTTGAGGGTATTTAAGCACAAGAAGTTCTCTAGATTTCTTTAACGTAGTTCACAAATATATAAAATTCTAATTCTAAGATGAAATAATATAATCGTTTTAACTCTCTCTACACGAATCTTTTTTACTTCAAACTAAAACTAAATCTCTTGCCCTTTTATTAGATGAGACCATACAAATTTAAAAAGTACCTTTTAAGCCGTACAACGTTTATATATATATATATATATATATATATATATATATATATATATATATATATATATATATATATATATAAATATATTTTCTAAGTAATATATCTTTATAACAGAACATATAACTCATGTGTAAGAACGTACATAATAAAAAATATTAATTAATTGGTAATAAAAATTTACGTCACAAATCTAAAAGTCCCCAGCAATAAATTTCTATTTTAGAATTTTTAACAATAATTTACCGTTAATCTACTTAAAGCTTTAATTTCTATAAATTTCTGTTTCAAAGCTTTCAGAGAAGTAATAAAAATAAAACCAAATAAAAAAGACTTAAACAACAAACCTTTTTTTTTTTATTATTATAGTTCTTTAATAAAGCATTTCTGTAACAAAAATATACATCATTTGTTACTAATATTAAAAATTATATGCCATGATTGGACAAATTTATTGTCAACAAATAAGTATTTGTTATTAATAATCTGTTCTACAAAATGCTTTAACAAAAGTATAAGAAACATATGTACATTTATACAGAGCAAAGCCCCCAAAAATATGATTAATCATGTCATTGCAGGCATTTAAAAAATTTGGATCATATATAAACAAAAATAAAAAAAAACTGCAAACAAACAATTTGGTAAAGAGAAATTTTATTTGAAAAAATTTAACAAATTGACCCAAATTTCAAGACACTTATTAAAAATTAAAAAAAATTATTAACAAGATGCAAAAAATAGATTAAATTAATGGAAAAAGTATAGCAAATTCTAAGTTTTATTATTAAAAAAATAAGGTACATTACCAAAAAAGGAAAAAAAAAAACTAAAACAAGTCAAGTGTATGATACAAAAAAATTTCCCACACAGAAATTGTAGGATTAAATTTAACACACTTTATACTTAAAATTGTAAAAGGAGGCTCAACCGATTGGTGTTTATTTTTAAACACTAACATTAATAAATTAATATGTTAATAATAGAAAAGTTAAATAAATAAGCTTCAATATAGTTTCAGCAGCTTTTTTTTAACACATTTCTGTTAGGTCTACTTGATAATGAGAAAACTATTAATGTTTTCAGTTAGGGCAGATCACATTAATACTTTCTTCTTTTAAAGCCTGAATATTACCAAGAAAAAATTAAAATGCTACTAAAAAATCTTATTTTATATTGCGAATGTAATGAATAAGTAGTTTTTTGCAGAAGCTGCATTTGCGAAAGAATTAAGAATGAATGAGTAAAACTTGTGAGAAAGTAAAGCTATCAACGGCCAATATATAAATTAGAACTACTTTGATTTATTAAAAAATTAGCAATTTAAGGGAATATAATTTGCTGCGTTACACATAATACAAACAATCTTTGCACGAACGAGTTGAGGGTTAAAAATTTAAGTTGTGAAAATTTAACTCGATTCTGCTAAGATAATTTTATTTAGTAGATGATAGTAAATTCGTGTAAGATTCAGTTCTCATTTTTAGTTTTTATAGTTAGAACTTTTACAATTAGAATTTTTTAGTTGTTATTTAATTACTTTATAAAAAAAAAAAAAAAACTTTTCAATAAAATTAATGTTCAAGTTTGGATCTTTCTTAAACCCTTTTTGTCACTGCATAATTGATTTCCTTTTTTTTTGGTAAATGACTTGCCAAAATACCGACACATTGAAGTATATTTTGAAATTAAAGCTGATTAAATCAGCTTTTTTAAACAAATAAGCCACGATAATTAACATTCATATGTCTATAGACTAGATGCAGTCAAATCCTTTAACAGAAACTCCAAGAAAAGTGTTGAAATTGTTTACCAGGTGAGTTCGAAAAAAAGAATAAAACTGAAGGACTTGTTTTTTAAAGCCATATAAAAATTTTTTTTAATTAGAAATTCTTCCAATTAAGATATATAAGACACATATAAAATAGTTTTTTTTTTATATATATAAACTTTCTCTAAAAGATAACAGAATAGAGAATAATAATATGCTTTGGAATTGAACCATTTTTTTTAAGTGAATTTTTTAAATCCGTATATTGATGTAGATATATATCCAAGTTGTTGAAGTTCCTATAAATGGCACCAGAAATACTGAACTATTTTTAAATATGCAGTAAAAGAAAATTCATGATTAAAATTGGATTGTAATTTAAAGCAAATAAAACCTCTGTTTACCGCACTGCCTTTTTGATTTGCTTTAGCACAACAGCATAAAAAGATCTTCTGAATTTGTTGCTGAGGATGTAGCAGCCCACCCCAGATAGGTCTTTTTACGCCAATTTTAGAATTGGGGTATAAATCTCCTTATCCTCAAGAGCGTCAAATAAAATCCAAACTTAGCAAATAGACCAAACCGAATATTGCTAGCAAGTGAACAAATAGGTCCCTCTATTGTTGTTCCGATTATGATTTGGAGATACCAAAACAAATTGTGTCTGAAAGTTGAAACTACACAAAACCATACAATAAACGTTAATCGAATAATGTTTACAAAGTTGACATTGCCCTTTTTTTTTTGGCTAATAGCGTATTAAATCTTGAAACATAAATATTTAAAATTACATTTCTGGGACCGCTAGGTTCGATTTTAAAATTTGGGGTTTACTATAATTAATAATATTTATTAATGTTTTAAATATGATTAAAATAATAGGAATTTAAGGTTCCTGATTTATAATTTTCGTTGTTAAAAAATCTTCTTTTAAGCCCTAACGGACATTTAAAAATTTTGCTTACTTATATTTGCAATAAAATACTTAAGTTTAACGCCTGGAGGCTATTTGATCATTTATCATATTTAGCTATTTTTTTTGTTGTTGTATTTTTTTTTAATTTTTATTAAGACTGTTGACGTGATTAAAAAAATGCACGAAGAAAGTAAGAATTTAATTAAAAAACTTAAAAATACACAAATCTCTTTTTTTTTATAAAACTTAAAAAAAACAGAAGCATAAATTAAAAATCATTTAATTATGAAGTTTTTTGTTAATTAAGTTGTCTTTTAATTGATTAGCTGACATTGTGTGTCTAAACTTTGCTCAAAGAAAGAATTCATTTTTTCCCCTTAACTTAATTACAGATAAACGTAGAAAATTAGAAAACAGTAGAAATATAGTAAAAAGAAAGTTTTTCATTAATTTTAACTAAAAGAAATTTTGGTCGTAACTAAAAAAAAAATATATTTATTTTTTAAGTACTTTTCTTAACACTAATTAAGAATATGAGCTATCACAAGACTTAACGCAATATTGTGTTATGCTTTAATCTCTACAACTCCTTAATTAATTTTTAAAGCTTTTTTTAAAGTAGAAAAGGAAACACTTAGAAAGCAACTGCTATGATGAATGGATTATGGGTTGTTATTACTTTAATTATTTTCGCTTAACTAGTAATTTATTTTCTTTTTTTTAGGTTGCTGCACTAAATTCGTAAATATATCGCAAAAAAACTACAATATATATGTAGGTATATAAAAAATTTTAAAGTTAGGTGTACTCTAGGGAAATCTATTATTTTCAAAATGGCTTTAAAAACTTCATTTTATTGCACTTTACTTTTTGTAAAGTATTTGTAATGTATGCGTGTGTGTATATTTTTTTATTACAGTTTTTTATATTTTTTTCCAAAATGCATTATCTTTGACTCACTCGGCAATGTGTTAAATACTTTCGTTAATTATTTACTATAAAACTTTAATATGACACTCGCGTGAAAACTACTTTCAGTTGCAATAAAAGTAAAATTAAATTTTTTTATTTTAATTTGAATGGAATAAAGGCATCCGAATATATTATTCAACTTAAATATTTTTGCTGTTTAAATGAAGCAATGACGTAAAAAAAAATTTAAGCACAAAACTATTTTATAATACGTGAAACAAGCTCCGCTCTTTCTGACAATTTACAAGAGCAGGAAAAAAACTGTGTTAAAAACGATTTTCCAGACGGAAAAATAATTTTGTTCAAGATTTTTTTTAAAATATGTAATTCTGAAGATCTTGGTTTTCTTTTCTAAATGCAAACTTATTTAACGTGTTACGATGTAAATCAATAAAGGAAAATGCAATCTTTCCTTTCGAAATGTAATTTCTTTTTACTATAATTTTAAATTTATTCGTTCTTTTGCTTTCTGATTATAAAATAAATAATTGAGCTTGAGATCCAGAGTTCCTTTTTTATATCTTTATTTTCAATATTTTAGATTTACGAGTATAAATACCAGCTTTAGGAAAAAATTTATATTTTGTTACTATAAAAAAATTTTAAATGCAACTTAAAACTAAAGAAAAAATTTTCAATGAAAAAGTAAACTATGATGAAAACTTTATAATGTCTGCACCGAGTTTGTCTTGTCGGAAGCTTTTGTTTAACTAAAAATTTTTATCTGATCGGCCCTCAAAAAAGTATCAAAAAACATAAACGTCTTATTATCTGGCAAATTGTCGAAATGAAAATTATATATAATACGTTAGTTAATTTAGAAAAAGTGCAAAACATTATTTGAAACATCTGTAGGGTATACTGACACTTGTAATAATTTTCTTTATTTAAAACCAAAATATTATGAAAGTATTTTTTTTTTTTTTTTTTTTTTTGTAAAGAAAAGAAACACAATTTTAAATAAATTTATGTACCCACATGTGCCTGATTAAAGGTCTCTCAAAAAACACAAATCAAAGTAATATAGCCAAGATGAGAATTTTAATTCGGGTTTCGCTTATATAATATTAAGCTACGAGCAGGTTGGTTTTTCAGTTTACAATTACTATAAATCGGTAAAATTAAAAAAAAAAATGTATAATAATGACAGTGACAAGCTACGAGTAAATAAATAACAAAGTTGTGGTATAAAAATTTAGCACTTGGCCATTATTGACGACGTGGATAATTGTAATAAAAAACACTGATCGAGAAGAAAAGAGATAAACAATTCCTTCTGGAAAAATATACTAAACTTAAGCAGTACTAATATATTAGTAATGGCGTAGTTTTTAATGCTAAATTTTAAAAATAAAATAAAATTAATAAAACTAAGACGTTTTGATCTTTTGTAAAATTACTTTCACAATTATTGTTTTTTTACAACAACAAAAAAATAGAGATATTGGATTTAATATTATAACAGAGCTTTAAATTATTTTTGAAAGTCATTAAAAATTATTAAGTTTTTAAGATATAAAATGAAACTACTTTTTACTTACAGTAATTGAAATTGAAAAATTTTCATTACAAGAGGCTGTAGTGAATAATATTTTCAAATGATGCCAATAAGTTCCTCATTATTTTGTAAAAAAAAAAACAATACATCTGTCCTTATTTTGTCACCTTACTTTAGCCAAAAAATTAAATTTCACTATTCGTTCACTTACATTAAGTATTTATCTTAGTCACATTTGTTTTAGTATTGATATATGATCTGCCTTTAAAATAACCTAATAATTGCAACCAGTAATAAAAAAATCCTAAATTGGCATTTATGTTTGTTTTGTATTCTTTTGAAATTTGTTTTTTTCTCGTTGGACTTAAAAGCCTAATTTTTAAAATTATTGTTTTGTGATAAAACTCTAATAACATTCCTTCTAAAACAAATAGATGCTTCTTTTATCAAAATTAATTTGAAAATTCATGGGTTCATAATCTTCTTTTGAACAAACAAATTACAATTATTTAAAAAACCCAGCAGGTTTGAATAATAAATAAATCAATTAAATGGTGTAACCAGAAGCATTAAAAATAATCAGTATTTTTAAATTTTAACAGCTGAGTTTTACTTGATGTTTATAAAGGTGCTCTAAAGTAACAGATTTGAGAATAAAATCAAACCATATATTGTCACTTTAAAAACAAAATATATATTTTAATTGGTTTTTGTTAAAAATATCAACAGGTTTTATTAAAAAAAACAAACAATTCGAACATTTGTATCAATTTTATTGTTTTTATTGTACGTATTTTTTTTTTCATTTTTGTACTTGACCGCAAGTGTCATTGCCAAATAATTTAATATATACAATAAGTAACAAAAAAAAGCAATGCGGTTTTCTTGTTGTTATATTTGCTGTTATTGTTTTTTTGTTAAGAATGCCAATTAAAACTGTATATAAAACAAGATAATTTTTAGGGGAAACAAAAATTGCCAAAAATGCTTAACAAAAACAGAAATAAAGTTTCTAAAAAAAATATGAACAACTAAAAATATTTACTTACATAATAAAAACTTACGAAGGCGGTCATGAAACTTACAAAATTGCAAATCAATAAAAAGTAATACTGGTCCACCTTTTTTTTGGCACAGAATTTTTGCTAAGAGTTGTTAAAAAATCCGTAGTTACTCCTACTCAAGATGTGTCGATGAGTCAAGTGAATCATTTACAAAAAAACACAAAATTGGCAGAATATTTTGTTGTAGTTACAGGCTATAAACCAAGTAGCGATTTTAGAGTTTTTGAATAATGGCGCTGAAACATAGGAGGGCAATGCTGTGGTTGCTAAGCATGTCATTGATTTGGTATTATGGATTTGTTTTCCTAATACGAGTAAGTTTACTTTTGCACTAGATATTCTATTAAACACAAGAAGCGCAAAAAAAAATTAGAAACTTAAATGTAAAAATTTTGTGTTGGTATATTAAAGATACCTTTTGCATTTGTGGCCCACCTGTTCATACCTTTCTAAGCGAGCTTACGCAAAAACGATTAACAGTTATTAGAAAAGGAAAATTAAAAAAGGACCTTATAGACCTTGTCAAAAATTAAAGTTTTTCAGTAATAAATAAGTAACTAATAAATAATATTTCTGACCTATTACCAAGTATTGCGCCAGTTAACCTGCTTCTATTCTAGTCTTGTGAATTCCTTTTTTATCAAATAACGCCTCTTTCGCTTATGAATGTGTGTCCTTATTGTATAAGCATATATTCAATATTGCTGCCAATGATCTTAACTCTAATGCCAAGCCGAGCTCAACATTCGATAACGATCTGCAGTGCCGTCTTAGGTTTTCCAAGACAGAGTTTAATGGCTCTTCGAATACTATTCTGTCTGCCTGATCCTTAAAGGCGCAGGTCGTAAGTTCGCACTTCATCAGAGCCACATTTAAGAAATAAGGAACTAGTCGAGAAGAAAAGCTAATGACTTTGTGCATTAAGTAATTTTGCAACTTTAAAAAGTCCATGATAGAAAAAAAGAAAACTATTAAAAAATAAAAGACATCTGAAGTTTTACTTTACATCAACGAAACTTACCAATATTTTTCTATATATCTGTAATGTTTAAATTTCGGGTGTTGGCCAAAAAAATGTCTTGTGGATATTCGAGGTTTGAGATGGCATAAATTTGAAAACTGCTACACACAAACATATTCCTAGCATCAGAAGGCAGCTCAATTCTTATGGACAGGTTTGTTTACAGCCAATGCTAGATAGGTTCCAATATTTTAATTACTTTTAATGCTCCTAGATACTCTTAGGATCTAAGTGATGTTAAAGCTTTCGAACTAGAATAGCTAGAGACTTAAATTTTTACAGAAGCTGTATTTTTATTAAATTGAATCTTAAATTTGTGTAAATTTAGAAACGCGTTTATTTTTTTACATGAATGTGGCCATATATTTAAAACAAACAAAGGCATATATTTGAAATTTACACAGAGAATCTAGTACTAAAATTTAGAATTAAACGTTGTCTTCATTAAAATATAATTTCATCAAAAATGGTTCCGTTTTTCAAACCATTGTGAGCGAATACTATGCCCCTTAAGATACAAATTTAAAATCCAAAACATGGAATTGCAGGATGCTATAGCACAGCCGTAATATTCACATGCTTAGCCTAAGGTTTTGAATCATTATAGGCATTATGGCCTATAAGTTTTGAAAACATTTAAATTTAAGAACGTGAATTTTTTTAATGGCTGCATCCACATATGGGGCTCATCGCTAGTTAAATCATAAAAAAAAATTTTCATGCGAGTTTTTTTAGCTTTTTTTTCTCTCATATTACAAATTAGTTTTTCCTTTTATTAAGTGCGGAAATTGAAACAAGTCCAGGTGGAAATATTGATATTATGAATTATGAAGAAAAACAAAATGTAAATAAATTAAGTGATGCCACTTTTTATTTTTTTTTTTATTTTGTGATATTTTGGCATGGAACTTATTATTTAGGATTTTTTTTTTCGAGAAAATTTTTTTCCGTAATGAAGAAATTTTGTAAGAATATTTAGGATTGAGGCTGACCCTCTTAAATAAAAATAGACAGACACTTTAGCAATATAAAGTAAACAACAATATAAAATTAAAGAATAAAAAAATTAATAACACAGGGTTACGTTTGATTTATTACTATGAAGAGGAAATGAAATATGGCTATTTTAAATTTAAGATTTTTTAAAGTATTAAAGAATTTGATAAGAAATACAATTTTCACAAGATTTAGAAATATTTGCTTTTCAAAACCAGAGAGGTTATTAAGTCTAAGATAGTGTTACAAATATCGCATACTCATAAGACAAGCTAAGTCAATCTGTTATCTATGGAGATGAACAATAAAAATTCAACATAAAATTCAACATAAAATATTATTGCTTCTGCTACGCTTTTATATTTCCCTAATTCTTTTTAAAAGTTAAATGTAGTAAAAATAAAAGTTGCATAATTTTGCTCGCGTATTAAAATTTTAAACTAAAAAATAATAATGTTAATTAAAAATTTGCACAAGCAATTTTGTTAATAATAATTTAAATGAAGAATAAAATATTGCTCTAGATATCATTGCTGCTGCATATAATCAAGTTTTTAAAAAATATGTTTCCCATTTATACGCATTTGAAGCCGTAAAAATTAAAAAGTTATTGACCAAATAATTGAACTTTTATATTTTTGTCATACAAGCTTCTCTTTAAAGCATCATCCAAGGTTTTTTTTAATACTTTTTAGATAATTTTACGATTCCAGCTTTTAGCAAAGAAAATTTTAAGGGTTTGTGAGTTTTTGATATTTCAGGAGCTGCCGCCATCATTTATAGAATTCTTTTAGATGCCTCTTGATTTATTACTAAATCTTGAAGCACTTTATTTAGTTAGAATCTATTAAATTTTAAGCAACTTTGGTTAATAATTGGTATTAATCTAACCAGATTGTTACCATTAGTTTTTATCTGTGTATATTTCGTAAAAACCGTTTCGAAATAATTAAATTCTGCTTTAAAAATTTATTAAGGAACAACCCACTGTTTTTTTTTTTTTTTTTTTTTTTTGAGAAAGTCATTTTTTCAAAACAAGCCCATTTTCACTAGTCAGAGTATGTCAACAAGCAAAATTACCACATCTGGGTTTCGAAAAATTCTAGAGAGAATATTGAGAAGCCCACGTCACTGTATAATGAGATATGTGGCCTGGTGGCGTAATTGCCCCTTTTTTTTCTAAAATGAGAAAGCTGTAACGTAATTGAAGTGTTTTAATGAAAGAATAGACATCTGTCAAGGTGGTCATGGTGGACATTTACCAGACATAATTTTTGATTCATAATTGCCAAACTTTTCTTTTCGTAATACAATAAAAATTTGAATTAACCTTATTGAATTTTTTTTGTCTTCTTTTAGAAGTTCTTGCAAAAAAGAACCCATTACTTGATATAAGTCTGTGAGTCTAAGTGTTAAGTTAAATATTTTCTAAGCTTTCTGATTCCGTTTTTTTAGTTTTCAAAATCAGAATGGCAAATTATGTTCCTGCAAATCACTTTAGTATAAATAGCTTCCTGTACAATATTTAAACCGCCCTCGTATATGTTGATCTGTTTTGGTAGTTTCTCCACATAAACAAAACAAACAAATTATCACACAGTACATAAATGCCACACAAAAAATACCTTAAAAACTTAATAAATAAAAATTCAAAAAAAAAAAAAAAATAATAAAAAATAAAAAAGTGTAAATAAACCGAATTTAAACAATTATAAAGTCTACAACATAAAACTAAAACCAAATATATAACTGCATTCAGTATGGTTGCAATTTTGTTTTTTTTTTATATTTTATGCTGTGTTGATTGGTAAACTGAAACCCATTGCCAAATCTGGAATTTCTGAATTAATTTCTTTGCAATTTGTTTCCCTTATGCTTTGCGACTGGAATGTAGCCGTTTTTAGGTTAACATACTTTTGTCTTACTTTTCGCTTTAAGTGTGAGGAAACAGAAAACAGCAAAAAGAAGTGACACAAGATAAGCAATTATAATTAATTAAAAGTCAAAATATTGCTTCCATTTTGCCCATAAAAAAGCTGTATATTATTTAAATATGAATATAAAGACCATTAATTTGATGACGTTGGAAAGCTATAGTGTGAACTATAAATTAAAATTGTTATATTTTCTACTGAAATAAAAACTTGCTGGATTTGGTTACTACAATGATGTCGTATACAAAATTTCATGGGCTGCCATTTAATTATCTTAAATTTAAATCGAAAATAGTGATAAATGTCAAATAACCATAAAAATGTTAAAAATTTTATTAAAAACCGCGGTGGACAAATCGGGTATCCTAAATATAAATTTAATACAAAATTTTTCCAAATAACGTATAGTGGGGCTGGGACCTTAATTATTCATTGTGATATATTCTCCCATCAATTTTTGTTATTTTTTGCTGGATGATAAGCTTAAATCTCTGAATTAATTCTTACTCCTATCCGAGCTATATTTAAAGTAAAAAGTCCTTAAAATTAAAAATATATGAGGCAATAAACCTTCAAGTGAATATAAGCAGATATTGATATTTAAAATGTGGTTATCGTTAATTAAAAAAAGTTCATATATTTTGTTTTTATGTTTGATCAACAGCTGCAGTTCCAGAATCGCCCTTAAGCAAGAGCACTAGCATCTTGTAGTGATGGTGGAAGCAACGTCGGATTCAAAGAAATGGACTTAATATATAGACATATGGCAGTTGTGTTAAAACAAAAGAACTTCTTGCTAACGAACACTCATTTTTTTGATAAGAAAAAATTTTTTTTTTAATTTTTTTAAAAACTTTCCTTGGTGATATAGTTTAAGTGACTAAAATATGAATAAAAGATTTTTCAGATGCCGCTTAAACAAGAATACAGATAACTGAAAAACAAAATAAAATTTTTGTGAAGACGTATTATAATTAAAATTTAAATTATATAGTGAACGAAGGCTTTTTCTTTGAATACCAATTTTTCTTTTATTCGATTGTAAATTTTCTTCGAGGCACCTATGCAATTTTTTGGTCTCAGTTTTAACTAAGATTTTACACAAATATGGCTGTGCATCGTTAATAAAAATTTAATTTACCTTTTTCATTGCAAGCGCAGTTAAAGACTTTCTGTGATTTATTTTTTACTTCAAATATCTCCATTAAAATAAAATCTAGAGGTACTAAGTTAGTGAAGTGCTTTATGCCTGATAAATAATATAGAAGAGAACATTTTCACAGACTGTAAAGTAAGTTACATGACATTGTTTAAACTAATTGCCGTCCATATCAAAGAACACATATATATTAACACTCTCTACTTGACCAAATTTATTATGAAAAAGTGTAGTCTAAAAATATCTACACCGAAAAATTTACATCAAACAAGTGTAACTAAATTTATTTCTCGAGCGTCCAGTGAATTTCATACGCAGAACTTATGGTTGCGTTAATATACATCATTCTTTAAGGGTTTTTTTCTTAACAAATCTGTATTAAACCTCTATGTTTTAACCATTTTTTGAGCCATAAATAAACAGCTCAGCTGGTAATACTTCTTTTTATCATTGCTGAGGGGTGTATTTACTTTAAAAAATTATTTGATTTATTTTTTGAGAAGAAATGTAAGCTGCTTCGCTATTTTCACTTCTACATATCCAAGCACCTTCAATATTGTTAAGTGTTGTGCTCATTTGTCTAACCATTCTACGCTGACCTTAAAACTAACAACATCTTTAATTTGGCAACAGTTAAATTTTAAATCGTTTAACACACTTATCAGCATTTCCTCAATAACTTTCATTGTTATCAGAATAAATTTTATATTTAAGTTGATTTACAATTTTTTCCATCAATGCCGGTATTACAATTTCATGGACTTTAGTCGAATATGTCTGTTGTCGCTAATTTCTGTTGTAATTGCAATTGGTGGAAGATACTTTTTACTGACAACAAGAAAAGCTATTTCATCTTTGTCGTAACGGGTAACCTCTTTTTTATGTTTTGAATGAAACAATATTTAGTGTCTTTTTATGGCTGAGCAGAACTTTATCAGTTTTATTAATGTAGCTCTCATTGCATTTGACAAATTAAAAAGTAAAAAAAAAAATTATCAAAATGATAAACATAAAAAAAGAAAAAAAAAACACTAAATTAAAACAGGATTTCATAATTCTTATTTTGAGGCAATTAAAGTGAAGTAAATCAAATGGCAACCCACAGAGAATTAGGAAGAAATAAAAATTTTTACAATGATGGTAATCCAGGGATTACCATTTATTAAGCAGTCGGCAAGCTGTATGCAAATTTGTCTTCTTGTTTTATTGTTTTAAAATGAGCCTTGGTGACACGTTGTTTTTCACGTAACTAAATCAAAATTACTAAAATAAATCGGTTTCCTGTAACCAGTAGTTTTTTGTTAAGTTAAATATAGATAAATCTGAAATTTGATTGTCAGGAATGCCAAGATTTAAATTAAAAAAAATTATAATATTATATATTCGCTTGTTTCTTCTACTAATTAAGTTTTAAACGAACATTTCAGGAAAACCTCATCACGTAAAAAAAATTTTGTTAAGAAAATATTTTTATTATTTTTTGGTTTTAAAAAAAAAAATTAATTTGTAAATAAATAAATAAGAATCATTTTATAATAAGATTCGTTTACAAAGCAAAGGCAATGAAACTGATATCTTGTGACGTTTGTGTCTTAAATCTTTTCTTTGAAATGAAATGAAATGAAATGAAATGAAATGGAATAATGAAAAAATCTTCGATGGAAAATTAAATAACATCATAAAGTTCAACTAAAGAAAAATGTAAAACCAACAAAATTTGATTGAATGATTGTTTAGTATTTGCTGACATTTTGCTAAATTGTTTTAGTTAATTAGAAATATTAATTTTAAATATAGTAAAACCAAAAATGTTTATCATTATTATTTTAATTATTGCATTATAAATAGTTTTTTTTAATTGTATACCTTTCATTTAATTTAATTTACAAGAAAAAAACTTTAAATAGAGTTTAGCCAGTAAAAAATAAATTGTTTTATTTTCTGCACTTGCTTTTATTTTAGTTGTAGTCTTTTGTTTCATACGACCCACCTGTGCTGAAATATAATGGCATTAAATTAAAAGTATTTTCCTCTTTCTTTTTCACTTTTTTTTAAATAGAATATAGACAAAATTAAATTAAAATAAGTAACACAACCTGTGCTGGTAATGTTATATTATAAATATCTTTTTAACTGATTTAGACACTAAAAGAAACAAAAACTAACACTAATGGAATATATTAACCCCAATTAACTTTAACATCAAACAAAATAAAAAAACAAATAACTCCAAGAAATAAATTATAGAGAAAAAGAAGACAGAAACAAATTTAAATAACCAATTTATATAAAAAAAAGCTACTACTGTTTGCAAATATAATTTTTTTTTCATTTCATATAACGGGTATTTTTTTAAGTGTTAAGTTTTCAGCACTGCAAGCTATTAATATTTTTCAAAGTTTAGAAAATATTTATTCAAGTCGTTTTGGGCAAGAAGGAATATTTTTCACTAAACATCGATTTTCGTAAGCTCTTTGATCAACAAATTTTGACTAAGGCAAAAAGCATAGTTAAAAGAGTTAAGATAACAGTTGCAATATTTTCTCTAAAGAATATTATACAAACCCTGTAAAATAAATTTGGTCTGCCTTTAATTTTATTGATGACTTATTTTGTTTAATTGCTCAAGCAATTAGTCATATAAAAACTATTTTACTAACGACAACAAATACGATAATAGATTCCGCATTAAAATTGTAAATTTTATTATTAATAAATAAACATAAAAAGTATTTTTAATAATGAAAAAAATAATATATATTTTTTTTTTTTTTTTTTTGAATAGTGAATATTTTGTTTAGTAAAAGTATACCCTTTAAATCTTATATTTAAAACTCCTCTTTAGTTAAATTTATTCCAAAATAATTAACCATGTAATTAAGAGGGCAGTTCTCTATTTAATAAAAAAAATAAAAATAATAATTATGTATTTAAACAAAATATAAACACTGTTAAACTTATACAAATTGTTAATTTTAAATACAAAAAAATAATTTAAGTCTTAAGGCAACACCTCTTTTTTTTGTATTTCTTTTCTGCTAAAATTCATTGCTAATTTTTTGCAAACTTTGCAAATTTAAATAAAAAATTCTATGGTTCGTTTTTAACTCTGCTAGTCAATCAATCATATTTATTTGGCATTTTTCTTGGACTCTTAATTAGAATACAAAACAACATAGAGTTTTATTTTAAAAATTAATTATTAGAGAATGAATTTCTTTACATTTTAACCGATTGTCGAATGAAGTGAAATTTGTACCACAATTTATATTTTAATATTCTACAGGAGCAACAGTGATTTTGATATTCATGCTGTTTTCTTCTATAATTCTAGAGAAAAATTGATAAATTAAATTTGGTTTGTAATTAATAAATGTAGATTTTTCTCTGATTTATTTTTCAAAACATATCAAAAAAAAAAATATAGTATTCAACTGTTTTATTGAAAAAACGTTTTCGTTATTTTTTTTAATTATGATTAATATAATTAACTCACGTGTAAGTTATTGTAATTAGATCTGCAAATCTTAGATACTAAAGCCGCTCTTTGATAATTTATAATTTTTTGTATTTATAATTATAATTCAATTCAAGGCGAATCTATTAAAAAAAACTTCGCCGGTGGCTTAACTGGTAAATTGCATGTATAAAAATTTCAAGGCGAATTAATAACAGGTGGCCTTGACAGCCCAGGTGACTATTATTCTCGCTTGTGATTTTTTCTTCTTCGAATGTACTTCTTTGTTTTTTACAGGATTTGTACAAAAACAAAACATGCTGTTTTGTATTCATTTTCTCCCTGTTTTGGATTCAACTTTAATGCTATTTTCTTATATTGCTTTCATATTCAATCTAACGGCGAAAATCAACGAATTCGCCATGGCTCCCACCTTATAACTGATCCGCCTTGCTGCTTACTATTTTTTATATACTATATACGACATTAGGAATAACGGTTAAAATTAAAGAATTTGCTATCGCTACCTTATAATTGATTTGCCTTGATTCAATTATTCTATTGTTAAGTATTATTCCTTCGTGGACTACTGAGCAATTTGCGTCTATTGGTATGTTTTCAACTGCTAGTGCAAGCAGACAATCTTAGTTATTTCAGCGAAAGTATAAAGAATGAAATATGTGTGACGAAACTGAAACCAAAGGAAACCCTATTAAATACTGCGGGGTCTCTGAACCATAATTTCTAGTGAGTAAAAAGATTTAGTGCACTGTAAAGTAAATTGTACTCACGACGTTAATAATCAAGGTTTCTAAAAATAACTGCCGATTTCTTTCGCATACTTGTAGTGAAAACTAGTTATAAAAAATTGTTTTTTTTTTCAATATAGACATGCGAAAGAAAAGTTCGTTCGCTGTATTCTTGGAAATGTGCATTTTTTTTTCTTCTGCTAACCGTGAATCAAATCTGTACTCAACAATTTTTATTTTTTTAAGCCTACTTTCTATAATAGATTCTATTTTGATATTATACTTATGAACGATTGTAAAAACTGCTAATTTTTTTGATAATAAAAGGGAAAATATTTCTATTAACGCAATAAATAAATCGGTAAATCTTACTATTAGAACAGAAGTTGACATTGACTTAATTGGAGGGAAAAGTAACAACATACATACCTTTTGTATGTGGCCATTGTAGCTGAATGTTAAGAATTTTATATCCTATCTTAGCGAGTATCGATTTCGGTTAAGCCGTCAAAGGTTGGGTTTTATTTTCTTTATTGTCACTACGGTGTTAACTTATATTTTAAAAAAAATTATGATGACAATGTTCCTACTTTCCTTTACCAATTTTTCATAAAGTATAACTTTCCTTTTTTTTGTTGTTGTTTTTTTTTTGTTTTGTTTTTTTTCTTTTTTTTTTTTTTTTGCTGTCTCTAATTATGTTTTATAAAATTACAATATTTGGAGTATTGTAAAATAAATTCTAAAGCATTTCGTTTTATTAATTTATTCTTGATAAGTTTTTCCTTTTTAGTGATATTTTCAAAAATTTTATCACAAATAATTAATCCGTTAAGAAGGGTTTGTTTAATTTCATATTTTCGTGATTTTTTGTTTTAATTTTGATAGAGAAAATTTAATATAAATAATAAAAATAACAATTTTTTTGACTTTTTTTATTGATAAATTAACTATTTTTTTTAGCAAATAGAGTCCTTTATTAATTTAAAAATTTGCAAATATTTTTTAATTTATTTTTCGTTTTTTTCTCTGTGTACTATCTTCAGGAGTTAAAATGTACACAGAGGATTGCCGAAATATCGCAAAATAAATTAAAAAATATTTGCAATTTTTTAAATTAATAAAGGACTCTATTAGCTAAAAAATTAGCCAATTTATTTATAAATAATAAAACGCCAGCTTTAAATAAAATCATAATGATAAAAGCAAACCTTTCTAGCGAATAACACACGCATTCAGGTGAACATGGAAACGTAAGACTGGCTACGGTTAGTAAATTAAATCCATTTGTCAGTGTAATTTTTTAAGTTAAAAAGAAGCCACCAGCTTTTACAGCTTTTACGTTTTCAAATTAACTTATTTTTTTTTTACTTTGCTTAAAAACATTAATTTATTTTGAAATAAATGCATTGATATTATTGGCCTCATTTATAGCTTTATTAATTATCGATAGCCAAAACATAACATTTTTAAATCAATTTACTACTCTTAGTAAATGTTATTAGTTATGATTCAACTTTTCTGAATTTTATTTGCAATTTCGGCATAAAATGTCATAAAGATGATCGTGCGCTTTCAAACTCGTTCTTAAAATTTCATAATGTTTTTATTATAAAAAAAATGTATAAAATTTGGTTCAAAACTATAGGCAAGAAAACTTTTAAAATATAAAACAATTACCCTTATTCACTAAGTGAAGTATTACTTTAGTTCTGTTATTAATTATTAATACAATTTAAATGAATTACAGAATTGTTTATTGTATGTTTTTGCACCACCTCCATTATCTGCAGGAGGCCAATGTTGAAGTGTAATGTCTTTAACCTTTTTTGAACACCATCAAATTTTCCGACAAAGCATCTTTACTGGATGTTTTTATAATTTTTTGACATGCATTAATAAAGCCGCCAACATTCCAAACATCTCTTGTATATTAAAAAGCTATAAAATATACAAATACAGACTCACACACGCACACACATACAAATACTTGCTTATGTAGTCGGTAACACTTATAATTTTTGTAAAAACTTTTTTTCCAACTGCCATTAAGACAGAATGAGGTCAATAAATGTGTGAGAGTGTAACCGACATTAAAACAACTACAACATTTTTACATATTTAGTTGCTACAAATGAACCAAATGCAACCGTAACTATTTAAATTAAAAATGTATATATAAAATACAAACATACATACATATACACACATGTATGTATGTATATTGAAAAAATAATAATTCAAGTAGTTGAAAATAAAAGAAAAATATAGAAATGTGCATGACTTTTATTTAAAACCGACTTCAGTGTATCCATGCATTTCATTTTATTGAAACGTCTTTGCGTATTAATTTTTATACGAAAAGAAAAAAATTAAAGTTTCATTTAGGTTTTTTTTTTTGGTAGATGATCTCTTAGTGATAACTCTGCCGGTTAGAAAAACAACAACTCTACCACAAAAAAAAAAAAAAACAAACGCCAGTTTTGTTAAGCTGTTTATTAAAAGCTGTCATAACTATTAATGGATTTGAATTTAAAGATTACAAATATCTTTACGTATTAGCAGATGAATAAAACACATTGAAAATCGAAAATAATTGAATGGATGTGCCTGTACAAGGAAATCTTAAGATTCTTAAAATTATGATTTAGACAGATGTGTATTTGTGTTAGAAAACTGTTATCAAAGTTTAAATATACCACTATTAAAGTTGAATTCATGGAATATTTAGATGAAAAAAAAAAAGAAAATTTATATTTATTAAACAACTTAAAACAACTTTATTTTTGCTACTAAAATTTTCTTTTGGATTATCATTTTTTTTTTCAATTATATAATTATTAAACAAAAAGCTTTTATGTCTTTGAAAAAATATTATTTTTGTGTAATTTTGGGACATAAAGATTCCGAGGAAAATTACTATGTCCAGTTTTATGATTTTATTTTCACTTAAAAGGAAACAAACTAAAGGAAACCAGTATTTGTCAATACTCAAAATAACCATTTGTAAGAATAATATCATAATCACAATGACTATATCATGTTCTTTGTAACAATGTATAGTTGCGAAGAACAAATTATAGTTTTTTTTTTGTGTTAACATCTCATAATTATATATTTACTATCCACAAAAAATGTAATATTGATGATCTTACAAAAAAAAAAAATCAAACAACACTCAAATCTTCATAACTTGTTAAAAAAAAAATATATAAAATATTTGACAATAATATATGCTTTTCATAGTATCTTCTTCTAGGACTTGACTTGCTTTTCTCTCAGTTTGTTAGCCATCGTAACATGTAAAAACGCTAAAAATTGACTTATTCATTCAATGCTGAAAAAAGCGATATAAGTAGAATTTAATGTACAAACAAATAAATAAAATATACAAAAAACATCAGAGCAATTAAAAAATTAATAATTGTCAATATTTCAAAGCATGGACAAAAATAAAAAATTATCCAGTTATATAAATTGAAAGCTGCTTCCAAAAAAAATGTGAGAGTGCAATTTAGCGTATTTGGAAATGCCTATGTTATGATTGTCGTTTGTATATTTTAAAGCTTAAATTGCTAATAGGTATTTTTGTAAATTAAAAAAAGGATCTGACTAAAACTTTCCATGAGTAAATCACATTACATCTACTAAAACTTTTCAGATAGCATGCAATTAATTATTTTAATATAAAAATATCAATATTAAAAAAATCTTCTTGGAAGACATTAAAAAAAATACCTCAGTGTTAATATTTGAAAATGTTTCCCCTAAAATACCAACAGGTTTCTGAGACTAAATCTTATTAGTTTTACCCCCGCCTTGGATTGCAGAGCAAATAAAAATGTTAACACAAAACTGCTAAAGTATTGCAAATATTTTAAAAAAATAATTTTAAAAAATTCTCTTAAAAAAACTTTAAGAATATTTCATTTTTTAAGGAATTTGTTAGAAAAAAATAATGACGATAACAAAAAAAATTAAAAAAACATTTCCATTGTTGAGTTCTGTCAATTTTCCTAGATATTTTTAAAGGTACACTTGCTCTGAAGTCTAGTACATTGCTATCTCTAAGCTATCTGGTGGAGCATCATATTATATTATTGAGGTTGAGAAGATCAGTAAAATTGCTACAGCCAAGAGTAGTTCGACGTTTTAATACCGTTCACAAAAAAAAAAAAAATGGAAATTGGGTATATCTAAGTTTGTTATACCAGTTGTTATTTCTACAATATATATTTCCGACCCCATTAAGTGTTTATATTCTGAGTCAAAGTCAACTGGGCAATGTCCATTCGTCTTAGTGTTGAAATCAGCTATGCCAGGGCACTAAATGATCTAGAGAAAATTTAGATACGTCAATTAATCATAATTAATTATTTAATATAATAGCAATTAAATAATCATAGTGTTAAAAGAGGTGCTTTTGAAAATCAGCAAGTCAGTTATGGCCCTCGAGGCAGTGGCTTAATACAACGCTTGTCAATTGAAACAATGGAGTAATTTAAATCAAAAAAAAAAATAAATAAATATGGAGCTTTTTTATAAATTAAATTATTTAATTATTTATTTAATTATTAAAATTTATATTCAAAAAAATTTATTTATTCCAGCAAAAAAATTTATCTTTTTCTCACATAATTCTCATCCTTACTCGTATACACATTTGAAATTAATACTTTGAATAGATTGTATAAACATTTAAAATAAAATTATTTACAACTCCACAAGATTTTTATTTTTTTTTTTTCGTTTTTATTTAATTTTTAGATTAAACATAGAAAAACAACAACAACAATAACAACACCCTCGTTAATTATGCAGCCGCTGAAGAAACTAAATTTAGTTAAGATAATTTTTTATTAAAAACAAACCCCAAAATTGAAACATATAAAAACAAGTAAGTAAATTTGCTCACATATTTTTAAATGTCCAAAAATTATATCGCGACATGTAATTTGATTTATATCACACATCAGTGATTTTTCATATTGAGTTTTATTGTTTTTAAGTTTTTTTGTTTTTATGGAAATTTGTGTGAACTTAGTGAAGCTACAAAGATGATTATTTTTTGTTGGTAGAATAAAATTTGCTTTTTAAGCGGTTTTTTTTTTTTGTTTTTTCTTTGTAAATATATTTAAAAAAATATCTTCTTTTTTGCTGTGTTACAATTAATGACTACAGTGTTTTAAGTTTTTTTTTTTTAATAGTTATCAGTTATCTATCGTTTTTGTTTTAAGACATTAGCATTCGATCATAAAAGAACTTGTTTTCAGCATAAACTTGCCGCGATTATTTGCTACCAGTGGCTTAGATTCGATTTATAGTTTAAAGATTTTTTTTCCTATTTTGTTAATTAATTGCCGCTAATTTGACCACACTTGTGTGAATTTAATAAATGAATCTTCTCAGATATTCTCCGCAGAAAAATGTTTATTTAATTGCACTTTTAATATTTTATAATTAATCAAAAATGTTTGAAGTGCTTTTTTTATTTTTATTTTTTCGTTTTATTGATGAATACGGAAAGTAAGAAACGATGGTTTCTTCTTTCGAAGCAATGATGAAGCATGTTTGTATATTGCAATAATTATTAATAAAAAAAAGGGAAGCAAAAAATTCAACTGAGTTTAATATCAATAACATGTGGATTGGATCATCAACCCTATTGTATCATTTAACTATTTAGCTGGTTTAGCAAAAACAATTTGTTTTAAATATAATATTTCTTGAAAGGTTTTTTTTTTTCATTTATTATTATTCTCAGTTTACTGTATCTAAAAATTGGGACAATTTATTACACTCCTTCTTTTTCAAATATTCTTCGAAAGTAATGTAAACTGTTAATCTCTATAATTTTATCAAATCTGTTTTAAGCCCAATAGAACTTACGAAAGAATAACTGTAAAATAAGCTATTTGACTTAACGGTACATAAAATAACTACATATATCAAACACTGCAAATTTTATTATGTCAAGAAAAATACACCACTTGCGAATTACACGCTGGTGACATCGTTGGATTATATTTTTTTTGAAAAATAAAATCGAAGCTCTTGTTACGGTTAACCGAGATCGTTATCACACCATAATCAAAGACCTTTTTTTTTGGAAAAATGGATAAAATTTATCAGAGCGAGATGTGACTTCAACAGGATGGCGCAACGTAATATACGGCGATCACAACCATTTATTGAATGAAATCAAAATTAGCTATTAGTTGAAGTCTTGAAATGTACCCCTCGACTATTTTCTGTGGCCGCACCTGAAGTCGCGTTTTGTGCTAATAATATAGTATTCATACATACGGTCGAAATGCCCAAAAAAGTGGTCCAAAATTACACGTCCAGAATGCGCTTCGTCGAGTACAGTCGTGGTGGCCATATTCTCGAAATTATTTTCAAATAATAATTTAATTAAATTTAATTTAATTTTAAATACAAAATGTATCGGTCTTCAGAAGTTCTTTTTATCATTGGGGAATTTTTGGAAAATCCAAACAGAGCCTAAAATATAACAAAAAATAATTTCTTTTGAGTAGCTGCGGATGGGTTGTTTTAAAAGCACATTTACGACAGTTAAAACCTGTCTGATTCTTAATTAAAAAGAAAGGGAACTGTCTGAAGGATGAGGTTATAAAGGCACGTGTACATTAAAATAGCAAGACAGCTGGTAACTTGCACAAAACATAATAGTGTTTGACTGTACAGACTGATTTGGTTGAGTTTTAATCTCATTCTACAGGGTATTGTAGTGCGCCTGGCTGTGATGGGTTGAAAGGCACGTTGTCTAAGCAACACATCATGAGTTTGTAAATCGTCTTATTTTAAATAAACGTCAACATCAGAATGTTTTTTTTCTTAAAATTTAACTTAACAATAATAGCCTTTATCGCAGTTGTAAAATTTAGAAGCTTTTACAGTTGCTAACACAGCGGCAGAGAGTATTGGATCATCAATATTTTATTCAAACACTGGTGACAAAGTTTTTACGTGGGCTTAATAATAGTAACAATATTCAATAAATAACTTAAATTTCATTAAGACAAAATTCTAATCACTTTTCTTGGCACCTTTTTAAATCTTTATCGTTCTTCGCACTACTCTGTTTAATATGTTTAACTAGAGATATGATTTAGTACTCATGACTACCAGACTATTAATAACTGACTTTATTTATAAATAGATGAATTTTATGGAAAAAAAATTTGGTGAAATTTTATTTTTGCTGTAGACAATTGTTATCAGACGAGCTTCAGGCTATTCAGGATTGTATTAGTCTATAAAGTGATGGTGACAGCCAAAAAAGGTAAACCTTAACTGCGTGTACTTTGCCATTTTCAATTTATCAGTTTTGTTTTTTTTTTTCTGAATAATAGATAGATAATCGTTTTGCGGAATATGTAAATTTATTTTCTTTAGCTTCAAAATTATCTTCACAAATTACTATAACTAAGTTATGTTAATAAAATAAGACACCTTTGTTATGGCCAATAAAATAAAATAAATTTGTGTAAAAATTATATTTATTAGACATTAAATAAATTTACAAGCACAAAATAAACCGCAAATTTACACTAAACATGTAATTTTTTGTTGATGCACCCACTACCACCATCTGCCAAAACAAAAATAAACAAAAAAAAAAAAAAAAAGAAACAAAAAAACATAAAATGTTAAAAAGAATTTATTTATGTATAAACATATTGCGCTTAAGGAAAAAAAAGACACAAAAATTTCTTTGCATGAATGTTAAAGAAAGGAAACTTTTTCTAGCCCGTGGTTACCAACATTTAAGTAATTTGATCACGAAAAGTATATAAAAATTTTTTTTAGCCAAACTGACCAATAAATATTTGTACATATGCAAATATTTGGTTTAAGAAAATTGTTACTTTTAAGAAGATAAGATGATATCCTAATGTCAAGCCGAAATGATGTTGGGTGTGGAAAAAATTTTGTTAGCAACTCAATCTAGGATGATATCTATAGATCTTAGTATTAAATTGCATTTAAGAAGAACATAATAATAAAAGTAAAGTTTGTTTTGCAAAATGTTAAGTATATTTACTTGGATTAAATTTTTTATACTCAAACAGCAGTATTTTTTTACATTTTTTAATTGTTTTAATTTAATGTGCGGTAATGAAATGTTTCAAAACAAAATTTCGCATGATCTGGATAAAAAACTGAAAGTTTTGTACTGAAAAAATATGTAACATCTCTGTAATATTTACTATATGTTACAAAACAATAAAAGTTAAAGCTCATCGATGTAAAAGGATATTTTTTACCCTCAATAAAATTTTAAATTGCAGCTAATAACACAAAGAATAAAATCTAAATAAAACAAATTATGCGCAAAATTAATACATAGTGTTTATATTAAAAACCCTTTTATTTAAGTGAAAAGAATTATGCTCACACGATTTCAAAATTCTTATGTTTATAATTTTTTACTTCGTCTCAAAAGATGTTTCTATTCAGGGAATTGTGCATATAATTACTATTATAACATTTTTTTATCCTATTTAATCTCCTTGTCCCTTCTTAGTGATAAAAATATCATTAGAAACATTGATATTTTTTACATCACCAAGGCGCACGTCAACCAAAAATGCTCATGGCAAGTAACAAATTTTGGCTGAGGTTATAAAGGGTCATCCAAATGCGACGCCAAGATGTCAGCACTATATAATTTTTACACGTGATATCTTTTGAATGATATAAGCGATTTTGTTTTATTAGAAGGTAGTACGGTTTTAACCATGGACGGGTATACATTGCAACAACGCGTTTACATCATTTAAAGTTATTATGAAAATGGGCGTTCTTTGAAAAATACCCATCGCAAAATTTTGTTTAGTGACGAAGCTCATTTCAGAATGGATGGATTCGTCAATAAGCAAAATAGTCGCATCTGGGGTGATGAAAATCCTCGTGTTATTCATAAAAAATCTCTATACCCACAAAAAGTTACTGCTTGGTGTGCATTTTGGGCAAATGGAATCATTGGGCCATTTTTCTTCGCAGATGATGCTGGAAATGCTGTTACTGTGAATGTTGAGCGATACCAATCAATGTTGAGAGACTTTTTATGGACACAGTTGAATCATATTGATGTGTCTGATGTCTATTTCCAGCAAGACGGTGCTACATGTCACACAACTCGAGAAAACCTTACGCTTTTGCGATCATAATTTCCTCAACGAGTAGTTTCACGAAATGCAGATTTTAATTGGCCTCCAAGGTCATGTGATCTAACACCATTAGTTTATTTTTGTGGGGTTTTTTGAAAAGTCGAGTGTATGCTTACAAGCCACAAACAATTAATGATCTAAAGAACGACATTCAAGTTGCAATTTGTGAAATAACACCAGCAACATGTCGGAAAGTCAATGAAAATTTCGATATTCGGATTGATGTCTGCAGACGCAGTCATGGTGGATATTTGAATGATAATCTATTCCACTTATAATTGTAATGGATCATACTTTTAATAAAAAAAACAGCTTGAAAAAATTGCAAATAGTTTGTGGTTTATTTCAAATACACATGTAGGCGCGTTTTTTGGATGACCCTTTATATGGCACCCACATCCTCTAACGGCTACCCACCATACACACATCTTCATCACCGATTTCTATTTTTCACAACTGATATTTGAAGTTGCCATTGGCTAACGGGTTCCAAATAACGTCTTAGATATACTGAAAAGTAAATTCTTGAGCATTTTTTGAGCATTTTTAGCACGTCTAAAGTAATTCTGAATTTTAGACAATAATATAGGGCAGATGGTCACCCTTCTGCAGTGGCATCATCTATACTCTTGTATCATACTTGTTAAGGACTCATCCCTGTAAGGAATTGTAGCCAAATTTCGTTTTCTGTTCAACTGTTTTTTTTACTAAAACGAAAATTTCTTCCAGTTGCCTCCAGTAGCTGGACCGGATAAGTCTAAAATTGAAATGATTTTAAATTGTAATAAGAAGAACACTAATCACATCATAAATTTATCACGTTGTGTAAGCAATAAAGAAACCTTAATACCCTTTATATCAATCCCATTATTAAGTTATTTAGATTTAACTTTCTACGGGACCCACCTCTTTCCTATCGCATGCAAAACAAAAATTAAAATAAATTTTTATATAAAAATTTTGACTGTCAACAGAAATAATTTTTTTCCTATGAACCAATTATTGTATATTTCCTAATTAAGCAAATATATAAAATTTAATTTGTTAAATAAAGAAAACAAATTTGCTATATAACTTAATACAACGTGCAGTACAACCTCAACCAAAACATCTCCATGAACATGATTTTCATAGCAATTTGCTACCATATGGACTTTTTTTCACTATCGCTAATGTCTTTTGAAAAAACATGTCATGATATTTTACTTCTATGAAATTTTACCAAATGTAAATGATATTTTAAGAAAATATTTGTTAGTTTTTTCCTCTAACATACATACATACATACTTACATACATATACATATATGTAGATGTATGCATAAACATGTGCAAATATGTTTACATACATACATACACACATATGTGTGTACATATGCCTGTTAAAATGTATGTATGTATGTTATAAAATCAATTTTCCATGTTCATATATGGTGAGTATATGCAAGATTATTTGAATAATACAACATCTTAGAGACGCACATACCTCCATAATGATATAGTGGCGTCTTGTCTTTTATTAAAAAGAAAAGAAACTAACAAATTATGAAAAAATTAAAATAATTGTGGGTGTTTCTATTTTTTTTTTGTTTGTTTCTTTTTGTGTGTGTTTAGATGTCAGTACTGACAGCAAATGCCTTTGCATAAGAGTATTTTTTTATAGTGATTTGTGTGTGATTGAATGTGTTATTAATTGAATATCAGAGTTATCAAGTTGTTTTCTAAAAACTTTCATGTCAAATGCAGCAATTTCCTTGATGATAAATGTAGGTCAATGAAAGAGAAACAATTTATATCCTTAACAAGCAAAAGTTTTCTTGTGTATTCAGGTTTTTTTCGGTGCTGGCCGAACTATAGCTGAAATACTTGCTGATATACTTAGGGATATTGTAATTAGTGTGGTGCTATAAATTTATAGCTTTAAGATAAAAATAATTTTTGTGCTTGGGCCAGCACTCAGAAAATGCCTTCAGCTTAGCAGTGCATTGCACTTCTTATAGGCTTTGAACAGAGAGAAAGTATTTCTCTAAGCATTTGGAGTTGTAGGTGAATAGAAAGAATTTTGCAGAAACTTCCTAGTAAATAGAACAAAACATATGGATTTTTAATTTTTATAGCGAATATTTCATTTTGGCAACGATAAAACTAGCTGCAAATATTCCACGTTGCATTGTCATTGACTGTCATCCACTAGCCTTATCACCTTTCCCTTGTGCATTAGGGCTCCTTCAAGGTATTCAGTTGGATAAAGGTGGTGATGGCGGGAAATACCTCTTACGCCGTTAAGAAAAAAACAGGATTGGAGCGTTTTTATGCGATTTAAAATATCTTGCAGCATCTTCATGGCAAAAAACAGAATTTTCCAATTTTGTATGATCTTCACACACAGATAACTGTAGCTTTAAAACTGGACAACAAATAAAGTCATCATCATCGATCTTAATTGACACCGTGTAGTCAAATAATTAATTGTAATAAAATCGATAGCAGCATTGTTGGCAGCTAATGGTCGTTGCAGCAACATATATTTAGTAATACCGTTTTAAAATGTTCTTTTCTTTTTATAAATATAATTAAGGGATTGAATAAAACTTCTAAATTCTTAACGCATTTTTATTGCTTTAATTATATGATTTTTTCGGTTAAATAAAGAATTGTGAAGAACAATTTATTTCACTTACTTAATTGGCAACACCGGATCTGTTCAATATAGAATATAGAAATTCATGTTGATACGGCAAATTTTGATACGGAGCTGTGTATCCTGTTAACTTCAATATAATCATCTTCGAATTAGCGTTTTTATTTTAGTTTTGACATCTTATGGTAAAAAGTCTTAGGCGGTTGTCTGTGCGTAAGCATATGACTTACGATCCCGTTCTTTTGTTAATGTTTTGTCACAATACAGCATTTTCCAAAAGGCTTAGGCAAACAAGCTATCATCAAATTCCGCTATCATATTTAAATTAATAAAAACTATATATTTTTTAATTTTTATAAAAGGGTTAATTTCTTAACGAAACAAAACATGAATTTTATAAGGTTTTTTTTTAACTAAACATAGTTTTGACACACTAAAGTAGTTCACGAAAGTTGACCTTTATATTTGCTGCCATAAAACTTAACGTAAATGTTAAACTTTATTTAAAATAAAAGAATTTACGAGTTTTTTTTAAACCTTATAAATAAAGACTAGTTTTGCAAAAAAAAAAAAAAAAAATTAACATAAAACAACTAAAACCCTTAAAGCAATCACGTTATAGACAGTTATGTCAAATTTTTAATTTTTGTGATTTAACTAAACTGGCACTTTGTTAACATAACAACCAACCAGGCAGCTTTGAACTCACAACACAACACAACATAATTTATATTTTCATTCATTGTGTTAATTTCATTGAAACTTTATTATTAGCAACATTCAAATAAAAATCACGACTTTAGGTAAATAAATACTTTGCACTAACAAAAAAAATTTTAAAACAAACTGAAATAATCATTTTCGTTAAACTAACAAGGCCCTTTAAATAACAGTAAACAAATAACAATACTTGTGGGTGTTTTTTTTTACTGAAACAATCACTAAAAAGTCTTTGCGTAGTTAAAAATGAACAAAAAAAAAAAAAAAACAATCTGCGATTTGCCACCCATGGCGGCTACAATTTTAAGCACCAAGCAGAAAAAAAAATTAATGCATTGAAATGAGCCAAGACAAAAATATGAGTTAATAATCTGTTTTATTATTTTCAAGCGTAAAACTAGTTGTTTAATTTAATGTTTGATTTGATTATTTTAAATGAGTTGTTGAAATTGTTAATGCAAAATTGTTGCCACAATATTTCAATAAAAATCGTACTATATTTGAATATTTATAAGAGTATAATTTTTAGAGGAGATAAAGTCATGTTCTTATTAAAAACTTAAACAATTTTTTTTTATTTAATAAAACGTTTATAACTTTGAACAGAAGACAATGTATTTAGTGCATGAGATATCAAATAAATATTGGAGATATAGATAAAACTTCCATTATTTTTATACACTTATTTTAATCCAATAATAATAATATGCATCTGATTTATAGCGAGGTTTTAGAAATAACGCTTGTACAATACTTTACATGTAGTTGGATTTCACCAAATGAGCCTAAGTTAAGAATACAAACGTCTTTAAGGTTACTATAAGCACTAACCAGTACCGTTCAAGATCACAGTAACTTAAAACAGCGCCAATTAAACCATTTGCTTCGGGCTGAAAGAAAAAAAGCAATAACGGGTATTTTTTAGGCCCGTTAGAACATTGCAAGTCGTTAATTGTTACAATGGTTACAAATTATTGCGTTCACCTTTCGACGCTTATGATCATTGTACTCTTGAAAACCAACCACAACAGACATAACTATTCACAGTTCCTCAAACCATCCCACCTAACATAAGCTCGCAGCATTTAGACATATGATACACAGACTTAAGACAGTCCCACTTTCTCCAGACAAATATAACAAAGAACTCGACAAAATTTACACTTTAGGTAAAAATAACGATTACAACTGCACTACTATCGACAAACTACTTAGACAATACAACACTAAAAACAAGAAGAAAGAAAACAAGGAGACAGCCGATTCAACACGATGACACATTTTTACTTACACAGGACCAGAAATATATAGACTAACTAACCTTTTTCAGAAAGAAGGTTTACAGACAGCACTAAAAACGAGCAACACTCTACGAAACAATCTCAAGACATCAACAGAAATAACCAAAAAATTTAACACCAGCGGACTATACAGACTTACTTGCATCTGCAGCCATACATACAGAGGACAAACTGAACGAACATTAAAAACAAGGTTCACAGAACACATACGACCATATAAACGGAAAAGAGAAGACTCTAACTTCGCAATACACCTTAACACACATGAACACGAGACAAGGGAAATAGATGAATGTATGACATTAATACTTCTGAAGACTGGACATTCTTGAAAACATGGAAATATACAAAACACGAACGTTTAACGGAGATATTATTAACGAACAGGTAAAAACAACCTCCCACACAATTTTTACACCACTATTAAAACAAACTTACAAACGCAAAACACCCACAGATGGTCACACTTACTTACCCAATAATAAAAGACTGAAATATTAAAATTATATACCTTCAATAAACATGACAGATATCGGGCAATCTACCTGCATAATACAATTTAAATAGACACCATCCTAACGGACAAAACTACCTGTACCTACCACTATATATGCAACAAACACCTTACACTAATCAAAACGCGGCTTTAAAATGATGTCCTTACATGGAAAGCGCTCGCCAATCATACCAAATAAACAACCAGTGACGACGGTCTTCACCGAAAGTTATGACAACATTATTATATTTACTGGCGAAATAAATCTAATTAATTTAATACCATCTAGATTTACTTTAAAAATAGTTTTTAATTCTGTCATAATTCAATTGTTTAATTTTGTCTCAAAAGATATGTTAATAAACAAATCTGTCGCATATAGAAAAAAACAAGTCCATAACAAACCCTAAAGACTCCTATGCCTGGAATTATGTAGCTTTAACAAGATTGTGCTACGTGCTAAACATCGCCCAAAACTATGACTTATTAATATAAATAAAAAAATATTTGGCGATAAGTTGATTTCAGGAAATGGATCTGCTAATTAAAGACCAAGTTTGTGTCATTTGTTTCCTCTTGGTTATTGCTATTTGAGCTTTCTTTTTCTTTATGTTTCAGATGTGACAATAACCAATATTACGATTTTATTATTCTGCATCATATTTGGGTGTGGAAGGAATTCTAACAGAAGAAGAAAGTTATTTAGAATTGTCTTACTTATAAAAAGCCCCTTTAAATTCATTTCCTAATAAAAATAAAAATAATTTTTGGAATGCGTTAAACGAATTATTAAAAAGCTTTCTTCTTCTAGAAATCTTTTAGTTATATCCAAATTACATTTATTAACTTCAATTAACCAGATTTGTAAGAAACTTTCTTTGAAAACTTTCATCTTACAGGCGGTACTGTTTTAAAAAAAATTTTTTTGGTAGGTATTTTGACCCATATATATGTGCTGCAAGCTGCTATAGCCCTTTAAAAAAGAGAAAAACTGTGACTTAAAAACATCAATTTAGGCTTTTCTAAGACAATGCCTGAGTTTATATAAAAGATTTTATTGTTTGTCATAAAAATTTGGATTTACTTGAAGTTTCACATACTTATCTAACCTCAATGCTTTAAATCTATAAATTTGGCTAAATATAAATCTCTTACGTTTCATTTTTATTTATTTATAGGCCTAATATAATCTCGTTTTAAAGCAATATAAATATCGCTAGCATTTTTTTGTCCAAAGAGTAGATTGAATAGTGAAAAGAAAATTGTGGCGGTTTTTTTATTTTTTTATTTTTGTACAGTTAAGAGACAATAAATTACAATAAATACATAAATAAATGAAGTTTTCATTTTTATCAACAATTTAATGCCATTTAATTCTTATAAATTTTTTCGTAAGAAAATAGTTTGTTTATAATTGTTTATGATCACCTCAAGGAAAAATTTTTAATGGCACTATTTTTATAACTTAATTATACTGAAGTTGAAAAGCTTTCAGTTTTTACAGCTTAGAGAAGAAAACAAAAAACACAATTAAGTAATGGAATGTTTTAACTGTCAAAATAGTAACTTAAATTACTGAACAAAAATATTTAATTGTTTAAAGATAAAAACACAAACATGAAAAACGTAGGTTGATTTTTACTTGATTGGTTTTTACGTAATAAAATTATGTAAATTTTGAAAAATGTGAAAAAATTGTTATAAATCAATGCTCGTCATAAATGTGGTTTTATGTAAATTTTAACGACTACTTCAATGTGGCAATTCATGCAAATTTTCAAATATTTATGCACTCTTTTAGTAGTTTTTCATAGGCGCTAAAGTTTGCCGGTAAAGATTTTCTAAAAAATCTACAAATACTGAGGCCGAATGAAATATTATCTTGTTAACCATGTCATTGGTTCTAAATTTGATATATTTTTATTCCAATTTGTTTCATTAATTATCAGTTTATTTTCTTTTTTTAAGACACTAACATCATATTTCAACTCATGCCCACAAACCATTTTAGTACTTTAGAGAGCATTAAATAATTTTTAAAAAGTATAAAACAATAGAAAAATTTACCACAGAAAATAAGCTTTCATTTTAATATTTTATAACTTGTAAAATTTATTCTGATGCCAGTCTTAATGTGACCTAACAGTTAATTTGAGTGGCCATATTTGAACTTGATACATTCCAAGGCTACCATAAATCTGGGGCATTCATAAATACAATATACAAAGTATTGCAGCCTCTATGTCTATTGCTGTTGTTTTTAGATTTGAAATAAAAAGCGTAACAACAACAAAATAAAAAATTTATTTCAAATTATAATAATTACTTTAAAATATAAATATGTTTATACAAAAAAATATACTGAAAAAAAAATACCTTTAATGCCTACATTAAAAAATATTAACCAGTTTAATATAAATTTTTTTTAACATCAACATACCAGGTTAATAAAACTGACACTGTCTTTCTCAACAGTTTTTATGCAACCAGTTTTTTTTATTATTTTCCTTAGATAAATTTCTTTATTATTTCTCTCTTAAGAAATTGCATTACAATAATGATGTCAAATTTTACCTCATACCAATTAATTTAACTTTAATTAAAATACAATATGCTGGCGGTTGCATGTAATAATACAAGTGATGAAAAGCAGCAGAAAAATGTATTCAATAACAAATAAAATAAATATTAACCCAGGAAGGGGTAACAGGAATTTTCTATTAAAAAAATTTTTGTATAAACAAAAATTATAAAATAAAAAAATAATATAAAAAAAAAACAAATTTTGCTGATGCTTGTGTAGTTTAAGTTTTGATTTAAATTTTCTATTTCCTTCTTAGCTTCTAAACAAAACTTATGTTTTTTAAATAAAAAAAAATATGTCAAAAGTAAAGTACTGTAATATTGTAAATAAATAACAAATATAATTATGGGTTTTGACAAAAAGTGTTTTTTTAAATATTTATAAGAATTAAAAAAATAATTGGATATGGGTAAATTAACAAAGGACAAAGCACATACATACAGGATAGGAACTGCTTTTTATATTTGCGTTTATGCGTTACCAGATTAAAATTTTGTGCTGAAACATCCCGTTTTAATATTCTTAAAATTGTCAAGAATTCCAATCAAACTCACAGTACACTTGAAACACTTATTTATGAAATTTTAACAGCTTCAATTCAACCAGTTAGTCCAATATGAATTTTACAGCAATATTTAAATACGCATCAATACCTTCGGGTTGAAAGGAAAAAGTAATTAACGGGTATTTTTGTAAGCCCGATATAACTTACTGCGTTCATTGTTTGTTCGCGTTACTTTTTACCTCTTGATTATTGCTTGTCGAGCTTTTATTTTCTGATTATTTCAGATGTGGCAGATCATATTACTCAGCCTTGTATTAAGATCTGGAAGGAATTCGAACAGAAGATAAAAGTTATCTAGCATCGCTCCCAGAGAAACAAGTCGTGCGGCTCACAGCCGGCTGAAAGGCGCCGCCGATTTTTTCTTAATAGTCGAGCCGCCGCCGGGTGGTGCGGCTTGTCATGACTCAAAAATGTTAGTCGGCAATTTTCGTACTTTAAAATTTGTATATTTAAATTAATTTTTGTAAAGAAATATAAATTAAAATTTGAAGCTGTTATTTTAAATTTATTGAAATAGAAATATATTTCTATAGAAAACAATGTATAATTTATTAAATGTATATAAATAAAATAATTTAATTAATTTTTAAATTCTTGCGTCTTTATTTGTAACATTTACTTCATCTTAAGTTTGTGTGTTTTTGTTGTTCTTCTTCTTCCTAACACAATACACAAAAACTCCTTGATAGTCGGCTTTAGCCGACTTACAGCCGCCGCCGACAATTTTTTGCTCAGCCGCCGCCGCCGAGTTTTTATCACGACTTGATTCTCTGATCGTTCCTTTGTTATAATTTTCTGACATCTTCTTCTAATTGTCAAACGTACGGAGGATTACTGTAAACGCACTATTCTAAACACTTCTATACACGCTTCAGTACTACACAGACCACTTATGTTTTGCAAACACACGAAATTAGTCACAATGCACTATTGTAACTTACCTACGATAACAGCTGGGACTCCTTCTCTTTATTATAAATGCTTGATAATCTCTTTCATCCCGTTTCTTTTGTCTCCATGGCTATGAGTATTAAACTCCAGCAACAAACCGTTTACACCAGCGCGAGATAGTTTCCACAAAGGATCACTTCCTCATAGAAAAAAAGCTATTATTAGGCTTATAATCTTATGTTCTTTTTGCAACCAACATTTAAGCTTTAAAGCATCTCAACTGCTGCTTTGTTTAAGACCAAAATTAGCTCTGTAGGTTTTTGTTATTGTCCCATATATTTCCGGTGGCCACTGAATTAAACTAGAACTTAAAAAAAAATTAAAATATGCGCTATCGTCAAAGCTTGAGGTGTTTATCTTGCTATCTTGTTAAGAGATAATATTGCTGCTTTTTCTTGTTTTGAATTTACCTTATACAAGAGTTACTGTTTTTCATTTCAAAATATCCTTCCAATGGTGAGCTTGAACTCTGTTTTACAAAAAACACAGCCATTGAGATTGGTTAACCTGTGTTAGCTGATTCTTATATTATCCTATACACAGGCCGCTTATGAAAGTAATTTATCCACCCCTATTTTTACCACAAAAACACTATTGTTTATATATAAAATAATATACCAATAACGCTTCAGATACGCTGTTGTTATTCTGCCTTCTTTGACTAATATATCCAGATTCCATACTTCGTAGTGAACTCCTATAACCGTGAAATCTTTTTCACTTAACAAAAACTCTTAATTTTTGCAGCGTTTGTTTAAAAAACTAAAATTTAAATTCAGTTTATTTCAAAAGCTGCAAATGGGTTAATATTATAAAAATTTTGTAAGAAAATATTACTAGTTAAAAGCTAAGTGACATAAAATCGAGGAACAAAACCAACTAAAAGACAGACTCATAGCAGAAACAAAAGCGTTGAAATAACATTAACTTAAGCTGTTCATTCATTACAAATGCTAATTTTTTAGGTTTTTTTTCTTGCTTCTTTCTGTTGCAACAACTTTCAATAAAGGATGTATTCTCAGGTTTTTTTTTTTTTTTGAGGGGGGCTTTTTTTCTACTATTTTCGTTTGTTGTCTTCTTGTTAAGTTTCTGATATATTCAGCGACATAAAGAAGCAAATTGCTTTTTACCATAAAATGAAAAGTGAAACTCACGTTTTTCTATTTCACAGCTTTAAAACTATGTGATGGTAATAATGAAGACGGTCACAACGACGACGATAACTATAACTAAGACAATAACAAAATGATGACTTTAATAATCATGATGACAACGAATGGTGAACATAATGATCGCAATAATAATGTTAGTGATGGTGGTACAAGTTGCATTTGTTAGTTAGTGATGAAAAACTTAACAAAAATGTTTGGTAAAAAAAAACTTACATTAAATTAGCATAATAATGATACAAATGATAGTGAGAGTAAACAAACAAAAGGTTGGTTGTTTGTCAGTAAGATGTTTTTTTTTTGTTTTTGTTTTTTTTTTTTTTGGTAACATTTATTATTTTCATTTTATTATATGCATATTTTTTCTTCTCTTTGTTTTACAAATAAACAAAATAGTTATAAATTTCATGTAGATTACTTTTAACGAAAACAAATTTGTTTCGGGTATTAAATATATTCGTTTAGTGTTTAGGCAAAGATGACTTTAGAACTCTTGCCGATTGTTAAAGTTTAAGTAACAGGAATTGCTTGGCTTTTAGAAAAATATTATAAAAAAAATTGACTTGAAATTGCAGAAATATGTAAAAGCGTTTGAATTGATTTAGGTTTAATGTGTTTGTTACTTAAGCCTTTTGTTTTAGTTTCATAGTCGTTTGAATATATTTTTTGTGTATTGTATAAGGTGCTGACCTACTATTATTTAGTTGATCTTATTTCATTTAATGTAATTTATAATTTATTGTTTTTTCTTTGAGTTCAAACGTTAACAGTATTTTACTTAAATATTCTATAAAATAATTGATTGGCAGGCCAGTTCTTCATTTTGCATTTTATTATTATTAGGAGATGTATTGCAAGGTAGTCTACCAATTTAGTACATATATACATATAATAAAACAGTAACGGGGTAATTTCGAACATTAAATATTTTTTTAAATTTTTATGTTGGTATTGATAGTAGTCGAGATGGAAAAAAATAACTATTTTTGGAATTTTTTCTGCCTGTTTATGTTCGAATAACGTAAAAACTGATGGATGGTTTTATATAAAATTTTGTAAGGAGCTCCCTAAGCACCTTGTTTTAAATATAGAATACTTTTTATTTCATAAAAATTTGTCATATTGTAGAAAAACTAGAAACACAAATGTGAAGTCACCTAATTGTAGAACAGTTGTCAAAACATTTTATTTTTGTTAATGGATAATTTTTAAACCTGTTTACAGAACTCTACAACAAATGTTTAGAAATAAATTTTCCTAAATTTTTACTTTTAAGAAAATTGGAAATAATACGCGGAAAAAGTCATGGGCACTGTTAGTATGTTATAAACCTTACGGTAAGATTCTTTTTTAGTTTTATGTCTGTGTTTCTGAACCTTTAAATAAATTTTAATACACAGGACGATATTTGTTAGGAAACTGCAAAAGGGTATTTATGTTTTCAAATAGTGAGCCAGGATGAGAGAATAAGAAAAAATTTACATTTTTTTGAAACATAGATTTTCATCTATAAAATTAAGTATTCATATCTGTTTCTAAGATTTAAAGTTTTACCGATTTGAATTAAATTAAAAAAATAATAACGTAAAAAGTTTGGGATTTGTTGAGTCAAAACGATGATTTATTTAATTTTATATTAACACACTTAACAAAAGATTTTCTTTATAAATTAAGTTATTTAAAGGCATCATTATCTGTTTATTTCGATATTTTAAGAGAACTTGATGCCCCTAAAAAATAAGTTCATTTAAATTAATGTGCGGCAATTAATATGCGGCATTCATGTTTTACATAATAAAACATTCAGAACTTTAAGCTAGCGGTCAACAAATACAATGGTAATTTTAAGCTTTATTCAAGATACGAACCTGTTTATATACCCGATTTCTAAAGTAAAATCTTCTCTTAAAACATTATTTTTGTGGCTGTCTAAACAAAGTATTCCTAACAAAATATTGGTATGCACAGTTTTAGAATTAAACTCTTTAAATCAGTTTAACTAAAAGAACCGAGGAATACAACACTTTTATGAGCAAAAAAAAACACATTTAATGATAGAACAAAAATATAAATTAAAAAATCTTGATACTACTGTAGAACATGCAAATTCAATTCCAATAAAATTTTTTGATTTTCGTACCGTTGTTCAGAGACTTGATAAACTGGACCTGATAGATGACGCATCCGCAAAAATTTCAAAAATGTTATCTCCAAAATTTTTCTCTTAATTACTTCATATTGTTTCTTATTTGTTCGGAGCTTAGACCCATAGTAAACAAGGCTATGAAATATTATACAATGACAAGAAAGGCTCTAAAATAAGACCTAGATAACCCGGAAAAAATAGTTTGATTACACACAAAAAAATTTTTTTAAGAGAAGTAGCACTTCAAACATTATTACCTATTTAGTTTTTTCGTTACCGTGCTTCATTCTTTAGGAAAGGGATAGATGAGATTTAAAACAGGTGGTGAAAGGAGAGAGATAGAAATATAGCCGCTTTTCCAGTTATTTTACTTCGCCGGCAATTATGTTATGAAGAAGTACCAACGAAGAAGGCTGCAGAAAAAAAAAACATTTTTGTTTTTTGAATGCCGCAGAGGTTGAACACTGGCCAACCAGGTTTGTAGTCAACGTGCTTACCACTTTGACTACAGCAGCCTCAAGTTTTATTTTTTATCACAGATAACTTTTACATTTTATAGTTTATTGTTTCAATTAAGAAATTCACACGTTCTGTAAACATTTAAAATTGCTTTTTAATAGCCTTCGTTTTTTAAAAACTTAATAAAAATATAGCTTATTAGAATGATAAAAAACATCTTAATCCAAATGCTTGCTGGGTTGATAACATGAATTTGTTAGTAGTATATTCATAAATGAATTCTGTAATATTTACTACTGTATTTATTGTTAAGAATCTCAATGACATTATGATGTCCAGTGCAGTAGACAATGGTCTTACTAAGCACGACTCATATTTTTATTTAATAAATCTTCTTAAAAACAATTTTTCAAATCTTAAAACCATGAATGGATTTTTAGCTTTTTTCCAGAATATTATTTTTAAGGATTTAAATGAATTAATATTTTTTGGTTTTGGTTTAAATACATTTTTATTTGTTTAAAATATTAGAGAAAAAAGTAAAATTTAGATACCAGTAGAATAAAATGCTCTTTCGGGTTCGTTATAAACTTCGTCAGCATTGTATTCTGCAGGTATTTAAATTTCACAATAAATTAAGAACTTTAACTGAAATGTAATAATTCAGTTATAAAAATAGATCAAATAAAAAAATCTTGTAGTCAGTAATATATGAATTTTTAAAATATTTTTTGAAAACTCTGCTGCAATTTTAAATACAATCAGGCAATAAGTCAAGAATTATTTGATTTTTTCCGGTTGAATATATTTTTCGGGTCTATTGGGTACTTATTCCTTGCCTTCCAACTTAATTTTAAAGAAAAGTATTCTGCGAGCCAAACTCTCTATTTATGTATAAGAACTAGAAAGAGAACAAAAGTTTTTTGAAAATTATTTCGAAGTGTCTAGTATTTATACCCTGCATTAGTATATATAAAATTTCAGAATCGCAAACTATGCATTAAAGAGTTAAACGCTATTAGAAAATATTTAAAAATGTTTTTGTTGCACTTATTTTAAAATTTTATAAAAGATTATTTTTAAATTAGTTATGCAGCCTTAGCATTTACACTAAATGATATTTCTTTTAATTTTTTCACTCTACGATTTAAATAAATTTACTTCATATTTAAATTAAAACAACAACAAATAAACAATAGATTTTGGTTTCAAAATTATGGGTGTAACGTATATTAGATACAGTGCGCATAGTTGCATGCATTTTTGTTGTGGTTGGTTGTACATTTTTATTTATTACAATTAAATAATGCAAATTACAAATTATAGTTAATACTTTGTGTTATTGTTTTATTTATTGTTTAAAAGTAAGTTAATTGTGGGTACTCGAACAACGGCGAGTATAAATGAATTAATATAATATTTCTCATAATTAATAATCTTGCAATAATAGGAAGTTTTTTTCTTTAGTTTGTTTAAATATTTATAAAAAAATATATTTTATTATTTTCGTGTTAAAATCTGTTTTCTGTATTTGAAATCATAAATTTACTTGACTCACACACAGTAAATAAATATTACTGTTATTTCTTATTTTATTTCCATTTTTGTTATTTTGTTTATTATTAATAAAAATAGCGTTAACTGTAGTTTATACTATTTTGCGGAAAATAATCATTTTGCTATTGTTCGTACGTGCAAATAGCTGTTTATTACTATTTTGACTCTTAATTAATGAATTTCTTATATTTAAATATTAATCAGCGGTAAATTTAATATGTTATAAAATTGGTTTATTATAAGTTTTAATGTTTTAACGTGTATTTTAATAAAATAAAAATATGTTTTTTACACAACCTCCTTTTAAATTGTAACGGCAATTTAAGTTTAATAGATTATTCGTTAATGTTCAATCGATTAATTTGAAACATTTTTCTAACGATTAAGATTTGATAATTAAATATTGAATATTTTTGTTTGAATATAAAATAGTTTGGAAAAGGTTCAAGGTTTATTTTATAAGATATAGAACAGTTCTAACCATCATTGTTAAAAAAGAAAATGAATTTACGTGATGCATGCTGAGACCTTTTTACAAGTTTAGTGATTAAAGAGTTATTTAGACTACGAACTACTTTGATGACCAATATTATTTTTATATAAATATAAATCAAATATACAATTAATAATCATATTACCAATACTTTGTCCAAAGTCAAAAAGTTAATTTCACTTTTGTAAGTAAAAGATTACATATTTATTTTTTTATGTACTTCAGTTTCAGAGTTTTAATTTTACCGATTTCTATTCATCCAAACTGTTACTGGATAATAAAATAATTTTTTTACATGCGTCATACACACTTAGGTAGAGACAAGGATTTGATTATTAAATTTTAACAAAAACTTCAATTGCCAAATTAACTAATTCAATGAAAAAATAAGTTAAAAATGAATAAATTAATTTACTTTGACAAAGTCCACACAGAACTTAAAGCATTTCTTCGTTTTTCTCTCTGTAACTCGTCTTGTACATATGTTTTTAGTTGCACCATTCTTACTTCGTCTGACCCTATTAATATTTATTATTTAGTTAAATAGATGTTGTTTACAATGTACACAATTTAAGGTAGATAAATGCGTAGAATGCTGCTAAAGGATGTGGCGATCCACAAAATGCGGCATGATATTATGCTGGTGTCTGATTTCTCTTGTTTTTCCGCATGCATTTGTAATAAATTTTTATTTCTAAAAATAAAAAATAGAAATTAAATTAAAAAATAAACCTGAGCCGAAAATTGAATTTTGATCATTTTTCTGGAAATATGTGTGATATATTTTTTAGTTAGTACACATTCTTGCGGCTAATGCGGCAAAGTCTAAATGAGGTAAAATTCCATTTGTCGAGGACGTTCAAAGAATATCGTGTGAATTTTTAAGTCTGATTGAACATATACAAGGGATAATTATTCAAGAAACGGTTAAACTGCTATTACCTTTATAATCAGTATAGTCCGGATAGTCGTCACAAAAAGACTGACGTTAGAAAATACAATCAAATTATCATGACTTACTTTGAAAGTTGTGTTCAGCCATGAGGATGATTAAAGATTAACGGGCTTGTTAGTAAACAGAAACGCCTACGTCCAGAAAAGTGCAACGATTATGGCAACTTACATGATGATTTCTGTAAAAATAAATCCAGAACCTGCTTTATGATTAAAAAAAGTAAAAATATATGGATGAAATTTATCCGGTCAATCCTGTTTACAATAGCATTGCGCAACGTACTATACTGCAAACCAAGTCAATCAACTTATTGGAATCAAACTTTGGCGATAATTTGGTTTTGAGAACTAAACCTGTTAATAGGCAACATTGTTTTTATACTTAAAAATTGGACGAAACGCTAACTTGTCAAGAAAAGCCGCGCGGGCCATATGCTCAAAAGCATTTTGATATTTAAATATTAATGCCACATATAATTTTGTTGAAAAAAAAATTAATTTTTTATATGCTTAAATTGAAATGACTATCGGGCTTAATATAAACACCGAATATATATTGCAATATATTCGAAAAAGGTGTTGATTACCAATTATCGTCAACAACTCTTTGATAATGACATATTTTCCGTTCCGTCGATAATGTTGGCCATCAAAGGAGAGCAAAAAAAATCACAATATAATAGACAACATTTTCATTCTAATTCAACTTTTTCAGTTTTTTTGCCATTTTAAAATTTATTTAAATTAAGTAAGACTTAACGAAATAATTATTTAAGCTTGCGTTGTTATAATTTAGTATTTAAGGTGTGTTTCTTCATCGATGTAGTGTCTCTTATATTGGTAATAAACAATATTGAAATGCAAAAAAAAACTATTTTAATATAAGAAAATACATTATAGTTAAATAAAAGCTGCATGTTGCTTTTATTATTTATTATTGTTGTTGGCTGGTTTATTATCAGTATTTTCAATTTCATTGCCTTTTGCATAGACACGAACGCAAATAACTAACAAAAAAAAGAAAAACTACAAATACAAATGTATATTTTTATATGTAGACTACGGACACAAAACACAACAAACACATAAACAAAAAAGTTATATTTAAACACACAAAAGACCATTAACTACAACATAAATGTTTAAATTCTTTTAAAGGCCGTTTGAATATTAATATTGATACAAAATATTATTGAATAAAAATAAAAAATCAGACAACAGTTGCAAACAGCATTCAGTGTATTATGTGTTGCTAAAACTATTTGAAATATAATTGTATGCAAGTGTTTGTTTGCGAGTAAAATAGATTATTTAACGGATATTAATACCGTTCGAAACACCATAATATAACAATTTAAGACTAAAATACTAAAATTTAAAAAAATATGTTTTTCAGTTGTTTGACACTTGCATTGATTTTGATTAAAATTTCGGTTTAGAAATTTACTATTTCAAGTTTATTATAATTTATTTTTATAATTTTGATGATTATAAGTAGTAATAATTAATATAATTTTTATTTTTATTATTTTTATTATTATTAATTTTTTTGAATTTTGGAAAAATCTTTGGCAATAATCATATGCTCTCAATGGACTTAGAGTAGAATCAGAATTTTTTTCTTATTAAACACGTTTATGACAAATGCATCGATTAAATTAGTTTAAGTTCATTTTTATTTCAAAATTTTTTCAAGAATATTTTGAAGAGGTTTTCCAAAGAAAACGAAAAAAATAAGGCACCCGCAGAATGTAGTGCAGCATTTTCTGGATCGCCACATCTGCCATCAGCGTTCTTGGCATCTATCTCAATTACTAAAGAAAAACAACTGAATAGCCACGGTTATGATTTGGTGACAATGCCTATTTATTAGAGTATCAAATCTCAACAATTCCCTTATAAGAGAGGAAAGTTATAACATAGCAACAATATGTGGCAGTTGTTAAAAGGATCTAATGGGTAAATACGGTATCCTAAGTAACAATTCTCACTGAAGCCATAACATATCAAGGTTCGAAAGGCTTGTTAAACATCAAGTCACGTTAGGTAACTGCAAGCTTGGCAAGAATAAATATCGTGAGAAAAAATCTAGCCAGAACTACAGACTAAGATATGCAGGACCAAAAATAATAAAGAAAAATAAATTATAAAAAACTTGTATGTATTTGCAGTAAAAGAACACTTACATTTTCTAATAAAATATAACATTATATTTCACTGCTAGTGTAAACTGTCTCTAGTATTAAATAATAACCAAAGTACCACTAATTAATTTATGTTTAAAATTTTAAAAACTGCAACCAGCATAACTTAGACTCGCCTTTTTCTATTAATATAAATATTTTTTTTTTTTTTATTAAAAGAAAAATTATATTGCAGTTATGAACTAATAAAGGCAAATCTTTTAGCAGTTATGATTTATGGTTTAACAATAATATTATTTAAAATAAAAATAAATTCAAGTTACAAGTTAAAAAAAAAAAATGCAATAAATTATTATGACCAGCAAACAAGAATTATAATTGTTTGTTGTTTGTTGTTTTTTTTTTTTTTTTTTTTTTAACACCAACTACTATTTTGCAGCAAAAAGTTGAAGACAAAAAAAAAACAACGGATGTAATTTGTTATAAGAGACGATGAAAGTGCACAGATATTGGTATAAAATTAATGTGTCTATTTTAAATTTTAAAAATAATTTTCACTTTTATTAGCGAAAGATAGCAAATTTTGTAATTACATGAAGTTCGACTGGAATCCAGTGAAGACACACTAATACTAAAAATATTGTGCAGAAAAGATGTGTGTATATTTAATATATAGAATATCTCTCCTCAGTCCGAAAATGTATATCGTTAAACTTAAATATGCAATATGTTAAGAGGTACCCCGATGTAGGAGAAGCTTCTACTAGCTCGCATAATAACACAAAAAATAACCGAATAACACAAAAAAATATGTTCATAGAAAAATGTATAACCTGAGAAATTACTGAGTTCTGCGGGCACAGATATAAAAGAGCAACATGGACACAAATTGATAACTCCTTTTTATGAGAAGAATTGTATGTCATGCAAATGGTCTTAAATGCAGTAATATAAGACTTCAAGATAACGATGGAAATAACAGTAAATCTACAGGAATGGCAATAATAAAAATAATATAAATAATTAAAACTATCTTAAAAATTTGAGCAAGTTTACTTTCTCTCCTATTTTTACTATAAAGTTCTTCCAACACTTCAAGGAAGTTGACAGCTTAGGGTAGCAAAAAATTGCCAATCGTAGATTTTTTTTTTGTGTATATGAACTCATGAGTAGATGAATAAAATGCATTCACAACGATTTATTGCTTCGTATCGATTTTAAACTTCAGTCAACATGATTCTTAACTGCAAAACTCTTTTTTTTTAATAAGCAAAATTAGCAAAATTATTATAAAATTGGTAAAAAAAAAGATGGCTTAAAATCAATACCTCTTTCATAAATTTAAGCCAGATTCCTGTAAAATAGTCATAAAAAAATTTTTACTAAAAGGCATTTAGTTTTGGAAAATCAAGCCATGGTATGAAGCTCTAGGTGACTTTTTGAAGAGCCCAACTGCTGTAGTTTTCTGTAAGAATTTCCTACAAATACTGAAATGGAATATAAAATGATTCATACCATTAATATTTAAAGCATTAACTATCATTATAAATAAAGAGTATTAAAAGCTTAGATCACTCAAATGTAGTTCCTGACTTATTAATTTTTTAAGTCACTTTAAATCTTAAATGTTAATAAAAAATTTTTATTGCTTTGCCCTATTTGCCCGCTCTACATTTTTTCTTGTCAAAAATTTAAATTTAATTTTAATTTACGGCTTAAAAAGCACTTAAAGCTTTAACTATTGTTAACTGCAGTTATTTGTGAATAGCTGTTTTTCAAATATAAACATCATAAGAAATCAATTTGTTACGCACCATTTATTTATTATTAACTCTTAGTCAATAGTTAATGGAAATATGACTTGTGATATCTGGCAGATTAACTTAAAATCTAAGGCAGAAACAATTAAAAATTCGTTGTTATTTCACTTGTACGCACAATTAAAAAACAAATTGTGAATCAAATTATATTTAATAACAAATATTATAGATAATTTTTACATACAATTAAAAACCATGCAATGTCCATTAGAAGAACAAAAGTATTTAATTTAGAGGTGAAGAAATCACATGGAAAATTAAAATAAATTGAAAATGTAATATCGCCAACAGGCTGAAAAGCTAAACATTAATAAAACCTATTAAGCTACAAGGCTGCATAACTAGCAGTCTCTACAATAGCAACAATAATGTGTTACGCATTTTTCTATAACACTCGATAGATGCAAAAGTCTTTTAAAGTCTTAGGAACAGACAAAAAAAATTTAGATCGATTGATCGAACAAACATCATAAATGAATAAATATTTAAATAAATAATTTTGTAGATGGTATTTGGCTGTTCATACTGGTTCTTTGTAAAAATGGTTTGATTTTGTTTTAGTGCCTTTAATATTTCTTTCTTGTATATATTTTCATTCAATTATTTCTACACAGAACGAAGAATGTGTGAGTATGCTAACATTGCATTGCATGTTGAAGCTCTTTAAGTAACACAACAAGAGCTTTAAAATCATGTAAAACTGCAACTATTTTCAGTGGATGTTTTTTGTTGCTGTTTAAGAAGCCGCTACATGCACTTGTATTGATATCTGAAGTTTTAAAGTATTTTTTTCTCAATTTTTTTACATTTTAAGTTTTCATACATTTTATAAAATGCACTATGGGAGAAAAAAAATGCATTGAAAACTTAGTCCAAAATAATATTTTATATTCCTGGACAGAAAGGCCGTGTAAATGGTCTAACCCTAATTCGAGCTAAGGTAAGGCCTACAACACATATCTAATTGAATTAAAGACATATAACAGGCTGCCACCAAGCTGGCTGCCGTAAAGAATATAAGATGCAGTCCTAATAACTTTTTCTTAAATATCGCTCTCAAATAATTTATTGTACTTTAGTAGACCATATTTTTTTTAATTTTTATACGATCAAAAAAAGATTTTTTTTTTAAATTGCAAAAATATCGGAAACAAAGTTTAACGTAAAATTATTCTTAGTACACGAATTTATAAATAAAAAAAAATTTTACTTTGTAATAAACATTAGTTAAAAATGTTTAAGAAAAGTAAACAGCCAAAATCGATATTTATGGCTTCCACGGATATACCTTTTATGTCATTGTGAGGGAAATTGGGCGAAGTAATCCTACAGTGCAAGGATATTTAAAAGATATTGAATATTTTAGAAAGGATTAAAAAGAAAGGATTGCTACCAGTTTAATTCAAACCTAAAGGAGAAACATCTTAAGACTCACCTCTTCATCAGCCGCAAGAAAAGTATTTTGATAATAAATAGTATTTTTGCAAGCTGTCGATATCTGAAATTTAAAAGAAAAATTTAATAGCCGCTAAAAGCATAGAAACATATACGTAGGAACCAACCTAATGTTATATGGGGTTTTGTACCGTATTATGGCAAAATCGAGTTAAAATTTCAATTTACAAAAATTAGTACTACGAAGACTCTCTTCAGAGAAGAATCATCTTTTTTATACCCTTCACCACAAAACGTGGAAAAAGGGTATAACTAATTTTGTCGTTCCGTTTGTTATTTCTACAATATCCATTTTGGACCCCATAAAGTATATATTCAGAATCCTTATGCATAGAAAAGTCAATTGAGTGATGTCCGTCAAGGCACTATATAAGCTAGAAAAAATTAAAATACGCCAATCGATTAGACATAGTGTCGAAAGAGGAAGATCGGTCCATGTGCTTCGGCGCGGCGACCAAAACAACTTGCGTATCTCTAATTTTTCTATATGATTTGGAACAATAAGGTAACATCGATTCAAAAAAAAAAAAACAAATACTAGTATATTGGGGGATAGAGAATAAAAAAATAAGAAAAAAATAAGTGAAAAAATTGGCGCTTGCCGAGTAACGGGCCTCTGAAATTTTAAAAATTTTTTAAATATCAATGTGGGTATCAATTTAAAGCTCTTGAAGATATCTTTAAGAAAATACTAAGAATTTTTAAAAATGCTTAACCCATTAAGAGCCGATGGCATTTATATGTATTTTTTTTTATTTCTCTGTCACCTTTTTATTTGTTTTTTAATTGGAGTTACTTTTCTAAACTAAATTTAGATAAGCGGCGAAGGGTATATAAGAATTGGCATAGCCGAATATAGGACTCTTACTTGTTTGATGTTTTTTTTTAAGAAGGGAGCTAACATAACATGCGTAAAATGTAACAAATAAACCACATACTTAGTTTGAAAATAATGCTTTTTAAATAAAATTGTAAAATATTTTTAATTATACGAATCAAAAAATATTTTTTTATTGAGTCAAGCTATATTCTCTGGGGCTGATCTTTTGTAATGGTGAATAAATTTTAGCCGCTAATAACAGAAACTTAAACGGTTCTTATCATCTGTTCGCTTAAATAAAGTAACCCTAAATTGCTAATAGGGTGAGAAATCAAAAGTCATGATCTAAGACACCAAAGAGATATGCGAATGACATAATAATATTTCAGAGTAGAGTTTGAACGACAAAATCCACCAAAAGCAACTGGATATTAACTCATTGAATAGGGTAATAAGTAGCCTAGACGGTATGCAAAAAATGAACAGGAACTAAAAAACATATATTTTTTGCTTTTGGCTCCCTGTACACAATGAGAAAAGTGTAGTTTACAGTAATAAATTAATAAATCTGTCGTAACTGCTGCAAAGTACAGCATTTCTTTTGCTTAATAAATTTGAATATATTACAATAGTTTTTTCTTAGCTTTAATAAGAAATAATTTCGTTACCAGAAAAATAATAATAAATAAATTAAAAATGCTTTAATGTTTCTGAAGCTCACTGTTACTCTTATTTGCTTCTAAATATTTTTATTTCACTAAAAAAATTTTATTCCACTTATATTTTCAATATTTTTTCGCTTGAAATTGTTTTAAGTAACATCGAGTTGGCAACTACAAGGAGGTACAATGTCTCTATATGCATTTTATATAAAGGCGCAAAGATTAGTTCAAACATGTTTTTATGAAGCTTTATTTATTACATATTTTTAAAATTGCAACGAATAAATATAAAGAAACACACAAAAAAATCATTTAAAAACAAATGCATAAAAACAAAAAGCACAAAAACTATCTTCCGGTTCATTTAAATGAAAGTATCCTTTTTTTATTTACTTTAAGAATTAATTTCAACAGTTGAAAAATATCAATTTGCATCAATGAATTTCCTTTTTTTTTGCAATTTCCTGTCCCATAGTAAACTCAGCATGTAAATGCGTTTTACATTGAACGAGTAGTTTTTGTTTTCTGTACAAATAATTTTTGTTTGTAGAATATATTTTTGGCTTCGACATCTATTGAGGTGTAGAGTAAGAGTTTCTGTATTTTTTTTTTTTTTTTAAATATTGTTGGTGATTTGAAAAGTGATTTAAATACACTACTTGTTGGCGTCCCATGCCTCTTGATAGTGTAGCTGTCGATATTTTGTAGTTGTTAGCTTAACGATTTTTTTTATTTTGTTGCTTCTGCTTCGTGTTTGAATTTTTGCTTCTGGTCGGCTTTATATTTTTAATGTTTAAATTGTTTTGGCTATCAGGTGTTGATGTCTGTTCATTTAACTTAAGATTTAAGATTTTTTTTTTTAATTTTCAAAACTCTTAAATACACATCAAAGTCAAAGATGAGGATGATTTTGATGATTTTTAAGTCAAAGAATTTTATTATTTTTTAATAAAGTTTAAATTCATTTCCCTAAGTGTGCAATTTTTTGTTTTCTTGTGGCTCTTAATAAATTATTTTAAAAGATTTGACTTGTCAATATTTCAAATATTTAAATGTTTTAAAGAATTTTATTGTAATAGAAAAATATCTGCAGTTCTTTAAACAAGGAGTCCTACTCTAGTTTGCTTAAAATGTTTTACCGTAATCTCAAAATCTTTAATTATAATTGGTTATAACGTTAACGGAGTTAAAAAAATATTTACATTAGATTCCAAAATTCGTATGGTAAATCCTTATTTCCTTGATGCCATAGTACACTAGTATGACATGAGCATATAATTTTTGATTTTATAAAAAAATGCTATCAAAGCAATAAGTTGAAAAAATATTTAACGGAGTTTTGAAACTATTCACAAATTTTTTCAATATACCATTTCAAGTACCATCTGTTATTCTTTTAACGAATAACTAAAACCTCTTACCACTTTAAGGGGCAAAAATAATTTTGACACAAAAAAGTTACTTAAATAGATGTTTGTCACGTCTTAGTACCTTGGCACAGGATAATCTCGCTTTATTGCCCAGCAAATCAGTATCTGCATTTTTGTACTAAACACTTCCTGTGTACTAATTAAACTAGCTTGATGGGATAGAAAGCAAAGCTTCCAACTGAAATTCTATAGAAATTCGTTGAGCTCACCCCAACCACCCCTATCGTAAAAATATTCTAAACGTTTCCTGTTTTTTTTTTAACATTTCAAAGTTTTGAATACAAAAAAGAATATGGTGCAGTTATTCGAGGTACCTGGAGGTGCATAAATGTTAACTTCATATATTTTAGGGTGTCATGTTAAAAAAGATTGAGAGCATGTGCGTTGGTTCATTTACTAGTTGGGCTTGATGTTTTAGAAATAAAGGGTGTTTGTTTTGGTTGTTAATGGCCTCATACATTAACTGGTATAGACAGAAGCTTGAAAGTTGCATAGAACATGTATTTCATATTCTGTTATAAGGAAACAATTTAAAAAAATTAAATGAAGTGTATCCCGATAGTAACAGGGTTTTCGTATATATGGCCTGATTATTTGAACCGTCATAGGAGAAGACTAAGAACTTATGAAATATTTGCTTATTCGCTATAAAAGCAAAGAAGAAATTAAAACTAAAATTAAAAGGCGTTTCAATAGGTACTTTGTTTATACAGGGACTTCTTTTAAATTAACACAACCTATTAAGACAAAGTATTTAAATTTACACAAAGTATGTATATTAGTCTGCTGTAACAATTTAAAAGTACAATTAAAACGTAAAAGGCGATCCATACAATACATCGAACGGAAAATTTTATGTGTGTGTCCAACTCGCACTTGGCTTTTTTTTATTAAATTAATGAAGAGTTGATGCGTAAAAACAGAACTATACTGTATTGTAAATTTAAATTTCTTAAAATAGATTACTGAAGCAAATAGAGACGAATAAGTGGTTAAATATACAGTATAAAAGTTGCTGCTTAATAAAACCAGCAATATTTTCTTTTGTCGCGTTTTCGCCTATTGTTAATTAATACAGTTTGCTTTATTTAAAATTGAAAATAAATAAACGCTTACAAAAAAGCTTTATTAGCTATAAATTCAAGAACTTTTTCATGGTATGTACTGTACTCCTCATAAGATCTTGCGATTATTAGCGTCTATGGCAGCGATTTTATGCAAAATCTTCTTAATGGAAAACTATTCTTTCAACATTTAAATCGCTTAATTATGGTAAATTTGTGAAATAATTTGTAGTGCAACTACATCAACTACACACAATAATTTATTATCCTTCATTTTCAAGGAAGTTTTAGTTTAGGAAACTCAACTAACTTAATTTATTAATGTCATAATTATTCCTGATGATCTTGGTGCTACTTATGCGTTAAAATTGTTGCAATAGTTTTTAAAACATAATTTACATTTCGTACAATTAACGATTCTTTTACTGGCTAAACATATTTCTAAGAAAAATAGTAATTCCATTTCTTATTAAATTCTTTTTTTGTTTGATATAATCACTCTAAATAAATGTCCATGAAATTGAAATACATATATTAAAATTTTAAAACATAAGGAATTAATGATTGTAACAAATCTGCCTGTTATAATTTTTTTAATCCCCAAATATTAAAAAAAATAAAGTATAAAAGCCTGAAGTTTAATGCTGCATAAAAAATCAAGCAGCGCTAGCATATGCATTTGATAACTACAAATAATAGGAAAAAATTATAACGGAAAACACTATAGCAAACAGCAAGTATCTTTGTGTATTAAAGCTTAATTCGATGTAAAAAATTTAATAAAATTCTTATAAAAAATAAGCCAGACTTAAATGTTCGTTGACGTCTTTCCTTCTCTATACAAATGCTGTGTATTTAAACACTTTTCTTGCTTCAAATATTTAAAATAAAGAAATAAAGCCAAGAAAAATATACACAGATTTTTATCAGCCGTAATGATTATTGAGCATAAAAAATCGCAGAGGAAAACAAATCAATAAACAATATTTTTCATGCTAATACCTAAAGATAACGGTAACTACAATAGCAATAACTAAAAAGTAAATAAATTGAAAATAATTTTACCCAAAAATAATTCAACAAAAAAAAAAAAAAAAGAATTTACATAAACAATTTGACTAAACAGTGAATGAAGAAAAGTTTTACAAATGAACGAAAGATTTAAGCAGCAAACTTGTTTTGAAATTTTACAATTTTACTTTTTGTTTTTTTTTTTTAATGTGTGTTTCTATATACGATTAGCGTTTTGTTCACATAATCGTAATCAAAATTTTTCTATGCTATTATACATTAATACAACTTTTTTCATACATACGTGAGTGCTAGTAAACATTTATTTAATTTTCTTATCCAGAAAAATGAGTTGAGACAGAGAAGAAAAAAACAACTACTGTTTTTCATTTTTAATCTTAAAGAAATGTAATTATATTTGACATTACATTCGATTCAGTAAGTAAATAAAATTTATTTTACTCATCATTATAATGTCTTTCTGTATGAGTTTGAATTGATTTTTTTTTTTTTTTCAATTAAAGTTACAGACACTGAACCCAGTCAAATGGTTTAACCGTTATTTGAAAGTGATAAATAAAATTATATTGATATTTTTTTTTAATAAAGTAAAATTGTAAAATATGTGAAATGCACTGAAGCAGAACTATTATTTATTATCCAGCATGAAATGCAGCTTTAAAATAAAAACACCTGCTTTTAAGAAGAAAGATTTAAACATTTAATCAGTAAGAAGATTAAAAGAACTAAACAAATGTTGCATTAAAAATACATACATATAAAATTTGTTCACTAAAATTAAATTTAACAAATAAACTCAAATTCAAATATACAGCCATGTCACAGAACAAAATTCCGTTGGGAGGTGGAATTGATTCCGTATTTTGGTTTTATAGAAAACGTTAAACGAAAAAAATTTTCGGAATAAAATCATTTTCAGTTTGCTATGTGGAATTGATATTTTAAGCATTTTGTTAACATAAAAACTATAGAGCCAAATAAATTTAATTTAATATTTAATATAATTTCTTTAAAAGATATTATTGCCGTACTTTAATTTTTATAATTTTTTTTTTCAAAAAATTCCGTAGTGAAAGCACACAAACACGAGAGGGCACAAAGAAGAAAAAACAATTACAAATTTTTTTCTGCATATATTTCTTAGCATCTCATTTTCTCCTTTTTCATATGATGCCACTCTTAAAAGAAGTCTCATGAAATAAGATTTCTTCAATTAAAAATTGAGTTCCTCATTCATTATTCGAATTTTTCGAACTCAAATAAATAAAGAATGGGCAAAAGGACTTAGGCAACGGTGGTATTTACAATTTGATGTGGTAGTATTATTGTTAAACAAAATTGGAGACGTTGCACAATCCCAAGTCATATAACAACTTTAGACCGCTACTCGTCTTTGAACGTGTACTTTGTATGAGTTTAAATTGTTTGGTGAAAACCTGCAAGAAGGAAGAAAATTACTTTTGAGATAAGATGGAAAAGGGTTCGACTGGATGATAAATGGTCATGGTCCTTTTAATCTCTTTTCATTTTTACTATCATCTGTAGTAGCAAATGGCTGATTATAAAGTTCCTCTGTCGGAAAATTACAGGACTACAAGAGCGTTTTTATAAAGTGTATGTTACTCGGTTCCATAATTTTTTTACCAGCAGTTTCTTTCTACTTATTATTCTAGAACCATAAAAATTTAATGTGATAATTTTTATAATAGTTTTTGTACAATAATTATAATAATAATAATAATAATAATAATAATGATAATAATAATGCACTTTAATGCCGAAAACATAAAAAAATTAATTAATTGAAATCAGTACATTTAAGTTTCCCATAACTGAATATTCGAATCGTATCTCAAATTATATTCAAGAATCGTTTACTCTTTTAACTTTTGCAAAATAATTAATAAGACGGGATTTTTTTAGAAAATAATTCACACCATCAAAATATATAAGTTTAGTCAGAAACCTCTTTATTTTTCTCAAAACATTAGAGTAGTTTGAATAACTTAACTAAGTGAATGTCAACGAATTAATATTCTGTTCTTACTGGATGAAAAGCGGCTTAATTCTTAGCACAAAGATGCTGCTGGAAAAAATGTTTGCGTATTAGCGTTTTTCAATTTTTTTTTTTTTTTTTTTTTTGTTGTTCGAAGAAAATCAATCATTTGATCTTAATATTGCAAATCAAAGTTAAAACCGGGTAATAGCAATATCAAAAGTCAAAAGAATATCACCTTCAATTACTTTGAGTGTTTTAGAAAGTCCAAAAAACCCGTAGATAGAGCCACTTTTTTAATCACAATTTCGAAGATATCATTAACGATTATTGGCAATAATTATAACTCATCAATTATTTTCTAATTTGTTATGCTTTAACTAAACAAATAATATTTATGTAGTTTAGTAAATTGCATCGTGAGCTTTTTGTTGTACTTGTCCATTTTCACTTTCAAAGATTCATTCACAAAAACCAGCGACAATAATCTCTAACCGCAGCTCCTCACCTGACGTCGACATCTTAAAATTGATATTAATCAAGAAAAGTTGTTTTCAAAAAAAAAAAATTTAAACGAAATCCGATGCCTCAATCGGATGGAATTGCTTAAAGATTTTTTTTTAGTTTTTGTGTTTTTTCATATATTTTGCTAAAGTTTTTCATGTCATCTCTCATGTTGGTTTTTGTTTATCTTCAAGTTATATTTTACCAACAATTTAATCGCTGGTCAGCTGTAACAGTATGAAATCACTTGGATTGTAAATTTTTTATTTATTTATTTTTTTTTTTTTTTCACAGACATTATTTGCAATTATTTTTACAGAAACAAACTGGGGTGATGGTCTGTCTAATGTTTTAACTAAATTACCTGTCGCCCGAAAAAAGAAAAACGTGTCATATTGCTTAGAAATGGAAATGTATGATTAATTATATTTACATAAATAAATGAGAAATATAAATGGCCTCAGGTTCAAAAATGAATTTTAGATTTTCTATGGCAAATTAAATAAAAGTAAAAATAAAAAAAATTAAACAAAAAGGGATTTTGATTTATTTGCGTTGAAATAAAAGCTTTTTCGAAGATGTTGTTTTCACTTCCAACAAAAAATTAATTAAAATCAAAAACGAAATTAATTTCATCTGTCTTCAAACATGAAAACAATTTTTGATAAAAATATCTACTGTTTTATTTAAATCTTTTGAGGAATATAAACAGCTGGGTATTCTTTAAACCCATCTTTTTTTATAAATTACACAGCTTACGATGTTGTTGTGTTTACAAAAATGAAATTATCTTTGCAAAAAACGTTTTTGAACAAAGTGTTTGTAATTGTCTTTTTACTAAAGGCAGACGTAGAATATCCTCTTGCCTTTTAGACAAAAAACTATTTAGCTTATACGCTGGGCTTGCTAGTGGGTGCTACATCATCATTGTCATCAACTTCAATGCTTTCCTTGTCATCTTCTGCTTTAGACTTCATCTCTCTGAAACTGTATGCTGCTGCTTGGTTTAATCTTTTATTTTATAAAATTTTTCTACAGACTACAAGTTTATTTTGACCACAATAACTAACTAAATGTTTTTAATGTCTAACTGGTGTTGTACTACCTCAGTTTGTATCAATTTTTTTTTTTCTTTATTTTTATTTAAAAAGTCTTTTGTTACTCCAAAATCATGATTATCATGTTGTTGCAGTTGTTTGTCAATAAAAAATAAATAAATAAACAAAGAAGAATAGTCAAAAACAAAACATCATCATCTTGTGATTTGTTAAAAATAAATATAAAATAAATTTCAAATTTGCTACTTTTTCCGCTCGTGTTGTACATGCAGCAAAACAAATGTTTTTTGCTATTTGCATTTCGTTGTGGCAATTGTTGTGTTGATAAAACAAATGAGTTTTTTTTTGTTCATCAGATTATCGTTAAGAAAGGACACTGGAGAAATACAAAAATAAGTATTAGAATTTGTGAATTTCGTAAATTAAATAATATTGTAAAAAAAGCTTATAAGACTTTAGCTATGAATAACTTAACATTGTGGCCTTTAAATTATTCGACATACTTTCATCCATATAGTTGCATCATATATTCAACGAATGGCTGAAATATAAAGACGCTGAAGGTGGAATCGAATTTAAAATAGTAAGTGAATTATCACTATCTTGTATGTGTCTGTTGTGACCGGTGTACTTTAATAACTCAAACGTTTTTGGGCTTATGTATCACTGTTATTCGAAGTCATTCACAGCCATCAAAAAGAAGAGCACAAAAATTAAAATTACTTTGTAGCGAATTTCGATGCAGCAAATAATAAAAAACAAGTGAGAGGGCTATACTCGGCTATGCAAAATCTTGTTTATCCTTTACCATGTATGTAAATCTAGTTTAGTGAAGTATCTCCAATCAGAAAAAAATTTTTGAGGTGACAGAGAGTTAAAAAATTAAAAAAAAAATTAATAAAAATGTTTTCGACTCTTTATGGATTAAGCATTTTTAAAAATATTTTTTATTTCCTACAAGATCTTTTAAAAGCTTTTAAATGATACCCATATAGATATCTTAAAAAATATTGTGCATAACCGTACTTTTCTAGGAAAAGATCAGAGGACCATAACACGAAAAATAGGATAAGGCGAGTGCAAAATTTTTTACTTGATATTTCTTTTCGTATTTTTTAATTCTCTGTAGCGCTAAATTTTTTTTTGTGTTTATTTTTTTTTTTTTTTGGTTTGATTGGCGTTACTTCTTTGTTTCAAATGATATAAAAACATCAGAGGCAGGAGTGGTGTTTTGCCCGCTATCTCAAAAGCCATGGATCGATTTTGCGAATTTTCAGTAGGAAAGTTTTCGAAACTATTTCTGATTGATTGATATACTTAAATTTTCTCTAGCTACTCTAGTTCCTTGGCAAAGCTAAAGTTAATACTAACACGGATGAACAGACGGACATCGCTCGATCGACTTCGCTATGTATAGGATGTCAGGATATATACACTTTATGGGGTCGGAAATGGATATTACAGAAATTACAAACGGAAGGACAGACTAAGTTATACCCTTTTTACACTTTTTTGCGGTTAGGGGTCTCATAACTAGAAAAGAATAGGTTTTGTGTAAAAAACTATAATGAACTAATTGCACGAGACACTTTGTATTGTTTTTTATATTTAAATATTTTCATTTTTTAAATCTTTATTTTGGCAAAACTTGGTAAATTAAAAGCTGATGAAGCGCTGTGCTTCTGCTCAAAATTATGAGGTAACAGCGTATTAAAATTGCCGTATCCTTTACCTTTTTTAAATTGTAAGTTCTATGAAATAAAACTAGTGACTGAACTTCCCAGTGGGTTGAACTTTTTTAAAAGCCAAATAAATAATTTAAATAAAAATCAATAAAATTTTTGCAGAAATATTAAATTTTTTAATTATTTTAATGTTTTCTTTATGTCCCTTTAATTTATACTATTGCTAGTAATATAGATACAATAATACGATACAATTTTAGCAAAGCAGGTGTAAAAATTCTAGAGCTCGAAGATTCTAACTTCTTGTTTAAAATTTGTTGCCAACTTTATTAATAACAATGCTTTTATCACAGTCTTCACTGTAATCACAATAACGATAACAAATAAAATTAATTACTATTTTCAGTAAGCTCTAAACTAATCTAAGTCAAACTGTTTTTTATGTAGAGTATCTTAATCATCTAGTTTTTTGAAGCCTCTCTTTTGACCTACTAGCCAAATTATATAAAACAAAAATATAAATTTTCAAATTGATTGTCACAATTAACGCATGAAATACAAAGCAGAGAAAATATTTTTTTATTTGTATAAAATTCACTCGTCACAATTAAAAACAAATCTTAAAACCGACTGGCTAATTTATTTAAACTATAAAAAATCTAATTGCACTTTCTCTGGTATAGCAGAGTTCGAAATATTCGATTAACATTCGTTAGGATACCAGGCAAATATGGTAAAACTTACTAAAAGTTCTAGAAATTCACTAAATTTTTACATCATTCCGAAACGCTTATAGTAATTCTTAAATATGTTTAGTCATTTTTTTAACTTTTTACATTACATTTTTATATATCTTCACAATGGACTACATTTATTTCTTAACATTCCCGTTGTGGAACTACAATAACATTGTTGACACTTGTGTGATGATATCGAAACTGTTAATTCTAACTTCAAACCATTTGTACAAGATATGCTTAGAGTTCCATGAACTAAATATAAAAACGTTACCCTATTGTTTTTATCACAATTTGCGTTCGTCTATTAGTGCGTCTGTCGCCGCCCCCTATTCCTAAAATCGTAAAAGGTAGACTTTTCACAGAAGATATATTATTATGGTCACTATAATAATAAATATCTACAATACAAATAAAGGGTGTGCCGAAAATGACATGATATTTATAAAAATATTTTTATTTATTCATCATTAGCGAACACGTCAAATTTGTACAAGTAAAAATGATTTTCATTTATATGTCTTCAATCGTAGTAGGCAGACAGTTAGAATTCACGCAAAGAAGGTTCAACTATGTTCGCTATAAAAGTGATTTATTAAAAATAAATTTAGGAAATAAAGGGTGTTTTCAAAAGGATGTAAGTTCGACAAATGTTGCCTTGATTTATAAGCCTTTCCAAGCAGACGGTAAAAATTTGTATGGAAGATATACTGCTTTATCTGCTACTAGAATGAACAATTTTAAATGAAACAAAGGGTATCCTGATAGTACCGGAATTAAAACATGTACTCCCTTATTTTTTGAACCGCTCTAAGCTGGGACTCTAAATCTATAAAAATAAATATACAAAATTAAATTAAAAGATGACTTAATAGGGTCATATATTTAATTTACCTAAAGTAGGCTTTACTATGTCCGCTGTGACAAGTTACAAAAATTAAATTAAAGAGTGACATACACATGGTACTTCCCTTTCTATGTGAGTCAAATTTAACTTGTAGGATTTATGTTGTATTTAACAATTAGAATGGCTTTAAACATAATGTGGAGAAAAATTAAATATATCATCTTCAGCAAGCTTTTTAAAGGTTTTATTTTTCAACTCTTCTGAAAAAAAATTTAATAAGTTATATTTTTTAAAAATATTATAAATATTTTATATTTTCTGCAATAAAAAATTTCAGCATTTTGATGGAAAAGCGATTAAAAATTTACAAACATAAATTCTCCGATGATTTCAATTATATGATTCGTTAATCGATCAGTACATTCTTCTAATATTAATGTTTTGATATAAATCGAACAGAAATTAATAGTTTTTGTAAAAGCAGATTCAAGAAAGAGAATTAATATTTTATGAACTTTGATTATCTTGAGCTATTCGTTTTATTTGTAAATTCGCATTTTTATGAACTCACGACAAAGCTTAAACCCCTGTATACTATGCACTTTTAAAGTTTTAAAAAATGTTTCATCTTTTTGCAAACATACTTTTTATTATTTCTTAATAAATAACAATTTTAAAATTTTATTTTTAAAATTTTATTTTAAAATTTTATTTTATTTTCGGTTTATTAACGCTCACTGAAAGCTCGTGTAATTATTATTGCAACCTTTTTCTGTTTGCATTCTAAAAAGATTTTTGTCTTATTAAAATCACAAATAATAATAAAATTCATAATGATATTCCAATAATTATACATAAAAGAGTGACCGAAGCTCATATAAAGTCATTACATTGATGATGCTCATAAAATTTTTAAATATCATAAAAATATTTCTTCAGAGAATGTAATTTATACCAGAAGTTTTATGTGTTGCTTTATGTTTTTTTTTAATGTCGAACACATTTGTTTCTGTCAGGTGTATAAAACAGGTCATTAAAGAAAACATTAATATATCGACTTCATATAACACATCATTAATAAAAGCTTGACTATATAATAAAAATTGCCTTTATTTTAACACATAATATCACTTTTTATAACCTGTATAATTCAGGTCAAAATTCTCTAATATAAACAGCGCCTTCCCTTTCTTGAAATTGAAATAACAGAAGAACGTTAAATAATTATTGCAAATTTTTTATTTCTTTTTTATTATTTTTTGCCTTTTCATTACTAATTATTTCTTTTGCTCCATACTATACCGCATTAGAGCTAAAATACATTATCGATATTTTACAGTATCTCCATTGAAATTAGCATAAAGAAAAGTAGATTTCAAACTAAGGTATCCAATTACACTGAATTTGTAATAAAACTAGACATATAAATAAAATGACTTACGTAGATCACAAAGACAAAATTTCCACAAAAAAATTTCTGTCGGCTTACAAACCACTAAGAGTTCATGATGTGTATTGATTTTTTAAATTCTTTTGTTCACAAAAAAATCCCCAGACTAAAATTGTCAAACTGCAACTGTTAAAATAAGGAAAAGAAAGATATAAAAACCACCTCATCTGTGGCACATTGAACATTAAGCGGCATTAGCACCAGCAACTAATCAAACGGTGTAAAGTGCTGCCAGTAAATTTTAAATATAAACGGGTGGTTCTAAAATTACTTGCAACAAGAAAAACATAAGCCAACTTGAAGAAATTTTTTATACATTATTTTTGTTTATACTTTATACATTTTTTATGAATACTCAACTAAAAATCTCAATGTTTTTTTTATGGAATAATTTACTAGAAAGTGCTGTTGTTTTATTTTCCTTAAAGGATTTGCCTCAGCTTTTTTGAATAAAGGATAATATGTTTGACATCTTAAAGCTATGATTTTACCCCTTCATGATCTGATTATTTTAAACTACACGAGATAGATCTAAGAGCGATTTTTTGCCGATTTTATCTGCAGCTGCTGCTATTAAAATGAGACAAGCGGTAAGTTAGCGCATCATTTCTTTCCCAACTTCCTTAAGAAGTTCATAATGAAACTCATATGCGAAAATTTTTTTTAAGGCTTGGCTTCTACTTTTTCCCTATGATAAAATAGCCAATTGTCTTGGCTTGATCAGATGATTAATTTTTTTGACATTTTTTTTTTTTTTGGGAAGAAAACTTCGAGTGCTGTAACCAATAACATCATGATAAAAGCATCAATTATAACATGATCTTTCAGACAGAAAAATCATTATATCCAGAATGTTTATTTTGCTATGAAGCAATCCTGTAAAGTCGTATGAAAGCTATAGCATAATTTTTTCCCTGTTAACAGCAGCAACAATAGTCCATGAAAAAGTTAATATTTTTACGGTATTTCTCATTTTTTGCTTGTTTTTTTTTAACCAGTTTTTTTCCCTAATACTTTGATTTAATATTTTAATTAAATAAACTAATTAATTAATACATTAATTATTTCGATTAAATTATTAATTGAATAATAACTGAAAAGTTTTCAAGTTAATTGAGTTAAATTAAATAGGAAGAACATAATTTTCTTATTAAATTACTAATTAAATCAATTAAAAATGCAATCAAATTAATTAAGAAAATAAATAAAATCTTTATGACGTGCAAATGCGTTTTACTGTGTGTACAAATATCCAGCCCCTACTATAATAACTACTACTACTTTTTATATTTCCCCAGGTAAACCACAATAACTTTTCAGTTTGTATGCCCAGTCTTCTAATCCGTTCAATTTTTTTACATATTTTGGGCATTAATAGGGACGTTACTTAAAAAAATATCAAAGCTTTAGCTATTACTGTCACCAACTTAAAAAATGTTAAAAAAATTACTTTGTGTTGGAAATGTCACGCCCATTAAGAGAGAAGGGCTATTTTGCCTACCGGATTTCTGGTAACTGTGAAAATTTCAGAGAGAAAAGTCCACTGGGATAGGCAGCTATAGCCTTCCGACACACAATCATTTTATGCTTATCTCCAACTAACTAACGCGCTTGTTTGTGTGTTGCAAAATTATTTACTTATTGTTACGAGGGCTGCTCTATATATTTCTGGCCTAATAGTGAAAAAGCGAATATTTATAATCAAAAATGGTTTTATTGTTTTTCAAAGTATTCTCCAGCATGATTTATACACTTTTGCATGCGCTCAAATCAGTTGTCAAAGCACTATTTCCACTCCGATTGAGACACCTCTAAAACATGATTTTTGAACACTACAACAGCTTCTTCTGGCGACGAAAATCATTGACCACGCATTTTTTTCTTGATGTGCGGAAATAAGAAGAAGTCATTAGGTGCCAAGTCAGGGCTGTACGGCGGATGACCCATTAATTCGACGTTTTGGCCGGTAAAAAACTCTCTGGTTTGAGCCAATGCGTGAGAGCTCGCATTGTCATGGTGAACAATGATTCGTCTTCTCTTGTTGGTTTTTCGAATTTCTCCGATGACTTCACTCAGAAGTGACCGTCCTACGTTGCTCAAGCGGAACAGTCGCCACATGGCCAGTTTTGCCGAAGAAACAGGCGCCATTTGTTTCGAAGTGCTTCTTCCACGAACAACTTTCGTTGGATTTTGGCCGTCTTTGAAGACCCACACGGTCGATTGTTGTTTCGTTTCGGGCTCATACTCATAGATCCATGATTCGTCACCTGTGACGATCTTATAAACGTCTTTTGAAGCACCGCAATCGTATTTTTGAAACATTTCTTTGCACCAATCGACACGAGCCTTTTTTTGAGCGACTTTCAAATTGTGCGGGATCCAACGAGAACAAACCTTTTTTACGTCCAGGTGTTCATGCAATATCGAATGCATGCTGGTGGAAGAAATGTCCAAGGATGTCTCTATCTCTCAGAATGTCGCATGTCGATTTTGCATTATGTGTTCACGCACGGCATCAATGTTCTCTGGCACAACAGCCGTTTTTGGACGACCTTCAAGGAATTGGTCTTTGAGCGAGCTTCGGCCACGATTAAATTCATTATACCAATTTTTCACAGTGCTATAGGATGGTGCTTCATCGCCATACAAAGACTTAAGTTCATCAATGCACTCTTGTCGTGATAATCCACGTCGAAAGTTGTGAAAAACGAATGCACGAAAATGTTCACGAGTTAATCCCATTTTTTCTATATTAATTTTTTCAAGTCACTGTAAACAACACAAATAATGGTCGTACGTCAAAACTTTTTTAGTACGATTATGCTTAAAAATGACAAACTTTCCAATGGAAATGTCAGATTGCACTTGGCAGCACTCAGTGTTGCCAGGCCAGAAATATATATAGCAGCCCTCGTATGAGAAACTCTAATGTTACGTCTCAATTGGGAAACCGCTTAAACTTTACTTTAATTCTTGGAAGTAAATGTTTCACTTAATTCTTAAGTCGCCCACAAAAAAGAAACAAAGCTTTGTATTATTTTCTTTTATCATGTTTTAAATATATATAATTCAGTTAGGTTATTTGTAAGAGCTGCCCTCGCATTTTATGTATTTTCACTTTTTTTTTTTGTAAAAAACACATTAAATTCTTTTATGGTCCTAATGAATGAATAAAGCAAATGCATGTGTTAAACGTGTGTTTGAAGTGGCAGCATACAGTATAGTCACAGTGCAACAATCTGACATGTGTTTAAAAAAGTTTTTGCTTTTCTCTGTGGTGGTACATAAAAACTTTAGTATGTCTAACTTTTTTTTTTTTAATAGAAGCTCTTTTTTTCTTGTTTTTTCTTGTATAAAGAAATATGTTTTTTTTTTGTTTGGTTTTCTTATTAAGATAAATTCATTTCTGTCTTCTGTTTAAGTTTTCTTTTAAATTCGATTTTATTTTTTGCTAGAGCTTTGCTTTATTTATTACTTTTGGCTTTTTTCACTACACTTCTTTTTATTCGTGTGCCACTGGACTTGGTCAACAAACGTCGCTCAAATTGAGTAGTTTAAAACTCTTACCCACAGATCAACCGACAAAAACGCAACTACCACAAAATTAAACAATTTAGGACAAAATTTTAAAATTGTCTCGTGTCTTGCTGTAAGTCTTGTATCGCATTCTATGCAAATCATTGTGGAATTTTTAGTGCAATATTTTCAACAACTTTTTTCCCACTCTGTTGTATTTTTTATTTTATTTTTTTTTTTTTGCGACTTGGTTACAAGATCGTGTTTACACTTTGTCACCCTTTTCTGTCAATAAGTTTTATTTCGAAACTTAAAATAAAGTAATTTTTTTCTTTCAAATAAATACTTAAGTGTAGCCGACTGGCAAATAAATAACCAGCAAAAAAATAATTGTTTGAAGCACTTAAAAGCCAAATAAAAAATGAAGAAAATTTAAATGTGATGGAATGAATGAATGTCCATTATGCAGATTAGGTTTCAAATCCAAAATAAAAAAATAAAAAATTAATTTTAAAACAATTTTTCAAATATTTTTGCTAAAATTAAATTAACGTTAATTTCTTTTGTTTTTTATTTTTCAGTCAGCCGTTTGTTAAATTTTATTTTCCTCAAAGATATTAGTTAATTATTTAGCATAGCTAAATGATTGGCACCGATGAAATGTCATCCACTGGCATGGATATTAGTGAAACTTTTCGTCCGGAAGATATATCGAAAACAGATTTTTTCGATTTTGTTACGGCACCTAATATGGGCATTGGCCTGGGCGTCAATGTTAATTTACAACAGAATCATCACCATCATCAACAGCAGCAACATCACCATCATCATACTCAACATCATACACAACAGCATCAGCAACAATCTACGCTAGCTGTGACACAACAGCAACAACATCATCATCAAAACAATAATACTCAAACACATCATGGCTCACAGCCCCAACACAGCTCCGCTACAGATCGAACCATGACTCATGATGGCGGTGGCGGTGGTAATAATAATAATAGAGGCGGCGGTAGTATAGGAACAAGTGGTGATAGTCACAATGATGCTAGCGGCCTAAGTGATGGTAGTTCAGCAAGTACAACAGATCCCGCATTACATGGCTATGAGGTAAGTTTTAAAGTCAACTTCAGTTTTAAAAAATTTGAATTATAAGGCCCGTGGTAGAAATAGATTTTGAAATCGAAACGATCTAAAACAGAGAATGGTGCTGATGTGATTACTGTTTTTGTGTTTTAAACATCTTCAATAGATTTTTTTATACCTCTCCAAGTGCTTTGTAGTATTTTTTTTATTATTTAACGGAAATTAAATAAAAGCGTAAGAATTTCAAAAATTTAAAAAAAGTTTTTAGACCAAAGATTCCTCCAATAAAATCTTAAAATCACTTTAACATCTTTAAACGTTTCTCAGTGTTAAATTAAGTCTTAAAATCTATATTGAAAATTCTTACTGAAAATTGATTTTATTTGACATCGATTTATAATAAATAAATCTGCGAGTTGGACTCATATACGTAGTGTTTCGTTTCGTACATAGATCACACTCTAGTGTTAAGTTTTATTTTTAAATTTGTTTCAGTGGCCATAGTAATAAATACTTTGGGTAACTTGCGACAACTTTTTAATTAATTTTTATAGTGGACTAGTAATGCATTCTCTACAGGTCTTGTACTCTTAAATAATGCTCTCGCCAGCAACTTCTGCTGCAGGCTATTTGCCCTCTTATTTCCTGTTATAACTTATATTACTTCTTCGGCTTCGGTCAATCAGACAAGTCTCTTAATCTTTCGATATAATTTCTAATCGACGCTACCTTGGGAGTTGATGTTCCCCGCATCCTTTAGTGTGCACCCAGCAACGATTTTTCTAAATTGAAGGATAATTTTCCTAAAACTTTCATGGGAATTTGAAAGAAGGCATGGCTCCATAAAACACCTATGTCTATATATAAGCTGGGAGTCCGATTCCATTCATCTATATAAGATGGAAAAAGTCAACCTATAAATTCGGCTATTGCCCAATGACGGCGATGTCATTTATAATACACCCGCCCTTAATTTTCAAAATTTTGATTTTTTTGTTATAATTTCGTTTTCGTAATAAAATTTTAATTTAATGAATTTGATGAATTATTTTGTTCACTTTTCTTCTAACTTTTTTTGCAGTATCATATTGAATAAGGACTTACTATGAATTGAAGTAATTTTTTATTTAATTTTTTGTTTTTTTGTTTTTTTTTTTTCTTGTAACCAACAATCTTTAAAAAGATCATCTATGATATGAAGAAAAAATTATGAAAAAATACGAATTAAATTGCATTCGCTGCTAAATCAACAGCTAGCAGAAAGCAAGAAAAAGTTTATGTGATGACTAATAAATAGAACAACGAATAAAGTTGTAGCTTTTATTAAGATTCTGGCTAATCAAATTAGTATTAAATGACCATGAATTATTCCTTGTATTCTTTTATATTATATTATTGGTTAAAGAAATGTGAACGTATACAGCCTGAAATAAATAAATATTAAGATGGCTATAGATGGATGTAAACATCCAGAAAATGCTCCGCTAGTGTCTAATTTTTACTGTTTATTTTCAAAATTTCTGTTCTTTTTATTTTCTTAATATGAATTTTACTTTTTAGGTTTTAGTCTCTAGTCTGTGAATCTAAAATTTTTTTATCATTAAACAAAAACCTTAAATAAATATAATTACATCGTAGTTTGAAAACATTTTAAAATTAGTAACTCATATCCATGTTGTTTTCTCAAGTTTATTGTTTTTCATTTAAAAATTAAAAAAATTAATAAATTTGATTTTGTTTTCAAAAGAATACTAATTGAGGTTCATTTGCAAAACCGGCTTTAAATTTCAGTTTTGGTACTTAAAACTTAACGGATTTTTCCATCTTTTCTACTATTGAGTTTCAGCCTTATGTCCAGCATATTTTCTATCTATACAAAAAAAAATAATAATTCTTAACTTTACTCAATTAATATTTTTTTGGGAGAAGCTATTTTTTATTTAATGCTGGTAATATATCATAAATAATGTCACAGTATGATGTTTTCAGTTGATTTATACTTTAGAGTTATTTCTGCTTGTATGCTATTAATAAATAATTGACACTTGACAGTAAAAGCGTGTAATTTTTTGTTATTCATGCATTTAATGTAATTAACTGAAACGATAGCCTCACGTGGATACAGTAAATTAATGAAAGATTTTTGTATTTTAAACATAATAAATTAATTTCTTTTTAAATAATTAATTATGCTGTGAAAGTAGAATTTTTAAATATTTTTTGATATATTTGCTTGGTTACACTACGTTCTGAATGCTCACTACCAGAATTTTACTTTTGAGATATTCCATTTAGTCATCCCACCGGTTTTTTATAATTTTCTTAGATTGTTTTCATGCACAGCGACTGAACGGTATGCAGGGCAACAAAGGTAGCAAAACAAAAACTTTTACAATTAACATGTAAGAACTTAATACAAAACAAAAAATAAAAATAAAATCTATAACAAGATGTACATAAAAATTATTAGAGCAAATAATAAAGTGCTTAACTTCACCTGCTAAAGCTTATCCGACATGGACTGTACTTAAGACAGGTGAATAATAACATGTGTTTTCAGCTATTCATTTTTCATGTTCGACTATTGGCTTGATATCAAACAGTTGTTTTTATGATAAATCGACAGACTAACATCAGAGCACCGTTGGCAAGCTATTGAAATATCTAATTTCAATAAAAATTGGGCTAAGCAACGAAGCTTATTTTCGGCTGAAAATGAACGCTAATTAAAAGAAATGTCGAATCGTAGTGAACATCACCCCAAAGCTACATAAAGAGAAAACTAATATTTGTTGCGTTTTGTGACAACTTTGCGCTACCTATTTTCAGGCCGCGTTGGCTACAGAGATGAGAAACTTATTTACCATATCGTTCAGACCTTTCAGACCATTTAAATTGAAATAGTTCATTCTCTCAACTTTTTATGGACATTACAGAACGTACAGAACAATCAAGTCACATTAAAAATAATACAAAACAGATGTACAAAAAATAGATCAAGTCAAAAACAAAAGGCAAAGATAATTTCCAATATATTTCGACTTTTATGGAAACATAATTATCCAGAAACTTACGTTTACTAAACAAAACACAAAAAAAAAAATGCAACTATTAAAATTTTATTTGTTTTCAAATAGAATATTAATTAAACTTTTAATCGATTCCATTAGTTTTTTTACTTCAAATTTTTTTGATTTAATATATAATTACTGTAACTAATTGTTTATTTAAAAAAATGATTAACTAAAGATATTGCTAAGACAATTAATTTTTAATCCAATTTAAATATGAAATCAGATAAAACCTTTAATCAATGCAAAAAAAGATATTTAAAAAGTAACAAATTTTTTTGACTCTTTTTTTGTTAAGTACATCCTACCTCCTAACGACAACACAGCCAATAACCAAATCAGCAATACTCTCCTCTGTAAGCACCCTTCTCCCACTAACAGGTAGACAAATAAATACTTTATAGTATTAAATTAAATAATGTACATTCTTTTAAATTCCGTTATTTCATAGAAACTTTAATATTTAAAAATACAAAAAAGAAAAGAAACTGTCACAACTACAAAAATTAATATTAAAACCTGAAAGATACCTTAATTTATTTTAGCCCAATAAACGAAAACAAAAAAAAAATATTTCTATCAGGTTAAAACAATGATGCTATTAATCTGAAATTGAAACGTGTGTTTAAAATCTATAAAAGACTTATTAAAAATACAAGACACGATTATAAATAACACCTTGTTAATTTAGTTTAAATAGAATTTCCTTAAGCTACGAAACATTTGATTATATATTATGTTTCGGTCGTTTTAATATTTTTGTCACATGGACTTTATAACAAGTGTTAAACCACAAAAATGTGTAACACAACATCAAATGCCTGGCTTAATGACTGATTGACTGAATAGCTGCCAACAAACCAGCCAGATTATTAAGTAGGCAACGAAACAACTTTAAACAGAAGTCTCTGAATTAGAAATAAAAATGATTAAACAACAAAAAAATACAAATTTTTATGTTTCTATTACATAAGAAAAAGAAAAAACAACACGACACCACAATACAACACAAAAATTTAATTTATGCAAGTATTAATAAAAAACTTTTATGTGGCAGTTTGGGAAAAAGCACCTGTAGATCTTAATTGAATAAAAAACAGGTATTTAAATTGCATGAAAATTTAAAACAAAAATTCCGAACTACTAAAACTTTTTTAATGTTTTAAAATGCGTTTAAAATAATTTGGCATCATTCTTAACAACTTTAAAATTAGGGGTACTTTTGATAAATTTAAAGTGATTCTTTAATGACGAATTTAAAAATAATGAAACGCTTAAAGTTTTAATTAAAAATAATTTTTAAGATCTTAAATCTAAAAGCCAATTAAGACTTAATAGTTTCCTGTATAAAAGTGAAAAAGAAAAAACTTAAATTTGAATTTTTTAGACAGTGTTGCCAACTTAAATTTTTTTTAGCCAACCTAAAAAAACAATTTTTTAAATAATCTGTATTTATTTTTAATTTATATTTAATATTTTTTATTGTCCAATTTGATTCGATTTTTTTATTTGACACATTGTATTTGCAGATTAGCTCAAGCTGGCAACCCTGAACAGATGCATAGTAAATTTATAAACAAAGTTTTTGGTAAAATTTTTAATTTTAGCACACAAAAAGTTTGTAAGTGTCTTGCTATTTATATTTAACTGCTAATTTAAGAAATAATTTTAATTAGCGTCCTCGACGAGAAGCCATGAACTATATTTTTTCAATTAATTTTTTTTTAAACTGGATTTCTGCACTTAAGATGTCATTTAGTTATTAGTTTTATTAAAGCCATCAACTGCTTTGTGAAAAATAATTTATAAGCTTAGCATTTCAATTCTAGTATTTATTATATTTATTTGCAAATGAGGAAGGAAGTAAGGAAGTTTGAATTATTTTAGACTGTAGCGTAGCAGATTTTCTATTGCTTGTAAATTGTGAAATCTTTTTAAACTATTAAATGCATTATTAATGTTTGTGCTCACTGAAGTATCTTCCTTCACACGAGTTTAGAAGTAGAATTTAATAAATTCAACACGAACAAACAAATAAATGCCTTGAAAAAATTTAAAACGCAAAAATATTCCCAAGCTTGTTCTACTTATAACGGGAAATTTTTCTAAATATATCAATTATATTAATTTTTGAGTTTCTAGGCTCATAATAAATATTTTTGTATTGACCTCATGTATAAAAAGAGTTATGTCCAATAATTGTCCTGATTGGTGAATAGCTTAATAGGTAATTATAAAGCAGTGATGATGTGGTTCCTAATACCACATGTGTAATTCTTTCTCACATAGTTAACACAAGGACGCTAGTGTGCTATGGACATTTATTCACAGTTTAAAATATAAATTTACGTGTATCAATTAGGGCTGTCCTAATTAAAGAGGATGCTAATAGATTTTCAAAGCAATAAATTTTATTTAATTTAAATTTTTTATTTAAAAATTTTTTATATTGTCTATTCCCTTAATTATAAATTATAAAGCTGCAATTAAAGGTGCATAGAACAAAGAATATAAAACTACTAAAATTCTACTAGAGATATAATAAAATTAAATATTTCACTCACTAGGCTATCAACGTTCAAATAAAATTCAAAATACATAGATTGACCACAAACCACCCATATACAATACAATGATTTAATTAGACGGGTCTTTCTGATATTAGAGAAATAAAATTAATTAACAGGAAGGCAATACAAAAAAAAAGAAAACATAAAATACAGCAATATTTAAAACTTCGCAAGTTCTATCGGACTTAAAAAAAACTTTATCACTAAAAGGCTTTATTTACAGTTTAACTCTACAATTAACTTTTAAGATGATATATTTGCAAGCAGAAAATGAAATTTAAGGTTTTTAGCTGAAGCACTAATATATAAAGCAAGCATTAAATAATAATTTTAAAAATATCAAGCAAGAAGGTACCTACAGCCTAAGTAACTTAATATGACATTTATTATTTAAAATCATTTATTAACCAAAATGAACTTATAATCAGTTAAATAAATAAGATAAAGATAACTGCAACTTTAATTATATTTGCTATCAAAAAAAAAAATTCTTGTGATGGAGAAAAAAACTATTTAGTCCACATAGTTTTATTTAAAGGAGGATTTTGCTGCTGAGCAGTGATATTAACGGCATAAAAGTTTTAGAGGTGGTGTTTAAAATATAAGTTGTTATAGATTCCTATGATTAAATTGAAGTATTAAATTTAATAATAAACAAAAAAAAAAAAAAAAAACAAAGTATATATTCGAGATTATTAAGCACAGCAATAAGCATATTCAGAAAGACGACGAATCGGCATTTTGATAGCTTCTTCTTTTGCTACAGCAGCAATATTGTCTTCTGTTACATGTTTCTTTATTACGTTTGTGGCTTTGAATCAAGAATAGTAAAATACGGGTACAAACGATCAACAATCAAACGATAAAATTTTCACAATTTTAAAATGTTGCCTGGCGTTAAACAAACCGAAATGTCAACACAATTTAATATTTCTAGCCTTCAAATCATATTTATGAATACTGATAATTCTCGGGCAATTAAAAACACAGCTTTTACTTGAATATTATTTCATTAATTTAAAATATTACAAAAAATTGTTGTTTCATTTGATGTTAAAAAAAATCTCTTCCCAAAAACTTTCCATTTTGGGGCAATAATTTAGCTTTGAATAACGGCATCGGCATATTTTTTTTTTTATAAACATTTTGCTCTACTTCAAAGCCTTGCAATTTCAGTTCCCTAAAAAGTAATAGACTAAATTGAAAGCTATAAAAGGTTTAATTTATTTATAAAAATAAAAATAAACAAGTGAATTCACAAGAGTTTTTTTTTCTTTTCAAATCCTGCACTGTGCTTTACTGTAGATTGAAGAAAATGTAATAAAACTTTATTAAACTTAAAGCCATATGATATCTTAACAGACTATCATATTGACCTTTTTCGACATCAGGTTTTTATTCTTGTTACATATAGCACGTGCCCTTGTTTTATTCATTATTTTCCGGGTTTTCTTAATAACATGTCAATTTTGAACGTGAGCTTGTTTTTTTCTTAACAAAAGATTTGAACAATATTTGCTCCAATTTTTAACATACATTTTATTTTTGGTTTTATTTCAGACTATGTATTGGCTAGTAACTCATACTTTGAAAATAAAAATAGAATACAATAATAAGTCATGTCGTTTCTGTATAAAGATAACGTGCCTTTAGGTAACGTGTGTGATTTTATTGACATGATCACTGACTGAGAAATAGTCAAACAAAAAACACTACAGTAACAACCGAAAAGACAAAGTTGTTGTCCGCAATGTTTTGTTTTTTTTTACTCTTCTGTTCGTTTTTATTTGAAGTATAAAAATGAAATTTCCATGACATGCTGTAATACACGTAAAATGCTTTTCTTTTTTTTTTTTTTTCTTTTTAAGGAAAATTTCTTTTGATCATTTTTTATTTTTGCTTTTATATACTTTAAACAAAAGTCAATTGGTAGCGATAACGTTAGATTGTTAATTTTATGAATCTGTATATATGAATGAATGTATTAGTGTTTTAAAAAGCAAGGTGCCGTTTAACATGACAGTTACATTTGTTGTTAAATGAAAGATTTCCTAGCAACGGTTTTGATTTTCTGTAAAATGTAAAAATAAAAAAACATTAAAATTTATTTAAAAATGTAAAACATTTTTTGTATATTTTCAGTTTTGGACTTCAGACAAAGAACACACGTCTACTATTTTTGAAGATTTTGATCGTTACTGCTGGCAGCAACAATCAAATTCCACTGCCTCTGCAAGCAGTTCTACAAACACTGTAATGCATCATTCATCACCTGCCAATACACTGAATCCCTTACATGGCAGTACTGTAAATCCTTCATCACCCCATAATCACCATTCGCCAGCAGCACCCGTTAACACATCCACATCTTTAACCTCAACACCTGTGCCACAAACTCAACTAAATAGTGACGGTACTATATCCAATATTATTTCTACTGATGGCCAAATTTATACACTGACAGTATTAAATGGTAATGAACCCTGGTTGAAACGGGATACAGATGCCCATCTAAATAATACATTAGATTTGGACAGTCTTTTGGGTAATTTTCCGGGTTATATTAAATCTGAATATCCATACGATGACAGTGGCTTTAGTACAGATGGCTGTAAAGATGTAACAACTGATGCAACAAATGTTATGAATAGAAGTAGCAGTAGCAGTGGAGCCAGCAGTGGCACTGGGAGTGGTAGTGGTGGTATGGGCAACAGTCAACGTTTACCTTCCTTAATTCATACCATTTCAGTTACGAGTAGTGCAGCTGGTGGTAATGTCTCAAATGCTACAGACAGTGTTGCGACAGCCTTAAGTATTGGCCAGTTGGATCAGTTTCATAACAACAACAATGATTGGCATATGACAGATCATAATAATGAACAGGTAATTAATTTCCCGTACAAATTTTTTAAAACAGAATTTGTTTTATTTAAGTTAAAGGTATTAATTTTTGAAAGAAATTTAATTTAATGCAAAAAGTTTATTTTTATTAATAATTAACTTTACTATTTTCTTATGAGGGAGGTTTAAATCTTTCTGCTTTTACCTATTTGCAGAACTCTGCAGAATCACTATTACGTAGTGCTTTGCAAGGCAAAGGTTATGCTAAAGGTCTTCATATGCACAATGGCATTACACTGATGCCAACATCACCGACAGTAAAAGATGATGACATGAGAAGAATATTATTTCCAGACGATACAGTATGTAGAAATAACAAAGTTTTATTATTATTTTTTGTATGTTGATTTACAAATTACTTCACTTTTTTTGTTTAAAATTTTATTTTAATCTCCATAAAAATTATGCCTTAATAATATTTTTAATTCAAACAACAACATAAATCTTTTAATTCTATTGAAACAGGATGGCTTAAATTTCTCGGACACGTCTTTAAGTGCCGCACAAATTTTCGATGATACTCAAAGTACTAATGGCCACAATCCGCATATGGTGGTACCACATTCACCCGTCACAAATGGCCCTCTAACGCCAGTCACAAATAATCCAAGTACCAACAATAACAATAGCAGCAATCCATCCACCAGCCTTATAGTTGATGACATGTTCCTAACATTAGAAAATGCTTTCAGTGATGATTTTGAAAAAATTAAGCAATTCTGTACAGCAGGATCTAATACAAATGATTATGCTACAAGTGATGTGATGATGCAAATTTCACCAAATGGAGCAAATAGTACAACGCAAGTCACAAACACAACAACGGCCAGCATACAAGCGGTAACTACAGCTCATCAAGCAATGCTTACGAATTTGCATGCATCAGCAGTAACCACAATGACAACACCAAATAATATCTGTAGACAATCGACACCAGTCGGAGGTATGTCAACCACAATAACAACCCATCAGCAACAACAACCACCTCAACCACTTAAGCCGGAAGTGACCACGTCAACACAGCGTATTGTGTCAACTGCAAAAGGAACAAAAAAATACAAACGTACATTAACAACAACATCCCATCACAACAGCAATACTAATAATCCAAACATCATTAACCACAACCACAATACAGCAAATACAAACAAAGGACCGTCAAACAACATGACAATAACAAATGGTCAAAATCGTAATGGAAACAACTCAAGTAGTAGTAGCAGTAGCACAAACAGCAGCAATAGTCCCACACATTGTAATGGCATGTTGGGTAGTGGTGCAGTCTTAGGTGGTAATTCCGCTAACGCCAGCACAGCCAATGCTACATCAAATACCACCTCTTCAACATCTTCATCAACAACGAGCACAGGTCAACGTAAAGAAAGATCATTACACTACTGTTCTATATGTTCGAAAGGCTTTAAGGATAAATATTCTGTTAACGTTCACATACGCACCCATACCGGCGAGAAACCATTTGCCTGTACGTTATGTGGCAAAAGTTTTCGCCAAAAGGCTCACTTGGCTAAACACTACCAGACACATATGGCCCAAAAGAATAATGGCAATTTGGTTAAGAATAGTTCAGGCAAACATCACCGTTCCTCAAATTCACATTCAAATTTAAATACATCATCTCTAGCTGGGCACAACCATCCAAGATCTTTAAGTATAGCAAGCACATTAACTACACCCCCCTCCTCCATGACCAGCAACACAGTGGGTGGTTTAGTCAGTGGCATTTTATCGTCAAGTGGTCTACCACCTTTAGGTGTTTCAGTTTCAACGCCAACAGCTCCTGTAACGCCCACAACAATACTGCCGCCAGCTAATGGTCTGCTGGCTAACAGGTAGAATTTATTTATGGTGTTCGTTTTTTGTTTTGTTTTATTTTATGTTTTTGATTTAAATCATATTTAATGTTAAATAGTATTAAAAAGTTTTCACTTCAAGTTTATTTAACTTTACTATCCATTTTGTTCCTAATTTTATATGTTTAACTTTTTTTTTATTTTGATTATTTTGCAATGCTATTTACACTCAAAGAATTTATTTTATTACTTTAAAACTATGAGGAATTTAACTATCCATAGTTTCTAAACGAATTTATTTTAAATATTTAAGTAAATTATTTATTGTTTTATTTTTGTTTTACTACTTATTATTCCTAGCAGTAGTTGAAAAGTATCATGTTGCTTTTGTCGCTTTTAGTTTTTTTTTGTTTTTTGCTTGAAGCCATTTTTGAACTAAATAATCGAATTCGTTACATGGTGTATATAATTACAGGTAAAACCAAAGGCTTGTTGTTGAAATATTGAAAATAATATAAAAATATCAATTTCTAATTAATATAATAAATTAATTTAAATTTGCATGACGTAGATTTTGAAAATCGCACTGTTAATGTCCTCTTCAATAAATCTTTTTTAATTTTTTTTTTTTGAACAATTTGTACACAAGTTTTTTAAAACATTCTACTTCCATCTGTTAAACTGATCATTGAGTTAGGGTTATAAGAAAATATGCACCGTGCTGAAACATAGAAACCACCTGTTCTATGAAAGATGAAGAAATGATGCGTGGCCACATCCATTTAAGGTCAGTTTTGTAGTTTTTCGGTGGGATAGTGAGAGACGGAGAGCGAAATCTCTGCAATAGAAATTAATAATTTGCTGTATCGATCAAAATACATGTATCAGCGAGGGTTTAGTTTATAGCGGTTTCTATATATATAGACATACCACAACATATAAGCACAAGCTTTCTTAATATAAGGTAAGAGAAAAAAAATAATAAATAAGAGAGAAATTAAAATACATGGAAGGGAAATAATAAAAGAAGAACAACGATCTGAAAAAAATTTATAAAATAAATGAAGTAAAAGTTTTACTTTTTCGGCTTAAGGTTCATTTTCTAATTTAATTTCTAAACATATTTAGAAAGAACACGTATTCTTAGTTGATAAAATAGATGATGTTTAAAACGTACACAAGCTAAGGTAGATGCTGACGAAGGATGTAGCGATCCAGAAAAAACTGCATTTCACTCTTCTAATGTCTAGTTTTTCTTGTTTTCTTTTAAAAATGTCCACTAAAATTTGTAAAAAAAAATCTTCCTAAAAATTTTTAGAAATTAAATTAAAGAATGGACCTCAAGCCAACAAAGAAACAAAAATTTATTTATTTATAAAGTGCACTGTTCCTGGTTGGGAAAAATGAAAAGTTAGTATATAAAATATTTAACGCTAATATATCCCATATGTTGGCCTTGAGGTAAAACGAACACTAACTTAAATTGAGGGAACTGCCTTGTAGAAGTCAAAAACTTTTCCCTTTTAAGATAAGAAAGATTTGTTTATAAATTTGTTAAGAAACACAAATTATTGAATTAAGATTAATAACTCAAAAATACAGATTTTTAAGAGACACATATTTCAGTTAAATTATAAAAATAACTTTGTAATAAAATTTAGACAGAAAACACCTGATTAAATACTAGATTTTCTGATCTAAAAATGTTGAATATTATTTCCTTTGATACATAATTGTTTATCGCTATTCTACTTCTCAAGCGCTACCTAATATTTAATGGTATCATATCTAAAAGCGTGTCGTGGAACATAGAATAATCATCCACTTTAACATACATATCAGCAGGTAGTTTAAAAATGGTCATGGCTCAAGCAAAAAACAAACAAAAAATAGAATTAAAGCTCTTTCGATTACTCAACAACTAAACTTCTTATGCAATAACTAACTATCACATACTTTTTATTATTAATAATTTAAATAAATAATATAAAAAATAATCCATATAATTATGTTGTGCCAAATCAGAATATAATCAGCATCTTAAAGAGGAATTTAAAACTTAAAAAAAATCTCAAGCCAGGTGATTCAATTAATAATAGAGTTTAATAAAAATGAAGTTAACATAAATAAGTATTGAACGTTATCTCAAAATAAATAAATAAAAAATAAATAAATAATTTAATACCTTAAAAAGTATCTTAAAAAAATTTGTATTAAAAAAGTTTTTGTAAATGCTTGCCATTTTTTTAAGAAATCAACGTACGCATCATACTGATAAGGTCACTAAACTTTTGTTTTGTTTATGCAAAGGACGATTTTACAATAACGGTTAACAAAATATGATTTAATAAAATTTTATGCATAATTAAAATTATAACACCTGCATGACAAAAAAATGGTTAGTAAAAATAAAAACAAGTTTTTCGATAAAAATACGAACGTATTTCAACACGCTTTTTCGAAACCCTAGAATCCAGTGAAATATTTTTAGCTTAACTTTATTTTTCAAGTACTCAAAAAATTTCTCCGTTTAAAATCTTTCTTAACAAACGAATTTTTTTACCTTAAAAAGAAGAAAAATTAAAGTAAAATAAGTCATATATAAATAATATAAAATATTTAATTACTCTAACCTGATAAATTATTGAGAATAAGACGTTCACGTTAATATAACTCACAATCACTCAAAAACTGTTTATTCAATATTGATAAATGAAACTTCAAAAATTATTCCAACACATTTTATTCATCAGCTCGATAGCTCTTGAGTTACTCAAAAAATGTCTACCTGATAGAAAAACTGAACTGAAAGCAAATTTGACTTAAGTCCTTCATACTTACCCAACTTCTTTTAATTCGTGTAAAAAAAGTTTATATTATCTGAAGATATTAAATGGCGGCAATTGCTTAAGATGACCATATTCACACTTTTATGATCAGAAGTAAATGCAACTAAAAAAATCCTCTGCATTGAATGCCGTTCCAATTCTGCTGCATTACGAGTCATTAAAATTTTATTTAAAAATGTTAATCGTTTTCGTAGTTACTGCTTTATCTTGATCTTATATCTTATTTGTTTGCTTCATATCATATCATCATCATCGGTTTTTCTGAATGTTGACTGAATGTTGCTTTTTTCAAGATTGTGCCTACAGAACTCAGTCATTACAGAACCAATTTTGAAAATTTTTGGTATTTTGATGGATATATAGATTGGTCCCGCTTTAAAAACAGTTCACAATCTTAAGAATTAAAGGGTGTCCCCATACAACATACATGTCTTTTAAGTGCATTATAAACCGTAAAGCGAACTTCTTTAAAATTGAAAAAATACGTATTACTTGGCTCTCAATAGCAAAAATTAATACAAAAATAAATCTTAAAATTAAAGGGTGTTCCCATAGTTGACGTAAATTGACTTATATGCGCCTACCTTTTAAACCGTTAAAGACAAAAGCTTGAAAATTGGACAGGTTGTCGATTACTATAACCGTTAAAATAACAAGTAAAAGCATTCAAAATTATAAATTAAATGGTATCCCAGTAGTTAATGCAATTTGATGTATATGGCCAAACTTTTGAACCGTCATAGACAGACAGCTGAAATTTACAAATAACCTGTATTTGTTTTGTTTTGCTTTGACAGCAATAAAAAGTGTAAAAATAAAGGGTGATAACATAACTGTTAAATTTTCGTGTTTAATTTGCAATCATATTTTTTATAAAAAATCCTCACGCAATCTTTCTCCAATATAATATGATTATAGTATAATTACCGTCCTAAAGAAATATGATTTTAAGTTTGTCTGTTTTAAAGTGGGGAATTATTTTATGTAGGAAAGATTTGACTTCCCTTTCTTATCTGTTTCTGCACAACACTTAAGACGGCTTTTTAGGGTTCCGTACACAAAGTGAGAAAACGCAACAATTTTATCTTCGTCACAATATTTGCTCATCTGTCCGTTTGTGACAACCCTCTATCGTTGGACCCGTAATAGTTATACGGCTGAAATTTTCACAAAAGATATTCTATAAAATACCAAAAATTAAAGGGTGTTTATTTCTAAACTGTGTTTATTTGTAAACACTTCCAGTTATGTGCGCATGGCAACAAGTAGAAAATATAAAACATTAAATTAAAGGGTCTTTCAATATGGATGTGATCTTGACTTATATTGCCTTAGTTTTTCATCCAAAGTAGGCAGACATTTATAGTTCACGCAGGTTACTTACACATATTTTTGCCACAAAAGCAAAATTTGAAAGATAAATTTGTATATTAAAGGATGTTTGTAAAGGCCGACATTTTTAAATGGCCTTGTCTTTTTAATTGCAGCTGCTTAACAAAAGTTTATTTTACTGTGTACAATGAAACAAGTTAAGAAAAAAAAATTAAAAAATAAACAAAGTCAAAATTACACTTGGCGAATTTATTTTTATTTAATATTTTATTTGTATCAAGTTAGAGAATTTATAAATCTTTCTTATGACGGCAGTAGCTATGATTCGACAGACATTCTTGTCAAAATGACACAGACAAAGGCGTAAGAAACAAGAGGCTTAACTTTCTGTCATCCAAAATGAATTTTATGAGAGATTTATAAAATAGAAAATGTATTGATTATATGCAAAAGGTCAGATTAATAAAAGTCAAGTGGCTGGGTATTGCCTGCTACGGATAATACTATCTTAACTACCATATGGCACTTTCCCTTTTCTTTTGGCTACCAAAAACGATAATCCCACACCTAAAGTTTTTCTAAAAATATATAAAATATATTTGAGACATGTGTTATACAGCCGGGATTAAAGCAGAAAAGATACTCCCGCAACTATTTGCAGCCAATTACTGCAAATTTTCGTATTCACTCTACTTACAAAAAATGTTTACTTGTTTAACTTACTCTAAGAGAATCCAAAATTTGTTTGTTTTTCCTTTTTCTGAAAGCTCATTACATAAGTAGTGCCTTGAAAATGTACCCCACGTTCACAGAAAAAAAACCTTTTGGAACAACATTTTATAAACAGATGAAGCAGGTTAAAAATGCAAAGCAGCAGAGTAATGCAAAAAATTTACAGGCGAACATATTTTATAAACGTTTATAATTCATTATGTCCAGACGAAAAACCTTAAAAATTTCCCTTTTATTTTAAATTTATATTTTTGGTTTTGCTTTTAAACATAAAATTTCTTTTATTTAAAGAAATGAACATTAATGAAGTCATATATAAAAATTCAATTTCACACTTATTGACTCATGCAACTGCAATTCCTTTTTAATCATAATGTTTTTTTTTTTTAATTTTGCCATAACTTTAAGCAGAAACGTTTTCTTAAAGAAAATAACACATTAGAGATTTCAGTATTTTTGGCAAACCAGAATTGCATAAACAAAATTTAAAACAAAGTGGCCTTATATTTTTATCACCTACGTTAAAAGGAAACCCAGTGTTTTAATGATATTAAAGAGTAGTAAATTATTAACTATAAAAAATATGTGTAGTTAAAATAAGTTAATTAATAATTAAATGATATTTGTTTTAATGCCAAGTATTTTATTCTAAACGTATGTTTTTTATTGAATTTTTTTTTTCAACTGCCAATAATTTAAAATATCATTTAGCATAAAGTAATTAAGAAAAAACTAAATGTAATAAAAATTTATAAATATTTTATGTGATTTTTTTTATTTCTTGTTAAATAATATATTTTGTTTAAAGTATTTTTAAAAAACACTTAATGCAATTTTTATTTAGTAAATGGTGGGGGATCTTTTTATTATTTGCTATTTTTATACAAAGATTTAAAATAATTTATTATGTATTATTAATATTAAAAATGAATTGTTTTAAACATAAATTTCATAATTTGTAAACTGTTTTGGCAGGGGTATGTAAATATTTAAAGAAAGAATAAGAAAAGATGTTTTTGTCTATACAAAGAAAGTTAATACTAAAATAATATAAAATCATTTTAACGAATTATAATTGTTAAATGTTTTATAGTCTAACTATAATAGCAAATGTATTTTTTTATCAGAAAACTTAAAATAATTATTAAAATTAAACTAATGTAAAATTTGTTATATAAAATTTTTATATTTTGAGATTAAGTTTTTAATTTTATAGTTTATTATTGATATTTTTATTGAACAAAAATTTTTTATTTAATAAATAAATTCATAAATGATTATTATAAAATTAAAATGCAACAATTTTATTAATACAAAAAATGTGAGTTAAAAATGGTAAGTGTTGAAAAACAAAACCTCCTCTTTATATACAATTTTTATTTTTTATGTAAGAAAGTCTTAAAAATATACAAATGCTTTAAGCTGAAAATAAAAAAATAAAAATTAATTAAAAATAATATATTCGGCTAAGCAGTAGTGAAGTAACTCGTATTAAAAAAAAAAACAAATATTACGGTGACAGACGTATAAAAAATAAGAAAAAAAAATATGTGCGATATAAAGGGTCATCCAAAAAACGCGCCTACGCAAACTATTTGCAATTTTTTCAAGCTGTTTTTTTATTAAAAGTATGATCCATTACAATTATAAGTGGAATAGAATATCATTCAAATGTCCACCATGACTGCGTCTGCAGTTGTCAATCTGAATATCGAAATTTTCAATGACTTTCCGTCATGTTACTGGTGTTATTTCACGAATTGCAACTTGATTGTTGTTCTTTAGATCATTAATTGTTTGTGGCTTGTCAGCATACACTCGACTTTTTAAAAAAACCCCACAAAAAAAATCTAATGGTGTTCGATCACATGACCTTGGAGGCCAATTGAAATCTGCATTTCGTGAAATTACACGTTGAGGAAATTTTGATCGCAAAAGCGTAATGTTTTCTCGAGTTGTGTGACATGAAGCACCGTCTTGCTGGAAATAGACGTCAGACACATCAATATGATTCAACTGTGTCCATAAAATGTCTCTCAACATTGATTGGTATCGCTCAGCATTCACAGTAACAGCATTTCCAGCATCATCTTCGAAGAAAAATGTCCCAATGATTCCATTTGCCCAAAATGCACAACAAACAGTAACTTTTTGTGGGTGTGGAGATTTTTCATGAATAACACGAGGATTTTCATCACCCAGATACGTCGGTTCATTTTCAACACTTTCACCAACAGCAGCAATATTTTCATTTGTGCGTACAGTTTTTGGTCTTCCACTTTTTGGCTTATCAGTAACACAACCAGTTTCTTCGAATTTTTTCACTAATCTTTGAATTGAAGATTGATTTGGCCGATTATTTACACCAAAAAAATCAAGATTTTGCGATGGGTATTTTGCAAAGAACGCCCATTTTCATAATAACTTTGAATGATGCAAACGCGTTGTTGCAATGTGAACCTGTCCATGATTAAAAATGTACTACCTTCTAATAAAAAAAAAATGGCTTATGTCATTTGAAAAGATGTCACGTATAAAAATTATATAGTGCTGACATCTAGGCGTCACATTTGGATGACCCTTTATAATTGATTTTCAATAGCACCCCTTTCGACAAAGAGGCAAAGTTAATTTCAACACTAACAATCGACTTCGCTATGCATAAGGACTCAGAACATAAACACTTTATGAAGTCGAAACTGGATATTGTTAGAATGACAAACGATATGACAAATTTAGATGAAGCCTCTTTTAATTTTTTTGCTGAAGGGTATAAAAAAGGTGGGACCATTTTTAACCCGAATAATTTTGTTTTCTTACTACTTTAATAAATATAAATATATTGTAAGTGTTTTAGTGCGTTTTTACGCAGAAATTGGCAACAACCTCTATATTACTGTTGTGCACACTTACAACGAGTTATGAATTAAATTCAAGCATCGTCAAGTTAATTGCAATAATATGTGTCAATACAATAGACATCTGGTCAGATTTTATTGAAACTTTTAGCATTAATAAAGAAGCAATAACGTTATTAAGAAATAATATATAAATATTTAAAATATAAAGCTATAAAGAATACTTGGGTAATTGGGTATCATGATGCGATTACGATCTTCATCGACCCTTACGTGAGCACCAGAGTTATTTTTTTTTTCAACGAAATAAAATCCAATAATACCATAAGCATGTAAACCGTACCAAACAGTATTTTTTCACGTAACTGTATGGTTGGATTTCGTATGCAACAAATTTGTTGTCAAGCCTTTCGGCGAAGACCGTGATAACATGTTTATTGAAAGTATAGAATTTTTTAATATTTCAGACTTTTATTTTTATTAGGTAGGTGTTACCATCTGTAGGTGTTTTTTTTTTTTTCTTTTGAATAATACCTCGGTTAACAGTTGTTGGTATTTTTTTTTTTTTTGTTTTGTTTTCAAGAATGTCTATTCTTCGCTATTTTGTACAAGGATGTACAAGTGTCATACATTCATCTCTTTCCTTTGGCTTGAGTTCATGTGTGTCGAAGTTGGAGTCTTTTCTTTTCCGCTTGTATGATCGTACGTGTAATTCAACGAAAGATATCACAACAGTATAATATTTACTGGCGGCAAAAATCCTATTAACTTAATACCAACTTTGTTTATTAGCAGACCCGTTAAGACAAAAACCATTTTTTATCACAATATTGAGGCTGTAAGTTGATCACTTGGTGGCATTTTTAATGCGTCAATGTATTTATGCAAAGTGTGTACTCATCGAAAAGTGAGCGCAGTATAACAGTTTGTTTGACAGTTAACCCTCTTGTAATGTCTACTGAGCTTAAAAAGAAACCTCAGATTATGTCTTTGAAATGGTTCGTTGATAAGTTCTTCTATATAAATAATTATTTCAATTTTTAATAGTAACAAATTCATTCCACGAAAAGAATACACGCCGAAAAATAGCGACACACATTACGCAGCGTTGTAACTTTTATAGTTTTTATCAACAAGTTTGTATAGTTTTACGACAAGATCTTACTTTAACTTTAACAAGGTGTTACCAGTGTGCTTCGCTAATTCAATGGGGGTAATCACACCATGAACACTATTTCAATCCAGCCACTTATTTATTTGATTATGCACACAAATATTAGGGCTACTTACTTGCATAAAACTTAGTTCTAAGTTATTAATTGTTTTGCAGGACAGTAAAAACTAAATATTTGGCATTTTTACATTTTTTTAGTTTATTTCTACAAATTAAGGCTATAAAAATTATTCATCAGCCAATTTCTTGTAAATTTTAAATTTTCTTTGAAAAAGTAAAAATTAAAGAAAACAAATTTTGCCTAAAAAATTAAATCCGATTTGCGGAAGCGAGAGTCAAGGTGAAACAAAATATTCTTTGATTGAAAAAATAAATGTTTTCTTAAAAATTTAATTGTTTGGTGATTTTTTGGCAAAGTTTATTATATTTTGTTAAATTAGGTTTTTTGAGGCTTTAAAAGAACTTATTAATTTTTTTTGATGCAGCTCTAATTTCTTATAGTTAATGTTTTGAAAATTTGACATTTTGATGTTTATTATTGTTAGGTAAAGTTTTGATTTTTGAGTTATCTTGAAATTTTTTTCTGAAAAATTTAGATATTTGGTAAAATAAGGAAAAAAAACAACAAAAATAACATAAAAGAAAAATATAACAAGATAAGAAAATTAAAGAATTGGCTGGATCGGATAGAACAAATTGAGATTACTTTACCTCTCCAGAACGTTTTACTCCTATTTGCATTTTGTTATAAAGATGTAGCTCTTTCTAGAAAATTTCTCTAGTTGTGGTAATTAAAGCTATTTATGAATTAATAATTTCATGGTCAACAATCTCAATAGTATCTTTTAAAAATGGATATACGTTAAATTGCGTCGTCTGGGGTCTTCGCATCCCTTTTTGTTTAACCATTCCACCTATGATGAGAGGTATTGCAAATAAAAATAATTTTAAAACGTTTTATTTATTTTGCAGTTAAAAATATACAAATTAGAAAAAAAAAATAAAAGACACGAGACAGAAATAAAAGTTTTGAATCATTATTTCTCATTTCACATAAAATACTAAATTCTTAAATTGTCTGTTTAATTTACAAATATAGTTTACGTTGACTGTACCCTTTCATGAACCAAAAAAATCGTTAAAAATCTGAAATCGTCATTTTTGCTGATTTTGCTTAATAAGATGAGAGCTATAAGAGTATTGCACATACAAAAGGAAATATTTCAATAAAATCCTTGTAAAAGCTTTAATTTTAAGAACAACTATAAAACAGTCACAGCCACTATTTACGACGCAAATAAATTATATTTTGCGTTTCTTTCAACATGATCGGTAACATAAAAATAAAATAATTTGCTCAAAAGTTTTGTATATATATAAATGAAAAATGGCCACCTAATTTCGTCTTTAGACTTTTTTATAATGTTTGGAATAACGATAAACTTTAAAATTTGGTGTAACTACTTTAGTTTAAAAATATCTTTAAAAATATTTTTAAAACTATTACTTATATTTCTTATTCTGGTGCTCTGGGTAGATTTTTTATTAACATATCTAACCTGTGTTTTTAAATTATTACAAAAAAATATGTTTGCGAATCGGGGATTTTGTTGGGAAAATTTTAATGTTTTAGCATTTGTATTTAACACTTTTGTTTTTGTTTTATATATTGTTGCAATTGTAATCTAAATTCAAATTATAATTTTTTTTATCTATTCATTAAAATTTTTGAATAATAATCTTTGAATTAAAATTTTGTTTACCACAACTGCCCTTAGATTCAAATCATTCAGGATTTGATTGTGAAAAATTAGGTAAAAAAGTCGAATCTCAAAAATTATTATTTTGGACAAAATTATACTCATTTCTGACAGAATTGTTTGTGCCCCTACTTTGTGTACGAAAGATATTTTTCGATAACGAACTCAATTCCCGCCAATATAAAACAAAAATTACAAGGATTATATTTTGGGATGCCAAATTTTCATTTTATAAACCAAATTATAAATCGCTAAGATTATATACAAATATGACATAAAAAATTAAATAAGGGAAATAGTATTGTAAAAATTTAACATAATAATAAATAATTTAAAATTTAACATATAAAAAATAGTTTTGGTTTTTTAACACACCTCAAGAAAAGAACCTGAAAAATATCTAGGAGCAACATATTATGGTTGTAAACAAAGTCCAGTTAATTGTCTATAAATAACTAAATATAACTATAAATAACTATTTAGATTTTAAGCATTTTTACTTGAACCGATAGCTTAGAAACACACCACTAAGCTAATAGGAAAGCAATACAGTCCTAGAACCAAATATTTTTAAAAACAAACATTATTTCTCTGCTTTTTTAGTTTATTTATTAATAAAATATTATAGTTAAATTAATTATGTTGTTCTTACAAAACTTTTGTTGTGGTTTTGTGCACAACAACCATACATATACTAAGACGTAACAATAAACTGTTTATCGTAAATGGATACATCTATATATTTTTGCCTTAATGATACATTGTAACGGAGAATAATATATGGATATTCTGAACTTTTTTTGTTGCTGGAATTTTTTCAGTTAAGCCAACTATGTTGATTTTTTTGTGCGCATTAAACATACAATGATTAAGCTGTAACAATAAACTGTTTATTGTGACTATAATATGTTTGCCTTAATCATTGTTACATTGTTACGGATAACATAATATGGTTAATATGAACACATCACAAGCATATTGGACGTAGAGTAACTAGAATAGTTTGCTCAATTTTCTTGATCCTTTACTATTTATTAACTTAGCTTACCCTGAATTAACTTTTAGGCAATTTCGGGGCACTGGTAACAGCTATTTTTTCTTCAATGGCTTTACTCCAAACATAGAAAAATTAATTTTTTTATATTCATAGAAACATTAAATAGTCAAAAAATAGCTACAGCTATTGTGTCTCTTATCTAATCGGACAAGCCATTGCCGTACATTTTTTATACATAAATTGATCGCTTCTCTCATTTTCGCTCCTATAGATCCCAGTTTAGAAAAAAGGCATATTGTATACTATGTTCTATAAAACGTTCAATAAATGTTTCAAATTTAATAGAAGGCAGTTCTATTGTTCAGAATGGCTTTTAGCCGCGATTGTGTGAGCATAAATAAAAAAACCTACAAGAAAATTGGAGATTATATCGCTTATTTTCTGCAATATTTTCTATAACATTGTCATAACTCGGACATTTCATATTTCACAAAAAATCACTAAAGCATAGCACAGGAAGTCTTTTCTTGCTGCCAAGTCCTTGTATTGACGTTTTGTGGATTTCACGTAAAATATTATAATATTTAAGCTATGTAAATGAGTTTTTGTGATCAACAGCGTAATCAACTTTAAGCAGATGTTTTTTGACAAAAAAATTCCATGATTTATTTTGATTTTAAAGCTTAATAAGTAAGAGTACTATACTCGGATATGCCAAATCTTATATTTCCTTCACCATGTATGTACATCTAGTTTAGTGAAGTAGCTCTTATCAAAAAAAATAAATATTGCGGTGACAGAGAATTAAAAAAAGAAAAAAAGGACAAAAAATACTGCCAGTTTTACGATGTCGCAATCGTTTGTTTGTTCGCACAACTACATTTAAAACAAAAACAAATTCTCAAAAATAATTTTACATAGAAATTTCATCGACTCTAAGGGGGTTAAGATCTATTCATAAGCTTTTAAATGATACCCATATTGACCATACCCAGCAAAAAATTTCAGAAAAAGTAATCGAGTGTGGAATTACGCATTTTTGGCGGAAGGACTTCCCAACTAGATTACCAACCTAATGATTTTAACCAGGTATGAGACTTTTATAATCGATTACTAAGAATTGATTACATTAATTTTTAAAGAAATCATAATAATCATTGGGACGTATTTTTAGGTATTCTTTTTTAATTTACTGCTTCCTTTATTTTCGAAATAATTTAAGGCGTTTTGTAAGCGAGTAATAAAATTTGACAATCACAAAAGTAAGTCATTATATGGCAAGTACTTGTCTAATTTTTTGCTGGGTATTAACAATCGAAATTTTTTTTATGAATATTTCAAAATCCCATAACTGAGTAAATATGAGCGAGCGCCAATTTTTTCACTTGATGGATTTTTCTTATTTTTTTAATCTCTATCGCTTCAATTTTTTTTACGATTGGAGTTACTTCATTTTTCCAAATGATATGGGAAAATAAGGGGCAGGCGTGCTGTTAAGCCCACTGCCTCGTGGGACATGGACCGATGTTGCTGATTTTCCATAGCACCTCTTTTGACACTATGTCTGATCGATTGGCGTATTTTAATTTTCTCTAGTTTATTTTAATACTAAAATGGAAGGACATTGCTCAATCGATTTCGCTATGAATAAGGACTCTGAATATATATACTTAATGGAGTTATTAATGGATATTGTAGAAATTACAAACGGAATGATAAACTTAGTTCTATCCTTTTTTCACTTTTTGTGGTCATGATTTATAATTTTTGGAGTTATAACAAATCTGCAACAAACGGGTCATCAATAATAATTTTTTTGTTTTATTGTTTATGATTGTATATACATATGTAGATTTTATTTTGCTTCTTGTTACTTTATTATCGGCAATTGACTTTTAATATTAAAGAAATAGTTCGGGTTTAAAAACTTTCCTTTGCTTAACATTTTCCACTCCACATTTAATAGAAATAAGTATGACTTTAGTTAGGATTTTTTTCACACCAAAAAATTTAACTTTGAAAGCTACCCAAGAAAATATTTAAAAATCATTAATTTAGTTAACTTTATTTTTTAATAGATAGTCATACGGCATTTATATCTATGTTAATACTGTAACTTCTAATCATTCATTTAGAAAATCTTTAAAGTGTTAAAATCTAGTAAAAACAAACTGTCTTGAGAAAATCATTAATTATACAATCAGCACTCTATTCCAATATAGTTTTAGCTTCTTTTGGCACATCAAACAAAGTATGCAACAACAATTATAATAAAACAAACTAAAAATTACCAACGGTACTTAACTTTGTGATCTTACAACATCGACATCTTCACATTTAATCTAGTAAAAAAACAAAACAAAAACTATATTACAAGAAAAAACATAAAAAATTGTAAGAAAACTATAATTGTTGTTTTATTTTTCTATTTGTTTTCTTTGTTTTTTTAACCATAAAGATAAACAAAACAAAATAAAAAACTCTGCATATCAAGGTGTATCGCACAATAAATATCTAACAAAAACTAAGAAATAAAAACTTTCATAAATTAATGCTCACAAAAGCATACAAACTTACATGAACACAGAAACCACTAACTTCGTTTTTAAGACATTGCACCGTAGTGCCGATGGCAAATTTGTGAGATTTTTACTATGAACGTTATAAAATTCCTTTCCGGAAAACTTTATTGACTATCACTTTCCCACACGAATTGGTGAATATTTGAGGAAAAGAAATCTCTTTATCAAGCAATGAGTTCATCCAGCGATACTTTATGGTGTTGAGAAGACTTAATAAGATTTTACCAGAGGCGGTAATTATAACTTTGTCAAGTTCGTGTGCAGATAAATGAATGTGTTTAGTGTTCATGAAGCTACTTTTGAATCGGAAAATCTGATAAAACGGCATCAGGTAACGTGTATAGTTCGTACTCCTCCTACGAATGCGCACTGTTTACCACTGAAATTGAAGAAAGGAAAATGGTGGCGCGTTTATTTAATTTTCTGCGTTAGCGGTGGGCTTAAAACATCTTTAGTTATTGCAAAGAAATGGGTGATACCTGGGTGAATTTCATGTCACTTGTAGTCTCTTCTAACCCCTTTTTTCAATGGAGTTACAATGTCGTAATTTTTATTGGCAAGTGATTTCATTCATTCTTCTTTTAAAAGAATCAGTGCAGCACCTTTCAGTAAGATGTTTTGTGGTGCGGGAGATAGAATAAATTTAACCTACCTGCCGCTGCTTTTAATCGAGGTAGTTAGGCAGTTAAACAGCAACATATTTCGGATAACATGGCTGGTAATATGTACTCTTTTTCAGTCCCACTACATTAAGAGACTTTGGTGGCAAACCCACTTAAGATAGGCCACAGGGACTATATGGAAGACATCTTTCTTTTTATAACCATAACTGCCACCTCGGTTATGCTGTCTATTTTCATAGGACACTGTAAAGCCACCAGAACCACTCCAATCTTATTTTAAACAGTTGTTAAAATAAGGATGAGAAGAAGAATATAGAGCAATTTTTCTGTGACATTTTTAAGGCAACTTGTTTCGGGGATCCATCGCCTACCGCTTATATTAATTTCGGCCTCATATTGGAATTCATTATAAGCTCTGACTGATTAAAAAAATCTTGACCTTTAAACCAACTATTGATTTATTTTATGAAAAAAATTAAGAAAAAAATATTTCAAACTGATTAATATTTACAAAATTACCAATAAGCGAAACTTTTTTCCCCAGAACTAATAAACTTCGTTGCACTGTATTTAATCTACACTTCATAATAGTAATCCTTTGAAAATTAATTTATTTTACCACTCATATTGTTATCGTACCACTGTATGTATATTGGATGAAAATTGTTATGCGTTTATACGTTCAATGTTTAAAGTACGTTCCATATTTAACCTCAAAGTTCAAACATTAAAAGCAATTAAGACGCGTGCTTGGAAGCGCCTCATTGACTCTTAATAAACCAAAGTGGAACAAAGAATTAGACAGACAGAGAGACGGACACACAGGCATACAGACTGATTTTCTTCAATGAATAAATGAAATAACTAACATTGGCATCAGTGTAGTAAACTGCCCATTTGGAAATAAAAGTCACTTTTCAATTAGTAATGGGGAGTAACGTAATGAAGTGTGTTTTAAAGTTATTGTTTATGTTTTAAAATTCGTTGCAGTTTTGTTAGATAATTGAAGACTTATCATTTATTTATGAATAAAGTTAAATAAAAAGAGTTTATTAAAAAAAATTAATTTTGAATTAATGATATGGAATATAATAATATTAGTTACAAAATTTTTACATAAAAAATATGGTCCAAAGATATAAAAAATGAGACAACTTTCTCTTTTCAATAAAGCCAAACAATTTAAATTAATTTAAAGAATTTATATTTTTATTGTTCAGAATGAAAAACGAAGAAAAAAGCTATACACTTGTATAGACTTATCCCACCATCACAGGCAGGCTGTGTTACAGATCGATGAACTACACAATTAATTATTCCATGCATATTAGAATCCTCGAGACTTTTGGTTAAGCTAAATACTGTGATTTGAAAAAGTGGGCTTTTACGTGGAATATTATTAAACCGTTTATAACGGCAACTATTTAAATTAAATAATACTATACTCCGGCATGATCCGGAAACTAAATCTTTTGTTTGGTAAACATTTGCCAAATCAAGCGCAGCTAAAACTCTTAGACTGTTCTTCTTGCCTAACGACTAAACTAAGGCTTGTTTGAGTCGGGAATTTCTCTCTTTAGATCTATTGTTTCTGAGATATAAGGCAGTACCTGTCGCCTGGGCATACGAGGATCTTAAACTGGTTAATAAAACTTGCCAAATCTGATTAGTTGCTAATTATTGATGTCACTAAAGCTAGTAGATCGCAAATATTTTCAGCCCTGTACCGATAATTGGAGAAGCTCTTCGCGAAATAATGTGATAGTATCGAAACATCTATGCGAACCGAAAAAAAAATTATGCTTTACGCACCAACAGATATAGCACTATCAACCAAACTTACAGATTAATAACTGTGGTTAAATACAAGTTTGAGGAGAGAGAATCTTGTTGTATAATTTTCATCATGCTGTCTTATACACTCAGAAAAACAGGTAGTCAATATTATTAGGGATTAGTCTTAAGTCAAAAGTATTTAAATTAAGCTTAAAAAACTTTGAAATTGAAACTTTAAAGTAGCTTGATATACAGAATATGAAGGGAACACTGGAGAGATAAACTCTAATTTATGGCAGATATTATGAAAAGTAATGTCTTTTGTCATCTTTGTGGCCCTAATTAAATATAATTATTAAATTTAACAATTAGTCCTTGTTGTAAGTTAATTTATGTTGAAAATGAAGAAACTTGATAAATTTTATTATTGCTAATTGATTTGATGTTTCTTTGGCTTTGCACTATTTTAAAGAAATTTTTCGTTTGTTAAATATTTCATATCTTAACTGGCGAAGCTGAATATCTAAAGATTGACAACAAATGTTGGTGATCTAACAGTTCACAATGGTTTCACATAAATAGTTTTTTTAAGAACTGATAGATTTTTATAGACACCAATTAAGCGGCAGCATTTGCTCGGCTTGATGAAGCACGAACTCACTGGCCAGTCATACGCAAATAATTGATTAATAAAGTCTTTACATTTCTTATGAAATGTTATTTTATGTTTATCTGTTGCTTGTTTTACTTGTTTTTCTGACTAGTTTGTCTCAAAGGTGTGCCTATAGCACGACATCCACAATTATATGTGTTATGAAAATTAAGTTATAACAAAATGTTCCGTCGATCCTACAAGGAGCGTAGGACACAATCTAGTTGTCATGTTCTTAATATCGCACTAAATTTGACATCTGTGTTTATGCACTGATCATCCTTTTCATTTAGTATCATCGATATAGCTAAGAAATTTAAATAATTTTACGAAGGTATTTGTTAAGATTGGAAGAGTTTGATTGTTACGTGATTATCCCAATACATGCAGAAGACAAATCTTTCGCATCCACATGACAAGATAAAGCTAACATGCGATAGAAAAAGTTTGATTTTAAGTTTATAGGGTTTTATTAATTGGCCATAGGCTTGAGTGCCGCTTTTCGAGCTATTACCAACATCTCGGCTTGAGACTTCAGCTGTTGTGATAAAAACTCCGAGACAATATTATGTGTCAATTACATGCAGACTAGATTTTACTTTTCAACACATGTATAGCTTTTAAAAGAAACGGAAAATATAATTTTGACTGGTGTTAATGAGGCATGTAAGGAACGAGTTATTTTCTAAAATTATTTCCAAATAATAATTATAACTTAATATACAAATAAAAGACTTGAAATATTTGCAAAAGCTTATGAAAAGCGAAAATAAAATTGTGTCCGAATTTAGCGTGTTTATTCTCGAGATGTACTAATCTATTTTGCATATCTCAAGTGAGAAAAAAATTTAAAAAGCAATAGTTACATCAACTATCCATATCGTGGTAAGCTTCACCTCATGTGTGATTCAGAAACTTAAGGTATCATGCAATGAGTTAAACTAAGTCTTGCGAAGAGTATATTTATTGACAATCCCTTTATAATACGTCGTAAAGTACTTGGGATACTTTACTAAATCGATGTTAAATAGATCAAATCTTCCACCATTATTATTATTCTAAGTGCATTCTACTGATTGATTTTTAACTTATCTGGATCCTTTTATTTAGTCGTCATAATCCCGCCGGTAATCTCTGCAGAATAAGTCTTCTTCTTTTGATGACTTTATATATATATATAACTTTCTCCCATTCTCCAAGAAATAAAGCGAACTTGAAACGTAAACAAATTAATGAACATCTGACACGCAGCCTAATCTTTTAATTTGACAAGCTCATTCACTGTTCCTATCTAAAACTAACGATGTTCTGCCGAACAGCGCGGTGGCTAATTGTCACCCCAGCACTAGCTTCGGTATGAGACGTTTTATCTGAGTATTTGCTGTACCGAAAATAAGATTAAGAAGCCCCAACATATCTGAAAATCTTTAGTATCGTTGCTATTGTCCGTGTATACATTGTAAAAAGAAACAGAGTTGAATAATGTTACCTCCACTTTGAGCAGGGTGATATGTGTATAAAATAATATGATAATTAACAACCACAAGTTCTGCAGCCTCTTTAGCTGCTCTGGAAGAGGTCTGTACTTGTTGTAAAACAAAACATCGTAAAGTTTACGAGTTAAAAAACAATATCACACTACGCAATTTTTTATGAAACTAGCATTTACACTACGCAATTTTTTATGAAACTAGCATGAGATTTTTGTTTGTTAGTAAAGTAAGACGGAAATGTTACTGTTGATTTTGTCTGTTTTGTTTTTTTTTTTTTTTTTTTTTTAAATAACGCATATCACTGACACTTAAAGAATTAGGGAATTAAGAAAAAAAAAATAATAATAATAAAGAGAAAAACAGGTCTAGCTGCTAGCGTAGGGAAAAAACAACATAGCAACAGTGTAAGGCAGGTGTGCTTAAACATAATTAAAAGGGACCAGCTCGAATTTTAGCGAAAAAACAGATAATGAGTAGCAGAATCTTTACTGAAGGCACAGCATAAAATGTTATTGATGGTTGCACGGAGTAGAGATGCATGTTTACTTAACAAGGCGTCAAGTATTTGGTGTTTCGCAGATGAATACGTTTTGAATAGCGCATGAAAAATATGGCAAAAAAAAACGTAACAAAGGTTAAACAGTTTATACTTTAACAAGCTTTTCTCTTAATTATTTCTTCAAACGAAAAAGCTTTATTACCGAAGAAAAATACAACATTTCGAAAACTCACTACTGGGTAATCAAACGGACTTTACTTTAAAATTCTGTTGAAGAGTTGAACAATATGTTTCGCTTAAGAAAATTAATGAAAAATCAAATAAATAAGAAGAAAACTAGCAAAACGTTTTAGTTTTTACGCTTAAAAGAAACCACAGGGAAAACGAGCACCTGTGTTGAAACGAAAAAAAATAAAAATAAATCAATAAAACGCAATCATTAAAAGCGGTAGAAAAACATCAAATAACAAACATCAAACACCACTTGTTACATGAATGATTAAACTAGAAAACAATGTTTAAAAAAAGTAGACACAACTACTTAAAACAAAAAAAAAAATAAATAAATAAATAACGCATTTTTTATAATGAAAATGTGAAGATGAAATAAGCAAACATTTAAACAACCTGACCACGTTTATATAACAGTTAATAGAAAATACACAAAGAGAAGAGTCAACTTTGTCTTAATTTAAAGTTTTTAGTTGACAATTTTTTATATCGATTTCTTAAAACTCTTTTCTTTATATTTATGTCCATCGGTTCCCCAATTTGACTTAATATAGTCCTTAAGCTCTTCACATTAAGTTTCCTTTATTTATTTTTTTTTTATTTTTTTTTCATTAAATAAGTTTAAACACTGTAACTGTGTTAGTTGTATCAACTAAACTGACAGTCTTTTGAAGCTTCTTTAATACAAAGTTTACTTGGTGTGCAGTCGCCTGGCGCTTAAAACAAATTCCCCTATCGACATGTTTCGATATTTTTCTGTTTTATTGTTGCTACAGCAGCTTCTTCTTTACGTGTAAAAACGTTCAATTACCAAACTAACTAATAAACAAATAATAAGAAAACTTAAATTCAGATAAAAAGAAACCATCATTATAAATTTTTGCCATCTACAATGATTCCAAGAGATTTTTTCTCGTTGATAAATTTTAAGTCAAAATTTAATCTTTGTTTTTTTTTTAGATATTTTTTCCATCTTTAATTAATGAGAAAAATAGTCAGACTATTGTGTCATTGCTTCAACATAAAAATATTGCCAATAAAATTCAGAAATATAACGCGAAAGATTCGGATTGTATTTGAACACATTTTAAGCAGTTTTCAGTGGAGTTTTTTAATTTGAATATAAATATTTTTGCTTTTTTATAAAAAAGCTGGGTGTGAATCCAGTCTTATATTTTTTAAATCATGCATCATCTTGTTATTGTTTAAAGTATTGAAGCACTAAGTTTTTCATTAGACAAACATCTGATTAAAAAACAAAATTGAGGGTGATCTAGGGCTTCTTAGCTGGTATTTTTGGCGGTGGTGCTACTTATACCTCCTCATGATAACATTCGTCCACTGATATATGACATATTATCTAAGCTACTGATGACAATGAACCAAGTTGAATGAACAAAACTGACTCTTACAAGCAACACCCCAAGCAAGAATTATTTATCACGCTTAAACCCCCTATAAGAAGTAAGTTTGTGGTGTATGAGTCATTGGCTTTTAAACTCAGATAGGCAATTTATTTGAATGCTCTCGGAGTGAGTAGAAAAGAAGTGATTCTGATGTATGTAGCCTTTCTGTAAGCCGAACTAGATGGGTGCGTGCAATTTAATAAATACAAAAAAAATAAAATTTTAAATTTAAAATGAGATATAAATATTAAGAAAGTTTGTCCTAAAATAAATTTTTTTCTCAATTTTTCATTAAATTGGGAATCATTTCCTGACAAATTAAAATTTATATTTGGCTAAATTTTATTTTTTAATTTCTAAAAAGTTTTTTTTAGAAAAACGGCATTTACACTATGCAATTTTTCTTGAAACTAGCATGATATTTTTGTTTGTAAGTGAGGCAAGAGGTGTAATTAATTTGGTATTGCCTTAATTTTGAAGGGATATTACTGTTGCTTATATTTATTTTTAAGTAACGCATATAGCTGCAACTTAAGTAGGGAATTGAAAAAAATTCTTTAAAAAATTGCATAATGTAAATATGGATAAAAAAAATATTTTACAAATGTATGCGAAAGAAGACTTACAGTATTTAGAGGATTTTTCCTTTCATTCGTTGCAGGAAGACTAATAAAGCTAAAAAATATAAGAAATTAAATGAGAAATATATTATTCCTATATTACACTTTGACGAATAAGTAGTTTAGCAAAATAACAACAATTTTACCGAGAAATATATTTTAAAAAAACTTGTGTTGTTGTTAGAGTAAAGACAGGTGGCATTTAAATCCCAGTTAAGAAATAAACAAATCAATTTTCAAAAATGATAAGAGAATGCTTGGCTACTTCAAAATTATTTTTCTAATAAAGAACCTTTTTTTTAAATTATCCAAAACCAATTTCTGCAGATTGTTAAATAATCGAACAATATATTCCTCAGTAGAAATTTCCTGCCAAAATTTTTTAGTTTGCAGATGAGACAGTTTTATGCCATGATAAAAATTTTCTTGTTCCCGGTAACATGATTACAGAAAGGTATTTTTACTAGAGATGTAACGATACGCCATTCCGTCTGTCCGATACCGATACTCAAAAATAAATATCGCCGATACCGATTCCGATACCGATACGCATATTGAAATTGAATTGACGTAAAAATTAACAAAACTCAAGTAGAGTAATTCTTCTATAATACAAAATAGCAGATTTAAAATTGATATTAAAAAGATTCAAAAGACAACGAATTGAATTTGAGATTATGCTAAAATTAAATAAAATTATAAAAACAACATTGCAAAAGATTAATATTTAAAATTGATATTATTAATATTTTTGTTAAAAAAAAACAAAGTGTTCTCAAATTTTGCAGATATAGACGATTTCTCAAACCCATTTGAAGCAGACCTGCAGCAGAAAATAGTCTCTCAGATGCGACAGAACTCATTTGAATCTTATATTCTACTTTTAATATGTTATTTCTCATAGTTGTCATGCAAAAAAAAAGAGTTAAAAATTGAATATTTTGTTCAAGAAACTCTAAAAAAACTATAAGAAGTATCGGCGAATAGACAGTAAAATATCGCCGATATCGATTAATCGGCAAAACAGAAGTATCGATGCATCACTAATTTTTACCTTACTATTAGAGGAAAGCTCCTATTGATTACGCATACGCTTAAACGCTAAAATGTAAAGTAACACAGTCTTATGTACATTTGTAACAACTGAGTCGATTTGAATAAAAAAAAAAGAAACAAAAAAAAAACTTTTTCAAAAACTAAGCAGAAAAATCCCAACATAAACCACTTAAGGCAAGTTATTGAACTGCAATACTTTTAGGGAGAAAATAACACTTTCGTACGCACAATAATGTACATTATCAAATTAATCGGCATGTCGGTCATAGAAAGAAATTTTTAAATAAAAATATTTAAATGGAAGTAGATTGCTTATACGTGAATTTCTACTACTTTTAATAAAGGTTGTGATGCGATTTAATCTCCATTATAATATATTATTTATTTATTTTTATTTTTTTATTTTTTTCATTATGATTCTTTAATGTTTTTTTGTTTTACATTTGATTTTTTATCTCATCACTTTGATTTTGACTGACAACTGCCGCTTTACAACATGCAACAATAAACACAGAGTCATCGAAAACAATTTAAGTAGAGTTTTGTTGTTGTTGTTGTTGTAATTGCCTTTTAGTTGTTTGTTTTGTTGTTTGAATTGTTAGGGTATTGCTGCTACTAAACTGACATGTGCAGCTGTTAACATGAGCTTTTATGCGTTGTTTCCTTAAGTGGTTACGTCCGTATTTATTTAATTTTTTTTCTTTGCTTTTTCGTAGATGTTGCATTCATATGTTTTCGTTCTTTTGTTGTTGTTTTTGTTGTTCTGTTATTGGTTTTGTAACCACTAGATGTTAAAGCCTCTCTAAGCATAAAAAGATCATCTCATTGTGTGTGTCTTTATATTATATCTTGGCTTTGAACATCGATAAAATAATTAACACAATGTCAGCTTCGTTGTCAGACGAGAGAGCAAAAAACAACAACCAAAAAGTCAAAGTTTTTGTTATGGCGGCATATTGATTTTGATCTTAGCTGCATTTTGCTTCAATTAACATTTTTCATTATTATCATCATTATCGTCACAGTCATCTCCGTCATCATCATCATCCAGCGTCATCGTCATCAGCAGCATCGTTCAAGTGACTTATAAGGTAAAAACTATTTTTCGATATTTAACAGGCAGTCGTCTCACCAAAAAATAGTCATTAGTATCATCAGCATCTTTAAAAGAATGATTGGAGATTCCCTCTTTACTCTGATTGAAAATATATAAAAAGCCGTTAGAAAATATTTCATTTGCTTATAAACTTAATAATAACACAAAAAGCATAGAAAAACACACAAAAAGTAACATAAACTTTTGAAACTCTTAATCACTGCCTAACAAGTGTGTATATAAATAATTTGTAAATTGACAGCGGGATGAGGTCAAAGAATAATCCCGCCTAGACTATTATATAGTTAATGGGCGTCAGAAGTGAGTTTTGCTTAAAGAGCATTAAAAGAAACAAGAAAAATTATTTTTAGGTGAAATTAATTTTTTTAAATTACAAAAGGGATTCAATTAAGACAAATCAATAAAAGTATTTAATTGTTATAAGAAGGGTTAATATGGATGGGTATTGTTCACTTTTTTTAAGTTGGCAGTTCAGTTTTATTTGATAACTTATTTGACAGCCAACAATAGGTTTCTGGCATCGGTTAAAGATCTTTTCATTTGGTTTATTGAATCCTCAATTTAATTTGCCTAACAATAAGTTTTCAAACTTTAAGTTTTACCTTCATATCAGGCGCTTTTTTTTAGCTCGATAGAACTTATTAAAGGGTTAAATGTCAAACAATCTCTGCTCGTTCTTTGACATTTCTGACAAGTATACTGAAATAAACCATCGTGAATAAATTGTAACTTGAACAATATTACCAAATTGTTCTGATTGACTTTGGAAAATATTCATCGCCGGAGCTCACTTAACGGTCAATAGATATCGTCACCATACCACGATTACTTTGATCCTCGTGAGATGTGATATCAACAGAATGGCGTTAAATGACGTTAATTGGTGTCCAGGATTCCCAGGTTGTGCGAATTGGTTGCTCTAAATAATTTTCTGTAAAGACACGAAAAGTCAGAGATTTGTGCTGCTGAACCAGCAATAAATGAGGCCCTAACGGACAACAATGATCATTTTAATTTCATAATACACTTCGTCGAGAATAGCCGCAGTGACTATACGCCTGAAATAATATATTATCGGATTTCGAACAAAAGAATTTGTTATTAAAATTTAACTTTTTGTGGTATTTTTTACATCATTTAGGTCTTTGTGATGGTTCAGATTTTTAACATGCCAGGGGAAATTTTATTTTTGCGCCTAGGTATGTCTCAAAAATGAACTCTACAACAGCGTTTAAGTTTTCGAATAGACACTGAAGTATCTATCAAGAATTTCACGAAGGTACTTAACTTTCGCATGTTTAAAGTACGCAATAAGTACAATATGGATCCCAAGACACTGGGGAACCTTACCTTCACAAGGCTGAGGTGAGCTTATAAAATATTATTTATTTAGTATAATCTTGCAACTAGCTAAACAACTTAAAGTAGCATTAAGCAATTTTTTTAGTTAAAATATTAATCATTAACAAAGGCTTTGTGAACATCGGCAAAAGATTTTCCATACCTTCGTACTTAAGGCCCAGTGCGGATTTAAGAAAGTGAAGAAAAAATCCGAACTCTCTATGTTCATCTTGTTAGTGGTTCTGTAAACTTTAAGTGCTTTCTTAGCGTTTAAGTCGGCAATTGCTTTTTAAATATCACAGCAAAAAATGGTATTACAAACGTATCAGTCGAGTTATAAGAGACAAAAACCTTTTTTTATATCTTCTGCAAATAAATTAAATTTTTGTCTTTTTTTAAACTAGAGTGAACTGAGTATGTGCCACCCACCTCAAACTTTTCCTTTTTCCAATTAAGAGACGTTTTACATTTGAAGAACTAATTTTTTAAAGTTAACACTTCGTCAGTTTATGTTGCATGTTGTGCACCATGTTTCAGTTTTCTATCAAACAAAACAAAATAGAGATACACTTTGATATTTTTTTTTTTATATTGTGACAAAATTATAAAAATACTTTTGGTCGATAAAAATTTAATTGGAGTCTAAAAAAAAAGTGCGCATTCATTAAAGTTACGATAGTTTGCGAATGGTCTTGAGATAAATTGAATGGTGCTTCAGTTTTTAAAAAGCCTTAGGAAACACCCTTTAAAATTGCAAATCAATAACATCTGGTATTTTTGTTGTTTAAAAGATCCTAGCGATTTGAAGAAGTATTGTCGCGGTAATGACTCTCACTATGTTGCGGTAATATACTTTAAGGTAGATATTTGTGGCTATGAAAGCAATTCTCACAAAGAGCAAAACAAGCTTCTTAGAATTAAATAATTCTGAGACATCAGTACTACATCTATTTTTTGGAGCGCAAGGAGGTATATGACCTCATTTTCTTGTAGGCGTATGCCTCGTAATTCTATCAGATTTTACACACAAATTTTTTGTACTAGACGAAAGAGCTTACTTTTTTTTCATGGGATCATTGATACCATGTGCTTGTACCAGAAGGCAACCACATTTCATGTATTACTCAACACTTTTTTTTTTTTTTTGCAAAAAAAAAGTTCTTAATGACGGATAAATTTCAAGCAATGAGTCTGTCACTTGATCAATTCAATCGTGAGATCCAATTGTATTCTCTTTTAAGGTATGTCAGGTGCGCCAGAGAAATAGGAACAGATGGAACATTCGTTGGGTTATTGGCAAAATTCTGCAGCAACCTTCCTGAAATATATTTGAAAATTGAACAGGTAAACTATCCAGACTGAACCCAGCCAGTTACATTGTTTTATGTTAAATGTTGTATGTTAAATGCAATTTTTAACAAAATATTTTTTTTATCAATATCAGGAAATCTATTGCTTAATTTGTTGTACATCCATATAAGATTAACCAACGTAAGTAATTTGTACAAATCAAAATTAATTGTCAAATATTGCCTAAAATGATATCATGACTAAAAATAATAAATTATATTGCACCATAATATTAATCCATAGTTATTGTGATTATCCTCATTACCAGATATATGTATGTACAAGAGCATTAAGATTTACAACCAAAAAAGCCTAAAAGACAACAACAACAAAATAAATTGACAGAAGACGCCTTGTAAGGAAAAACAAATAAAGAAATAAGAAAAAAAAACACAACATAACCTCATGACTGTGTACAAAAAATAAGTTAAATTTTAAAATACTATTAAAAAAAATAATATTTAAAGAATTCCTCTAATTCCACTGCCTTACACCATAACGTATAAAATTGTGTATTTTATTAAGTGTCTAAAAAAATATTACTATAATGGACACTCTAATGGATATGTTAAGTATTTTATTACCAACAATTAGTGCAATTAGCTAAACACTGACACTTTTGCCCAATTAAAAAATATATTTACGTTTATAAACATTAAGTCACAATCAAACTTTTCATATCATAAGTGTGAAAAACAAATAAAAAAAAACTAAGAGGCCAACATGATTTCAGCATCACGCATTGCATACAAAAGCTGTACATTAAGCCTTTTGGAAGGTAAAGAAAAAATCAAAATCTTTCAAAAGCTGCTGCTAAAATTTAACCACAAGGAGCCTGCAATAATTTTAAACTGAATTTAGCTAAAGTGTACCTTCCCTAGGGATCCCATTAAAATAAAGTTTAGCACAAGTGTAAAAACAAACAACAAGCGACAATGATTTTTATGTTTAAATAAACAAATAGAGACAGTGCCATGAGCAATATTATGGTAAAGGAGTAAAAAAGAGGAAAAAAATAAATGACCTTAGCTCTCTTAATAATTTAAGTAAATTTTATATAAATAAGTATTGTTTTTTCTTCCCGAAATAAGTGGATAAAAGGGACAAGATGTTCACTTAATACTCATACACACCAGGTTTCTTATATTAGACTGAAAAATTTTTTGATTTACTTATACCAAAATTCTTTACTTTAAAATTTATCTCATAAAATTGCTTTTCAAACCAAACTAATCTTCTAGCCATTTGGTTTCAGTTGAATCTAGTTATTGCACTAACATTTGATTTAAGCAGGATATTTCTTCGGATTTTTCTTTAAAGGAAATAATTTGCTTCCACATCCCATGGCGTAAACATCGAACAAAGTGCATTCTGGATGTCCAGTTTTTAATGAATTTTTGTAGCAGTTCTGGCCTTGTGTCACTAACAACAGGAACAAGTTTGGTCTCCTGGGCATAAATTGTTGCTAGCTTATCACCATAGGCTATGTACTTTAAGTGGCTCTTCAAGAAATAATCGAGGGATTTTAGGCCGCACTAAATTCAAGACCAATGGACAGGTGAATTTTTCGCAATAAAATTTATCGCCACCGTAGCGCCATCTTGTTGAAATCATAACCTTCTTAAATCAAACCTTTAATCAATTTTATCAAAATGGGAGCTCCTCATTTTTTTAAAAAAAGGTCCCACGATGGCAACAGATTAAACGAAACGATGGCAATTTTGTTTATTTAAAAAACCGTTAGGCTCAAAATTGGCCTCATCTTATAAAACTTACAAAGACATCTGCGAGTACTGATGAGTGATTTTTAAAGTAAAATTAAGTTGTTAAGCGTTATTAAAGCGACAATATATTCATAATGACTTGAAAGAGTTACTGATCATAAGTGTCAGTCACAGTGCTATTCGTTCGGCAGTAAACCATTGCGCTAATTTTGTCGAGCTTAAAAACATTCCAATTGTATTGAAACTTTTCAAATTATTCATTGAATTTTTGAAATAACTGAACTGATAATACCCTCTGCAGCCAGTGCCAGAAAAAGAAAAATTAAGTGCGTAAGAATATGGTAGCTAATCAAAAAGACGAATATTTTATTTTAAAGGAAATAATCAATTGATTCTTGAAGTATTAAAATAATAAGTAAAGAATACAGAGGCTTTTATTTATTTTGCCATGATACGTTGTCATACCCGAACCATAATTTCTCAACTATAATTATTTTTAATCACTACAACCACAATCTCTCCGACAAATAAAGTTTCGAGGCATTTTTTTTAGTTTTTTTATTCTTTAATTTCTAAAATTCACAGCTTGTAATGGATTGAAACTAGATTTTTTTTTATGTTTAAGTTTAAACCATTAAAATCTTTTCTTTGTACGTCTTTTTAACTTATAAATATTATTTTAGAACCCATGTAAAATTTTTGGCTACGCCCAATTTCTAGCGCAATGTTTCGGAAGGAATAATCTTGCAAAGGATAAACATCGATTTTACCTTTTTCCGCTATTCTTATTAAAAAGTAATATTTTTCTAAAATTTTTAATTTAATTCGTAAATAAAGTGAACGAAAAAAAAACAAGTAAGAGTTCTATATTCGGCTACGCTGAATCTTATATATCCTTCAGCATGTAGCTTAGTGAATGAAGAAGCTCCTATCAGAAAAGCAATTATTGTGGTGACAAAGAATTAAAAAATAAGAAAAAGTAAAAATTATGTACGAAATATAATTTTAGATAAAAATATCATCGGTTCTTAATGTGTTATGCATTAAAAAAAAATAGTATTTCCTGCAAAATCTCTTTTAAAGCATTAAAATGATATCCATATTGACTAGACTGACAATCAAACTATTTTATAAAAATTTCAGAGGCCCATAACCCGGTATATAGGGGCGAGCTCCAATTTTTTGAAGTAGAATTTTTTTTTTCTTAATTTTAAATTCTCTATCGCTGCATATGATTGTTTTCTTGATTGAAAGTATTTTATTGTTCCAAATGATATGGAAATAATAGAGGCAGGCGTGGTGTTAAACCCACTGCCTCGAGGGACATGGACCGATCTTGCAGTAGCAAGTCTTTCGAAACTATGACTGATCGATTTTTCTAGCTGATCTAATGCTTGGAAAAGTTGATTTCAACACTAACACGGCCAGATAGACGAACAGACGGACATCGCTCAATCGACTTCGCCATGCATAAGGATTTAAAATATATATTACCTTATAAGGTCGGAAATGATGAAAGGTATATTAAGCCCTTTCTGTCAGTTTTTTATAATACAAACATCATTTGAATACAAAATATGTAAGAAAACCCTTTTCGTTAAGACGCTTGTTGATTCTGTAATGTAAATTCAGTTGTGTCTCTCCTACCAAGCTTTTTCATACTCATGCCCCTGATCTAAACAACTGTACATGAAGCCAATTTAAAAAGAAAATAAGAAATTATTATAAATAATAAAATACTTAAGAAAATAGAGATAAATATCCATGCCTTGGGTTAGATTGCAATTATGTCCAAGAATATTGTCGAAGCTAAAGAAAGACAATAAAAACAAAAACCGCAAGAGCGCCATCATCAAGAAGATCATCACCGAAGACACTCACAACCAAAAAAGCCAACACAGCTTGCAAATCTCTTGAAATCCAAAATAGCACTAAGATGTTATATTTAATGACAAACCACATTAACATTATAATAATAATTTTATTAACAATAAAAATAATTTCTCTAATCCCACAATCGCTTCAAAGACAACATTAAACTTTATGGAAATGAATACAGCAAAATAATTCCTAAAGGAGTTAGAATATTTCTAGAAACAAATACACATACGATAGTGTTGAAATAATACAAAATCAAAATGCAACAATTTCTAGCGTTTTCTCTACCCACTTAATCAAAGTGTTGAGTGGAAAAAAAAAATAATAATGGCATCCAACTAACGGCCAACAAGACTAAAGCAATTTTAGTGAATTGACTACAACGACATTTGTTAACAGTCTTTTAAACAGCTTACAGGTGCCAAGTTTGCAATTAAGTGAATTTTAAAGTTGTTATCTAAAACGTCACTATTGCGAACATCTTCTATCAATTGTTTAAATTGATATTAATATCGAAGGCATTCAAATGACTTAAAATGAACATAAAGGTCTGCTGCAAAAATTATCTAGAAACTTGTTGCGTATGACGACGACATTTAAAGTCATGTTTCTATTTAATTTTCTTTTACTGGATGTAAAATCATCAGCCACATTTGATGAAGATGTTATTCATGGTATTTCAGTTCAGCTATTTCACCACTATTGGCAACAAGAGATTATAAATGTTGTAGCACTTTGGCTGCTGATAGTCAGTCAGTTGAGATTTTTGTAAGAAGGAAGTGTTTTGTTTTTCTTTATATCTGTAATGTGTGAAATATTTTACTTTTCTTTTTTTTATATTTAAAATTACATAAAACGTAGATTATTAATTGAGTTTTAGTATATTTTTTTTTGCAGATTTTTATTTATTATTTTTTTGTCATTTATTTAAGGATTACACTTAAAAAAGCATAAAATTATTAAGCAATTGCATATCGGGAAAATATTTTACAATTTATTAGTTATTTTAGGGGAATTTATAAAAATTAATGAATCCAACTTTTAGACGTGGGGCGCGTTAATTTTAAGAGAAGATAAAATATAATTTACATAATTTAATTTACTTAAATTAATTTTATTTTTTACTGAGTTATTAAGATACACAAAGCTTTAAGATTGTTGCAAAAAGCTAATCAATAATTGGCCAAAAAAAATTAACTTACAAAAAAAATAATAATAATAATAATTAAATAATAATAAAATAATAATAATAATAATAATAATAATAATAATAATAATAATAATAATTTAATAATAATAAAATAATAATAATAATAATAATAATAAAATAATAATAAAATAATAATAATAATAATTAAATAATAATAAAATAATAATAATAATAATAATAATAATAATAAAATAATAATAAAATAATAATAATAATAATAATTAAATAATAATAAAATAATAATAATAATAATAATAATAATAATAATAATAATAATAATAATAATGAAATAATAATAATAATAATAATAATAATAATAATAATAACAATAATAATAATAATAATAATAATAAAAATAATAATAATAATAATAATAATAATAATAATAATAATAATAATAATAATAATAACAATAACAGTATAAATTAGTCGTCAATTTAACAGAAAGTCTAATTTTAACGTTAATCGAAAATTCGAAAAAATTCAAAGACTTGACTTAATGTAGAATATTAAGTCTCTTACGTTCATGCAAAAATAATATCGAAAGCCTAAGATATCACAAATTCAAATTTTCACAAAAAACGAAATTAAAACAAAAACTCATTAAAAAAATAAAATTCGGAATAATAATACAGTTAAAAGGAGCTAGAAGACATATAAGTACAAGGTAATGTTTATATCACTGTTGGAAAGGATATAGGAGATCATGCCGTAGCTTAGTTATGTCTAAATACATCACGCTGATCAATACGTTCGCTGAAAAATAGTTTTGAAAATTCAATATATCTTTTAAAGTTTGTATATTCTGTCATTATTTGTAGCGAAAAAGATTAAGCGATATCAGTCTGGCCGTCCGTGTTAGTGTTGAAATCCACTTTAGTTAGGCACTAGATGAGCTAGAGAAAACTTAATTACGCCAATCGACCAGACATAGTTCCCAAAACTTTCCTATTAAAAATCAGCAAGATCAGTCCCAATCCTTAAAGCCAGCGGGCAAAACACCGCACTTGCCTTTATTTTTTCCATATCATTTGAAACAATAAAGTAACTCTAATTAAAAAAACAAATATATGGGGCGATATGTATTTAAAAAATAAGGGACAAACAGCGAGTAAAAAATTATCGCTCGCCCATACATTCCGAGTTATGGGCCTCTGAACTTTTCATAGAAAAATACGATTATGCACCATATTTTTTAAGTCATCAATATGAGTATCATTAAAAAGCTTTTAAAGATGTTTAACCGATTAAGAGCCGTTAACATGTTTATGTAAGATTTTATATCGTACTTTTTTCTAATTTCTTAATTATCTGTCACCCCAATATTTGTTTACATATATGGTGAAGGGTATATACGTTTCGGCATAACTTACTTATTTTAATTTATGGCTGCTACAAAACGTTTTAATTTACACAAAATTTACTCTTTATATGTTGCACGGAGTACGTCGCTTTTAAATTTTAAATTCGACAATCAATAAACAAGCTGACATTTGGTTTTCACAAAAACCAAATATTCAATTGTTTGCTTAAACATATATATTTGTAATCAAACGTTATTAACGGAAACATTATTATAGTTCGTGCAAAAAAATATTTAAGGACGGAATGTACTATATAAAAAATATAAGCACAGAAAGCATTCCACACAGTAAATTAAAAATTGCTTGTTACGTAATTGAATTCTCATTTAAGTTTTGCCGAGCCACTCTTATTAAACTGTTTTTATGTCCAACGGATGTAAGGTAAAATGCCTAAAAGAGTTTAATAGATTTTCTATTCCTTTCTTAATCGAAATATATTACTGTTAATTTTCTGATAGAAAATCGAATTTCGTAAAACAAGTTTAATGAAATTTATTTTTCTTTATTTCAGAAGCCTGAAGACAGCTCAATCTATCAACATTGAACTACCGTATTATATTCTGCATGTGAATACCTGGGTTTATTAAAAACAAACCATAATTTATGCAGATTTCACTTTACAGCCGAACCTAATTTTAGCTTTAGTTTTTTCCTTCTTTCGTTCAGTTTGTTAAAGGAATGTGGATCAACACATGTTTTTGCAAATACGCCAACACACGTTAAATGGCAAACAAAACCAAACAAAACGAGCAAACCAAAAACAAGAAGAAAACAAAAAAAAAAAAAAAAAAAAAAAAAACAGAAAGAAGAAAAAAACACCAATCAACAAACATATAAAAATGAAAACAAAAATAATGTTTGGTCACTTCATGGAAAAACATTTTCAGTACAATTTTTTAAACATTTTGGATGCACTCGTACGAATACATAATAACAAAACAAGTGGAATTATATTCCGGTACATGAAATATGATTTTTTTTTCGTACCACTTATACAATTGGTTGAATATGTTTCTGCTATTTTTCATTATATTTCTATATTTGAACAAAAATGTTCAAACAAATATTCAACTTGATTAGAAAAGCTATTAATGCGACCGTTCAATATACCCTAAAATTTGAATGTAAAAATTAAAACTTAAGAAAAATTGAATACATTAACCAACCATGACCATTTGTCTAGTAAGTAAAGTTTTGTAAAAATATAGTTTTATTAGATCTTATATCTAGTTCATTGTTCTTAAACACCTTTAAGGTATACGAAAATGAAAAATATTTTTTGCTTTACAGACTTTTTTTTTAAATATATTTTTCAAAAGTTTTGTTGCTCAATCACTGCACAAAAACTACACCGATTTTAGTAATACTTTCTATATATATTCGAAATTTTATCACTATGCTGCTGCAACTATTCGAACAATTATGTTTCCGTAAATTGTACATTATAACTAAATTCCATGACTACAGTTCTTCACTTTCTAACAAAATGTATAGGATCAATCACAAGGATGTTTCTAGCGCTTTATTTCGAGGGAGATTTATTAAAAAATTATAATAAACGGCTTTAACTTTTCCTCTCTCTATCTTTTTCTCGTTCTTTTGCTCTTATTACAAAAAATCACATCACAAAAAATTAGTATCCGAGCAAGTATCTCAATAGAAAAATGGACCTTTAAAACTGTCTATATCTGAAATTTCAAAAAAAAAAAAAAAAAATAAAAAAAAAAACTGCTTACAAAGAAAATTTATCAGGTCACTTTAACGGCAGGCCTTCAATACTTTATAGTTAAAAAAAATTTAATTATGATGCCAAGATAGCTACAGCTTTTGTTTTTAACAAAGGTCTTTTTTAACTCGCCATTACAGCAGAAAAGGTGGAGTTGTGGTATGAGGTATTATGAGTAGGGATGCAACCGATACCGATATATCGGCGACACTTCTGATTTTCCGACACATCGATATCGGCGATATTTTAATGCCGAACAAAATATTAAATTTTTAACTCTTTTTTTTTTGGATGACAACTATAACAAATGAGTTCTGTCGCATCTAAGAGACTATAATCCGCTGCAGGTCTGCTTCAGATGGATTTGAAAAATCGTCTATCTCCGCAAAATTTGTGAAAACTTTGTCTTTTAACAAAAAATTTATTAATAGCAATTTTAAATATTAATCTTTTGCAATGCGTGACCTCAAATTCAATTCGTTGTCTTTTAAATCTTATTAATATCAATTTTTAGTCTTAAGCCAATCTAAACTGAGTTCCGTCATTTATGTTCTAAAATCATAAATATTGCAAACGTTCTGTAGTTTAAAAATTTGAATTTTAGAAACGGAAACGTATTGAAGGTTTTTATGATTTAAATGACTCGTTAATAAACACTGTTATTTTGTATAATAGAAGAATTACTTAATGGCGTATCGTTACATTCCTAGTTATGAGTGCAATTATGACAAGAGAATTTTACAGGACCCCGCTTTTTCTTAAGTAATTGATATTTTTGCAACGTTTCCAGAGATTTTATGCTAGAACTGTAATTAGATTTTTGTCAGAGTGTATGAAGCAGAAGACAATTCGGTAATAAGATAACGATCACTCAAGTCTTAAGTAAATATTTTTTGACCAATATAAATAATTTTATTTTGTAATTTCTTTATCACTAGGCCAATTAAAAAAATATATATTTTTTATTATATTTTATTTTTTCAATATTTTACAAAATCTTCATCTGCATCTTCAGGAAACGGAAAACAAAATTATTTAAATTAAGTCAATGTTTTGTATTTAAAATACCTTAATTTAAATAACTTTGTTTTCTGTTTCCTAAAGATGCCACCCAGCGGTGTGGGGAAATATTGAAAAAATGCCTCTTTATCACTTTATTTAAAAAAAAGCGACATACGGGCCTCTAAAATTTAAAGTTTTTTTAAAATATCAATATGGGTATCATTTTAAAGCTTTTAAAATGATCTTAAAGAAAATACTAAAATTTAAAAAAAATGCTGAATCCATATAGAGCCGTAGTAGTTAATAATTTTTTTTTTTCTTATTTTTTAATTTTGTCATCCCAATATTTGATTTTTTGCTTGGAGTTATTTCACTAAACTAAATGTAAACTAAATATTATGTGAATAATGTAAGGCAAATCATAAAACCACATAAACTATATATTTCATGAATCTATAGTTTTAGCACGTGTGTTTAAAGGATAAAAAAAAACTTAAGACTTAAATGGTCCATCCAAGAAAAAACTAAAATTACACATTCGTTCAAAAAAAGACATGGCGCATGCTACTTGATTCCAATGCTTCTTTCTATATTGAATACAGAAAAAACGTAAGAGTAGACATAATGGCAACTTTCCTGTGGACAACAAAAAACAGCTTTAAAATACTGATAACAAAGCTACAATAGTCAAGCGAAAGAAAAAAAAATATTTTTAAAAATAAAGAGAAAAAACTAAACGAAACAAAACAAAACAAAATGCAATATTAGGAAAGAAATATTTATATAAATGGTTTATTAAGAAAACAATGCACTAATAAATGCAACTAAACAACAAATCTGTTGATTATGGTTGCCAACAAAGATGACAACAACGATATGCTATCGAAGACTTTAAAGATAAGAGGATCACAAAATCCACGACCAACAACAAACAATCAAAATATTGATGATACCGCGTCTATAATGGCGCATCCCCAAATACTTCTCTTTTTGTTGCTGATGCGATGTATAACTATTTGTTGTTTGTAATAATGATTTTGGTTTAAATTAAAGAAAAAAAAACACAGTTAAAAAGATAAACAAAAAATTAAAAATTTTACGAGGGATATTGTTTCTTTGCTTAAAAATTTTTTTCGATTATTTTGAGTTTAATAATAGACATTTGGCATATAGCAAAATAAATATTTCTTAACTTTATTTTAAGTTAGAATCTAGAATGAGTAGAGTTAATGGTATATTTTATGTTTAAAAAAAACTTTCGAAAAGTTTTTTCCTTTGTCTAAAATAACGAATGACATCTATGCGCACTATCTCCTGTTTGTCAGGCCGGTGCCTTAACCTGTTTAAGGCTGCCATCGGTTGACGACAGCTGAATACAAAATGACAAATATGCTTATTTTTTGATTATAGGGTTTTTAAATTCGGCGTTGGCGAAATATTGGTTGTTTGACTTAACAGAGCAAAGCAAGACATAAATACTGCTTCTTTCGAACCTCAATTCAGTTATAACCAACGTCGGACATTGCTATAGCTGTAGTGATTGTTCAGGCGATCCCAAGATTTTAATAGTAATTTTTTAGAATTTTTCAACAAAATTTGCCAATTATTTTTGAATTGAATCAAATTTGTCAAAATAAAAACCAACATTATCTTCTTAGTGGAAACTTTTATTTATTTGCTGTAAAACGTTTACTGACGGTAAACTATACATATACATGAACATGAATTCAGGACCCCCTACACTTAGAGCACAACCCAAAATTCATAAGGACATCAAAATTACCGAAAATACGAGGCTTGTTTCCTTCGACATTAAGGATTTATATACATCAATGCCCATGCAAGAAACGATAACAATTCTACGTAACATACTTTCCAACTTATACGACAATCAATATATTAACGAAATAATGGATATTGCAAAAACGATACTAAAACAAAACTACTTTAGATTTAACAATAACTTTTATAAATTACCTAATGGACTCGACATGGGAAACCCGACATCCGGCAGAGATTTTTATGCAACACGTTGAAGCTCTAATGAAAAACATAAAATAACTCATTATTACAGGTACGTAGACGACATAATATACATCCTAGAAAAGGACAACGCAGAAGAAATTCTAACGGATTTAAGAACAATACATAACCAAATCACTTACACAATGGAAAAAAAAAACAAGACGGAAGTTTACATTATCTTTACATAAGAATATCACGAGGAATTAACTCATTAAACTTTAACATATACAGAAAACCAACCACAACAGACACAACTATCCACAGATCCTCAAACCATCGCACCCAACATAAACTCGCAGCATTAAGACATATGATTCACAGACTTAAGACAGCCACACTTTCTCCAGACAAATATAACAAAGAACTCGACACAATTTACACTATAGCAAAAAAATAACGGCTACAACTGCACTACTATCGACAAACTAATTAGACAATACAACACTAAAAACAAGAAGAAAGAAAACAAGGAGACAATCGATACAACACGACGACACATTTTTACTTACACAGGACCAGAAATATATAGATTAACTAACCTTTTTCAGAAAGAAGGTTTACAGACAGCACTAAGGACTAGCAACACTCTACGAAACAATCTTAAGTCATCAACAGAAATAACCGATAAATTTAACACCAGCGGAGTGTACAGACGTACTTGCACCTGCAGTCATACATACATAGGACAAACTGGACGAACATTAAAAACAAGGTTCACAGAACACATACGATCATATAAATGGAAAAGAGAAGACTCTAACTTCGCAATACACCTTAACACACATGAACACGAGCCAAGGAAAATATATGAATGTATGACATTAATACTTCCGAAGACTGGACATTCTTGAAAACATGGAAGATATTATTAACGAACAGGTAAATACAACCTCCCACACAATTTTTACACCACTAAAATTATTAAAACAAACTTACAAACGCAAAACACCCACAGATGGTCACACTTACCTACCCAATAATAAAAGACTGAAATATTAAAATTATATACCTTCAATAAACCTGGCAGATATCAGGCAATCTACCTGCATAATTCCATTTAAATAGACACCATCCTAACGGACAAAACTACCTGAACCTACCACTATCTATGCAAGAAACACCTTACACTATCTAACCAGTGCTAATCAAAACGCGGCTTGAAAATGATGTCTTTACATCGAAAGTGCTCGCCAATCGTGTCAAATAAACAGCCAGTGACAACGGTCTTCACCGAAAGGTATAACAACATTATTTAATTATTCCCTTTATTGTCTAGAATAAATTTGTTTAAACTGCATACTTTTGAGCAACGAAATATCATTATATTGGTGCATAAATGTTAGCCTTAAGGGCATATTGTCCAAAAAGCTACGAGCTTATTAATTTTTTTGGCTGCTTTCTTGTCATTAAAAATCTTAGATTTATATACAATCAAATGAAATAGTAATGAACTAAATATACAGCGTCTCTAATAACAGCGGCATCTTTAAAGATATTTTTTTTTTTAATTTGTTTAAAACTATTACAAGTTTGCCAATCGACCCTCTTTATATTTAAGGAGCCAGAGCCATAAAAAAAATAGCGGCAGCCAATATTAAAAACAAGTTGCAAACAGCTGTGTTTATTCATGCTTACAGTAGTAGCACCGCAATAATAAAAAAAAGTGGAAAATATTACAAGCAAATGAAAAAGAAAATCGCACAATAACAATAAAAAATGAAAAAAAAGAAAAGAAAAGAAAAAAATGTTTCATAAAAACATGAAATATTGGACATTTAAGTGCATCTTAGGCACTTGCATTTATGTGCACACAAAAATATAAGCAGTTACAGCAACAGGCCACTACTGCTAAAATCACTTAAAAAATACGTATAAGAAATTTCAAACAAAATTGTGTAAAAACTCAGCACTTAAACCAAGAAACTTTTCTTCTTTAATATTTAAGCAACTTGTATGTGTTTACACCACGAAAACAAAAAATCTAAAAACTAAGCAACAAAAACTTAGCATAAACAAAAAATTGTTTAAGATTTGCATATTTCCTTTTTTGCAATTGTTTGTAATTTCAATACCCGTACACACATTATACTTGCAACAAAAACGTTACGTGCAACAATAACAATGGAACTTTGCTTAACTTTAAATGTCCTCATAAAAATCTGTAGCATGATACTTGTATGATTTCAAATGTGTACATACTTACAAGTGTGTGCGAAATATTGTAGCTATACATTGTTGCTATTGTTACTGTGTTGTTGTTATGATTATTGTTAGTTTTTATTTTGTTAACTTTTTGCCCTCTTAATGTTATTAAGTGCACTGACTTTCCTTGCTACTGCATTTTGCCCATACAAGGGATACCTTTATCTATATCTTTGTATGACGATCTAGATCTCTTTTAAACATAATTTTTTTTATTCTACCCTACACTAGACAGTAAAGCACATCTTTTTTATATTTATTACACAACTCCCAGGAAACTGTTATATGATGTAATAAAGGATATAGAAGTTGTAAAGATTTTATTAGAATTTTTTCGAAATGGAAACGTCAAACTTGCCTCAAGTGTTAATTGCAAAAAAATTCAATTGAGGTTTTGTTAATGCAATAAAATAACTTATTTTTTTGTAATATATGATCAGTACACTCCAGCAATTAATAACGGATAATTAAAAGATGGCTACCAAATTATACAGATTTACTGTGATAATTACTTCAATCAACTTAAAGACACAAAATGATGTTAAACTTTGAAACTTATTTTTAGCTTGACGGAGACTTACAAACCCCACTACATCAAGAAAATAAAACCACTGGTGCCGTTTACATGCTGTCGGTATCATTCGACCATATTTGTTAAAAAAAGGCAGTAGCTTGAGTTCCGGCCAATCGAGATAATTATCGTACCATGACATGAATGACATAGTGCTGGGTGTTATTTGATTTTAACAGAAAAGTGCTACGCGTCATTAGTTAGTCGCAATTCTCGACTTTTTAAATTAGCATTTTGGCACTATGTTGATCAAAAGAAATAATATCCAATGTTGTGATTTTTTTTGTGGGGCCATGTGAAGTCACTTGTTTTTAATGATAAGCCAGCAAAAATCAATATCATGAAGGCCACCATTATTCATGTTATTCGTGACAAACAGCCAGCAATGTTCAAAGTCATTCAAGAACATTCGAGATTTTCTTATTTTTCAGAGATTTTCTGCAAATAATTTTAAGATGTTACCGTCATGTATTGATCTTTTAAATAAAAAAATTTTTATATATTAAAATTTAATGTTACGTTTTAAAATTATGTCGGGCTTATTTGCGATAAGAATTATAAAAGAAATTTTATAAGAAAAATCTTCATAATTTATTCTTTCAATAAATGGGGTCACATTTAGGCCACAACTGAATTAATCAGTAAAGAACAAATGCAAAAGTGGAAAATAATGGGATCTTTCTTTCAACTTAAACTAAAAATTGACTTTATTTAACAACATAACCTCAAAAAAATGTCGTTTAAGCTGATATAATAATAATAGTTGGCAACTGCGGACAATCGTATTACTGGATTAATAGTATGCAAGATACATACCTTAGGCCGCTACACAAATATGATTTTTTAGAAGAATCATTTTAAGTCTTTGCTAATATCAACTTAAGTTAACGGTACTGACCACAAAAATGCCTCAATATAGCTTATATAATATGTTGTAGCAAATAATATTCATTTACTATGTCAAAAAGTTATTTGCTATGCACTAATTAACTCGAAATAAAGAATTTTTTAGTTTTTGTTGGAGCGAATGAGCGATTGTTTAAATAGTTTTTACTTTTAAGAAGGAACAATATTGTACAACCTTATTTATAGATACAATGCAAGCACGATTACTTATTACAAATACCCTAGAGTCCCTTAAAAGGTACTTTATACCTAGAAAGTTGAAAGTAAGATAAGGAGGCTAATTTTCTTCAAGTATATATATGACGGTAGGTGTCCCCTAAATTATTATTATGGCCACTACAGTATAACAGTATATGTAAGCATATATATATACATACGTCTACAACCTCAGACGACACTACTATTGCAAGTGTAAAGAACTACCCAAAGATTGCAAAGTAATCGCAACAACCTCACATTCTTGGGCTAGAAATGCCAAACTCTTTTAAAATCGTGCCATCATAAAGAAACAAAATAACAACTGTGAAACAAAAATTTTCCTATCTGCCTTAAATTATAGATTAATTAAGTCTACACATACCTTGGATGATTAATAATGTTCTCTATAAATCCACTTGAAGCACTCAGCTGTAGTTTATTTCTTTCATATAAACTTCAGGTATTTGACAAGAAGATTTGTAACAAACAAGTCCCTCTACTACGACTAATAGTCTGTGCCCCATATTAAATATAGCATAAAAAATGGATGATGATTTAAATATTACCGCTATTTAACAAGAGATTAAAAAAACTGGGCAAAATATTTACTAGAACCCTAATGATCGGAATTTGTTGCAGTTTGAAGAATACCAGACGCAGAGAAATTTGAAACTTGGAGCCTGGCTAAGCAACTCTGCTCAACCATTTAAAAACTATTAGTTATATTAGAATTTGGATAAACTATTTTAGATGCGAATATGGAAGAAATTAATTTACACCACTAAAAACTAAGATTAAGATTTGAATACAATATTTTGTGTAAATTTCGAAAAAAAAGCCAAAAAATTAAACATATCACTTAAATTATTATAAGCATAATTTGTTTTAAAGGCTCTTCCTGAATAATCATATAGAATATTAACAAAGAGTTGGATCTGGATAATTCCTCTCTTTAGCTGGGCATCACTGCTTTAGTACTTCTTAGTTTATCTTAAAAAGAAAACTGGGCTGAGAACTATAATTTATGGTTGCATTTTGTTTGTTTATAACAATTTTTACAATTAATAATAATATAATTCGTCTAGGAACCATATTAATGTTAAATATAACAGTCACATGGTAAAGTATAAACAAAAATTATGTTTAAAATATAAACATGATATAATTATGTTCAAATACATACATTTAATGACTAAATTAAAATATCATAACATGGTTGAAAATGTCAAGTAGTCATTATATGGTCTCATAAGTGCAAACATTTTTTTTTTTTTTGTTATAAAATTACAAAAAATCCATTATTAATTATTTATTTTCATTAAATTAATGTATATATAAGTTTTTATTTTCATTTTCTTCTACAATCATTGTCTCTCTCTTTATATTAACTGATAGAGTAGTAAGCTCTAGAGCAATGTATTCCTAAAATCAAACATTATTTGTTTGCTGTTAATCGTACTTTGACTAACTGTAAAACGTTTACTGAAGTATTGTTGTTAACAACTATAAAATTTTCACTGCAGTCATAAATTGTTACAGAGAATGTGATATGTTTATTGTGACTATAGCAAAACCATGTCTTTTCTTTGCGTGTATATAATAAATCGTTAAAAATATTGGCCCATATACCATAGTTAAAATAAAGTCTACTTTAAGGGAGCTAAAGTCGGTTTTACTTTAGAGTCGACTCTAACTCATTCATAGACAATTTAAAATATACTTTTGGCATTAAAGTAAACTCTAAATTTAAAACTAGCTAAAGCTGTTTTAACTCATTTCTCCATAATTATTTTATTTGGTTTAAGAACACAATACTCTTTATCTGATTTATCTGACTTTTTTCTAATGTTTGTTTAGAAATTATATTAAAACATTTATCAAATTACAGTTGACACCCTTGAAGTCGGCTAAACTTAAAGTATACTTTATTCTTGACTATGAAAGCAAAAAAGATAATAAGAGCCTTTTATTTTACAGTATACTCTAGCAAGAGTCGACTGTAGTCTATAACTATGAATATGGGCCATTGCTTTTATAATATATTTCACAAAAAGTCACACATATAAGTCTTTGTTTCTAGTTTTTATATAAAGCTACGGCTAGATATTATTTTAAAATTCTAATTGAGATGAAAACGAAATTTACTGCTTTTACAACAGTTTTCCTGGCATAATTAATATTAAAATGTGAGGTTATAAATAGGCCACTTAATTATTTGTTGACAGGTTAAATTTTAGTTTTATTAAAAATAATATTTTCTAAAGATTGCAAAAATAACAAAAGCTATTCTAATTTTTAACGCAAGACTGTTTTAAAAGTTATTTTTAAAAGGAAAAATAAAAAATTATAACTTTTTTTTTTTGTTTTTTTTTTTATCTGATAAAAACCAATTTACATTTTTATAGGTAAAATAGTTAAAAACATATCACTGTCAAATAAATATCAGTGGAAAATGTGTAAGAAAATTATTTCAAACATATATAGCGAAACTAGCTTTAATCAATGTTGGTCATTGGCAGGGCTATTCTTTTCTAGCCATTCCGCGATGGCACGAAACTCTGCGAAAACGATATTGAAAACTACGGTAAAAACTACAAAGAAAGGATTTCAAGCGCCTGAACTCCAACTGAAAAGTCCTTAAAATCGGGTTAAGCTCTTCTCTTTCGGCACAAGAAATCAGGCGTCAAGTGTGAATTTCGAAGAGTTGTGAACACCTAAAATTAAAATAATAAACTAAATAAGATAATAACAGATGATGTTAATTTTAATGTGGATGAACTAGAGAACCGTGATGATTAATTTCATGACTCTTGAAAAAATACTTTATTTTTAAGCCCTCATCCTAGCAGAGATGGTGAAGTTATAGTCTGGCGATGCTGTAATGTATTACGGCATAATATATTTAAAAGCGCAAAACGGCTGCAGAAATTTCACCTTATTTAATCAACATTTTTGAATCGAATAATTTCCGCAGTAGGATAATACTCCTATATAAGATACATGAATTATAAAATAATTTATTTCTTGTGCTTCATTGGCCATCGTGACCCTTCGACCAGCATATAATTGAACATATTTGGCATTGCATTCCCCTATCTTTAAAATGTGCATTTCTCGTTTATGAAACTCCCAACTGTAAACTGGTGGCGCTTAAGATCACAATAACTTCGAATTACCCCGTTATTACTTTTATATCACTCTTATTCAGCAAATTTTTGTATGCACCCTAGGAAAGCCTACATGAACCCAATGCATACCTCAATGACTTGAAAACATCGACCTAGCCTAGGAAAAAATTCTGCGTCCTAGTACGACGATAAGTTATGCTAATATAAGGAATTTACTCAGGCTTTTCTGTTCTTCAGACAGTTGCGATTTTTTTTTTAGTATGAAATCATTGATAAATTAATAATTTGCTTTTATAATCAAATACACTTCTAACAGCTAAATATTTTCTATATATTTATTTCTATGGCGAATTAGTGAAGCAGGTGGTGGCAGTGCCGAATTCATTCAAGGATAAACTAAATTCAGCTTTCTTTTTTTGCTAATATTGACATCAACGTGGTGCTCTGCATCAATAAAAAGGCCACCTAGTGTTTAATTCACCTTGAATCCTTATAATAAAAATAAGGTTTCCGTGATTTTAAACGTCTCATAGTGTCATAACATCTGAATATTTAAGCGCGAAAAAGCTCCCGTTGTACTATTTTTTTTTTTGCTGTGTAAAAAAACTTTTAAAAATTTTTTATAAACTTTAGTTTAATTAAGGCATTTGATATTACGACACCTTTCCTGTGCCAAAAAAAAAAAAAACGAATTTTTCCAATATTTAAAAAAAAAATTTTGCAACAAAAATGTAGCTAAGCTACAGTTCATAATTTAACAAAATACATTAATGTCTAATTTATATTTTTATTGTGTCTTTTAATTTTCTGCAGGTAACTTAACTGTCGGTCTAAGTGCATTTCTTGTGAAAACACTTTATTTATTTATTTTTTTTAATTTAACTTGCAGCTTTTTTACGTATGTTTTTTACTTTAGTTTTTATGTCCGAAATAGATGTAGGAAAGGGCTACTTTAAATGTAAAACTATGCATAATTTATATTAAATATGGCAATAAATTTGACGTTATTGTCTCATTTTATTGTGGTATGTTTTTTTTATTTAAACTGTTAATATTTTAACGAGTAGTTACTTTCTTAAATACAAATTAAATTTTATTCAAAACAAATTTTTTGCTGTAAATTTTTAAATTTTTTTTTTAATTTTTAGCTACCGAGACTGTTCTTGACTATGCGCTTTTTGCAAGTACGATTTTAGTCCGCATGTCACCAAAAAAAAAAAAAAAAAAAAAACAAAAATACTGTTCACCCGCATTTACTAGATCTATTATTGTGTTTAAAAATTTCTCTATGATCTTTGAAATGACCGAGCTTAAGCCAATTGGTATATTTCTGTTATTATTTAAGTTTACTCCCGTCTGAAGAATGAAGACCACTTCAGTCTACACTTTTTTCTTCCGGGATATGATGTACCAGCATAGAGGTAAAATTTTTTAATATTTGAATAAAATTTTCTGAAGTTACCGGCAAAGAATGCAGGTGTTGTATATCTAAGGTGTGGAATATTATAAATGCAAACTTGCGAACAAGTAATTAACATTACAATACAATTATTGCAAAGAATATTTTACTTAGTATACGCTTAACTTTTCATGCATACATTCTTTTTCATAAAAACATCAAGAGGATGAAAGACCTTTCGATGACTCAGTGTTTCAAAAAAATTTTCTTAAATAAATTACCAACGATACTTGAACAATTACAATGACAATAAAATATAAATAAAGCAAATATAATAAAAACTCGATTAATACAAATAAAAAATTGCTAACAAAATGTGTTTACACATTATTATTTTTTACACAAAAATTAAAATATATCATGAGGAGGCGAAGCTTAAAAATATCCTTTACCTTAAAAATATGCTCGATATGCATGTGGATGGTATCAGAGGATAGATTTTGACATTAAGATTATTAACATTACAAGTAAGAGTGTTCTACCCAGCTATGCCGAATCTTGTATAATTTTCCTTATGTTTGTAAATCTAGTAAAGTAGCTTCTATCAAAAAAAAAGAGACTAAAAAACAAGAAAAAAAATTAAGTACGATACATAATGTTATATCAAATATTATAGGCTCTTAATGGGTTAATCATTTTTTTTTAAATTTTTATTTTCTGAAAGATCTCTTCAATAGCTTTTAAATGATACCAATATTAACCATATATACAATCGAACTTTTTTTGAAAATTTCAGAGGCCCATAACTCGGCAATATGGCTGGGCATAAATTTTTTCACTCCCTGTTTTTTTTTTCATTCATTTTTTGAATCTCTATCGCCTTAAATTGTTTTCTTGTTTGGAGTTGCTTTATTGTTTCAAATGATATAGAAAAATTATAGACAGGAGTGGTGTTTGGCCCACTGCAGCAAGGGACAAGGTCGATCTTGCTGATTTTCAACAACAACTCTTTCAAAATATGTTTGATTGATTTTCGCATTAAAATTTTCTTTAGTTCATCTAATGCCTTGACAAAGTGGATTTCAACACCAATACGGGCGGACAGAGAGGCGGATATTCCTTATGCATAAGGACTAAGAATTTTTATACTTTATGGGATCATAAATGGATATTGGAGAAATTATAAATGGAATGACAAACTTAGATGTAACCTTTTCTACTAAGCTGTTTTCTTTTTTTTTTTAAATAAAATATAAAATTTAACTTGCCAAAAAATCAAAACGTATTAAGATATTTTCACAAATTTTTGAAATTATACGAATAAAAGGGCTTTTAACCAAATGGTGAAATAAAATTTTTTTATTATCTTATTAGCATATAAATTCTTGAAACAAGGGAAACTGTCTTAAGAAATTGTTTTGTTTTTCACAAAAGCAGCTATCCTGATTTAATTAGTAACTGGGCTATCAAATTGTTTTCGATGTAGGTAGCCAACAATTTAGGATTTTAAAATAGATCTGTTCAGTATTTAAAAAATTGTTACTAGTAGTAGCTAATTGTTACTAGAACGTGTTCACGTACTCGAAGAACCTGCAAGTAGAAGTGAAAAAAGAGCGTAAAAATATGAGAGAGAAAAAATTTGTTGCAATTTTTGAATAGCTATTTCTTACTTTTATTTATAAAATAATTTACTTTAAAAATGCCTGATAAAAAAAATTTTTCTAACATAGAATATTCAAAAATTTAGCAATTAAAAGAATTTTAAAAATTATAGTATTTGGTTTTTTTCTTTGATTTGGCTATAAAACTACGCAGTAAAGAAGTATAAAACAACAGACATTTGGTTTACAATCTTCGAGCTCTGCAGGTCTTTGTATTGTTTTTAGAATTAAAAGTTAACAAGCCAGTGATAAAACATTTAATGCAAAGTACTCTTCTTCGCTACAATTGTTATGTATAATTATAAATAAGTTATACACATGTATGAAGTTAAAATTATTTTGAATATAAATATTTTTTACATCTAAATCACAATTTTTTTTAATTAGGACCAGCATACAGGGGATGACCCCTACTTATGCAATGCATTGTGCCAGATCTAGCAAATTAGAATGTGGGAAGAGGGATAGAGGGAGTGGTGCTTGTGGACATTTGATGTGAATCTTTCTATATTGAAAGTTGCAGGAAAGATCTCTGCAGAGAGTTTATTCCACATACGAACTGTACAGCTAAAAACGAATTTTCTCTGTAATGCGTAGTGCGATTCACTGGCCAATCGACCCCAAAGGAATGCGCTCTTGATGCAGAGCGCGTTGCGCGTAGAAAATTAAGGTTTTCAGGAACAAGTTCCCTGATTTTATAAGAGCACATACCGTTGTAGTAACGATAAAACAGTGATACGTACCCCACATTGCGTCAATGCTCCAGTGAGTCAGTAGAGCTGGATACCCTACTGTCACCGATGAGTTTCTTCGCTCTCTCCTGTACGCGGTCGAGTAACTCCAAAATAGATTTTGAAGCACCGGCCCATACAGGAGAGTTTTATTCCATTTATTTTCGGTCCGATAAAGGTGACATGGACAGCAAGGAGATCAGATGGAGTGAAGTATTTTTTACACCGTTTCACAAAACCAAGGCACTTGAATGCTTCTTTTGCAACATGAAAAATTTGCTTGTTTCAACATCGCATTGAATTTTCATACTAAGAACATCGCGAGCTTCTGATTCCTTACTATATATATATATATATATGTATATCACCCATGAATTATATTCATTATGCCCTTTAATTCAGAGAACGCTTTTGAAAATTACCATATAATTAAAAGAAGATTTAAAATATTTTATGTACATATTTTTGCTATTTGGTTACTTGGAGTATTATTATCCATTTAGTGGTCCTTGTTTTATATATTTTTGCACTCTGGTACATTTTCTTTAAAAACGGTACTATTTATTGGTCATACCGTGCAGTTTTTAAGTCCAACATGTCATCTCTGCTTTACACCCTCGTTACTAGTTTTTGCTAGTTAAGTTACGCAACAGACCTAATTTGTCAACGTTTTGTGAATCGGTGCTTTTCACTTTGAGGTATTTCGCAATAATTTTTAAATTTTGTTTCTTAATTGTCCATGTGTGAATAAAGCTGGAGAGTGACCCGCTATAACTTTTAGGCTACTTTTCTTTTATTTGCATTTGCTCTAGGTTTTCTTTGAAATAATTTAAAAAAAATTTGCTACTATCGAAGCAAGTTTAAATTTTATAAGCAAACGAGAATACCGCTTTTTTATGAAAAATCCTAAATATAACGGATTTTTACACTTCTTCAATACAGAGGCTTGTAACGTTTTTAACGAAAGACACTAACAAAACAAAAGTTAAAACTTTTTTATTCTAAGTTGTTATAAGTATAAAACAAATGTCGTCAAGTAATAATCTAATCATCAATAGGTAAACCACGCCCAAAATAATAAGTGAAGATCAGGGGGCAAATTACGGCATTTGATATCGATCGAAATTTCTGTAGAATATAAATGTAAATTTCGATCGATATCGAATGCCATAATTTGCCCCCAGGTAAAATTAAAAAAGTTGCAAGCCAACTCTCTTCCACAAACTAAAAGAAATAAACTATAAACTATGTATCTTTTTTTATATATTATTTAGGACCTATTAAAAGTAAAATATCTTAACATTTGAATTAAAACTAAACTTTTTAATACACATCCAAGAGCTTATTTGCCAAGGTACTTGATATTGGAAGCCTACACAGAAGCCCGGCTTTACCCTAAGATGCCGGCCGGTCGCAGCTCTATATGGAGACAGCTCTTCTTTACATCTGTAAAGTTTCCTTAAGATATCTTCAGTAGTTCTTGTTCAAAAAAAGAATCGTTTTCACACCACTGTGTAACAGAGAGGTAGCGAAGCTTTTAACTAAAAATAAAAAATATATGCATATCCCTCTATCCAAATACAGTAAAAAACTATTAAAAACACTTAGCTAATAAAAAAATTGTAAATAAAAAAATTACAAAAAATAATTTAAGCTTTTATTTCACAAATTCCTTAACATTAAGGCAGCTAACAAAAAGTCCATCGTAAATATTTTTATTAAGTGGAAAATTTAAAATCATAAAAAATAGTATTTGCAATAAATATAAACAAAAGAACTAAAGTAAGGAACACGTGTTGCAACTCCTATAAAACAAATTGCCGTTATTTATAAAATTAAAACTGATATAGCTTTGCAGCTACTGAAGAAACAAATATAAAAAAAAAATTATCCATGGCGGACATGGCATGACATTAGGGAAATGCTACTGTTGCTAACGTTTCATTTGTCTCTTAAAAGAATTTGCAACAATTATGTATGTATGTTTATGTAGCAAAAGCAATATCACATTTAATGTGTTTGGAATAGAAGGTGAATAAACAAATGAAACCAATACTTAACAAATGTCTCAACATAAATTCTTACCATATGCTTTGCGAAACTTAAGTCAGCGTATTAAACAAATATGAAGATTTCCCTCACTGATGTGTTTTATCACAGCAAAAACAATAACAACAAGAAAATATACTAAAAATAAAACACATCTGTGTGAGAGATCAAAATATGGTTGGTATTTCGTTATGGGTGTAGTATGCTGGATGTAGAATTAAATCTTGTTACATATAACACCCTTAAGCTATCTACAGCAGCATTGAATTTCTTTTAGTATCAGATTTGAGAGCTAGAAAAATATTGCTTGTCTTTATCTTGAACTTTACAAGTGAAATATCGTTGGCTATTTGAAATGTTTTAATAATTTGCATCCTGTTAGAAAGCCCCACAACCAAACGGCTAAGAAATGAGAAGTTAGCACTTAAACTCAGTTAGGAAAAGAAAAACTACCAACATCAGTTACTACGAAGACACTGAGTTAGTTGGCTTAGCAATGTAGTGGCAACAATGAGAAAAATATATCAGGCAAAATAAGTCTTGTCGAATCTACTTTGCTTTAAAGCAAATATGCGTAGGTGAATTGAGAAGACATCATTTATCATTTATGTAAATTCAATTATACTGAAGTTTATAAATTAAAAAATATTCAGTTATAATCAAAAAATATTGATATAAAAATAAACGTGATGCACGTAAAGAAAAAATTAAAAAAAAATATTATGATAAAAAATTTTTTGACGAATCTATTTTTCGTGGTCTGTATTTTGTTAGAAATTTTGTATATGTACAGTTGTGAGCATAATAATGCTTCAAAATATTTACTACTAAATTTCTTTTAAATATAAAACTCAAAATAATACTAAAAGTGGCAGATAAAAATTGATATTCACATATGTGACATTATTCTCTTTTGTCCACCAGTGTGAAAATGCAATTATAATATAAGAAACACTTGGAAGGACTTTAGAGTGAAAACTAGCTTTAATAATAATATTAAAAAGAAAACAGTAGAATATTTAGGCATTCACCTTGATTAGATTTTGTACCACAACAAACGTATCGATACCTTCCCATAAGAAAGTATTAAGCGACATTTCTAAAATTGTTCAGGAAATGAAAAAAAGTCTCATTTAGTTATTTATTTGTATATTTTATTAAAAGGAACATATTTGGAAAGCAATTTTCAGAATACAAAACTTGACATTATTGCAAAACCAAAATTTTAATCAGATAAGAAATTTTTGTCGCTTAGTACATTTTCGTGGCCAAGACATTGGCGCTTGATACAAAAAGTACGATAACAACTGACGAGAATAAAAGGAACAAAACAACTCAAAATAAAATCAACAAAAATCAAGTTATCTGTGCAAAGGTATTAACAACCGACGAGAAAAATATTTAAACTCAAAGACAATGATAATATTTTCTAATCATAATCTAAACTAAGCGACATCTAACAAAATTTTTGTGAGGACCTTTTGTTGCTTACGACAGTTAGATTTTTAAAAATGTCGCTTAGCATAATTTTTTTGGCGGGTAATACAAATTTCAGGGAGCAACATTATTTCATTGAGAAAACTTGTAGGTTGATACAATTTTATTTTCTCTCTAGTTTCCTTTATAAATGATAGGGTAGTAGAACCCAGGCCAAAATGTGGCGCTTAACTTCTAGTATAGTTTCACATCAAAAAGTAATTTTAAAGGGTCGCTTAATACATTCTTACCGGAAGGTATCGATATAGATTTATAAATTACCAAAGGTAGAAAGAATTTTTCATTCAGTAGGGAATTTTATTTAAAATTTATAAGTCCCTCAGTAAGGAAAATTCTTTACCAATCTTTAACAAGACTAAAACTAACTTACGGCTGCCAAATTTGATACAATATTTTGCCATCGTATATGGAAAAAATGAGGGATTTCGAACGGAAATATCTTAGAGCATGTACTTCTCTCTACCGATCCCCTACTTGTATTTTTAAGAAATGCATTTCTAACAACAGACTAATAATGGTATAAAAATTAGTATAATTGATAATTTTATTATACATTTATTTAGAAACCATGTATTAAAGAATATCGAATGTAAAGCAAATATCCTTAATATGGCTCCCTACTACGTTCATGGAGGATATGTTTAGAAATAAAAGTCTTTCACCTCTCAATCTGTTTTTTTTTTTTTTTTGTTGAGTTATCACCTGCGCCGCTTGTAAAAATAGTCTTTTAGACGGAACCAATGTTCTCACCATTGTAAAATATTTAAAAGCAATCTTGTAAAGCTTAGAAAACTGCGATTTATAATCTTTCCAAATAGCCAAGGGATTTTCGTTCAGTATTCCAACAGGAGTCCTCAAATAAACTGAAAGTCCATCAGACAATATATCTACACTCTAATTGCTTTTCCAATTTGTATGAACACGTAGATTGATATATAATCTACACGTTCTGTATACAATTTTTCATTTCGATGCATCGAAAGAAAATATCGATGTTTTCCGATTATTAAGGAGGAAAAAAAATATCGGATTATATCAATGTTTCGCCACAATACATCGAGTGTTTTTAAAACATCGATGTTTTTTTGTCCATCCCTAACATATACAGATGAGCCAACAAAAAAGCATTAAGACCACTGTAGTCACGGTAGTAAGCACGTTGACTACAAATTAGATTGGCCTGCTGCAACCAAAAACTAAAAATATGTTTTTTTTTTTGTTTAATGGTATAAATTAATGTTCAGAACTTAAAAATACAGCACGCAAACTCCTTCGTCGGTACTTCTACATAGCACATTCGCCGTAGAAAAAAAAAACTAATAAAATAGCTATACTACTCTATGCCTTTCGTAAATAATGTAGCACGGTTACCAATTAAATAGGCATTGTTGCCTGAAGTGCTATTTCTCTTAAAAAAAAAAAATACAATAGACTGCAAACCACTTACAGAGCAAAATAAAAGATACGATTTAATCCTTTAGTTGAAGTATAAAAATATTTTACCAAATGTAAACTGTAAGAAATTGGTAGCTATTAGGGCTTGGGAAATGGGAAAAGCTATCCACAATTCCCAGAAAAATATTTTCTAAATTTGCGGGAATCGGAAAGTTTAAAATCATTAGCACTTTAAAAATAATACACTGATTGTTTTTTAAATATTTTGATTCTGACATTTAAAAATTTTCAAATATCTCGTTTTGTGTGAATTCTACTACATCTATACATCTGTACATAAATAATTTAAGAATTTTTGTCTGTTTGTCTGTCCGTCTGTCTGTCTGTGTTCGCATCACGTAAAAACTGCTGGATGGATTTGAATAAAATTTTGTGAGGAGATCTTTTAGAACCCTGGTTCAATTATAGAACACTTGTTATTTTATGTCATTTCGTAGAGAAACTAGAGATACCAATGTGAAGTCACCTAATTTTATCGGTATAATGGTACTTTCTTAATGGTGTTTGCTCAGCCTAGTTTTATTTTCTCTCTACCTAAATGACTTACACAATTGTCTACCGGGTGGAACAAGTCAAAGATAATGGTTTTCAGAACTGGCACGAGAATTAATCATGGTCTCTGTTGGAAATATGGAGCGAATGAAATTAAAATCGTAAACGAATATAAATACTGTTGTCATACTTTTCGGTGAAGACCGTCGTCACTGGCTGTTTATTTGATACGATTGACGAGCGCTTTCGATGCAAAGACATCATTTTCAAGCCGCGTTTTGATAAATCCAATTAACTGAATATAAATACCTTGGTTTTATTTTCACTTACAATTTATCTTTTAGAAAACATATCTTATCCGAACTTGCTTCGACAAAATTTGCCATAAATTCTAATTGGCTAAAATGCATCCTCCTTCCCAGGATAAATTTTTCGAACAAATTGAATATTTTCAATGCGGCTGCAAGATCTACAATGTTTTATGGCGCTCAGGTTTGGGGTTTCCATATTTTCAATTATGTCGAGAAGCTGTTGAGATATTTCTTAAAGAGAGTTCTGTATCTTCCAAGAAATACTCCCAATTATATGCTACATTTGGAAACTTCTATACCTCCACTCTATCTTGAAAACTTGAACCTACACTTTAGTTATATCAGGAAGATTTTCGATTCTTCCTCGAATATTAGCAGAAGAAACATTTAGACAAAATACTTACTGGTTGCCTTATTGGAGGACATTGTATAGCAAAGTGGGGACTACATTTAATATTGAACAGAAACTCATACTTGCTTCGTTAGGAAACCTAGAACTTGAAAATTCAAGAGCAAATGCCAGAAACTCGCAATTCCGTAATATAAACTCTACTTTGTCATATGACATACAACCATATTTTTATGATCGTTACTCACCTTACTTTGTTAGTTTGATTCTTAAAGCTAGGGGAGGGTTACTCTTTAAACGCTGGCCGTTTTCAAGGTAACATCAATAGCCTATGTACTTTATGTAATCTTAATAAATTTGACAACACATATCATTTTTCTGGCAAATGTCCAATTTTCTCTTGTGCACGTCTTAACATTTTTGGTTATCGGACCTTATTTCTGGTTGAAGTTCAAGATATTTTAAACGGTTAAGATTATATAAGTCTGTATAAATTTTTATCAAATAGCAATTTATTGTGGTACTCATAATTAATTTTTAATTATTTTTAAAAAGAATTTATGCTTTCCAAATGTAAAAGTACTGAAGTCCTCGAATACAGAACAGAGTATATTAAATTATATAAACTACTATTTGTTTATTTATAGTTCAATTATAAATATAAAATTGTATGTTAAATAATTTTTTTAATCCTTCAGAACGTATATGTTTTGCTCGCAAATGTAGCTATCTAGTGACATGACAACCATCGTATTCACTAGTCGTTTGCTTGTATGTGTCAGGTTTATTCTATATTTTTGTTTAACGTTACAATTTACGAAAGAATTAATTTTCAACCGACCCCCATGTGCCGAGGCTCATTTTTTTTTTTTTTTTTTAAAGAGAAGGATCACTTTTTTTTATTTTGGTAACCGTGCTACATTCTTTAGGAAAGGGATAGATAAGAGATAAGACAGGTGGTGAAAGAGAGAGATAGAGAGTTAGTTATTTTACTTCACCGGTCAGTATGCTATGAAAGAAGTACCGACGAAGGAGGCTGCATGTTTTAATATAAATTCTGAATATGTATTTATACCATTAAACAGAAAAAAGCATTCTTATTTTTTGATTGCCGCAGGGGTCGAACCCTGGACAACCAAGTTTGTAGTCAACGTGTTAACCACTTCGACTACAGCAACCTCATTTGCCGCATATGGATTGAAACCAATTTATAGCAGACCCTACAAACTCTATAACTTATAGAAAATTGCACCGTTCGATGTGGCATTCACACTGGTGGCATCACTGGATCTTATTTTTTTTTTTTTCAATTAAATAGGGACTCCCTTTACGTTCTCTGAGGAAAATCTAGAAGCATATTTTTCTTAAGGATAATTTTAAATTCCACATTCGTTACATTTTCAATTTAACTACTAACTGTGAGGTGCTGTTACTATTTTATAACTTTTTTTTTTTTGCAAACTCTTTTTTTTTTAAACATATTTTTCTTTCTGTACGTAGTATTTTCATTTTGTGGATAACAGCACTTATAAGTAATGATTACAAGATGATTTAAGATAAAAGTGTGTTGCATGTTATTTGCTTCTGCATCCAGTATGAGTGGCTACTTTTATCTTTTTGCATTTTCTCTAAATGTTCCATTTCATGGTATTTCTTTTTGGTTATACCTTTTTTTCTATTGTGGGATGATTTTAACTGCCAGCCTATTACTTAGTATACTTGGGTTAGTTAAGATAATTTTTACGTCTATTGCTCTACTATTTTACAGCTATTAAAGTTGTTTAAAGTTAAGTAGTCAAGTGTTATATGGCCAGGGTTTAAAATTTCATTGAACGCATTTTTTGGCTGGCAAATCACTATCTGTGGTTAAAGTTTAATAGATGTCTATGTTTATACTTAGGGTGATCTATTGTTGTTAAATAGTTATTAACAGTTTATGTTCAATTTTGTAACAATAGGATAAAGTTAAGTAGTTAGAAAATTCTTTTTTAGTTAAGGGAAAAATTTTTTCAGCACTAAGCCAAATCATGGGAACAGAAATTAATTGTCTTGCCGGTGTAAGATTTGCATTCTCCTTTGCCCAGTGCAATTATTTCTGTTATTACTATTTTACGACTTTTAACTTCTCTTTTTGGAAACATATAAAAAAGGTCATTGGCAAAAGTCCCTCCTACTAATAGAAATTCTTTTTTTTTTTGTGATCTTTAGTTGACGCATTAAAAAGGGCTCTTAACTATTAAAATCATAAAATTTTGCCAAACTATTAACAAATCAAAAGATGTAGTTTTTTGGTGGTTGCTTCATTTTTACCTATAGAAGTGGATATTTCACATTTTTAATTTCCCCGGTAGTAGGTATTTTAATATCGACTTTTGCCTTCGTTGCTTTTTAACTCTTTCTTTACCTTTATCTACATGTAACATTTTTAACTTGTTGCTGCAGTGTTAAATTTTTTGTTGTGTGTGGGAACAGGTTGATTTTTACTTTTATCAGTAGAGTACGCAACAGTTAGCAACACTTAGATTGTTATCGCATTGGTAACATTTAACACAAAATTTTTTTTGTACTTTTATTTTAACATTGCAACTAAAGAAGCATTTCAATGTTTTCTGGTCAAATATTTTGTGTATCTTTTGCCAACATGTTGTAAATACTTCTTATCAGCTGAACATTTTTTTTTTAATTTAATAGAAAAATTTGTAAATATTTTGATTTATTTGTTAATGGAGTTAATACGCTGTTTGGGAAAATTTTTGGGAAAGAAAGACCAGCAGTTGATTTTTGGGGTAAAGGACCGTTTTTTTTTTTAATAGAAAAATTGTTCTTAGAAAAACTAAAAGTATTAAACTTACGATCAGGAAAAGAAAAAAAATTTTTTTATGAAAGTCAGAATATTAGACACGTTGCTCAAAGATCTGTGGAAATAATATTTTCTACGTAGTTTTATTAAAGTCTTTTTTATGTAAGTATGTGAGTAAATAAGATAAGAGATAAAACATTTATCAGATAGCCTGGTATTGTATTAAATTTCGAACATGCCTGGTAACCCTGCCAAAATAGCGACCGTCATTTGATCTGTCACGATGATAGAAATAGCAATCATATTGAAGAACAATGTTTCTATCACATTGTTACCGTTAGTAAGTTTGTTATTAACATCTAAGCAAAAATGTGTTTATAGTCAAGTGATTCCTGTTCACTCAAAGGCAAAACTAATATTTTGATGGAACATTACTGAAATTTCTGTCAAAAGTTTGGGCTCATCTGTCAAAGCAAATTAAGCTGAAACTAAGTTTTACATTTTTTTATAACATTGCATTTCTCGATATTTAAGGTGGCTATAAAATATTAAAGTAAAATTGTTCAGCCAAGTTCGAGTTGGACTCACAGACAACGAGTTACAGGCAAACTATTAATTTTAAATTTTTAGATATTCGATGTAGAAATCTTACGGTCCACTAAGGTATCTCCCCGGGGGTACTACAAGAAGTCTGGCTGATTCTAACCTAGGCACAGACATAGTACACTCGGGGTATAGGGGGAACCAGTCCCCCGGTGTGTAGGCACTGAATCTGGATAGACAAGACGTGGGTCATTGTCGAAGGTCTTACCAGTGTCCTTAAAATACTGGCGCCACGGGAACCGGTGGCCCATACAGAGAGCTGCCCATCTCTGTAGCCGGTTATTGGTGAGGTCCCTTCGGGGTACACGTGGTGGCTGTCGGTTAAAGTTTAGTGTCCGCGGGGAGGGCGCGGTGCTAAACGAATGTGCTGTTGCATATTCAACAGAGGGGTTGGAAAGTCTCCAACTCTCAAGCAAGGGGAAGGACATGGTCCTGCAAGCCATGTTCTTGAAATTGCAACTCTGTTGACTACGCCTAGCAGGGGGCGCTAGTCGACGCTTTGTATTTCACTCAGTGGTAAGACCACAGTCAGGTTAGAGCCCACGGCTAAAAGACAATTTACGTTAATTAAAGAACTCTACGGGAGGCTGTGTAATTTTCGTTTTAATATTAAAGATTACGGCTGGCATTAAGCTTCATATTATGTGTAAATTTCAAGTATTAAGATATTGTGGTTTCAATGATATTTGCCTATAATAGAGGGACAAATGGACGAACATTAGAGGATAATAATAAGATTTCGTTTCGTAATGAAACGCTAAAAAGTAGATTGCAATCAATACCTTAAAAATTAATACTAAAATAAATGATTGATATAACAAAAAATTTTATTAATTCTTTTATTAAGGACACGACCATAAATACTTCTTATTAACAAAAAAAATTTTAATTGCATAATTTTTAATCACATATTTCAGTAGCAAAACAGTAGTATTAATAACAAAATGATTAGGTATAGTTTATTATACTCATAATAACCTTCAAAAAATCTTTATTTTAATGCAATACTCATATCACCTTAAGCTTAATAAAAGCAAAAAACAAAATATATTTTACTATATGAAGCTTCAATATTTATGTGCAAATTGCTCAACCAACTCTTAAAAGAACATAAATCAATTATTTTCGAATGCCACTGTTGATTTCCCTAAGCAACAATATCAGAAGAGTATACGACATAATGTATGCTATATGTACACATATAAACTATTAAATTGTGAGACAATATTATTAGGCCATGGAAAATTTTCTTTTTTAAACTACTTTCACAATACACAGACAAAAGTTTTTAATTTATAAATAGATTTATTTGATTTTACATTAAAATTTTATTTGGGTTTTAATTAATTTAATTAGAAATAATTTTTTTCTTCTTTTAATTAAATATAAATTATTTAATTTATTAATTAATTTGAAAATTTTGTTTTAATTTATTAACTATGAATATCTTATTTTATTACATTAATAAAATAATTAATTGAGTCAATTAAAGATTTAATCAATTTCCATTTATATAAAATAATACTATTAAAAGGTGCAAAACCTTTTTTCCGTAAAGAGCGATTAAATACAATTTTTAACATCAGCAGTAGTATAATTTATAAAATATACAGTACATCCAAGTGAAACTCGTACATCAAGTGAAAGAAAACTTTTTATGTTTATTTTTGAATTTATATATCTTATTAACACATCTATATTAATATTTATTAGGGAACTAAGTACTGCATTAAATGACGGAATGAAATTTTAGAATTGTCTTCATTTATTAAAATAACAACCTTCATTCAAAAAAGTGACAACTTTGGACGCCAAAGCCAAACTCGGACAGTTTAAATTTATTACACAACACGCCAATTATTACGCGAAAACCGTTTAAAAGTCTATGAATTTTGAAATACTTTTCAAATTTTATAATATTATTCACTTAATTGTGTTTTTTGGATCATAAAAAAATAATGGGAAGACAGAGAGGACAAATAGGTGTTGAAGTTAGAAAATTGGTAATTCAGCATTATAAAGATAAGAAATTACTTCGAGAAATATCGGAAATTATAGGTCGAAGCCGATTAACGGTACAATATATAATAAAAAGATACAACACTGAGAAAAGAGTTGAAAATAAGCCGAAAGTTGCGAATAATAAAATCTTATCTGATAGTGACGAGCAATACATTCTACCGCAAGTAAAAAGAAAACATTGTTAAGTGCACCGAAGCTAGCAGAAATCCCGAAGAAGGATTTGAGAAAGAAATGTTGCGCACAAACTATCAGTAATATTTTAAACAAAGCTGAATTTAATGGCAAAAGAGGCTTTTGTCTCTTATAAACAAATGAAAACAAAAAATAAGACTGCAATTTGCCAAAGAGCATTAATCTAAACATTTTTCGTTTTGGGAGAACGTGCTATTCACAGACGAAAGCAAGTTCAACTTGTTTGGATCAGATTGTAGGCCCTATGTGTGAAGAAATGCTAAAAATATGAAACCCATAGTAAAGCATGGTGGCGGGTCGGTATTGGCTTTGTGTTCATTTTCTGCTTCTGGGCCTGGTGTGTTGCACTTTATCGATGGCATAATGAATCAGCACATGTACCTTAACATTTTAAAAGAAAGTTTGCCACATTGTAAGCAAATATTTGTTCTTGGCAATAATTTTTATTTTTATCAAGACAATGATCCAAAGCATAAGGCTTATAACGTGCGATTATGGGTGTTATATAATTGCGCGCATGTCATGGATACACCAGTCCAAAGTCAAGATATGAACCCCATTGACAATTTGTGGAGCTACCTTGACAGGAAAATTCGCCATCATACCAGAAGTTCTGAGGACAATTTGAAAAAAACTCTTAAAAAAGAATGGCGAACAATTTAACTTAGCTTTTGCAAAAAACTCCTTCAGAGCACACCAAATAGGCTAAAAGTGGAAATAGAAAGTAGGGAGATGCTTTGCAAGAAAATTGCAAGATTTTGTTTGAATTTCGGATAATCCAGACAAAACCAATAAAATGAAAATTTAACCTAAATATAATTAAAAAAAAAAAATAAAAAACAAATGCCAAAAGAAAAATTCCACCAAATGAATTATGGAACACTTTTTTGTTTATTTTATTTACTCACTTATATTCTGTATATTGATATTTTTTGCATGTGTATTAGTAGCAATTTAAGGATTCATTTATTTTTTAAATATTGAACTGATTAAACTGAGATAAAGACCGTGCACTAAAGCTGGACAATATCTACAAATATGTGAAAGAATACGTAAAATCAATTGAAAAAAAAAGATCTCGAAGTTTTGTCTTTGCCTATTTATATAATACAAAATCTAAAAAAAAAAAATTAATTAACAGACAAAAATACACATTTTATCAAAATCTTATTTTAAAATCAAAATTTTCCAAAAATACAAAACATTCGCAAAAAAAAAATACAGTAAACAGTCGAAATTTAATAAAAATAAAAAGAAATAACATCGGACATTGTGCAGATTACAAAAAATCAGAAAAGATCTTAGTCTTATAGTGACATGATATTTTATTTTAGTTCTGAAAAAAATATGTTACCAGTAGACATTTTTAGAAACCGCTTTACTATTTTTTATGCTCTTTTATGGTTGGAAACGAAATGAACTTATAAACTACTTTTATTAAAAAAAAGATTTTACAGTTCTGGTCTGCATTCTTAAACTATCGCAGAAATCGAAACCTTTATACACATATTAAATTCTAATAAGCCTACGAATGCTGGCTGTTGGAGCACTTGTAAAAAACTTATTCCATCCAAGGTGCATTGTAGGTGAACCTGTGTCTATTCTATAAATCCATTAAAGAAGAAGTCAAGAGATATCTAAGGTCTTCTTATATATATAGAGGCTAAAGGTGCGGTCAGATTAGTCAAATATTTGACCAAAAAAACCGTAAGAAAATAAGTTACCTTTACAGCGCTTCCTACAGAAGCCGTAGTACCAGTAAAAGTTTTTTCTTTATATACGTTACATTTATCTTAATGTTCTTAATTATTTTTTAGTTTAAATTTTTTGAGATCAATCGTACTAATGTCGCCGACTTTTTTTCTTCAGTACCAGTATTGTATCAGCCAGAAAATGTTTTGATAGTGACTTTTTTTGGTGACAATCGGTACAAGAAGGCAATATCCCTTCTTTTTTATCTAACGTCGATCGTTTAGAATGTTGTTGTATTTAGACGAATAGGAAGGCATGCGGCTCTATACAGCTTAAAAATTCTATTGAAGTTTCCGTTATTTAAAATCGAATTTCTTTTCTCCGTAATAAAAACAATTTTTATTTATTTTTCGTCATCAGTCTATGCAAAATGCGCCTGTATATTTAACCAGCAGATGAGATTGAACGGAATGTCATGATCCAAACCTCAAATGAGCCTAAGGTCAAGCTAAGATAAATAAATGGTGTGATTGCTCATCGGCAGATTGAGAATGTACTGTTTAATAGCGCATGTTTATTTTTACTTCTTCACAATTTTTGAAAAATCCTGCTATTATTAGCTTGCTAACGAATATAGATTATTAAAAAGTTTAAATATTTTACAAGAAATAGTAAAAAATCACCAAATACAATTTTTTAACAAACTAAGATTTGATTGCAAGGTATAAAGAGCAATAATTGATTAATTTAAGATTTTCACAATTTCAGTAATTTTGATACCAAAGTACACCTCAAATTCTATTACGTACCTTTTTGTTGTTGCATGGTGTTTTCAACAATTTATGTGAAACAATTAAACCAATTCATTATGGTTCATTTAAGAGTTCACGTTTCATGAAATTTAACTTGAATGAAAAAAAAAATTATTAAAATATTTTGTTTTGTTACAATTGTAATTCTTAATTAAAAGTAGAAAAAAATTGTTATTTACAAATTTATGTCTTGTACATAAATCACTGGCAAGGATTACAACTGGCTGCTCATAACAAAATAAACGTGTTGTAAAAGCAAATACAAAATAGATTGTCAGATCCATTAAACACCATCCAAATATTGAACATAGTTTCTATGCACATGAACACTCTGACTTATTTGTATTCCACTTCAGGCATCTTAAGTTAAATCAATTCATACACATACAGTCAAACACACATGCATATTCATGCAACTTTCAAATTAGTTATGACTTAGTAATTCACATATTTATGTTGCCATATATTTTTTTTAACATCTTTGCTAAAGAACTGTAATTAAATGTAATTAAAGTCTATTAATTTCAATGTTTTCGCTATTTTATGGCTGAAAGTTAAAATTTTTTTTAACAAAAATTTAAAACTCTTACAACAATTGAATTTTTGTTTTTTTTTTTTTTTGTTTTCATAAATGTAGTTAGTCAGACTGCAAACTTTCCTTATTTAGTCTGCATTCCTACTAATTGTTAGACACTTTTTAAAGTCCTAATGAACAAACAAAAAAAAAAATCGCTGTAAAAAATTTATTGCAAATCATGAGCACCTTGATATCAAATAAATTATATTTTTAAGTCCTTGTCAATTCTATGTAGTTTTAGTTTAGATCTGACAGAATTAATATTTAAGAAGATCCAATATGTCTTGTAGACAGTAACCATTTAACATTTGCTTTTTTGTAAATTTTTAAAAAAAGAAAAATCTGTCTAAGAACTTTACAACTGCGAATATGGATTGGAACGCACACAGAACATCATATCCCTTTTGTCGCTCTGCTGATGTCATAATTAGCATTATTGAATTAGTATCACGATAACTAAGCATGTCCAGGTACAAGCGCTTGAATGTGTGCTAAATACGTCCCTGCTTGTTTAAAGATTTCGGATTTAAAAAGTTACGCATTTGATATTTGTGAATGTTTCGTTCTCTTTATTTTTAAGCCTAAAACAAGGAGAGAAAGTCACGAAACATTTTTAGCTTTTACTCTAAACCTAAGTGATATCAGACTTTCAATTGGTAACTGTCATCACAAAGTCCTTAGTATCTACAAGTCATTGGTATTTTTACATAAACCTTGATTACTTAATTAAA